>CM045759.1:53360860-54760860 GCA_025200525.1 Camellia lanceoleosa
AAGGCGGAAAGCGAAGAGAGAAAGGCGGATTCGCGCCAGAAAATACTACTTAAGCTCATGGTCTGCCCGTGACATGCCGTCCTCGTCGCCTCGCCACAATTTCTCGCCACAAGGCGCTCGCCCTTGACTTCACTTGAAGGCTTCATGGAAATCACTTTCTATTTGACGACCTCGTATCCTCACCCTGTCCGTCATAAATCGCGCCATGATGCTGCCGCGGCATGACCCGCCCTCCTTCTCAGGCCGATTTTTATGGCCTCTCCCTCACTCCTTGCTCCGCCTCTCGATCTTCTTCTCACTCCTTCTTCTTCTTTCTCTACTGTTCTTCTTCTCCTTTTTGATTAAACACGGAGAACTCAGCAGCATGATAAACGATGTTGTTTTTGGCGTCGAATACCACCGTTACAACCCACAATTTACGAACTACCAAGCAGGGGTTGTATAACTAAATTAAGAAAAAAAATTTATTCTTGGCCGATATTTTTACTTCTATATAAATATTTAAAAATAAACTTGAAAAAAGATAGTCAATATAAATATTATACATTCATTAAGTAAAAAAATGTGGTTAGCAATTATGCTTACATAAATTTACTATAGTTTTAATTTCAAATTAAGAAAAAAAAAACTATTTCAAAAACATTTTATTTAGCTAGTATCAAATATAATTTTTTTAGCAAAAAAGGAAAGTTATAAAATTTTGTTACAAATTTTCAATATTGTTAAGAGAAATGTTAGGGATCATGAAATTTTTTTCATGAAAATGATCATGAAAAATTTGTGACCCTTAGATTACCTTGATTAGTGTGTGGTACTTTATTATAAGTGTAATCCAAAGGTCACAAATCTTTCATGACCATTTTCATGAAAGACTTTTCGTGAAAACTTCGTATTCTATTATTCGCACTCTATTCTATTTGTAGCGCTTGCTTTAGGAGTTTTGATCTTTAATCTTTTACTCAACATGCATCGTATTGTTTTTATTTATTTTTCTTATTCTTATGATTTTTGCATTATACTTCTTTCATAAGTGCATCTCGAGTATATTAGTAAAAACATCATACACTTAAAATAAACAAAATTACAATATATAGAAAAAAAAAAAAAGTAAGTAATTTCCCAAAACTAAAACTACTTTAAGAGAAAATAAAAAATAAAAACAAAAATGAAATTGTATGAAATAGAAAATGATTTATTTATTTATTAATTTATTTTTTAAAATAAACTTTTAAAGAAAACAATGAAAACTATATAAAAAAGTATAGATACTAAACATAAAATATATTACAAAAAATAAATGAATTATAGGATTTTCAAAAGTGAGACTCATAAACAAATTTTATAAAATATTGCCTATTCATATGCTTTTTGTGTATATTTTTTTAAATTAAATGCTAGTAATTAAGGGTTAGTAGCTAATCACAGTGGGGTTGTAAAGGTCGATCGAAGTCCTAACTTCAGAATCATGAAGTCCAATTAAGTCCAAAGTCGGATCGAAGACAAGCGTAAGTCACAATTGAGTCTAATGTAATGCTAAATACTTTGATAGAGGCAGCAATGTTTAGGCTTGACTTTAGAGTTTGCATGAAGATACAAAACTCCACCTAGGGTTCGTATTCCAAAACTCATCTCAAGATTAGCAATGTTTGATTAAGTAATATCTAAGATGCATAACAAATATAAGGTACAACTGAGATCAAAACTACCCATCTATTTAGTTTGGTGAATTTGAAGCTCTCTTGAAATAATAGGTTCAAAATCTTTTGCTTTAATTCTAGAGGTGGCAAATGGTAATTTGGGATAAGGTGAAAGCAGTATGCATTTAAAGCAACCAACCAAACCATTCAATAAATGGGCATCAACAGTTCGGTTGAATTGGATTTAGGTTGGATAAATAAACCTAAGCAACCCATTTATTTCATCTTTTTTTTTTAACTTAAATTTTTTATGATGAAGATTGCAATAGCCAAGCGGTGGCGATGGAAGTGTTGATGGTGAAGTAGTGTTGTTGGCGACAACGGCAATAATGATATTGAGTGAAGTGGCAATGGTAGTAATGCTAGCATGGTAGAGAAGGTGGTGGTGGTGGTGGTGGCGGTGGCGGCGTGATGGTAAAATAGCGATGAGTGGAAGAGGAGGTAGTGTTAGTGGTGTGTTGGTAGTGATGGTGGTGGTGGTGGTGGTGGTGGTGGTGGAGTAGTGGTAGTGGTGGAGGAGATAATAGTGATGGTGGTGGTGGAGAAGGTTGATCAATGGTGGTAGTGGTGATGGAATAGCGGTGGTAGTAGTGGTGGTGGTGGTGGAGGGTAGTAGTGGTGGTGGGTAATGATGTGGTGGTGGTGGTGATGAAGGAGGCGGTGGTGATGGTGGTGGTAGTAGTGTGTCAAGCAATGGTGGTTGTGGAATAGCCGGTTGTGATAGTAGAGGAAGTGACGGTAATAGAGTGGCGACAGTAATAAGTGGCAGTGTAAACCCATTTTATTGATTTGAAGCGGTTATATGGATTTTAAATGATTATAATTAAGTAGGTTCATGGATTTGGATTGAGTTTGTCACCTCCATCTGATACCAAATAATGCAATCTAAATGTAAATCAATGATCAAATTAAAAGAAAAGACAAATGCCTCAATTATGGACAAAACCCTAGGGCTAGATAGAAAATCAAGTTCCAGTCAATCACAATGCATATTGTTTAATTAAAAACTAAGTGCAATTGTAGTATATCCTTGTTATAGACTACAATTAGACTATTAGTAAAAGGCTACCTAAGATAAGGTATTTATTTAGGTATTTATTCTACGACGTTAGACTCGTTAGTTTAGGTTTTATTTAGAAACAATTGAGGTACAATGAATTTAAAATTTTTATTTGAAAATAAAAGTTATCATTGTAGATATTTTGTTTTCAATTAAAATGTTTACACTTATATCAATACGTAAAAAAATTCTCTATAAATTTTATATGTGCATATCATCGCTCATTTTTTAAAAAGTAAATTATATTAAGATCTTATTTGGAAACAGATGTTTTTAGTAATGTTTTGGCTAAAATATAATGTAAAAAAATTAGTATGTTTGTGATGACTTTTTTGACTTTTACGAAAAAATGTGTAAAAAGTAGAGAAAAAGAATCTTTGACTTTTTGGTATGGGTTGTTGGTTTTTGATTTTTTAGGATTGGTTTAGAAAGTGGGTTAGTTTTTGATTTTTTGACTATTTTTGGTTTGCCAAAAAAGCTTAATTTGGAGGAAAGGTTTTTAGCTTTTTGACTTTTTGTGAGAGAAGAGTATAATGATTATGGGTTGGATGAAATGTTTTTGTTGGTAATAGCCTATTTTGTCTTTTGTGGTTAAAATAGCCAAAAGCCCTACAAACCTTCTTTCCAAGCGGTCTTTTCTTTTTACTAAAATAGCCGCTTGCCAAGGAGGCCTAAACTCTCTCAAATTATTGGCTATTTATACTTTACTCCCATAGTATTTTAAACTTAACAATTACTTGAACATTAAGTCCTTTTATTAGTCATTTGTTAGATATTTGGATAAAAAAATTATCAAGTATTGTGCACATGATGATTATATTAAATTTTATGACCAAATTACCTTATTTTATCTTTTGTAAAAATTTAATATAATCATCATGAACAATTTATCTAAATATCTAACAAATGACTAATAAAATAATTTAATTTTAAATTCAAATAGTTTGAAGAGGTAATTGTTAGGTTTAAAACATTAAGGGATAAAGTGTAAATGACCGATAATTTGAGGAGGTTATATAATTTGCCCTTTCTTTTTAATATAGCAACTCAAATAAATACACTAAGCTTTTATTGCATGAAAACAAATGAGCAGTGGAACAAAATGTGAAACAAATCTGGGAATAGATAGCCTTTTTCAAAATCAAAAAATCAAAGTTTTTTAAAGAAATATAGTTAACCTAAAGAATATTGTTGAAATATGTAATAAAAAGTGATTAGGAAAATATATATAAAAAAAAATTGAATTTTAACTAGTTAGGATGCTCTAAGGCCATCTCCAACGGTTCATCAAACCTTCATCGATTTGAAATTTGGTGAAAAAGTCACTTTTTGGAACTCAATGGTTTGACAAATTGGTTTCAAAATGAGAATGGAACAAAAAATTCATCAAAGTGATAATAGGCTTCAAATTTCACTATTTTACTGTGCTTTACCGTTAGGAGAGACCAGCCGTCAACAGGTCGGATGTCCGCGAGTTGACCAACCGTCGACAGGTTCCTTTAAAAGCAGTCGAAAAGGTTCAAAGCAGTCAAAAAGGTTCAAACGAGTTTAAAAAAAAATTAGTCTTACATTCGACCCTTAGCTCAATGCATATATTTTGTTCGACAGGTTTAATCTTCATCGTTGAAGGAAGCCGTATCAAATTGAGAAAACAATCTATTTTTTACTCAAATTTAATGAAAAAAGAAATAAATAATTGGAGATGCTCTAAAGCCATGTTTCGCGTATGTAAGAATCAATAGCAAGTGAGCATATCAAAATTTTAGTCTATTTGACCAATATTTATCTGTCATTAAAATATTAATGGTTCAATTCTATTACCAGATTACCATGCCGTAGCCAAAAATTACAAGCAAAGTCATTTACTAAGTCATCATTAATGTCACGTCATGTTTTTAGCTATACATAAGTTATCAATATTAAAAATCACATAACATCATATAAAATCACGTAACATCATATAAATTTTACATATTTTCAATTATAATAGCAAAATTAATTCAAACTAGTTAAATTGGGAACAGGGGAGCGTGCTGCATGGCACAGTGCTTTGAGAGTTCATGGGCCTTTTCTCGAACCACATTGTTGATATAAATTGTTCATATTGTAGTGTTCATCGAGTAAATCATTAATAAAAAAATAAAAAATAAAAACCAAATTAATTAAATATCTGTAAACTCAAAACAAAATCACATTTGTTTTTAAAAAAAGTAAATGGTTAAAATATTTTTGATAATTTATTTTAAAACAATTAAAACTTATTCATGGGATTATAAATGTTTGATTAACTTTTTTTTTTATGAATAATATATTTAACAAATCTTATTATATAAACGATTCAAATTATCAAAATAAATATAAGACAAGTCTTTGTTAAACCTCACAGCATACATACTGTGCCACAAGACACAACAGGCTCCCATGTAAGCAATGGCAAAATATTGGCACATTAATACTATCGCTTCAACGAAATAGCCAATAAATCTCATAAAATTTTGTTTCTTACTGTCACTGATGTGACACTTTTTAGCTTTTAAAATATATTATTACATGACATATTAATTACTAAATTTTTTTATGAAATTTATTAACTTTGGTAGTATTTTCCTTTTAAAAGATTGAAAAGTCTATATAAATTTGATAAGTATTTTAGGACAAATTCCAAATATATTAATTGTTTCCTGTAATTTTAGAAATTATATCTTATCCTTTCAAATTTCTAGTAGTATAACAAATAATCTATTTTTTTAATCAATCATTAAGTCAATTAATAATTTTTAATAATAGAAAAAATTGATTTCAATTAACAATTCAAATAAATTTATGATTTTATAGGAGAGTAATTTTGAATTTCATTTTCTCTATTATCTCTGTTAAATGATAAATTTTGATAAAGGGTATATGTAATTTTCAAAATTACAAAAAGTAATTTGTATTTTAAATAAATATCAGAAAATATATTTATAATTTACTATTATTTTTACGGAAAATGTTTAGTGGTCCGAATTTTTGTGAATCGAATGGCTCGAATGTATAAAAAGCAGCGTCGATTTTACATTAAAAACGTCGTTCTGAATGTTTTGAGCTATTCAAGTCATAATTTTTCGAGCCACCTAATATTATTGTATTTTTCTTGTACTAAATCAATTTGTAACTCCAACAGATTTTTATTTCCTAAGTTTACTATGTTATTTCCTAAGTTTACTATGTTTAATTTGTTAAAATTTCAAATATACTCTAAACTTTTTTAGAGCTCCAGTGGTGTCACCACCACTAGAATAGTTGTAACTCCGCTCATGCTTACCACCTGCTCCATGCTCTCATTCAGTGTAATTATTAAGGTTTATCTCTCCTATTTTAAGAGGTTATATATTTATATATATATATATATTAGGGATAAATTACACTTTGCCCTTTAAAGTTTCACCAATTCTTCACTTTGACCCTTTAAGTTTGATTTTTTTCATTTTGACCCTTTATGTTTATAATCCTTCCCACTTTGGTTCTTCATGTTTGTAATCCTTCCCACTTTGACCTTTTAAGTTTGATTTTTTTCACTTTGACCCTTCATGTTTGCAATCCTTCATACTTCACTCCTAGACTAACTTCCATCTAAAAAATGCAATTTGTTACATCACTAATACATCACTTCATATGTGATGTAAAAATTTACTAAAGATGCAAAAATAAAAACAAAAAAATTGAAATTTTTTTAGTCTTTAGTGAACTTTTTTTTCAAATTTATTCATAAAACATTATTACATTATAGATGCATCTAGATTAGATGTAGCTAAAAAATAAAAAAATTTATTAAGTAAACATTATTACATTATAGATCTGACTAAAAAATAAAAACAAATTTAACTAAAAAAAGAAAAAAAAAAGTTCACTAGAGACCAAAAAAATAATGATAGCAAATTTTTCATTTCAGAATTGACAATAAAGGTGTTTGAGTCTGTATATTTTGAATTTCTTTGTCTTTAATAATCTTTTTTCTTTTTTTTAGTTAAATTTGTTTTTATTTTTTTAGCTGCATCTAATCTAGATGCATCTATAATGTAATAATATTTATAAATAAATTTGAAAAAAAAAGTTCATTAAAGACAAAAAAAATTCCAACTTTTTTGTTTTCTATTTTTTGCATCTTTAGTAAATTTTTTACATCACATATGAAGCTGATGTGTTAGTGATGTGGCAGATTCTGTTATTTTTTGGATGGAAAAAAGTAGGAAGGATTGAAAATATGAAGGACCAAAGTGGGATGAATTATATAGAGATTCTAGTTTGGACCTGAACCATTTGATGTTTTGGGTCCAAGTTTCATTGCCTTGTATAGTCATTTATCTTTTATTTTCCTTATATCTTTTTGAGTTTGGCTTTTGGATTGTGTTGGTTGCGTTTAGAAACGAGTTGATATCTTGTTTTCAAAAACCTTGTTGCCTAGAATTTGACTTCTATGCACGGCGTCACTTTTGCGCTCTAGCGGTCTTTGTGAACTCTCGACTTTTGTAGGTTTACAAGACTGCTGGGACTTGGTATTCTTCGCTCGAACGAAGTTTCTTATGCTCAAGTGATCTTGGCTCGAGCAGCCCTTATTGCGCTCAAGCATTGATCTTCTGTCTGTAAAACTACTAGGAGTTTATATTTCACGCTCGAGCGACAACTTCTTACGCTCGAGCAGTCACATCTTTTGTGTCTTATGCTCTAGCGTCACTTCTTGCGCTCGAGCGGACTGTGCGTATATCGGTCCATAAAAGTCACTTTTTCCATCACTTTTTCATTTCACACTCTCTCTAAACTTTCTAAAAACCCTAGATCTACCCTCTCTCACTCTCTAAAACTCACATTCTCTCTTCTAAAACACCTAGATCCATTGATTTCTTTACCCTACTTCCTTTCAGAAAAATGTAGAGCTCACTTAGAACTTCACTTTCATCCAAGCAAAGTTGGGTTTCGGCGTTGTTGAAGTTTCTTCACATTCTCCTTGGTCTCCTAGCTTCGAGATAGGGATTCTTCACACTTTTATATATGTTTTACCTTATTTATTTGCTATTTCAAAAGATTATTGTGGTTTGGGGATTTTTGGTAAAACCTAGGGTTTGAAATCACAATGAAAAAGAGGGATTTTCACATGGTTTCTTGGAAAAGCTTGTGGGTGTGAAATTGGAGTTGATATATGTTGAAATGAGGTACTTCTTACATTGAAATTGATTTTCAAAGAGAAATGGGTTTTGTCCTAAAATGTGAATGTTTGAGATTATAAAGAGAAAATGGAATTGATGTTGAGAATTATGAAATTGAAGTAATGATGATGATGGCGGAGTTGAATATGTATTATCACTCCCATCTTGAGATTTTGGAAAAGTGTATCTTTAATGAAATTTATCTATCTATTTTAGGTTATCGGTAGATGATAGTTATGAGTGTATTAGAAATTGCATAAGAATTAGGTGAATTAAAGCGCTTTCTCATTCATATACATCGAATAATGTTACTCATTTAATACATTGAAAATGTATATGATTTTTGAAAAAGAGGTATTTGTGGAAAAGTGATGTGTATCACCAAATCAAGTTGGCTGGTGTGTCCAAGGTGAAAGTCCCGAAAAATGCGTGTATACATGGGTGCCGATTCCCGTAGACGAAATATCCATAAAATGGCAATAGTAGCACTTGGATAGGCTACTTTTACATGAGTGACGTTTGACGGTTTTTCGCGGACAAAATATTAAGTGAAAGGTTGTATTGGTTTGAGATTTCCTCTTACTTTCTATTGTAAGGACATGATTTTGAGAATTGTGATATAAATGAGCATGGCATGTTTTTGGAAAGAAATGTAAAATATTTTGACATAGGCATTGCATATGCATAAAACCTTATAGCTTTGTTAAGATTTATATATTGTGTTGTAATATTTTTACTAGGCTTTGGCTCACTCTATGTGGGAAAACCATTTTCAATCTTGGTAATATGTCTCTACCAAGGGCTTAGCTTGGGAGGCTTGTGAGCTAAATGCTTTCGTGTTGTTATTTTATATTTAATTTTGTACAAGCCTAGGGCCTTATTTGTATTGAGCTTAAGACTCACTTTTGATGTACTCAACATTGAATTGGAAATGTATAAGCCTTTAAGGCATATGATTATCTGTTTAGTTTTCATTTCTCTTCACTATCTTGTAACACATGTTGTAGATTCGGGATATCTTGTTTATGAATGTATATCGCATGTGTCACATTTTGTATATCAAACCTAATTAATTAAAGCTTATCAATTCATTTATGTTGCTATTTATTGGTTATTATGAGATAGATATTGTGTTTATTTGGGGAATATTTGCAACTTGGAATCGAGGCGTATCGGGTTTGAATACTTTAGATGCGTGGGAAGTGGTTATTACCATAATGAGTTTGTCTTGCTTGCCAGAGACCTTTGTATGTATGGTACATTATGTGATAACATGCTTATGCGATTATATAGGTATGAGATTTAATTTCTAGGATATTGATTGATCTATGGGTTTCTAGAAGTCTGTTAGAAGAGCACCGGATCCTTCTTTGTTTCTAATTGGAACTACTGTAATCTTTGAGGCGGTCATTATCCAAGAAGGAAATTATGTATTTAAGTGACTATGTGCTTATGTGGAATGAATTATTGTTGTCCACCGTATTAGGACACGAATGAGTTAACTTCAGCATATTTGTAAATGTGCTAATCTCTTTTGTTACCTTCATTAGGATGTCAGGAACAAGACGTGGTGGTAGTAGGCGAGGTAAGCCTAGAAGGCATGGGGTGCCTTTTACGGATGAGATTCTAGTGCAAGAGGAGGTGGTTGGCCGAGCCAATATGGCGAACCGGTGGTCAACGAACTATAGACGCTTTGGCCCGTGAGTTGGTTGGACCTTTGCGAGAATCTATGGATATTCTCAGGGCTGAAAATCAAGTCCAGACCTAAGTAGTTGAGGTAGGGCAGTCATTCTTGAAGAGAAAATTCTTCCGGTCTAACCCGGGTAAGTTTTTGGGTGATCCTAAAGAGCCTTTGAAAGCGAATAAATGGCTCAAACAAATCGTGAAGATGTTTAAGATGCTCGGCATCAAAGACGGTGGTTTAAGAGTGACCTTGCATCATTTCAACTGAAATGGGATACGGGTCAGTGGTGGAAGTATGCACGTGGGCACATTGGAGTAACCTTGGAGGCTTTCATTGACGTCTTCCAGGACAAGTTCTTACTTTCCATAGTTAGCGAGAAGTTGAGGAAGCAATTCTCAATGCTCAAGCAGTTGAACACACCGGTGGCCGAATTTGAGGCCACATTTACTAGTCTATCAAAGTTTGCACCAGAGTTAGTGGCGACAGAAGAGTGTCGTTGTGTGGAGTTCAAGAAAAGATTAAGGATCAAGCTTCTTTTTAAGGTAGCCGGTTCAATGATTAGAGATTACGGGCGACATGTAGAGTCGGCAGCTTATCTTGAGACTGTGATGCAAATGAAGGAAGAACGGATGAGAGGCTCGAAAAGGAGTTAAGATGCTCAAGAGGTGTGATAACCCAACCCATACTTTGCTTAATTATACATGTGATTATGTGTTCAATATGAATTTGTAGGTTTGAATATGTGAATTATATGAATTTGGAATAATACCTGTTAAACGTAGGAATATCTGTTGCAATTACAACTTTGAATTGAAATTGAAAGTCTTAGAGGCGCGATAAACAAAAATCAACTTCATATCTGTGATTAGCATGATTTATAAAGCTTACGGTGAAATTTTGAAAAATTACGATTCGTAATGATTAAATTGGAAATTTAAGGGTTAAGTCATATATATGTTAGTCCTCTTGTGTTTTCTATCTTTGTTGAAAGCTCTAGAAAGTGAGTTAGAAAGAGAAGAAGAGGAAGAGCTAGGGATTGCAAGAGAATCAAGGGGCAAACCATAGATTTGAGTTAAAGTATGGAAATTTACTTATAATCTTTGTCTCTAACTCATCCTTGTTATAGAATCAAAAAGAAATTTAGAGTTTTAAGCTAGGGTTTTGATCTATGTAAATACTAGAGCTTAATGCATGAAATTGAACCCTAATCTCTTCATCTTTGTTTGATTTGAGTTCATTCTTGTGATTAATCCATGAAACACACCTAAATGGTTCATCTGATGAAGATTTGTGAGAATATCATTCATATGTATATTTATTTTGAACTTGTGTTTGTAAATCATGAATTTGTGAAAAGATGAGACCATGAATCTAATAGGGAGGCAAGATTGATATATGTAATGTGGAATTATACCTAAATCATGTTTATATATCATGTTTTGAGTGAGTTTTGCTTTGATTTAGGCTTGGAAATGATTTTGGAAGGTTTGCATTTTTGTGCCATTTTCGGACTATCTAGGTGTGCCCAAACCGCCGTGCCGCCACGGGCTTTGCATAAGCGGCACAAGCCTTGAACCAAAAATGGGTTGCACTGTGCGCTCGAGTGGCTCAAGCTTCTGCACGTGCAAAGCTAGATCGCTCGAGGGGTTGGGCACAACATGGCGAGGAAAAAATCTATTTTTTTGTGTTGATGCTCCCAACCTCTAGAGCACATTACCAACCTTATTTAAACCCTTTTGAGTGAAATGATGATTAGAAACCAATGAAAAGGGTTGTGAATACGCTAAAAGAAAAGTGTATATAATGAGCAATTATTTATCAAATATGTGTGTGATATGTTTGGTGTAGGTGGTGTGCTAGAGGAAGCATACAAGATCGATCCTGCTTGTGAGTAATAATATCATACTTATGTGTTCTTTATTGTGTCTGAACCATGATTGGTGATTGGTCGACATTGTGATTTGATTGAAATGAGAAACTTCATTAATATTATATGACATGTGCAATGTGGGCCGAGGCCGTTTTGATATATGTTGGGCCTGAGGCTGTTTTGATATATGTTGGGCAAAAATTTGTTTTGATAAATATTGAGCCGAAATTTTTGATAAATGTTGAGCCAGAAATTTGTTTTGATAAATATTGGACTCGAAATTTGTTTTGAAATATATTAGGCTGAGGCGTTTGATATATGATTGGCGAGGCGTTTTCTTATATGTTGGGCCCGATGCCTTTTTAAAATGTGATTAAGCCTAAGGATTACATTTATATGATTATGGATATTGTGAGAATCTTATGATTATTTATTTACCTTTGTTTCTTTGTATTATTTATTAAGCTTACCCACCCATTTTATGTATGCACATGTAGGTAATTACGCAACATGGAGCACACCCTTAGAGTTAGCTTTAGGAGCTATTCTTTTAAGACCAATCGAGTCATGCCTCCGAGATGGAGTTTTGTCTTTGACTCACATCATACTTTGACTTTATTTTGTTTTGTTAATGTAGTCTTGGGTTTGTAAACATTATGCACAAATTTCCTTTGATACCTATATTCTTTTGTATGGCCATGTAAATGATGTGATTGTGTTACATTTTGCTCATATTGGCATAGCTCAATGGACTCATTCTTTTGTTGTATATACCTTTTGGCCCCATTACTATAATTACTTTGTATGTTTGTTTGAGGCGAAGGTAATCAAGTGATTATCAAGGTTATGACCCAAACTTTTAGAGGTGGGTTAGGGTAATGATAAGGAAAGCTTGATGAAACGGAGGGTCCTACCCCACAATAATCCCAAGGAGCTCGATCGAGGTCCATTTTTCGATCTCGAGTTCGGGTTTTGGAGAGGTGGTTAGGAGATTTCACTTGTTTTAAGTGTGGTCGGTTAGGCCACAAGTCTCTAACTTGCAGAGAAAAGCGCGCGACTGTTTCATCTATTTCGTTCTCAGAGCTAGAGTCAGAGTCAAGGAAGAGGGCAACCGCTCATTTGTTATCAGTGTCGACAAGCAGGGCATTTGAAAAGTTTTTGCACTTAGTTGGGTGTCACACCCCGTGCGTCTAGTTCAGCGGAACCTGAGCCACCATCACATATAGTCGGCCACAGCCTCAAGGGCCAATTAGGGAGCCTCTTCGGCACAATCAATTCATCAGGCTTTTGCTCCGAAGGGTGAGCAAGTAGAGTAAAGACCTTCAGGGCGTGTGTATGTTATTACCACGCCAAACTTAGTGCTAGCGCCTTCAGTTGTGAAAGGTATTTTCTTGTTATGCAATTCTATTGTCAATGTGTTGATTGGCATCCTATTCTTTTATTTAAATGCGCATTTGCATCGGCGTTGGGGTTAGAATTGGCTCGGTGAGCATCTCCATAGTGTAGAGTCACTTATTGGCGATGAGATTGTCTTGGAACTAGGGTGTTGGGGTTGTGACATCTGAGGTTGTCGGTCGAGCTTCCTTTTGCATTGTGTTGGTGACATGTCGAGTTTTGATGCTATTTTGGGTATAGACTAGTTGTCATCATATCAGGCTATCATAGATTGTTACCGTCAGAGGATTTCTGTATATACCTTGAGTGGTGATTGTTTTTATTTTTTGGGGGATCGGGTTGATAGAGTTTTATCACTAGTGAATAATCCGCATGGTCGGAGTGAGCTTAATTGTCTTTTTGCAAACTTCTTAGGTAGTGAGTGTGATGAAATCCAAGTTGAATTTTCGAGGGTAGTTTGTGAATACCCGGACATTTTTCCTGAGGATCTCATTAGTTTTCCACCTTACCATGAGATTGAATTCTCTATTGATTTAGTGTTTGGCACGACACCAATTTCTATGGCATTGTATAGATTTGCATCCGCTGAGTTGAGTGAGTTAAAGATCTAACTCCACGAATTGTTAGATAAGGGTTTTTTTCGCTCTAACACGTCACCTTGGAGAGCATTAGCCCCTTTGCTAAGAAGAAGGATAGTGCCTTACGAATTTGTATTGATTACCGGAAGTTGAACCAGGTAACTGTTAAGAACAAGTATCCAATGTTGTGCATAGGTGATTTGTTTGACCAATTGAAGAGGTCCTGTTGCTTTTCTAAGATAGACTTGAGGTCGAGTTACAACCAGTTAAGGGTGAGAGAGGAGGATATCCAGAAGACGACATTCCATATACGGTATGGCCATTATGAGTTCCTAGTGATACCTTTTGGGCTAACCAATGCACTAGCCATGTTTATGGATTTAATAAATCAAATCTTTTGCGACTTTTTAGACCGCTTGGTGGTCGTCTTTGTGGACGACATCTTGATCTACTCCTCCAAAGAGGAACATGAGAACACTGCGAGTTGTACTCGAGTTGCTTAGAGCCTACAAATTGTATGCTAAGTTCAAAAAATGTGAATTTTGGTTGAAAGAAGTTAAGTTCTTAGGCCATGTGGTATCCGGAGAAGAAGTGATTGTAGATTCATCCAAGATAGAAGCGGTACAAGATTGGGAACAACCTAAGAATGACTTTGAGATCCATAGTTCTTGGGGTTGGCTGAGTATTACTGTCGGTTTGTGAAAGATTTCTCTAGATTAACTTCATCATTGACTAAACTAACGAGGAAAGGAATTAAGTTGGTGTGGAGTGAGACTTGTGAGAAATCATTTCAAGAGCTTAAGGTTAGACTTACCACTGCTCTAGTGTTAATTATTCCAGAGAGGGGTTTGGGCTATTTAGTATATTGTGATGCTTCATGGGAAGGTTTGTGTTGTATTTTGATGCAAGAAGGGAAAGTAGTAGCTTATGGCTCACAGCAGTTGAAAACACATGAGACGAACTACCCTACTCATGACCTAGAGTTAGTAGTAGTGATTTTTGCCTTGAAAATTTGAAGTCATTATTTGTATGGTGAGAAGTTTGAAGTATTTTTTGATCACAAGAGTCTGAAATATCTGTTTACACAAAAATACTTGAATCTGAGGCAGAGAAGGTGGATATAGTTTATAGAAGATTATGACTTTGAATTACATTATCATCCGGAAAGGCCAACGCTGTAGCCGATGCCTTGAGCAAGAAATCCATTAGCAGTGTAGCTAGTATTACCATTCGGAAATGGGAGAGGTTGGGTGCTATTGGCGAGTTTGACTTGTATCTTGGCAAGTCTGTTGAGTTGACAACTTTGTTTACCGCGGTTACTCAACCTACACTTATGAGTCCAGTTGTAGAAACACAGAGGGGTGACCTTGAGGCAGAAACCCTCCAGGAGATGATCTCTAGTGGGAAGGTAGAAAAAGGCTTGAACCTATATTCTGACTCGAGTGTTAGATACTTTGATTGTCTTTTCGTACCAGAGTCTTGTCAAGAGGAAGTACTCCGAGAGTTTCACTATTCACGCCTTGCGGTGTACCCGGGAGGCATAAAGATGTATCGTGACCCTTAGTCGCTAGTTTTGGTGGAGAGGTATGAAGAGAAATATGGTCGTGTTTGTATCGAGGTGCCTTACTTGTCAACAAGTGAAGGTCTAGCATCAGAGGCCAGTGGGTTTGTTGCAATCCTTGCTTATAGTCGAGTAGAAGTGGGAGCATGTCACAATGGATTTTGTTATAGGTCTTTTGAGGACTCAATGGGGGTAATGACGACATTTGGGAGGTAGTAGACCGATTGACCAAGTCAGCGCACTTTATACCTATACGCACGAGTGACTCGGTAGATTATCTAGCCGACCTTCACGTTAGGGACATAGTGAGGTTGCACGGGGTCCTTGTAACGATTGTTTCAAATAGAGATCCGTATTTTACAGCTCAGTTGTGGCAGAGTTTGCAGAATGCTTTGGGCACTAGGTTGACTTTTAGTACCGCCTGTTATCCTCAGACTAACGAGCAACGAGCATACTATTGAGATCCTTCGGATATGCTTGAGGTTATGTTCTTAACTTTAAGGGTCGTGGGAGACACTTTCCCTTAGTGGAGTTTGCCTATAACAGCATTTCTAGTCGAGTATTAGCACAACACCGTTTGAAATTTGGTGATTGTGTAGATCTCCTGTGTGTTGGGCCGATGTGGAGGATGCACCTATGTTGCGTCCAGAGTTAGTCCGTGAAACGACGAAGAAAGTTGCACTTATTCATAAGAGGTTGGTCATGGCTCAGAGTCGTCAAAAGAGCTATGCCAACTGTAAGTGGAGACCGTTATCCTTTGAGGTAGGAGATCGCATCTTTTTGAAGATATCACCTAGATGGGGTTTGATGAGGTTTGGGAAGAGTGAAAAGTTATCTCCTAGATTTATCGGGCATTCTGAGATCCTATAGCAGATTGGAGAGGTAGCTTATTACTTGGCCTTGCCACAATAGCTTTTTTGGATTCATGATATGTTTCATATTTGTATGCTCCGGAAGTATGAGCCGAATCCATCACACGTGTTAGACTAGATTAAGTTAGAGATAGATGAAGATACCTTATATGAGGAGAGACCGGTGAGAGTCTTGGATACTCGAGACCAAGTCTTGCGAGGCAAGACAATTCCTTTGGTGAAAGTGTTATGGAGACATCACGGGTTGAGAAAGCAACTTGGGAATGTGAGTTGGAAGTCTGTGAGAAGTACTCAGACCTATTTGTTGGTACTTGAGCATGTTTTGAGAGTTCGTTGTGTTAATGTAATGTAAACATTGTATATGTTTTGGAAATGTGAATTTTATATTTAGTATTGAGAACTTGTTTATCATGTTGACATGAATGAATGACCGGTAGATGGTAATGAGATTAGTTGATTATCATTGTTGTAATTAGTTTAAACTTGGTTTTAAATGTTTGCTTTTAATTTGAGGGCGAAATTCTTTAAGGAGGGAGATTATAGCGATTCTGGTTTGGACCCGAACCATTAGATGTTTTGGGTCCGGGTTTCATTGCCTTGTATAGTGATTTATGTCTTATTTCCCTTATATCTTTTTGAGTTTGGCTTTTAGGTTGTGTTGGTTGCGTTTGGAATATGGTACCTTGTTTTTCAAAAACTTTGTTGTCCAGAATTTTGCTTCTACATTCGAGCGTCACTTCTTGTGGTCGAGCGAACTGCACATATATTAGTTCATAAAAGTCACTTTTTACATCACTTTTTTATTTCACTCTCTTTCTCTCTCAACTTTCTAAAAACCCTAGATCTACTCTTTCTCACTTTCTCTAAAACTCACATTCTCTCTTTTAAAACACCTAGATCCATTGATTTCTTTACTTTACTCCCTTTGAGAAAAACGTAGAGCTCACTTAGAGCTTCACTTTCATCCAAGCAAAGTTGGATTTCGATGTTGTTGAAGCTTCTTCACTCTTTCATTGGTCTCCTAGCGAGGTAGGGATTTTTCACACTCTTGTATGAGTTTTACTTTAATTATTTGCTATTTCAAAATATTATTGTGGTTTGGGGGTTTTAGTAAAACCTAGGATTTGAAATCACAATGAAAAAGAGGATTTTCAAATGGTTTCTTGGAAAAACTTGTGGGTGTGAAATTAAAGTTGATATATGTTGAAATGAAGTATTTCCTACATTGAAATTGATTTCAAAGAGAAAGGGTTTTGTCCTAAAATGTGAATGTTTGAGATTACAGCGAAAATGGAATTGATGTTAAAATTATGAAATTGAAGCAATGTTGATGATAATGGCGAAGTTGGATATGTATTATCACTCCCGTCTTGAGATTTTGAAAAAGTGTATCTTTAATGAAATTTATCTATCTGTTTAAAGATATACATTTTGGGCTATCGGTAATTAAAACTACTTTCTCATTCATGTGCATCGAATATTGTTGCTCATTTAATACATTGAAAATATATATGATTTTGAGAAAAATGGGTGAGCGTGGGAAAGAGGTGTATATCACCAAATCAAGTTGGCCTATGTGTCTAGAGTGAAAGTCGCAAAACGCATGTATACATGGGTATTGATTCTCGAGGCGAAGTATCCATAAAATGGCAATAGTAGTGCTTGTATAGGTTATGTTTACATTGGTGCCGGTTGGCGGTTTTCTCGAGATGAAATATCATGAAAGATTGTCTTGGTTTGAGATTTCCCTTTACTTTCTATTATAAAGGACATGATTTTGAGAATTGTGATATAAAGCCAGGCATGACATTGTTTTTAGAAAAAAAGTGTAAAACTTTTGACATGGGTATTTGTAGACAAGCCATGGGACCTCACTTCTGACTCGGACTTGATTTGTGTCACGGTTCTCAATCAACCAAAGAGTCCAAATCAAACCAAATCGTTTTGAAAAAGCAGTTTTTTGAAAGAAGTGCCAAACATGAATTTGCTTTGCGGAATCTGAGTCGCCACCTAAATATTTTATTTTGAGAAATTTAAAACCACGACTCGTTGCCTAAGGCCACGTGCCCGTCATCACCAAAGTTGCCTCGGCTCGGGAACTTGGGTACAATTGGGGAAGGTCATTTCGTGAGCACCCCCGCTCGCCCGATCAAAGATCGGCCTCTACTAACTATGATATCTAGTTTTGAAAACATTGTGCATTCTTATTCCGGTTATTAGCCTAGATTTACTATGTGATGCGCACAGCATACAAGTATAGACCGGGTCGTCTGAATTGGAACAAAGCATTTCATGTTTGTTTTTGAAAGATGGTTTGCTATCCGCAGGTAGGCTTAAAATGCAGATTTTGCCACTATCTAGTGGGCTTAAAACTCACAGTCAATGCATTGTTCCAATCCAAATAACCCAACCTTCACCCACAGGCATTCAAGCAGTTATATCACATAAGCACATAGCCTCATGGTAAGCATGCTATTCATGGCAGTCACTCACACGCATGCAAGGATGCTAAAGCATAAAACTCACCGAGTACTCCAAACCAAAACAGAAACCGATTAGAAATCCATGCATGATCCTAAGTGTACAGAAATCCCTAATGCAACACATGCAAAAATGCATCTATAGCAGGCTCGGCTATTCTAAACATGGCATATGAGATGCAACAGCTATCAAGTATTCAACTTAGAATTGAAATACAAATGCAGTTAGTATGATGCATGAGCAGTGCATGCAAAGACGAATGAATGAATGCAAACATGCTATCATCTTTGTATGCTAATTGAAACATGCCTAATCTAACCATCATAGCGAGGTAAATAAAAAGAAGAAAGACGTGGGGTTGGAAGACATACATCACACGCACACATACTTATTACAACATTGCCCTCATGAGGGTGCGAAAGAATAATATCTGATCCGAATAATGCAGTCCAAATGAATAATATCTGATCCAAAATATGTACAAATTCCCAATTAATTAACAAATTAACTAAGAAAACAATAAAGCGGCATGCAAACCGAGGGATTGCCTTGACTCTTCTTGAGATGATGAATGATGCATATCAAGGTTGCCTTCTGTGAAATCATTGTGATGCCCCAATTAGCCTCTGTTTTGTAATGGTTTTTTGGAAAGCGCGCCAAGCCGAAAAGGCTAGCGATTCTTGATTTCTTTGCAATAGAAGCGAGAAAGGGACATGGCAATGTATTTTTACAAATGTATGCATGCCTCGATCCTCGTGCTACCAATCATGCATCTCGATGCATGATGGCGAGAAAGTTGAATTGCACAATTCAATATGGAATGAATGCACATGAAAACTCAACAAGACCTAACTCCATCATGGATGATCACGAGTGTCGATGGCGGGAAATTGAGGCCGCGTTAGTCACTTTCGGTCTGGCGTACCTCGTTTCCGTGCTCGAACTAACTCTATCGAACACAATGCAATATGCATGACATGCATGAATGCAAACTAAGATACAACCTAACATGCATAATGCTATGAAATGGCATACACGATGCCGAGGTAACCACGGCATACACAATGCGCTAACATACAACCTAGCTTACACAAAGCTATGGTCTGATATGGCATACACACTGCATAATGGTCCTACACCAACACAAGTGGGCCTCAGCCACACTCACATAAGAGGCCACTAGATGACAATGTGACACTTTCGAAATGCGTACGCAGCGCATAAGGAGGAACCTAAGGCACGAAATGCCACTCTAACAAGACATGGAAAAACATGGAATATGGAATACTAGCATGCAAATTTCAGTAGCAAAAAGTGATGCAAAACAATCCCGAAACATGGCAAAAAGGCACCCGATGCATGGAATAAGTCTCGAAACATGAAATTAGGCATACGGAATGACCTATGACTATGCAATGCATGCATTATTTGAACATGGGATATGAATAAAGAATCAAGATAGCCCAAAAATAAGCATATTTACAGTTTTAGGCAAGGCCAAACAGTGAACACAAATGGGGGCTAAGCTAGCATGCAAAAATGGCCCCGAAAGCGAGATAATGAAGCAAGTAGCAGCTGCTGACCTTAAACAGGGAAGAGCCCTTCTATAATGTAGAAGAGGGGCCCAAAATATGATGTTTTACAGTTTATGAAAAACCACAAAAACAAACAAAAGTGTAGCTAAACTCTCATGCAAGAAATCGGCCAAAAAGGGGACAAAGAAGGAAGTGATGACTTCCGACCCCAAACAGATGAGGGCCCTTCAACAATGTTGAAGAGGGGCCCAAAATATGACCTTTTACAGTTGATAATAAAACCCAAAACAGTGTACAAGTATGCTCAAAATACTATGCAAGATAAGGCCAAAAAGAGAGCTATAACACAAAGTATAAAAAGGATGCTTCAAACAGCAAAAGACCCTTAATGAAACATAAATAGGGGGTCAAAATGAGGCTATTTACAGTTCGGACCAAAGTCCAAAAATGCAAGCACAAGGGGTTAAAAAATCATGCAAAAATAGGACCATAAGATGGATAAAAAGGCAAGTGACAAATGGAAACCTTAAACAGTGATGAGCCCTTGAACAATGTTGAAGAAGGGCTCAAAATAAGCTACTTTACAGTTTAAAACATGCCTCAAAACAGTTCATACATAGGCCAAAAACAATATGCAAGAAAATGGCATACAAGGGAGGTAATGAAGCAAGTGCAACAAGGAGGCCTCAAACAGTGAGAGACCCTTAAACAAACATGAAATAGAACTCAAAAAAATGCTATTTTCAGTTAAGGTCGGAGCTCAAAAGTGTAAGAAAGAATAGCTTAGATAGGATGCAAAAATGAGCTCAAAAAGAGGGAAATGAAGGCTCACCCTTGAAGACCAATCTTTAGCAACTTCTTGGCACAAGAAATGGTGTTCCTCAGCTCTAGAAAGCAGCTCCAAGTGGCTGGAATGGAGGTGGTGGTGTGGTGTTAGGTGGTGGTGTAGAAAGGGTGTAGGACTTAGAGGTTTGGAGGGTTGAAGTGAGAGATAGAGGAGATATGCATGCAAGGCTCTAAAGCATTCTTTTTCAACCCCAAAACCCGGAGAGCTGGGGTGGTGGTTATATAGGCAAGAGGAAAGAGGGGAGAAAGAGGGGAAAACAATTCAAGTTTCCCTCCAAAATGGCAGGCCCCGGATACAAAATCTGGGGGGAAATGAAATAGAGATTTGTGATGTACCAACTGCAAGGATCAAGGTCGGCCAAGTATCTAGGTCACAGGTGGCCGGCCGGCTCTCTCCATGGCCGGCCGGCCAGGGGTCAAAAGGGCCAAGTGCAATTAGTGGCCGACCACCACAAATTGGTGGTCTCCCATGTGTGCTCAACACAACCACAATGGTCAAAATTGGAAACAAGTGAAGCAAGAGAGAAAATGCCACTTTTAGGGGGTTCAAAAGGGTCAATCACAATTACTAGCCGACCATATGATATTGGTGGCCTCCCAAGTGTACAACACAAATATGTGGTTTAAATTTGGAAAAAGTGGCCTTAGGGTGGTCAACCTTGGCTTTTCGAGTGAGAAAAAGCAGGCGACGGAGGCGATGAAGGAATATAACTGGTTCTTTGAAACAATTCTTGGCCTCCCACCCTTCTCTGACCTTCTGGTGATGAAACAGAGGTCCACTTAAAATGAGCATAAGCCGATGCAAAATGAAGGTTCGGAATTAAACGCAGCATCAAGGCCAGCCGATTGATAGGCAGGAGTGGTATTCGACCACAGTTGGTCTCTCGAACCACGATGTCCCTCAAAAGGGAGGAAATAAGATGCATGCCAAAAGACAAGCGAAGGTGGTTAGGCGGTCGAACCAAGGCACTCGGCTGGCAGCTCAAAAAAATCGGCCAAGGCTCCAAATGGGAAAAATGGCCTCGACCACGAAGCGTAGCCTCTGACCTTGAGAGATAATCTCTGAGACCTCTCCTCCCTTGGGAAGAGAAAAAGAGAAAAGCGGACTGGTTAAACCGAGGCAAAGCACAAAAGTCCGGAAGTTGAAGGCAAGGCTCGCGGTAGGGACTCCATAACCTCAGAACGAGCACAATATGCAACATCACCAAGCGCTCAATCGGTGACGTCTGAGTCTTAAGGTCGGTCAAAAATGGGGTGTCTACAGTATTGCATATGCATAAAACCTTATGGCTTTGTTGAGATTTATACATTGTGTTGTAATATTTCTACTAGGTTTTGACTCACTCTATGTGGGAAAATCATTTTCAGGTACTAGTGATATGCCTCCACCAAGGATTTATCTTAGAAGAATTGTGGAGCTGAAGGCTCAGTGTTGTTATTTTGTATTTAATTTTGTACAAGCCTAGAGCTTTATCTGTATTGAGCTTAAGACTCACTTTTGATGTGCCCAAGTATTAACTTGGAAAAGTGTAAGCCTTTAGGGCATATGATTATATGTTTAGCTTTCATTTCTCTTCACTATCTTGTAACACATACTGTAGATTCAGGATATACTGTTTATAAATGTATATCGCATGTGTCACATTTTGCATATCAAACTCTAATTATGAAGTTTATCAATTCATTTGTTACTATTTATTGGTTGTTGTGAGATGGATATTGTGTTTATTTCGGGGCTCTACAAATTGCAAACATGAAGGGTCAAAGTAGAAAAAATTAGACTTCAAGGGCCAGTGGGAAGGATTGCAAACATGAAGGGCCAAAGTGAGAAAAATTAAACTTAAAAGGGCCAAAGTGGGACATAGGTAAAACTTTACGGGGGCAAAGTCTAATTTACCTATATATAAATCGGTAAATAACATTTTATCTTCTTCTTTTTTTATTTATGTTTATTCATTTTCTCACATTCGTCTTTAATTTTTATTTATTTATTTACTTTGGCCTTTTATTTTTTAAGTTTTTTTCAATTTACTTCAAAAACTAATTTATGTGCAAAATTAGACAAATAATGACACATTGACAACCATATGGCATGATTTTTTTAACTTCCGAGTGGTTATTGGTTGCTCCTGAAGCATGACCATGTGGTACTCCGAGGTGTTATGATTGGTAGATAATGTAGGGTTCATGATTTTGTGTTAGGTGATTGAGGAACATAAGGAGACATGATGTATAATAATTAGTGAAAGAGTATGAGCATATGGTGCTCCAAAAGCATTGAATAGTTTTTAATAACTCGCACCTTTGACACAAACCCAAACTCTATATAATAATATATTTTTTGTGCCATATAACAACTAATGTGACATTTTCTATCCAATTTTAGGTTGAAGTTAACTTTAGAAATAAATTGAGAAAAATTTGAAATATATAGGGCCGAAGTGGAAAGAGAAAAAAAATTAAAGGGCCACTTAATTAAACTTGATTGTAATATCATATATAAAAAAAAATATATTTCAATATTAAAAATTTGTAGTGCTTAATTTTGTGCTCGTGTAATATTTTTCTGCATCCGACTTTACCAACAAGAAATTCCTAGTTATGAATCTGGTTAACAAAATAAATTTGACAAAACAATAATTCTATTTTAATTATTGAGCCTATATTTTTTGGAAGACATTTCGAATACCTTGATTTGTATTTCAATTTTATGTTTGATTGAGTTTTCAAAACTTGATTTTTGATTTTTTTTTTTTTTTTGAAGAAGTTTGACAAAAATAACTGTATGTTTACTTTATAATTTTTTTAAATCTAAAAATAAAATTAGTTAACAACAAAAAAAAAGAAAAGAAAACGCATCATTTTCATTTTATTTTATCTTTTTTAAGGCACAAATATTTTTTGAAAATTTCAAAATATATTTTTGGTATTTATTTTTGTCAAAGTATTTTCTATTTGTTCAAAAAAACCAAAGAACCCCAATTATGAAAATGAAACCAAACGTTAAAATTTCAAAAGTTAATTCTACCCAAAAATAAATAAAAATATGTGCAAAATAATCAGTATTGATTTTTTCCATTAGATTTTGAAAAATATATTTAAAAAATTCAACTAAATGTATAGAGAGAGGACTTGGAAACAAAACAACCATGGAACTGGAGCCATTTACGACCAAATATGTGATTTCAAAGTTATTATAAGCAATTTATTAGAGATGTGAGGATGTATTTTAAAGTGAAATTATGTGAGTTTAAGATCTTGTTTAAGTGATATGAATTTAAATTGTGGTGCTATATGGCACAATAATATTCGCTGAAGTTGTGACAATATTAGTAGCGATGATCTAGAGTTAGTAGCGGTGATTTTTGCCTTGAAGATTTGGAGGCATTATCTGTATGGTGAGAGATTTGAAGTGTTTTCCGATCACAATAGTCTGAAGTACTTGTTTACTCAGAAAGATTTGAATTTGAGGCAGAGGAGATGGCTGAAGTTCATAGAGGACTATGATTTTGAGTTGCATTATCATCCCGAAATGGCCAATGTAGTGGCCGATGCTTTGAGTAGAAAGTCTATTAGTAGTGTGGCCTGTATTGCCATTCGGGAATGGGAGATGTTGGGTACTCTTAGTGAGTTTGACTTGCACCTTGGCGAGTTTGTTGAATCTGCGGCCTTATTTTCTGTAGCTACACAATTGACACTTGTGAACCAAGTATTAGAAGTACAGAAAAACGACCTTGAAGTAGAAACCCTCTCGGAGAAGATCTCCAGTGAGAAAGTAGAACGGGGCTTGAATGTGTACCCAGACTCGAGTATTAGATACCATGACTGTTTGTTTGTGCTGGAGTCTTGTCGAGAGAAGGTATTCTGAGAGTTTCGTCATTCACACCTTGCGATGCATCCGAGAGGCACAAAGATGTATCACGACCTCAGTCGCCAATTTCGCTGGAGAGGTAAGAAAAAGGACGTGGCGGCATTTGTATCAAAATGTCTTACTTGTCAGCAAGTGAAGGCTGTGTATCAGAAGCCAGCTGGTTTGTTGCAACCCTTCCCTATAGCCGAGTGAAAATCGGAGCACATCACGATGGATTTTGTTGTGGGCTTTCCGAGGACTCAACGGGAGAGCGATGCCATTTGGGTGGTAGTTGACCGGTTGACCAAGTCAACACACTTTATAGCTATCTTGGCGTAAGTGATTGATGAACTATCTTACCGACCTTTATATTAGGAACATAGTGAGATTACACGGGGTCCCTATGGCGATAGTTTTGGATAGAGATCCGCGTTTTACAGCTCAACTGTGGTAGAGCTTGTAGTGTGCCTTGGGCACTAGATTGACTTTTAGTACTGTGTACCATCCTCAGACTGACCGACAGTCTGAGCGTATTATTTAGATCCTTGAGGATATGCTTCGAGGTTGTGTACTCGACTTCAAGGGTTCGTAGGAGAGGCCCCTGCCCTTAGTGGAGTTTGCCTATAACAACAACTTTCAATCGAGTATTGGTATGGCACCGTTTGAGGCCTTGTATGGCTGACCGTGTACATCTCCGGTGTGTTGGGCCGAGGTGGGTGACGCACCTTTGTTGGCCCCAGACTTGGTGCCGGAAGCGACGGAGAAAGTGACACTTATTCGTAAGAAGTTAGCTATGGCTCAGAGTCGTCAGAAAAGTTATGCTGACCGTAGGAGAAGACCCTTGTCTTTTGAGGTGGGAGACCATGTGTTTTTGAAAATATCACCTAGACGGGGTTCGATGAGATTCGGGAAGAGTGGGAAGTTATTCCCTCAATTTATTGGCCATTTTCAAATCCCTGAACGGATTGACGAGGTTGCTTATCGTTTGGCATTGCCGTCCACACTTCTGGGGTTCATGAGGTGTTTCATATTAGTATGCTTTGGAAGTATGAGCGGATCCGCCATCGCGTGTTGGATTAGACCAACTTGGAGGTAGATAAGGATGTCTTGTATGAGGAGACCGGTGAGAGTCTTAGATGAATGGACCAAGTCTTGCGAGGCAAGACAATCCCCTTAGTAAAGGTATTGTGGAAACATCACGAGTCGATGAAGCGACTTGGGAGCGGAATTGGAAGCCCGAGAAAAGTATCCAGACTTGTTTGTTGATATTTAAATATGTATTGAGATTTTGATTATGATGATGAAAAGTATAAACATTATATATGTTTAAATTATGAGAACATTGTATATGTTATTTAGATTGTGGAAACATGAGTTTGTTTTAAGCATCATATATGTTTTGGGAATATGGAATATCATGTGTTGTATCACTTTTGGAAAGCATTGTATATGCCATGTAGAATTTTGAGAACTTGGACCTTGGTTTAAACACTATATATGTTTTGGGAAATTGTGAATTTCATTTCGTATGGGACTTGTGTATCGAGTCAATGAGGATGAATGACCGGAGAATGGATCATGGTGTTGAACTTGTAAGAATAACGTTGTTGTGAATGATATAACTCGATTTTTGAATTTGATTTGTAATTTCCGGGGCAAAATTCTTTAAGGGAGGGAGGTTATAGCGATTTCAGTTTTGACCCGTTACTTATTGTCTTCTGGACTCGGGTTGGTTTGGTTTTGAATAGTTATTCGTATCTCTTTCTCTTGTCTTCCCTTTTGTTTTGGTTATCGGGTTATAGTTGAGCGTTTGTGACAGGTTGGTTGCTTGTTTTTCCAAACCTTTGTTGCCCAGATTTTGGCTCTTCTGCTCGAGCGAGCTTCATAAATTTTGCTCCTCCGCTTGAGCGGGATTTACCACTCCTCAGCATTTCTTTTGCAGTTCTGAAAATAATGGAAAAGAGTTTTCGACGCTCGAGCATCCAGTCCCACGTTGGAGCAGGGATCCTCGTCTGCAAAACTTCTGGAAATGTGTATTCTACGCTCTAGCGCCAACTTTCACGCTCGAGCGAAATCTTGTGTCTGAAACTCGAGCGGGGTTTTTCACACTCGAGCGGACTGCACGTATAACAGTTCGAGAAGATGATATTTTGAATCACTTTTTCATATCTCTCTCTCTCTCTCTCTAAAACTCTCCAAAAAAGCTTGTTCTTGAGCTTCTCTCTCTAGAATTCACCTTCTCTCTTAGATTTCATCTAGATCTATTGATCTTTTTACCCTAGTGCCTTTGAGAAAAAGGTAGAGCTCGTCAAGATCTACATTTTGATCCGAATAGAAGTGATTCTTCTCTTGTTTGACTCATCTTCTTCCTTTGAGGTATGGATCTTTTCTACATCTTCATATGATATTTAGCTTAGTTATTTGTATCTTGTGTAACAATGGTGTGATTTGAGGGAGTTGTAAGCAAACCTAAGGTTTGGGTGTAATATGGAAAGAAGGATTGCTGATGAACATGAAATAAATGAATGTGGGTTGTGAAAATGAAATTATGTTGGGTCAAAATGGTTCAAAATGATATTTGGGTTGATAATTAGAAAAGGGAAGGCTTTGCCCTAAAATGACTATCATTATTATTTTATATAGATAATTAAAGTTGACATTGAAAATGTGAAATTGAGAGGGTATGGGTATGAATGGTGAGGCTGGTTACGTATTGATTCATCTTTCGGAAATTTGAATAAATTATCTGTCATGAGATTGAATATCTGTTTAGAAATAACTGTATTAGGCTATTGGTGGAGGATAGCTATGATTGTTGTAGAAATTACATGGAGATTAAGTGAATTGAAACTAATCTCTTGTTGTTTATCATTGAATATGACTATGTTTATATACATTGTACATGTATGATTATGTAGGAGTGGAAAGGAGATGTGCTCTATTGTTTGATGTTGTGTTTAAATACATTGCATATGTATAAATGATTGTTTGGGAAGAGAAAGGAGATGGACTCCATTACAATTAAATTGGCCGGAGTGTCTTAGGTGAAAGTCCCAAAATTATACATGGGCACCTAGTCTGTGGACGAAATATCCGTAAAATAGCAATTGTAGTGCTTGTATAGCCTACGTTTACATGAGTCCCGTTTGACAGCTGCCCGCAGACAAAATTTCCGTGAAAGTAAAGTTTAAAGTGTTCATGCATTGTTGATGTGATTGTAGAATTAATGAGTTAAAGTCTCATTTAGATTGTCAAAAGATAATGAAACTAGTCCATGTAATGAAATGAATGAAAATTGATACTTTATGACTGTATAACTGTGGATGTCTCTATCACTGACGTTGTGTATGCATAGTGTACTTATATCTTTGCTAAGTTTCATATATTGTGCTAGATGATTTCTACTGAGTTGTGACTCACCCTATTTGGGAATAACATTTTCAGGTGTTGGCGACTTACCTTCACCAAGGCAAGAGCTTAGAGGGACATTTTGAGAGCAAGAGCTTCTTTATTTGAATTATATATTTTTGTAAAGCATATGGCTAAATGTGTATGAGCTAGTCTCTTTTTTGTATAACCAAGTCAAGGCTTAGAAAGATGTAAGCCAATAGGGCATTTAATTCTATTAAACTCTTTTGTATTATTAATTTTATGTAATGAAAGGATTATTTACTTTGATTTATGCTGTTATTAATATGTGTTTGAGTTGTATTTATTATATTATTTTTGGAAGCGTTACAATTATAATTTTCACTATTTGTACTATTGAGTATTGTTGAGGTTTTAGAGAGAACAAGTCATTCGCTTCACACATGAGATACGTTGCAACTGTTGGATTACTTTGCTTCTCCCATAACCATCCGCACCACTCTGTTATGTTAAATTTTTTTTTTTTTTGAAAAAATTTCAATTATTCATTCTGTGATTAGCATTTAGTTAAAAAAGTCATATTCTTTTTATTATTTTATTTTTACTGTTTTTTAAAAAATTTATATCAATTTTTTAAAAACTTTTTCAATCCTGGGCAACCAACCCACCCGCCCGCACAAACCGCCCGACCCTACCCTACCCGCAGTGCTTTGGGCGGTTTCGATGTAGGTAGGCGGGCGGGTGCGGGTCAAGAAATTCACAAAAGTTCGGGTTCGGGTCGAACCCGACCCGCCCGCAACCCGCAGTTTTTTTTTTTTTTTAAAAAGAAAAAATAACTAGTTATTATTATTATTTTTTGCATTTTGGATAGATGGAGATAACTAGTTATTATTTTTATTTTTACATTTTGGATGAAAGTAAAATTTATTATATGGGTACTTATATACATTATCATAATCTAATGATATTTAAATTAGTGTTACTAGTTTGACTTTTATTTATATATATATATATATATAAAATCATTATATTCCATTAGTCTAGTAGACACAGTTAAATATGATATTTTGAATTGTCATTCTATTATCACATTATTGCATATTAAAAACTAAATAGTGAAGATTAATCCACTATTAAAATTAGTGTTACTAGTTTGACTTTTAAGGGTTTGTTTTTGCATGTTTAAATTAGTGTTACTAGTTTGACTTTTAAGGATTTGTTTTTGCAAGCTAAGGAGGAAGATTAATCCACTATCCTCAAGTATGGTTCCATATCATCTTAACATGTGGACTATTTATTATGATCATGAATTGTATATCTTGTAATTTAATTTATAACTCTTCTAAAAAAAAAATGTTTAGAAAGTAACAAAAAATGTCAAATTTGCTTAAAAAAAAAAAAAATCTAAACCGCAAACCGAACCGCACCCGCCCGCACAAACCGTGAACCGCATCGCGGGCGGTTGCGGGTCCATTTTTCCCCGACCGCATAAGTGCGGGTCGGGTCGGTTTTGACCCGCAATCCGCCAAAACCGACCCGTGAGCATCCCTCTTGTCAAAAACAATCTAAAAAGTAAATAATAATAATAATAATTTTTTTTCAAATTTTACTAAAGACAAAAGCAGAAAAAACAATTACTTTGTGCACTTTTTTTTTTTTATTTTTTAATTTATTTTTCCAATCCATCTAATAAGTAAAAACTGAAAGTATAAAATTAAATTTAATTTTTTTTCTTACTAAAAACGAAAAAAAAATCTCAAAATCTATACAAAAGCCAATCATATATGCCGAATCTTCATTTTATTTATTCATTTATTGAAGATTAATATATTAATTACAAATGGTGCATGTCAACAATGGTTGGTGTGGACCTATTGCAGGCCATCTTTGTTCAAGCCTGAAATGAAGAGAAGAGAGACCACAAAAAAATTATATAAAAATAATGTGGAGTGGAAATGGTACAATTTAGGTTTGTTTGCAAGAGTATAACTTTTTCTTTTAAGTTACAAGTTGATAATAAATAAATAAAAATAAAAGTTAAAAATATTCCTTTTAAACTTTCAAATGATCAAGTTTACGAGACTTAAATAAATTATAAAAAATTAATTATTTAGAAATTAGAAAATAATAATTTTAATTTCTATTTTTTAATTGACATTTTCAACTTGAAAAAAGTAAGACCAGTTCAAAAAAAATGAGAAGACACAGGAAAAATAGAGAAAAGAGTATAGAGAGAGACAAAGAGAAACATAGGGGAGTTGTTAAAAGTGAGGAAAAAACTTTGAAGAAAAGGATGATGTTGATGTAACTTATTGTAAGTTAAAAATTAATAATAAAAAAAAATCAAAAGCATCTCACTTCTAACTTTCAAAAAATCAATTTTTTTTTTAAGTAATAAGCAAAAAAACTAAAATAAAAAATTATATAGACTTTTAGAATAAAAAAATTTATAAATAACTTAGATAAGATGCAAAAAACAACACATGTGCCAGGGAGAATAACTCCAATTGAACCCAACAACAAGCATGACATGTCAAAAGAGTTGTCAAATTATAACATTGTCAAATTTTCAATCAAATTTAGCCCAAAATTTAACAAAATACTAAAATTTGACTTGACCTCCTATCTCTCTCTCTCTCTCTCTTATAATATGGTCCACAAATGACATTTTAATTTATCTTTTGTGGAAAAAAAAAATGAATAGTGCATCATTGAAACAAATTGACATTTTTATAGTACAGTTTTGTCAAAATTTAGTTGTAATTTGTAACAAGGACATGTGACGAGCCACTAAATTGACACCTAACATCATAGCAAACGACAACAGAGCATTCACGAAAGTAGTAAAATCATACCTCATATGGTGCATTCGGATCCTCTAGAGTTGATTCTCTAGAGTGATCCCTCTGATAAGTTCCAGCCACAACCACAATTCACAGAGTCACAATCACAGTCACAGCCACAGCTCATAGAGCTCACAAAACTATCGAGTCACAAGCTAAAGTCCCAATGACCAAAGCCAAAGCTACAATAATTGTAGCCAAGTCTACAGCTACAACTATAGCAGTTGCAATTGAGGCAGCAGCCCCTACAAGGCCATAATAGTATCGGGCACGTGTGTATTCTAAAGCCAATTGTAATTGAGTTGTTAGTTTGTTAGAGGGTAACCATAGTTCGATTAAGCAGTTAGAGTCAGGTCAGGTAGTTATGGTTAGGTTCAATATTGGATTTGTATAAATAGATCTATTCTCACTGTAATATTTATTGATTGAATACAAAAGCAATATAATACTGATTCTCTTTATGGTATCAGATCCTTAGGCTCTTACGAGTAGTAGGTCTTCAGGAGAGTTATCAATGGCCTCTCCAAACAGCATAGCTGCAACCTCAGTTTTTTCTTCTTTGATGCCTACATCCACAGCATTACCTTTTAGTCTCACACTGTTGATTTCCAATCTTAGTTCTTTTGTTACTACAAAGCTTGATTCCTTAAATTACATAGTTTGGAAGAACCAGTTGCAGAACATTTTGCGAGCCATAAAGCTTCTTGGTTATGTGGATGGATCAGAGGTATGTCCTTCATCAGTTGTGTAAGATTCAAATAATCTTGAGATTTTAAATCCAAATCATACCTTATGGACTACTTTTGATGTATATCTGTTAAGTTGCATCATTGCAACATTGTCTCCATTTATTTTCACAATTGTCATCAATTGCCAAACCAGTCATGAAGTTTAGAATGTGCTTGCCAAAAGATTTACCTCTTTTTAAAGATCTTACATATATCAATTAAAGAACAAATTGAGTAGAATTGTTAAGAAATAAGCAACAATGGAAGAATATTTGAATCAATTCTAAACAATATCTGATCAACTTGCTCTAGCATTATCTCTTGTTGATGATGAAGACTTAGTTCTTTTGATCTTGAATGAACTTCTTGAGGAGTTTAATGCTTCAAAGAATGCTATACGCACCAGATTAGATCCCATTTCCATAGATCAACTATGTTCTTTACTCTGTTCAGAGTCTATTCTTGTGGAGCCTTCTCTTAAACATACACATGCCTCAGAACTTCCAAGATCCATTGCTTATACTACACACAGAGGTAATCACTTTAATTGAGGAGGTCATAAAGGCTATTATAGAGGCAAAAGTTTTTTTAGAGGCAGAAATAGAGGTAGGTTTCAAGGACAGAGTAATCACAATCAAAGAGGATCACAGTCTCAGAAAAGAAGTAGGTCAAGCTACAACAATAGCTACAATAACGATAATGCAAATAATTCAACTGTGCTCTATCAAATCTGTGGAAAAGGCAACCACACTACTCTAGACTGCTGGTACAGATTAGACACAACTTTTCAGTCTTTTTTTTCTCCACCTCAGTTCCTGTCCAAGGCTTATGTTGTATCAGCTTCAACTCAGCCACAGTCTGATGCCAACTGGTTTCTTAACTCTGGAGAAACCAATCACATGACACATGATCTAAGTAATCTATCATTTTATCAACCATGCCATGGCCAGGATCAAGTTGTAGTTGGTGATGGCTTTACTCGTTCCATTGCTTACACTGGTAAAGCCTTTCTTCCAATTCCTTCATTTCCTTTCCAACTTACAAAACTACTTCATGTGCCTACACTCTCTTCCAATTTACTCTTTGTTCACCAGTTGGCCATGGATAATCATTGCACAATTAGTTTTGATGAGAGCTCTTTTATTATTCAGGACAACAGCTATAACGCCCTGAATTGCTCGCAAGAATATGCCAAGACCAACACAATAATATATCCAAAAAGTCATCTTCTCCATTGAACTAAGAGTTAAGAGATTACAAATCATCATGTACATTCCCATAACATTCGGGACTCACATTCCAGTTCAATGAACTAGATGGCCTTATAAAATATAAGCCTCTACGGCATATACAATAACAACAAAATAAAGTTGATAGTAGATGACAAAACACCCATGAATCAACTTTTCCCAAAAGGAGCTATTGCTTGTTCCAATTCATTAGTGAGGTGGTACTTCATCAACTCCTGAAAAATAAAATAGGGTTGAGCTATATGCCCAGTAGGAACACATTTAACTAAGTATTTAATCTTTTGAATAAGATTATGGTATCCTTGTAGCAAAACTTTACAAAGAAATTTATCTTCACATGTAATCTTTAACAATCATATAGATTCATAATAATCAAACACTGACAATTACTATTTTTGTTATCAAGCACAACAATTAAACACTCACAACCATAGAAAGCAAGCCATGAGTCCATCTATAAGAGTCCAATTCAAAACACCCTTTGCTTTTGTTTTAAAAACCATCTCCACATTTGCCGGCTATTATATGGCAATAAGTGGGCACTTAAAGAAAACCATCCGTTTTCCACTTTTGCCGGCTATTATACGGCAAGACTGTGTGGACACCCAAAAATATTTTTTCCACATTCGTTCAGCGATAAGCCTATATAGGACATTTGGGCACCTTTTAAACTCTCCGTACGGGTACCAACACAACACCACATTTCCAAAACCGACTCTTACTTGGACTCATGTACAATCAACAATTCAATCACATTTTGTTCCATCAACAAGCATCCACATTACAAAGGAACAGAATGCAACACAACATTCCAAGAAAATAACATCCAAGCTACAAATCTTTTACCATATCAACATCCACGTCTTTCATCTCTTTATTATTCACAATATTCCATGAATCCATGGAAATTCCATTCAATTTAGTGTTTTTTACTCAAGTTGAGAATTTAGGGTTTTATCAATTTTGGGGTTTTTCTCTTTCATCATAGATATAGGTTTTAACAACATTTATATACATATTTTAAAAAAAATTATGAAATTTCAAGCAAAAGTCAAGCTAAATGGTTTATCTATGTGAAGCACGGGTTTAATCCAACAAGATCTTCAAATTAGCTCATGAGTCACAACAACACCATGAAATCTCTTCAAAATAAAGAAATACAAGGGTAAAGGTATCCTTACCGCAAGTTGAGAAGAGTAAAACTCGAAAAACCCAAAGTCAACGAAACCACGAACTTCTCAGATCAATGAAAAGCCCTTGACAATATCTATAATCTTCCTCAAAGGACCTAGGTGAGAAGATACTTCTAGATGAGTAGATCTAAAAATCCAAGCGGAAAAAATTGAGCTTAGAGAGGAAGAAGAGAGACTCACGGGTTGAGAGGAAAAAAAAAAGGAAAAATAATGAGAGAGAAGTGGTTTGGGTCTATTTATAATAGTAGAAAAGTAACCCTAAGGTCAATGAAAAAGATAAGTCCAAAACCCCAAAAAGTAGGGCCCATTTAGACCCAAAATTCTGAAAATAAACACGCAAGGGTTGACCCCTGGTGTGGTGGTGTCGACCCTTCAGAAAGAAATGACAAAGCTAACAGCAGGCAAAGTGTCGACCATTGGACCAAAAGGATCGACACTAAATTTCAGTAGCTAAATCAAATTATGTAGCATACAAGGGTCAACCCTTCCCAGACTGGTGTCGACCCTTGAGGCCAACAACAAAAGACAAGTGTCGACTCTACCAAGGCTGGTGTCTAGGGATGGAAATTTGTACTTGGCCCGACGGGGACTCGACCTCCCGACCCCGATTTAAGCAATTTTTTCCCGAAAAATATCCCCGACGAGATGGGGATGGTATTAAAAAATCAATCCCCTATCACTTTTGGGCCAATGATGGGGATTAGTGTTTAAGCCCCGTCCTCGGCCCCGCCCCGATTTGTCCCCAAAATAAAATTACCATTTTACCCATATATATATATATAACTAAACCCTAAAACATTACCCAATGTCCAGACCACCGCTTCTCTCCATCTTCTCTCTTGGTTTCCCTCTTCCCTCTCTCTCTCTCTCTCTCTCTCTCTCCATCTTCTCTCTCAATTTCTCTCTTCGCTCTCTCTCTTTCAGTAGATCGAGCAGCAGCGGTAACGAAGGGACGGTGTCACAATCTCCGATCGTGTACAGGAGGAAGTAGTCAGCGTCGGAGGCAGCGTACGTGACGAAGTGCCTCCTCAAGATCTCAGATCTGTTTGTGTATCGGTGTCGGAGGCAGTTTCTCTCTTCTCTCTTTCTCTTTCTCTCCTTTACTCTCTCTCTCTCTCTCTCTCTCTCTCTCTCTCTCTGTGACGCAGATCTCAAATCTGTTTGTGTACTGTGTGTATCTATCCTCTCTTTTTTTTGGTTTATGATTTGTTGATGTTTTTGTTGATATGTTGATGTTGATGATTCGGTTGATGAGGATGATTTTGTTGTTATTGTTGTTGTTGATGATGGTGGTGCTGAAACAAATTTGGAGGGTGGGGAATTTTCGGGGTCGGGGAAACCCGATCCCCGTTAGAGGGCGGAGATGGGGACGGTGGTAGGTTCCTCGTCAGATCGGGGCGCGGGGAGATTTTCTAATTAGGATCGGGGACGGGAGTGTGATCCCGGCCCCCATTCTCAAGGTTATTTCTTGGTGTCGACCCTAAATTCCAGTAACACCTCCACAACACAGCAACAGGTAAGGGTCGACCCTTAGGAAGGCTAATGTCGACCCCAGAACAGAATTTCTAAGTTCCCAAGGAACTTTTCGACAAGAACAAATGCGAACGAACAAACCCAATGAGTTTAAATTGGATTGTACTCCTCCAAAATCAATATACAACAACTCCAAAGACTCCCAAAATGAAAATAAAAGGATTAAATACACCTTCCAATAGATTAAAACATCCAAGTGTTACAAGAGCACTCAGAAAATCTTATATAAAGGCTATTATTCAAATGGACTTTATCCATTCAACTCATCCACTTCTACAACTTGTTTTTCTGTTCCATAACTTCGCTACCAAATTGGCATTTTAGACTTGGTCACCCTTCATCTAAGAAGTTTTATCACATTCTCTCACATCATCCTCTAGGTTTGAAGTCTTTACTTTTGTCTAATAAAGGCTCTAATTTGTGTGAACATTGCTGTGTTTCCAAAAGCCATATATTGCCTTTTAGTTTGCCTAACTCTACTATTAATAAACCTTTAGCTCTCATCCATACTGATGTCTGGGGCCTCTTTGCTTCTTCTGTTTTAGGCTTTAAGTACCATGTACTCTTCATTGATGATTTTAATAAGTTTACTTGGCCTTTTCCTCTTCGTTATAAGAGTGAAGTTTTTACTAAATTCCTTGAATTTAAGGCATTTGTTGAAACACAATTCTCCACTACACTTCAGATTCTCAGAAGTGATAATGAGGTGAATATCTCAAGACACAATTACAAGCTTTTCTCAAAAACAAAAGAATTGCTCATCAGTTAACTTGCCCACACACACTTTCTCAAAATGGTGTCGCTAAAAGAAAACATAGGCATCTCATTGAAACTACTATTACTCTCATGCATCATTCTTCTCTTCCTTTGATTTATTGGTTTGATGCTCTTGCTACTGCTGTCTACTTGATCAATAGGTATCCTACTCTGAAGCTCAAAAATTTGACTCCCAATGAGGTGTTATTCAAACACAAACTAGATTATATGATCATGAGAGATCCTTTGGGTGTAAGTGCGATCATTGGCTCAAACCATACACTACTCATAAGCTCCAGCCTATATCCATTTCCTGTGTTTTTATTAGGTATCAACCTTCAATCAAAGGCTATAGGTGTCTCAATCCTCTCACAGGAAAAGTCTACATTTCCAGACATGTGATTTTCGATGAGTCTTCTTTTGCATTTCAGTCTTCTTCTCAAACTTCTTCTTTTGCAACATCTTCTTCTTTACGAATTTTTTGGTCTACTCTCGCTACATCTCATTCTTCTGCTCCTACTAATTCTACAGCTCAGCCAGCTCATCCTTCAATACACTCTCCTCCAACTCCTTCTCTTATTGCTGTCCCAATTTCTATCTCTCCTCCAACTTCTTCTCCTGCTAGTGTTCCTCTTCTGTCTACAGATCCTTCTTCTCAGATTCCTAGTTCTACTATTTCTATTGATCCTCCTTGTATTCCATCCAATGTTTATCTAATGATTACTAGATCTAAATCTCATTTTCCTCCTTATTCCCTCACTGCTTGTCTTCTTACTTCTACTGATCATTTTGAGCCACGACATTATAAGGAAGCAACTTCCTCCTCTGCTTGGCAGTCTGCTATGCTTGAAGAATTTCAAGCCCTCCAAAAACAGGGAACTTGGTCTTTGGTTGCTCTCTTACCTGGCAAGCAAGCCATATGATGCAAATGGGTTTATAGGATAAAGAAGAATTCAGAGGGCACTATAGGTAGATATAAGGCTCGGCTAGTTGCCAAGGAATTTCTTCAAACTGAAGGAGTGGACTATCATGAGACCTTTAGTCCTGTGGCTAAGCAACCAACTATCAAAATCCTTTTATGTCTTGCTCTTCATTTTGATTGGGCCATCAAGCAACTTGACATATCTAATGTCTTTCTCCATGGTGTTCTTGAAGAGGAAGTATATATACATGGATCAACCTCAAGGTTTTGTTCATGCTACTCAGCCTCATCTTGTTTGCAAATTAAACAATGTACTCTATGGCTTAATGTAGGCCCGTAGAGCTTGGTTCTTTACTTTCTCCACTGTTCTTCTCACTCACCACTTTGTTCGAAGTCATTGTGACTCATCTCTCTTTGTCAAGAAAACTTTTACTTCTATCACCATTCTTCTCATATATGTAGATAATATTCTTCTCACAAGAAGTGATCCTCTTTACATTACCTCTCTCATTCAACACATGCATACTACCTTTTCCATGAAAGAGCTAGACTTTATCAATTATTTCTTAGATATCTTTGTCATCAAATCTTCTTTTGGTTATGTCCTTTTTCAACAAAAGTATGGCTCAGAATTATTGACCAAAGCTGGCATAAGTGATTGCAAGTCTTATTTTTTCCCCTATGGCTACTAAGTCCACTTCTCTTTCTTCAGCAGATGATTGTCCCTTTTCTCAGCTAGCTCTTTACAGAAGTTTGGTCAGAGCCCTTCAATATCTTACTATTACTAGGCCAGATCTAGCCTTTGTAGTAAATCATCTTTGTTAGTTCATGCAAACATCCTTGACTAGTCATTTTGCCTCTATGCAAAGGTTACTTCGATATCTTAAAGGCACCTTATCTCGTGGTCTTCATTTCTCTCCTGGTTCTCTTATTCTCAATGCCTACATAGACTCAAATTGGGTAGGTGACGTGCTTGATAGAAGGTCTACAACAGGTTATTATGTATATCTTGGTCCTAACCTAATTTCTTAGTCTGCCAAGAAACAACCAACTGTGTCTTGTTCTTCTTCAGAGGCCGAATATAGAGCTTTAGCTCAGTCTTCAGCTAAACTCAGTTGGCTTGGCATGTTGCTAGCTGAGCTTCATATTCCTGTTCCTGTTCCTACTTTATGGTGTGACAATTTATCTGCAATTGCTATGAGTAACAATCCTGTTTTTCATGCCCATACTAAGCACATTGAAGTTGATTATCATTTTGTTCGGGAAAGGGTTGCCTCCAAGGATCTTAATATTTGTCATATTCCTACTACTGATCAAATTGCAAATGTGTTTACTAAACCCTGGTCTATGGCAAGATTTCAATATCTTTAATGCAAACTCAATGTCTTGTCTAGTCCCCTGAGTTTGAGAAGGCATGATAAGTTCCAGCAACAACCACAGCTCACAGAGTCACAATGACAGTCACAACCACTGCTCACAGAGCTCACAAAACTACCAGAGTCACAAACTAAAGTCCCAACAACCAAAGCCAAAGCTACAACAATTGCAGCCAAGGCTATAGCTACAACTACAGTAATCGCAGCTGAGCTAGCAGTCCTTACAAGGCTACAACAATATTAGGGGCATGTGTATTCTAAAGTGTAGACGTCCCCGAACGTCCCGGGAGGGAATCCCGTTTTGTTCATTGGGCTCACTACAGTTTAGGACTCAATGTCACGGTCCTATATCTAATCTCGCAGAGTGCAATGCAAGACCGATGAATCATCAAAGAGTCTAAATCCGGCAAATCATTTTTTAAAACAGATTTTTTGAAAGAAGTGTCGCCACCTAAATATTTATTTTGGGAGAATTTAGGAAACCCTGACTCGTTGCGTAAGGCCACGTGTCCGTCATCACCAAAGTTGCCTCGGCTCGGGAACTTGGGTACGATTAGGGAAGGTCACTTCGTGAGCACCTCCGCTCACCAGATCAAAGATCAACCTCTACTAACCATGATATCGAGTTTTGAAAACATTATGTGCTTTTATTCTGGTTATTAGCAAAGATTTACTACGTGATGCGCACAACATACAAGTATAGACTGGATTGCTTGAAATGGAACAGAACATTTCATGTTTGTTTTTGAAAGCGGTTTGCTACTCGCAAGTAGGCTAAAATGCGGATTTCGCCACCCCCAAGTGGGCTTAGAAAACATGGTGATTTGCCACTATCTAGTGGGCTTAAAACTTGCAATCAATGAATTGTTCCAATTCAGATAATCCAACCTCCACCCACAGGCATTCAGGCAGTTATATCACATAAGCACATAGCCTCATGGTAAGCATGCTATCATGGCGATCTCACACACATGCAAGGATGCTAAAGCATAAACACTTACCAAGTACTCCAAGCCAAAACAGAAGCTATGTTAGAAATCCATGCATGATCCTAACTATGCTGAAATGCCTAATGCAACACATGCAGAAATGCAACTACAATAGGCTCGGCTATTCTAAAGATGGCATGTGAAATGCTACAACTAACAAGTATTCAACTCGGAATTGAAATACAATACAGTTAGTATGATGTGCCGAGCCCGGTGCATGCAAGACAGATGAATGAATACAAACATGCGAGCATAAGTATGCTAATTGAAACATGCCCTAATCTAACCATCACAAGCTGGTAAATAAAAGGAAGAAAGACGTGGGGTTGGAAGACGTACATCACACACACGCACACTTATTACAATTGTGCCCTCGCTCGGAGGGTCCGAATAAATAATACAGTTCGAATAAATAATTACAGTCCAAATAAATAATTAAATATTACAGAACCCTAATTAAATTAGCATGCAAGCTAAATGGACCGCCTCAGCTCTGTTCCGAATGATAAAAGATGCATGCATGCTCGAGCTGCCTCGTCGGGAAATTCCTCGCGATGCCCCAATTTGCCTCTGTTTGCAATTGATCCCGGAATGCTGTCCAAGGCTTTAGAAAGTTGCTGAATTCTAGTTTGCTGCAACAGAGAGCAAGAAAGGGGCATGGCAAAGTATTTTCACATATGTATGCACACCTCGATCCTTGTGCCACCAATCACACACCTCGATGCATGATGGCCGAGGAGTCGAATTGCACGACTCGATGTGAAATGAATGCTCATGACAACACAACAAGGCCTAGACTCTATCATGGTTAATCCGGAGTGTCGGCGACCGGGAATTGAGACACGTTTCGTCACTTTGAGTACGAAATGTCCCTCGTTTCCCGTGCTTGGGCTAACTCCTATCCCAAACACAATGCAAATGAGATGGCATACACAATGCGACTAACATGCAACCTAGCATACGCAATGCTATGGACTGAAATGGCATACACAATGCACATGGCATAACATGTCATACACAATGCTCTAACATGCAACCTAGCATACGCAATGCTATGGACTAAAATGGCATCCACAATGCACGATGGACTTACACCAATATGAGTGGACCTCAGCCACACTCACATCAGTGGCCAAATGATGAAAATGAGACAACCGAAATACATGCAAACATGCACGAATGCAAAGGACCGATCCTAAGGCACAACATGCAACTCTAACAAGGCATGGCAAGGAATGAAATATGGCATAGGATGGCACATGATACAGCTCTGAAATGGCATAAAAGATGGTCCCGAAACATGCAAGTATGTCACACAATGCAAGCTAGATAACCCGAATACCGAAACTAGTGAAGTGCGTTACACTAGAGGTACACAAAGCAATGCACGAATGGCAAAACCAACCCCAAACAGACCCTAGGAAGGTCTGAAACAGTGGGAAAATGGCCCAAAATGATGATTCAAAGTGCATGGAAATGAAGCTCATTCAATGGTCCGAAAACAAGGCATTCATGCACAACTCTCAAGCACACTTAAAGAGGAGAAAATATGAGGATATGGCATTCACATAGGCTCTGAAATATGATGCAAAATGACCCCGAAGCATGAAAACACCTCAGTATATGCATGCAATAGACCTCAAATCTCAAAGCTAGGCAAGTGTATTGAACTACAAGCATGCAAAACAAACATCATTCGACCATGAGACCCAAAAACAGAGCTAGGGCAGTCCAAGATATGCACAAAATCAGTTTAAGGCAAGGCCAAAAAATACTAAAATCAAGGGTCAACAAAGCATGCAAAATAAGCTAGTGGACCATGATTTGCACTACAACTATATGAACCACCTGAGAGGTCACCAAACCAGCCAAAAATAGAAGTATTCCATGCTAAAATATGCCAAAAAATCCATGGAAACTCAGTCAACACATGTTAGAATGAGGTGCTCATTTGAGAGGCCAATAAGAGGGTTGTTCTACACATGCAAGATAGACATACAAAATGGCAAAACCACCTCTGGATAGAGGTTATGAGGGCCCTAAAACTCACTGAAAAGGTCCTAAAATTAGTCTAGGAAGCATGCAAGTGAAGGCCCCTTTGAAAGGCCTTGAAGAAGATTACTCTACATATGCATAATAAACATTCAACATGGCAAAAAGGGCTCTGGAAAGAGCCTATGCAGGTCACAAAACTCATCAAAAATGGCCTGGAGCATGGCTTTGAAACATGCAAATAGAGGCTCCTTTGTAAGGCCAACAAAGCTAGTAAAGAGAACAAGGGGTGAGAGGGTCACCCCTCTCTGATTTTAAGGCTCAAAAACATATATTAACTATTAAAAATCCACTGGATTTCAGTGGCTAAAAGGCCAAACCAAGGCCAACACAAATGCTCTAATGCATAGCTCAAAACATGAGGAAATTAAGCATGCAAGGGGGTAGATAACCCCTAACATAAAAATGACCTTAATCAAACTTGAAGAGGAGCTCAAAATAAGACTTTTCTTAGTTTATGACAAAGTCCAAAAATGCTTTCAAATAAGGCTAAAGAATGAAGCAAAATAAAGCTACAAAGAGGGAAATGGTGACTTACCTTTGTAGCACAGCAATGCAGCAAGCTCTGGACCAAGAAAGTGAGCTCTCAACCTCTGAAAAATAGCTCCAAGGTACTTAGGATGGTAGTGGAGGTATTGTGCTTGGAGGTATAGGGCAATGGGGCCAAGAACTTCAACCTTTGAAGCTAAATGAGAGAGATACAAAGAAATGTGTATGCATGAGCCTTAAACAAAATTGTGAACCCTAGCAATGGAAGAGGGCCCTTCCCTTTATAGAGGAGAGGGGCTAAAGCTTCCTTGAGAAGCTTAAAACCAAGCTTAAACATCCTCCATACACATTTATGGAGGATGCATTCTGAGGCTTCCAGCTGGCACAGCTGGCTTCAGCTCAATGAGACAAAAAAGCAGAAGGCTGGCCGACCAGGGGTTAAAAGGTTCAAGCAAAAAAGGTGGTCGGCCATCCCAGATTGGTGGTCTCCCAGGTGAATGCAACACAATGGTGGTATGGGAGACCATAAATTATGGCCCGAAAGTGAGGGAGACCAAGGGGTCAAAAGGTTCAAGAAGAAAAGGTGGTTGGCCATACCAGATTGGTGGCCTCCCATGTGAATGCAGTTCAGTGGTGGTATGGGAGACCCGAAATTGTGGCCCAAAAGTGACGGAGACCACCTACCTGCCAAGAAAAATCGGCCGACTGGGGAAAGATGGTCTCCAAGAAGAAAAGGTTGTCTCCCACCCTACTACCACCTTCCTAACAATAAAACTAGGGTCCATGCCAAAAATGAACCCACACCGATGCGAAACGAGGGTTCGGGGGCCAAAACGCGCAGCCGGGGGCCTCGAAAACTGACTATTAGGCACCGAAGGTGGCGTGTGACCACAAAGGTGGTCTCCCGGGCCACAGTGTCCCTCTAGGGAGAGGGAACAAGGTGTGTGTCAAAAATCGGAGCAAACGGAGAAAGTTAAGCGGTCTCGAACCGAGGCGCACGGCCAATGGCTCCGAAAATCAAAAACTGGTCTCCAAACGGGAATAGTGGCCTACGACCACGAAACGTAGCCTACGGCCACTGAGAGATGGTCTTCGTGACCTCTCCCTCCCCACGGGAAGAGAAAATAGAGAAAATAGGACCTGGTTCGCAAACCGAGGCAAGGCACGAAAAGGTTTTGAAGCTCGGAGGCAAAGCTCTCAGCTAAGACTCCGTAACCTCAGAACGAGCACAAAATACACAATCACCGAGCGCTCAATCAATGACGTCTGAGTCTTAAGGTTAGTCAAAAATGGGGTGTCTACAGTTGTCCCTCTTTGACAGAACTCAGAAGTCATATGCGACGGGAGTGAATGTCAAAGCCCAGAGACGACCCATTTTTGACAAAGCCGAAGACTTAGACAAACAGGCAAGATAAACGAAGAGATGTGCCCACAGGCGCGCCCACAGACATGGGGCAAAATGCAAAACGATATGCACAAAGCCGAATGTAATTCATGACCATGCAAAGCAGCAAGCTGTAATGAAGCAAATATTCACAATAGATGCAACAGTTCTAAGCGAGAATGCAAGGCGAAACTACATTTTATGCAGTAAGGATCATGTAAATAAAGCTGTGACGAAGCAAATATTCACAATAAATGCGACAGTTTTAACCAAGAAGGCAAATCAAACTACATTTCATGCAGTTATGATGTAAGAAGATTATGCAATCTTAGCGAGCATGTGCGATGAATACACAAAAGTGAAGAGAGTGTGATGGATATACTATATGAATAAAGTGTGATTGATACACTAAGTGAAGCAAAGTGTGATAGATACATAAAGCGAAACGAGTGTGATGGATACACTAAACAAATACGTGATAGATACACTAAGCGAACGTGTGTGATGAATACACAAAGTGAACGCGTGATAGATACACAAAGTGAGCATAGTGTGATAGATATACAAAGCGAAGCGAGTGTGATAGATACACTATATGAAGCAAAGTGTGATAGACACTAAAAGTGAACACAAAGTGTGATAGATGCACTATGTGAAGCAAAGTATGATGGATACACAAGAAGTGAACACAAAGTGTGATAGATGCACTACGTGAACAGAGTGTGATTGATACACTAAAAGCGAACACAAAGTGTGATAGATGCACTAAGTGAACAGAGTGTGATTGATACACTAAAAGCGTACACAAAGTGTGATAGATGCACTAAGTGAACAGGTGTGATGGATACACAAAAGGTGAACACAAAGTGTGATAGATGCACTGAGTGAACAAGTGTGATGGATACACAAAAGGTGAACACAAAGTGTGATAAATGCACTAAGTGAACAGGTGTGATGGATACACAAAAGATAATGAAGTGTGATGGATACACTAAAGTAAATGAAGTGAGTATGTGTATGATAGATACACAAAATGAGGATGTGTGTGATAGATACAGAAAATGAGAATGTGTGTGATAGATACAGAAAATGAAAGAAGTGTGATTGATACACTAAGTGAAGAGAGTGTGATTGATACACTAAGCAAATGAAGTGTGATTGATACACTAAATAAATGATTTCAAACGGAACTTTTTTGAATGAACCGTACATACAATATCGTGCATGAATGAGAAAGAAACTTGATAAGTACAATGCAATACAATGCATGATGTTTAAGGAACGCAATAAACAAGCATAGCGGCACTTTAGAAAGCACCTCATGGGGTAAGTGGCGATGAACCGCTCTACTCTGACGGGGATCTCCCCTCGTGCTCTTCGAACACGTACCTTCAACTGACAGTACAAAGGCTCTGGAATACTGACAAGGGTTCTTCACGTAGAACACTTTGGATGCTGCCTTTCTTCCTAATCATATTCACAACTTTCCCTATTTTCCAACGGGGTGACAGACTAGGTTGGTTTAGTATCCAGAATTGAGGTGCATACATGCTATCTCAACCTATGGGGTTTCTATATAGATTTCAAGCCGAGGACACGCCTCTGGGTATTTAAACCAGACTTTAGTCTCGGAAATCCCGAACCTTTGCGTTCTAGGCAACAGCCATTCGAACTCTAGTTTCCACCGTCGTAGTTGGTCTCCTAGGAACTCATTGCGAACACAGTCGAGATGCCTCTGGCAGGGAATGATACACAGGGAGAGCACTTCTGATCGCCATTCTGGCTTGAAGTAGACTTGATCTTGAGCTTGAGGTAGAGGCACACTTATATTTCGGAGCATTGGCAAGACCTGAAGAGGTACATACGGAATGCAATCTCGGAACTTACTGAAGTTGAAACAAACTCAGATACCCGACATTTTCCCTCTTTTCTTTTGCTTTGCAGTCTGGAACCTATATAGCTTCAGATAGGTCCTGGTTTTACTGTTCTCATGTGACCTGGGTTGAACTCTGCAGTTTTATGAAAGAACAGATCCTGTTTTGCACAAATGTAGAGAATGGCACAGCACTCGGAGCGCAAAACGATTTTATTTTTAAAATTGAGAGATGAGTTCTTGACCGGGGTATTGAGCCTATGACTGAACACAGCGCACTACGACTCAACAACGGAAAACAAAAGGTAAACAACCTAAACACATCGAGTAATACTCGAAACGACTTGAAACAAGAATCGAGATAAAACAAAACGACACAACACTCAGACGTGCACAGGGAGCCTGTTTCTCCAGGTATTGTTTTCCGCCATTTCTCATTTGTGATTCTAACATCACTCGGCCCTCTGGCACTGTTTTTTTGAAAACCCTTTTCTCACTTTTCTCTCAGTGCACATCTCTTTATTCTTCAATCTCTCATTTTTTATCCCTCCCCTGGGTGGTTGATGGATAAACAAGAAGTTGCGGGCTCTTGCCCCTAGCATTCTGCTAGATTCTCTTTCTTCTGCTCACAACAGTGAACTTCCCCCATAGAGGGGTTGTGATGTGGCTGGATGTGCAGCAGATCTGCAATTGACATTGGTTGACGATGCTCTACTGGGAAGTTTGGACGTGATTAGATCTGTCTAGATGAGGGAGTGAAATATCCTGCCCCATTCCAGTTCGTGCTTCGCACTTGGCTTGATACCTCGTTGTTTGGAGGATATAATAGCTTTCAGCCCTTTTCTGTTAGCTTCCGCTGTGCCCTTCTTGGCGAATAAGGTGCCCTTTCCGGCAAGTATGGTGCCCTTTCTGGCATATGCATTGACAACAGGGGAAAGACAGGAAGCCTGACTCAACTGTGTCCCTAGTTCATTATTTTGACCATTTTTTATTTTTGGCTTCTGCTTAAACAATTTTAACCAAAATGAGAGTTAGATTAACGCGCTTGTTCGATTTTCTGATTTGAAATCATGCGAGTTAGATTATGAGCACTGAAAATTTTCCTTTTTTGGGTCCAAGAAATGGTCCAGTTTTGAAAAAGTGGTATAATTTTCGAGAAAATTAGTCAACCTCATTAAAAATTCTCAAAAACTATTTTTGCAAATGGCCACTGCTCGACCGACGCAGAATTTACTCTTGAGATGCACAACCTCAGATCCAAAACAAATAGAAAATTGCCCATTGTTTGAACGGCACTGCATGGCAATGGAAAGTTGCCCCTAGTCTAAATAGCACCGTAGCACATTGTATTGCAACGGAAAGTTGCCCCTTGTTTAAATGGCACCGCAGCGCATTATAATCAGTCTTCAGAGTGACGATCACAACCGAACTCTCGGATACAGAGAAGACAAAGATAACCAAAACCATCACATGGATACAATCGAATTTGAAGTGTTTTACGGCTGGACTTCAGAATGAAGTTGCCTACGTATCCCAAAAATGGGAATCAAGCCTTACGTAGTTCGAGGTTAAGGTACACTCGGGTATTAACCTCTTCTTTTGCGCTCTAACTTTTGCCAAGGCTGCCATTTCTGGGTTTTCAACCTTGCGAGCTTTGTTCTTCTCTTCTTTTCATTTCTTTTCTTTTTCATCTTTTCTTTTCATTTTCTTCATTTTTTTCTTCTTTTCTTTTTTTTCATTCTTTGCATTTTTCTTTTTTTTTTCTTTTTCTACTTTTTCTTGCTCTAACTTTTGCCTGGGTCACCCTTCCGGGTTTTCGGCCTAGCGAGCCTCTAAAGGGTAAAAGTGTAGCTTTGTCCATGTCAAATGGTTTTGAGATCCTGAAGTCATCTGAATCTAGGAGAATGGCTGTTGTTCGCTGACGATGCAGGAGTTCATCCAATGAGAGGGCTGAATTTGCCTCTAGTGTTGTGGATAGGAACTCAGTTGTCCTTCAGCGATACCTTCTTCTTTCTTTCCTTCTGGAATTTGGCATTCTTGCCAGTCTTTATCTTTGTAGAATGATCCATCTTCGGCTCTTTGACCACAATCTGGCATCTTTTGCCCCTAGTTCGAGGGGTGCTTCTGATCTAGCTTTGCAAGGTTCTTTTGACGACATCTGACCTTCTTGATCTGACTTTCTTGCCCCTAGTTCATGGACTGCTTCTGATCCGACCACACGGGCCTCACATTGTGGTTGACCGTTGAACATTCTAAATTAAGGTTCAAGGTTTGGAAGCAGAGGGGTCGAGTCTCGAGGCTGAGAACAATCCTAAGCTGCACAATCTCAAAAGCGATTCCACACAGGTCTTCGTAGAACCATGCAAAACATTTTTTGAAATTTTTTAAGAAAGCGACTAATCGCTCACGTCGAAGACAATGCAGAATCAATCTGGATCAAGCTAGGATCCTTCTCAGTACTCACATTAACACGCATGATCTCATTCATTAAGGGCTTAGCACGCCTCACTTTCTCTCAATTGATTAAATGATTGCAAATCCCGAGGAATTCCTTCCTCTTTCTTTTCACCGCAGTGTTCAAAAAGAGTTTTTGAAAAACTTAGGTCGATATAATGAATTCAAGGCACAAAAGAGCAGGTGAAATGCACTGCCGTTTCATTCAAGTTTGCGGGCACAACAGGCTCAAAGCAGAAACAAGCACAAAAGCATGAAAACTATAACTGTTTTAATTAGATCTACTGGTGTAACTGGCTCCCCGGCAGAAATAGACTCAAAAGAAAGCGAAAAGACAAACACAAAACAAAATAGTGATATCCGAGGTAACGCCCCCGGGATCACCCGATTCTAACAAAACAGGACTGACTCGATACAACAAGACAGACCCAACTGACTCAGTATGAAAAAACTGACTCTATATAACGGGACAGACTCTAAATGACATAATAAAAACTAACTCAATACCGAATCAGAAAGCACAAAAACCAGCATTCACAAATGCTCAAAACAGTGTGTGCCATACGCCATATCTGGAGTAAACTGAGTGCCGTCCGCAGGTGGTTCATCCCTCGATCACATAGTCACCTTATCTCCCGTAAGTTCACTGATCAAGTGCCGATAGACTTTGCAAGACTGGTGCGGCGATGACCCTGTTGTCGAACAGATCCTGTACATCATGGCGCAGACGAAAGCAACTATCAGTGTCATGATCGGTTTGTTGATGGTAGGCATAGTACTTAGTCTGGTCATGCTTTGGAGGGATAGGATCGGGTAGAGGCCGTTGTTCCAACGGTTTCAGCTATTCTTTCTGGAGTAAGGCCTCTAGAGCCTTTGACAGAGGCATATAAAGTGAGGTGAAAACCCTCTTGACTCGAGGTGGATATTTGGTTTTTTGCGAGCTACTTCCGGACGCACCAGTGAATGGGGTAGCTGTTTTTGATGTGGTGGTGGTGACCATGCCCACTTCAGAAGATCTTGCAACTGCATCACCACTGGTGGTCACATTCGAACTGCGGAAAAACGCCCTCCTGGGCTGCTCATTTTCTTGGTCAATGAGGCCCTGCCTCATAGCGTCCTCGATTTGCACCCCCATCTCGTGTAAATCTTAAAAGGTGAGGAAGGGGAGAACAATCATTTTCTGCATAAGCTTGGGCTGGAGATTGCGCACAATCATCCGAATTTGATCTTTATCCGTCGGCCTTATGGTCATCATTAAGGCCTTGGCCCTCCAGCGGGTTACGAATTCAGAAAAACTTTCCTTAAGCTCTTGCCTTGTTGTCTCGAGATCACGAGTCGTAATCTCGATTTGCGTATTATAGGAGTACTGAGCGACAAAAGCCTCGGCCATCTCATCCCAATTCCTCTTAACATCGTCCTTCAGTTTTGCGTACCAGATGCCACACCCGATAGGGTCCGGCCAAACAATGAAAGCTTCTGTAGTCTGGTGAGGCCCATCGGCCTTAGTATGTCCGAAAACAAACAGAGATGCACCATGGGATCCCCGAACCCATCAAAATGGTCGATTTATGGCATCTTGAACCGATTTGGCAGCGTCACAGTTGCGTCGGTATACCTATCCTCGATGTCTGGGATGGACTTTACCCCTTGGGATTTCTTGAACAACTTTTCAAGCTTGCTCAACTTCAATGCTGTAGGGTCTACCTCGAACTCAAAGGGAGAATCCGATTGATTGATAGGAGTGGGTGCCTTGGATAGTTAAGGTAAAATCAGGGGCGGAGCCGGCCCTGTTGGGATGTCTGTATCCTCTTGGACATTCTGGACATTCGCCGTCTCCCCGGGTATTGGAACTCTTTGTGGGGGAGGAGCTTGGTGTAAAGCTGATGCTCCGGCTTGCTGTTGGAGTTTGGTGATTAACTCTACTTACTGGGCCATGACCTCGGCTTGCTGTTTGGCAAATTCGCCATGACAATGTCCTGTTGCATGATTTTCATACTTTCTTGGAGTTGGCGAACCATCTCCTCCATCCCTGCCATACTGCCCTGATCTATCTGGACTACCGGTATGTCTATCTCTGGAGTAAAAGCAGATATCTCAACCCAACTGCACACAGGTGAGATGGATAATGACTTCGATCCAAGACCGTTGAACTGATGATCTGCAGGCTCGAGCCTTTTTACCTTGCCTCTGGCGAAGAACACCGACGGTTGCCCTTGAACAGAATCTCTGACCTAACAAAGTCTATTGACACGTGTCCAATGAACCTGGGGGAAATCGGAGCCTTCTGGAGCTATGGTTCCAAGACTACCTTGCAAAAAAGAAAAGCAGACAAAGACCTCACCGATTTCACCAAAACCAAAATGAGCAAAAGTGAATGATCAGGCCCCCCTAAATTTTGCCACAAGTTCGCTCAGAACTGATACCCTCAGGTAAAACTGATTCCCAAAACACTGATGCTGATGCCCGCAGGCCTGATGCCCAGACTTGCAAACTGATACATGCATTCCTGTAGAGACACACTCTAAAAGCACATAGCAAGCAAGTGAGAGCGAAAACACCTCTATGGAGGGGTAAGGTTTCCCTGTCCTATTTTGTCAGGAGCTAGGGTTTTACTACGCACGCAGCGGTTTCAAACAACCTATAATCGGCAAAGCAACCTGTCCTAGCTTGGAATGGTCACTATGGATTCCGAATATGCACTAGGTCGAATGGTCAAAATGGTGCCCCGGTAAAATCGGGGTTTGTGTTCCCGTCGTGGCAGAGCCCGCAACCGGTCAATCTTATGGCACGCTTCTCGAAGCAAGCCTCCGGCAAACCGTTCAAGAATAGAATACGGCAAACACGGTGTCCTAGGCGCACCAATGCAAATGCAATGCAAAGAAACACATAAGCGTAATCAAAACAAGATATCATAAGTTCGAGTTAAGTTTTCTAACTCCCCAGCAGAGTTGCCAGAAACTGTAGACGTCCTCGAACGTCCCGGGAGGGAATCCCGTTTTGTTCATTGGGCTCACTACAGTTCAGGACTCAATGTCACGGTCCTGTATCTAATCTCGCAGAGTGCAATGCAAGACCGATGAATCATTAAAGAGTCCAAATCCGACAAATCGTTTTTGAAAACAAATTTTTTGAAAGAAGTGTCAAACATGGACTGCTTTGCCAGATACAGAATCGCCACCTAAATATTTATTTTGGGGGAATTTAGGAAACCTTGACTCATCACGTAAGGCCACGTGTCCGTCATCACCAAAGTTGCCTCAGCTCGGGAACTTGAGCACGATTGGGAAAGGTCACTTCATGAGCACCCCGGCTCGCCCGATCAAAGATCGGCCTCTACTAACCATGATATCGAGTTTTGAAAATATTATGTGCTCTTATTCCGGTTATTAGCCTAGATTTACTACGTGATGCACACAGCATACAAGTATAGACTGGATCGCATGAGTTGGAACAGAACATTTCATGTTTGTTTTTTAAAGCGGTTTGCTACTCGCAAGTAGGCTAAAATGGCGATTTCGCCACCCTCAAGTGGGCTTAGAAAACATGATAATTTGCTACTATTTAGTGGGCTTAAAACTTACAATCAATGAATTGTTCCAATTCAGATAATCCAACCTTCACCCACAGGCATTCAGGCAGTTATATCACAAAAGCACATAGCCTCATGGTAAGCATACTATCATGGCAGTCACTCGCACACATGCAAGGATGCTAAAGCATAAACACTTACCGAGTACTCCAAGCCAAAACAGAAGCTATGTTAGAAATCCATGCATGATCCTAACTATGCTGAAATGCCTAATGCAACACATGCAGGAATGTAACTACAAAAGGCTCGGCTATTCTAAAGATGGCATGTGAAATTCTACAACTAACAAGTATTCAACTTGGAATTGAAATAAAATGCAGTTAGTATGATGCACTGAGCCCGGTGCATGCAAGACAGATGAATGAATGCAAACATGCGAGCATAAGTATGCTAATTGAAACATGCCCTAATCTAACCATCATAAGCTGGTAAATAAAAGGGAGAAAGACGCGGGGTTGGAAGATATACATCACAAACACGCACACTTATTACAATTGTACCCTCGCTCGGAGAGTCTGAATAAATAATACAGTTCGAATAAATAATTACAGTACGAATAAATAATTAAATATTACAGAACCCTAATTAAATTAGCATGCAAGTTAAATGGACCGCCTCAGCTCTGTTCCGAATGATGAAAGATGCATGCATACTCGAGCTGCCTCGTCGGGAAATTCCTCGTGATGTCCCAATTTGCCTCTGTTTGCAATTGATCCCAGAATGCTGTGCATGGCTTTAGAAAGTTGCTGATTTCTGGTTTGCTGCAACATAGAGCAAGAAAGGGGTATAGCAAAGTATTTTCACATTTGTATGCACACCTCGATCCTCGTGCCACCAATCATGCATCTCGATGCATGATGGCCGATGAGTCGAATTGCACGACTCGATGTGAAATGAATGCTCATGACAACACAACAAGGCCTAGACTCTATCATGGTTAATCCGGAGTGTCGGCGACCGGGAATTGAGACACGTTTCGTCACTTTGAGTACGAAATGTCCCTCGTTTCCCGTGCTTGGGCTAACTCCTATCCCAAACACAATGCAAATGAGATGGCATACACAATGCGACTAACATGCAACCTAGCATACGCAATGCTATGGACTGAAATGGCATACACAATGCACATGGCATAACATGTCATACACAATGCTCTAACATGCAACCTAGCATACGCAATGCTATGGACTAAAATGGCATCCACAATGCACGATGGACTTACACCAATATGAGTGGACCTCAGCCACACTCACATCAGTGGCCAAATGATGAAAATGAGACAACCGAAATACATGCAAACATGCACGAATGCAAAGGACCGATCCTAAGGCACAACATGCAACTCTAACAAGGCATGGCAAGGAATGAAATATGGCATAGGATGGCATATGATACAGCTCTGAAATGGCATAAAAGATGGTCCCGAAACATGCAAGTATGTCACACAATGCAAGCTAGATGACCCGAATACCGAAACTAGTGAAGTGCGTTACACTAGAGGTACACAAAGCAATGCACGAATGGCAAAGACAACACCAAATAGACCCTAAGAAGGTCTGAAAGAGTGGGAAAATGGCCCAAAATGATGATTCAAAGTGCATGGAAATGAAGCTCATTCAATGGTCCGAAAACAAGGCATTCATGCACAACTCTCAAGCACACTTAAAGAGGAGAAAACATGAGGATATGACATTCACATAGGCTCTGAAATATGATGCAAAATGACCCCAAAGCATGCAAACACCTTAGTATATGCATGCAATAGACCTCAAATCTCAAAGCTAGGCAAGTGTATTGAACTACAAGCATGCAAAACAAACATCATTTGACCATGAGACCCAAAAACAGAGCTAGGGCAGTCCAAGATATGCACAAAATTAGTTTAAGGCAAGGCCAAAAAATGCTAAAATCAAGGGTCAACAAAGCATGCAAAATAAGCTAGTGGACCATGATTTGCACTACAACTATATGAACCACCTGAGAGGTCACCAAACCAGCCAAAAACAGAAGTATTCCATGCTAAAATATGCCCAACAACCCATGGAAACTCAGTCAACACATGTTAGAATGAGGTGCTCCTTTGAGAGGCCAATAAGAGGGTTGTTCTACACATGCAAGATAGACATACAAAATGGAAAAACCACCTCTGGATAGAGGTTATGAGGGCCCTAAAACTCACTGAAAAGGGCCTGAAATTAGTCTAGGAAGCATGCAAGTGAAGGCCCCTTTGAAAGGCCTTGAAGAAGATTACTCTACAAATGCATAATAAACATTCAACATGGCAAAAAGGGCTCTGGAAAGAGCCTATGCAGGTCACAAAACTCATCAAAAATGGCCTGGAGCATGGCTTTGAAACATGCAAATAGAGGCCTTTTGTAAGGCCAACAAAGCCGTAAAGAGAACATGGGGTGAGAGGGTCACCCCTCTCTGATTTTAAGGCTCAAAAACATATATTAATTATTAAAAATCCACTGGATTTCAGTGGCTAAAAGGCCAAACCAAGGCCAACACAAATGCTCTAATGCATAGCTCAAAACATGAGGAAATTAAGCATGCAAGGGGGTAGGTAACCCCCAACATAAAAATGACCTTAATCAAACTTGAAGAGGAGCTCAAAATAAGACTTTTCTTAGTTTATGACAAAGTCCAAAAATGCTTTCAAATAAGGCTAAAGAATGAAGCAAAATAAAGCTACAAAGAGGGAAATGGTGACTTACCTTTGTAGCACAAAGAATGCAAAGAAGCTGGACCAAGAAAGTGAGCTCTCAACCTCTGAAAAATAGCTCCAAGGTACTTAGGATGGTAGTGGAGGTATTGTGCTTGGAGGTGTGGGGCAATGGGGCCAAGAACTTCAACCTTTGAAGCTAAATGAGAGAGATACAAAGAAATGTGTATGCATGAGCCTTAAACAAAATTGTGAACCCTAGCAATGGAAGAGGGCCCTTCCCTTTATAGAGGAGAGGGGCTAAAGCTTCCTTGAGAAGCTTAAAACCAAGCTTAAACATCCTCCATACACGTGTATGGAGGATGCATTCTGAGGCTTCCACCGGCACAAATTGCTTCAATGAGACAAAAAGGTATATGGCCGACCAGTTAAGGTGGTCGGCCGACCACTCCCCCTGGTCGGCCGACCAGGGGTTAAAAGGTTCAAGCAAAAAAGGTGGTCGGCCATCCCAGATTGGTGGTCTCCCAAGTGAATGCAACACAATGGTGGTATGGGAGACCATAAATTATGGCCCAAAAGTGAGGGAGACCAAGGGGTCAAAAGGTTCAAGAAGAAAAGGTGGTTGGCCATACCAGATTGGTGGCCTCCCATGTGAATGCAGCTCAGTGGTGGTATGGGAGACCCGAAATTATGGCCCAAAAGTGACGGAGACCACCTACCTGCCAAGAAAAATCGACCGACTGGGGAAAGGTGGTCTCCAAGAAGAAAAGGTGGTCTCCCACCCTACTACCACCTTCCTAACAATAAAACTAGGGTCCATGCCAAAAATGAACCCACACCGATGCAAAACGAGGGTTCAGGGGCCAAAACGCGCAGCCGGGGGCCCCGAAAGCTGACTATTAGGCACCGAAGGTGGCGTGTGACCACAAAGGTGGTCTCCCGGGCCACAGTGTCCCTCTAGGGAGAGGGAACAAAGTGTGTGCCAAAAATCGGAGTAAATGGAGAAAGTTAAGCGGTCCCAAACCGAGGCGCACAGCCAATGGCTCCGAAAATCGAAAACTTGTCTCCAAATGGGAATAGTGGCCTACGACCATGAAACGTAGCCTACGGCCACTGAGAGATGGTCTTCGTGACCTCTCCCTCCCTACGGGAAGAGAAAACAGAGAAAATAGGACCTGGTTCGCAAACCGAGGCAAGACACGAAAAGGTTTTGAAGCTCGGGGGCAAGGCTCTCAGCCGAGACTCCGTAACCTCAGAACGAGCACAAAATACACAATCACCGAACGCTCAATCAATGACGTTTGAGTCTTAAGGTCGGTCAAAAATAGGGTGTCTACATAAAGCCAGTTGGAATTGAGTTGTTAGTTTGTTAGAGGGTAATTATAGTTTGGTTAAGTAGTTAGAGTTAGGTCAGATAGTTATGGTTAGGTTCAATATTGAATTTGTATAAATAGATATATTCTCATTGTAATATATTGACTGAATACAAAAGCAATATAATACTGATTCTTTTTACTCTCTACAATTAGATCCAATGAAATTGAGGGAAATCAAAACGTCGTCATTTTGCTATTAAAAAAAAACTTGTTTCTCTTTCCTCACCTTCCTTACAGACCCTCCCAACCCCATCACAAGCTTCGGCCAATAGCCTCTCTATCATCGCCCACCCGTCTCCAGCCTAAACCCAATACTCTCGTCTCTCCCCCTACAAATATATATATATATATATGTATATATATGTCTATCAAATTCAAGTGCAAACAAAACATTCAAATGGTAGCCAAACCACACGATGGTGTAGACATATCAAGAATTGGAAGTCTAATGCATCAATTAGTACGCTTGAAAGATGGAGATGAAGATGAAGATGAAATCAAGTTCCTCTAAAGATAACAACTGCTAGCCATGTCCTCGCAGGTTCAAAATCCCGTTTCAATTGTTCCTCAAACCTACAATTTCATAGATGGAGAAGGAAGAGGAGGGTGATGGCGGTAGGGAATTGGGGAATGATGGTCACTAGGAGAGAGGTGGGGGTGGTGGGTCTAGGCTAGGGATGGGTGGGCAACGATAGGGGTGTTACTAGACGGAGCTAGTGATGGCGAAGGGTCATTGACCAGAGTGAGGTTAGGGTTGGCGGGTCGGTGAGGAAGTTGAGGAAAGAGAGACAAGTTTCTTTTTTTTATTTTTTATAGCAAAATGACATCGTTTTGCTTTTCCTCAATTTCAACCATTGGATCTAATTGTAGAGAGATCAATTATGGGTGTTTTAGGAAGATGATAAAAAGTTGCTTTTTGACTTTTAACCAAGTTTTTTGACTTTTTCATAAAGCCATTTGGAAAGTTGGTAAAAAGTTACTTTTTGACTTTTTGGTTTAATATTTGTTTATGTTGTCATGTCACTATGTCTTAATGTCAATTGACCAAAATACCCCTACCCAATTGAAAAATTACACATTTTTACTATGTCATTTTCCACCTATGGAGGGTAATTTTGTAATTTTCCTTTTGGCTTATAACCACAATCCCAAATTAATTTTATGGCCAAAAAAGCTACTTTTGGCATTTGAGCAATAAGCCAAAATGCCACTTATAACTGTGTTCCCAAAATGAGCCTCTAGAGAATCAACCCTAGAGGATTCAGACGCCATATGTGTAGTGTGTCATTTTAGCGTGAGGGAATGAAATTTGGAGCATATATCATTGGGCTTTCTTAAAGGCTTCTATTGCAGGTGTTTGGTGAGGATTAGACAAGTAACTTATAATTTATTTTAATTTAAGAGTTTGTGTCAAATTATTTGCTATAGTTTATGTTTATAGTTTATTAAGTAAAAATAGCTTAAATAAGCTAAAAAAAAGATGATTTTCTAAAAGTTAAGGAGGGGTGCTTTTAGTTTCTACTTTTTATTTATCAACTTTTAGCTTAAAATAATCTCTACCAAACATTCCATTGTTCGATTTTATTGATTAAAATAAATTTTTTTTAAAAAAAACCTTAACTCATCTGATAAATTTGTTTTGCACCAAAAAAAAATTGTAGCTAAATTTGCTTAGCCCAAAAAGGCATTAAATAAAGGCAAAAAGTTACAGATGTACAAAAATATATATGTATAAATAAATAAATTTAAAAGCATCTTGATTTGTGAGTTAAATTGTGTTAGAATAACTCTAATGCTACTCTTTATCTTCCACTGACTAAAATATGAAACATATATATTCTTTATTTATCTAATTATTTTTTTTTATTTATATATTTCAACGTTACTTTTTATTTTATATATTTATCCACACAAATTATCCAGTGATTTCATTAAGAACCCATTAGTGTCAGTAGTTAGCACAGATAGCCGACATTTTTCCAATGAGCTTGCTAACTTGTTTGCTAGTTAGCAAGTTTGCCACCTCTGTTGCTAACTGCAGCGAGTGCCAAAAAATATATATACATATATATATATATATCAAGTTTTATATATTCTCCCCATATTTTAATGATTTTTAAGCTTAAAATGGTTATGGACCACCTAAATATTAAAGTGTTATAAAACTAGTAGTTTTTAGTAATAATTCATAATTATGTTTAGTTACGAGTTATTGTGGTTATTTCTATATTAATGAATCTAGAGACGTTTCGTTATGACATATAATAGTGTTAGTTATGAACCAACTGAACAATCAATATTCATATTGTGGGGATATATTTTCTGAGTACCAACACGTGGCAAGGTGACGCCGACGTGTCAGCCGAGGTGCCACGTGTCTTGGCCGTTGTGCTGAGGTCATCTCGGATAGGCCGAGGTTACCTCTGAAGATATCGGAATCCGAGATAAGCCGATAGGGGGACAAGAGTCTTAGAATGAAGAGGAAACTCAACCTGGATATGGACAAGAATCCTAGATTGGAAGAAGATTTCAGTTTGGGTAAAGATAAGACTCTTGGAGAGTTTATCCTAATCCCACTGGGAGTCACAGATTAGCAGTAATCCTAAGTCTATTAGGGCCAGGCTCCTATTGGACTAGGATTGTATTGGATATAAAAGAGAGGCACCCCCATGGGTCTAAGGTATGCTTTTTGATACTGAAGCTTGTGAGTTGAATAAGATGATTGATTATCTTTGAGAGATATTGAGTACTGACTTGATCGTGAGTACCCCGGTGACGAACCACCGTGATTCTTCTCTTTTCAAGGTGTCACCAAGTGCCATTTATTCGCCAAAGGTTTCCAAATTTGAATATTGAGTTGGCAGTGTGGTCAGAAAATCACTCACATATATATATATATATTGAATCTAACTAGCAATGGAGATGCTTATATTATGCATATTTTTATGGGGTGTGTACTGTCTTCTCCTACCCTAATTAACATCTACAATTTTAATATGAAAACAATATCTATATAATTATTTTTCTTATTTTTTGTTTTGTAAATCTTAATATTGATTGACAATTTTTCTTAAATATATTTTTTCATTATAATTTAGATACAACACTTTTGCTATGGATGAAATAGTTGAAACTTTATTGTCAACCCTGAATGTATACAATATAGCCCCCTCTTACTATAATTCCTGTGTCTCGCACTGGCGAGTGCAGTATCAAAGGAAAAGAAAGGAAAAGAGAGAAGGGAGGGAAAGAGAGAGTGAACTTTGGTGTCAACGGAAAAGCAAAGGAAAAGCAAGTTTGCTACCTTTTTTGTTTTTTATGTTTTTGTCATTTTATATTTATTTATATATTTTGGTGGGTCACATTCTTATGTAACACCTAACAACACTATTGAAACACAGTATTATTCTCTAAATCAACCAACATTAAACAAACAAATGAATTTTACTTTTATCACTTCGGGTCATATAATACATTTTAACGAAAATTTAATAAGATACTTTAAGACTCCAAATGTAACTAATTTGAAATTTTTTTTGTGAAAATAATTATCACAGCAGTTAGTCCATTGAAGACAGTAAAAAAAAGATGGGATTGCTAACAAGTTTCTCTTGAAGAATCTATCAGAGATACTTTTATATGACAAAAAAAAACTTATAAAGGTTCGATCCAATTTTGTTTGTTAAGTGTTTGTTAATAGTTTAGAAAGTGAGTAGATAGTCTAATAGTGTAATGAAAATGTATGTTTGATAAGAATATTGAAAAATTTAAAATTCTTAAGATATTGATTCGTAATTATGTATTAATTTAAAATAATAAATAACAATCACAATCAAACAATCAAAATAATTCGGCACAAAAATTGAACGTGAAAAAAAAATCACAATTAGAGCACATCCAATTGTGATAAAAAAAAAAATTACGAGCCAAAATCACAAAACAATCTACTAAGAAGAAAAAAAACGAATTACACAAGAGTACTCTCAATTATCTAGTGAATCCATGCCCGAATTGAATCAAACCTGATATGCCTCTTCCACCACCGTTTTCACCACGGAATTGTCTTATCCAACGTTGAATCCACAACGCTAATGTGGAATCCATGACAATGAGCCATTCTGAAATCTACCAAAGTTTCAGGCTCACATTTTTCAGAATCCACTGAAGAACAACTCTCTCTTTTATGAACGAAATAATAAGAATAACTCTTGATGTTTGATAATCTGTAATTCATTGATCAATCGATCACCTTTTATACACCAAAGAAACTCATATAAAACAGCCTTCAATACATAACACTTTCTCTTTTCTTTTTCTTTAAAATTCTGGACGGCTTAAACCCTAAAAATAGCAAACTACTTTATAGTAACTGAATCGTGAAGACTGCTCGAGTAGTGTGAGTAAAGGTCATGCAAAACATATAAGTCGACTGCTCGAGCGTAACTTTCACCGCTCGAGTGGTAAAACTTTCTTCTCAGAAGTTCAGACGCTCTACAAAAGTACTGGATGATGCCATTTACCACTCGAGCGCACGAATGACACACCATGGGGCGCCGCCCCTTAGACCCCCGCAAGCTGGCCAAGCATTCGATCCCTGTACATAGTCAGCAAAGTGGCAAATATAAAAGTCTTAAAATCACAAACTTCTTTGCATAGGCACAATTCAAATTAGATACATATCTAAACTCTCATATTCTCATTGAAATATAAGGATGAATAAAATTACAACTGAGATCAATTTTATCAAATAGAATTATTAATTACAAAAACCTAACAAATATGATTTCACTTAAAATTTATATGTTTATAAAATAAAATGCTTAAAAAAATTTAAAAGTACAAGACCAACGATCCCTTCCTTCTCTCTCTCTTTCTGCTCTCTTTTTCTTTTCTTTTTTTTCTCTCTCTCCTGACTCCATCAGGAGTAGAGGGATCATACTCGTCCTTTCCTTCTCACTCTCCCCTACAAGATTGTTAAATCCCCCTCCAAAGTTTGCAACCATTTTAACTATCGACCCAACTAACAACAAAATTAACACAACCACTGGAGACCCCCTCCTCCTCCACACAAATATTATATATATATATATATAATTTGCTCAATGACTCACTCTAATAGACCTAGAGAATCCATTGAAAATGCTCTAAGTATTAAATTGTTCGTAAATTTACTTTTAGTCAACAATCTAGTTTTTTCAGTTAATTACTGAAGGATTACATTTGAAAACATGGGTTTTCATTACCTCCACCAAAATACAAATTAAAAGAAACACAATATAGTACAAATAGAATTAGTAATTTGATGAGAATGGAGGTGTCATGACTCATAATTAATTAGATAAAGAGTATTAGCAAGGATTGACCTGAGACCAAGGCAAAACAAAGCACCAGCATAAATCCTATCATCTAAATACAGATGACCAGACCGTCACAATATGGATATTTGTCCAAGCTAGCCATGAGGGTAGGAAAAATGACTTAGACCCCCAGCTGGGGGTGCTGGGGGTCTTCTCTGATCTGCCAGAAAACTGATTTTTTTTTTTTTTGGATTTCGGCCAATCACATGCTGCCACGTCACTGGGGGTCGTGCTGGGAGTCGTCCGTACTGGGAGTCTCTAGCATTGTTCATGAGGGTAGGCGGGGAAGGAAAATAGCACTGAATGTTTTTCTCATGTATAACCCATTAAGGCAAACCAAACTACTCTCCAATGTTTTTCTTATGTATAACCTGATAATACAGTGAGTCCTCGTGAATGGGTTGGACCGATCCAAGCTCCTCAAGCCCACTGGATAACCTGCAGACAAGTCCAATCGGGGAATGGGGTAGTCCCCCGGCGAACCCTCCGGCGTGTGAATTAGAAAGAAGGTGATGAACAAAAATGTAGAGTGAGAGAGAGAGAGGGGGTGAAAACTTAACCTTCTTCTTGTCTTCGAGCTTTGCTTATATCCTCTGGTAATCATTTCACTGACTCAACCGTTCTGACTATCCCCCCCGCCGAAAGCTTGCGCCGTGGTTCGTCTTGTTCAGGGTGAGGAGGCGTCATTCCGGCTGAGGGGTGTTGTCGCAATAAATGCGGTGATGGGTTGCATTAATGGTGATGTGCTGTGGCAATAACTTTGCAGATCTTTGTCTGCTGACATGGCCTGCTCTGCACCCGCCACGTGTCCGGGCATCATTGGCCTTCCCAGCTCAGTTGGCCTCCAGCTGTGCCGGGTTTCACTGACCGGGTTGTGCAATGGGGTCTAGATGGTGGGCTTGGGTTTACTCATGGTGGGCCGTGATCCTTGTGGGCCTATCTCTGTCAGTAGTCCCCCATTCCCGAGTGCAGCTTTAGTCCAACGAAGGGAATAATGATAAGGAGGTAGAAATCGACCGGTAGGCTGAGTGGACGAGGGCGACCGTGAGGGTAAATGAGTGGACGGGGCCGAGTAGGAGGGTGACCGAGCGGATGAGGCCGACCGTAAGGGTGACCGAGTGGAAGAGGCCGACCGCGAGGGTGACCGAGCATCTGAGGCCGACCGCAAGGGTGACCGAGTGGGCGAGGCCGACCACGAGGGTGACCGAGCGGACGAGGTCGACCGCGAGGGTGACCGAGCGCCTGAGGCCGTCCGCAAGGGTGACCGAGCGCCTGAGGCCGACCGCGAGGGTGACCGAGCGGATGAGGCCGACCGCGAGGGTGACCGAGCGCCTGAGGCCGACCGCAAGGGTGATTGAGCGGACGAGGCCGACCGTGAGGGTGACCAAGCGCGAGGGAGGAGGGGTGGGAGGTGCCGACCAGGGAGGTGTCCGAGTGGGAGGGCACGGGGCTCAAGAGGCGACGTGTCACGTGGCGATTTGAAGTGGAAAAGACAAGGTGAGGGCAGAAGTCAGTGCATTTGGACCATACACGTGGCAGGATTTCGAGGGAAGGGGAAACGTCAAGCGTTGGATCAGGAATGAAGCGTCAGGGGCATTATTATGGGTATTGATGGCACAGTTTTGGCGGATGATTTGAAAAGTTTTCAAACTGGCGAACATTAATTTGGATCCTTGGAATACGGGCAAACCGTGGGCTTTTGGTATCATACGATTCACCTACTTGTTTACAAAAACTCAAAATATTCGAAGTATCAATTCCTTCGTTGCTCACGATACCCCATTAAAACACTTCGCGATTTTTCGAACTCGCATCGGTTATTCGCAAACATAGCTTAGCAATGGCGCAGAAGGACCGATGCGAGGATGGATCCGCCGGGAGAGGACGATCCGTGGAGCCGGGCGCAAAGAATATAGATCAAGGAGGTGGAGGTGCCAACGGCGATCCCAAGGTTCCGCATGATAGCAAAGCAGCCCAATCACCAGTGGAACCAGATCACTGGCACTCGAGGGCTGACAGGTCCATTGTTACGGCGGCGGAGTTGGAGGCTATCCGCGGAAGGTACCAGATTCCGGCGGAGGTAGAGTTGGTGGTGCCTGTCAACAGAGCGCCATCCGACGTCAAAGCGGGAGTTCTCCTTCTACGAGGAGGCGCTGGCGAAGGTTGCGATTACGCCGCCGCAGATCGTGGTGGATGTGCTTAATCGTTTGGACATGGCACCAGGGCAGTTGATGCCCAATGCGTGGAAGATTTTGCTGTCGTGTGCAAGCGCCTGGCCAAAGGCAATGGAGGGGGAGGCCATGACTGTGGATGAATTCTTTTGCTGCTACAAAGCTTCAGGGCAGCAGGAGACTTGGGTAACCTTACAGGCCATGGCGGGGAAAGGCTTGGTGGCAGGGTTGCCAACCTCGATCAAAGGTTGGAGGCATAGGTGGTTCTACGTGTCCAACTCTGGAGGGGTTGGGGCACGCAAGACGTGGAAGGTGCCGACCAAGTTTGTGGAGTCAAAGGGGGGTGCGGCGATGGAGGAGAGAGTAAGGAAGGTGAAGGAGTGGAGGGAGAGAGAAAAAGTTAGGTGGGACGAGCTGGTTCAGCCATCTGCGCTGTTTGGGGCGGGGTTGGGCCCACAACCGGTCGGGGGGGACCTCGACCGAGCGGAGTTGGAGGCCAAGAGAAAGGCGCAGAAGGCGGAGGATCAGGCCATGCTACTGAGAGCTCAGAAGTTCAAGGAAGCCCAAGTTGGCCGACCGTCTCAACCGCTGGCGAGGGAGAGGATTCGACCTCGCCCCAAGTCCCTGGGAGAGAAGAACTTGAGCGAGTTTGTGCCGCAACCGCTCCCCAAAGATCCTTTAAAGGAGAGGTCACTGAAGGAGATGGAGGAACTGGGTGTAGGGAAGAAGAAGAAGAGGTTGAGGCGGGGGGATGGAGAGCCAGCCCAAAAGAGAAGAAAGGAGGTGAGAATGGAAGAGGCGAGTGTGGCCAAGCAAGTGGAAGGGGGGGAGTTGGGGCAAGGCCCAGAAGGAGTAAGCGTCTTGGCTGGGGAAGATGTCTTTGTGGCTAAGGACACCCCAGAGGTGGCGATAGTCAGTCCAACGACGGACGTTGTGGAGAAGACCCCAGCAGAACAAGTGGGAGCTGAGCTGGCTGGGGGTGAGCCAAGTGGGGGGTTAGAGAAGGCCCCAGTGGTGCAAGTGGAAGTGGGGTTGGTTGGGGCAGAGCTGGTGGGAGCAGACCCCAAGGGGCTCGGCCAGAGAAGAGGAGTTGGTCTGGGGGCCACCATTTACCATGCGCGTGCTGTAGCTGGAAGGTTGGAGGGAGATGGGGGACCAGCTAAGGCGGTGGCAGACCGTCTGGTGAAGATGGTGGAGGAGCCAGCTCTGCGTTCGGCCTCTGGATTCGGGGAGGCCGACCTGTTCAGGGGGTTATGCTCCGCCCAAATGGAGGTAACTACTCTGGCAGGGGCCTTGCTGAGGAAGGGTGTAGCGGCCAAGATCAAAGCTGATGAGACCAAGGCAGACTTAACCAAGCTGAAGAAGGAGAGTGTTGCCCTATACCGAAGGTCGCCATCAGTCAAGTTGGAGTTGGAGGACACACGCCGCAGGGTTGTGTCGCTCGAGTTCCAGTTGACTGGTGAGCAGAAGAAGCTAGAGGAGTCCCAAAAGGCCTGTGTTACTGCGATCGAGCGTCATGAGGAGGCCATGACCAATAATGAAGATCTCGTCAGGCAAAGAGATGACGCAGATGCTAAAGTGGAGGCTCTTCAAAAAGAGATGGAAGGCGAGCGCTCTAGGGCGGCCGAGCAGAGGGAGAGTCTGTTTAAGGAGTGGGAGGTGGAGCGGAGTAGGGTGGTTGCAGAGAGGAAGAGTCTGCAGAAACAGTTTGAAGCAGAGAGGGGGAGGTTGATTGCGGAGGCAGAGGCCTTAAAGAGGGGGTTAGAGGTTGAAAGGGAGAAGGCCGCTGCTGACAGGGGGGCCTTGATGAAGGAGTTGGGTGAGGAAAGGGCGAGGGCGGCCTCGGAGAGGGCTGCTTACCCAGATATGTGCGTCGCAGCTGTTGAGCAGTTCAAGGCATCGCCAGATTTTCAGATGGCCGCATTGTGGCCGAGGTTTAGCAAGGAGGAGTCTGGGAGCTGCCCATCAAAGACAAACACGAGGAGGTCTGAGGCTGAAGTGATTGCAAACTTCCAAGAGTCGGACTATTACAAACATGAAATGTCAGAGTACTGGGACAGTGGGTGGAAAATGTTCAGACGAAGAGCGGAGGAGCTGTTCCCAGAACTTGACTTCAGTGGCGTAACGATTGGTGAAGACGACGTGGCCCAAACCCCATTAGACGAAGGCGTGGAAGAAGAAGACCTGGCCTCAAGTGAAGGTGAAGAGTGAGCTGGATGATGAGTAGACTTAGGAGTTTTGGTTTATCGTCTTGTTGTTTGTTTTTGTTTTTTTTTTTTTTTTTTTGGAAGGGATGTAAGTAAGTTGTACACACATTTTTGAATGAATAAAATGGCACTTATGGTGCTGGTTAATGATTCCAGTGTATTCCACCTTGTGTTGGTTTGCTCTTGTTTGTTTTTCTTGTGATTATGTTGTGCACTGATGTTTTCAGCAAATGCTTGTGCCAGGCAGTAAAGCAAGGTGAAACTAAAGTCATGCCAAAATCCAAGTCATAATAGGATAGGGAATTTTCCAATACAGAGTGAAATAGCAAATTTGTTTAAGTGTAAGGGGAATCTGGAAAGTAATGTTTCAAATTGAATGAGTATGGAAGTAGACTGAAATGTAATGTTGAAGATGTGATTTGCAAATGAAATACGGGAGAACATCTTTAAAATATGGCTAAGTGTCAAATTATTTTGAAATTGTGGTTAAGCGTCAAACCATGACTGAGTGTTTTGCTTTATGAGCTTTCATTCATAGGTCTGACTGAGGCTTGTGAAAATGCTCACGTCTGGTTCTGACTGCGGCTGGTAAAGGTGCTCAGGTCTAGTTTTGACTGAGGCTTTGGAAAGTGCTTAGGTCGGGCTGAGGCTTTTGTAGGTGCTTAGGTCGGACTGAGGCCTTTGAAAGTGCTTGGTCTGGCCAAGGTTTTTGAAGGTGCTCAGGTCTGGCTGAGGCTTTTGAAAGTGCTCGGTCGGGCTGAGGCTTTTGAAGGTGCTTGGTCTGGCCAAGGCTTTTGAAGGTGCTCAGGTCGGACTGAGGCTTTTGAAAGTGCTTGGTCTGGCCAAGGCTTTTGAAAGTGCTCGGTCTGGCCGAGGCTTTTGTAGGTGCTCAAGTCGGACTGAGGCTTTTGAAAGTGCTTGGTCTGGCCAAGGCTTTTGAAAGTGCTCGGTCTGGCCGAGGCTTTTGTAGGTGCTCAGGTCGGACTGAGGCTTTTGAAAGTGCTTGGTCTGGCCAAGGCTTTTGAAAGTGCTCGGTCTGGCCGAGGCTTTTGTAGGTGCTCAGGTCGGACTGAGGTTTTTGACAGTGGCGCTGCAAATAAAAGTTTCATGGGAGCTGCATTCAGACAGTTGAATTATAGAAAGTTGGAACTCCAATCGATATTTGTATTATGTATTGAAAAAGGAAAATACAGCAATTTTGACAATACAAAAGAAAGGATTCATTGATAGTAACGCTTCAGATGTTCAGCATTCCAGGGATGGGGAAGGTCTCGACCATCCATATCTTGAAGTCGGTAAGTGCCTGGCCGTGGGCGAGCCTTCACCACGTAGGGCCCCTCCCATTTGGCTGCCAATTTGCCTTCGACTGGATTCTTTGTGGCAAGAGTTGCTTCTCTCAAGACAAGGTCGCCAGTAGAGAACTCCCGTGGTCGGACCCTGCGGTTGTAGTGTGTTCTCATTTTCGCTGGTACGGGCAACTGACAAAGAGTAGCCTCTAAGCTCCTCAATGAGATCCAGTGTCCGCCGACGGAGTTCTCCTACCGAGGCAAGATCTCGTGTAAGACCGGGGAAGACCGACTTCTACAGAATGACCGCCAAAGACCATATGTTGCTTAAACGGGTTTCCCAAGAGGAGTCCCAAGAGTCTGTAAGCCCAGAGTACATGTGGTAGTTCTTCAGCCCAGAGGCCTTTAGCAGCTTCGAGCTTAGTTTTGATGATCTTCAGGAGAGAACGGTTGGTGACCTCAACTTGGCCATTTGCTTGGGGATGACCGGGGGAAGAGAAGCATGGTTGAATTTGGAGATCTACACAAAATTTCCTGTATTTGGCATTGTCGAACTGTTTGCCGTTGTCGGAGACGATGGCCTGGGGGATGCCAAATTTGCAGACAATCGATTGCCAGATAAACTTGGTGGTGTTCCGCTCGGTGATCGTGGCGAAGGGTTCTGCCTCGACCCACTTGGTGAAGTAATCGATGGCAACAATTGCGAACTTGGTCTGGCCTCGACCAGTGGGAAGTGGACCGATCAGGTCGATACCCCATTTGGCTAAGCAGGGTCAAAGAGAGATCACCAATGAGGAGCATAGGGATGTTGGCGGTTACCGCACTTGTCGCATTTCAGCACGAAATCAGAGGCATCTTTGTTGAGGGTCGGCCAGAAGTAGCCTGTACGGAGTACTTTGTGTGCGAGAGACCTGCCACCCGAATGATTGCCACAGATTCCTTCATGGATCTCTTGCATTACATAGGTTGCTTGGGCGGGGCTGAGACATCGCAGGTATGGTCGTGAGAAACCGCGCTTGTAAAGGACGCCGTCGACCAGAATGTAGTTGGCCGACCGAGCTCTGACCTTGGCAGCCTGCTGTTGGTCATCTGGGAGTTCTCCAGTGGTCAAGAAGAGGAAGATGTCGGATGCCCAAGGGATGGGTTCCGCCCAAGGAATTGCACTTCTGCGTGCCCGTGAGATGGCCGGTGAGTCGTATTCGAGGCGTAACTCCATGGTCGAGATCGGATTGGTCGGCGAAGCCACCGAGCCATCTCATCTCGCTGGAGTTTTCCGCCCTAGGTATGTGCCTGATCTGGAAGGTGTTGAAGAGACGAACAAGGGTTAGCGCCATGTCCCTGTAAGTCCGCATTGTGGTATCCTTGGCATCGAATTCACCCGTGATCTGGCCGACGATAAGTTGGGAGTCACTAAACACTCGGATGTGGCTAACACCAATGTCTTTGGCTAGACGAAGCCCTGCTATCAATGCTTCGTATTCGGCCTCATTGTTGCTGGCCGCAAACAAGAGGCGGAGGGCACATTTGAAATAACCCCCTTCGGGGGATGTGAGGATGAGGCCAGCCCCACTTCCCTCCCTGCGAGACGAGCCGTCAACATTGAGTGTCCAACAATGAGGATCTTCAGGCTCTGGTGGAGTTGGTGCGGATGGAAGGTTAGTGGTTGGGGCTAGATTGGTAAATTCCAAGATGAAGTCGGCTACGGCTTGTCCCTTGATTGCTGTCCGGGGGCGATAAGAGATGTCGAACTGGCTTAGTTCTACTGACCACTGCATTAGTCTTCCTGAGAGCTCGGGTTGTTGCATGACCTTCTTTAGCGGCTGGTCGGTGAGAACCACTATCGAATGGGCTTGGAAGTAGAGGCGGAGTCGTCTGGAGGCAGTGACCAAGGCCAGGGACAGCTTTTCTAATAGGGGGTAGTTCTGCTCCGCTCCCCTGAGAGCCCGGCTGATGTAATAGACCGGTCGTTGGACGGAGCCGTCCTCTCTGATGAGTGCTGCACTGATTGCGGTGCTTGATACTGCTAGGTAGAGAAAGAGGGGCTCGCCGGTGATTGCTCGTGAGAGAGAAGGAGGTTGGCCATGCATTGTTTCAACCGCCGAAAGGCTTCTTCGATTCGCTTGTCCATTCAAAAGTCTCGCCGCAGACTTTGAAGAATGGTAGGCACTTATCCGCTGCGAGATGAAACGGTTAAGGGTCGCCACTCACCGGTGAGCCTTTGGACCTCTTTAACGGTTTTGGTGATCGTGATCTCAATCAAGGCCTTGATTTTCTCAGGGTTGGCCTCGATGTCGCGCTGACTGACCATGAAACCCAGGAACTTGCCAGATCCCACTCCAAAAGCACACTTCTCTGGGTTGAGCTTCATCTGATATTTGCGAAGTGTGGCAAAAGTCTCTCGCAGGTCGGTGAGGTGGTCAGCGGAGAGTTTGCTCTTAACCAACATGTCATCCACATACACTTCCATGTTCCGTCCGATCTGATGGTGGAAGACTGTGTTGACCAGACGTTGGTAGGTGGCCCCAGCATTCTTTAGTCCGAACGGCATGACACGGTAATGGTAGGTGCCCCGGTCGGTGATGAAAGATGTGTGTTCCTGGTCGGATGAGTGCATCACGATCTGGTTGTACCTCAAAAGCATCCATGAAGCCGAGCATTTGATGACCGCCGTGGCGCCGACGTAAGATCAATGCGGGGAGAGGGTAGCTATCTTTGGGACAAGCTCGCCTTCAAGTCGAGTAGTCGACGCAGACGCCACTTGCCATTGTTTTTATGACCAGACCACGCTGGATGCCCACTTAGGATAATCCACATTTCGGATAAACCGGGCCTCGATAAGTTTGTCAACCTCTGCGCAATGAGAGATTGTTGCGCTTTGATGGAAAATACGCCGCTTGCGGTAAAGTCGGAAGTGAGGCTCGATACTGAGGCGGTGGGTTATGAAAGAGGGGTCGATGCCTGGCATGTTTGCATGGGTCCAGGCGAAGACGTCTCTGTGTTCGGTCAGGAGAGCGGTGAGGTCGGCCTTGACTTGGGAAGGCAATTGGCTGTCGATTTTAGCAGTTTTAAGTGGGTTGGTGGGATCGATGTTAACTTCGACGAGTTCCTCCACAGGTTCGCCTCTGATCAGTTCGTCCTCATCTCGGACGTCAAGTCCTTCTATGATCATCGTCTCCTTCAGTTTGACCTCTTTGAGTGAGGCAACATAACACTCTCTGGCGACGGTCTGTTCTCCTCTCACCGTTCCGACCCCAAAATCAGTAGGGAACTTGAGGGCAAGGTGGTAGGTGGATGTGATGGCTTGGAAGGCGTTGAGGGCGGTGCGGCCGAGGATGATGTTGTAAGCTGAGGGGCAGTCAACAACAAGGAAAGTAAGCAACTTCGTGATCTGCCGTGGGTACTCTCCAATGGTGATGGGGAGATCAATGGAGCCGATAGAGGTCACCCGGTCACCGGTGAAACCAACCAGAGGAGTTTGGAGTGGGGACAGGCTTTCTTCCCCGATCTTCAGTTGGCGGAAACAGTTTAAGAAAATGATGTCCGACGAGCTACCATTGTCAATGAGGACTCGTCTGACCTTATAATTGGAGAGGACAGTGGAGATGACAAGGGGATCATCGTGAGGATAACGGATGCCTGCACAGTCGGCGTCCGTGAAGGTAATGGGTTCTGTCCACTGCTTGGGTTGTTTGGGGGGTCGGTCGACCGTGGCGACTGTCTTGTCCGAGCCCTGTCGTATCTTTCTAAGCTCTGCCCTCTGAGCTGAGCGTGATGGTCCACCACAAGCAAGACCACCTGAAATAACTCTGATTTCACCAACTGGCGGAGGCGGATTACTTTGAGGCCGAGGTTGTTGGTGGGGTCGATCACGCCCCTGGTCTGGTTAAGCTGGTCGCCGTGGAGGGGTATGCCTGCGATTGTCTCTGTGGGGCTCGGTCCTTTGTCTCTGCTGAGGGCGGGTATCTGTGAATCGGCTCAGGCGTCCCTGGTGAATGAGGGTCTCTATCTGATCTTTGAGGCTGATGCAGTCGTCGGTGTTATGGCCATGATCCTGGTGGAAGCGGCAATACTTGGACTGGTCTTTGCGGTTGGAAGGGTTCCGTGGAGGAAGAGGCCACTTGAGGGGGTAGTCCCGTTGGATTTGGTTAAGGACTTGTTCCATGGGAGTATTGAGGGAGGTATATTGCTCGAACCGACCGGGGGGTCTGGTTCTTGACGGACGGCACGGCCGAGTCGATAGCGCGGATGTTTGGTTATGATGCCGAGTGTTCCGGTTCTTGGTCTTTTCTTTTTTCTCTGGGGTCGATATTTAGTTGTGGAGTCTCGCCGCGGCTAGAGAGTCCTCGGCGCTCATATACTTCGGCTTTGGAGAGCAAGGCCGCCATGGATGTCGGGGTTCTTGGAGAGGAGAAGAGAAATCGGATGATCGCAGCATGAAGGCCATGGAGGATGACCTTATCGTCATTTTCAGCAACTTGTAAGGCTTCGGTGTTGAAGCGAGTGACAAAGCTGCGTAGTGACTCCCCCTCGGTCTGACGGATGTTGAGGAGTTGGGTGGCCGGACGTCGCTGGCGTTGGGCTCCGATGAAGTGGCTCAGGAAGGAGTCACTGAGGTGTTGGAATGTGGAGACCGAATCTGGTGGCAACTGGCTGAACCATAGCCGGGCCGACCCCTTCAGTGTCACGGGGAAGGCTCGGCACATGATTTCGTCAGGGAAAGCATGGAGGATCATGAGGGTACGGTAGGTCTCCAAGTGGTCGACGAGGTCGGTTGTTCCGTCAAAGGGGTCGATGGTAGGCATTTTGAACTTGGGGGGTAGGGGTTTGTCTCGGATAGAGGCGACGAAAGGGGAGTTTGCTGTAGTGGAGGGCTTATGTTGGATGTTTTGCATGACCCCTTGGAGTTGGAGTTTCATGGCTCGGAGTTCAGCGTCCCAAAGGGGAATGTTATCGCCGCCAGAGGGAGATAGGTGCTGGACGCTGCTAGCTTCTCCCTCGGGAGCTGGGGCTATGACTGATGGGCGTGGGGGTGGAGGAGGAGGATGTATATGTGGGTGAGGGGGTTGTAAGCCCCCCGAGTTGGGAGGATTGGGTTGTGGGACAAAGATGGCTCGAACCTGCCGATGGGGTGGAATATCTGGAGGTGGTGGAGGAATAGGGAGGTTCCTTTGGAGCAGAGCATTGATTAAGGCCTGGTTTTGTTCAGCCATACGGTTGATGCTATTGGTGAGCTCGATGAAGTACTGTGGCGGGTTGTTCGGATTGGGAGGGTCGGTCTGGTGATCGGCAGCGTTATGGTGGGAAGCCATGGATCTGGTTGTTACCATGCACGTAACGAGTGAGGTAGAATAGGTTGCTGGGAAAGGGTCTCCGGCGGCAATGAACACAACTGGCGCACGGACAAACCGGATTCCCACAGACGGCGCCAACTGATAATACAGTGAGTCCTCGTGAATGGGTTGGACCGATCCAAGCTCCTCAAGCCCACTGGATAACCTGCAGACAAGTCCAATCGGGGAACGGGGTAGTCCCCCAGCGAACCCTCCGGCGTGTGAATTAGAAAGAAGGTGATGAACAAAAATGTAGAGTGAGAGAGAGAGAGGGGGTGAAAACTTAACCTTCTTCTTGTCTTCGAGCTTTGCTTATATCCTCTGGTAATCATTTCACTGTCTCAGCCGTTCTGACTATCCCCCCCGCCGAAAGCTTGCGCCGTGGTTCGTCTTGTTCAGGGTGAGGAGGCGTCATTCCGGCTGAGGGGTGTTGTCGCAATAAATGCGGTGATGGGTTGCATTAATGGTGATGTGCTGTGGCAATAACTTTGCAGATCTTTGTCTGCTGACATGGCCTGCTCTGCACCCGCCACGTGTCCTAGCATCATTGGCCTTCCCAGCTCAGTTGGCCTCCAGCTGTGCCGGGTTTCACTGACCGGGTTGTGCAATGGGGTCTAGATGGTGGGCTTGGGTTTACTCATGGTGGGCCGTGATCCTTGTGGGCCTATCTCTGTCATAACCCATTAGCACTGAATTAAGAAAACAGACAAAATAAAAAATAAAAAACATATAAAATAAAAAAAAAACACTTCTATTTTTTTTATTTTATTATTTGATAATCCCATATAGTGGAATGGAGAGGTCTTCAGAAAATGGTACATTGCACTTTCATTACAGAAAACATGAAAATGAGGCGTACATGACCGCACATCACATTGGAGCGCACACTCACACCGAGAGAAAAGAAAAGAAAAAAAAGGTACATGCAATGGATTTGAAGTTTAGTACCCTAGATCCAAGTACCTATTATTATTATATAAACCTCGAGAAAAACCCATATCAATAATTGGAGATTATAAAAGACAATTGGGTCCTATTGGTCCTATTGGTCCAACAATGAATTATTATATTAATAATGTGGTTTCATGGAAAAAGCAAGGGTCAATTTTTTATCAAAAAAAAAAAAGATTTGGTATGGTATCAAAACCTTCGTAGATTCTGTTTTTGAAGTAGTTAATTGACGACTAAATTTAATCAAATCTATAGGTAGAGATTTATCATCAAAATAATAATGAATCCCACTCACCTTTTATAATAAGAGACAAAATCACGATTAGAGTACAACACATTTATCTTATAGAATTCTTGCCTCCTGGATTTGAGTCATTCTCTTCCATATGGAAGGCTAGTGCATTATCCACACCAACAATGCTAGAGACCTCTAAAAACACACCTCTAAACACACCTCTAATGAGGTGAAAAAGGAAGAAAAAAAATAAAAATAAAAATCAAGACACAGGATTGGTTGTGGCAGTGGTGGGACCCACTGCCACATCATTAGTGATACCTCTAATTAGAGGTCCCAAGCATTTTTCTTATCCACACCACCACCACCCCGATGTTAGCAAGAGTCAATCAAACTCCTATTTTAAATTGGCAATAATAATCTTATAAAAATGATTTTGATTGTTTTCAAATTAAATTTGGACTGAATAGTGCTGTTTAAACTCATGAAACTTATCACATACCCCACTTTAATTATTTGAATTATTCATTTTATAAGGCTTTTTTGTATATCATTCATAAATAATAAAAAAAAATTAAATCAATCCAATAATTATAACTTGTTTAATTTATTAGATTTGTTACTAAAAAAATGAATGATTTATTTTCAAAAATACGCTTGTTGTCTTTTTTTTTTTCAAGACAAATGCAATATATTAAATAGGCTGTAATTATCAGATCGATCTAATTTTTTTGTCAAAATAATATACAAAAGACCCTATAAAATGAAAATTTTGGACCATTGAAATGAGACCTATAGTGAACTCTAAGGGCCCAAAAAACACCCTAAAGTCTAGATCTTAGATGGGAGAGAGCTCAACCTTATAAAGATTAGGGTTTAACTTTTCTCAAGTTAGTCATCCAACTTAAGAGAACAATATAGGTTTGGTGGACTCATTTTTTGGCTGATTTCAGTAATCCAAACTATTCACTTTTTAGGATTTGTTGGATATAATATTCATGCAAAAAATTAAAATAATCGGATATCGATAACTACAATTGTTAATCACGTTTTTATTATAAAAATTGCATGACTATTCTTAAAATTATATTTGTCGTCTATTTTTTTAAAAAATAAACGTGATTCAAACATATAACTACTGATATTCGATCATCTTATTTTTTTATATAAATATTCTACTTAACGAATTTTAAAATGTAAACGATTTGGATAACTGAGATTGGCCCCAAAATAGACGCAGGAAGCCCAACTACTTTCTCAAGTTGGATGGCTAACTTGAGATAATCTAAACCTGATTAGATTATTATATTTTCTTATCACATTTTATTTTATGTATGATGTGGTAGACATATTAATATATTAATAACATTCATGTTAGATTTATTATTATTGTGTATAACATCAAAAAGATAAATGTGATTTAAAAAAAAAAAAAAAGTTATTGTATTAGTCTTGGATTAGATCGGTTTGTTTTGCTTCTGAAAAATGATAAATTATATAAATGGTCCCTATAATTTATACGAAATGTCAGTTTAATCTCTGTCATTTTAATTTGTTCGATTTTGTCCCTTAATTTAATGATTTGTGTCATATTAGTCCAATAAATAATGGTTGTTAGGTTTGGTGGGCAGAAACTCAAACGATGTGTCAATTTAGTCCCTTGTAGTTTCAACGATGTATCAATTTGATCACTATCAAAATCAAACAAATTAAAACAATAGGAACCAAATTGACACATCGTGTAAATTACAAGAACCAAATTGACACATCATTTGAGCATGTGACAACTTTCCGTCCACTAAACCTAACGACCGTTATTTATTGAACCAATATGACATAATCCGTTAAATTAAGGGACAAAATCAAGCAAATTAAAATAATATGAACTAAATTGACACATCATATAAATTACATGGATCATTTGCACAACTTATCCTTTGAAAAATTATATTTTACTGACTTGACTATGTCACAAATCAATTGTAAAATATCATCTCATAATCAAACATAAGACTATATTTAGATTATAAATTTAAAAAAAGAAAAGAAAAATATAATATATTTTTTATTCTATTTCTTTTTTCTTTGTCTTTTAAATTTTTATCTATGATCCAAATACAGTAAAAATGTTCCTCCACAATGTCCATCAATCACAAGCATTGCTTACTTTTTCTTCTTTTTTTTCTTTTTTTTTTAAAAAAGAAGAAGCATTGCTTACTTTTAAAAGCATTGCTTACTTGATCATGTCACAAACCAATAACAAAATATCATCACATATTCATCAATCACAAATATAAATTAATATAGACTATACAATATTTATCAATCATGTCCATCTTGTAGCATCACCTGACCGTGCTCTATAATCATTCAATTGCTTCTCTTTTATTTACGATGTTCTTATGTGGAAGCATTCAAAATTTTCAAAGAATTGGGCACCTACAATTATCTAGAATTATATTCTTGTGATTTGAGGCATGCATCCCACACCAACTTGCTTTGACTAACGAAGAGTGTTGTCAGTTAATTTTTAAAGGGGAGTTAAAAAACTTTTAACAATGAAAATTAGGTTAAGGCCTGATCCGTCACAACCAAAAAAAAATTGGATTTGGGAGCTTAGGTATAAAAGGGGAATGCCATTTTCATGGAAGTATCCTTTTTACCCAATCCAAAAATTGGTCTCTACTCACTTTATATTTTATGATTTTAGTGGTTAACTATTCATACAAATTCATTTTAAGCCCTAAAACTCTTAACTAACCTATAACTATGTGATTTGAGAAATAAATTATAACCTAACTTAGATTCCATGAATAAAATTACATCCTTTCCAAAAATAAAGATTTGTTACCCAAAAATAGATTTTTCAAGAATATGACCATACTCATGAACTAAGCCAAACAATAATTATAAAAACATATAAAACATACAATTTTGCATACAAAGCATTTAACTTTGATTATTTAAAGAACAATGCAAAAGCACAAGCACAGGCACATGCTATAAAGATTTTGAAGGACTTATCCGGATGCCCACTTTTATGTCTTACATGCAATAAATAATAAATATGACCTAGACATTCAACTAATCATACAAAATATTATCCTAGGTCCGGTTTGAGACTACTAACATGAGGATCCTGTAAGAAAAGCAACTAGCAAGAAAGCAAAAAGAACCTAAAATTACATGATGATCATATCGGGCTTATGCATGCATACTACATGATTTAAAACAAGCCTAAAACATATTGTTTAACGAGAGAAAGGAAAGCCTGAAAAGATATGTGAGAAAATAAGAGAAATAGACAAATCACATGATGAAACAATAGATAGATTCCTAAACTATGATTAACTATTAAAATAAAGATCAAAAGAAGTACTGAAATACAAAAAGAATGAGAGTTTACCTTGTGCTTTGATATACCAAAGAGCACACGAAGAAAAATGCAAAGAAACTCACGTTTCATGCTTGCAAGCCCTCCTCAAGCAAATGTTCTGATTATAGTTCAAGCAGGGCCGGCTCTGAGATTTAGGGGGCCCAAGGCGAATTTCGGAAATGGAGCCCTCTTACATTGAAAAAAAAAATTCATAGATAAAACGATAAGTTACAACTTTTTTATTTGTTTGTAGCCAAAAAAAAAAAAATTACTTACACATAAAATCATTAAAATTATAAATAAAAATTTACTTTCATATATTAAGATAGGAAACAATCATTACAAATACTTCAAAAAAAATAAAAATCTAGTCTTGTTGCTTTTTTTTTAGCCCCATGTTCAATTGGGCCTATAATATTTGGGCTTTTTTTTTTTTTTTTATATATATCTAAAACACAAAATTATATTTGGGGGCCCCTATTTTCAAATTTCAAATTTGAAGGCCCAAGGCACAAGCCTCCCTTGCTTCCCCTCAGGGCCGGCCCTGAGTTCAAGTCTTCAAGCCTTAGAGTATTTTTTAGTGGTTAAAATTGCTATGAGGGTGGGAATTTTGGAGCTAAGGTAAAAGAGAGAGAAAATGGGGTGTTTTGCTTTTAAAAAAAACTCTCTAAAAGCTCAAGATTTCTTCACCCCTTCAAAGAGAGGAGAAGGAGCTCTATCTATAGAGTTGGAGGAAGCTTTGAAACCCTTCTAGGGCTTCATCGCTTCCCTTTCCACTGTTCCCACCAAAATTGCACCAAAATGAAGTTTTCAAAAATAACTTTGTGATGCTTCAATGTATGCACGTACAAATAATGTGTGCACTCACATCTACTGTGTGCACACACATTTTGCCTTGGTACATGTGCCATGCATGCATGCACAAGTACGTAGTCCTATGCTCTTGGCTTGCTTGCGGCACAAGTAAGTTCGAATTGCATTCTGATCATTGTTTTTTATAAAATGTGTCACTGAGTTTGAAAAATATGATCAATCAAAACACAATCGCGTTTTCCGGGGTTAAGAAGTTGGTTTTGGGCTAAAAACGGGTCTATAGATAAAATGGTCATTTTCGTAAAAAGTTGATTTTTGGCTAAACAGGTTTCCATAGCAACTCAAAGCATCCTTTAAATATTCTAAAAATGAAGTAAGTACCATTTCATTATCGGGAGGCTTGCAAATGCCCGAAATCTTAGAGTCAATCAAAATGGGCAGTTTACAATAATTTCTAAATTGATAAGTCTGAATTCGTAATATTACTGATTTTAAAAGCAGCCCTAGGCTGTTGCTTTTACATAATTTTCCTACTTGTCTTATTAAATTGGAATTATTCTTGTTTTTTGTCAACATTTTAGGAGGTTAGATTTTTTTAATTTGTTAATATACAAAAGTTGAAACTCTTGACATTTTCTCATTACACCCTAAAATGCATCTATATGCCAACTTGCACCAGGGCCTTGGCAATGGCCAGTTAGTCTTGTTTATCATAATTTGAATCTCTGGTAAAAGGTTTAAAATTTTCAAACCCCTAGACTTTACCCTTCAATGTGTATATTTATATATATAAGAATCGCTTAATTGTTTAAGATTCATCTTTTCTTTCTGATTTTACCCTTTTATTTTGAATAATTTACTAACGGTGGCCTATACGTTGAGTGAAAGTTTTTTCATAATTACACAAATATTTTTCGTCAATTATCAAACTAGTTTTTTCGTAAATACGTAAACATGCTTGGTCAATTATGGAACTGGTTTTTTCATAATTACGCAAACATTCTTGATCAATTATGAAACATAAATCTTTTATTTTTTAACAAATTACAAAAGCACTCATAAGGTTTGTTTAAAATATGAATTAGTCCTATAATACTAGAAATTACAACTATCGTTTGTTATAAATTTTAATTTAACACAATGTTCAGGAAAAAAAAAATGTTCTCTAATGCGATAATAAATTATCAAAATTGTTTATTGAAAAATATTTTTCATATCATTAAAAATTAGGGGAAGTTACCCATAAATCCTAAATATTGATCTTGTGTTCCATTTGGTCCCAATTTTTTTCTTATAATCCATTTGGTCCTCTCTATTGTGGAAAAGACACAAGTGCCATTGGGTTAATCACGGGTTACTTTATGTAAGGTTTTTATTCGGTGTATGCTTAAAATTTGCCACATTATGCGTGTGGTTGGATGACACATAACACAAAAGTATACTAAGGCTTTTTATGCTTTTTTCTTTGTGGGTTGATGTATTGCACGCGACACACAGACCACTCTTCCTCTTCATTATCCGACCCGTCACGTTAGAATGTCATATTTGGAAAAAAATACACTAAAGAGTTTTTAATTTTTTTTTAAAATATCATATCATCCTGCCACGTTGGAGTGTCACATGTCACGTTTGAGAAAAGTATATTAAAGTGTTTCTAATTTTTTTAGAGTGTCACATCATATCCGCCACACTGTCACGTTAGAGAAAAGTATATTAAGGAGTTTTTATTTTTTTTAAAGTGTCACATCATACCCACCATGTTGTCACATTATGAAAAAATACACTAAAGAGTTTTTATTTTTTTGAAGTGTCACATCATACCTGTCACGTTATCACATTAGGAAAAAGTACACTAAAGAGTTTTTATTTTTTTAGAGTACAAATTTTGGAATGTCATATCATACCTGTCACGTTGTCACATTTAGAAAAAGTACACTAAGGAATTTTTAATTTTTTTGGAGTGTTACTGTAATAACCCCGACCCGTAATTAGCTACTAATCGGTAATTAAGGATGTTAATTAAGTGAATCAAATTGATGACGGGATTAATGTGTAATTTGCATCATAATTGGTCGTCTAATTGTTGACCGTTAAATCGTCTGTCCATGTTTAATGGTTTAAAATGAAAATTGGAAGCCTTATCGGCATCCGAAAACAAAATTGATTATACCATTGTGTTAATTGGAATTTTTAGAACCTTATGGCATATTTATGTAAAATATGATTAGGTATGATTAAATTAGATTAAATAAAGTTAAATCACATTAGTCCACATAATTACCAAATTGCCACTAGTGGATTAACTCAAGAGCCATTTATTTGAGTCTTACATGTTGACATTTCATTCTCCATATCATTCTTCATTTTGTTGAGTGCCAAAATCTGGTGAAAACATTTTAGAGAGAGAGGGAGAGCAATTCTAGAGAGAGGGAAGGAGAAATTCAAAGAAGAGTTGGAGATTTTGCATGAATTCACCAAGATTGTGTTAGATCAAGGGAGATTCAAGGCTCTAGGTGAGAATTCAACCCCTAATTTGTGAACCTAGGTCATTTAACATGAAGATTTTGTGATTAAATATGTACATTAAGCTTGGGTTTAAGAATTGGGTTACAATTTATGCATACATGCTCATGTAGGTGTTAAATCACCATGTTAGTTATGAGTTTCACCATGTGTGTTGATTTTGGAGGTTGAATGGTACATGCATGCACATTTCATCAAGTTTTGTAAGACAATTCCATGTTTTTGAAGTTTTGAAAGAGAATTTGGAAGAGAAATCCACATGCATACATGAATATATGGAGTTTTGACATGTTGAGTTTGATTGTTAGCATCTATGTTGTTATCAAGAGTTATTTGACTCATGCATGGGTAATTCATCATGTTTTAAAGTTTAAACTCATGTTTGGAAAAGGATTTCTTGCATGCATAGAGCTTAGGAGCTCAAATTGCAAGTTTCATGAGTTTTGAAGACAAGAGTTTTAAAGAATCCACATGCATGTCTTACTCCTTGAAATTCAAGTTGAAAATGTGAGTTTTTGACAAACCTTGGGTCATGATTTTATAAATTGATTTTTAAACTTTCATATTCTACAAGTTTTCTGGGTTATATCAAGTTCTGGGGCCCAAGAGAGGTGTTTTGGAGGTTTAAATTCGAGTTTTGAAGTTGGAGGTGCAATCTGGAAATTTCAGATTTTGCAACCTCGCTCGAGCGAAGGAGTTCTCGCTCGAGCGACCACTCTGAGATCGTGCACTCCGCTCGAGTGACCAAAATCCCGCTCGAGCGTGAAATGCAAGCTCCCAGAAGTTTTGCATCATTTGCAGATCGCTCGAGCGAAGGCATGTGCGCTCGAGCGACCACTCATATTTTTGAATGTCCGCTCGAGCGAGGAAGCCTACGCTCGAGCGGAGTTTCATTACTGCATGTCCGCTCGAGCGAGGAAACCTACGCTTGAGAGAGGGCCTAAAATTCTGAAATTTTGCCTAAGTGTTCCAAGGCATGTTTTGACATCCTCATTGCATCTTAGGCATTCCTAAGCCTTAATTGAGCTATAGTAATGAGGTTATGGGTTAGAAACACACTAATGCATGAACATGCTAAGTCAAGAGAATACAAGGGTGTGTGTGTTCTAACATTGTGATAAGAATGAGCATGAACCAACGTAATGAAAGCTAAGCCGTGTTGGCCAAGTACATGTGTAATGATGAGATACATTGTGTTATGTGCCTTTGTGATTCTAGGTCAATGTCCGAGAAGTGATTGACCATCTACGGAACCACTGTGAGTAACGTTATCGTAAAGATACGTTTATATGAAATTATGTTCCAAATGAGATAAGATATGCTATGATTTCTGAAATGATATATGTTTATGTGAACGAACATTCCAAGTTTTAAATCTATTATGGCATCCATAGATACTCCTAAGTCATGGGGGATGGCATGAAAATACGGGTCCATGACATTTACGAGATCTCGTTAGCCACTTCATTGTGGTGATATGTGTTTAATCGGTGTCCGGGACCGGTTACTCTAGTCGGAAGACGTTATGTTATATGTTCGATATGTTCTATGGGATATGCCATTATTATATTCTCATAGGAGACGACTATGATTATACTATGATCTGTTTTATACGTATGAAATGTTCGGAATTCGTTCACTAACCCCTTTACCTTAATGTTATTCACTAGGCTTTAGCTCACTGTATGTATATAAATGTATTTAGGTGAGCATTTTGGAGTTCGAGCCCGAAGGCTTTTGCCTGGAGTTCTGTTCTGTTGTCAGCCAGCCTTTGTGCCTCACGAGGAGGTTCCCGAAGTGTCTTGGGTTCAAGTGTTGATTAATTCTGTTTATGCATGGGACTTTATTTTAATTATGTTGTCTGTACGGAAGATACTGTAATGTGTGTGGTATAATATGATGTATGGTTGACTTATAGTTATGTATATAAAGTTTTTAAAATACTCTGTTTTATGTAAGTCAACACAGCTCATTGGACAACTATATTTACGTATCTGCTTTCGCTAGCCTATTATCTTATGTTAATCTGTACAGAGGCCTTCGGTAATCCAAGGATTACTGGCCGGTTACGATGCTAAACCTATAGGGGCGGGTTTAGGTCATGACAGTTACATCTTTGGAGTATCATATTAATACTTGCTACATTGTAGTATATTTTTTTTAGAGTGTCATATCATACCCACCACGCTATCACATTTGAGAAAAGTACACTAAGGAGTTTTTATTTTTTTGAAGTGTCACATCATACCTGCCACGTTGTCACATTAGGAAAAATTACACTAAAGAATTTTTATTTTTATTTTGAAATGTCACATCATACCCGTCACGTTGTCACATTAAGAAAAAGTACACTAAATAAATTTTATTTTTTTTTAAGTAAAAGTTTTGGGGTGTCACATCATCCCATCCACATTGTCACATTTAGGAAAAGTACACTGAGGAGTTTTTAATTTTTTTAGAGTGTCACATCGTTGGAGTGTCACATTAATACCTGTCATATTGGAGTATCAGATATATCTGTCACATTAATAAAAGGGTATAGTTTTCTATCAAAACACTACCAAAATAAAAAATAGGACCACATGGAAAGAAACTCTTCACTAATAGGATTTAACAGATCAATAGAAAAAAACTTGGGACTAATTGGAGTACTTGTTTGTGAGATGAGTAAATATCCCTAAAAAGTATTAATTGACTTAATGATTTATTTATCTGAAAAATATTTTTTATCATTAAAAATTGTTAATTTACTTAATGATTGACTTATTAATAAAATTGGTTATTTGTTATACAAGTATGATTTATGCATTTATAAAATTAGTCATTTGTATATATATGTATTTGTTTCTACTTCTTTATTAGTTCAGTGAATTATCTTAGTATTTTTTTTTTTTAAATGGGAGAATTATCTTAATATTTGTTTTATATTTATGTGTTGAGAAAAGTTACATGCTGTAAATTTTTTGTTATAAATTCGGAAGAAATATTAAAGTCTCATAAATTCATCCAAAATGATATGGTAATAGAATTGGAGTCTACATTATTAGGTGTATAACATAATTTTATCACATATCTAATGATTTATTCTATTAAATTTTATAAAATAATATTCTAATTTTTAAAAAATTATCAAAATATAAAATTTAAACATATTGTAATAATAATCCGTACCTTGTACCGGCTATTGTAAACTAGTATATATATATATATAAATTGCCCTAGCATTTACCATGTTTGGTTGGATAATAAATAAGGAAGCCTGCAATAATCCCAAGTATCTTGACCCTATTTGGTGGTGTACCTTGTAATGAAGTACTTTTTGCCATGTTTGGTAACTGGTACAGGTTTTTATCGGATTAGTGACCAATAGAAAAATAGTACACAAAATTATATAAAAAATATAATTTAAATATATTTCGAGAAAAAAAGAAAAACCAAAACTTTTGACAAATAGAAATATGGTGAAAACACATAACACTATAATTAAAACTTATACAAATTGTCAATTGCAATAAATCTAAAAACGATGGAGACTGATGTTGGATAGTATCTCTTTAAGATAAAGTTTATCCCTTACTACGGTTTTATTATTTCAATAAATGTCTCTCTTTTAAAATGTAATAATCAAATCACACAGATGAATCACTTTAATCTACATGACTAGCGAATGATGCACAAGAAAGATGAATGAACGAATGAGGAAGATGATATATATATATATAGATGGATTGGCAATTGTTTAGAATAGTCTCCTTAAGCAAAAGGATGCAAATGACAGATGCACTTGTTCTAAAAAACGGTAAGATTTGTTTGGGTATGATTTTTTTTTTTTTTGACTTCTTTTGTTTATTATAAAAATATATATAAAAAAAAATAGAGAGGTGATGTGACCTAAATAAACTAATATAAGCTACTTATTTTTTGTGTTGCCAAAAGAGGTCAAAATTTTGATTTTCTCGAAAGAATTACATATAAATTATTTAAAATAATTTACTTTTTTTTTAAACTAAAAAATAAAATATTTATCATTCTTGAATCAAAATTTAATTGATAATCTATGGAGCAAATTTTGTTAGACAATCTTCACTGTATTAAATTAAATTATGTTTGTGTACTTAATAACAAACAAAACATACAAGAAATAAATTAATAGAAAGAGATTTCAAAATCTGTTTAATTACAGATATCAAACAGAAAATGGAAAAAGAGAAGGAGAGAAGAAAATAAAATAAGAACATAAAATATTTTCTAAGAGTGATCAAGTCTAGTATTCAACACTATTTCCTTAAGACAGATTCGTCCCCTCTAGGGTGATCATAGAATATGGACGTTTATCTACCCTCATGAAATGATCTTCAACGAATAGTAGCAGCACTACAAACTATTCGCACAACAAACACACTTTGTATTTATACACTTTCTGATAGAAAATTAATGTAGCAAAATGCAGAGAGCAATAGCAGGGAAACAAGAACGAAAATTGAGTGCAAAATCCAAATGAGGGTCTGTCTATTTATAGGAGAAATTGTGACTTTTCATATTTGAATCCAACGGGTAAGAAACCTGTTTGAACAGGTAAGGAATTGTTTGGGTTTGAACTAAACAGATACGAACCTATTTGGACAAGTATAGAATCTGTATTGAAGAGGTACAAGCAAAACTTTGAATTTTTCCAACTAAAATTTGAATTAAAAAATGGTCAAAATTTACTTTCCAAAATAAAAAAAAATAATTCAAATGTTTTTGGCCAAAAAGAATTAGTATTGGGCCGGACAAGCCTAACCCAATCTCACACTACGCATCCGCGCCTAAGCTCAGCTCGCTTGACCGACTGGACAGATGGCGGCAGCGACGCATGCGTATGTTTGTTTTGGATCCAATGGGTCTAGCCCACTTTACCCATAACCTCTCCCTTTACAAAACTTGAGTGCCCCTTGGGACCTACCCTAAGTTTCAAATCCAAGCCTTATAAACCCACGCTAAGTTTGCCCACAAAAGTAATATACGGCAAACCTTAACGCATTCATTATGGAAACTTTATCAACATACCATTTCCATTGAGCTTACTTTGGCTTCAATTTCTCATTCACTCGATAATAGTTTTGAGAAACTAAATATACGACGTGAATCGTTATGCGACAAAGAATGCGTTGCCACATGGACCCGCCAACTTTGGCACATGGATGCCATCTAAAAATTAGACCAAAGTTTGAAAAAAAATCTGTTTTTTCCCAAACCATTTTTCAAACCATTTCTTACAAACCCCCACATGAATGGAATTTGATGTCAATGGAAATGCAACAATATGCAAAATTTTTTGAAAAGAGTATAAATTGAAAATATCTTGTATCTGGATAGGTAGCTTTTGGCTTTGAACCTTCCCTAGTGATAACCTATTGAACTTACTACCTAACCAATGGTCGCGATGCCTTGAATTGTTCAACTGTTTGTATAAGCCAAGACAATAAATTTCACACAAAATATCTTCTGACACATCGTAGTTCTCACGGTTGTGTTCATTTTGGCCTTGAACGCTCTTGGTTGTTCATGAGTGCTTCTAGAGAATTTAGCCTCTTCATTCTCATAAAACCGGCCCTAGTTTGACACTCATATATGTGATTCTTATTGTAAGTATCTCTTATACTCGTCTTCATTTTTATGCCTAAATCAAGATATAAGTAATCAGTAAAAGAAAAACTTATCCTTAAACCCCTGCATACAACACATATTGCAGAGATCACTCTCACCATAGGAATGGGTAGGAAATTTTTAATTCCTTGGTGATTTCTAATGAGCCACACATAACTTAGTTGTCCCTTTAAATTTAGTTCTTGGGATCTCCAGTCATCTAAGTAGGGTTACTATTATGATGAATCTTATGTAATAAGTGTAACACTTCAAATTTCTAGCTCAAATGATAATACAACAATCATGGCTCTTTCAAGGAAAATTGAATATAAATCTCCAAACTTACATTACATGATACAATAGTTCTTCATACAACAATACATTAATCCAACAACAATTAAATAAACAAATAAATACCCCTAAAGGTTTACAAGTTTCCAAGGCTTGAGTCTGGTTACACAAAACGGTTATTCAAATCCACACACATACAACCCTTGGCTTACACACAGAGTCATAGTCATACTCTCAGCACACATTTCCTTTCCTTTAGTTAGGCAGCATCACCACATTTTTTCCTGCACAAAAATCCCGTAAGGTGAGCATAAAGCCCAGTAGGAAAACCTTAACAAAGTATATATATTTTATACAAGTCTCAAGAGATGAAATCCACATGTTATGCTATGCCCATTTTTGAAGATAAATCATATTTTTATCTTTTGAAAACCATAATGCTCAATGATGTCATGCAATTTCAATTGTTCAAAAACTTAACAATTTATTTCAAGGACGGTAAATACGACTCTGGTAATCCCTAGATTGGTGTCTGAAAGTAGACTATACAAGCACTACCAAATTGTCATTTTTACCGGTATTAACTAGAATGCTCAACACCTATCCGCGTGGGTTTTCAGTTTTTTACCCCGGACTCTCAGTCCAACTTATTCAATATTATCTACACCACCTATCACGACTTACCAACGTATTTATCCCAAAACCATTTCATGAAAACTTGTTTCTCAACAATTTTTTTCTCAATGCAAGTTTTCAAATCAACTTTCAAAATTTAATGTAATCAAATGAATTGTTATGCCAATAACACAAGATGAATATAAACACTTTTATTCCAATTCATCATCCAAGGAATAACACAATTCTCTCTTCTCAAGTATTCTCAGCAATTAGTCATTTCAAGACTATTTCAACGTTTTGAATAATAATTTTCAAAATGAACAAGAATTCTCATATCCCCTGAAATTCATCATTTATATAAATATAAATAAGAAAATTTCCAAACATCCATTTATTTTGACACACAAAATAAATATAACAATATCATTCATAGATTTTAAGTCTCTTTAAAAAAAAAAAAAAAGAGACAAACCAAAACTATACAACTCAAATTTTTTGAAAGAAAACTTTCCAAAATCATCTTTTCTTCAATCAACGAAGATCAAAACCCTTAAGATCATTTTAAAAGAACAAGAAACAAACCAATTTTCAAAGCTATCAAAAGATGATTTCGAAAACCATATAGATCTTGCAAAAATATATATATAACTCTAAGAAAATCCATACCTCAAGTTTTGAAAAAGAAATGAGATGAAACTCCCAAAATCAATGGTGTCGAAACTCGATCTTCACCGCACACAACGAAGCCTTTGAGAAGTTAACTAACTTTGATGAAGAACCTATGGCAGAACTCTAATGGATCTTGAGAAATCAAGGTTTTGGCGTAGGGAAATGTAGAGAGAAGGGAGAGAAAGGGGTTTTTAGAGAGAGAGAGATATATACAAAAGTGATCTAAAATATCAGATTCACGAACTAATATAACATGGTCCGCTCGAGCGTGGAAAGCTCGCTCGAGCGTCAAATACACTTTCCCAGTACTTTTGCAGATAGATCAAACTTCTGGAACCAAACATTCTCCGCTCGAACGCATAAATCGCCGCTCGAGCGGACAAGCAACTTCTAATGCATTTTGTATTTTTGCTTCGGGGGCGTTGCCCTAGGACCCACTAATGGGGCGCTGCCCCCTGGACCCCTACGAGCTGACCGGGCAACTCGATCCCCGACATACTCAGCCAAGTGGCAAAACTGGGATCGCTACACATTCAATTTAAAGAGACCATCACTCATATATCCCTTACCCACATACATACCACTCTTTGTTAATACAAATTTATCTTACTCAAATACAAGCCTAAAACCATTCTTACCTAACAAAGAACCGAAAACTAAATTATTCCGTATGTTTGGTACATGCAGTACATTGTTGAGGGTAACTACCTTCCATGATGTCATCTTCAAGATTACTTTTCCTTGTTTAACTATAGTAGAAGTAGATGAATTTCTCATGAATAGTTGTTCACCATTTGCAGTCTTATTATAAGTAATGAATATCTTCCTGTCCGCGTAAATGTGTCGAGTTGCTCTAGTATCAACTCACCATTCCTTGGGATTTCCAACCAAATTAGCCTCAAACACCACAGCAGAGAGATTGATGTCTTTGCCTTGTCAGATATGTAATCTAATTCTGTCACATTGGCTTGATTGGTGGTCTTTTTGCTTGTACTTCCGCAATCCTTCTTAGGGCAGCGGCAATCAGAGGCACAATGTCTGGTTTTGCCAGAGTTATAGCATTTACCTTTGAACTTTTTATTGCTATTGTTGTCGCCTTGTTTAGGACCATTTCCTGCAAACTTCCTCTTCTTGTTATGTGGTTTGGGCACTTGTTCAACCACATTAGCCTTGGATTCAATGGGATTCTTACCATTCCTCTTTTCAGCCTTATGTTATCTTTCTCAATTCTCAGTCTTACAATAAGTTTATCCATGGTCATCTCTTTGAGTTTATGTTTTAAATCTTTCTAAGCCGGTGGTAATTTTTCCACTAAAGCAGTGACTTGTGACATACCTTCAGCATGAATATCATGCAAAATTAATTGAAAACTTTGAACTTGAGAAATTACCGTTTAGGAGTCTACCATAATAAAATCTAGAAATTTACCGACAACAAATTTCTTTGTGCTAGCATCCTCTATCTTGTATTTTTTCTCTAAAGAATCTCATAATTCTTTTGCTGTATTCAGAAGACTGTAAATATTATATATCATGTTGTCTAGGATATTGAGAATGTAGTTTCTGTACAAAAAATCAGAATATTTCCAGGCGTCTACAGCGGCAACAACTTGTCGATTACTTTCATCCTGTTTAAGCACTAGAGCCTCTTTACGGAGAAATGGGGCAAGATTAAGAGTTGCAAGATAAAATAACATTTTCTACTGCTATTTCTTAAACTCAGTGCCATTAAATTTTTCTAGTTTTTCTCCATGATTTATTAGAACTTGAACATGGTTCTGGATAGAGACTGGAGTCGTTGTAACAATTAGAATTGGAGTACCACTTTCAATTGCAGTAGCTATAATATCTGATTACAAAAATCAAAAAACCAAAACCAAAACATAAATTAATTTTCTAGTTACTAAAACTAAAAAACAAATTATAACTCAAAATTTTTTTATTTTTCTTAGTTATTAAAACCAGAAAAATAAAACACAACACAATAATTTTCTTGTTACAAAAACCAAAAAATTATTTTATTGGACTCAAATAAAACAATTTTATAAAACGAATTTTATTAATACAATGAAGACACAAAAAAATATTTTGTCTTAAGATTTTTGGACAATCTTCACTGCATTAAAATTAAATTCTATTTGTGTAATCAACAACAAACGGAACATACAAGAAATAAATTAAAAGAAAGAGATTTTAAAATCTGTTTAATTACAAATATCAAACAGAAAATGGAAAAAGAGAAGGAGAGAAGAAAATAAAATAAGAACAAAAAATACTTACAAAAAATATTTTCTTAAAGTGATCAAGTCCAGTGTTTAACACTGTCTCTTTAAGACAGATTCGTCCTCTCTAGGGTGCTCACATAATATGGACGTCTATCTCTCAGGATGAAATGATCTTTAACGAATAGTAGCAGCACTACAAACTATTCGCACAACAAACACACTTTGTGTTTATACATTTTCTGATAGAAAATTAATGCAGCAAAATGTAGAGAGCAATAGCAGGAAAACAAGAACGAAAATTGAGTGCAAAATCCAAATGAGGATCTGTCTATTTATAGGAGAAATTGTGGCTTTTTAGATTTGAATCCAATAGGTAACAAACCTGTTTGAACAGGTAAGGAACTGTTTGGGTTTGAACTGAACATGCAAGAACCTATTCAGACATTTTGAATTTTTTCAACTGAAATTTGAATTCAAAAATGATCAGAATTTATTTTCCAAAATAAAAAATAATAATTCAAATGTTTTGGCCAAAAAAGAATTAATATTGGGCCGAACAAGCCCAACCCAACCTCACATCACGTACTCAAACGACCAGACGGATGGGCAGCGCATGCGTGTTTGTTTTGGGTCCAATAGGTCTAGCCCACTCTGCTTATAACCTATCCCTCTACAAAACTTGTGTGCCTTTTGGGGCCTACCCCATGTTCCAAACCCAACCCAAGTTTTCTCACCAAAGCAATGTGGGACAAATCTTAACATATTCTTTATGGAAACTTCACCAACATACCATTTCTATAGAGTTTACTTTGGCTTTAATTTTCCATTCACCCGATAATGGTTTTGAGCAATCAAATATACGACGTGAATCATTACGCAGAAAAGAACGCGTTGCCACATGGATCTGAAAACTTTAGTGCATGGGTCCCACCTAAAAATTAAACTAAAATTTAGAGAAAATTTGTTTTTTCCCAAACCGTTTTTCTAACCATTTCGTACAAATTTTCATTCAATTGATAACTGTTTTGAACAATTAAAATTTGATATTCATCTATCCATATAAAGATTTACTGTTTTATTGGATGAAGAATATTCCTATGGTACCAAGCCGTAAGCGCTATGTTACCAAATTTGATAAGATTGAAAAATACTAAGGACCCAAGAAGTTGACCAAGAAGTTTGACCAAGAAATTGGGTATCTGGCATTGTTGACTAAGATCATTCTGATGCAATTCATTCAATGTGTAAGGACTTTCACCATCATTGGATACAAGATAAGTTTCCCCTCATCTTTCATTTCTCCATATCTATCTATATTCCCCGGCTTAAATTTGAATTCACTTTGATAATTCAAATCTTCTATTTCATAAGTTATACTTTACAGTAAAAGTTATTTATATATAAAAAATTAGATTTATGTGATAATCATAAATACAGAAATAAATCACATTTTTATTTTACAAAATGAATGTTTAAGTTTACAATTCTATTTACTATTTATTTTACAAAATAAGATATGATTTAAACTTATGTTTATGGATGTCTAATAAAATTAATTTTTTACATGGATGTTCTTTTTTTTAGAAAATCTACAAAATAGAAGGTTCGAATCATTGATGTAAATCTGAATTTAAGCTTATAAAAAAAAATATAGATAAATATGAAAAGATGGAAGTATAGAGGGGACTTATCACCATTGACTACTATCTAGTTCCATTAAAATTGTGATGAAAACTGGTTACGTGACACATTAGTGCAAGACTAATGTTTTATTTTTGAATGAAATTTTTTTGTCTAGCTCCGTTGAAATTGTGATAAAAATAGTTACACAATACATAAGTTCAAGTGACACAAAGGTCTCTTTTGATAATTAAGTTAAAAATTAATTTATTATTATTTAGACTTTTTTAAATCATATAATATTTTTATTTTTTTATATATTTTTTTAAAAAAATCAAAAAAAAATTAAAAAAATTAACTTTTAAGTTACTTTGTAAAATAGACCAAAGCCCTACATGTCTAATTAAAGTAAATGATGTTGAAGTTATCATAAGGACGGCTGGAGTACCAACATATTAGGCAAATTATACCCGTTTTCCATGCGTAATTTTTTTTATATTTTTATTTTATATTTATTTATTTTCTTTTTTGATTTGAACTTTTCTCATATTTACATCTTAACCATGAGAGAATTTGAAAGATTCATGAAACTCATCACGTATTTTTATTCGATGATTCAAATCACTTATTTCTTAGACCTCTCAATATAAATCATCCATAAAAAAAATTAGCTAGATCCGATAATCGTAATATTTTTATTTTATCATGTTTGTCTAAAAAAGGATGAATGGCCTATTTTTAAAAATATATTTATCATCCATTTTTTTAACAAATGTGGTAAAATGAAAATATTATGATTATCGAATAAAATTATTTTTTCATAGATAATACACAATGAGGGTTTTACAAAATGGTTGGTTCGGATCATCGAAGCTTGAGATATGTGGTAGGCCTTATAAACATCTCAAGTTTTCTCAAATTGATATCTAAACTTGAAAGAAGTCCAATTCTGCCTTTATTTTTTATAGCCTTAACTGGCTCAGGTCTACGTTAATTTTTTTTAAAAATTTATTTTCTATTAGTTTAGTCAAATCGGCAACGCTTGTTAAGTTTTTTAATAAATAATAGTTGAGTTTGAATTATCTAAATTTGAAGATCTCAATTTCATAGTAAAATTGATCCATTATGGTATTAACTTGATTTAAACTGTTCATTTCTACACAACCAAATGAGAAAATTATCTATATAAAAAATCAAGTTGATTTAATATTAATTGTCATATATCATTACATTATTTTTATCTATATGGTATACATTTTCAAGTATAGGTCGAATATTTGTAACAATATATATGTGATTTGATCATATAACAATTTGTTTGATCAATTTAATTTTTTACATATATATCATTTTTATCTTGTCTTATGAGATGAATAATTAATATTACAATGATGAGTATAAATTAATCTCACAATATACTAATTTCACCTCTAAAATTAAGATTTCAACTTCAATAAATCCGAACTCAAAATAGTTTTGTGTGCCTCATGTGCCACATTTTTAGGAGAATATGATAAATTTGTCTGACCCACCCCATCTTTTCTTTTCCAACAACTTGCCATCGTTTCAAACTTGTCGTCACTTCCACCAAATCCTCAACAAATTTTCAAAATAAATGACTTCTTTTTTGTCTTTTTCTTTGTGTGTGTCTGTGTTAATTCTCAAAAACTTCCATATTTCTTGACAAAACTCTTTTAACTTTGTAACTAGCCCCACGTCAAAATTGTAACAGAAAGTTGTTGAATATATAATTGACAAATGCTAACAAGTGGTGTTTAATATTGAGAAATGCATATAAAGTGTTTTGAAAATATGTAAAAATATCAAAAAGTATATTAATTTTAATGAAAATATATAGAATTTAGTAAAAAAATATCTTTTTAAAAAAATTTGTCATCTATACTATATATTAAGTAAAATGAAGTTTTTAACTCCAAGCCTTGTGGGAGCTCTAATCTCTCAATCTAAATTTTTTGATTTTTTGATTTAAAAAAAAAAAACCTTAGCATTTATTAATTTCTCCTAACTCCCAAATCTTATCCTCATAATAACACTTTAATGCATTAAGAACAAACATTTTTAAAAAAAAAATCTTTAAAATCCAACACATATGAATTCCTTGAAAAATTCCAACACATATGATTATTATTACTCATAATAATACTTTAATGCATTAAGAATAAGCATAAAAAAAATTTCTTGAAAAGTCCAACACATATGATTATTATCAAAATATTAAACTTTAATATAATATAATAAAAAAAAGACATTTAATTCATTGAAAAGTCTAACATATATGATTATTATCAAAATATTAAACTTTAATATAATATAAAAAAAGAAAAAAAAAAGAAGGCATTTAAAAAATAAAAAATAAAAAAACATTTAAAAATCATAATTCACATATATGGGAAATGCGTGGTAGCTCAAAGCAGCGACTCAAAACTGACGTTTTAAACGTCGTTTTGGGTATTTTTCCTCTCTTCTTCTTCCTCATCTTGGTCTTTCTTCTTCTTCTTAAATGCAGAGGAGAGGAGAGAGAGAAAGAGAGAGAGAGAGAGAGGCAGTCATGACTCATTCGTCACCTCTTCTAAATCATGACCCTCCACTTCATTAAATCCGCACCTCAAAACCACTTCTGCCGTCGCCTCTGCCTCCTCTTCCTCCTCCCCCTATATTTATGGCCCCTCCAGTCCTTCACTTCCTCCGCCTCTCCCTCCTCCTCCTCCGCCCCTCACTTTTTCGAGCCAATTTTCGAGCCCTCCCTCTCGAGCTACCTATCATGACCGCACATATATATAGATAGAATAATGTTTGGGGGCCCTAAAAAATGCGGCTCAAATGGCTCAAATTGAGCAAAACGACGTCGTTTTATGTTGTTTTGTGACCAAAACGACGTCGTTTTGTGCCCAAAACGACGTCGTTTTGGTCAATTTGAGCCACGTTTTTTAAGGCTCTCTACCAGTGTTGTATATAGATAATTATAAATATAATCCGTGCATAACACGAGTGACATGCTAGTTTACTTATATCACAAAGGTACTTGTTAGTAAGACCCTAAACAATTATAGAAAATGTGCTAGTATGCTCACACAAGAGAAAGTTCTTTTAATAGTCCCACATCGAAAATGTGAGAGAAAGCTGTTAACTTAATAAATACACATTTAATATTCTATTGAATGAATAATTGTGGAAAAGGTGCTAATGTGCATGCTGAGGCCTCGTTTGGGAACCCTCTCTTTTAGTTAAAAAGTCAAAAAGTTACTAATTAGCCAAAAAGCTAACAATTCATACCAAAAAGTCAAAGATTCTCTTTTCTCTCTACTTTTTGCACATCTTTTCGTAAAAAGCCAAAAAATCATTCCAAACATACTAATTTTTTTTAGCTCATATTTTAGCCAAATAGTCAAAAAATTACTGTAATGACCCTCACACTGATTACCGATTAATTACCGATTATGGCTAAACTGAGACTGATTGTGACTGATAATTGAAGTAATTGAAATACCGAACTGACTGACTGAAATCTAAAACTGATTGATTGAGTATATGTAAGTTAAATTGCATTCTATCTGTTTGACTGTTTGATTATCTGTTCATGTTTTATGTTTAAACTACAAATTGAAGGCCTTATCGGTGGCTGAACCGGAAATTGATCGATGATTTAGGACCATTAGAATTTATATGATTTTATGGTGTATTTAATGGAAAATTGATTTTGTATGATTAAACTAGATTAAATAATGTAAAACACATAAGTTGCCTTATCTACCAAATTGCCATTGTGAGTGGACTTTTGTTTATTAAAATATTTGAGCCTTTATACACTTAGGCAACATTTTGCTCAGCTCATTTCTTGTTCATAGCCGAATTAGAGAGAGAGATAGGAGAGAGAGCTTGAGTTCTTGAGATTTGGCTTGGATGTTGAGAGAATTGAAGGGATTCTTGCATTTTTGGACTTCTACACTTGAATTCAAGACCTAAGGTAGACCATTGACCTCCTTTATTGTGTGTTTGAGGTTAATCTTTCATGATTCAAGTTAAATTGTGGAGTTAAGGCATGAATTGGTTCAATAATGTTGAATTAGAGCTCACTTGTTGCATGCATGTGCATATTGGCAAGTTTTGAGGTTGTAATTCATCATTCCTCACATGCATGTTCATCATATTGTTGTAATTCATGTTGTCATCATGTTTTTGAAAGATTTGAGCTCATTTGAGCTAGCATTGAAGCTTTGAAATGATTTGAATTCATGCATGTTTGTATGTCCTTCATGTTCATGAAAATGGGTTTGAAAGTTGGGTTTAATTGACTCACCCTTGGGCTTTAAATTTCCAAATTGAGCTTTGAAACTTGTTGTATATTGAGTTTAGTTGTGTTTTCTAGAATTTGGGCCCAAGAGGTCGAGTTTTGAGCTTAGGAATGCTTGGTTTGAGCTTGGGGCAACCGAAATTTCAGAATTTGGCTCCTACGCTCGAGCGAAGGATTCTACGCTCCAGCGACCACCATTTACTCTGAGATACGCTCAAGCGAAGGAATGATGGTTCGAGCGTAAATTTCAAGCTCTTAGAATCTTGGTGCGCGCAAGCGTACGCTCGAGCGAAGGGACCTACGCTCGAGCGAAGAGCTGTGTCTCACGCTCGAGCGAGCATCGAGCGTAAACTTTGTGCATCGATATTTTTATCAGATCGCTCGGCGGCGACGGATTCATGCTCGAGCGGAGATCCTTTGTCTGCATGTCCGCTCGAGCAAAAGAATCCTCGCTCGAGCGAGATCCCTGTTTTCAGCAAATTTTGTAAAGTGTTTTCTAAGTGCATCTTTGCATCCTCATCCCATCCTAGGCATTCTTAGGCCTAGTTTAAGGCATCTTAAAGAGGATATGGATGTAGAACACACCAAGGCAAATTTAGGGATTATGTTATTATCTTTCCCAACTGTGAAACTTAGTGTGTGTTCAATCTGTTAACTGTATAGGGTTGGCATTCCGAGAAGACGCTCTAGTTCACTATAGCCTAGAACTTTGTGAGTAACAATTGTGTAAAGATATGTTCAAAATGATTATCTTCTGAATACTGAACTGAACTGTTTACTAAACTGATATTGTTTACTGAATGAATGTATGTCCTATATTCTGAACTGTACTGTGGCATCCTTAGCACCCTCATTATTAGCTGTTATCACATGTAGATCTCTGTCTGCTCCCTCGTTGGAACCACTACTGTTTACTGATTGATGGCCATCACTTACTGTTCGGTCTTTTAAGCCCTACTGTTTACTGTTATGCTAATGGATATACCACATATGACTGATTGACTGAAAGACTGAAATACTGATTTAATGAACTGTTTTCATTACTGTAAGGACATTCATTCTAAACCTCTTTACGCATTATGTTATTCACTGGGCTTTAGCTCACTGCTTATATATATATATATATATATGTAGGTGTACAGGCACCGGATCAAAGCTAGAGGCGTCGGGGTAAACTCCAGTTTTGTCAAGCCAACCAATGTGCCTCACTGCGAGGTTCCGAACCTGCCAAGCTATGGCTTAGGGGTGTTTTTATTTCCCCGTTTGTCTCTGTACTGTTTTGTATCCTTTGTATGGTATGACACCATATCTTTATCTTGATAATATGAGGATTAAGTCCCCGTACTGAATGATTGTAAATATTGTGCATAACTATTCTGTACTGAATGTTTATATGTATGAAAAATCTTTTTTGCATACAGACTGTCACAGCTCATTGGACATTGTTCATTTACTGTATTGGCTTCCGCTATGCTCCTATACTCTGTTATACTGTCTTACTGTTAAGCAGGCCTTCGGTAATCTCGAATTACTGGCCGGTTATGGTGCTAAACCCATAGGGGCGGGTTTGGGTCGTGACAATTACTAAATTACCCTGTTCCCAAATGGGACACTACAAGGATAATACACTCCTCACATGCGCACTCGCATGAAATCAGGAAGTGGGTTGTATGGGGCTTAAGCTGTGGCTAGTCAAGTACAAAAGTAGACAAAACATCCTTAGATCAACTTTTTATTACATAGATTTATTGGTAACTTGGTCCACACCATCTAGTAGGGGTAAAATACTATCTTTAGAAAAGCCACACTCGTAACAAGACTCGAAAGTGTTTTATCAAGCCAATTTCTAATGGAAGTTTGATTGTGGCACCGTTATCCTATAGTATTTGCACTAACACCCCACTCCCATAACCTCCTTTCTCATTCTTGCTCCATTAGCTTCTCTTCTAATCTCCATCAAAACCCTCCACCTAAGAGCAATACCAATATCACCATCATTGTGCCATCCCATAATCACCATACAAACCCACCTCCACTCCATATCCAAACATCTAAGATAGACACTGTCACAATGTGAACCCACATTCGCATTGTAAGAAAGAAAGAGAGGAAGATCGATCATCGTTGTTACAATGAAGCCTACCATTGCCATTCAAACCCACCATCAAAACCCACTTTTGTGTGTGTGTGTGTGTATGTGAGAGAGAGAGAGAGCATTGAAACCCACCAACACCAAACCTCGTTGCTTTCCTTCCCCAATACCTAAGCCACCCCCATCACCTCTTCACTCAGTCCATCTCTGTTGCCTCTTTCCTTTCTCCAACCTATCCTAGTTACCTTCATCTCTCCATCTCCATCCCATTCATGTCTCATCATTTTCCTCTTAATAAAACTATAGCCACTATAGGTGCAAGCATACCTACTGTAGCACAAATGTTCACATCAGCTCAAGCCTAATCTAGTGTTAGTTAGTCAGTTATTCTGTTACTAATTCTTGTTGACTAGGATATATATTATTAGATAATTAAATTAGATTAGTAAACTGTATATATACATTGGTGTAATGCTTTACAATCTAATGAGAATTACTCTTAGAATTTCTAAATGGTATCAGAGTAAAACAAAGCTCCCACAAGCATAGATCCTTAATTCTTTTTCTTCTTCTTCATCAATAGCATCTTCTTCAGTGGCGTCTTCTCTTCCATCAAATCTCAAATTACTAATCTCAAATCTCAATTCGTTTATTATGGTGAAGCTTGATTTCATCAATTTCATCATTTAGCGAAGTCAATTTCTGAATATACTTCATACGACAAATTTGCTAGGGTTTATGATTGGAAATCGTCCATGTTCCTTATTGAAGATCAATGATTCAACTAGAAATGAGATACTCAGTCCAGAATATGCAAATTTGAACACCATTGATGCTCATTTGCTGAGTTATATCACAACAACTCTCACACCTATGTTCTTCTCATGTGTTCTTCATCTTCAACACTATTTTGAGGTTTGAAATACACTTTCTAGGATATTTATTTCTTTATCTCGATATCATATACATCAATTAAAGAATTGATTGAATACCTTGACAAAAGAATCTCGATCCATTGAAGAATATTTGGTTCAAATTAAAGATCTAACAGATCAGTTAGCTCTTGATTCATCTGCTGTTGATGAAGAAGACCTCGTATTGCTCACGCTAAATGGTTTACCTAATGAATTTGATGCCATGAAGACCATCATTAGAGCAAGGTCTAGAGCTATTTCAATGGAGGAATTATCCTCTTTTCTTTGTTTAGAATCGATTCATATTGAGTCTAAACAAAAGAAGCTTCTTTCACATGAATCCATTATTGCCCATGTTGTAACTCGAGGCTCAAACCCTAATTTTGGCCCTAATTCATCTAATTCTAGAGGACGTTCATCATTTAGTGGAAATAGAGGGGGTTACAGAGTTAGTTATAGCGGTGGTGGTGTAAGAATATCCATAAAGTGGGCCATATGCCACATGTTTGTTTATTTATTTATTTATATTATATATATTTAATTAGTTTAATGGTTAATGGGTAACTAACGTCTGTTCACTATCTCATATGGTGGTTTCATGGGACCTTACAACTTCCCTGATGGTATGGAAGTTATAAGGAATTACACTTGGATATGGGTCCAAGCCTATCTATATATATGCCTGTGATAGCCATCAAACACAGACGTTGTTTTGTGAATAGAATAGGCTTGAAACTCAGTTCCTTTCACTTTTCCCATATGGTTCTGTAAAAGTGTTCTATGAGTGGGTTTCTTTATACATTCAAGATTTGATCATTCAAGGATAAAGATTCAAAGGCTTGAATATCATGGCAGAAGGTATTCTTCTTTCTGAATTAAAATTATTTTAATTTTCACAATTGGTATCAGAGCCAGGTTTCGATCCTGGGACCTGTGGGTTCCATCCAAGGTTGTTCCCAAAACACCATTTGAGTTATGGAAATGATGGAAGCCAAGTTTAAGACACTTACACGTTTAGGGTTGTCCAGTTGAAGCGAGGGTGTATAACCCAATTAGTGGTTTTTTCATAGGCTATGCGGAAAACTCCAAGGGTTACACATTTTATTGTTCTTCAAATTCACTTAGAATTGTTGAAGCTAGAAATGCTAAGTTTATTGAAGAAGTTGACCCTAGTGGGAGTTACCCTCGAAAGATAGGGTGGAAGGAATCACAGGATCCGGATACAACACCCATGAATATAGGTGAATTGGTTGTCTTTCAAGATAATCAACCCGATATTCTTGAAAATCAACAAATTCAAGAACTTTCACCACAAGAGGAACAAGTCAACATAAAGCCTGTAGCTCAAGTCCCAAATGAGACTACAGAATTAAGGAGATCCTCACAAGTTAGAAAGTCAGCAATTTCTGGTGATTATTTTGTATACTCAATGGAGTCTGATTTTGACATCGAACCTAAAGATGATCCTATTTCATATTCCAATGCCATGAATAGAAATGATTCTAAATTATGATATGATGCCATGAAGGAAGAGTTGGAATCTATGGCTAAGAATCAAGTTTGGGAAATTGTCGAGTTGCCTAAAGGAGTTAAAGCGGTTGGCTGTAAATGGGTCTATAAGACCAAGAAAGACTCAAATGGCAATGTCGAACAATATAAAGCCAGACTCGTAGCTAAAGGTTTCACTCAAAGCAAAGGCATCGATTATCATAATACATTTTTTTCGGTTTCTAAGAAGTTGATTTAGAGCTACATCAAATGGATGTGAAAACGGCATTTTTAAATGGGGATCTTGAGGAAGAAGTATACATGAACCAATCTGAAGGTTTTTGTTCTGATAAAGATAGTCACTTAGTTTGCAAGCTCAAGAAATCCATATATGAACTAAAACAAGCTTCCCGACAGTGGTATTTAAAATTCTACAATGTTATTACTTCATATGGTTTTACGGAGAATGTTGTGGACAACTGTATATACCCTAAGGATAGTGGGAGCAAATATAGTTTTCTAGTTCTATATGTGGATGACATTTTACTTGCATTTAATGATTTGGGATTATTGCATGATACTAAACAATTTCTTTCCCAAAATTTTGAAATGAAGGATATGGGTGAAGCTTCTTATGTCATTGGCATAGAGATTCACAGAGATAGGTCCAAAAGGACATTAGGACTGTCTCATAAAGCCTACATTGAAAGAGTTTTGGAGAAATTCAAGATGAGTGATTGCACTCCTAATGTAGCGCCCATTTTAAAGGGTGACAAATTCAGTGTAAATCAATGTCCGAAAAATGATTTGGAAAATGAACAAATGGTTAGCATTCCTTATGCGTTTGTTGTAGGCAGTTTAATGCATGCTCTGGTTTATACACGACTTGACATTGCATTTGCAGTTGAGGTGCTTGGAAGATACCAAAGTAATCCAGGAATGGAGCATTGGAAGGCTGCAAAGAAAATCGTGAGGTACTTAAAGGGAACGAAGGACTATATGCTTACTTACAAGCATGTTGACTGTCTTGAGGTGGTTGGATATTCAGACTCAGATTTTGCGGGTTGTCAAGATTCCAGAAAATCCACTTTAGGATATGTCTATCTGCTAGCAGGCAGTGCTGTTTTATGGAAGAGCGCCAAAGAGACGATAATTGCATCGTCAACAATAGAAGCAGAGTTATAGCATGCTTTGAAGCAACCTCACAGGCTATTTGGTTAAGGAATTTTATCACAAGGCTTTGAATTGTGGATTCAATTTCTAAGTCATTAAAGGTTTACTGTGATAATTCGGCTGCGATTTTCTTCTCTAACAACAACAAAAGTGGTAGTCGAAGTAAGCATATTGACATAAAGTATCTTGCTGTTCGAGACCGTGTTAAGAAGCAAGAAGTCAGCATTAAGCATATTAGTACCGATATGATGATTGCAGATCCCATGACCAAAGGTCTTTCTGTAAAGGTGTTTTCAAAACACGTTGAGGGCATGACACTGATTGGTTAGCTCAATAATTTTTCTATTTGTTGTTTTATTTTGTTTTGTCATGACATTTTGATTATTATTAATGAAAAGCATCATTTTGTGCACCTAAAGTATTTGTGATGCTATACAGTCCATTGGGACTATTGATCCATAGGGATCATTGGACCCAGAATAACTTATTAGAAGTTATTCATAAAGAATGACACCACATAAAGTTGAGAGTGTGATACGATGTAATACATGGACGGAAATACTTAATTGATAGAGTATAACCGCCATGATTCATGCATTATAACTCTAAGGTTTGGGTATTTTTATTTAATGTCCATAATTAGTTTGTTAGTTACCCGATAGTCAACAACGTGTGTTATATGTGCCAAGTGGGAGAATGTAAGAATATCCATAAAGTGGCTCATATGCCACATGTTTGTTTATTTATTTATTTATATTATATATATTTAATTAGTTTAATGGTTAATGGGTAACTAACTTCTGTTCACTATCCCATATGGTGGTTTCATGGGACCTTACAACTTCTCTAATGGTGTGGAAGTTATAAGAAGTTACACTTGGATATGGGTCCAAATCTATCTATATATATACCTGTGATAGCCATCAAACACAGACGTTGTTTTGTGAATAGAATAGGCTTGAAACTCTATTCCTTTCACTTTTCCCATATGGTTCTGTAAAAGTGTTCTGTGAGTAGGTTTCTTTATACATTCAAGATTTGATCATTCAAGGATAAAGATTCAAAGGCTTGAACATCATGGCAGGAGGTATTCTTCTTTCTGAATTAAAATTATTTTAATTCTCACAGGTGGTAGATTCTTGAATCGAGGCAAAGGCAAACAATGAATAATTTGCCAAATTTGTGAAAAAAGCAATCACATCGCTTTTGATTATTGGCATCGTCTTGATCAAGCTTATCAGCCATCTACTCCATCATCATCTCAAAATCAATTTCAGCCTCAGCATTGCTTCTCTCAACAATCTCATTATTCTAGTTCTTCTAACTTTAGAGCTTATGTTACCTCTACTCCTGTGTCCAACTCATTTGAGTAATCTCCATGGTACTTGGATTCAGCTACTTCAGACGACATCACCAATGACTTAGCCAATTTGCAGGTGTATCAACCTTACCAGGATTCTAATCAAATTATTATTGGCAATGGTCAATCACTTATCATTCTCAATATTGGTAAGGATATTCTTTCCAGTCCTCCTTTCTATTTCAAACTCAACAAAGTTATGCATGCTCCTATTTCTTCAAATCTTGTTTTTGTGCACTAACTCACTAAGGATAACTGCACAGTCACTTTTAATGTCTCTTCTTTTGTTGTCCAGTAATTTTCATGGTATTTATCATTTTCCTCATTTGTCTTCTTCTTCACATGCTACATATGCTTTTACACATGCCCTTTTTTCTCATACTTACTTTAGTCCCACCACTGCATCTATATCAGCATTTGTTTAGCATAAAAGATTGGGACACCCCTCTTGTAACAACCCCGACCCATGCTTAACGTGAATCCATGCTTAATTATGTCTAATAAGTAATTAAGTGAAATTTTGTATCATTTATTGCCTTACTTGTGTATATATTTGTTTAACGTAGAAAAAATCTGTTCGTGTTTCCGTTCCGGTCTGCGAATTGAAGGCCTTATCGGCATTCGGTTCAGAAATTGACTTAGTATACGTGTTATTTGAAATTTTTAAAACATTATGGTAGGTTCAATTGAAATTCGATTTGGAACAAATTAAACTAGAATAAATTAATGTCCAATTGATTAGTTGATCAACAAATTAAATAAGCCATTAGCCAAGCCTATATAAGGCATTACTGGACCCTCATTCACACTTTACACTCTCATATCTACATCATTGGTAGCAAAAACGTGAAAGAGAGTGAGAGGCCAAGAACTTGAGATCAAACTTGAGGTAGAGAAGGACATTGCTTGGAGACTTAAAGGATTGCTCAAGATTACCTCTAAATCTTAAGAAATTGAGAAGCTAAGATGAGAACTCAAGCCTTTAGTCTTGCTTTTGAGTTGGTAAATTCATGAATTCAAGAGAATTGAGTGGATTAACATGAGTTTTGAGCTAGAATTGAAGAAAGTTAAGTCATTTCATACATGCATGCATATTACATAGCAATTGGAAGTTGTTTTCAAAGCTTTCCTCACATGCATATTGTAATTCTAGCATGGTTTGAAGAATTCATAACATTTCTCACCATTGGACCTCATTTGATCATGTTTTAAAAGCTATGAACTCAAATGAATACATGCATGTCATGTTCATATCATATTCTTATATTTCAAGTTGAATTTTGCATAATTGACATGTTTTCGGGCCTTGATTTCATGAAATGATCTTTAACTCTTAATGTTTTCAAGTTTAAACTGATTTTCTCAAGTTTTGGAGCCCAAAGGTTGAGTTAAATGGCTTTGAATTCAAGTTTGGAGCTTGGAAGTGCAATATGGAAATCCCAGATTCTATACTTCCGCTCCAGCGGTAGAATCTGCGCTCGAGTGACCACCCTGTGATTTTACACTTTCGAGCGACCTGAAGTCCGTTCGAGCGTGAAATGCATGCTCCCAGAATTTTGCATGTTTTGCAGACCGCTCGAGCGGCAAAAGTTATACTTGAGTGAGGGCATGAGTCTCACGCTTGAGTGAGAGTCGAGCAGCCATCGAGCAGAGATTTCACTTAACCAGTACTTTTGCAAGGTTTATAGAGAGCTCGAGCGAGAGAAGTTGCGCTCAAGCATCTCCTCACATGTTTGCATGTTCGCTCGAGCGAGGAAAGTTGCGCTTGAGCAGGACCCATGTTTCCAACATTTTTGACTGAGTGTTTCAAATGCATTTTTGCATCCTCATTGCATCCTAGGCATTCACAGGCCAAGATTAAGACACTATAATAAGGAGAAAGAAGTAGAAACACACCAAGATAAGAGAGGATTAAGTTAATATTTCCGAGTGTGTAATTCAGTATGTGCTTTTTTCTGTAACTGTGCAGGTCACGCACCACAAGACGTCTGGTTTGCCCATTCTGTCTGTTTGTCTTGAAGCCATATGTTAATCGTGAGTAATTACTTAGTAAAGCTACGTTTAACTTTACTTATTTTCTGTATATGAAATAAGATCTGTTCCATGAAATGTTATGTTTATACTATGAATGATTGTCCAATTTTGATAAGTATTCGAGGCTCAAGTAAGTTATTTGTTCTCGATCTGAAGGTTCCTTATGAGACTGATAAGTTTTTTGTACCTAGCCGGAGGTTCCTTTATGGAACTGACAAGTTATTCGTACTCGGTCTGGAGGTTCCTTTATGGAACTGAAAAGTTATCCGTACTCGGCCAAAGGTTCTTTTATGGAACTGACAAGTATGATCTTCAATGCCCCGTATGTGATATGTTAGCGCTAACGGATGTAATATTAAGTATGTATTCTGATTTTTGTTATTGACTTGTAAAAGAATATGAATGTAAATCTATTTCTGAAATAAATTCTAATTTTTGACTCTGTGATGGGCATCATTCATTAAAACTCATTACTCTGTTATTATTCACTGGATTCCCGCTTACTATTTATTTTTATGTATGTAGGTGAGCAGGCGCATGACTAGGCCTAAGTTGTTGCCTAGCAAGTTTTGGAGTCAGCCAGCCGTTGTGCCTCCTTTGGAGGTTCCCTTTTAAGATCTGACCAAGTTTTGAGTCTTTGGGATTTTTGTACTTTTTGATGTTTGTGTTTAATCTGAACATGTTTTGAAAGTTCTGTATATGTGGCTCTGGTGACGTATGACTAATGCATTTTTAACTTCACATCTATGTATAAATATAAGTTTGTTTTGAAAATTTTTGTTCCATGTATATCTGCACAGCTCTATGGACTATGTATATTTTGTATATTTGCTTCATGACTATAGGCGTCCTCGAGCGTCCGGGAGAATCTCATTTTGTTCATTTGGGCTTATTACAGTTCAGGACTCAATGTCACGGTCCTGTATCTAATCTCGCAGAGTGCAATGCAAGACCGATGAATCATCAAAGAGTCCAAATCCGGTAAATCGTTTTTGAAAACAGATTTTTTGAAAGAAGGGCCAAACATGGATCTTTGCGGAATCTGAGTCGCCACCTAAATATTTTATTTTGGGAGAATTTAGGAAACCCTGACTCATTGCCTAAGGCCACGTGTCCGTCATCACCAAAGTTGCCTCGGCTCGGGAACTTGGGTACGATGGGGGAAGGTCACTTCGTGAGCACCCCCGCTCGCCCGATCAAAGATCGGCCTCTACTAACCATGATATCAAGTTTTGAAAACATTGTGTGTTCTTATTCTGGTTATTAGCGTAGAATTACTATGTGATGCGCACAGCATACAAGTATAGACTGGATCGCCTGAATTGAAACGAAACATCTTATGTTTGTTTTGAAAACAGTTTGTTACTTGCAAGTAGGCTAAAATGTGGATTTGCCACCCTCAGGTGGGCTTAGAAAATATGGTGATTTGCCACTCTCAAGTGGGCTTAAAACTCACAGTCAATGCATTATTCCAATTCAGATAATCCAACTTTCACCCACAGGCATTCAGGCAGGTATATCACATAGGCACATAGCCTCATGGTAAGCATGCTATCATGGCAGTCACTCACACACATGCAAGGATGCTAAAGCATAAACACTTACCGAGTACTCCAAGCCAAAACAGAAGCTATGTTAGAAATCCATGCATGATCCTAACTATGCTGAAATGCCTAATTCAACACATGCAGGAATGCAACGACAATAGACTCGGCTATTCTAAGAATGGCATATGAAATGCTACAGATAACATGTATTCAACTCGGAATTGAAATACAATGCAGTTAGTATGATGCGCCGAGCCCGGTGCATGCAAGACAGAATGAATGCAAACATGCGAGCATAAGTATGCTAATTGAAACGTGCCCTAAACTAACCATCATAAGCTGGTAAATAAAAGGGAGAAAGACGTGGCATTGGAAGACATATATCACACACACGCACACTTATTACAATTGTGCCCTCGCTCGAAAGGTCCGAATAAATAATACAGTCCGAATAAATAATTAACTACTCTAGCTAATTAAATATTAAAAACCCTAATTAATTAACAAATTAACTAGGAAAGCAAGTAAATTAGCATGCAAGCTAAATGGACCGCCTCAGCTCTGTTTCGAATGATGAAAGATGCATGCATGCTCGAGTCGCCTCGTCGGAAAATTCCTCGTGATGCCCCGATTTACCTCTGTTTGCAATTAATCCCGGAATACTGTGCAAAGCTCTAGAAGGCTGCTGATTTCTGGTTTACTGCAACAGAGAGCAAGAAAGGAGCATGGCAAAGTATTTTCACATATGTATGCACACCTCGATCCTCGTGCCACCAATCACGCATCTCGATACATGATGGCCGAGGAGTCGACTTGCACGACTCGATGTGAAATGAATGCACATATAAACACAACAAGGCCTAAACTCCATCACGGGTAATCCGGAGTGTTGGCGACTGGGAATTGAGACACATTTCGTCACTTCAGGTACGAAACATCCCTCGTTTCCCGTGTTTGGGCTAACTTTTATCCCAAACACAATGCAAATGAGATGGCATACACAATGCGACTAACATGCAACCTAGCATACGCAATGCTATGGACTAAAATGGCATACACAATGCACGTAACATGACATGGCATGCACAATGCACTAACATGCAACCTAGCATACGCAATGCTATGGACTAAAATGGCATACACAATGCATATGACATGACATGGCATACACAATGCGCTAAAATGCAACCTAGCATGCGCAATACTATGGACTAAAATGGCATACACAATGCACGATGGACTTACACCAACATGAGTGGACCTCAGCCACACTCACATCAGTGGCCATCGATGAAAATGAGACAACCGAAACATATGCAAATATGCACGAACGAAATGGACCGATCCTAAGGCATAACATGCAACTCTAACTAAGCATGGCAAAGGATAAAACATGGCATAGAATGGGACATGATACAGCTCTGAAATGGCATAAAAGATGGTCCCGAAACATGCAAATATGGCACACAATGCAAGCTAGGGGGCCCGGGTACCGAAACTAGTGAAATGCGTTACTCTAGAGGTACCCAAAGCAATGCACCAATGGCAAAACCAACCCCAAATAGACCCTAGGCAGATCTGAAACAGTGGGGAAATGGCCTAAAATGATGGCTCGGAATGCAAAGAAATGGAGCTCATTCAATAGTCCAAAAACAAGGCATACAAGTCCGACTCTCAAACACATTTAAAGAGTACAAAACATGGCAATATGGCATTCAAACAAGCCCTGAAATATGATGTATAATGAGCCTAAAACATGTACACACCTCAATATATGCATGGAATGAACCTCAAAATTCAAAGTTAAGCATGGGTATTGAACTACAAGCATGCAAAACCAACATCATTCAACTATGAGACCCAAAAATAGAGCTAGGGTAGTCCAAAATAAGGACAATATCAGTTTAAGGTATATCCAAAAAGTGTTAAAATCAAGGGTCAACAAAGCATGCAAAGAAAGCTAGTGAACCATGAGTTACACTACAACTATATGGAGCATATGAAGGCTCACCAAACTAGCCAAAAAAAAATTATGCCATGCCAAAAAATGCCCAAATAACCACTGAAACTCAGTCAATGCATGCAAGAATGATGGGATCCCTTGAAAGGCCAATAAGGGGGTTGTTCTACACATGCATGATGGACACACACAATGGCAAAACCACCTCTGGACAGAGGTTCTGAGGGTCCTAAAACCCACTAAAAAGAGCCTGAAATGGGTCTAGGAAACATGCAAATAAAGGCCCCTTTGAAAGGCCTTGAATGGGATTGTTCTACACATGCATCAAAGACACAAAATATGGCCAAAAGGGCTCTGGATAGAGTCAAGGAAGACCTTGAAACTCACAAATAATGGCTTGAAACAAGACTTCTCAACATGAAAAATGGAGCTCCTTTGGGAGGCCAACAAAGCTAGCAAAGCGAACAAGGGGTGAGAGGGTCACCCCTCTCTGATTTTAGGGCTCAAGAACACATCTAAGCCATTAAAATCCTGGATTTCAGTGGCTAAAAGGCCAAACCAAGGCCAATGCAAATGCTCAAATGAATAGCTCAAAGCATGAGGAAATGAAGCATGAAAGGGGGTAGATGACCCCGAACAGAAAATAGTCCTTAAAAAAACATGTTTAGAAGATCAAAACAAGACTTTTTCTAGTTTATGTTGAAACCCAAAAATGCTTGCAAATAGGGCTAAGTTATGAAGCAAAATAATGCAAAAATAGGAGAAATGATGACTTATCCTTGTAGCACAGCAATGCAGCAAGTTCTAGACCAAGAAGGTGAGCCTTCAACCTCTGAAAAATAGCTCCAAGGTGACTGAATGAATGGTGGAGGTGGTAGGCTATGAGGTGTAGTGTAAATGGCCAAGAATAAAGGGGTTTGCAGCTTGAAGAAGAGAGCTATGGAGGGGGAGGTGTATATATCTTAGCCAAAACTTTCTAACCCTTGCAAATGGAGAGGGAAGGTTTGTTTTATAGAGGAAGAGAGCCAAGGCTTCTTGGAGAAGCCTCAAGAAAGGGTCAAAGCTTCTCAAAGAAGCTTAACCAAAAGGGTCAAGCTTCTTGAAGAAGTTAGACCAAAGGGGTCAAGCTTCCTCAAGAGGCTTGAAAAAAGGGTCAAGCTTCTCCTTGAAGCTAAGAAAAAGGATCAAATCTTCTTTAAGAAGACAAACAAAGGGGCAAAATCTGGGAGAAAAGGTCAAGTGCTTCACAGCTGGCACAGTTGTGTTGCATTCAAGAGGGCCAAAAAGTAGATGGTTGGCCGACCAATTCACCAGGGTTCAAAAAGGTCAATGTGAAATGCTGGTCGGCCATACCAGAAAGGTGGCCTCCCAGATGAGTAGAATACAGCTGTATAGTGGGAGACCAGAAAATATGACCCAGAAGAGAGGAAAACCAGCTTTCTAGCAAGGTTCAAAAGGGTCAGGAAGAAAAGCTGGTCGGCCTACCCATATTGGTGGCCTCCCAGATGAGCACAACACAATGGTGGTATGGGAGACCCGAAATTGTGGCCCAAAAGTGAGAGAGACTACCTACCTGCCAAGAAAACCAGCTGGAGGAGAGAGAAATGGTCTCCAAAAGAATTGATGGTCTCCCACCTTACTACCACCTTCCAAACAATGAAAATAGGGTCCATACCAAAAATGAACCCTAACCGATGCAAAACGAGGGTTCGAGGGCCAAAACGCGCGGCCCGGGGCCCCGAAAATAGGCTGTGAAGCACCGGAGGTGGCGTATGACCACGAAGGTGGTCTCTTGGGCCACAGTGTCCCTCTAAGGAGAGGAAACAAGGTGTGTGCCAAAACCGAGCAAGCGGAGATAGTTAAGCGGTCCTTAATCGAGGCGGTAGCGACTCAGCTGGCTGGTCTCCAAATGGGAATAGTGGCCTCGACCACGAAAGCGTAGCCTCTGACCCGAGAGGTGGTCTACGAGACCTCTCCCTCCCTTCAAGAAGAGAAAATAGAGAAAACAAGACCTGGTTCGCAAACCGAGACAAAGCACAAAAGAGCCCTGAAGTCTGGAGGTAAGGCTCGCAACCGAGACTCTAAAACCTCAGAATGAGCACAATATGCATCATCACCAAGCGTTCAATCGGTGATGTCTGAGTCTTAAGGTCGGTCAAAAATGGGGTGTCTACAGCAGCCCCTAATTATATGTTATTATGTTAAGAGGCCTTTGATAATCCAATGATTACTGGCCGTTTACGACATTAAACCTATAGGGGTGGGTTTGGGTCGTGACACCTCTCCCTTGAAGTTTACTCATATGAAAAATCAATTTATTTTTGTTGCTAATAAAAGTAAGGATATATCACTTCCTTGTACACATTGTATAGTTTCAAAAGGCTTCTTTTTTCTCTTTTCAATTCTATAGTACAAAGACCTTTTTTTCCTAACACACAGTGATGTTTGGAGCCCTTTTACCTCTTCTTTGTCAGGTTTTAAGTACTATGTGTTGTTTGTTGATGAGTTTACTAAGTTCACATACCTTTATCCTTTATCTTATAAGAGTGAGGTGTTTCTTAAGTTCTTAGAATTCAAAGCATATGTTGAAAATCAATTTTCTACTCATTTGCAAGTAATAAGAACATATGGTGCCACTGAGTTTGTTAATACCTCCATGGCAAAATTTGTACAGGTAATGGCATTCTCTATCAAATCTCTTACCTTTACACTCTTCCTCAAAATGGTGTTTCTAAAAGAAAACATAGGCATATTACTGAAACAACCATATCGTTACTTTATCATTCCTCTATTCCCTTTAAGTATTGGTTTGATGCTATCTCTATTGCCTCTTATATTATTAATAGGATGCCTAGCTCCACACTCAATCGTCAATCTCCTTATGAGCTTCTCTTTCTTCATATTTCATCATATTATTCTATGAAGGTATGTGGTTGTCCATGTTTTCGTTGGATGATATACGTCTCACTAGTAATAGTCCTATAAACATTCAGTCTCTCATCCAACAAATGCGTAACACTTTTGCAATGAAGGAGCTTGCTGACATATCTTATTTCTTAGGTATCTCAATTCAGGCTCATGGTGATTCATATTTCTTATCTCAACAAAAGTATGCATCTAAGATCCTTATCAAAGCTGGTATGACTTCTTGTAAACCTTGCAACTCTCTTATGGCTGTCAAGCCATCTGTAAATCTAGATGATGCCCTTCATTTTCATAGCCTAAACTATATAGAAGTCTAGTGGGTGCCTTGCAATATTTGACAATAATCAGACTTGATTATCTCTAGCAGTTAATCATGCTTGCTAGCACATGTATGCCTCTTCTAATGGCCATTTTGCTTCTGTCAAAAGTTGCTTGGGTTTGTTAAAGGATCTCTTTCTCATGGTTTAACTTACAGTCTTAATTCTTTTGAACTTCAGGCATTCTCTGACTCTAATTGGGCCGGGATGCTTTGGATCACTCTACTTCAAGCTATTGCATCTATCTTGGTTCCAATCTTATTTCATGGTTAGCCAAAAGCAACCAATTGTGTCCTGATCTTCAACTGAGGCTAAATATAGATCTCTAGCACATACCACTGTTGAACTCAACTGGCGGCAAATGCTCCTCCATAATTTAAGTCTGCCTATTTAACTACTCTTATACTGTGGTGTGACAACTTGTCAACCATAGCACTTGCTTCAAATCTTGTGTTTCACACTAGATCAAAACACATAGAGGTGGATTGTCATTTTATTAGAGAAAAAGTGGCTACCAAGAAGATTGTGCTTCAATATGTGCCATCCTTTGATCGAATAGCAAACATATTCACCAACCCTTTATATGCCTCTAGGTTTCACTGCCTTCAAGCCAAACTTTTGGTCAAATCCTTTCCCATCAGCTTGCAGGGGGTTGAAAAGACTATAGCCACTGCAGCCAAGGTGCAAGCATACCTACTGCAACACAAAGGCTCACATCAGCTCAAGCCTAATCTAATGTTAGTCAGTTACTCTGTAACTAATTCTTGTAGATTATGATAGATATTGTTAGATAGTTAGATTAGATTATTAAACTGTGTATACATATTGATGTAATGCTTCACAATCTAATGAGAATTACTTTCAAAATTTCCATACCTCTGTTGGAAAATAATGAGTTTTCGGCAACTTTAATTCTAAATTAAAGTGGGACCCAACCGCCGGTTGAGGTGGGTTTGAATGGTTTTGTATTCTCTTAAGTGAGAAGATTGCAATACAAAAATAATAAGCCGAAACCATTGAGTTGTGAATGAGAATTGTCTAATAAAATGGACATCAATAAAATTGGGCTTAGATTTGGACTTAGTATTGGTTTGGACTGGACCTAGACTTGTACTTGTATATGTGCTGGGTTTGGTCATAGACTTGTACTTGGACCTAGTCTTGAGCTTTGGGCTGAGCTGTGCCGGGCTTAGTTTGTGTATGTGTTTGAGATTAGACTTGGATCAGGTTGTAACCCAACACTCGTATCCATTTTGCAACCCATCTAGTTTAATTCTCAAAACTTATACATTATATACAAATTATGATTTATATAATGATTTTGGAGTTTTGAGCCTTTGTAACTCTAGCCTTAATGGCTAGAGTTGATGATATTTGATGACCCCATTGATATTAGCTTTCATGGCTAAGGCTCTCTCCCTTACTAATATAAATAAGGGCCTTTCTCCTGCAACTTAGTAGGTTGTTTTTTAGAGAGGTTTTGTGATGAAAAATGAGATGGTGTTTTGAGATAAAAAGTTGGAGATGATTTTTTACACCAAAGAAAATTTTTTCTATCTTATTTTGTTAGTCTCTTCTTTGGTTCTTGTTAGAGAAAGTGCAGCCATTGTCAAGTTCGCCAAAGTTATTCAGAAGGTGCTTCTGCATTAGCTGGTTTCGACCATCGTATGCTAGGAGGCAAACGCCGGCATACCTCCAGCACGCATTGAGAGGCGGTGAATCTGTTTTACGAAAATTATGGTATCATATCGGCTTCAGTTTGCTCTTTTCTTATTATTTGTTCTTTAATTTTTCATAATTAGTTTACCTCGACGAGTTCTAATATTTAGTTATCCATGTTAATAATTTGTTCTTTTAGTAATGTAATCTAATTTATTTCTATATTTAGTTGTATCATTTATTCTATATTTCATCTTTTAATAAAAAAAAATTATTTTGTTATTTCTATTTAATTTATTTTATATTTTTTTCTTGTATTATTATGGAAAAATACCAACAATCTTAAAACAAATTTTTATAAATTGGTTTTGATAAAACAATGTAGTTTTTGTTATAATTTTAATTTAGTGACTCTTGGAATTAAAATTAATTTAATTGCCTAGAGTTATTGGAATTTGAGTTGTTTGTTTCAAGTAATTTATTCATGCAATTTATTTTATGTTAATGAGTTGTTATTGCATTAGTTATTTGATGGTTAGTGCTTAAGGTGGTAGTAGCTTATAAAAATAAAATAAAAATTTTATTTCTTAAAATTCTTACTAATTTATTTGATTTGTTTGTTATTTGTTCTCTTTTATAGCTAACTTGCTCTATAGGTTTATCTAAACGCGAAAGTAGGATATATAATACAAACAAATAAAATAAATTGGAATTAGTAAATTGGACTACTAATTTTTTATTTAAACAGGATTACCTTTGCGTGGAATAAGGAATAATATTGGACCTTCAGAATTTTAGTGAATTTAATTATTCACTTTATAGTTCAGTTTAATATCAGATTTATTCCGTATGTTGTTTTGAAAGTTTGGTAATAATTTCAATTAAATTTGATTAATTAAATTCTGGAAAAAAACAAAGAGCTGAATTTTGAGAATGTCAAGAGATTCGGCTAGTCAAGAGGTTTTCGACGGTATAGAATATCTCCAAACAAGTTTGTTTTAGGAGAAAATTTAGTAAAACAATTTTGATTTTTCTATATAATGGTCTTATTTCTAAGCTTGCTTATGATTATGTTGCATTATCACATGGTGATATAGCTTGGTATTGTAGTGATATTAACTTTTATTTATTCTATTTATTTTTGGTTGTATCAATTGTGAGTTCTTTCCTCTTGATGTGTAATCTAAGAAATTACTCCAAAATATTTTATATATTCATGAAATGATAAGTGAAAATATATATATATATATATATATTTGCTCATAGTTGTATGGTTAGATTGCCAACATTATGACCATAATATTCCTATATGTATAATTGATTTATAGCCATGCAACTCATGACATTCTTGTAACTGCAATGCATCTATAGCCTTTGAATTACACATTGCGAGTTATAGCTAAAATTACTTATGTAATATTCATTTTATTGGTTCATTAACTCATCTTGTATCCAAGTGTGTATATGAATAGCGAGCATGGAGATTTAGCGACAACGAGAATAGAGTTTTGTAATGTGTTTTAGACAAAAATAAGCATTACAAGTGGAGAAGTGTATTCTTGGCTAAATAGATGATTCCAGATGCAACCATGAATTATGTTTCTTGATTTAGACAATTTGTAATTATAGATTGTAGTTGCATTTCCATTTCCATTTGTAGTGGTTTGAATTTCTAATTTGTAATAGTTTCACCATAGTGAAAGGAAAGAGGGAAGGAAAGAAATTATAAACCTTTGGATTTAGTGAAAGTCTTTGGGTTTAATTTTATTATTCCCAAAGTATTTTGGTTTTCTGTAATAGAAACCAACTTTAGCCTTGGCTAAAGAGTATTTCTGATTTGTTCAGAAATGACAATTAAGATGGATTTGGTTTTAAACCTTTGTGGTTAGAGAAAATCTTTGGGTTTAATCTTTTATTCCCAAAGTGGTAGGAAATCAAGTTTTGAGAAAGTTTTTGGTTATAATTTGATTATTTCCAAAGTGTTTTGTTTTGGGAAAAGAAACCAACTTTTAGCATTAACTAAAATATTTCTGATTTTTATTTAGAAATAATGGGCTCAGTTCTGGGAGTACCGGTTAACTTTTATAAGTGGTGTAATTCTTATAGCAAATTTTAATTGCTTTTTAAGTTTTGTAAACTTGGTTTGTTTTAACCTAGTTTATTTCCTAAAAAACTTAATTCTAAATTTGTTTCCCATGGATTAGGAGTCAACATGCTCTTGATAGTTTTGTCTAAGGTTAATTGGGTCTTAAATGGGACCGGTGTCACCCCTCCAGTCTTTTTGGAAACTTTCCTAACCATGTTCGATTCTAGGGTAAATGGTGAGATTAGTTTTGAATTAAATTTCAGACTTTGAGATTTTGTAGTATTAAGTTTAGTTTCTGGAAAAACAGAATAGTGAAATTTTGTTGTAATTTTTCAAAAATGGCTTAAAGAGGTGACAACAAAAAATATTGTTCCACCTAACAACCTTAAGCCTTGCGAGGTTCTTAAAGGAAGATCTCGAGAGATCAAGTGTGATTAGAGAAAATCATAAGATTGCATGATAATATCTCTGAATTAATCAGAGGCAATTAGTATATTATCCTTGTGTCAATTATAGTACGTATGATTGTTATGTAACTTTACTTAAAAGCAAAGATGAGACAATCCATCGGGGTGGGTGAATATAGTTCTTGAATTTTTAAATTCTAAATATATTCTTAAATTGGTGACTCCTAGTAAGTACAAGATCACTGATCACAAAGATAGAAAACTAGTGATTCCTAGGAAGTGTTAGACCACTGGTTACACAGTTATGAGATTGTGGTTCCTAGTAGTAAACAGATTACCGATTACATGCTAAGAAATGATGGTTCCTATTAGTAAAAGAGTCTATTGATCATATGCCAAGACATGATGATTCCTAGTAATGAAAGAGTCTACTGATCCTATGTCAAGATGTTGTGATTCTTAGTAGTGGAGTGAATACTGATCACATGTCAAGATATTGTGATTTCTAATAGTGAAAAGTCTACTGACCACATGTTGAGAAATTAGTGATTCCTAGTGATAAGGCTACTAGTCATGTTATGAAGTTCTGAATAGTAGACTATTGAACAATAGATCTGTGTTTTCTAATAGTAAGGCTATTGGTTTCAAAGTGACTTATTCGACCAAACTTGTTGGGTGCCTTGAATTTGAAAAATACCTAATTCGGTTGATGACGGTCTGAGAATATGTTTTCTGTGATATGATTTTGAGAGTTTCGTAATCATTGTGACACATGGAATTGTTTAAAGACCCTGTATGAATTTTGGAGAGGTCAGGAACTGTAGACACCCCATTTTTGACCGACCTTAAGACTCAAACGTCACCAATTGAGCGCTCGGTGACCTTAAGACTCAGACGTCACCGATTGAGCGCTCGGTGATAGTGCATATTGTGCTCGTTCTGGAGTTTCAGAGTCTCGGCTGCGAGCCTTGCCTCCGGACTTCCGGGCTCTTTTGTGCTCTGCCTCGATTTGCAAACCAGGTCCCGTTTTCTCTTCCCAAAGGGAGGGAGAGGTCTCGTAGACCATCACTCAGTGGCCGTAGGCTACGTATCGTGGTCGTAGGCCATTTTTTCCGTTTAGAGGCCAGTTTTTAGTTTTCAGAGCCGTCGGCCGTGTGCCTCTGTTCGGGACCGCTTAACTACCTCTATTTGCTCTGGTTTTTGACACACACCTTGTTTCCTCTCCCTAGAGGGACACTATGGCCCAGGAGACCACCTTCGTGATCATATGCCATCTCCGGTGCTTAACAGCCTGTTTTTGTGGCCCCAGGTCGCGTGTTTTAGCCCCTGAACCCTCGTTTTGCATCGGTTTGGGTTCATTTTTGGTATGGACCTTTGTTTCATTGCTAGGAAGGTGGTAGGATGGTGGGAGACCAGTAATTTCTTTGAAAACCATTTTCTCTCTCCTCCAGCCGATTTTTCTGACAGAAAGCTGATTTTTCTCATTTTTGAGCCTTAATTTCTGCTTTTTCATACCATCATTGTGTTGTGCACACCTGGGAGGCCACCAATATGGGTAGGCCGACCAGTATTTCTGCTTGACCCATTTGAACCTTGCTAAAAAGCTAGTTTTCCTCTCTCCTCGGTCACTTTTTCTAGTTTTTCTCTCTGCAGTTGTATTCTACTCATCTGGAAGGCCACCTTTCTGGTATGGCCAACCAGAAATTCACCTTGACCTTTTTGAACCCTGGTTGGCTGACCACTTGAACTGGTCGGCCTACTTTTTGCTTTTTGGCCTTCTCAAGTGCTTCACAACTGTGCCAGCTGTGAAGCATTTGACCCACTGTCCGAGATTTTGAGCCTTTTGTTTCCCTTTTTAAGTTGGTTTTGACCCTCTTGCTTGGCTTCTTAGGGAAGCTTGACCCTTTTGGGTGAAGCTTCTTTGAGAAGCTTGGACCCCTCTTGAGGCTTCTCCAAGAAGCCTTATCTCTCTCCCTCTATAAAGCCAAGCCTCCATCTCTATTTGCAAGGGTTAGAAAAAACCAGCTGAGATATATACATACAACTCTCCATATCTCTCTCATCCAAGCTCAAAACACCCTTATTCTTGGTCATTTACACTACACCTCATAGCCTACCACCTCCACCATCCATTTCAGCTCCTTGGGACTGATTTACAGAGGTTGAAGACTCACCTTCTTGGTCCAGAAGTTGCTGCATTGCTATGCTACAAGGGTAAGTCCTCATTTCCCCTTTTCTTGCATTATTTTGCTATATACTTTAGCCCTCTTTTCAAGCATTTATGGGCTTTGTTATAAACTGTAAAGTGTCTTATTTTGAGTTTCTCTTAAAGTTTGATTAAGGATACCTTTCTATTTGAGGTCTCCTACATCCTTGTATGCTTCATCTCTCTTTTAGGGCTTATTTTGCATGATATCTTAGCCTTACTTGCAAGCATTTTCGAGATTTTTCATGAACTAAAAAAGGTCTTATTTTGAGCCCCTCTTGAAGTTTTATTGAGGGCATTTTTCTGTTTGGGGTCATCTTCCTCTTGGCATGCTTCATTTCCTCATGATTAGGGCTATGCATTAGAGCATTCGCATTGGCCTTGGTTTGGCCTCTTAGCCATTGAAATCCAGTGGATTTTCAATGGCTTAGATGTGTTTTTGAGAGCTAAAATCAGAGGGGGGTGACCCCCTCTCTCCTTGTCTTGTTTGTTGGCCTTTTTGGCCTTCCAAAGGGGCTCCATCTTGCACGCTTTGAAGTCACTTTTCAGACCCTATTATGTGAGTTTTGAGGTCTTCCTTGGCTCTGTCCGAGGCCCTTTTGGCCATATTTCATGTCCCTCATGCATGTGTGGAGCAATCCTCCTTAAGGCCTTTCAAGGGGACCTTTCATTGCATGCTTTCTTGACCAATTTCAGGGCCTTTCTGGTGAGTTTTAGGGCTGTCATAATTGATTTCCAGAGTTGGTTTTGCCATGCTAAGTGTTTATCTTGTATGTGTTGAGTAACCCCTTGCATGGCCCTCCGAAAGAGCTCATCATTTTTGCATGCATTGGATGCATTTCAGTGGTTATTTAGGGTTCATTTGACATACCATGTCTCTGTTTTTGGCTTTATGACCTCTCTTATGCTTCATATACATGCCATGTAAACCACGCTTACTAGCTTAGGTTGCATGTTGTTTTAGCCCTTCATGTGAGCACTTTTGGGCCATTCTTGGAACTGATATTGTGCTTATTTTGGACTGCCTTGGCTCTGTTTTCATGCCTCATGATCAAATAATGCTTGCTTTGCATACTTGTGGTTCAATGCATTTGCCTAGTTTTAAGTTTCGGGGCCTCTTTCATGCATTGGATGCCATATTTCCATGATTCGGGACCATTGCGCATCATATTTCAGTGCTGGAAATTGCATGTTTGTATGCCATCTTTCATTCCTTGCCATGCTTTGGTAGAGTGGCATTTGATGCCTTAGGTTCGGTCCTTGGTATTCGTGCATGTGTGCACGCATTTCGGTTGTCTCATTTTCATCATATGGCCGCTGATATGAGTGTGGCTGAGGTCCACTCATGTTGGTGTAAGTCCATCGAGCATTGTGTATGCCATTTCGGTTCATAGCATTGCGTATGCTAGGTTGCATGTTAGAGCATTGTGTATGCCATGTTACATCGAGCATTGTATATGCCATTTCATAGTATTGCATATGCTAGGTTGTATGTTAGTCACATTATGTATGTCATCTCATTTACATCGTGTTTGGGATAGGAGTTAGCCCAAGCACGGGAAACGAGGGACGTTTCGTACTCCGAGTGACGGAACGTGTCTCAATTCCCAGCCACCGACACTCCGGATTACCCATGATGGAGTTTAGGTCTTGTTGTGTTTATATGTGCATTCATTTCACATTGAGTAGTGCAATTCGACTCCTCGGCCATCATGCATTGAGATGCGTGATTGGTGGCATGAGGATCGAGGTGTGCACACATATGTGAAAATACTTTGCCATGTCCCTTTCTTGCTTTCTATTGCAGCAAATCAGAAATCAGCAGCTTTCTAAAGCCTTGCACAACATTCCGGGATTAATTGCAAACATAGGCAAATCGGGGCATCGCGATGGATTTTCGCGCCAAGCAATTCAAGCATGCATCATTCATCATTCGGAGCAGAGCTGAGGCGGTCCATGGCTTACATGCTAATTTATTTGCTTTCCTAGATTAATTTGTTAATTAATTAGGGTTTTGTATTTATTCGGACTGTATTATTTATTTGGACCCTCCGAGCGATGGCACAATTGTAATAAGTGTGCGTGTGTGTGTTGTATGTCTTCCAACCTCACGTTTTTCTCCCTTTTATTTACCAGCTTATGATGGTTAGATTAGGGCATGTTTCAATTAGCATACTTATGATAGCATGTTTGCATCATTCATTTGTAGTGCATGCACCGGGCTCGGCGCATCATACTAATTGCATTGTATTTTAATTCCGAGTTGAATACGTGTTAGCTGTAGCATCTCATATGCCATTCTTAGAATAGCCGAACCTATCTTAGTTGCATTTTTGCGTGTGTTGCATTAGGCATCTCAGCATAGTTAGGATCCATGCATGCTTTCTGATTAGCTTCTTTCTTTGGCTTGGAGTACTCGGTAAGTAGTTATGCTTTAGCATCCTTGCATGCGTATGAGTGACTGCCATGACAGCATGCTTACCATGAGGCTATATGCTTATGTGATATAACTGCCTGAATGCCTGTGGGTGAAGGTTAGGTTATTTGGATTGGGACAATTCATCGACTGCGAGTTTTAAGCCCACTTGAGAGTGGCAAATCATCTTGTTTTCTAAGCCCACTTGAGGGTGGCAAATCCACATTTTAGCCTACTTGTGAGTAGCAAGCTGTTTTCAAAACAAACATGAGATGTTTTGTTCCAACTCAGACAATCCAGTCTATACTTGTATGCTGTGTGCATCACGTAGTAAATCTAGGCTAATAAACCGAATAAGAGCACATAATGTTTTCAACACTTGATATCATGGTTAGTAGAGGTGATCTTTGATCGCATGAAGCGGGTGCTCACGGCGACCTTCCCCATTCGTACCCAAGTTCCCGAGCCAAGGCAACTTTGGTGATGACGGACACGTGGCCTTAGGCACGAGTCAGGGTTTCCTAAATTTCCCAAAATAAAATATTTAGGTGGCGACTCTGTATCTGGCAAAGCAGTCCATGTTTGGCATTTCTTTCAAAAATCTATTTTTCAAAACGATTTGCCGGATTTGGACTCTTTGATGATTCATCGGTCTTGCATTGCACTCTACGAGATTAGATACAGGACCATGACATTGAGTCCTGAACTGTAGTGAGCCCAAATGAACAAAACGGGATTTCCTCCCGGGATGTTCGGGGACGTCTAACGTTTCTGGCAACTCTGCTGGGGAGCTAGAGAACTTGACTCAAACTCATGATATCTTGTTTTGATTACACTTATGTGTTTCTTTGCATTGCATTTTCATTGGTGCGCCTAGGACACCATGTTTGCCGTATGCTATTCCTGAACGGTTTGCCAGAGGCTTGCTTTGCGAAGCGTGCCATAAGGCCGACCGGTTGCGGGCTCTGCCACGACGGGAGCACAAACCCCTGTTTTACCGGGGCACCCTTTTGACCATTCGACCTAGTGCATATTCGGAATCCATAGTGACCATTCCAAGCTATGACAGGTTGCTTACCCGATCATAGGTTGTTTGAAGCCGCTGCATGCGTAGTGAAACCCTAGCTCTTGACAAAATAGGACAGGGAAACCTTACCCCAATATAGGGTTATTTTGGCTCTCACTTGTTTGCTATGTGCTTTTAGAGTGCGCCTCTATACGATTGCATGTATCAGTTTACAAGTTTGGGCATCAGGCCTGCGGGCACCGAGTTACTTTTTTGGAATCGATTATCTGCGGTATCGATTGATTTTGGAAGCGATGATTTGGGATAATGATCAGTCTTTGAGAACAGTGTATTTCAGCTTATCAACTACGTGTTGATTCTACCCGACTGTGTGTTGTGTTTATTTACGTTGTTACGCTGTCCGTTTGTCTGCTCGTTTATTTCCTTATTATTTCTTTATTTATCTTTTTTCTAGGTAGTTTAGCACAATTGCTTCAGACCAAACAGATATTCCCTAAGCACTCTGGACAAGAGGTCGTCGACTCCATCAATCTGAGGATCTGGTCGACGGATAACCAGTGTATCATTCTCTACCCCCAGTTATCAGACGGAGGTTGAGAAGACGCAGTATATCTGAGCAGAGGTTGCCAGAGAAGTGGATTACCCCATCAGTGGACAGTCGGGTTGAGATCCCAATTGTTGCTATAGAAATAGATCTACCGACCGTTCGAACGGTCGGCGTATGGCGAGAATGCCGAGTTGAGAAATGATGCGTCGAATCAGAAACCATGAGAACCATGCAGCAGGACGCTGTTCGCCGGGATGAGTTTGCCAAACAACAGGCCGAGATAATGGCCCAGCAATCAGAGTTAATTGTCATGCTGTAACAACAAACCGGGGCATCTGCTTCACAACAAGTCCCTCCCCCACCAGGAATTCCAGTGCCCGGAGAGGCACCAAATGTCCAGGCAGATACGGACATCCCAATAGGGCCAGCTCTGCCCCCGATTCTACCATAACTATCTAAGGCACCTACACCTGTCAATCAACCGGACTCTCCCTTTGAGTTCGAGGTAGACTATACAGCATTAAAGTTGAGTAAGCTTGAGAAGCTGTTCAAGAAATCCCAAGGGGTAAAGTCCATCCCAGACATCGAGGACGGATATACGGATGTGGTTGTGACGCTGCTAGATAGGTTCAAAATGCCACAAATCGACCGCTTTGATGGATCCGGCGATCCCATGGTCCATCTTCGGTTGTTCTCAGATATACTGCGACCGATGGGCCTCACCAGGCCGCAGAAGCTTTCACTATTCGGCTGGACCTTGTCAGGAGTGGCCGCTATCTGGTTCGCAAAATTAAAAGATGATGTTAAGCGGAACTGGGACAAAATGGTCGAGGCCTTCATTGCACAGTACTCCTATAACACTCAAATCGAGATTACAACCTGTGATCTTGAGACAACAAGGCAGGAGCCTAAGGAGAGCTTTTCAGATTTTGTGGCCCGGTGGAGGACGAAGGCCTCAATGATGACCTTAAGGCCTACAAATAAAGATCAAATCCGGATGATTGTGCGCAATCTCCAGCCAAAACTGATGCAGAAAATGATTGTGCTCCCCTTCCTTACCTTTTCAGATTTGCACGAAATGGGGGTACAAATTGAAGATGCTACGAAACAAGGTCTGATTGACCAAGATAGAGAGCAACCCCGAAGAACCTTCAACCGCAACAGCAATACAGGCACCAGCAATGCCGCAAATGCTAAAGCTTCGGAGGTAAGCATGGTTACCACCATCCCCCCTCCAAAACCCATGGCAGCTACACCTTTCTCTGGCGCGTCCGGAAGCAACAAACAAACCACCAAATTCCAACCCAGAGGCCAAAGAACCTTCACACCTTTATATATGCCCCTGTCCAAGGCTCTAGGGGTATTAATCAGGAAATGGCACTTAAAGCCCCTGGAGCTGAGACTATTGCCAAATCCACTCCCTCCCTCTCATAACCCAGCCAAATATTGCGCATTCCACCAACAGCACGGTCATGACACCGACCAATGCTACCGATTGCGTCACGAGATTCAGGATCTCGTTGACAAGCAGGTGATTGTGCCTCCAGAAAAACCCAATGTCACAACAAACCCTCTCCCACCGCACAACCAAGCTCCACCTCCCAAAAGAATCAACTTTATCCAGACTGGGGTCATGTCTTACGATCCCAGCATATATATTATCCCAACTGGTCAGATTTTGAAGAGTCAGTAGAGGTAACCGGGTGGCTCGATGACCTACCAGATGTTGTCGACGAAGCTCAGTTGGAACGGGGCCCGGCAGGGGCAGGAATATCAGTTGTGGCCGGAAGGGCCGGAAATCAGAATGAATCTCCGGAGAGCGCCGGTGCTAAGAATTTCGCTCAAGACTTGGGCATTGTGGATGCAAGAAGTGTTGAACAGCCAGCTGTACTGACGCAGTTGGAACAAGAAAGGTTTGAGGCTTCTGAGAGAATCAAGAAAGCTAAGGGCCCTGAGGGGACTGAAAGTGCTGTGTGCACGAGGACCGAGAATGTCACGCCCCAAACTTGCCCCTAAAAGCTTGGGCATGACCTAAGCAGAAAAGGGACACTTAACCTGATTTCATAGAGGGGCCTAACCGGAAGCTGTAAGAATAAAGGATATAAACCAGAAAATATGTCATCCATTGAGCTACTAAGTTATGCCAGGATCATAAACATTTCATAGGACAAGCACATCAAAGGCAAAAATACATTAGAGGGTTAGTTATTTACATGCACATGCATATACAAATCCAATCCCCGAGGTGGGGTATATAACAAAAATATTAAGTACATAATATCTTAAGCCAATAGCAAAAGTGTAAGCCCTCATCTAACAAACTCCACAAAAGAAGGGTTTCGACCCCAAGCTTGGCTGTGCCTAGGCTGACGAAAGTATGACGATGCCGAGTTAAGATTGACCCCCTGGTTGGTTACCTACAGAAACAGACATAATATGGAGTGAGTCAAGCTCAGTGAATAATAGTACTTGCATGCATGTAGAACATAATTAATACTGTAATTATGTAATCAGTCCGTTTCTGTATAGCTTTGTTGGACAACCCAGTCGATTCACAATTTCATAATTTGGCCCTTGGCCTAAAGAGTTCACATATTCACACAGAATCATCGGTTTCATAAACTGACAAGTTATCACATGGCCTTTGGTCCTTCTTGCTTCACAAGTTCACAATTCATATCACATTGACTTTGGTCCTTCTTGTTTCACAAGTTCACCATTCATAAATTCATATATCACACATCGGCCCTTGGCCTCATAATATCGTCATTCACAAATGGACCTTGGCCACATCGTTCCATAGTTCACAAATGACCCTTGGTCACATAGTTTCACAAAAAGGCTCTAGGCCACATTGGTTCACAAATGGCTCTGGGCCACATTGGTTCACAAATGGCTCTAGGCCACATTGGTTCACAAATTCACAATTTCCCTGATACAGTCCAAAAGTCATAAGATTTCACATATGACGTGCATAACTTCACAACCTTTTTGATGTTTCCACAATTTCATAATGGTTCACTTACAGCGTATATATATGTCGTACCATCACAAGTTTGACAACGAAGTTCGTAATGTCAAGATATAACATCAATACATAATCACAACGTCAATAATAATAAATTGAGTTAAGGTACATTGAGGTACTATCACTCACTGCGTTGTGTTGGCGTGCTAGCTCCTTCTGAAGTGTGCCCTGCACACGGCATAACTGTACATTAGTGTTCTTTCTGCATAAATCATTGAGGAATCATTCCCTGTGTCACTACACTTCATGTGAATTACAACCATCTTAAAATCTTCAGAAAAATATTCTAAAAATACCAGAGGGACAAGCATGCAAAACTGAACAACATTTATTTTTGTCTGAAAATAAGCCTCCCCGCTCGAGCGCCACTTTGGCCGCTCGAGCGAACTGCACAACTTACAAAACTGTTGGAAGGTCGTTTTTCCTGCTCAAGCGGGCTTTCTGCCGCTTGAGCGGACCACGCGAATTCTGAAATTTTGAACTTCGAATTTAGCAACTTCATTCCAGCTCTCATGCAATTCCAAATGAATCTAAGACCATATTTCAACCCAACATCACTATAATATGAATTCTACCTTAGACATGACAAATTAAGCACAATTAGGAACTTAAATAAGCCATCTCTTCCCCAAATTCCACTTTTGGATTCAAGTTCTTCATGTTCTTGAACCATAGCACATGATATCTATATATATATATATATACATAAATCCATGAAGGGATGGTATAAAACCAAGGGTTGAAGTATAATTTCTATAACACCCAAATTAAGTGTCAAAAGAACCAATTGATGGGAAACCCTCATAATTCAAACATAAAGCATACATGAATCAAACAAAAACATGAATTACAACTCTTAAGTTCCCATAACAAGGAGGTCTTGGGCTTACCTTGAATTGACTCCCAACTTTTAACAATTTGCCCAAATCCCTTGTTGAATCCCTTCTTCCCCAATTTCTCTTCTTTACTTCCTCTTATTTTCTCTCCCAAAATGGTACCCACGCTTTTGCCCAAGATCAAGAAGTCTTAACAATATATATATAGTCATAGGTAAAGCATATAAGACAAAAATGAATCGTTTAAGCGTTCCAAAATTGAAATTTCACAAACATGCTTAATATTACCTAAAAATTATGCTGATCACAGATATATAATCAATTTCCGCTAATTATGCCGTTAAGGCTTCCAATTTCTAAGTCAAACGTGTTAATGGTAACAGATACTTTTCTTGCCTAACAGATAATGTTCAGTTCATAAGACATCAACTCATAGGACATATATACATAACTTACAATCTTATGCAGTTTCACATTAAACAGGTAAAAACACTGAGTAAAGACTAAAATATAGCAGAATCACATACGAGGGTCGGGTTATTACAGAGAATGCTGCAAGCATATGGACGGAGAGTACTGTGAGTACAATAGTACCGGAGCCAGACAGGTGTCTGTGGGCTGCCGACGGAATGTGGTGGGAGGACGATGATTTATGTCTTGCCCACACGGATGAGGATTGGGGGAGCAACTAGCCAGACGATACCTGGTACATCTGCGAAGTTGATCATATGACTACAAGCGGGCGGTATTTCAAGCCCCCACATCTAGATCAGCCAGAGGCATCTGGGAAAGATAAGGAAGCGGAGAAACAGAAAGAGAAACAACTCGAAGAAGAGGCTGTACTGAAGTAGTTGAAAAGGATACAGGCAGATATCTCCATCTGGGGACTGCTTATGGCATCACGAGTGCATCGACAAGCTGTCTTATCAGCCATGGACAAGGCCAAGCTCTCAATAGACACCACGCCCGAACAGCTAGTGGGCTTAGTTTTTCCGGGAGGGGCTATCCCGATGTTGACTTTCTCCGATAAAGAATTGCCACCTGAGGGTGTAAACCATAACAAGCTACTCTACATCTCTGTGGAGTGTAGAGACAAATGGATACCCGTGGTGCTCGTCGACACAGGGTCCGCCATCAATGTCTGCCCGGCAAGGACAGCGTATGTAATCGGTTTAAAGACCGCGGACTTTGCACCGACAACCCAGGTGATTCGGGCATATGACAACACGAGCAGAGAAGTCATGGGGATAGTGAAAATTCAGACCAAGGTTGGGCCGGGACAACATGAAATAGACTTCCACGTCTTAGAAGTTCCTGCGACTTTCAATATGCTCTTGGGATGGCCGTGGCTACACCAGGTGAAGGCAGTTTCGTCCACCTTGCACCAGATGGTGAAATACCCCCATGGGAAGGGAGTAGCCATTGTTTTTGAGAATTCGTCGATCCATCCACCGCCGAAAGTATTTACGCCATTTTTAGAAATTGAGCACGGTATGGAGGATATGTTCTTATCCGGTTTTACCCTAGCTGAGGCCCGGGTCGTGCAGAACATCATGGCTATTAATGAGGGGTTGTATGTCAGTGCCCAGTCAGTATACCTCATGAACAAACTTCAACATATCCCCGGGATGGGATTAGAAAAGAGCAGCCGGAAGGGCATTGCAGCGTTGGCCGAAGTGCCACACAACCCCCATACCTTTGGCCTGGGTTATCTGCCCACCAAAGAGGATTGGATAAGGAAGGGTAAGGAGATGGTGGGAGGCGAGCGAAGAAGCGGGAAGCCTTTTGACTTAATGCACCCTTTCAGGTACCCTAAATGGGACGCTTCCGGGGAGGAGGACTTTCCGTTTGTGGCTTCCCGGTAGTGGGTGAGCGCGAGAGGAAGCGCATGCCAGGTTTTGAGATTTTCTTTGACCTACAATTATCCAGGGATGACGTTGCCGAAGAGCAGACGGACCTATTAGCTGAGGTTGAGCAGAGTAAGAAAATGGAGTCTAAGGACACCAAAAGTGAAATGGGGGTAGTGCTGGCGTGTCTACTTTCAGATCCTCCGATCGAACAGAAGTGCTTGGGGGATAATTTCTCGGTATGCGTGATCGGGAATGAAACGGCTGCGAGCCTACCAGCAAACATTTTGGATGCATCTATCGCAACCTCTCTCATTTGGCAGTATGAAGAGGAATTTTTGTCAAGCAGCACTAGGTCAGGTAGTGAGCCGGAATCTGATTCCTCCGAATCTGTTGAGTCGGAATCAGCTTCCAGCTCGATTGAGTCTGAGTCCGGTATTCTATGGGTGATAAACCGGATGCCACAGTCCTGTCTAGGTCGTCTTTTTCTTTCTCTTTTGAGTCTATTGTAACCGAAGAATCGGACGATTTGGATGTACTTAATGAGAATGATGTGGCTGTGGTTTCTGAGTACTTTTCTGTGCCCTTGATTTATTGCATTAACTCAGACTTTCAAAATTTTGATGAAAACGACGAAGAAGAAATTCTTTCAGTTTTGCAACGCTTAATTGAACAAGAGCAGGAGAGATTTGTTAAACCCTTAATAGATGAAATCACTACTGTGAATATTGGTACTAAGGAGGACTCGTGGCTGGTCCAGATCGGGTCCACGTTGTCTTCAGAGGAACGCGAGCTCTTAGTCGCTTTATTAAAAGATTTCAAAGATGTTTTCACGTGGTCCTACGAAGACATGCCTGGAATCGATCTCGAGATCGTACAACACCGGATCCCTCTTGACCCCGAGGCTCGACCCGTTAAACAAAAACTCAGAAGGATCCGCCTTGACTGGGCCCTCAAGATTAAAGAAGAGGTCACCAAGCAAATTGATGCAGGGTTCCTGCTGGTATCCGAATACCCGACTTGGTTGGCCAACATTGTTCCAGTGCTGAAGAAGGATAGCAGGATCCAGGTATGCGTGGATTTTAGGGATTTGAACAGAGCCAGTCCAAAGGACGACTTTCCCTTGCCGCATATTGATGAGTTTGTGGACTTCACAGCGGGGCATGCTTTGTTTTTGTTCATGGATGGCTTCTCAGGCTATAATCAGATAGTGATGGCACCTGAAGACCGGGAGAAGACTGCTTTCACCACCCCGTGGGGGACTTACTATTACAGAGTGATGCCGTTTGGGTTGAAGAACGCTGGAGCTATATATCGACGGGCCACGACCACGATATTGCATGACATGATCCACAAAGAGGTTGAGGTGTACGTGGACAACATGATTGTCAAGTCCAAGGAAAGAGAGGGCCACTACACCGCCTTGCAAAAGTTCTTTCAAAGGATCAGAGAATTTCGGTTGCGGCTGAATCCTCAGAAGTATACGTTCGGTGTTCCAGCAGGGAAAATGCTAGGGTTTCTGATTACACAGAGAGGTATCGAAGTCGACCCTTCCAAAATCAAGGCCATTTTAGAAATGCCACCACCAAGGACTGAAAAGGAGGTGCGAGGCTTTCTAGGTAAAGTGCAATTCATAAGACGGTTTATCTCAAAATTAACCTTGACTTCTGAACCACTTTTTGGCCTCCTGAAGAAAGGAAAGAAATTCCAATGGGACGGCCAATGCCAAGCTGTGTTTGAACAGATCAAGGAATACTTACAGAACCCACCCGTGTTGTCACCGCCAGAGCCGGGGAGACCGTTGATTTTGTATCTTTCAGTAACTAAGACTACAATGGGCTGTATGCTCGCACAAGAATTAGAGGACAAAGTGGAGAGAGCCATCTACTACCTGAGCAAGAAGATGTTGGAGTATGAAACTCGCTACACATTGTTAGAAAAGGCTTGCTTAGCCTTGGTATGGGCTACTAGGAAACTGCGGCACTACCTGTTAGCTCACTCTGTAATGTTGGTTTCACGATTGGATCCCATCAAATATCTTTTCGAGAAACCGGCACTTACGGATAGGCTAGATCGTTGGTTGCTTTTGCTTTCCGAATTCGATCTAAAATATGTGACGCGCAAGTCAGTCAAGGGAAGAGAAGTAGTAGAATTCTTAGCCGATCATCCAGTGGAAGGGGGTGAAGCAGTTGAGTACTTATTTCCAAATGAGGCCATTTTGCATATCGACAAGGAGTTTTGGACGATGTACTTTGACGGAGCGTCAAACCAGTATGGGTATGGGATAGAGTGTTGCTAATAGCACCCGACAATTCTCGTATCCCTCTAGCCTTCAAACTCCAGTTCAAAGTCTCGAACAACGAAGCAGAATATGAGGCATGCATTGCCGGTCTAGAAGCAGCCCTAGAACTAGGGGCAAAACGGTTGGACGTCATCGGCGACTCGAACCTTGTTGTATCTCAAGCGAAAGGAGATTAGAAAGTCAAAGAAGAAAAGATGATTATGTATCACCAGACCTTGGACTTGTTAATTCCTCGGTTTGAGAAGTTAAACTTTACTCATCTGTTAAGAGAGAACAACAGGTTCATAGATTCATTAGCAACTCTATCTTCCATGATAGACATCCCGTTTGGAGTCCGGATGCGTCTAGTCATTATCGACCAAAAATTTGTGCCGGCTTACGAATCGATTGCCGCAATAGATGAGGTTCAAGATGAGAACCCCTGGTATTATGATATTTGGAATTTCTTGGAGAATGAAGCATATCCACCAGGGGTAAATGCCAAGGATAAAAGGGCAATCAGAAGAATGGTCGTGCAGTTCATCATTTGCGGAGGTAAATTGTATAAGAGAGGTCATCTAGGAATGCATAAGCTGTGCGTTGAAACTGAAGAATCAAAACGCCTGATGGAGGCCATCCATGGAGGGGAATGCGGTGCGCGTATAAACGGAGTAATGTTAGCTCGGAAGATCCTCAGACAGGGTTACTATTGGTCCACCATGGAGGAGGATTGTATCAGCTTTATTCGGCGATGCCACAAATGTCAGATCCATGCAAATCGCATAAACATCCCGCCGTCGAAGCTGTACAATATGACTTTGCCATGGCCATTTTCAGTTTGGGGAATTGATGTGATCGGGGCTGTCACGCCAAAGGGGTCTAATGGGCATGAGTTCATCCTGGTCGCGATAGATTATTTCACAAAGTGGGTTGAGGCCCAATCCTATGCGGTGTTGAAAGCATCGCATGTTGCGAAATTCATCAGAAACAACATCATCTGTCGCTACGGGGTCCCGAACGAGGTCATTTCAGATAATGGTTCCCACTTCAAGAAGGAAGTGATTGACTTGTTGGAGAAATACAACGTGGCTTTTCATAAGTCATACACCTATCGGCCGCAAACCAATGAAGCGGTTGAGGCCGCCAACAAGAATATCAAACACATACTGCAGAAGATGGTGGAGACCTACCAGGATTGGCCAGATAAGCTTTCGTTTGTTCTGTGGGGTTATCGGACTTCAATTAGGACGTCTACTGGGGCGACTCCGTATTCATTAGTTTATGGGATGGAGGCTGTTCTACCTATCGAGATTGAAGTTCCATCTTTGAAATCTTGGTGAGTGTCGGATAGCAAAGCAGATTAGCGATGAAGCGATTTGAAGAACTCATGCTCTTCGATGGCGTGGTGAAAGCAACATACCATGTTCAAGGTTATCGGTGAAATTGCGGGGCTTTCAACAAGAAAGTTAAGTCCAGGAATTTAAAAGAAGGAGATTTGGTGCTCAAGGACAACCGAGCTCCCATCCATGACCCAAGGGGCAAGTTTAGACCCAATTGGACTGGTCCCTACATCATTAAGTCTATCTGGTCAGGTGGAGCTGTGGTTTTGATGGACCTAGATGGCCTAGAGTTCTCTCAACCGATCAATATGGACAAGTTGAAGAAATATTACACCTGAGAGGCTCGCTAGGTCGAAAACCCGAAAGGGCAACCTAGGCAAAAGTTAGAGCATAAAAATAAAAAAAAATTAAAAAAATGGAAAATATAAAAACTGAGCTCGCAAGGTTGGAAACCCGCAAAGGGCGGCCTTGACAAAAGTTAGAGCGTAAAAAGAGAGTGAAAATACTCGAGTGAACCTGAGCCTGAATTACGTAAGGCTTGATTTCCATCTTTGGGATACGTAGGCAACTTCATCCTGAAGTTCAGCCATAAACTTTTCCCCGATCAACTTTGTCCATTTGATCATCTCGGTCATCTTTGTCTATTCAGCAGTCGAGAATTCGGTTATGATCTCCGATGCAGTGCTTTTCAGACTAGGGGCAACTTTCCGTTGTTGTGCAGTGCCGCGGTACTATTCAGACTAGGGGCAACTTTCTAGTTGCTAGGATCCGAGGTTGTGCATCTCAGTGACAGATTTTAGGCATGTCCAGTTCTGATCCATATCGAAAATGGTTTTGAAAAGTTTTAATAAAAGTTGACTTTGTTCAAATTAATCTTTTTACAACTTAGATCATTTTTGGACCAAAGCAGAAAATTTTCAGTATCCACAACCTTTAATTTCATTGATTTCAATACAGAGTTCTTCTGCTCTTGCATACAAATTGAAGTTGCTTTTTATTACAATCATAAAAAAAACTTGAAAGTATTAATAAAGCAATAAATTCGGGGCATAAATAAGTCAGGTGTTCCTGCGCCCCCTCCCAGAGCTGGTCGAAGCTTCTGACGCCAAAGTGGGCCCTTCCTGTGCCTCTTCATTGAGCCAATCCAAGCACTCATCAGACAAAGTGCAACTGAAAGTGGGAGGCGGGGCCGAGCTCTCTAGTCCTCCATCTTTGTGGCATATAGAGCAAGTTGTACGCCTTAGACCGGGAATGTAATAGGGTACTCTATCCCCTCTGGCGGGCAAGTCTGATCATGTCCGAATTGGCATTGGAACCGAAACGGAAAATAGAAGACACAGTGTGTCATGCCAATCAATTGAATCGGGTTGTGGGTCATGTTGTAACTCATTGCGGTGGAATTGAGCCAAGGGTAGCGCCAAGCGATGCGGTTTCTGAGACAAATTGCACATCGGTTGTACCACCACCACTCATCCGGGGCATCGACCGAGCGTTGTCGGAAAAAAGTAGCATGAGTGATGCAGGGCAAGACTCCACAATCTGTAACTTGTCCATTAACCACACCTGGGGAGGGATGAAAAATGAGAGAATAAAGAATAGAGAGATGTATGATGAGAGAAAAGTAAGGAAAAGGGTTTTGTGAGAAAAACCGAGCCTGAGAGCCGAGTGATGTGAGCAATACATATATGAGATTGCGTGGGAAACATTACCTGCAATAGTAGTGGGCTCCCCGCAAGCCTAGCCGTCTCCCGACGATGAAAAGCGTCTAAGCCCATCAATGTTTCAGCCAATGTCATAGCAATGCAGCTCTTGCCCTCCTTCAAACCTTGGGCAACCTCGATCAACCGGACACTGAATCCACCAGAGCCCGGGACAAGCAAGAAATGAGATAGCAAGCATAGGCAAAGCGCATGTCGCTGATTGCCCTGCCAATGATGGTCGCCGCGATCACCAGTGTCAGAAAGCCGGTAAACAAAGCTTGGGATGTCTAGCTTCCCGTCGTGAATCAATGATCAAGCGTCATGCAAAGTGAGGCCACACATTTGCCCTAGGGCTTGGACGTGGCCAAATCGGAGTTGAGGCAAGATTTCCTCGTTACGCTCGGACTCTATCAAAGCTTGGAAATCTTCAAAAGTAGAACACATCTCTTGCCCGCTGAAGCTAAAGACGTGTGTTACCAGATTCCAAAACCTTGCCGCGGCATGGAGGAAAGGAAGATGCAGTGGAGTACGGCCCAGCGTGAATAGTGCATTCAAGCCGAAGCCCCAGAAGTTTAACTTTTCTGAGCCATCTAGAGAAGCGATCCAAGCTGTGAGATTTTGGGTGAGAAATGCTTCCATTCTGATGCAAAACTGAGATGAAATGAATGAACCACAAGGCTGGAACTTTTAAAGAGGATAAGGCACTGTTCGGGGGACACGTGTCAAAAATTTGGTGGTTGCCAAGCTAGGTGGTCAGCCGACCACCTTTTCTGGTAGGCCAACCACCCCTCTCCCCCCAATGCAAAAAAGCTGGTCGGCCATGGAGAGGAGGGTGGCTTTGGTCTTGTTCTAGCTTCTAGAAGAAAGTTCCTAGCATTTCCATGCATTGGGAGTGTTGAAGGTGCGTGTTTTCCTCTGTTTCGGATGTGTTCCGTCACCCAGATCGTCCGAAATGCATTTGTTTATCGAGTTGTTGTTAAGTCCTGCGTATCGAGTTGTTATTTTGATTATCGAGTTGTCGTTTTGCTTACCGAGTTGTTTTGCTTATCAAGTCGTTAAGTTTTGTCGAGTTGACGAGTTTTGTATATCAAGTTGTTACTCTTTGTTTAATCAACATTGTTGTGTCTTGCTTATCGAGTTGTAAGTTTAATCAACTTTGTTGTGTCTTGCTTATCGAGTTATAAACTTGCTAAGGTTCCGTTGTTTTTTAGTAAGTTGAGTCATTCAGTTTATTGCATTGGTTCACCACCTGACTTGGCAATTTTCAATGCACAATTCCATTCAATCTGATTTTTGTGCAAAATAATGCGATGCGATGCTAAGAACATAAAAATACAACACTTTTTGAACAAAAGCTGTTTCATTCCATCATGCTTCCTTTGTTACAACATTTTACAACAAGGGTACAAGTTTTACAGAAAGTAAAACTGCCTAATAATGTACAATGTGCTACAACTACTAGTAAAAAAGGCAAATAAAGCAGGAACATCTGTGCCCTCAAGTGCAAGAATAAGAGGCCCTCTTCGTCCTCTTCGGCTGAGAAGTCCCTGCACCATCTCCGCCAGCACCATCATCAGAATCAGAGTTGCTGTCCTCGGAACCCTCCTCAGCATCACCTCTACCCTCAGAACCAGACTCAGAGTCCTTCTCTCTGCCTGAAGATGTCTCTGACTGAGGATGCGCGGACTCCTCCTCCTCGCTGGACTCCTCCTCTATGACATGTGCCCTGTGCCCGCCTCGTCTGCGAGACGACTCCCCTCTCCCAGTTCCTCGAGAAGGCCTAGCTGGTCTAGTTCCCCGGGAAGGCCCAGGTGGCCCGGCCTGTGACCCGGTATATATCAGAGGCATCTGAAAAGAAAGAGAGCAGTTTGAACGCATCAGCCAAAATATGTATATCAGATGCACAGATAAAAAGCTACATGGAGTGGATGTATGCAGATATAGTACATGAATGTGGTGTGTGTGTTAGATATGCTTTACACATACAGTCAATCGATGTAGTGAAATGTTCAAGTTCAGTATGTCATCAGAAGTATGATAGATGCAAGAAAACTAAAGAATACTGGGATGCCGATGATGGACAATTGCGCTTCTCTCCGTAGGACCATGCCCTCAAGTGAGGCCACCAATCCGAGTAACCCCTCTGTATACTCCGTGGTAGGCAGCAAATGCAAGTGCAAGTCATCAGTAAATGAATAAATGTCCAAATATCTGAGTGATAAATCAAAGTTATAAAACATACCGGTGGTGAGTTAGGGTCTCTGACATATGGGTGATCTGGCATGGGAGGCTCTATCGGGATCGGGTAGGAAGTCCCGTATCGCCATCCCGTCAGCTCAGTCGGGATATCTGGCCATCCGGCATGATGATAAGTCGGGGGAATCGGGGGGACCAGTCCGGCCCCACCTCTAGATGTACCAGCCCTACTGGTCAAAGGAATGTCTCTAGCTCGGGTGCGACACGAGGATGACATACCAGCGGACCTCCTCGTGGGAGTACGGACACCTGCCAATGGAGGCATCAAGTATGTGTGACGATAGGTCGCGTAATCCCCGTCCTCCAAATGTAGCAACACGTCGGTGCCCAACATGGCGCTGTCTGAGAGTGAGCCTATAAGTGGATCGCATATCATCCGGAGTCTTGAGGAACACTACCTTTCGGGAAGCCAGTCTGGCGCAAGAAGCGGTCCCCCAAGAACCAGGCCCTGCCAGTTGGCCCCTCAAACAAGATCCTATATCGGGAAGTGGCCCATCCTCCGGCAAACTGAAATCGGAGCTCTCCACCCAAAGGTACCCAAGGCTACCATATGATCTGCGGATAACCAATGCATAGGTCGATCAGAAATCGTAGATGCACAAGATAAATCAAAGATGAAAAACATGGAGAACTGAGAGTTCCGAATTACCTCTATCGGCCGTGACGCGGTCAAGAACTGCCGAGGTAGGGGAGAGTCTCCGGGGCTGATCGTCTGGCCCTCAAAAACGAGTGAATAGGAGGTCATGAGGGGCACCTCCACCTCGAGCTCTGGGGCTAGCGTCGGGAAATACGCAAAAACCCATAACTGTGGAAAACAGGGCAAAAGCCATCAGAATACAGAATGCTGAGTGCAGAATTTGAATACAGAATGTTGAGTGCAGAATGTGAGTACAGAATATAAAGTATGCCGTGTGTGTGATGTATAGATAATGAAAAAACAGAAATGTAAATCAAGAGGGCAGAAAGTACCTCCCAGGCGCTCCAGTAGCCGCCGACTATGTTCCTCCGTCCGCGAGAGGTCACGCTCAGCAATAAAGGATAGCCAAGTCGGCACCACCCCAATCATACTGACTGATCTGCGAGAGGTCTACCAGGGCACTTAGCAGATATAGCCCAACGGTGTTCCCCCTATCGGCGAACAGAGTGGTCCCGAAGAGGAACATCAAAAATCCTCGGGTGTACTGTGCTATCTCTTCGGGAGTCTCGGGCACCCTCTGTCTGAAATATGAAGAAAACCAGGTATACCGGACTCTGCCGAAGGATCTGTCAACTAGTGGGCGAGCTCCCAACAGATAAATCCAGGCGGCCTCCCACTCGCCTATGTCCTCGTCATAAGGGATCGCCTAGCCTCCTACGTCAAGGCCTGTCAGCACAGCAAAGTCGAACGGGGTCATAGTCATGTCCCCGGTAGCAGAGAAATGGAAGGAGTTGGTGGTGTCCCACCATCTCTCTACAAGGGCGCTCATCAACGTCCTGCTGGCAGGATAGCGAGAAATCCCAGTGCAGAAGGGTCCAAACCCTACCTGGTCAACCCAATCCCGAACAGCCTCCGGGAGCTCTGTATGCCACTCCCTCGCAACAATGGAGCCGTATCCTCGTGTAACACGGGAAGACACCTGCATTCATAATGAACACATGTATTCAATTTCAGAATGAAATGAATAAGCTGGGTGCAAATGAAATGAATAAGCTGCGTGCAAATGAAATGAGTAAGCTACATGCGAATGAAATGAGTAAGCTGCACGCGAATGAAATGTATAAGCTGCATGTGAATGAAATGTATGAGCTGTGTGCAAACCAAGTGCTGTGTTATGAGCCGTGTGTTCAGATTAAGCAGTGTTGTATGATGAGCTGTGTGTTCAACGTCAAGTATTTGAGCTGTGTGTTCAACTTTCAACAAGTGTGTGCTGTGTGTTCACAATCAGATATGGGTTGTGTGTTCATCATCAAAGTTTGGGCTATGTGTTCAACTTTCAACAAGTGTGTGCTGCATGTTCACAATCAGATATGGGCTGCGTGTTCATCATCAAAGTTTGGGCTGCATGTTCAACTTTCAACAAGTGTGTGCTGCGTGTTCACAATCAGATATGGGTTGCGTGTTCATCATCAAAGTTTGGGCTGCGTGTTCAACTTTCAACAAGTTTGTGCTGCGTGTTCACAATTAGATATGGGCTGTGTGTTCATCATCAAAGTTTGGGTTGTGTGTTCAACTTTCAACAAGTGTGTGCTGCGTGTTCGCAATCAGATATGGGCTGCGTGTTCATTATCAAAGTTTGGGCTGCGTGTTCAACTTTCAACAAGTGTGTGCTGCGTGTTCATTGTCAAATATGGGCTGCGTGTTCATCATCAAAGTTTGGGCTGCGTGTTCAACTTTCAACAAGTGTGTGCTGCGTGTTCACAGGTAAATATGGGCTGCGTGTTCATCTCAAAGTTTGGGCTGCGTGTTCAACTTTCAACAAGTGTGTGCTGTATGTTCACAATCAATACATAGACTGGGAGTTCAGAAATTCAAGTGTTTGGGTGGTGTGTTCAAAATGTGAACAGAATATTGCGTTACAAACTAAGTGTTCAGAACAAGCTGTGTACTAGAATGAGCAGATAAGCGTACATAGCATGAAATGCATGGAAAATGCAGAATATAAGGCGAAAAATGTAAAAAGTGAGGTACATACCTCCCGTGCCTGATGAGAGAGGTGGGACTCCGGCTCCCGCAATAGCAAATCCACAGGTGCTCGAGCATCAAAGTCGGTAAAATGATAGAAAACTGCCTGAAGGAGGGCGTGCGTCGGAGGGTCATACCTCTCGAGAATGAATGGCCGAACCCTCGGAGGTAAAGACATGATGTCTGGCTTACCTCCAGCACCTGGAGAACCACCACCATGGGGAAGATGACCCGCCATCTCGAGAAACCTGCAAAAAGGAGCAAAAATAAGCGAAATGAGCCAAAATTGGAAAAAGTTAACAAAAGTCAACTCTCGGAAAAAGTCAGCGAAATGTTGAGACAAACTTACCTCAAGTGGTGAAAATGAGAAAAGAAGCACCGAAATCAAAATTTAATCAGTTCAAAGTGAAGAGAACTGAAAGTTTTCACGAAACAACTTTGCGTGAGGCATTGGACAATGCGTATAGAGCGTAGATCTGAGAGAGAAAATGCTCTAGGAAGGTACAAGGACTGATTTCGGACTTGGAGTTATGAGCAAAAAGTGTTTGGCTTTGTATATTTAATGAAATGAGAGTGAAAGTACCAAAATGCCCCAGATTTGGGCTAGGTGGTCGACCGACCACCCCCTTGCCTCACCCCTGGTCGGTGGCCTCCAGTGGACTCCAAACTTGGTCGGTGGTGTTCCCAAGGTGGTCTCCAAGGTCTCTGCAAATTTTGGTAGTGATCGGAGTCCCCGGCACTCGAGAAAGTATAAAGAAAGTGCACTTTTCGTCGCGAAACCCCTCTGCGGGAACTTCAACTCCAACTTTCAATGCGTGTTTCATCGTCACTCGTCGAGAGCAAGATGTATCCTTTTTGAATATGTTGTGACCCTTCCAGGAGCTAAACCGGAGGTCGCGATTGAGTTGCACTCGTCGTAACTAGCATTTCTTTGCCCGTTGTTTCATGACAAACACGCATTCGAGTTTACACTTATCTTGCATTGTTGTGCCCATCACTTGCATTCTCATGCATACCACTTGCATTGTTGTGCACGTTTCACGGGTATTTTCATACCCTCATGCTTAACTTGCATTGTCACGCGCGTCTCTCACATTGCGATGCACTTTCCCATCAGCACCATGTTTGTCTGCAATCGATATAGCGTTGAACATGTGTTGCTAACTATGTTGTGCTTGTTAAGTTTTCCTCTTTTGCAGGCACAATATTGTATGTACGGTTCATTTGAAGCTTGTGTGACCAGACGAATCGCGCAGGTATTGTATCTTCTCCGTGTGAGACGTGGCGAGAATCGAATAATTCTCCGCATTCTTAAACTGCATGAAATGTAGTTGTTGCTTTGCATTCTTGCTTAAAACTGTTGCGTGGGCGCTTCATTACAGCTTGCTGCTTTGCATGATCATGAGTTGTGTCCGGCTTGGTACATATCATTTTGCATTTTGCCCCCGCCTGCGGGTATGCCTGCGGGCACATTTCTTTGTTATCTTGTATGTTTGTCTAAGTCTTCGACCTTGTCAAAAATGGGTCGTCTCTGGGCTTTGACATTCACTCCCGTCATGTATGACTTTCGAGTTCTATCAAAGAGGGGCAACTGTAGACACCCATTTTTGACCGACCTTAAGACTTAGACATCACCGATTGAGCGCTCGGTGATAGTGCATATTGTGCTCGTTCTGGAGTTTTAGAGTCTCGGCTGCGAGCCTTGCCTCTGGACTTCCGGGCTCTTTTATGCTCTGTCTCGGTTTGCGAACCAGATCCCGTTTTCTCTGTTTTCTCTTCCCGAAGGGATGGAGAGGTGTCGTAGACCATCCCTCAGTGGCCGTAGGCTACGTTTCATGGTTGTAGGCCATTTTTCCCGTTTGGAGACCAGTTTTCGATTTTCGGAGCCGTCGACCGTGTGCCTCGGTTCGGGACCGCTTAACTACCTCCATTTGCTCCGATTTTTGGCACACACCTTGTTTCCTCTCCCTAGAGGGACACTGTGGCCCGAGAGACCACCTTTGTGGTCATACGCCACCTCCGGTGCTTAACAGCCTGTTTTCGGGGCCCCGAGCCGCACGTTTTGGCTCCCGAACCCTCGTTTTGCATCGGTTTGGGTTCATTTTTGGTATGGACCTTTGTTTCATTGCTAGGAAGGTGGTAGGATGGTGGGAGACGAGCAATTTTTTTGAAAACCATTTTCTCTCTCCTCCAGCCGATTTTTCTGACAAAAAGTTGGTTTTTCTCATTTTTGAGCCATAATTTCTGGTTTTTCATACCATCATTGTGTTGTGCACACCTGGGAGGCCACCAATATGGGTAGGCCGACCAATATTTCTTCTTGACCCTTTTGAACCTTGCTAAAAAGCTGGTTTTCCTCTCTCTTGGGTCACTTTTTCTGGTTTTTCTCCCTGCAGCTGTATTCTACTCATCTGAGAGGCCACCTTTACCTTCTGCTTTTTGGCCTTCTTAAGTGCTTCACAGCTGTGCCAGCTGTGAAGCATGTGACCCACTGTCTGAGATTTTGAGCCTTTTGTTGCCATTTTTAAGTTGGTTTTGACCCTCTTGCTTGGCTTCTTAGGGAAGCTTGACTCTTTTGTGAAGCTTCTTGAGGAAGCTTGACCTTTTTGGGTGAAGCTTCTTTGAGAAGCTTGGACCCCTCTTGAGGCTTCTCCAAGAAGCCTTATCTCTCTCCCTCTATAAAGCCAAGCCTCCATCTCCATTTGCAATACAACTCTCCATATCTCTTTCATCCAAGCTCAAAACACCCTTGTTCTTGGTCATTTAAACTACACCTCATAACCTACCACCTCCACCATCCATTCTAGCTCCTTGGGACTGATTTACAGAGGTTGAAGACTCACCTTCTTGGTCCAGAAATTGCTGCATTGCTATGCTACAAGGGTAAGTCCTCATTTCCCCTTTTCTTGCATTATTTTGCTATATACTTTAGCCCTATTTTCAAGCATTTATGGGCTTTGTTATAAACTGTAAAGTGTCTTATTTTGAGTTTCTCTTAAAGTTTGATTAAGGATACCTTTCTATTTGAGGTCTCCTACATCCTTGTATGCTTCATCTCTCTTTCAGGGCTTATTTTGCATGATATCTTAGCCTTACTTGCAAGCATTTTCGAGATTTTTCATAAACTAAAAAAGGTCTTATTTTGAGCCCCTCTTGAAGTTTTATTGAGGGCATTTTTCTGTTTGGGGTCATCTTCCTCTTGGCATGCTTCATTTCCTCATGATTAGGGCTATGCATTAGAGCATTCGCATTGGCCTTGGTTTGGTCTCTTAGCCATTGAAATCCAGTGGATTTTCAATGGCTTAGATGTGTTTTTGAGAGCTAAAATCAGAGGGGCGTGACCCCCTCTCTCCTTGTCTTGTTTGTTGGCCTTTTTGGCCTTCCAAAGGGGCTCCATCTTGCACGCTTTGAAGTCACTTTTCAGACCCTATTATGTGAGTTTTGAGGTCTTCCTTGGCTCTGTCCGAGGCCCTTTTGGCCATATTTCATGTCCCTCATGCATGTGTGGAGCAATCCTCCTTAAGGCCTTTCAAGGGGACCTTTCATTGCATGCTTTCTTGACCAATTTCAGGGCCTTTTCGGTGAGTTTTAGGGCTTTCATAATTGATTTCCATAGTTGGTTTTGCCATGCTAAGTGTTTATCTTGTATGTGTTGAGTAAACCCTTGCATGGCCCTCCAAAGGTGCTCATCATTTTTGCATGCATTGGATGCATTTCAGTGGTTATTTAGGGTTTATTTGACATACCATGTCTCTTTTTTTGGCTAGTTTTATGACCTCTCTTATGCTTCATATACATGCCATGTAAACCACGCTTACTAGCCTAGGTTGCATGTTGTTTTAGCCCTTCATGTGAGCACTTTTGGGCCATGCTTGGAACTGATATTGTGCTTATTTTGGACTGCCTTGGCTCTGTTTTCATGCCTCATGATCAAATAATGCTTGCTTTGCATACTTGTGGTTCAATGCATTTGCCTAGTTTTAAGTTTCGGGGCCTCTTTCATGCATTGGGTGCCATATTTCCATGATTCGGGACCATTGCGCATCATATTTCAGTGCTGGAAATTGCATGTTTGTATGCCATCTTTCATCCCTTGCCATGCTTTGGTAGAGTGGCATTTGATGCCTTAGGTTCGGTCCTTGGTATTCGTGCATGTATGCATGCATTTCGGTTGTCTCATTTTCATCTAATGGCCGCTGATGTGAGTGTGGCTGAGATCTACTCCCATTGGTGTAAGTCCATCGAGCATTGTGTATGCCGTTTTGGTTCATAGCATTGCGTATGCTAGGTTGTATGTTAGAGCATTGTGTATGCCATGTTACATCGAGCATTGTATATGCCATTTCATAGTATTGCATATGCTAGGTTGTATGTTAGTCGCATTGTGTATGCCATCTCATTTGCATCGTGTTTGGGATAGGAGTTAGCCCAAGCACGGGAAACGAGGGACGTTTCGTACTCCTCCAAGTGACGGAACGTGTCTCAATTCCCAGTCGTCGACACTCCGGATTACCCATGATGGAGTTTAGGTCTTGTTATATTTATATGTGCATTCATTTCACATTGAGTCGTGCAATTCGACTCCTCAGCCATCATGCATCGAGATGCGTGATTGGTGGCACGAGGATCGAGGTGTACACACATATGTGAAAATACTTTGCCATGCCCCTTTCTTGCTCTCTGTTGCAGCAAATAAAAAATCAGCAGCTTTCTAAAGCCTTGCACAGCATTCTGGGATTAATTGCAAACATAGGCAAATCGGGGCATCGCGATGGATTTCCACACCAAGCAACTCAGGCATGCATCATTCATCATTCGGAACAGAGTTGAGGCTGTCCATGGCTTACATGCTAATTTACTTGCTTTCCTAGATTAATTTGTTAATTAATTAGGGTTTTGTGTTTATTCGGACTGTATTATTTATTCGAACCCTCCGAGCGAGGGCACAATTGTAATCAGTGTGCGTGTGTGTGATGTATGTCTTTCAACCCCTCGTCTTTCGCCCTTTTATTTATCAGCTTATGATGGTTAGATTAGGGCATGTTTCAATTAGCATACTTATGATAGCATGTTTGCATCATTCATTTGTATTGCATGCACCGGGCTTGGCGCATCATACTAACTGCATTGTGTTTCAATTCCGAGTTGAATACGTGTTAGCTGTAGCGTCTCATATGCCATTCTTAGAATAGCCGAGCCTATCTTAGTTGCATTTTTGCATGTGTTGCATTAGGCATCTCAGCATAGTTAGGATCCATGCATGCTTTCTAATTAGCTTCTTTCTTTAGCTTGGAGTACTCGGTAATTGGTTATACTTTAGCATCCTTGCATGCGTATGAGTGACTGCCATGACAGCATACTTACCATAAGGCTATATGCTTATGTGATATAACTGCCTGAATGCCTGTGGGTGAAGGTTGGGTTATTTGGATTGGGACAATTCATCGACTGCGAGTTTTAAGCCCTCTTGAGAGTGTCAAATCATCTTGTTTTCTAAGCCCACCTGAGGGTGGCAAATCCACATTTTAGCCTACTTGCGAGTAGCAAACTGTTTTCAAAACAAACATGAGATGTTTTGTTCCAACTCAGACGATCCAGTCTATGCTTGTATGCTGTGTGCATCACGTAGTAAATCTAGGCTAATAAACCGGAATAAGAGCACATAATGTTTTCAACACTTGATATCATGGTTAGTAGAGGCCGATCTTTGATCGGCGGCGGGTGCTCACGGTGACCTTCCCAATCGTACCCAAGTTCCCGAGCCGAGGCAACTTTGCTGATGACGGACACGTGGCCTTAGGCACGAGTCAGGGTTTCCTAAATTTCCCAAAATAAAATATTTAGGTGGCGACTCTATCTCTGGCAAAGCAGTCCATGTTTGGCACTTCTTTCAAAAATCTGTTTTTCAAAACGATTTGCCGGATTTGGACTCTTTGATGATTCATCAGTCTTGCATTGCACTCTGCGAGATTAGATACAGGACCGTGACATTGAGTCCTGAACTATAGTGAGCCCAAATGAACAAAACAGGATTTCCTCCCGGGACGTTCGAGGACGTCTACAGGAACTTTCGTATAAATTCTACAAACATGGGGGTGTAATGCAAAATGTGGTAATACCTAAACCCAAGATGGTTAGGATAAACCTTAAAATCCGTTGACTTTGTATTCAATGATTATGTACAATATAGTAGTGCATATCTGTTTTTTGTGTGGACAAATCAGATATTCAAATTTACACAAGAATATTATCATGAAATTGTGGAAGCGATTTTCATGAGAAAATAGATGAGCCTAGAAGATGTTAATATGCTGGGACTTTAAAGTTCTTCTATCTAAATCTTCTTAAACCTATATGGTGGCTAGTAAGGCTAAAAGCTTCTTTGAAGCTGTGATTTTTCTAGAATATTTAGCTTTATCTTGCATAGGTAGTAAGCCTTGGGATGCAACTGAATGAAAGCCGATGAGATAGGCTTGTTATCAAAGGATACCGGCAAAGAGAAGGCCTGGATTACTTTGATACATGATCACCAGTTATAGTAAGTCTGATCGCAATTGTGCAACATCTGGAAATACATCAAGATGGATGTTCAGATAGCTTTTCTATATGAAGATTTAGTTGAATAAATCTTTAAGGTTTGAATACTTGAGAAGATATTCAATACTACCAAGTGAATGTTGTATTCTAAGTTTGATATGCAAGATATGGGCCTTACAGATGTGATTCTGAGTATTAAAATTACTAGAACATCTGGTAGTATTGTACTTTCTCAGTCTCATTATGTTGATAAAATACTTGAGAAATTTAGTAAATCAGATACAAGAGTGTCGAGGACACTGGTGGACTTATGTTTACATTTGGCCAAGAATAATAGTGAAAGTGTATTTCAACTAGTATATTCTTGGGTCATTGGAAGTTTAAAGCATCTGATGAGTTGTACAAGGCGAGGTATAGCTTACTCAGGTAGCAGGCTTAGTAAATACACGAGTAATCCTAATACTACTCATTGGAAGGGCATTAGGCAGGTGTTGGATTATTTACACTACAATCGGGATTATGGGTTGCGTAACACTTGATATCTAGTTGTACTAGAAGGATACAAAGGCACCTACTGGATATCTGATTCAAAGACTACAAATCTATTAGTGGATATTTTTCTCTAATTAGAGCTGCAACCGTGTCTTGGAAATCTTCCAAGCAAATGTATATCACATGATCAATGATGGAATCAGAATTCAATGCTTTAGAAAAAGCTACTAAAGTAATGGCTTTTCCATTTTATTGAGGATATTCCATGTTGATCAAAACTTGTGCTAGCAATTTTGTATTGGTAGGGCACAGATGGCAGGTCTAGACATTTTTATCGAAGACATAGTTCCATACGACAACTACTCTCGTGTGTTATTACTACAGACTATATACAGTCTAAAGACGATATTATAGATCCGTTAACCAAAGGGTTAAATCGAGAGTTAGTAGAAAAGTCGTCAAAAGGAATGGGGTTTAGGCCTTTAGTGAATGTTATCGAAATGGGAAACCCAACCTAGTTGACTGGAGATCCCAAGATCTAAGTTCAAAGGGACAACCTAATTGTGTGTAACGGATGAGTCATTGTGGAGGTAAATCCTCATACCCATTCCTTTATACAGTGATACCATGTAGGGTGGAAAGTTAAACTGACACTTTTAATGACCTAAGTGTCGTGAATAGTCAATCGTGGTATAGAGAGATACCTTATGTAGGTCACCTATGTGAGTGCGAAGTGGAGCCACTTCTTTAATAAGAATTGATAAGGCTAAATTCTTTAAAAACACTCATTGAACTAGGTTAATGTTCCAGGGCCAAACTGGATACACTAGTGAGAACAAGAACAATGGTTGGAGTAACTCCTGTGTGAGGTCTATTGTCTCGATTTATACAAACGGCAGAACAGTTCAAGACATCTCGGTCACTGGTTAGCTAGTTTAATTCAATAGGCCTTCACTACAAAAGGTTCAAGGCCAACAACTACCTTTTCTGATGCAGGGTTATTCTATGTGCTCTCTCTTCAAGTCTTTCTTGTTAAGCGTTGTCCATTTTTCTTTATTCGGCCAATTTTATTCATGTGGGGGATTGTTGAAAAATAATGAATTTTCGGCAACTTTAATTCTAAATTAAAGTGGGACCCAACCGCCAGTTGAGGTGGGTCTAAGTGGTTTTGTATTCTCTTAAGTGAGAAAATTGTAATACAAAAATAATGAGCCGAAACCACTGAGTTGTGAATAAAAATTGTCTCATAAAGTGAGCATCAATAAAGTTGGGTTTAGATTTGGACTTAGCCTTGGTTTGGACTAGACCTAGACTTGTACTTGTGCATGTGCTGGGTTTGGTCTTAGACTTGGACTTGGACCTAGTCTTGAGCTTTGGGCTGAGCTGTGCTGGGCTTAGTTTGTGCATGTGTTTGAGATTGGACTTGGATCAGGTTGTGACTCAACACCCGTATCCATTTTGCAACCCATCTAGTTTAATTCTCAAAACTTATACATTATATACATATTATGATATATATAATGGTTTTAGAGTTTTGAACATTTATAACTCTAGCTTTAAAGACTAGAGTTAATGACATTTGATAACCCCATTGATATTAGCTTTCATGGCTAAGGCTCTCCCCTGCTAGTATAAGTAGAGGCCTTTCTCCTCCAACTCAGTAGTTGTTTTTTAGAGAGGTTTTGTGATAGAAAATGAGATGGTGTTTTGAGATAAAAAGTTGGAGATGATTTTTTACACCGAAGAAAATTTTTCCTATCTTCTTTTGTTAGGCTCTTCTTTGGTTCTTGTTAGAGAGAGTTCAGCCATTGTCAAGTTCGCTGAAATTATTCAGAATGTGCTTTTACATTAGTTGGTTTCGACCGTCGTATCCTGGGAAGCAGACGCCAGCATACATCCAGCACCTATTGAGAAGCATTGAATCTGTCACAAGTTTCGGTTTGCTTCTTTTCTTATTATTTGTTCTTTAATTTTTCAGAATTTAGTTTACCTCAACGAGTTCTAATCTTTAATTATCCATGTTAATAATTTATTCTTTTAGTAATGTAATCTAATTTATTTCTGTATTTAGTTGTGTCGTTTATTATGTATTTCATTTTTTAATAAAAAACAAATTATTTTATTATTTCTATTTAATTTATTTTATATATTTTTCTTGTATTATTATAAAAAAATACCAATAACCTCTCCCAGTGCAACACGACCTCCATCATTCTTGCTCTATGTGTATGTATTTGTATAGGTATCTTAGCGGTCATTCATTGAGTTGAAAGGGGATTTAAAATTTTACCCTTCAAAAGATATCGTGTTCGGCTTATGAACGTAATTTCTATTAAAATACTAATGGGTACTATCAATTGACCAAAGTGATACAAAATCAATAATTTAGGGGGGGGGGGAATTGAGCCAATCTAAATTATAAAGACCAAATTAATATAAAGAACAAAGTAAAAGAACTACCAAGTATAATTTGTCTAACATAATTTTGACCTCATAGCTAGTTCACTTGTGCAACATAGCCATTTTTTGTTATCTTTTCTAATGAAATCATAAGTTTCTTTTTTTTTTTTTAATGTGCTCAATTTGAAACACGTAAGACAGAGTAACATGCTATTTTAATTTATATATGCTATTTTAATTTATATAGTGGATTCAAATACTAACTTTATAGGTAGTAGAGATGAGTACTCCAATTTAGTTAGATGTTATAACAGTTGTAATGTTATCATTTGATGTTATTCTACCAAAAAAAATGTCAGAAATGCATCATATTTGCTAACATTTTGAAAAAATTGTTATAGAAATAATGTTATGAAAAGCACTCCTAGAAATGGCAAACATCTTTTATTTTATTTTATTTTATTTTTAACGATAGATATATATAAAGAATCAACGAAGAAAAGGTGGTACATCAGCACTAATAAGAGCTGCAGACGAATTAGTGTAATGGCAAACATCTAGTACAAAGATGTTTGGCCAAAGGGTATTATGAGGGTGTGTCCTTAGGGTGTTTTGGAAAGTAAATAAAAAGTTAGTTTTTAATTTTTTATTTATTTTGAATTATGAAAAATGATTTGTGGTACTAAAAAGTTAGACATTAATGTCCTTAATTTTTATTTTGGGTAACTGTTTTGTTTTTGTTTTTTTTTTTTACCTTATATGGAAATTAGTGTCATTAGTGCCTAACTTTTTAGTGCCATAAATCAAAACCGTTTGAATTATATTATCTTTCACGTTTTTTACTTAAAAAATACAAAATATGCTAAAAAAATTAAAAAATTAAATTTTTACCAACTTCTTAAAATACTACAGAGTATAGATGATGAGTATTTAACATACAATTCACCCCACCTAGAGTATGATTATTGCCCCTAATCCGGTGGTCCTTTAGGTATGGTACATGCCTCATTTCAGTGATTAGCCAATCTTGTCTAGGTCATTTGGAGTATGATCGTGAAAAATCATTCAAAAATGATTTAGACCTCTAATAGAGTATTAATTTGTCTTTTTTTATTTTTATTTTTTGTCTTTTACTTTACTATTTTTTTTTAACAACAATGATAGAGATCACTAATTTTGGAGCTTTAAAAAGACCACTAATGACATGGCACTCAATAAAAAAAAATAAAAAATACAACATCAAGGTCAAAACATCAAATCATTCATGGTGGGGCCTACTGCCACATCATTAGTGGTAGCACTAATTAGTACTTCCACTCATTTTTCTTTTTTTAATGGATGGACAGCTCATTAGAGCTGCACTGTAGCAGCTCTAATTAGAGCTCTACAGCATGACTGAAAATCATTAGCCTTCTTCGTGATTGCTTCCCTCAGTTATTATAGTTTTGAGCATTTGAATATTTCACTTTTAAAGATAAAAAATAAAAATAAAAATTTAATTATTATAATTCTTATATACTATAGTGACATAGTTAAGATAGACATAGCGACATAGAATCAATAATTACAATTACTATTTTTTTTTTTTTTTTTTGGTACAATACAAGTTTGCAATTTGCATTTGTCTTTTATACTCTTTTTCTTTTCAGTAATGATTTAGACCATTAATTTTGGTGCTTTAATGGAGCACTAATGACATGACAATGAATAAAAAAAATAAAATAAAAACAAATCAAAATCAAAACATCACATCACTGTGAGTAGAGCCACTCCCAATTCATTAGAGGTACTTTTAGAACTCAAAAATTAATCCAAAGCATTTTTCTTTTCTTTTTTTCTGCTGATTTTGTAAAGGTAACAGTGGGTGGGTAGGGTAGCTTTTAGCAATTCACTGAACTCTCATGTGCAAGTGGGCAAAGGAGTAGTACAATCTTGATGAAGTATTCGTGTCAAGTGGTGGTGGAGAGATTTTTTTAATACCCACATGGTTTCCAACTGGTACACCCATCATGTCCAGAAGAGGCTGGAAAAAAGGGACAATTTGAGATGATCCCATTGTCCCAATCATGCCATATTTATAGAAAAATATTAAAAAATTTAACTATTTTATTAATATTTTTATTAAATATTTTATATAAATAAATCCTACATTTATATAAAATATTTGATATATATATTAATAAAACATTTAAAATGCCTCACAATACTCACATTTATATGCCACTTTAATTTACTTTTGCCAGAATGACAAAAATGGTTATAATTTTGCCCTGATGATGTCTAGTACCTCCCCTTGTCAGCACCCATTGGTTTGAAATGACAGAAATGGTTATAGTTTTGCCCTGATGATGTCTAGTACCTCTCCTTGTCAGCACCCATTGGTTGCAAGGGGGAATTACAATATAGTGAGATAAAAAAAAATTATAAAAATATGTAAAGTGTAAGTGAATAATTGTGAGAGTGCAAGTTGCATTTCTCTATATTTGTGCAAAAAATATATATATATTTTTTACCCCATTGAAATGTAGTTCTTTCTAATAGGGGTGGGCGCGAGTCGGTTGCAGTCACGGAATCTTCAATTCGTCATCTGTCCGCCAGATTGGCGGATTGGATAAAATCAATCCGCATCCATCCACTAATCCGGCGGATGTGAATTGAGCGGATTGGCGGTTTTGCGGATGGATACGAATCGGTTTGGCGGTTTAAAATTTTATAAATTTTCAACATAATTTAACTTGTGTACTTCCTCAAAAAAAAAAAAAAAAAAAGAGAAAGAGAAAGTATTACAGTCAATGACTTAAAAAAGTATTACAATCACTGTATGCCTCATCCAAAGAAAGAAAGTTTGAAACTTTAGAATATCACAATCACTACATGCCTCATCCATATATTACAATCATAGCATAATTCATACACATAAAGTATTATAATCTATGGTTCTTAAAATATAAAAACAATTCAAACCACCAAAAGCATGAATAGAGCAGTAATACAGATTGTATATCTCTGTATTGTTATATCTATATACGTTTTTGAAAACAAAAACCAACCAGCATATATCATATTTTCTATTTATTATTTTTAGAGTTAGATTTAAAAATAAAAAAATATAGATAAATAATATGTTTATTTTTTTCAATTCAAAAAATATATTCAAGTTGAAAACTTTTTTTCAACAGAATATTTAAACTCATTTTCAATTAAAAACACAAACAAAATATTTAAACAAATTGAAAACACAAAATCTTATAAATTACTAGGGTGCTCGCGGTTTGGCGGTTCGGTTGCGGCCAAAGGAATCTCAAATCCGCCATCCATCCGCCAAATTTGCGGATTGGAGAAAATCAATCCGCAACCGTCCGCTCGTCATCACGCATCCGTCCAAAATACGGCGGATCGGTTCAGTTCGGTCGGTTTTGGCGGATCGGTATATCCGTTGCTCACCCCTACTTTCTAATCCTAATTACAATGAATGATCATCAAATAATGCAAAACCCTCTTTGATTTGAACACAATGCCCCCTATTTGATGTAGTTTATAAATGAGTTTGAGTTCTCTCCTGTCCACCATTGGAAGGGTATTTAGTTTTGAGAGGCTTATCATGAATTTCATTTTAACGATATAAACTGTTTATTTTGTTTGAATATATGTGTAGATCATCATTTGTAAAAGAATTTGATTGATTCAATAATCAGAACCATATGTTTTGATGATATTTTAGTAATAAATACGATAAATTAAATAGAATATAAATATTGGATCAATTTAATTTTTTTTACAAATGAAATATACGAAATACTTGATAAAATAAATGATTCAGATCGAAATAGGCTTATAATGAACCCCACGATCTCAAACAACGCCCTTCAATAATTCTATTCAGTTCAATAAACTTTGAGCATTTGCTCTTATTTGGTAATGAGCTTACTCAAATCTTGAGGATATTATACTAGTTATTTCTGCAAATCATACACACTCTTATCAGTTTCAAATTCATCAATAACTTATCGTAAGTTTAATTATTTAAGCTTTGTTATCATTAAAATCTATTATGGAACCTTTTAAAAGCCTTGGGGCTAGCATGATTGCTCCATTGAATTGTACTTTCATTTCACTCAACCAAACAGTACTTTTAATTCTTTTTATATATCTTGTTGGACTCCAGATCAATGCTAAGTCCGTAATAACCCATTTGGATTGAGTCATTTGAGAAGAAATGACCAGAAGGAGAATTATTTCCCACAAATTAAGGAAAGCAATGGTGATAAATAGAACTTTCTTATTATGTCACTTTCATTTATCACAAAAAAAATATTTGGTGATAAACAAACTGATTAACTATATATTTTTTATAATATTAAGATTATCCATCAAAATACAAAGAAATAAAAAGAAATTCGACCTATATTTGTATGTCACATACTTTGCTTTTCTATTCATCCAAACATAATAATAAAAAATATAATTATTTCTTTTCTTTTCCCACAAAGATAAGAGATCACAATCATATATTCTCTTTTGTCATCTATTATTCCAAATCAGGCCTAAACAATAATTGATGTTAAAAAGGTTCATTACCCAAATATTTATAGGCGAATTACATTAACAGTCCATATAGTTTAGGATTTGTATTACTTTAATTCCTAACTTTTCAATTTTAATACATTTAACTTTGAATTTTAAATCTTATTCCAAATAAGGACAATCAAAGATGTTTCCTTTGCAAACAGTCCATTTCAAGGGCAAAGTCGTCATACAACTTATTTTGTGTTGATTAACTTGTCTATTGTTTGAAATGTAATGGTATTTTTTTTAATAAATAATGATGGTACTTTCTTGGTTATAAATAATCTATTTTCAGTATAAAAAAAAATGAAACAACTAAAAATTAAATTGGTGAAAAAAAATTAAAAACACATCATTTTTATATAATTTTATCTTTTGGGACTGTAGGGATAATTTTTTAAAAATAATTTTTATTTATTTATTTTCGTTAAACTAGTTTATATTTTTTCAAAAGTCAAACATGGTGATAACTTTGATATTATTATTAAACCAATCTACTAAATAAAAAAATCAAAACCTAAAAACATTTCATATACTAAACATATCGATTACACATTAAAAACTTAATAATTATTCATTACATGATAACCATTTAAAAATATCTGTTAACAATAAAAACACATATCTATTACATAATACTTATCCAAAAAAATCAACAAAAACAACCACCCATTACATGATAACCGTCCAAAAATATCAACAAAAACAGCCACACATTACATGATCACTATCCAAACACATACTAAAAAATAATTTGGTAAAAAAATAAATATATAAAAGATTTATCATTTTTATATAATTTTATATGTGGTGGGTTGAAATAATTTATAAAAATTCAAAAATAACTTTTTGGCATTTATTTTTATTAAACTAATTTATATTTTATCAAATTTGCGACTTTGCCATTGAATTGAGCATTTTCCGTTTGCAAACGAAATGGAGTCTTCAATTGTTCTTATTTGGAATGAGATTCAAAATTTAGGATCAAATGTATCACAATTAAAATGTCAAAAACCAAAGTAACACAAGTTCTAAATTACAGGGACTATTAGTAAAATTCGCCATTTATTTATTTATTTTGTCAATTTGAAGAATTTTACTTACAAATATTTAAAAAATATATATCAAATTCTACAATCAACTATGTAAGAAAGTTCACAATACATATTGGTAAGTCCAACGCCAACAATCGTTACATCAATATACATATCATTACTTTATTTAATATAAGTAAGAGTCCCATAATAAGAAAGCAATAAACATCTAAAGAAATACAACACAACAAAGAATAAATAATCAACATTTGTATAATAATGATTAATTCCCTAATCTCTCAATGAAGAATATGTAAGAGTAGCCAACTAAACTATCCCAACTAATTAAAAACTTCAAGCACCAAATAACAATGTAATATGCAAAGTTTTCTACAAGACTATAAAGATATAAAAAATAAAATAAAAAAATACTAAAAATTACTATAAGTAAAAGATCTATACAATGTTCGACTGCTTAAATTGATACTAATAATTAACTAATTAGAATAGTTCAGAAGTCACTCCTGTATATTTTCAATTGAAAGGCCAGAAGGTCAATTATTATTAAACGCAAAATTAATTATTTCTTACTTACTAAAATGTTACTCTTTGTATCAATATTGTAGTGAGTTGGTTGGTTGTGTTGTTGATTGTCTAATTTAAGATAAAGGATTATCAAAGGCAAAATTAAAGTGAATCATTTTTTTTTCCTGTATAAATAAATAAATATATATATATATATATATAGTAGAAATAAAATGATAGCATAAGATATCTCATACATCATGCATGCCATGGCCTAATAACATAAGTAAGCTATAGATGCATCATGAATCTAAACATTTGAAATTGAAGCCCCATGTTCTTTCTATATCATAAATACAATAGAAGAGTGTCATCATTGCCACGTGCAATGTCGGTGAACTGTAATACATCCGTGATTAATGTTACGATAATGTTAGATATACCAAATGTTTTACTAAATAAATAATTAAATATTTTATATGAGTATGGAGTTCACAAAAATGTGGGCTTCATATTTATGCGAAATATTTGATCATTTATTTGGTAAAAAAATATGGAACCTATAACATTTTTCTTAATATTATTTTATATCATTTTATCTCCCACCCTCTTTCTCTAAACAACTCTTCTTCTTCTTTTTCTTTTTTTTTGAGAAAATTACAAAAAAAAAATTAAAATTTGACCCTTATAATAAAATAAATCTTGAATTTTTAATTTTATCAATTTAAATTTTAAACTTTTGCTTTGTTTTTAATCTAAAATATTTGCCTATTTTCGTTAAGTAAAATCGATGAAAAAATATATTTTTTAATCATTAAACTCAATAAAAATAGTATTTTAGATATTTTTTTATACATATTTACATTAAATTTAATAACTAAAATATTTTTTCTGGTCAATTTTACTTAACAAAAACAAATAAATTGTTTACATTGAAAACAAATCAAAATATTAGGTTTAAATTGAAGAAATTAAAATTTTAGAATTTGTTTTGTTATAAGACTCAAACTCTAGGGTTTTTTTTTTTTTTTTTTTTTTTTGTAATTGTCCATTTTTTTCTTTTTACTCAAAATTTTAAATTATTGATAAAGTGAAACGTTGAAACTCAAATTGGAGAGGTTGTTTAGAATGTTCTAAAAAAGTTAACTTTTTTAAGCTAAATAAACTAAAACTTCAAAGAGTAAAAAAGTTAAAAATATACTCAATGAATTAGTTTTTGGAACACTAATTTATTTGTGAGCTTATTTTAAACCAATAAAAATTAGCCTCTAAGATGAGTACCCCAAAAAATGGCTGAAAAATATTAAAGTAGTTTTAATTTTTAAAGACAACTGGCTTTTAGACATTAAAAATAAATAAATAAATAAATAAATAAATAATATCATAAGGGATGTTGGTAGTGGATAATAGCATAGATTGGACCACTCATTCAAATTCTAAAATATATATATATATATATATTGGAATGTTTAAATTTGAATTTATTTATTTTTTTTTTTTTTAAGGATTACTTCCCAGTGGAATAAAAAGTTTTTTTACATAAATATGGAGGGGTGCAAGTCATACTTGCATCCGCACAACATTTCACTTGCACCCCACATATTTTTTCATAATTTTTTTTTTCTATCCTACTATGCTATAATTCCCTCCTATATTTTTTACCCCAATGTGAAGAAAATTGAAAATTTGACTAAATATCTCACATGGATGTAGTTCACACTCATGTGAGACATTTGATCATTTATTTGATAAAAAATTTAGAATCTATAGCATTTCCTAATGTTATTGTATATCATCTTATCTCCCACCCTCTTTCACTAACAACTCTTTTTCTTTATCTTTTTCTTTTTTTTGAGAAAATTACAAAAAAAAAAAAAATTAAAATTTGACCCTTATAATAAAATAAATCATGAATTTTTAATTTTATCAATTTAAATTTTAAACTTTTGCTTTGATTTCAATCTAAAATATTTGTTTATTTTCGTTAAGTAAAATTGATGAAAAAATATGTATTGTAGTCATTAAACTCAATGAAAATAGTATTTTAGGTATTTTTTGTATACATATTTACATTAAATTTAATAACTAAAATACTTTTTTTCCCCATCGATTTTACTTAACAAAAATAAACAAATTATTTACATTGAAAACAAATCAAAATATTAAGTTTAAATTGACAAAATTAAAATTACATCAATAAACATAATCATTACTTTATTTAATATAAGAGTTCCATAATAGGAAAGCAATAAACATCTAAAGAATTACAACAGGATAAAGAATAAATAATCAACATTTAATAATGATTAATTCCCTAATCTCTCAATGAAGAATATGTAAGAGTGGCCAACTAAACTATCCAAACTAATTACAAAATTAATAAATTATATAAAAATACAAAAAATGTACTAAATTCTCTTTTTTTTTTTTTTATATTTTTGTATTTAGTGAATTTTTAAAATGTTTTTTTAACAAATTTTTTACTTTTTAGGTATATTTATGTTAGGTATGTCTTTTAAAAAAATTGCTTAAAATATTTTTAAAAATTCAATAAAAACAAAAAAAATACGAAAAATAAGAAAGTAGAATTTTTTGAAATGTGTTTTTGAAAAAATGAAACCAAGCAATTAGCTCTTAAAATTATAACAATGTAATATGCAAAGTTTTCTACAATACTATAAAGATATAAAAAAAAATAAAAAATACTAAAAATATTAAAAATTACTATAAGTAAAAGATCTGTACAATGTTTGATTGCTTAAATTGATACTAATAATTAACTAATTCGAATAGTTCAATAGTCACTCCTGTATATTTTCAATTGAAAGGTCAGAAGGTTAATTATTAGCAAATGCAAAATTAATTATTTCTTACTTATTAAAATGTTACTCTTTGTATCAATATTGTAGTGAAGTGGTTGGTTGTAATGCTGATTGTCTAATTTAAGATAAAGGATCATCAAAGACAAAATTAAAGAGAATCACTTTTTTTTTCCTGTATAAATAAATAAATATATATAGTAGAAATAAAATGATAGCATAAGATATCTCATACAACATGCATGCCATGGCCTAATAACGTAAGTAATCTATAGACGCCTCATGAATCTAACTAAACATTTGAAATTGAAGCCCCCAATGTTCTTTTTATATCATAAATATAATAGAAGAGTGTCATCATTGTCATGTGCAACGTCAGAGAACTGTAATACATCTGTGATTAATGTTATGAGTAATGTTAGAGATATTAAATTTTTAACTAACTAAATAATTAAATGTCTCATAGGAGTGTGGAGAGTCCACAAAAATGTAAGGTCCACACTATATTTGATCATTTATTTGATAAAAAATTTGGGACATATAATATTTTTTTAATGTTATTGTATATCATTTTATCTCCCACCCTCTTTGTCTAAACAACTCTATTTTTTTTTTTTTTTTTGTTGAGAAAATTACAAAAAAAAAAATTTAAAATTTGACCCTTATGATAAAATAAATCCTTCATTTTTTTATTTTATCAATTTAAATTTTAAACTTATACTTTGTTTTTAATCTAAAATATTTGTCTATTTTCGTTAAGTAAAATCGATGAAAAAATATATATTTTAGTCATTAAACTCAATGAAAATAGTATTGTAGATATTTTATATATATATATATATTTACATTAAATTTAATAACTAAAATACTTTTTTCCCGTCGATTTTACTTAACAAAAATAAAAAAATTTACATTGAAAACAAATCAAAATATTAGGTTTAAATTGATAAAATTAAAATTTTAGAATTTATTTTGTTAGAAGGCTCAAACTCTAGGTTTTTTTTTTTTTTTTTTTTTTTTTTTTTGTAATTGTCCATTTTTTTCTTTTTACTCAACATTTTAAATTATTAATAAAGTGAAACACTGAAACTCAAATTCGAGAGGTTGTTTGGAATGTTGTAAAACAGTCAGCTTTTTTTGCTAAATAAACTAATAAACTAAAACTTTAAAGAGCCAAAGAACTTGTTTGTCATAAGTTTAAAAAGTTAAAAATAAATTCCAAAATTGGGGGGTTTTCTTTTTATAATTGTACATTTTTTTTTCTTCTTTTTTTTTTCATAATTGTCCATTTCTTTTTTCTTTTTACTCAAAATTTTAAATTATTGATAAAGTGGAATGCTAAAACTCAAATTCGCGAGGTTGTTTGGAATGTTCTAAAAAAGTCCACTTTTTAAAACTATGTAAACTTCAAAGAGTAAAAAAGTTAAAAATATTTTCAATGAATTAGTTTTTGGAACACTAGTTTATTTGTGAGCTTATTTTAAACCAATAAAAATTAGCCTCTAAGATGAGTACCAAAAAAAATGGCTGAAAAATATTAAAGTAGTTTTAATTTTTAAAGACAACTGACTTTTAGACATTAAAAAAAAGGGTACACAGAGTTTCCAAAAGAAACTTTGTTTAGTATCAAAAAAAAAAAAGGAAAAAAAAAAAAAAAAGAAACACCACAAGGGATGTTGGTAGTGGATAATGAGTTTTTTTTTTTTTTTAAATATTCCAAAAAAATAAACTATTTAGAGAATTGACCCATTTTTGAAACTATTTGGGAAAGTAACTCAGTTTTGAAATCGCATTTTGAACATGTACTTTCAAATTGAAATTGCATTTTCAACATGCAATTTTAACTTAAAGTTGTATGTTGAAAATGCGATTTCAAGTTTACATGGACAGATTTGAAGTCTAAGTTTAAAGTCTACATGGACAATGACTTATTGATGTGGCTTGAAATTGCATGTTGAAAATGAAATTTCAACTACAGATTTCAAAATTCAAAATTGCCTCATTCAGTTGAAGTACTTGCAGTTATTTGAAATCGCATGTTCAACATGCAACTTCAATTGAAATTGCATCTTCAACATGTTGAAATATAGTATTCGTAGAAAGAAATTGTTGAGCTGAAGAGTTTGAGTTTGGCATTCATCATTGTTTTGGGAGTTAAATAAGCAATAATAAGATATATAAAAAAAAAAAAAAGATTGAATAGACATTAACAAGAATCTTGCATGTTACCAATGAAGAGAATATGATTTTAGTGTTGTATAACTTTTTTTTTTTTTTTTTTTTTTTTTACACTTTTCGAAAATCCCTTACGAAACATTGACAAGAGGTGGGTGTTACCAATAAAATTGCATGTTGAACATGCAACTTCACTTGAAATCACATGTTTAAAATGCAACTTCACTTGAAATCGCATGTTGAACATGCAACCTCAAATCAAGTTGCATTTCGAACATGTGATTTCAAGTTTGTCACTGATAAAAAAAAATTATAAGATTTTTTTTTTTTTTTTGTAAAAATAAAGAAATATTACTGCATACGCCATACTTCAAAATCGTTGTAACAGTCATGGCAAATGAAATCGCATGTTCAACATGCAATTTCAAGAAAAGTTGCATTTTGAACATGCGATTTCAAGTGGGTAACACTCACGGGAGTGGTGAAATCGCATGTTACGGATGCAATTTCAATTGAAGTTGCATTTTGAACATGCGATTTCAAGTGAATATTTAGTGAAATCGCATGGTGGGAATGAGACATCAATTGAAGTTGAGTGTTGAGGATGCGATTTGAATTGAAGTTGCATGTTGAAAATGCAATTTCAATTGAAGTTGCGTTTTCAACATGCGATTTCAAGTGAGTGTATTCATTTCATACTTGAAATCTCACAGGACTAGTGAAATTCAAGTGCAGGGCCGGCCCTGGGCATGGGCCAACCAAGCCATGGCCTAGGGCCCCTCAAAATAGATCCAAAAAAAGAGCCGCTTCTCATTATGGTTTAGTATAATATATTAGGTAGGTTTTAAGCTTAAAATATATTTAAAAGGCCCAAACTAACTTAAAACAAATTGACCCATTAAAAAATTGAAAGGCTCATTCAAAAAAATTAACATTGTTATCCATTAAAAATAGACCAAAAAAAGGATCCCATTCTATTACAATTTATTGTAATATATTAAGTATGTTTTAAATCCAAAAAAAAAAAAAAAATTAAGAAAGGCCCAAACTAACTTAAAATAAATTGACTTATTAAAAAATTGAAAGGTCCATTTAAAATAATTAGCATGGTTATCCACTGAAAATAATTTTGCAAAAAAACTAAATTATGCAAGTATGATTGATTTATTTGCTTCTAAAAATGCAAAAAGAACAAGAATTAAGCGACACTTATTAGCTGTTGTTGTAATGTAATACTAAGTATTTTTTGTGATTTTGACACAAATCTTTTGTCTTTTTACTTTCATTTTTTGTTTTTCATTCAATGAAAAAAAATGTGAAGGCCCCAAAAATTTATTAGTTGATTATCGATTTTGGGTCTCGAAAATCTCAGGGCCGGGCCTGTTCAAGTGAGTGTATTCAAATCGTACTTGAAATTCACAGGACTGTTGCATAGTGAGAATGGGGGTTCAATTGCAGGTGAATGGATTTTAATTGAAGTTGCATGTTGAAGATGTGATTTCATTTGAAGTTACATGCTGAAGATGCGATTTTAATTAAAGTTGCATATTGAACATGTGATTTCAAGTAACTGCAAGTATTTCATCTGAATGAGGCGATTTTGAATTCTGAAATCTGTAATTAAAATTACATTTTCAACATACAATTTCAAGCCACATCAGCAAGTCATAGTCTATGTAGACTTCTAACTTAGACTTTAAATCTGTCCATGTAGACTTGAAATTGCATTTTCAACATGCAACTTCAAGTTAAAATTGCATGTTGAAAATGCAATTTCAATTTGAAAGTGTATATTCAAAATGTGATTTCAAAACTGGGTTACTTTCCCAAATAGTTTTAAAAGTGGGTCAATTCTCTAAATAGTTTTTATTTTTAAATTGAAATTCAAGTGAGTGTATTCAAATCGTACTTGAAATCTACAAAACTGTCGCATAGTGAGAATGGGGGTTCAATTGAAGGTGAATGGATTTCAATTGAAGTTGTATGTTGAAGATGTGATTTCATTTAAAGTTGCATGTTGAAGATGTGATTTTAATTAAAGTTGCATATTGAACATGCGATTTCAAGTAACTGCAAGTATTTCATCTGAATGAGGCAATTTTGAATTCTGAAATCTATAGTTAAAATTACATTTTCAACATGCAATTTCAAGCCACATCAACAAGTCATTGTCCATGTAAACTTCTAACTTAGACTTCAAATCTGTCCACGTAGACTTGAAATTGCATTTTCAACATGCAACTTCAAGTTAAAATTGCATGTTGAAAATGCAATTTCAATTTGAAAGTGCATTTTCAAAATGCGATTTCAAAACTGGGTTACTTTTCCAAATAATTTTAAAAGTGAGTCAATTCTCTAAATAGTTTTTATTTTTAGAATATTTTAAAAAAAAACTCAGTGGATAATAGTATAGATTGGACCACTCATTCAAATTCTAATATATATATATATATTGGAATGTTTAAATTTGAATTTTTTCTTTTTTTTGAGAATTACTTCCCAGTGGGATAAAAAGTTTTTTTACATAAATATAGAGGAGTGCAAGCCATACTTGCATTCGCACAACATTTCACTTGCACTTCACATATTTTTTCATACATTTTTTTTTTCTATCCCGCTATACTGTAATTCCCTCTTTTATTTTTTTTATTTTTTATTTTTTTTACCCCACTGTGAAGAAAATTGAAAATTTGACTCTTTATTGTGTATTGTTATTTATCATCGGTATTATTTTATTTCTTAAATTTATTGATCCATTAAAAGATTTTGTTAGTTATGTTGAACTATTTTCGTAATACATATAACCCTCTTCTTTATATTGTGTTTGAATTTTGAATTTATAAAGAGATTTGTAAAAGAAAAATAGAAGAAAGAAACTATTTAAAAAAAATTATGTCTTATTCAGTTATTTCTCTACAAACCTCTCTATAAATTGAATCCAAATTAGGGATGTAAGAAAAATCGAAAAAATCAATTAAACCGATTGAATCGGATCGAACCCGCCATATTTTGTCTGCTTTTTAACAAAAATTGATTTGTGCAATTTTTTAATTTGATTTTTTCAGTTTGGTATCAATTTAAGCACCTTATGTATTGAACTAAAGTGAAACCAATCGATTCAATATATATTACATTTATAATATATAATTTAATAATATAATGATATTAATAAATATAATAAATTATAATCTCAATTAATTAACCTTATCATTCCTATAACTTAGGTTGTACCCTTATTATATATAATTTTAACCAACTTACTATTCTTGAAGCCTTAGTATTTATTTATTTATTTATTGTTTATATTTTTGTTAATATCAAATTTGTAAAGCATTTATTAAATGAATGGATTAGATATGTCTAAAATGGTTGACAATTGACTAATTCAACATTTTTACATAAATGAGTAACTATATTAAAAAATGGCTTAAAGTTGAAATATCCAAAACTGAACCGTTTCAATTGGTGTGGTTTAGTGCGGTTTGATAGGAAAAGCGATTTATATCAATACTCAAAATAATAAAACCGACGTTATTAATTCAGTAAAATTTTTATCTAAATACCGATTGTATCGAACCGATTCATTCCTAATCCAAACACAACCTATTTAGAAAGATGTATGGTAGATAATTCAAAAAAGGGTTATGGGCTTTGTAAGATTGGGTCGGCCTTTTGTTGTCAACAATCCGACCCACCTAAACTAAAAATTGATTGATTTTTATTTTATTTCATTTATAATTTGGGAAACCAAAAGAATTCACTTTTTTTTTTATTATAATTATTTTGTCTCTAATGAAATATTTTTAAATTGTGGTCAAAATTATTTATTTTTTAAGGAAGATCTAAAAAGTAAAAAAAATAAATCAAAAAATAAATTTACTAAAGATAAAAAAAAAGTTCAAAGAAAGTTGATTTTTTAAGCTCTTTTTAGCTTCTTTTTTTTCAGTGATTTTTTTATTATTTTAATTATTTTTTCAATCCATAGAATCTATAAATTTAGAGTTTTTAAAAATTTTAATAAAAATTCACTAAAAATTTTAATAAAAAAAATGCAACAAAAAAGCTAATAAAAAGATAGTTCTCAAACTCTACTCATCAACTCAAACGATGGGCTTATTTTATGTTGCGGTAACAAGTTTACGTTAAATTAAAGAAAAAAGTTTAGGCACACAAATATCAATTAGAGAATTGGACATAACACTATCGCATCAGGTAGGTCTTATCTTTTTATATATCTTACACCTACGTGAGAAAATTGCATTATTATGTTACAAATAGAAGAATTGTAAATTAAATTAAATTCAACTGCGAGTAAAATTAAATTAAAGGTGTGCAATTTATCCACTAATCTGCCAAACCCATCCTATCCTGACCCAACCCGATCTGCTACTCGTGGTTTGAGAGAGGTGATGGGTTTGGATTGGGTGGGTTATAAGATGAAAAAACGTCAATTAATTTGTTTGTAGTTTATAATTTTTCAACTGCCCTTATTTTGACCCAACCCACATAGTCAAGTAGCATACTAATATAATAGAGCTTATAGAGCTTACCCACTTTATTATATCCATAACTGAGGTGTTGTTTAAGATGATTTAAATAAGTATATTTTTTAATTTTTTACAAAAAGACATGTAAAAAAATAAAGAGATGATATGAGCCTATCCACTAAAAAAGTGTATTTATTTAATTTATGTCAAATAATGCCTCAGTACTTATATCCATTTAACCCCGGTAATTAATAGCGTTATTTATATATGTTACTTTATTTTATTTATTCATTTATTTATTTGTTTGGTAGTTGTGATTTGATATTTTTACTAATTAATTTGGATAATGCTATGGTATACACAAATGAGTGTGTACCATTTGCAAGTTAAGTAATTTGTGGGTTTAATTTAATATTATGAGAGTCATAACTTAAAAAAAAAAAAAATTATAATTAAACACCGCATAAGATATAATAAATAACTCTTAAATCATAATAAAAATAATGTTAGAACCAACATCACAATAAATCATAGCTAACAACATAATATATCATAATCAAAAATACAAAAATTATAAGTAAGAATGCATGTAGTAAAGATGTGTACCATCGAATTTCTCAATTAAATTTTTAGTTTATATATTTAAAACTTGCAAGGTCAACTCGCTAATTCATCCAACCTGTTGGTTCAAAACTACCATAAATGTCAACCAATCCGTTAGTTTTGAATATAAGTGGGTCGGTTATGGGTTAAAAATTTGTCAGTCTTCTAAGAATGATTTGATTGAAATTATTTCTCCTGAACCGCCCACCTCAACCCCTGCACACCCTAAATTAAGGAGTGGTTTAATTCATCTTTTTATTTTTTATTTTATTATATCACTTTTTTATTTTTTTATACATTTTTTTCGTAAAAAGATAAAAAGTGTATTTATTTAGATCATCTCAAATAATCCCAAATTCCAAGAAACTAGGCTACTTCACAAAAGAGTTGGCAATATTAAATTATAGAAAAGCCCACCATCAAGGCTTCATGGATGTCAAAAATCGGAGTGTGGTCCAATGGTCTAACAGTCATACCTTCTAATCAGGGCCAATCCTTAACTTTCTGAGGCCCAAAGTAAACTTTCAAGTTGAGGCCTTTGATATCTCAAACCCACAAAAAAAAAAAAAAAATTGTTAATGAAATAATATTCAAAAAATTTTGTTTCTACTATCTACACAAAATTTGTTGAATATAATTACTAAAATATAAAGAAATCATTACAAAGATTGAAAAAAATAAAATTTGATTTTGTTGCTTTATTATTTAGCAAAATTCAATTTACAAAAAATTAAAAGTAAAACAAAATATAAAGCTATAATTCCAAAAATAATTTATCCAAATGCAAACAAAGTGACTTCTCATTTCACGACAAAGCACAAAGAGAAGAATTTTGGAATGTTATTATTGATGTATTTGCTGATAGTGGGCCGTCTCTTATTTCTTAAGAAGAAAAATTTTGGCCTTTGCTTTTGGTTTGGGCCCTTTTGCCTTTGGTTTGGGCCTTTCTAGTCATTTTTTAATGTTGTACTATGTATAAGTGCTGCAAATATTTGGGACCCTAATTTTGGGCTATTTTCTAGGGGCCCAAAGCGGTTGCTTTGTTGACTTATGCCTAGAGCCGACCCTGCTTCGCATGTAGTGAGTAGGAGGTTAGAGGTTTGAACTGATGGAGCAGCGACAAACCCTTCAATTATAATCTAATTGTACTATTGTGTCATGCACAAGTTTGATGGAGCAAGAAGAATACTTCTTTTTAGATTTCTATTTTTGTAGATGTTCATAATTTTTTGAGGACTTGCATTTAACACTTTTGATCATGAAATTTGATCAAAAAATTTGGGCGATCATAGGTTTTATTAAAGGGTTTGGCTGATCTCAAGTTGTCATCCTAATTTCAAATAATATTTGGATTTAGTAAGCCTATTTTTTGACCGATTTTAATGATTTGAATTGTTCACTTTTTATGATTTATTAAAATGTCTTAACTTTTCAAGATGTTTAATGAACTTTTGATGATTGTAAAAAATTTATTCAAAATTGCCCAAACACTTTCATAAACCCAATGGTTAGGTATTCCTCTAATTATACATGGTTGCTTGTTATTTATTTATTTATTTTTTTTAAAAAAAAAAAAAAGCCCTCAACTGTCTTCCCAACTAAAGTCTAGTGTCTAGTAACATCTAAAATTTTAACTATTATTGAATTTTGAGTTTGGGTAACAATATGTAGAAAGAAAGGAGATAGGGAAAGGAATTAAACTTAACACTTTTCTCATTTTTCATCAACAACTCCTTTCTCAAAGGATGTTGCTAAATGTCTAGTCCTTTTCTTTGGTCCTTCATATTATAATATATATATATATATATATATTATTTTTCCTTCATACATAACTTCCCAAACCTTAACCTTTATCCTACCCCACCACCCATCACCACCAACGTTGGCCGCCACCACCAGCTCTATGCGACCCGCCAACCCTTTCCCAACTACCTTGCTGCTTTCTAGCATTGCACAACGTCTCTTCGCTCTTTTCTAACCTCTTTACCTTTTGTTGTGATCACTACACTTACATCCCCTTACTCCCTAGCAATCCCTATCGTCGCAACCTCTACACTCTTCACAATCTCTTTTTTCATCTATCTCTCTTTGTCACGATCTCTATTTGTTCCGTTCTTTGTTAGTAGTGTCTAAGTGGTTAAAAGGGATTGGGCTAGTCATGGAAAGGAGTAAGGGAGTTGCCAGTGGAAGATGGGGGCTAGAGGAGGCTAATCGGAGATAGGGATGAGGGTTACCTGAGGAAGTTTCGGATGATGGTGGGTGCTTATAGAAGGGAAAAAAAAAATGAAAAGAAAGGGAAATTTTTTTGCGTATGTGAGTCAAAAGAAAAAGTGTGACAATACTTAGCAATATCCTTCTTAAGGCCAAGTTTGGGTACTCCCAAATAATTCAAAAAGTCAAAAAGTTACTCAAAAAGTTAACACTATTCACCAAAAGTCAACAATTACGGCTGCACAACTCCCAATTCAAATTTTTCTCTAAAAATCAATTTTCACAATTTTTTATTACACATTTTTTCATAAAAAGTCAAAAAGTTAACTCAAACATCCATATTTTTAACCTCAATTTTTTTGTCCAAAAAGACAAAAAGTGCACTTATTTAGGCCAAGTTTGGGTACTCCCAAATAATCCAAAAAGTCAAAAAGTTACTCAAAAAGTTAAAAAGTTAACACTATTCACCAAAAGTCAACAATTACGGCTGTACAACTCCCAATTCAAATTTTCCTCTAAAAACTAATTTTCACAATTTTTTATTACACATTTTTCCATAAAAAGTCAAAAAGTTAATCCAAACATCCATATTTTCAACCTCAACTTTTTTGTCCAAAAAGACAAAAAGTGCACTTATTTAGTCTCCCCAAATAAGGCCTTAATCTTCCCAAACAAGTCCTAAATTCATAATCCAAATATAGCCGCTTTTCAAATTCATGACCCAAACATAATTGGTTAGGACAATCATATTGCCACATTGGGTAAGGGTGGCTTTATGATCTTGAAGAAGGAATGACAATGCATTCAATTCAGCTCAAGAATCACATCAAACCTTCAGGCCCAACAAGCTAAGCGGGCCACCAGCCCAATTAACAGACCTAGTTCATCACGCAATTCCTTTTTCTGTTTCTCGTTTTCAAACAATTCTGAACACCTGAGCGCTCTCTCTCTCTCTCTCTCTCTCTCTCTCTACATGGTGATGGCACTAGAACCCCACGCATCACAGAACCCTGATAAAATTCACACAGACGTCCTCTTAGAAGCAAGACAAGCTTGCTACAAGGTATTCACTCAATTTTCTTCAACAATTTATATAGACACATATTTGTGTGTACATGTATGCATATGTGAATGTGCATTCTTAAACAAACTTCCAAGGCTTAATAATCTTTGAATGTTCCAAACCCACAAGGCTCGTGATGCATTCTATGCATGTTTGGAGATGGAATCGAACAAGAAACCAACCGAAATCGCTTCAGTTGGACTACTGTATCCTGTTGAATGCAAGAAATCTAGGGATCAATTTGTGAAACAATGTCGACCCACTTGGGTAATTTACTTAATTTTCAATTAATATTTGTGGGTTTGCATGTTGTTTCATTGTTATGTTTTGGGTTTTGATTTTTGAGAGTGGTTTGTTGTGAATTTTTGTACAGGTGAAGCATTTTGATAGGCAGTACGCTTCGAAGAAGAGGCTCCAAAGGCTTTTGGATGACAGTGAGTCCAGGAGAGGTCCGTTGTCACTTCCACAGCCTTACACTTTCAAGCCCACTAATTGATTTTTCACATATATAGGTCATCTTGAAAATTTGTTTTTATGGTTGAGAGTGATGAATTTGCAATTGTATAGCGATTACTTTACGGTCAAGGATTTTGGGTTGTATGGGTCATCTTACAATAGAATTTTCATTGCCTGTCTTACTGAGTAGTTTATATGGTTTCATATGTACTTGGTGAAAGCAATTGTGGGTTTTTGTTATTACTAAACTCACCATTATGCAAATATAAGTTTCGAAATTTGAGCAATCATGGTAATGACTTATTTTGTATTTTGATTGCTCTTATTATTTCAATTCCAAGTGAATGTTTGGAGATATACTTTTTCTCATTGAATGTAACTCACTCAGTTCTGGCGGTCAGCCTTTTGCTTTTTTAAATTTTTTATTTTTTTTTAAAGGAGTAATTGAGTAAATTATGGCCTCATTGGGCTGGGTTGATCCATTTTGGCAGGGGTGTGAAGCTTGGCCCCTGTGGAAGAGGGAATTGAAATCTTTTGTTGGTTACCCTTGTAGTGTATTGGGTGACCCTTGCTTTGATTCTTCCACAATCTTTGGGTTCGAGCAAAAAGAGTTATTATGTGATTCAGACTGCGGAATCAGGCAATTTACTTATTCCATGGATTTTGTTACTTTTGCGTTTATGGTTAGATTCATTTCATGTATTTGGACTTGGTAAAATGTACTTCCACAATCAACATAATTTTAACCTTGATAGTATTGTGCTTACTTGAATGATCAAGTGTTTTTTTTATTAGCAACAAAGAAATTTTATTAAAAAATGAGAGAGAGAAAATGCAAAGAGTATAATAGGGGAAAAAATTTCCACAAAGAAAAAAATTTGCATATTACACACTATAGGTCTCTAATATCTACTAATTAAAAACACAGGATCAAGTTGTTTTTTTATTTTTATTTTTTATGTATGTTTTCAGATTTTTGTATTGTTCTAGGTTGATTTGTGTGTCTGTGCATATGCCTTGTGAACAGAAAGGTATATGCATTTTTATGGAAGTGGATTTCCTCCATATGCCTTTTAATATATATATACAAATTATATTAAATTACAAATTTGAGCACATACCAACCCTGTTCTGACCCTTATATGGTTGCGGTATTCAAACCAATAACACATTGGGATATTGAAGGATGTAAGATAGGTGAGTAATAGTATGTTCTCACAAAAATGCAATGAGATGACAACTATATTGAAGAGCTTTGTGATAGTACTTTCTTGCATGAACTGTGGCGCTTAAGATTTGATTATCAATAAGTTAACACATTGGGAAAAGGTAATCAACAAGTGGTGTTATGATGAGGAATGGGAACAATAAAAGGACAAATTTAGAATTTCACAAGGACTACTTTTTGGATGTTTTATAAACTACTTTGAAGTTAAATTGAGTTTTATTTAAATATTTTATAGGTTAGAATGTTTCTAGGTGGATTCTTTTAATTAGGTTTTAGCTATGAAGCACGGGTACAAGTATGGGTATTGGTGTTGGTAGGTCATTAGCAAATCGGTATGGCCAAACCTTAAAAAAAAAGAGGATACGATTAAGTTAGGGGTACGTCCATAATTTTATTTTTATCTTTAATAATACTTAGTATTGCATGATATATAACGATTAGAAAATCAAATGCAAAAAGCCGTTAAAACAAGGTACAAAGTTTAATGACAAAATCAGTTTAGATTGAGTCCCTTTGGGGACATTCGATAAAATTGGAAGGATATAGAGAAGATTAGCATGGCTCCTGCATAAGGATGGCATGCACAAATGGAGAAATCAGTTTAGATTGAATCTACAAATCAAAGTTTAATGCCAAAACCAAAAGCAAGGTTGATGTAACTAGTTTATTCAATGCCAATACATAAGAAAATTACAAACCAAAGTTTAATTCTAAAAAGAAAACTAAGCATAAATAAATGGAAGTCCTACAAAACTAAGAATCTACACTTCCATCAACTTCATCACTTAATAATATAGCTTCCATTTGTGGCTCGTCAAGTGAAATATTTGCGAGAGAGATATATGCTCGGTAATTTCAAAAGGACAACCTTAAAGTATTTCTCAAATTTGTGGTAATTGAATAAATATCCTTTATTTTATGAGTTTTAAACATAGACACAATATATTTATTCTGGTACCCCCTTATATTTAAAAAAAGGATATTTATGCATCAATGTGTCCACAAAAGTGCCCCATAGCTACCCATGCCATACTCAAGCCAGACCCAATATTCAAAAAATTAATAAAATAAACCAAATGTCTTTCACATAACCAGTACGCATGCTGTTGTACCGGTACACCTACCAATACTGGATAAGTGTCCGGTACTTATATGATAAGATTTTTGGAGTATCATGCTTTATAGGGTTTTAGCAGGTAGGGCTATTTTGTTAACTATACAAATTGCTAAACATAGCTATTGGGAGTTGCTGATGAATTGTATTACATGTTAAATATTATTTGGGTCTCATATGAAGACTTATTTAGAAAATTTTAGTTCAAATTATTTTGGTTTCCTAATGTTGGAGTCATAGTGAGGGAAAATGTGGAGGCTTAATATTCAACTTGCTCGCAATAACTTTCCACCATATGGAGACTTAAATGATAATTTTATTAATTAATGTCAATTAGTATTTAATATTTAATTTCTTATTATTACCGTATTACTATCTCAGTCTCAAATTGTTTGTCTGGCACAGAAAATGAGAACTTTAAAATAATATATTCTCGTGTCAAAATTTTCAATTTTTTTTTCCCCACAAAATAAGAGTACTTACGAAATCTTTTAGTTGGTAGTTTTTTTTTTTCAAACATCACTATGAGAATATATTATTTTTAAGTTCTTGTTTTTTGTGTTTTTAGTATCTTATTTTTAGTTTGCGATTGAAAAATAACATTAGTTTAGGGTCAGGGATTATGGGATGTTGGGTAATCTTACAATTAAGTTTTCATTGCCTTCCTTACTGTGTAGTTATTATGGGTTCATCTGTAGAAAATGAAAGAAATTGTGGGTTTTTTATTGGTGAACTCATCACTTTACAAATATAAGTTTTGAATTTGAACAGTTGTGATAGATACTTATTTTGTATTTTGGTTACTCTTTTAATTCCAAATGTTTGTTTAGATATACATTTTTCTTCTTGAATGTTGCTCACTGGGTTCTTGGGGGGTTGAACATTTTATTTTTGTGGGAGTAGTACCTTAGTAAACTGTGGCCTCATTGGGCTGGGTTGATTCATTTTGGCAGGGGTTTGAAGCTTGGCCCTTGTGGAAGAGAGAAGTGAAATCTTTTTTTTGGTTATCCTCATAACCTATTGGGTGGTTCCTGCTTTGAATCTTATACAATCTTTGGGTGAGAGAAAATAGTTCTTATCTGATTTGGTCTGTGGCATCAGACAATTTACGTAATCAATGGAGTCTGTTACTTTTGGCATTTCTGGTTAGATTTATTTCAGAGTATTCGGTCTCAATAAAATATACTTATGGAATGAACATATACTTATCCTTGATGGTGTTGTGCTTGCTTGAATGATCAAGTGGTAGTTTTGCTATGTGTGTTACAAGTTTCTTCTATAATTTTAAATCGATTGCGGATGTGTGTCATGGATTTCTATGGAAATGGATTTCCTCTAATACTATTTAATATTTTTTTTATTTTTGCAAACTAATATTCGGTTGGGAACTTGGGCAAGTACCAACTCAGTTGTCAACTTTTTACCCTTAATTTTTTCGTTGTTAGTTAGGGTATTCAACCCAATAACTTATTCGAAGATTGAAGTAAGTAAGATGAGTGATGATATCTTTCACAAAAGGGCAAAGAGATGACAACAAATATTGAAGAACTATATGATACTAGAAGTACTCTCCAATGTAGCTTTCTTTTGTGGACCATGGCACCAAGATTTGATTATCAATAAGTTAGCTCTCATAATGAAAAGGTGCTTCACAAGTGGTGTTATGATGACGAGTGGGAAGAATAAACCAACTATTAGAATCCTAAATAGCTTCTATTTAGGTACCCTCCAAAACAGTAACATGTTGATTCTCAATCAACCCTAATACCCTTCCTTACATTTTGACCTTCATTTCAACCATTCAAACCCTAAATAGCCACTACATAGGCCAATTTAGTCCCTTTAGTTGTGCCAATTTTGAAAACCTATCAAGCTTCTATTTTTGAAACCACACTAATTAGATTTTATTTTAATTTTTATTTGCAAGTCCTAGAACATGTGTTTTATCTTTTAGCTTTTAGAATCTCAATCCTAACAACTTTTCATAGCTAAAAACCCACCACAGAATTCAATTGTAGGCTGTATTAAGCCTAGTTTCTTAATCTTCCCTACATCATGTTACTTATATAAAAGAGAAGGTGCAGTATGATTAAGATCATGGAATTTTTTTCGTGCAAATTGCAAAGGATTATATCTATTGGGCCTCAAAGAAAAGAAAAATAAAACAATTTGATCTGTTTTTGTAGTTCAAGATTTGTCTTTTATATATTATTTGAAATGTAGGAAAAGAAAACTTCATTTAGTTTTGGTACTTAATTTATTCTTAATATGTAATGGTTGTTGTGATTCTTAGTTTCCTAGTCTCAAAGTCTCTATACAAAAAAAAAGAAAAAAAAAACACACACTTGGGCTTAAGGTAAACCTCACAAAGTGGCTTCTTGTAGATTTTTTCATCCTCAAGTACTTCACTAGCTCTTATTAGGTATCCTATTTCTATGGTTGCATACACTTTTTTGTGGGGATAGTTTTTAGAAAATGAAAACTTAAATTTGGTCTTGGGCCCCATAGGTTTTGTAATTTGGGACTTTCTTTTTCTTGGAAATCTCATAAGTTTTCTCTAGAATCAGATGTTACAAAATCCTCATTCTTGATGTCTTTGTTTGGTATGTAAGCAACTAATTGTTGTCTCTAGTATCATGTTCAAAAGAAATTGATTCATCATTTGTGACATCTACCTAGGTGGGTTACGAAAGAATAATAGTTGGTAATCACATTTGAATATCTTACATGATGTTCAAATGTAATCATCTTAACATTACATGTTAATATGTATGCATACCGCAACCAATGGATGGGTGATACCTAAACAATAGTATGTTTGAAACCAAAATATTCCAAGATACGTATTAAAAATCAAAAGAAATAAGCAAACATATTAATTAGTAAAAAAAAAAATAAAATCAGTTAAAGATACAATTATAATGGTAGTAGAAGACTTGATTCTACTTTTGTTGTTTAGAATTTAGAGGCTTGAGACAACTTTTTTTATGTCATTCTCTTAGTTTATATTTCACCATGTTTTGCAACCTTCTAGAACCAGGAAACACTCACCAGTTGCAATCCTAGTACCTGTCATGACTTTGCACTTTCTTTTCAATTTGTGGTGTAGCTTGTGTGGTATTATGGTAAACTGCAGGTACTCTTAAGTTGACTATCATAAATGTGGCAAGTGGGTATGGCCCTAGAGGATTTTTGTTCAGAATACTCTATTTGGTTTTTAACTTGTAAAAATGAAGCCTGTTTCAGAAAATTGTTGCAATTTTTAGCTATAAAGGCTTGGTTACTAGCTATGGTGCTTAAAGGTATCTGTAACATGGAAAAAGAGAGGAAAGAAACTAGAACACTCAAATTCTAAAAATTGTTGTCCCAAAAACATACCTAAATTCTTGCTATATATATATATATATCTGAGAGAACAAGAAGAAAAAGAAACCTATATTCTTAATTGGAACACACAAAGTTAACTTACTTTGCCCCAAGTATCGTACATTTGAAAATAAATTGGTGGTTAAATAAAACCCATGACTAGGTAATAATTAAAAAAAAAAAAAAGAACAAAAGAACAAAAGAATTCATTAAAATAAAACCATAAATATGAACCAATTTAGACTGGATCAAAATAATTAGATATCACAAAGCTCTAATTATCTATATTAGAAAAAAAGTCACATTCCTTTTTTCCCTTTTTGTGAAGCATAATCAACTAGGTTTGGCTCCCAAAATAGTATCAAGCCTTCATCGTGTCATATTCCTCCAATTGGTGAATAGTCTAGCTCAAGCTCTATAGCAATGACGTGCAATGACTTCCTTCCAACCTTCACACTTGAACTGTTGTGGGAGTTGAAATTTCTAGTCAATAAAATATTGCTTTCTTGATTGGAAGAAATAACAATGACTATAGTAATACGATCAGCTAGGCCTGATTTGGCCACTCTAAGAGCAAAACCTGCATGGGCCCATCAAGCAAGCCATGGTACTAGGAGATTGCCGCCGTTCATGGCCATTATGGGGTGAAAAACCTACACAAATCGTGATTCGTAATAGATTTAATTGCACCAAATCCCAAACAATTGAAACTGACAATCTAAATCATCTAGCACGTACGAAAGAGATTTAGATTGTTGTTTCACAATTAATAAATCAATACAAACAACTATAATGTGGAAAAAATCACAGTTGAAGCATCTCCAATTGTGATAAAAAATCACGGACGAAACGCCTCTAATCAATCCACTATGAAGAATGAAAGAATACAAATTTACCAAACAATTTATCTAAACTCTGTAAAATTGTCTTCAACAATTTGTTCCTCTTTTACCAACGCCCTCGTCTTGGAATTGATCAGCTTGATGTCGAATCCACAACATTCACGTCAAATCCACGACCACGAGTAGCTTCGAACTCCTTCAAAGACTCACGCTCAAATCCTCGGAATCCATCGACGAATAACTCTTTTGTATTGAATAATCAAAACACAATCCCTTTGATATGATCCACTCGATTCATAATATAAACTCTCATAGATATCAACGGAAAACCAGCAAAGAAGCTCTAAGTGAGAACCCTAATACCCAAGAAGAAGATCTGGAAGCCGTGTCCTAGAAACGGACTTGATCGCAACTTTATAGCAGGCAAAATCGCCATCACTGCTCGAGCCATGGAATGGTCGCTCGAGTGGTGTGACTTAAGCGCATGTTTTTGCATGAGTGTCTTCGCTTGAGCAATGGAAAGTTCGCTCGAGCGTGAAAACTCAAGTCCCAATATTTTTTGTAGTCAGTTCAAACTTTTGTGAGGCTTGCATCTTCGCACGAGCGATGCTTTCATTGCTTGAGCAATCAAGTTAAAATCCAAGGTATAAAAACAATGCAATAAGACATGTTTGTTCGCGAAATTGGCAACAAGTAGGGACCTAACAATCTCCCCCTTTGTCAATTTCCGGGCAAAACATTTTGACAAATTTTCCTATCAAACACACGCACTAGACACAAAAACTAACTAAACAAACCACTACAAAACTAGTTTAAATCAACCCTAACTATATAACCAGCCTTGAAGAAACCACCTGCAAAGACAAAACATAATCCAAAGCACTGGAGATAGATGACTAATCAGAAGTGTATCAAATCAAAATCCACAATCCAAAACTCATAATTAGAACTATTAACAAAATGAGGATTATCCAAAAGCAATAACAATTCTGAATTAATCAATCTAAAGTTCAAGTCTAGTAGTCTAGTTCAAGTCACCATCCCAAACTAAAGTCACAATTAGTCAACCCACCCACAAAAGTCCAAATAAAAAATATACTCCCTTTTTTTGTCCAGGAGAGACAAAGTAGACAGTGGGAGCTATCCAATAGATACAGGTTAAAAGAGATCAAAACAGGAATAAACAAAAAAAACTGTCAAAGAAAGTAGGAAAAAAACAAAAACTGTCCAGAAGATAAGAAAAAGAACTATCCAAACAGAATAAATCACCACTAATCACTAAGGCCTATTTTGGGAAGTGGGTTATAATCCACTTCTTAGATTATAACCCATTTCCTCTCTCACAAAAAAGCTGCTTATAAGCAGCTTTTCACCAAAAAGCTGATTATAACCATCTTCCCAAAATAGCCCTAAGAAGGAGGTGGCTGCTGCATCTGCAAAAGAGATAGCATTTGGGCAAGTTGCGTGGATGTCTGATCAACTGTCTGCTCAATGTGACCGAGTCGGCCATCAAAAGCATCAAGATGAGCATCCATGCAATGAAGTCGCGGGTTATGGAATGCTCAAGCCGTCGTAACTGGCTGTGAATGGTCCGTGGAAGAACAGCCTGCTCCACCTCACTAGCTGTTATAGCATCAAGCTTGGCCTCCTCAGCTAACAGGTCTTCACCTGCATTAGAATGACTCGCTTGGCGATCCAATTCCAAGGGGTGCCACACAATTCAATGGCTACCATGTCAAAGTCTGCAAATATGTTTAGCAAGAAATGAAAAGTGACAATTCTAAACTTCAGGAAGGTCAAGAAACTTTCGAATAACTTCCTGATCAATGAAAATTTCTTTATTTCGAACCCAAGAAAAGCGAGTGTAATCATCAACAGTTGAAAAAATATATCTTTTACCTCCAATACTTTCAGTACAAGTGGGTCCCATAAGATCCATATGAACAAGTTCAAGAGGATGCTTGGTTGTTAAGTTGTTTACCTTTTTATGAGGGGCACGAGTTTGCTTTCCTAATTGACATGACCTGCACACATGGTTCACATTCTTACCCATGTTGGGCACTCCTCTCACAATCTCCTTGTTGACTTAGTTAGGTCTTTAAAGTTCATGTGATCTAATCTTTGATGCTACAAGTCAAGATTACTTATGATGGACGAGTGACAAGTGAGATCATTAGTGGTAACAATCCCATAGTAGTTATTAGATGTGCGAACCCCATGCATGACAGTATTTTCCTTTTTATCCAAAATTTCACATTTATTTTTTGAAAATAATACTTCATGATGAGAATCACACATTTGACTGATGCTCAAAAGATTAGCTTTAAGGCCATCAACAAGCGAAACATCTTCCAGCTTAGGTAGACTGACCACACTTAGAGCCCTTACCAATGACTCTTGAAGTGCAATGACTCTTGAAGTGCCACCATCTCCAAAGGTAACAATTCCTCCTTTATTTCTTAAGAGATGTATAGTAGGATTTGTCACCTGACATGTGATGAGAGCACCCACTATCAAGATACCACATGTGTGAGTCACATGCTTTCAGTGTAGTGTGAACAATAAAACAAGGTCACTCTTTCTCACCCATATCTTTTTGGTCTTCATAGAAGCGGGACTGGCAGTCTTGGTAAAAGTCTTAGCATTGTGAATGCCATTATGTATCTTGGTATTCTGCCTAGACATGTAAGGTTGTCTCCTAACCCATGAAGTATTAGAATTTTTATATTTTTGAGACACCTTACCAAACAACTTATAACAATAAGGGCGAATGTGGCCATACGTACCACAATAATGACAAATGAAAACAGGTTTTACCTCCCTTTTGTTGACTACACCCTTTTTAGGTTGGTGGAGAGATTTATCATTTTGTTAAATCTTCAGCTTTCGTTTTCCTTGAGGCTTAATGTCATGAGATGTAGAGGCCTTCCCCTTTTGTAGTATTGCGTGACCATAGCCTATTCCACTTTTGTCACAACTCATATGTTGTGATCTGATGATGTCTTCCAGTGACTTTAACCCTCTATTCCACATGTCAATTGTGGCTCTAGCATTTTTGATTTCTTTCTCTTTTTGACTTACTAGCTCTTCCAAGGCAACTTGTGTCAACTCAAGGGATTAAATCTTCTCTTCATATGTGGCATAGATTTTGAGAAGTTTATTTCTTTCGGTCTCACAAGTCAGAAGCTTTGCACAGAGATCTTGTCTATCACTTGAGATCTTGATGACATCCTTTCTAGCTATTGAAATCTCTTCCTTTAGCTTGACATTCTCATTTTCTCATGTTTTGAATTTGATAGTGAGTTTGTCATTTATCTTGAATAAGTTTAGAGATTCACCGTATAGCTTTTCATAGGCATGTTGAAGTTAGTCACCATCAATCTCATCATTGTCTTCCGAGGTTTCATCTTCTTTTTGTTTCTCTTTCTCCTCGAGCGCATCCAGTCAAGCGACTAAGGCATGAAGATTGCTAGATGGTTGTGAAGATGACTTTCCTCTTTCATGGAATTGCATAAGAACATCCCATGCTTCTTTGGCATTCTTGCAATGAGCAATCCGTTGTTCTTCTTCTTCAGAAATTGCTTCATGGATGGTGTTCAGAACTCTTTCATTGTTCTCCATATCAGCTCTTTCAATAGCATTCCATTCCTCTGTCGGCTTGGCAACCTTTTGATTGGTGACCGGATCGATCACAAATGGTGCTTCAACATTCTCCTCAATTGTGTGCCAACCTTCAGGATCTCAAGCTCTGAGATAGACTCTCATTCTACACTTCCAATACAAATACTTGCTCCCATCAAAAGTAGGAACACGATGCACACTAGGGCCATGAGCAAACTCAACCGGCTTTGGAGTTGGTCGAGTGAAGCAAGAGTAGAATGCCATGTATGTACTATCTTCGTCTTCATCGGATTTGGTTCCTTTTGTTTCTTGCTCTGACCTGGTTTCATCATCCCAAGTCATTGTGTAGACTTTCTTCTGATTCTTTTTCAAAGGACATTCGAGTGCAATATGCCCAAACCCTTAGCATTCATAGCACTTGACTCCTTGTCCTCTCAAATTCTTCTTCTCAGCTTTCGGAGCAACTTTAGGTGGAACAATTTTGAATTTTTCATTACCCTTATCTTTTGAACTAGAATCTTTGAAATTAAGCTTCTTTTTGTTTAATTTTTTTTAAAAATTAATTGGTAAACATAGCCATCATTTCAGACTCTAGATCAATTTCTACCTCAGTGTTCTTAGCAATCTCATGAGCACTAGTAAAGGCCACACTATCTTTTTGTTTTTTTCTTAGAAATCTGATGGGCTTCATAAGTCTGCAGGTTTCCAACCAACTGATTAAGCTTGAGGTTCTCAACATCCCGAGTCTCCTCTATAGCTGTCACTTTTGATTGGAACCTATCGGGTAAAGACCTCAAAATTTTACCAACAACTTTCGATTCAAGAAGTTTTTCACCGAGTGTGAAACATGAATTCACGATGTCACTAAGTTTGCATAAAAATCATCAAATGTCTCATCATCTCGCATAAAAAGAGTTTCAAAAGAAGAGGTGAGACATTGAAGTTTTGATCTTTTAACAGCAGTAGTACCCTTGTGAATAGTTTCAAGAATATCTTAAGCCTCTTTTGCTACCTCACAGGTACAAATACAATGGAACTCTTCTGGTGTGATGGAGCAAAAGAGAGAATTGAGCAATTTATTGTTCCAACTCGAATTTTGATAATCAATTGCGTCCCATTTATCAATTGGTTTGGGGATATCAATACCATCGATGGTAATAACAAGTTCACTCCACCCATAGATAACAGAGTACTAAACTTTATCATCAATAGATTTTAAAAATGCCTTCATATGAGCTTTCCAATAATAATAGTTTGTCCCATCAAGTAAAAGAGATCTATGGGTCGAGTTACCTTTGCGAATTGAATCCATGACACGAATCACACAAAATCACACTCTTATAGTTTTATTTAAAAACAAAGAGTGACCTGCTTTGATACCAATTAAAATACCTACGTGGTTCGTGATTCGTAATAGATTTAATTGCTCTAAATCCCAAACAATTAAAACTGACAATCTAAATCATTTAGCACATACGAAAGAGATTTAGATTGTTGTTTCACAATTGATAAATCAACACAAACAACTTTAACGTGGAAAAAACCACAGTTGGAGCACCTCCAGTTGTGATAAAAAATCACGAACGAAACGCCACAAATCAATCCACTATGAAGAATGAAAGAATACAAATTTACCAAACAATTTACCCAAACTCTCTCAAATTGTTTTCAACAACTTGTTCCTCTTTCACTAATGCCTTCGTCTCGGAATTGATTAGCTTGATGTCGAATCCACAACATCCACTTTGAATCCACGACCACGAGTAGTTTCGAATTCTTTCAAAGACTTCACGCTCAAATCCTCGGAATCCACCGACGTATAACTCTTTTGTATTGATTGATCAAAACACAAACCTTTGATATAATCCACTCAATTCATGATATAAACTCTCACAAATATCAAAGGAAAACTAGCAAAAAAGCTCCAAATGAGAACCCTAATACCCAAGAAAAAGATTTGGAAGCCGTGTCCTAGAAACGGACTTGATCGCAACTTCATAGAAGGCAAAATTGCGATCACTGCTCGAGCCATGGAATGGTCACTCGAGCGATGTGACTTAAACGCATGTTTTTGCATAAGTGTCTTCGCTCAAGCGATGGAAAGTTCGCTCGAGTGTGAAAACTCAAGTCCTAGTATTTTTGCAGTCAGTTCAAACTTCTATGAGGCTTGCATCTTCGCTTGAGCGATGCTTTCACCGCTCGAGCGATCAAGTTAAAATCCAAGGAATAAAAACAACGCAATAAGACATGTTTGTTCGCGGAATTGGCAACAAAGTAGGGACCTAACATGGGAAATTAAAGGAGTATTGTGGGAATTTGTCCTTCAATGTGTACAACTATATTTTCCTACTAGATGAATTCAACATGTGGACCAATGGTGATTTAATTACATTCTTGATTTGCATTGGAAACAATAAGGAGCCCAGTAACATCCATAATTTTAACATCCTTATTTTTTACAGTGATCATTTCATTTGGTATTGGTTTGCATTGGGAACAATAAGAAGCCCTATAACATCCTTAGTTTTGATAGTGTGCTCATTTCATTTGGTTTTGGTTTGCATTGTAAATATTAAGAAGAACTCTAACATCCATAATTTTAGCATTCTAGTTGACTGTGTGCTCATTTCATTTGGTTTTGTGTGCTCATCTCATTTTGTTTTACTTTTCTCAAGCAATGAATTATGCCTGTCACTTTTTTTATTTTATTTTATTTTTTCAATTTATCTTTTGAAGTCTAGATGATGATCTTCTTCATGATCTTTAAGTAATTATCCATTTAACAAAAAAATATAACATGATCTTCAGTATGGCAAAGGCACACCATTTTTTTTAAATTTTTTTTTGAACTTTTTGGAATCCTAAATTATGTTTGAGATGTCTGATCTTCTCACATTGCTTTTGGATATTTGCATTATGGTAAAAGTTTGCCAGTGTTGAAGAAGATAATCATACCTGAACATGGTTCTATGTTCCTTTGCTACAAAAGAAGAAGAAGACGTGGCTTGTGTAGGAATCTTGATAACTACAATAAAATGTGACTGTCATAAAACTTATATTAGGGTATCACTTGCAATTTTGAATTTTAGAGTAGATTCTTTAGTTGTTTTTAGGAACCAAAACTTCATTCCCACAAGCTATCAGTCTGAGTAAGTAAAGCTAACAAGAAGGAAGAGATAAATGAAATAAAATACTTCGAAATTTTGCTATTCAAAATCCTTGTCTGAATCCTCTAGCTAATGAAAATAAATTCCGGTTTTTGTTTCTGTGAAGCACAATAAATCACCTTTGACAGCGTGAAAATTAATCTGAAACCCTTGATTACATTATTTTATGAGGGGTTCCAAGAATAAATCGACCTCCTTCCTCTTTATTGCGGAATTGCTAGGGAGTTGTCGACTCTGTTGTTCAGTTTTTCATTAGTGATTGGACTTTCCAAAGGTAAGTGGTGGGGATGGCTGATAAACAGGTGGCCAAATGGGTGGTTTTCCAGCTTTTTGTTTGGTTGGAATTGGGTTTCCAGATTGGGGGAGTTGTCTGATAGCCCCCTTCATTTTACTTTTTTATTTTAATTGAGTGATTCTTTATCTTTTATTTATTTATTTTTTCTTGCCCTTGTTAGTGCACGGATGAATTTGGCTGACTACATTATTGAATAGTGTTTAAGGGGTGCTGAGGCATATACGTTGATGATAATAACAAAAGTAAATTAATTAGTCATTTGTGAACAATATGAGAACGCAAATTCCTTGCATTTTGCTTCCAAGTTGATTCGAGATTGTCAAGCTGAAGAATGTAGCAGAAATGATGCTTGCTTCAGGAAAGTAAATATCGAATATGATGTATGGAATTTAAACTTAATATTAAAGGTAGTAGCCTATTGTGTTAAATTGACTAGATAGAAAACTGCAGGTTGTGTAGCTGTTTAGCTGTAGTAATATGCTAGAAACTCAATTGAAGGATAGAGTTTGATTTGATGTAGGGTTTTGTTCTTTGAATGAGAAAATTTTTTCAGTGGGCACTTATCAATCAAGAATCCTAGGGCTATTTGTATTGAATATCAGAGACACTAAATGCTACTTAGATCCATATCTTTTTTAATTATGTCAGTGTTTAAGAAAGATCTGTTCATTCTGTTTCATGGTAGGGTAGACTGACTATTCTTTTTAGTTGCTATAGTGGGACTGGAAGTTGGGAGATTGAGTTATTAAGAAAGGAAATTATTGGTTACATGGTTCGAGAAGCAAATAGGCTTTCTAGAAATGAGGACTTTATTTATATGATTAGATACAAATGAGTGTGTTCTACCCTATGTTAAATGGGTACTTCAAAACACACGAAGGATCTGTGCTGGACTTGATAATGGGTGTGAGATGGCTAGATATTTCAAGCCTGCTTAAAATTCAGAAAAATACTTTCTTAATCAAACCATGATAGCCAAGGGTGGTCAACTTGTCAGAGCAATTCCTAATCTGCTTTAACCTTATGTGCCAAAACAAACACTGCACCCTGCTCAAATCCCTACATTAAACCCATTAATTTGCATCCTGTTGGAACTGTTATGTAAATAAGTTTGACCCGAGGATGTTAAAAGAGTGTGTAAACAAATTTGAGTCTTGATTATCAGATGTTTGTATCAAATTTCCTTGATTTAGAGCAATTTATAATTTCTAAATGAGACTCGGTTACGTTTAACTGCACTACTCAAGAAAGGGAAGAAAAGGGCCTGAGTTCAACATGATTTATAGGTTGTGGTTTTGTCTATTATTGAGCCCTCTCAGTTACCTTGGAAAATGCTGTAGTGATGGTTCTTCTTGGCAAACCCTGTTCCTAGTGATCAGTTCTAACTTCTATCTTGACATCTATATTAAGTAAAAGGTGATTTGAGTCATTTTCCAACAAATGTGTGCATGTGGATACAGGGGTTTTATCTGCAACCAACAACACACAACTGCGTGGAACCATAGCTGAAAAGCCTTTTGAAGTTGTCTTTGGCTCCCAACTTTTAGTACGTAAGCACAGTTGCACGAAGCTTCACTTCTAGCATTAAAATTTTGGTTCCTTCCTTTTCTTGACCTTTAATTTCAATTTTTCCTTTGTGCAATATGTTGGCTCAGGAAGATTTCCAATTTTATCAAATCTGCAACTACTTTCATGTTCATTTTTCTATTTGAGTGACGAAATGCATAATTTGCTTACATTTGCTTGTTGGGATTTATGCATGTGTAGAAGGATATACTATCTACCCTAAAAAATTACAATAATGAATCATGATGCTTTATTGAGTTGACCTATTCTTTTTATAACACACAGTAGTGGACTTCATGTCTCGCAATATTCCCATGTGCCTATTATATTTGATACCAGTGGAATTTGGTAAGGTCTTTAGAGTACAATTAAAAAAAATTTAAAGTCTAATTCATTTAATGGAGTCAGGGCATGTTCTCTTTTTGTGTGTGTGTGTATGTGTGTATCTCTCTGGATGTATGTGTGTATAAAGTTTTTAAAGGACTTAGCGCTCATGATGTGCTATGCTATATTGACATTTACAAATCTTGGGGACTTGATATCTTAGTTTACTCAGGGATATTCCTTTTAAGTTCTTTCTAATGTGGTTTTACAATTTTCAGTAAGTGACAATCTACACTAACTTTGGTTTGCCTTCAACGTTCCTATCTTTGATTTAGATCTCTACAAATTCGCTTCTTATTGGATGTGTTTGGTAGATTAAGTACCCTGTATCCTTGTCTTTTGAACTTTGTTTTGTGAAGAAAATATAATAACCATATTATGCTTACTTTTGCCGCTAGACTATTCATTGTTGGGTTTTGTAAATCTTACAGAGTTCAAAAGACAAGGACACAGGGTACTCGACACAAATTGTCAACCTTTCTTGCTAAGTTTATTTCCTACCTTTTTCTTGGATTGCTTTCGTGCCTTAATAACCATGGGGTTGTGTCTAGTGTTGAATTCATTGGTTGTTCCTTTAGTAAAGGAAAGCTATTTTTGCTCCTTGTTTCTACTATTATCCTAGGTTTTGTTGGCTTCAAAGTTGGAAATTACCAAATTTTGAAGTTACTAATTATGTGAAGAATTAAGAAAGATAAATTAGATACATAATTAACCTTCGTGATTTTTTGCTCATCTTTACTTTTTGGGTTACCTACTTTGTGTAGTTCCTTTGTTTATTTCAGTGAAGGTGTTGTAACAAAGGGGAATAGTACCCGGTTGAATCTGTTCCACCTCAAACACAAACCACCCCTCATGAAAATTCTATTTCTACCTTTCTCTACACCATGGCTCTGCTCCCCGACTCTTCTACCATCTTTGCACTTCTCCACCTAAACACTGACATTGAATCCGAAACTGCAGACCTAGCTCTACCATTCATCCATATAATGAGCCTAGAAACATGCTGCTCCCAAGTAGATCAAATTATTGAAGAAATTCATGATAATGGTGCATAAAATATGGGAGATGGTCTTTGGCAGTGAGATGGACTTATTTACCTTTCTATTTGAACATGATAGGCTTCAGGTTTATTTTAGTACAAATGTTGGGCTATAAAGAGGTTGAGTCAAGCAAGGTAGTAGATTGTTCAAGCTTGATTTGAAAAAGTGACAAGTTTCAAAATATGTTCAAGTTTAGTTTGATTATATAATGAACCAATCTCAAATGAGCTTTTAACGAGCCTAACACGAGTTGATCTTGAGTAACTTGATTTTTTTATAGTGCATGTAAACTTTTCGAGCTAAGTAGTAGATTGTTTAAATTTGGCATGAAAACTTTATGAGCTTAAAATTATGGTTAAACTTGGCTTGTTTACATACTAAGTCTATCTGAAATGAGCTTTTAACAACCGAACACGAGTCAAGCTCAAATAGCTCGGTTTGTTTAACGTCCTACACAAATGAGATTTGCATGCAAAAAAAGCTGGCGTACCCTCTGTAAATGATGCACAATGGCGGGAGTCTTATGCATTGGACTGGCAAATTTGATTTGCATATGCTTTCTATGGGCAAAGAAAATGTTTTTGGGTGTAAACTAGGCATGTCATAATCAGCGGGGGTGGTAGTTCAGTGGAAATCTGGGTTGTCCCCACACAAGGCCCGCGGGTGCAAACTATGGTCTACTTTGCTCCTTTGTCGCCCGCCTTGAAATTTTGATGTCAGGTTTGTCTAGGGTCCATTGTTGCATTAGTGGGGGGTCCTTTCTTTTGAATTGGGTTAAATCTGATCGTTGGTAACCTTGAGGTTGGAGCCTTATGAAGCTATGATGCCCTCACTGAGAATTTATTTATTTATTTATTGTTTATTTTTAGTTAAAAATGAAAAAGGAAACAAAAAAAAATTAGGCATGTCATGTGGGACTTGATGTGATTAGAAGGTGTTGCTCAAGATGCTTTGACTGAGAATTAGAGTTAATATTAGTTACATCCACCTATTGTCCTTAGTTGCTTCCAACTCACCATTCTCAATCCTCTCCTAACCCCAATATTATATGCAACTTCACCTAACATGAGAAATTGATCACAACAAAGAGGAAATCAGTCAATATGTACATTCCTCCAACAAATTAAAATAAAAAAAAAAAATTGAATAATTTAAAATTTAATTATGATATCTATTTCTTTTATTGGGAAGTTTGTTGAAACAAAGATTTGTTGTGTACTGGCCTTATTTGTTTTTGTTGTGCAACAAATAAACACTTGCAGGTAAGGACCTTTTCTTAATTAAAACATATGATAGTGTGTTATTCTCTCTCTCTCTCTCTCTCTCTCACACACACACACACACACACACACATACACAGTTAGAAATATGTGGTGGTTTCATTTGTTTTGTATGTGCAAGTTGAAGTGTGGTCAAAGCTGCCTTTGGGGGTCACATTCATCCATCAAAGGTTTTAAAACTAGTCACCACCCAAACTCATTGTCAATTGGATTGAAATTGCCGACTTAGCCTAGGGCCCCATGATTCAATATTTAGCACCTAAATAAAAAGCTGAAGAAATACCAAACTTTAAAAAAAAAAAAAAAGAAAAAGAAAAAGAAAAAAAAGAAGAAGAAGAAGAAAGAACGCAAAGTACATTATAACACAGAAATACATGTACGTATATAAATGCAATGAAGCAAAGACGACAGTTGAGCAATGATACCTTGTGTTCGTTATGTTCTCATTACGATAAGACAACCTTACATGTTCTTAAAAATTGTTGACAGCCTAAGAAATTTTGGCAAGAACTTATTCCCCCATCACATTGGATGCTCTTTTTCTCATTGTCTGGAAGTTGCCTTCCCCTGGTTAGGCAAAGGTTAACGTCGATGGGGCTGTTTCTCGACAGAATGGCCAAGCTGCTTGTGGGGGGTTAATTCGCTTGGATCAAGCTGCTTGGGTTTGTGGATTCAGGTATCATGTGGGTCTTTCATCTATTCTTGTTGCAGAATTATGGGGTATTTGGTACGGGTTGCAGGTGGCTTGGTTTCCAGGTTATCACAGCATTATCATTGAATCAGACTTTGCGGAAGCAGTCCAAGCTGTTCAGAAAATCAATTCTGTGCACCCTAATTTCAACCTTTGTCAAGACATTTGGGACTTTCTGAATAGGGAGTGGCAATGCAAGCTTCAACAAATCTGACGTGAAGCAAGTGTTTGTGCAGACCTCTTGGCGTGAACTATAATGGCTGCTCTTGATATGTTGGCAATGTTTCTTGATAGTGATAAATAGCGGGTTGGTTCCTCCAGGATTGTTAGGCTGTAATTTATCTATTTTTGGCTTCGGCCCAACTTTAACCCGAAATAATAATAATAATAAAGATGTGAAAGGAAAAAATTATACTTATCTTTAGTAGCCCAAGCTAAATGGAAAATAATTGTACCATCAAGGTGGAAGATAAGACTTAAAATTGGAATCATAGCGCAAAATTCAGATGGGGTGCATGAAGATTAAAAAAATTCAAGTAAAACAAAAAGAAAATTCAAACTATAAGGTTTGAATGTGATCTTTTTCTTCGATAAAATAAAAAAATAAAAAGATACGAGAGAGCGACCAATCATAGCAATTTTCATTGGTGTGATCAAATGAACTCTTATCTGTTGGAGAACTGAATAAGAGGGTCTTAGACAGGTATGATAAACAGGGTATTATACATAAAGAGCTGCAGAAGTCTGTAAAATGGACTTGAGACGTAACATGATATAAACTGCATGGCCTCCAAACCTGTGGGAATACCTCCCACCCACTAGGCTACCATTTTGAAATGTGGTAAAAACCCAACAGCAAACATGTCTTTACAAGGAAAAATATCAAATTAAAGTTGACATGGGTAAGCCTATAAAGATTATAGCCCACCATTTAGGGCCCAATACATAATTCAAATAGTAAAGCCCAGCATTACTGAAGCTCCGCATAGCGATAAGAACCAATGACATCAAGACATATGGCAAGAGAAAGGCAAGCTACATAAGCAGACAAAGATCTGCAAAGTTATTGCCATTGCACATCGCCATTAATAAAGCCCCTTACAGCATTTATTGCGATAACTCCTCTCCGTCGGGACAGAATGCCTTCACCATGAACAAGGTAAGTTAGAGCATAGACTTTCGGTCAATGTGACAGATCGAAAGGGACAACGAAATGATTACCAGAGGATATAAGCAGACCTCGAAGACAAGAAGAAGGTTAAGCTTTTTAACTCTAATCTATCTCTACATTCCACCTCTCTCTCTAACTTGCTCGTCGGAGGGTTCGCTGGGGGACTCTCCGTTTCCCGTTGAACTCTTGTGCAGGTTCCTCTGTGGGCTTGGTCACTCAGACACCGGTTTGGAAAGCGTGGATTAGTCCGACCCGTTCCGTCTGGAACCCGCAGTATCATCAGTTGGCGCCGTCTGTGGGAAAGTTTTTGTTTCGCGTGCTAGTTGTGCTCATTGTCGCCGGAGACCCTCTTCCTATAACCCCCTCTTACCACCTATGAAGGTGGATGGTCACAATTAGATCCATGGCTTCTCACCCTAATGTCACCGATCATCAAGCCGACCCTCCCAATCCAAATAACTCACCACAGTATTTCACCGAGCTCACCAACAAAGATAATAATCGGCCGAAAGCAAAACCAAGCCCTGATTAATGCTCTACTCCAAAGAAACCTTCCTATGCCTCCTTCACCACCTCCAGATATCCCACCCAACCAAGAACGAGCCCTGAGCCATGCTATCCAGCAGCCTAATCCACCCAACTTGGAAGGCTTGCAACCCCCTTCCCCAGGTATAAACCTGCCACCCCGGGGCCCACATCCATCGATCCCGGCACCAATCCCTGAAGGAGAGGCCAGCAGCATCTAGCCCTCGCTGCCTTCTGGTGGTGACAACATTCCTATCTGGGACGCAGAACTCCGAGCCATGAAGCTCCAACTCCAAGGGGTCATGCAGAACATACAGCATAAACCATCTACCACAGCCAACTCCCCATTTGTTACCTCCATCAGGGACAAACCTCTACCTCCTAAGTTCAAAATGCCTACGATCAACTCTTTTGACGGTACAACGGACCCAGTCGATCATTTGGAGACCTACAGAACCCTTATGATCCTCCATGCATTCCCCGATGAAATCATGTGTCGGGCTTTCCCCGTGACACTCAAGAGGTCAGCTTGACTCTGGTTTAGTCAACTGCCAACAGACTCTGTCTCCACTTTCCAACACCTTAGTGAGTCATTTCTCAGCCATTTCATTGGAGCCCAACGCCAGCGGCGTCCGGCAACCCAGCTCCTCAACATCCGTCAGACTGAGGGGGAGTCGCTGCGCATCTTTGTCACCCGCTTCAACACCGAAGCCCTGCAGGTGGCAGAAAACGATGACAAGTTCATCCTCACAGCATTCATGGCCGGCCTACGATCATCTGATTTCCTTTTCTCCCTCTCAAAAAATCCCCCGACCTCTATGGCAACCCTTATTTCCAAAGTCCAAAAATACATGAATGTAGAAGATTCCGTAGCCGCTCGCCAAGACCCTACAGCCAAAAACCCGACCTCCATAGAGAAGAGAAAGGACTCAGAAACCAGAAACACCCAGTACAATAACCAAACACCTCAGTATATTGACCGACCCCCCCCAGCTGACCGGTCGGCACCAGCTCGACCGCCCGGCCTGTTTGAACGGTACACACCCCTTAATTCTCCCATGGAACAAGTCCTCAATCAGATCCAATGAGACTACCCTCTGAAATGGCCCCAACCATCACGGTCTCCTTCCAATCGACGAGACCAGTCCAAATATTGCCGTTTTCACTAAGACCACGGTCATAATACCGAGGAGTGTGTTAACCTCAAAGATCAAGTCGAGGGCTTGATACGTTAGGGACGTCTCAGTCGGTTCACGGAAACTCGCCCTCAGCAAAGGCAAAGGACCGAACCCATCAGAAACAACCGCCGGCCAAGACTCTCCCCAAGAACCAAGACAACCTAACCACAGCCGCCATGATCGCCTCCACAAAGAACCCCGAGCACAAGGTAACCCTGCCCCCCCTATCGGAGAAATCAAAGTCATAGCCGGCTGGCTTGCTTGCAGAGGTCCATCCCGCTCGGCTCGGCGGACAGAACTCAGAAAAATAAGACAGGGCTCAGACAAAGAAGTTGCCACATTAGACCGCCCTCCCAAACAACCCAAGCAATGGATGGAGCCCATCACCTTTACGGAAGCCGACTGCACAGGCATCCGTTACCCCCATGATGACCCCCTTGTCATTTCTGCCCTCCTCTCCAATTACAAAGTCAGACGGGTCCTCGTCGACAATGGCAGTTCTTCAGATATCATCTTCCTAAATGCCTTCCGCCAGCTCAAGATCGGGGAAGAAAGTCTGTCTATTCTCCAAACCCTGTTGGTCGGTTTCACTGGAGACCGGGTGACCTCCATCGACTCCATCGATCTTTCCATCACAATCGACGAATACCCGCCGCAGACCACAAAGTTACTCACCTTCCTTGTTGTCGACTGCCCTTCTGCTTACAATATCATCCTTGGCCGCACCGCCCTAAATGCCTTCCAAGCTATCACATCCACTTTCCATCTTGCCATCAAGTTCCCCACCGATCTTGGAGTCAGCACAGTGAGGGGAGAGCAGACCGTGGCTAGAGAGTGTTATGTTGCCTCACTTAAAGAAGTCAAGCTTAAGGAGGCTATGATCATTGAAGGACTCGACGTCAGAAACGAGGATGAGCTGGTCAGAGGGGAACCAGTGGAAGAGCTCGTCGAGGTCCTCATCGATCCCACCAACCCGGTAAAAACTGCCAAGATCAGCAGCCAACTATCCTCCCAAGCCAAGGCTGACCTCACCGCCCCCTGATCGAGCATAACAACGTATTTGCCTAGACCCACTCCAACATGCCAGGTATTGACCCCTCTTTCATCACCCACTGTCTCAGCATTGAACCCCATTTCTGACCCATTCGCCAGAAGCAGCGCATCTTTCATCCGGAGTGCAATAACCTTATTGCTTCTGAAGTAGATAAGCTCCTTGAGGCACAGTTTATCACAAATGTGGACTACCCCAGATGGCTGTCCCATGTGGTTCTGGTTCGTAAAAACAATGGTAAATGGCGACTCTGTATCGACTACTCCGACCTCAACCGAGCTTGCCCCAAAGACAGTTATCCCCTTCCTCGCATAGATCTGCTGGTTGACACCACGACCGCCATCAAATGCTCAGTTTCATGGATACCTTCTCTGGATACAACCAAATTCTGATGCACCCATCTGACCAGGAACACACCTCCGTCATCACCGACCAGGGAACCTACCATTACCGTGTGATGCCATTTGGGTTGAAAAATGCTGGAGCCACTTACCAACGGTTGGTCAATGCCGTCTTTCATCACCAGATAGGCCGGAACATGGAAGTATATGTTGACGACATGCTAGTCAAGAGCAAGCTCTCCACTGATCATCTGGTCGATCTGCGAGAGACCTTCACCACCCTACGAAAGCATCAAATGAAGCTCAATCCGGAGAAATGCGCCTTCGGCGTAGGATCTGGAAAGTTCTTGGGTTTCATGGTCAGTCAGCGGGGCATCGAAGCTAACCCCGAAAAGATCAAGGCCTTAATTGAAATGCAGTCACCCAGAACGGTTAAAGAGGTTCAGAGGCTTACTGGCTGAGTTGTCGCCCTCAACCGCTTTATTTCCTGAGCAACGGACAAGTGCCTCCCATTCTTCAAAGTTCTTCGGCAAACTTTTGAGTGGACGACAGAATCCGAAGAGGCCTTTCAGCAGTTGAAACAGTGCATGGCCAACCCCCCCTACTTTCTCAGGCAATCACGGGCGAACCCCTCTTCCTCTATTTAGCCGTGTCAAACACTGCAGTTAGTGCAGTACTCATTAGGGAAGACAGCTCTGTCCAACAACCGGTCTATTACATCAGTCGGGCTCTCAGAGGCGCGGAACAAAATTACCCATTGTTAGAAAAAATGTCCTTGGCTTTGGTCACCGCCTCCAGACGACTCCGTTCTTACTTCCAAGATTCCATAGTGGTCCTCACTGACCAACCATTGAAGAAGATAATACAACAACCAGAGCTTTCCGGCAGACTTATGCAATGGTCAGTCGAGCTCAGCCAATTTGACATCTCCTACCGGCCTTGAACGGCGATTAAAGGGTAAGCTGTTGTCGATTTCATCCTAGAATTCACTAATCCCACTCCAACCACAGCTCCTCCGCCCCCGCCACCCCCTACTGAGATAGAAGACCCCCACTCTTGGACCTTCAATGTCGACGGATCATCTCGCAAAGAAGGCAGTGAGGCTGGTCTCATCCTTACCGCCCCTGAGGGTGGTTATTTCAAATGTGCTCTCCGCTTCTTGTTTAACGCAAGCAATAATGAGGCTGAATATGAAGCATTGATCGCAGGTTTTCGCCTCGCCAGAGACATTGGTGTCAGCCACATCCAAGTGTTCAGCGATTCCCAACTCATTGTCAAAAAAATCATGGGGGAATTCGATGGCAAGGAAGACACAAAGCGGGCTTATAAGGATATCGCACTCCCTCTCGCTCGCCTCTTCAATAATTTTCACATCAAGCACATCCCTCGGACGGAAAACTCCAAAGCAGATGAAATGGCTCAGTTAGCTTCGGCAGACCAATCAGACCTCAGCCACGGTGTCTGCCTCGAGTACCTGGCCCACCCTGCCATTTCCCCAACTCAGCAACAAGTCTACTTCCTCTAAAATGAACCTATTCCATGGGCGGCCGACATCTTTTTATTTCTGACAACGGGGGAATTGCCAGTCGACAAACAGTAGGTCGCTAAAGTTGTAACGACCCGAATTTTAAATTCACATCGGATTGATGTATAGTGGTGCCTGTCACCTTAAACCTTGTATGGTTGTTGGACTCTTGATATTGATGGGTTGGCAAGTGAACTTTAAATAGTATGATTGAGGACCCTTGGATAATGTTTGGAACCTTGATTGAAGCCTTAAGAAGATATATAGATAAGATTAGATAAAAAGTTCCAAATTTGAGTTTGAATTTCTAACCAACCGTCACTCATTTGCCCTTTTCTCTTTCCACACTTTGAGTTTGGATGTGAGGTTAGAACCATTGGAAAGCTTATTTCCGGGGCTTCAATTTGAGCACAAGAACGACCTAAAACGGAGTCCGGATGGGAGAGTTACGCATGTTTGAAGTTTCGGGATCTGTGCTGAAAACAGGTCCGCTCGAGCGGGAATTTCTCCGCTCGAGCGGGAATTACGGGACAGCAGCTTTAAACACGAATTTTTGGATCATTTCTTCCATTTTCCTTTTCCCTTCTTTTCTTCTCTCCCTAGGTCCGAAAACCCTAGGGTTTTGATCCCCAAATACTTCCATTTTCCTTAGGTTTGAGCAAGATCTTTCACCAAGATATGAAGAAGGCAAGAGGGTAAACATTTTCAACCGATTGAAATTTCGGGATTTGGGGGATTTGTCTCAAAGCTTCACTCCTTGTTTGATTTTGGAGGTATGTTGGGATTCTATTATGGGGTTAGATTATGGTTTATAGATTATGGACCTAGGGTGCCTAATAAATGAGAAGATTTGAAATAAAAGTGATGGGTTAAGAAGATTTAAATTTTATTGGAAATTTGTAGATTTCTTGGAAACCCTAAGTGGATTTTGATGATAATCAATGATTTAGCCCAAATTGACAGTTGAATCATGAAAGTGGTAGGTTGAATTAAATATGTTCAAGTTTAATTGGAATTTGGTTATGTTTGAAAGTTATGTTTAAAATTTGCGATTGAACCTTGTTAAATGCATTGTAAATTATGTTTTAATAAAAGGGAAATTGGGGGAAAAGAGTTGTTGATGATGCGAATGATGTAAATTCGGTTATGGAATGTTGAAATGGAATTCCTTTTTGAATATGTTGGTTTATATTTAATAATGTTGAGTTGAATCATGTTGCCTATATTGAATTGTGTTTGATGCCTTAATGTATAAGTTGTGTACATGTGCAGGACATAACCCGACAAAGACAAGCACTTCGTTATAGCACTGTGAGTAGTGATATGTTTTATATCTAGCTAAAGATTGTCATTAGCAGCTTATGGACACATGATTTCTATGTCACTAAGTGAAAGAAGTTAATTACGTAACGGAACGATGGAATGAATGAAATACCTTCAGTAAGTAAAGAGGTAATGGAAAGTTTCATATGCAGTTAATAATTGTCACTATCATTTTGTACATGGATAATATGTAATGATGTTCACAGCTTTAATGTTTGATTTTATGTTTCTACATGAATGAAGTTACTTATGTAAAGAAATAATAAAACGAAGGAAATACCATGTAAGGAAGTAATGGGTTGAATGTTATATAATTACGGTATGTTTCTAGAAATGTAAAGTATCCATGAAAATGTTATGCGATTATGTCCATGTTTAAAGTATGGAAAGAATGTTATGCAAATATGTAAATGTTTCAAGTATGTTACAAGGGCCTCGTGCCAAATGTTTCAAGTATGTTACAAGGGCCTCGCGCCAAATGTTTCAAGAATTTACAAGGGCATTTTTAATGCCAATTTTCAAGGGCTTTATGCCAACTTTCAAGTATACAAGGGCTTTATGCCAATTTTCAAGGGCTTTATGCCAATTTTCAAGGGCTTTATGCCAACTTTCAAGTATACAAGGGCTTTATGCCAATTTTCAAGGGCTTTATGCCAACTTTCAAGTATACAAGGGCTTAATGCCAATTCTCAAGGGCTTTATGCCAACTTTCAAGTATACAAGGGCTTTATGCCAATTTTCAAGGGCTTTATGCCAACTTTCAAGTATACAAGGGCTTAATGCCAATTCTCAAGGGCTTTATGCCAGCTTTCAAGGGCTTTATGCCAACTCTCAAGGGCTTAATGCCAAATTATTCAAGGGCCTCGTGCTACAATGTATAAGGGCTTTAAGCCAAAGTAAGATGCTCAAGCTAAGATGTTTCAAGATGTGTAAGTTATATGTTTTGAGACATCCAAACTAATATGTTTCAAGATGGTTAAGTTATATGTTTGAAGATGCTCAAGCTAATATGTGTCAAGATGTTGAAGCTGATATGTTTTAAGATGTTCAAATTCATATGTTTCAAGAGGTTCGAGCTGATATGTTGTAAGATGTTCAAGTTAATCTGTTTCAAGATAGAGCCTAAGATCATTACAAGGTAACACAAACTCACACTAACTATGTGGACTTCACATGGTATGCTCAAGTATGTGTCTTGAAGTTATTTGAAGTTTGGTAAGTATATGTTTTGAAGTTTTATAAATATGTGTTCTGAAAGTTATAAGTATACATTTTGAAGCTTTGGATACCAGGTTGGAGCTTTAAATGAAATTGAAAAGTTTCGGAAATTGCATGGTCCGCCGAAGGAGGAATTCCCTGCCGAAAGGAAAATTGACCTCCCAGCAATTTTATTACATTGTACGGTCCGCTCGAGCGGCCAAAGTGGCGCTCGAGCGGGGACCTATTTTCAGGAAACTTCGAAATGTTACATCTAGTTCATATGTCCTTCCTCACTTATTTATATGGTTTAATAAGTACAGAGAAGCTACGAATCCATGTGTATTTTCAAGGATAGTTCAAGTATGGGTTCAAGTATATTTCAAACATGTTTCAAGTATGGTTCTAAGTATATACAAGTTTATATATGTTTCAAGTCCACAAGTCTTCAAGTATACGCCTGTTACAACTTTATGTCTATTACAAGTTCAAGTATGTTATACGTATACGCATAGTTGAAGTTCAAGTATATTACAAGTCTATGCATGTTAAGATAAGATTACAAGTATAATACAAGTCTATGCATGTTAAGTATATTACAAGTTCAAGCATGAGTACTTTTATTATTACAATGTTTAAGTTAAGATTGCTTTATTCACGTATTGCTATTCACTGAGCTTGGCTCACCCTCTATATGTTGTTTACAGAGGTACCAATCGAAGGTCACTATAACCCAAGGCGTCCATTCCTTTTTGTCCACCTTTAAGAGTCCAGGCACTAGGCGAGACCACTCAGCTCTGTGAAGCTTTATTAAGATGTTATCTCGTATTTTGAGTCTCATTTATGGTTAAACGTACAAGATTTAAAGTTTTGTTTTGATGCCCAATCTTAGAGTTGGGACTGTATATGTATATCTATATGATTGAGGCTCACTGTATAATTTTGGCCTGTGACTGGTTAGTATGATGTGTGTGATGCATGTGATCCTGGCATATTAGAGGTAGCTCAATGGAGTTGTTATTATGTTTAAATTTTGGTGCTTCCGTCAAGGCCCTATATACTATGCATATTAGGTTGCTTCTTGTTTTAAAAAAAAAAAAGAAAGAAAGGTCATGCCCAAACTTTTAGGGGCGGGTTTGGGGCGTGACAAAAGTCAAGGCCCGGTCGTCTAACTACATTCTTGTCAGTGGCCTCTTGTACAAACGCGGTTTTTCATGCCCATACCTGCGATGCCTCAATCCTGTTCAAGCAACCTACGTGATGAGGGAAGTCCATGAGGGTATCTGTGGTAATCATTCGGGCGCCTGGGCCCTAGTCCACAAAATACTTCGCACTGGTTATTTCTGGCTTACTTTCAATCAAGATGCGACAGACTTCGTGCTCAAATGTGATAAGTGCCAGCGTTTTGCCAACATTCCCTATGTTCCTCCTATAGAATTGATCACATTTTGCAGTCCCTACCCATTCGCCAAATGGGGGATTGACCTAGTTGGTCCATTGCCCACTGGCCGAGGCCAAACCAAATTTTCCATTGTCGCCATTAATTACTTCACTAAATGGGTCGAGGTAGAACCCTTTGCCACAATTACCTAGCGGAACACAACCAAATTCATTTGGTAGTCGATTGTATGTAGATTTGACATCCCTCAAGTCATCGTCTCTGACAACGGCAAACAATTTGATAATGCCAAGTTCAGGAAATTCTGTGCAGAACTTCAAATCTAGCTATGTTTCTCTTCCCCAGGTCATCCTCAAGCCAATGGCCAAGTTAAGGTTACCAACCGTTCTCTTCTTAAGATCATCAAAACTAAGTTGGATGCTGCTAAGGGACTCTGGGCTGAGAAATTACCGAATGTACTATGGGCCTACCGCACTACCGCTCGAACCCCCACTAAGGAGACCCCCTTTTGATTAACATACGGCGCTGAGGCGGTCATCATAGTGGAAATCGGTCTGTCTACCCCAAGAATTCTACATCTGAATCCAGAACTAACTGATAAGCTTCGTCGGGCAGACCTAGATCTAATCGAAGAGCTCCGAGAAACCACTGTTGTCAGACGGGCCTCATACCAATAGAAAATGAGAACACATTACAACCGCAAAGTCTGACCGAGGGAGTTCTCCGTGGGGGACCTTGTTTTGCGCGAAGTAACCCTTGCCACCAAAAATTCGGCTGAGGGCAAACTGGCAGCCAAGTGGGAAGGACCTTACGTTGTTAAAGCCAGACTTCGTCCGGGCACTTACCGACTTCAGGACATGGAAGGCTGAGACCTTCCCTATCCGTGGAACGCCAAACACTTGAAGCGTTATTTTTAATAAATCCCTATTTTTGTATTGATCGGTTATTGTATTTTCTTTTTTGGCAATCTACACACTTGAATGTTCTTCTTCTTCTCTCACATGATGTAAATTTCTGATCAAATGGGCTACACTTTACATGACAACAATCTTATATCTCAGTTATTTGTGTGGTACCTTAATAACGTCTTGATTGTAGCACTCAGTTACAAGCCTCAGCTAGACTGAGCATGAAGAGCTCAGCCAGACTGAGTCACTTAAAGCCTCAGCTAGACTGAGCATGGGGAGCTTAGCCAGACTGAGTCACTTAAAGCCTCAGCCAGACTGAGCATGACAAGCCTCAGCCAAACTGAGCATGAAGAGCTCAGCCAGACTGAGTCACTTAAAGCCTCAGCCAGACTGAGCATGACAAGCCTTAGCCAGACTGAGCATGAAGAGCTCAGCCAGACTGAGTCACTTAAAGCCTCAGCCAGACTGAGCATAAAGAGCTTAGCCAGATTGAGTCACTTAAAGCCTCAAATGGATCGAGCATAAACAAATTTTAGCTAGATCGAGATGACAAGCCTCAGCCAGACTGAGTCACTTAAAGCCTCAGCCAGACTGAGCATAAAGAGCTTAGCCAGATTGAGTCACTTAAAGCCTCAGCCGGACTGAGCGTAAACAGCCTTAGCTAGACTGAGCATGACAAGCCTCAGCCAGACTGAGTCACTTAAAGCCTTAGCCAGATTAAGCATGAAGAGCCCAGACTGAGCATGAAGAGCTCAGCCAGACTGAGTCACTTAAAGCCTCAGTCAGACTGAGCATGAAAAGCTTAACTAGACTGAGTTACTTGAAGAGACAGCCCGACCGAGTTAATTATGGCTCAACCCGAACTGAGCACGAATGAAGCGCTCGGCCAAGCCCATTCTTGCAACTTCATGATTGTGGCATAATTGCCATACTTAGTCAAATTCCAGGTCCATGTTTTTACGCCTCTTAACACTCTTTACATTTTTTAACTTTCATTTCCCAACCCAACCTTTCATTTGTTAACACCCTTACAACGTGATTTAAAACTCTACTTTTTGGGACCCTTACAAGCCAGACTGACTTCCTTTTAGGTCGTGATTTGAAACTTCAATTTTTTTGACATTCTCACATTTTAAACTCCACCATGCATTGTGGTTTTTTTACAAGTTAGACTGTTTCCCTACTTCTCAATTTTCACTGCAATTTATACATAAACTGTGATACCCCTGTTCTGTATTATGTTAATTGGTCCCTAATACGCATGTGATTATATGTTTTGATATGATTTTGTGGGCCGTTATGTGGATATATGTGATTTTGGAACTCTATCTGTTCATCGTAGGAATATCTGTTTGAATAATCCGCTTTGGAAATTAAATTGAGGGCCCTAACGGCCACAGAACCCGAAATTGATTACACCCTTGTGATTAACGTAATTTTTAGAGCCTACGGTGAAATTTAATTGAAAATTGATTCTGGTCAATTTAAATTGATTAAATTGATGAACTAAGTGCCCTATTATTTTATGTTAGAATAATGTGTTAGTGGGGCTTGTTGGATGTTAGCATATACTCTCCTTTAACTCTATCCAACTCAAACATCTGAGTTATACACTTGAGAGAGAGAGAGAGAGATACGGCCTTAGAGAGAGAAAATGGAGAAGAATTATGCAAATTTGGCTTAAAGCTTGGGAGTTTGAAGATTAAGCTCAAGATTTGGCTAGGACTTGGGTGTTTAAGGCTTCTAGGTGAGTAATTATCCCTTGAATCATGAATTCTTGTTTGCTAATTGTAAATTCAGAATTGAACAAGGAGAAAGAGCATGAGTTGAGTTAATTTTGTTGAATTGAGCTTAATACGTGCATGCATGTAAGAAATTATCTTGAAATTGCATGTTTGAGCACAAATATGTATAATCCATGTGAAATGTTAAGGGAAACTTATGTTTTGACCACCTCTTCACCAAATGAGTTGAGAATAGTGAGCATCTCCCACATGCATGTACAAATTATGGGAGTGTAAGTCTTGAATATTTGAATTTGAGTATGTTGGTGATGAGTTTGTCATATTTTGGGGGCATGAATGTGAATTAGTTGTGAATTGAGCTTCATAATGTTATAATCTTGCAATGGTACCATGTTAGTATGATTATATTTGAGCTTTGAGCCATTGCATGTAAGTAATGTAGCTGGGAAATCAATTTGAAGCTTAAGAATGCAATTTTGGGTTTTCCAGAAATTTGAGGCCCGCTCGAGCAGGAAACACTCCGCTCGAGCGTGAATTTTGTGCTCCCAGCACTTTTTGCAAAGTTGGATGTCCGCTCGAGCGAGATATCTGACGCTCGAGCGTGGAGCTTTTGTAAACAGGCCTTCCGCTTGACTGCCCTATTCCACGCTCGAGCGCATTTTTCATGCAACCAGCACTTTTGCAGGCTTGAAGGGTCCGCTGAAGGGAAGTCCACGCCGAAAGGACCCCTGTTTTCAAATTTCAAAATGCATTCTCAGGTTCTGCTTTTCCGTTCTCTTTCACTTGTGAGCACTCTTAGGCATATGTTAAGCATTGTAAATGATTTAATGAGATAAGAATAAAGCCTAAAGAGGAATATGTGAATTAAAGAACGGATTGGACTGTTAGTGACCCGTTTGTGTTCATAAAATGTGTAGGGTCAAGCTCCAGGGCAAATCCACAAGCCGATCACTGTAAGTAATATCGATATTCGAATGTTTGTGAATGTCCAATTGTTTATTCCCTTATAAGCTTTATGAGTTGCTATTTGGGATTGTAGACGAAAGTCTGATATGAATAAATAAATGGACCAAAGGTCGTTTTGATAGAATTGAATGGACCGAAGGTCGTTTTGAAAGAAATGCACAGACCAAGGGTCATTTCGACCTATATGAATGGGCCGGAGGCTGTTTTGACATAAATAAGTGGGTCGAAGGCCGTTTTGACATGAATGAGTGGGCCAAAGGCCATTTTGACATAAATAAGTGGGCCGAAGGCCGTTTTGACATAAATGAGTGGGCCGAAGGCCGTTTTGATATGAATGGAAATCTGAATGGGCCAAAGGCCAGAATGTTGAAACTACAAGTCACTTGATTTGGAATTTGTATAGTTATATATATATCTGCTAATTAGAAATATGAATTGCGCCCAAGGCCGTTTGGAACTTGTTGTTCTACCTTGTTATGTACATTCTGTATTTGATATTATTCACTGGGCTATCGCTCACGCTCATTCATGTATTTGTAGGTGAGCCAAGAGAAGCACAAACCCAGCCCCAGTGAAGTCTGCCAGGAACAACATGAGTTTTGGGAGAGTCATCCTTGTGTCTCACGCATAAGACCATCATTGCCCTTTTATTATGTACTTATGTTTTGTTTTGTTGGCAAGGGCCTTGTGTATGTCTATACATAGTCTGTTATCGGTTGACTCGTTTTGGATGATCTTGTCTGTAATGAATTTTGTGATACAGTACTTTTGATGTGAGTTATTAACGTATCTGTGTATGGTTTGTTTGATGTGCATATAAGCACGGCTCTATGGACAAAGTTTTAAATTTTTACTTCCGTTTGGCCCCTTTACTCTGATGAATTATGTCTGTTTTGGTCTGAGGCCGTAGGTAATCACAGGATTACTGGCCGGTTATGTCCTTAACCCATAGAGGCGGGTTCGGGTCATGACATAAACCTTATTTGAATAACCATTCTCATTCTTCTCAAATTTGCAAAAATAAAGGCCACAATGTGACAAGCACAACTCAGAATTTTATTTATTCACAAACTTATACATAAGTTTACTGCAGAAATTACACTCTCAAAAAAAGAAAAAAGAAAAAAGAAAAATAACAACAACACTTAAAACACCAAGAAAAATTCCATTTATAAGAAAAGTGCCAAATTTTATATTTCATCAATCTTCCTCGCTCGAAGTAAGGTCTTCTTCGTTCACACCTTCGTCTAAGGGGGTCTGGGCTACGTCGTTTTCCTCTATTCTAATAGTGTTGAAGTCCAAGTCTGGGAACAGCTCTTCTGCTTTGCGTTTGAACATCTTCCAGCAGCTGTCCCAGAACTCGGCCATCTCATGTTTGTAGAAGTCTGACCGCTGGAAGCTCTGGATCACTTCTTCTTCACTCCTGCTCCCAGCGGTCGCTCTCGACGGGCCAGCCCCCCTAGACCCCTCTCTTGCCAAATTGCGAGCGATCGCGGCATCGATAGCCATTTGGAAGTCAGCAGACCCCTTGAACTGCTCTACTGCTGCGACGCATAAGTTGGGGTATGCTGCCCTCTCAGAGGCTGACTTGGTCTTTTCTTCCTCCAACTCCTTCTCCAGCCCCGCCTTCTCTGCTGTTGCCTTGGCGTCCTCGTCTGCCAGATCCCGCTCCAACTCAACGATCTTCAAGTCAGCTTCTTCCTTTTCTTTGACCCACTGAGCGCGCAGATCTTCATTGCTGGTCATGGCCTCTTCAAACCGATTGTTGGCGACAGTGCAGGCTTTTTGGGCATCTTCCAGTTTCTTCTGCTCGCCAACCAGTTGGAACTTGAACGATACCACCTTACGGCGTTCCGCCTCCAACTCTAACTTGGTCGCGAGCAACTTAGCATTGGCTCGATCGGCTGAATAGCCCTGCACCATCGCCAACACTTCTATCTTCTCGGCCTCTTTCCAGACACGCCACGCAGCCTTTCCTCCATCCCAGCTTTCTCCTCAAACTTTCAAGTTGGGCCTTCGCCTCCTCTAACTTTACCTTCAGTGGCCCCACTTCGCCTTTGGCAGTCGCAATCTTTCTCAGTAGGGCTCCTGCCAAGGCAGTCACCTCCATCTGGGCAGAGCATAACCCTTTTAGCAACTTAGCCTCAGTGAAACCGGCCACCGAGCACACGGCTATGTCTTCCACCACTCCCAAAAGACGATCTGCAGCCCCTCTGGCTTCTCTTCCTTTTCATTCCACTCGCCTGGACACTGCTGGGACGTGGTAGAGGGCGGTCTTCAATCCAGCCCTCTTTTTTTCTCCTTGGGGCACAGGACCCCCCTTGGGCTGCTGCTTTGCCCTCACTTCAGGCCCAGTCGCCCTATCTTTAACTTGTTTTTTAGGGCTAGTCGCCTCACTCATCATCTCTTTTGATGCCTTCGCCGTCACCTCTTTGCTCCTCTTTAAGGCGGGCTCCTCTTCACTCTCCCTCACTCTTTTTTTCTTCTTCAAAGCCTCCATCTCCTTTTTGTTCCTCTCCTTCAGAGGATCTACTGGGGGCGGTCGTGGCTCAAAGCCGCTAAGATCCTTCTCCCCCAACGGCTTGGGGTGCGGTCGGATCCGCTCCCTCGCGATCGGTTTCGGAGCAAGACCCAGTTGGGTCTCCTTGTATTTGCTCACTCAGGCGAGTAACCTCCTTTCCTCCTCCTCCTCCGCCTTCCGTTGCCTCTCTAACTCCTCCCTTGAAGGATCGTCTTCCAACGGTTGTGACCCCAAGTTCAGGGCAAACAACGTTGAAGACAGGACCAGCTCGTCCCACCTCACTTCCTTCTCTTCCCTCCATTCCCTCACCCTCTTCACTCGGTCCTCCACCGCCTTGTCCAACTTGGGCTCGACCGATTTGGTGGGCACCTTCCACGTTGCGTGAACTCCTGTCCTACCGTTCGTTGTTACAAAAAATCATCTCGACCTCCATCCCTTCACCGACGATAGAAGACCCGCCACTAGCCCTTGCCCCGCCACCGCTTGCAGAGTGACACAAGTCTTTTGCTGACTAGAGGCCTTGTAATAGGAGAAAAACTCCTCTACTGTCATTGCCGCCCCTCCGGTCGCCTGAAGCCAAGCACTCGCGCATGCCATTACTATCTTCTAGGCGTTCGGCATCAGCTGCCCTAGCGCTGCCTCTAACTTGTTCAACACATCTACCACCACTTGGGGAAGAGGTAGCCTCAAACCTCCTCGCAATGCCTCATCGTACAAGTTGAACTCACCTGGCTGCACATCCGACGCCCTTTCCTTGGATGTGGGCACTCTTAGCCCTATCTCCCAGGAAATTTGATACTTCTTCCTTATTCCCTCAAACTCCTCTGCTGTCAGTACGGACTTATCCGGTTTTGTGTGCCAATGGTCTGGCTCCACCTGACTAATGGGCCTCGCGGCCGAGATTATTGTCCTGGCGCGAGCCCGCACAGCCTAACCTGCTCCCTCCCCCTCCTTGCGCTCCGTACGGTATTGTTCTGCCAAACCCATCGCATCATCGTCGCCTAATGGATCAACCCTTGTGGTCGTTGCTTTCTCTTGGGCCATCTCTCTTGTGTATCTGCGAATAGCTTCGGATGCGAGCACAAGAAAATTCACAAAGTGTTGCAGGGGTGTATCACTAGCGACGAAGGAGTCTACATTTGGAATATTTTGGTTGTTTGTAAAGAGATACGTAAAACGGATAATTCCAAAAGCCCAAGGTTTGCCTATATTCCAAGGGTCACAATTAAATTTCGCCAGTTTGAAAATTTTCAAAAATTTGCCAAAACTGTCTTTTCAATACCCTATAATGACCTATCGTTTCACTTCTTGCCCAACGCCTAACCTTCCCCACTATGAGATTCTGCCACGTGTACGACCACGATCCACTGCCCCTTTCCCCTTCCTTGTCTTTTCCATTTCACTTCAACACGTGCCTCGCCACTTCTCGAGCCCCGCGCCACACCACCCACCCTTCGCGGTCGGCCCTCCTCATGGTCGGTCCCTCTACTTGGCCACCCTTTGCGGTCGGCTCTCCTCATGGTCGGTCCTTCCATTCGACCACCTTTCGCGGTCGGCCCTCCTTATGGTCGGTCACCCCTCTCGGTCGGCCTTCACCCTGCTGGTCTCTCACAACTCTCATTTTCTTCATTATCCCCTTTGTTGGACTAAAGCTGCACTTGGGAATGTGGGACTATTGACATGAGTAAGCCCAAAAAGATTATAGCCCACCATTTAGGACCCAATACATAACTCAAATACTAAAGCCTAGCATTGCTGAAGCCCTACGTAGCAATAAGAACCAATGACATCAAGACACATGGCAAGAGAAGGGCAAGCCACATAAGCAGACAAAGATCAGCAAAGTTATTGCCACTGCACATCGCCATTAATGAAGCTCTTTACAGCATTTATTGCGATAACCCCTCTCCGTCGGGACAGAACGCCTTCACCATGAACAAGGTAAGCTAGAGCATAGACTTTCGGTCAAGGTGACAGGTCGGAAGGGACAATGAAATGATTACCAGAGGATATAAGCAGACATCGAAGACAAGAAAAAGGTTAAGCTTTCTAACTCTAATCTATCTCTACATTCCACCTCTCTCTCTATCTTGCTCATCGGAGGGTTCGCTGGGGGACTCCCCGTTCCCCGTTGAACTCTTGTGCAGGTTCCACTATGGGCTTGGTTACTCAGACACCGGTTTGGGAAGCGTGGATCAGTTCGACCCGTTTCGTCTAGAACCCACAGTATCATCAAAAGTAAAACCTTACAATGAAGTTTTGAAATGAATATTAGAAGCACATGGGTTTGCGATGCTTGCACAATATATTTTAATATGCTAGAAGCTTTTTCTAGTTGTTATTTTTTAGCACTTATAAATCGAGTGGACGTGCTGCTGCCCTAATATGTGTTAGCGCGATCTGTCTCAAATTTTTTTTTTTTTTTAAAAATCTTGAAATTTGACTCATGTAATAAAATAAATTTTGAAGTTTTATTTCTATCAATTTAAACTCTAAACTTTTGATTTGTTTTCAATCTAAACAATTTGCTTATTTTTCTTAAGTAAAATAGACCGAAAAATAGTATCATTGAGTTTAATTACTAAAATATTATTTTTCTATCGGTTTTGCTTAACAAAAATAAGTGAATGGTTTAAATTGAAAACAAATCAAATCATTGAGTCTAAATTGATAAAATTGAAAATATTTTGTTAAATGGCTCAAACCTTAGGTGTTTTTTTTTTTTTCCCCAGATTTTTTTTTAAAAAAAGTGAAAAATAATTTGATAAAAATAAATTTCAAAAAAATATTATTGGCCTCCCAAAAGATAAAAGATAAAAGGAAAAATTGGTCTAACATCCCCTTTCAACTTTTAGTAATGAGAGAGGTCCACAATATTTTTTTTGTAACCTAAGATACCTCACACACACCCATATATCACACACTCTCTCTCTCTCTATATATATATATACATACACATATACCAATTTTCTTGTCACGCCCCCAAAATAATACAATAAACCAACCAAGACAATATGTGAATGACAATACGAATCAGAGTATAAAGTCCTTCTTTTACATGACATCCAATTATACAAGAGAGTAACATATGTAATTATACATTCATGAGTCTGTCCCTGAATCTACAGCATGAGATAGATCTGAAAGCAAAACAAAGAATAAGTGCCCTAAAGACTTACATCTTTTCCAGATAGTTATTAGTTACAACAAAAGAGGACTTTCAGTCTAATACATTTAAAGCCCTTTGGTTGTACAAAAGTAAGTGCAAAAATAATAAAATTGAGCCTTCAGCTCCACAGTCCTCCCAAGCTAAGTCCTTGGTGGAGATATATCACCAGCACTTGAAAATGGTTTTCCCCAAATAGGGTGAGTCAAAGCCCAGTAAAAACAATCTAACATAATATATGAATCTTAACAAAGATATAAATATGATGCACATATACAATACCGGTGACAAAATCATTTTCAACTCGTTTGCAAACCATGCTATGCCAAGTTTTGTATCACAATTCATGCTATCTTAAACACATTTTTATCGCAATTCATTTTATCTCATGAAAGTTATTTCCATTTATCATAAACAACCAAACTAAGAATACAATTCAAAAGTTCTAAAAAACGATATAGTCATCACATAAACATATCCATTTGCCATTTTACGAAAATTTCGTCTGCGGGAATCGGTACCCATGTATACACAATGTTTTCGGGACTTTCATCCTGGACGCACATGCCAACTTAGTTTAATGAAGTTCACCACCCGTCTTCCCAAACATGGAGTACATTTACTTTCTTCTCCCAAACATCATACTTATACAATGTATTAAACACATTCACATTCAATGACAACCAATAAGAGATTAGTTTCAAGTCACCTAATCCTCATGCAATTTCTATAACAATCATGACTATCCTCCACTGATAGCACAAAACAGATATTTCTAAATAGACATACAATCTCTAAAACATATAAATTATCCAAAATTCCATAGGTGGGTAATAATGCAAATCTAACTTCACCATTAACATAAGCCCTCATCCAATTTTATTTTCCCAATACCAATTTAATTAGTTTATACAAAATAACAATTTGAACCATTTTAGGAACTCCATTTTATTCCAAAATCCACCATGGGTATCAAAATTAACAAATTTACCATAACACAACTTCACATTTACTCCCATAACCATTTTAACACATACATTTAGAAACCCCTCTCTTGATTTTAAACTAAAACCCTAGGTTTGTTCAAAATCACCTCAAGTTCCAAAGTTTCTTGCAAATTAACAAATAACTAAGTTAAAATCCATATGAGAGTGTAGAAAATCTCTACCTCAAGCTTAGAAGACCAAGGAAGAAGAGGAGGAACTTTGAAGACGTTGAAACCAAGATCTACTCAGATCAAAATGAAGCTCTTGAGACGCTCTACCCTTTTCCCAAAGACACTAAGGTAGAGAAATCAACAGATCTAGATGAAAAAGTAGAGAGAATGCATGTTTTAGAGAGATAGGGTCTTAACTTTAGGGTTTTAAGTGAAAAGATATGAAAAAGTTATGTAAAAAGATACTGTTGCGAACTGATATATACACAGTCTGCTCGAGCACAAGAAGTGATGCTCGAATACAGAATACATACTTCTAATAGTTTTGCAGAGAACAGACCATCGCTTGAACACAAGAAAGGCCGCTCGGGCGCCCACCCGATCGAGCTTAGGAAACGCCGCTTGAGCGTATAATACATTCTCCCAATAGTTTTGCAGACTTGAAAAAGTACTGAGAGTTTGCAAAGCCTGTTAGAGCGCAAGAAGTGTCGCTTGAGTGGAGGACTAAAAACTTGGGCAATATAAGGTTTGAAAACCAAGCAACCAACCTGTTCCAAACACAACCAAGACAACCTAATAGCCAAAAATTGAGGAAAATACAAGGGAAGCAAGATATAATCAACAATACGAAACCATGAAACCCATATCTAGAATACAACAAGGGTTGGGTCAAAACTGGAATCGCTATATTTCTGTCTCTGTGTTTTCTATTTGAAATTTCAATAAAGAAAGGCCACCAATTACTACAACTATTAGGAATCATGTGATTTTGATTGATGTACTGTGCCTTTGGTTTATGGGTGACACATAAATTTTAGATTAGGTTTGGGTTTGGGTTTGGATTTGGGCGGAGGAAGGAGTTTCTTGAGCTGAATTTTCTATGGCATTTGAATTTTTCCTAACCCATCAAATTATGTTGCTTGTTTAATTTTCACTGGTTAGTTATCTTCTTGTGTATAATTTTCCCATTGAGATGAATTTTCTTTGGCATCACAATTTTCTCTGAACATATGGGATTCGCTTTACTTTATGTGATTGTTTGATCTTGTCGAAGTTAGTAGTTTGGTTGAAATGAATTTCTCTATAATTTCTTTGTCATTAGTGCCTTGATTGATGCCAAAGAAAATTGTTTGTGATAGCTCAATTTTCTTTGGTTTGTTCAAAATATAGAGAAAATTGTGAGCAAATCAGACAAAATTAGTCAAAACACAGGGAAATTTGTGAGCAAACCAGATAAATTTAAAAATAGAGAGAAATTTTGAAAACATAGAGAAATTGAACAAACTAGAGAAATTTCGATCCAAAGAAATTTCAGAAAAATTTATGTGTTCGAAATTTCTCTGCTTCGAAATTGCTCTGTAAAAATTTGAGGGACCTCAATTATTATGAAAATATTTCATATCTTTCATGCTATAAAATGTTAATATGAGAAATCTTAAAAAAAAAAAAAATCCCCAAGATAAAATTATATAAAAATAATAAGTGTTTTTTATTTTTATTTTTATTTTTATTTTTTTCACCAAATTTATTTTTACTTTTTTAGAAAAAAATTGTGAAACAAGTTTATAAAAACCAACCCAAATATGGCCGAAATTCTTAACTGTTTTTCTACACAATGATAAAATTACTTGAATTATTAATTACAATAAAATTTTGACATTATTAAAAATAGTTAATTGATTTAATGATTTATTAATAAATGGAGTCATTTATTATGAAATTAAAAATTTTAAAAATTGTAATATAATTTTAAAAATTACAGAAAACGAATCATATTTAAAATAAAATATAAATTGTATTTATAATTTATTTTATTTATTTATTTTTTTGCCGAAAGCACAATTTTTAGTGAATTATTCAAAACTTTCAGATCATCATCTACACTATAGTTCACTTTTAGCCCATATGATTGACTAACAATGTGACCCCAATTCGACCAAATCACAAAAAAATCAAATATGACATCCTAGGCAGGTTACAATCTAATCCCACGGTTGAACTTGGGGTTCCATTAATTGCTAAGGTCAATTACCAAACATGGATTTTTCTCATGGCTAGCTAGTGGCTGATTGGACCCTTTGAAATCCTTCCCTTTCATACTTGCATATTTCATTTCTCTCTTAAATTATCTTTTAAGAATCAATTCAATTCTTATTCTTTTAATTACGTTAATTTTATATTTAAATTAATTTTATTTTATCATTAGTTATCGTCTAAATCAAACAAATTTTGCTAATATGTATCGAAATTTCATATGAAACTTCATGTTATCTCTCAAACTATACTCAAATATCAAATAGATATGTGGATTAGGGGGGGAAAAAAAATACTAAATTTAAAAATCTAATAATATTTTTTCATTTAAAAAAGCAAGAAACATAAATTTTAAATAAGAATATTAAGGGGGTGTTTGGCAAACGGAGGTTTAGGCTATTATAGCCTCTTTTAGAAAATCAGCCCAAAAGTCAAGCACTGTAACAACTTTTTACAGATTTTCAAAAAAAAAAAAAAAAAAAAAAAAAAAATAGCCTCTGCACAGGTGACAGTGTAGGGCCGGCCTACACTGTCAAGTGTCAAACTTCTATATCATTGCTGAAATTACTTATTTACCCCTTGAAATCAATTTAAGAAAATATATTTTTAGGGATAAATTTGTCATTTTAAATTTAAACATCATTTCAATACACTTCCCAAAACAACAACTCAACTAAAAATTTATCTCATCTTCCCAAACACAAAATTAAAATAGCCTACTAAAATAATCAAAAAAGTCAAATAGCCTACTAAAATAACTACTTTCCAAACGAGGCCTAAGTATTTGTGCTATTAAATATTCTCTAGAGAGTTTCTAATTTTAGCATCGAAATGCCTTTGGGTCGATGATATGATTGGGTGGGTGCTAATTACGATTTTGTAGACTGAGATCTTAGGATATTTCTCTTTGTAGTTTTATATCATTTTCCAAATCTTGAAAAGAAATGTTTCTCTCACAACACGTGTTATATAGTTTTCAACTTATTGTCAGTTTATCAAAGGATAAACTAGTTGCCATTGTTGTGAGAGAGAGAGAGAGAGAGAGAGAGAGAGAATGAACTAGGAATTTTGGGCTTGATTAGTTTTCTTACGGCCGGCTTGAGGTAATTTGAGGCTTAGAATGATAATTTAAGAAATGAGACTTTGGATTATTAAATTATTAAATTATTAAATTTTTTACAAAATTTTTTACATGGGTATGTTTGTGTGGATTCCTATTCATGTGAGAGATTTGATAATTTATTTGGAATCCATAACATTTTTCTTTCTTAAAATGAGACTTTGGATTAATTACACTTTTCACCCTTGTAGTTTGATCCAAACTTCAATTTAGTTCTTATAATTTCAAATTGAATAATTCGACTCTACATTTTAAATGTAATTTCAATTTGGTCATTCCATCCAAATTGGAGATTAAAATTAATAATTTTGAGACACTTATCAATTTTAGGTGTAGACATAAACAAAACTAACATAAATTTAAACCGAATGACCAAATTGAAACTAAATTTAAAATCTAGAAAGCAAATTGTTCAAATTGAAATAATAGGGATAAGGTGAAATTTAGCTAAACTATAAACGTGAAAAGTGTAATTAATGGATTTGTAAAGTTTATTACTTTAAATATATTCTTCTAGATAAAAATTTATTCATTAAATATTTAAATTTAATTTTTCTAATATATTCAAGGATCTAATTGATATTTGGAAATAGTTTAGAAGGTAAAATAAAATTTCAGTTAAAGTTGCAATGCCACACAACAAACTTTTTCTGATTTAGATAGAAGTTAAAGCATGGATCAAATTGATTCAAAATTAAATAGTTTAAGTGTAAATTTGATATAATTAAAAAGATAGGGGTTAAATTGATTATTAAGTGACAAGAACAAAATGAAAATTTCTCTTTAGATGACTGAATTGTAGAGGGAAAATGAAATCTCTTTATTAAAAAGATAGAGCTCCCCTTTAATCTATAATCTACATTAGAGGGTGCTTTCTAGACTTATAAGACTCACTTGTCTCATTTTGATTATTCAAACTTCTTATTTTATAATAAATTTTTTTGTAAGATCCGACTAGTCCGGACAACACGCTAGATCTAGACTAGAGGGGAGTTAGTCCTTATTAAAAACCTATCATTCAGTAATATAATAGTTAAGATAATCGCATTCAAATGTTTGAATAATTTAAGAATTTCATCCAAATATTAAGATAAAATGCATTCAAGTGCTTGCTTTAAGTTTTGGTAGCCTTGAATGGATATGGTCGTCCATAGCAATGTGGAAAAATACACTTTTCTCTACATTACTCTCTTCTCAGCCAAATCCATCTCTCTACCGATCACTAGGTCATTATGTTCTATTTCTAAGGTTGTTGATTTGACGATAGTCTTTTATTTAACAAAATTAAAAAAATTAAAAAACTGAATGTGATACCAATTCCTCATATTTTTTTGATCAGCAAAGAAAAATTTCATTACCATGTAGGGGTATCAAAGGGAAAGCTATCTGCCATGGAAAGCAAACAAGGTATTAGGTCCACCAGTTGACTAAAACAAATCCTCCAAACATTAGTTATATGAATCTGATGATGATTATACAATTCTTTTGTGCAATGAGTCAAAAGACCAAATAGATAACAAAAAACAAAAAGAGATTTTAATATGCAAATAACTAAACAAAAAGGGATAGTGAAAGTTTAATATACATATAACTAAACAAAAAGTATAAAGAACAGAAAACAAAGGAAAAAAAAAAGAAACCATAAAAAATCAAACAAACCTACCAAACCTTTTCCAAGGGCGCCAGATCATTTCTCCATTTCCTTTCTCTTTGTAAGTGTGAATCTTACACTACAAAATTATAAATACATCACACTTTTTATGTGTGATATATGTTATTTATTTACATGTTTTAAGTGTTACTAAAATGTACTTTTTGAGTGTTATTAAAAGATGATTCCATCACACGTTTTGCATGTGATAATAAATATTTAGGTCACATCTTTTAAGTGTGATTAATAACATTTAAATCATATATTTTAAGTGTGAATAAACATTTAGATTACATATTTTAAGTATGATTAATATCTAATAAAACTTGTAATTAATAATGAGATAAGATCGCACGTCATATGCATTTCTATCACAGTTAATGCGTGTGATAAAAAAAGGGTTCGACATATTTGAAGAATAAGCAAAATTATTTTTGTACGCGCATTTGAAAAATGTAATACACACTATATACTATCTTTTGAATCACGACTACATATTGAATGAAATAACGTCATATATTTCATAAATGAAAGTTAAATGTTCAAAAGTATGTAAAAAAAATTAATTAATTGCAAACTGTTGTTTTTCCAGATGCAGTCCCACCAGCAACACCTTTAATTTCAACAAATCACAAACACTCTCTTAGCATTATGCCTGTATTGAATGACAAAGGATAGAAAAACTAATACTAATTATTGGAACACCAGCATAAAGAAAATATCCTAGAAATTTAATAGTAGGAAGACATTTAAATATTTTCTCTTTCCTTTGGCAAAGGTCTGGTGTTGCTTTTTAGTACAATTGTTAATACAACTTCCTAGAATTAGGTCACTCAGTCTAAATTTATCCAATTATTTTAAGTTTCAATATGAAGTCTAACTCCAACCAAAATATCACCATTTTTTGAAGTTCTCATGAAATAAATCACATGTCAATATTTAGATTTCTTAGCTGACATGAATGCCCAGATATAAGCAATGTAATTTGTAAACTTGGACACTACTACTGCCAGTCAATCCATCTAATTATTTGAAAATGGATGAGGAATTCGTGAAGGATTAAAATAATGGTACCTTGGCCTTAATCAACAACTACTTTTTAAAAGCATCCAATAACCTAAATAAATAGAAGCCATAAAATAAAAATAAAAATTGATAAACTATTTTGGCTTTCTTTTCACACTAATTATTTGCAACTGTGTTTGCATTGCGTCAGTGTAATTTCACCAGTTGCTTGACTGACCATATGTGTTTCATTGGTGCACCACAGAGCCCACTCTATTTCTCCCCAGTCAGTCATATACACTAAACTCAGCCATTTTCATTGGTGCATTATTACCAAAATGAACGAAAAGAGGACCAAACCATCCATCCAATAGGCTGTAATATTAATGAAAGAAAATTAGAAAGCCCTTCTAACGTTTGAGAAAAAAAGGAAGCTTCTGATTTTTAGCACTTTGAGAAACCAATCTAGAGTGGTCAAAGAGGTAATTTTCTTCACTATAGTCACCAGATTTCCCTACTACAAGGTTATCAAGGATAGCTTCCTTCCACAATTTCCAATGGGTGTATGGCTACTGATCTGTGCTGTAGAGTATACTGCCTCATTTTGTGCTCTATTTTGGAGTACTTTCAAAATTTCCAGGGTGTACAAGTAGCCCTGTTAGGAGTACTACCCCATTTTGGTTATGAGCAAAATAGAGACAATAAATAGATTTCATTTTCATTCTGAGACATTGTTCAAACCTATTACTGAGTCCACTAATCCTATTAGCTATATGATATAGCATTATCTAAAAATCTAAAGACCACAACAAATTTCAATATTTGAACCTGCACCGTCGGTTCACTATAATAGCCAAACAAGTGAGCTATATTTGGCGGTAATCAATGACCCCTGTTTTTGACTCTTTACAAGCAGATTAAAGAAAACAAGCAGATGCTGATTTATAGCAATAAAAGAGCAGCATTAACCATGTCATATATGAACTACACAATTTATGCAGATAAAAAAAAAAACTAAAGATGGGTCTAGAAACCATACACAATCTCGAATGCTCCTCTCCCCAACAAAAAACTACTAAACAATGTTGAGGCCATACATACACCCAAAAAGAATTGATTTAAAATGCTACTTCCATAATGACGACTCTCAGAGAAATAGGCAACCTAATTCATAATAAGCTGAAAACTTCATTAAAAGCAGAGAAATAGGTTAGTATAATGTGTTAATAATTTCCTTTTGAAGAGCAGAGTGGCATACCTATTCATTTTCTTTTGAAGCTTGTTGCCCACTAGATGCATTTGACACCTACAATAAGTTAGTATAATGTGTTAATAATTTCCATATGTATATATACAAATTAATAAAACGTAAAATTCGTCAATTTGTAAATGTTGCACCTCTCTCAAGCTCATACTCCCAGCTACACCTTGTGACTCTAAGAACAAAACACGTGCCGTTAGGTTCTTGATCGTCATAGTGAACCTAGACTCGACGTCTTGTGTCACACGCTGTGTGATCTCATCAATAAATGAAGGGGCTGCTAATGATTGGGATGGGCCGCTGCCTCGCGCATACACTGCACTCCAGGGCACTCCTCTCTCATAGGTCTTGCAATATCCATGTCCATCATTCCCAATGATTTTATGGTAAATCCGATCGCAATACTCAATCGTATGTTGCTCCTTAGGAACTTTCCAAAGATGCACATTGTATTCCTCATACATTTTGAAAACATAAGGACAATGTTTGGTAGAAAGCAAAATATGTGTAAAAACTTTTAAACCATAGACATACCACAATTGCCACCACATCGGGATCATTCAAGTTGTGTGCCCTCTTCCAAAGACTCATCTTATCTATCCACTCTCCTTTATGTGTCATCTGCAATTTTTTCAAGTTAGGAGCTCAAGTCTTCACAACATAATAAGTCAAAAGTGCAGCACTAGGTGCAGCCACAACTGCAGCCACAAGTGTCACACCAAGTGCACTAGGTGCGGCTGCAGCTGCAGTTGCAACACCAAATGTAGTCTCAGATGATGCCTTAGGTGCAGCCACAAGATCAATACATTGAAACAAATATCTGAGAAAGATGTCCTTCCGGTCGTATGTGGAGGCCCATGAAATCCCCGACTAGAAGAATTCTTCTTAGTAATCGCCTATGACATTGGTTAGAATATCAAACATTAGTTACTTATCATTAAAACATTAATTAAAATTTTATAAAGAATACATATACTTGTACTTCTTTACTCGCCCAATATTGCACAAGTTTCCTCCACTGGTTGGCACTATGTTACTAGGTACTCTAGAAGCAATGTTCGGATCATTCTTGAATGGAACCCAATACTTGGACTTTGTCTTACTTTTATGATCTTTCCACGATGTTCTACAAAGTCGCATACAAACCTCCTTGAATTCATCTGGACAGTATACCAAATTGTCCTACAAAGCACAAATTGAAAGCCAATTTCATCCTCACAATTATAGAGCATACACAAAGGCACAAGCAAGCTAATAACTAATAACTAAACACAATTAACAAGAAATCAAAAATCAAATAACTAATAACTAGTAACTTGGAAAAATTCAAAAATCTAAGCATAAACCCTAACCGTAATTAGCACAGACATTTTTCTCTATGTGCATCACATCGAGATTATGTCTTATTAAGTTGTGCTCCTAATACGGCAATTCATAGAATATACTTTTTTTCTTCCAATTATGGCTTCTTCTTCCGTTATTTTCTCTCTCTTCTTGTCTCCTGAACATTTCCTTAAGGTCATTCCTCTTGTACTGACTAAGGACACCTTTTGATTCCAGCTGATGCAACATCTCAAATCTAGATAACATTTGAGGTTTTAGTCTCCATTCTCGACTACCATCAAATGATAATTTATCCTTTCGAAATTTATGATTAACTGGTAAGAAACGACGATAATTCATGTATGAATACTTCCTACCATGCTTCAACCAATATGATTGAGTATTCACATTGCAGCAAGGACAAGCATATTCACCTTTCGTACTCCATCCTGATAAGTTGGCATAGGCAGGAAAGTCACTGATTGTCCATAACAAAGCTGCATGCAATTGAAACATTTTATTGGTTGATGCATCAAATGTTTGTTCACCTTCATCCCATAATTCCTTCAACTCCTCAATCAATGGTTGCAAATACACATCGATCCTATCGCCATGTCTTTTTGGCCCATCAATCAGCACAAACAAAATCAGATTTGGTTGCTTCATGTACATCCATAGTGGTAAATTATACGGAATCAACACAATTGGCCAAGTGCTATGAACTATGTTCATCGATCTAAATGGGTTGAATCCATCTGTAGCTAACCCAAGACGTACATTACAACTATTACTAGCAAAACAAGTGTTTCGTCGATCGAAGTCCTTCCATGTGAGGGAGTCAGTAGGATGCCTTAACACACCATCATCAACCCGTTCTTTCGCATGCCATCTCATGAGCTTTGCCGTTTTCGATGACATAAACAATCTCTATAACCTTGGCTTCAAAGGGAAATACCTCATTTGTTTTGCTGCTACCTGACCAGATTCCCTTTCATCATTTCTAACACCACCATTTTGTTTCCTTTTAGAACTACTGCATATAACACATTTATCAAGCTTTGTATCCTCTTTTCTGAACAACATACAACTATTGGGGCAAGCATCAAAAGTCTCATATGTGAAACCCAAATCTGTAGTAACCTTCCGAGCTTGATAATATGAACTTGGAAGTTTTGTGCCTGTAAGAAAAGCCTCATTCAAAAGCTCAAGTAACATGTCAACGGACTTGTTGGTCCATTGATTGAGCACCTTCATGTGCAAAATTCGAACGATGAATGATAGTGAAGTAAATTTGTGACACCCCGGGTACAATTCAGTTTATGCATCTTTTAAAAGTTTAAAATATTTCAAAGTTTCGTCATTTGCCTCTATCCGAATCGGATCATCTTCCTCTATATGGCTTGGATCACTTGCCCCTACTTGGGTTGGATCACTTGTAGTTGGTTCATCATTCTCTACACCCACGTGTGGAATTCCCATGGCCTCTTGTACCATCCCAACCACATTATCTCTAGTCCCTGAATCCACCATTAATGTTTGGTTTTCTTGGTTACCATGTAAATGAACATAGGATTCCCCATGATGAATCCAATTTTTTTACTTTTTTACAAACCCATTGGAAATAAGATGCTCTCTTACAACCTCTCGTGAAAAATTGTATCGATTACTACAAAATCGACATGGACAACTAATTGATGAACTTCCATCTCTGTTGTTGTATACAAATCTCAAGAAGTTATCAATCCCATTCACGTAATCAACTGACATCAGATTTGGCAAATCAATCCAATTCTTGTCCATCTTTCTATTTCTCTAACTGTTTTTGTACACATCCATAAAAAGAATGAGTTAGCAAAGTATCACAATAACAAGTGCATGACTCATTGGCACAACTAATCATTGTCATAATTGAATCTGAAAAACACGTGTGTTTGGTTTCAATTTTTTGGATTCAATTTTTTACAAAATCGGCACTTCACAATGCTGCCCATACAATACCGACAGATGGAAGTGATTACTCCTCCCTTCATTTGGCCTACCCATACAAGTGGCATCTTAACTACAAGGTGGATTGGTGGCCCCATAAACCAATAGAAGACAATAAATTTCTTTTCTAAACCTGTATCCCCAACCAAATCGAACAAATAAAGCTCAATAACTAATATTTTTGTTTTCCCCATAAATGTATGCATTAAACTACCTATCACCAATATTTGTAAGTTTCTACATTTAGCATAATGGCATGGCAAACCATCCATATGAAAGTCACAAATTTTCATACTAATGCATTAATCATTAACTAATTGTTGTGGAAAAAATAGTACAGAAATATAATGAGGTGTAACTATAAAAAATAATAATAATGAAAAAAGTAATTTTGGCTTTTATTTGTGATATATAAACAAATTATTTATCAACTGAGGCAAAGAATTTGATAATTATAATTATCACCATATTTTAATATATTATAAGAGGTTTGGTGCGGTGTACTCTTTTGAAAATTTTCCTTTCAATGGGGTTTTTTTCCATGTGTGTGTATGCACCTTGCGAAATAATTTTATAGTCTGTGAGTGATGGTTAGATCATAGATGAGATTTTAATTACCTCATCCATGCTGGAATCTGGTTAATGAAGAATATGTATATGGAATGTGTTCTTAAGTGTTTTATTGATATGTCATCAATTCTAGCATTAAACGTATTTGAATGCATACTTTCGATTAAACTAAATGAGGTTGAGCATTAAAGACTTAAGTGTTTGTACTTGTGTGTGTACTGTTTACAGATTAGTTTTATCTCTGTCAACTGGCTTACCAGTGCAAATGCAATTTACCTTTGTTGAACTGAACTTGGAAATCTGGGAACAACCTTTGAACATTATTATTATTCAATTAACCTTCAGAGACAGAGAGATTTATTCTATTATTATTCAATCAACTTTCCAACATTACAAATTAATCAACCATTACAAAAAGTAATCGATGAAGATGAAGATTACAAATTAATCAACCATTACAGAGAGTAATTCATGTTCAATTTACATATTACAAATTAAGCGATGAAGATGTGTCATTACAGGCAGTAAGATTCGAGTGAAAAAGATGAATCGATGAAGATGTGTCAAATATTACAGAGAAAGACAAAGAGAAGTGTTTAGGCTTACCGATTATGAATCTCAATTATGAATCAATCGAAATCTTCTTCAACAACATCTTCAAATCTTCAAATATTTGGCTTCAAATCTTCATCAACAGCATCTTCAAATCTTCAAATTTTGAAATCAAATCTTCGAATCTTCACTGTCAAGTGAGAGTGTGACGACCCCACCACGTATAATGCTTAGTACTTGATTAATTAAGAGGATTTGAAATTAATTGCTGAGTATTATAATTTAATTTTGGGATTTACGGGAATTGTGGGATCTGGCTCGTATACGATTCTATTAAAGATTTATTTTGGAATTAGAAATTAAGGGTCCAAATGGCTTAAGGAAGTGAAGTTAAGAAGTTGAATCAATTTAATCTTAATTACGGACCCATTTGGGAGTTTAATTAAATATTCGATTTAGTTTAGTGAAATTGAGATTCGATTAATTAGGTCCTAATTGGAGTTGACTAAGTCATGAAGATTGAGAATCGTAGTTATTACGAATTAAATTTATTATGGGGTGTCTAATTAGAATATATAATTTAATTGACGAAGTTTTGGTGTATGATCAAAAAATTGAAGGCCTAAATGATCTAAGAAATCAAAATTTAGGATGGAAATGAGTTTAATTTAATATTTGGAGCCTTTTGGGAGTTTGATTAAAAATCTGATTCGGATTGTTAAATTTAAATATATTTAATTAGGCTCTAATGGAAGTCAATTAGACTAATTAAATTATGTGGGATTGGTGATTAGTTATGATTAATCTAATTATGCGTTAATCAATAATTATTTTGGATCAAGTGTTGCTTAATTAAGTTAAGTTTAATTATAAATTGATGGTCTAAAATTTGGAGGGTGTATATGTGTATGTGTGTGCATGTGAGTGATGTGTTGGAACCCAAAGATGAGTGCACGTGTGTAGTGTGAAGGTTGAGTGTGCGTGTGTGTATGAAGAGAGAGAGAGAAAGAGCAGGCAACTCCTTTTTATTTTTTTTTATTACTATTACTTGCTGGAACTATGGTTATGTTGGAGGAAAGTTGAGAGCCAAAAAAAAAAAAAAAGAGTGTTACTTCACATTGTTCTGGGCAACCCGTGGCAGTGAGAAAGAGAAAGAGAGAGAGAGAGTTCAAAGCTTGGAACTCTTGTGCTGGAAATGATGGAGAAAGGCTAAGGAGAAGCTTGGGAAAGTGAAGGATTGAAGAGGAGTTCATGATATTGTCAAGAATTCATTAATTGAAGATTTTAGGTAAGAAATTAAAACTCAAATCTTGTAGAATAAATCATCTAGAAGCTGAAATCAAGAGGTAATTGGAACCAATACCTTGTAATTAAAAATAATTAGCAAGAAGATGATGAAAAAAATGAGTTTAGTGTAAGATTATGGAAATAAATTTAGAAAGTAATTAGTTGGGTATGATTCTTGTTATTTTTCATGAAGTTGAAACTTATCTTTCCATGCATGTTGAAATTTCAATGTTTTAGATTTAATTCATGTGTAAAAAGGCTTCTGAGATTAAATTTGGGTTTGCATGTAAAATCAAGTTAGGACGAAGAGTATGAATTATGATTTCTTAAATTTGTTAAACTTGAGTTCAATTTCATATAAATAGATGAAGTTAGTAAGATGATGAATAAATTGAGTTATGTTCAATTTATGGAAATTAAATTGGAAATCAATTATTTTGACTTTAATTTTGTAATCTTGCATGAAATTAAGCTTCATTATTACATGCATGAATAGATTTTACAAGTTTAATACTCTAATGATACATATATCATAGATTTTGAAGAGAAGAAGAAAATGTTTTATGAACATCAAGTTTATGGAAAATTAAAATTAATCCTACTGCTAGTTAAAGCTTTGATTTTATAATTAGATTTTTAATCCATGCATGTAGTGTGATTTAAGATTTTATTTAAATTAAACATATTTTAATTATGAATTAAGTTGAGGTTACAAATTAAGTTGAGTTTAAGATTATAAAAATTAGTTGGAAAATTTATAAGAAATTTCATGACTCCAATTTCATGATTTCAAGGAAAATAGAAAGAACTTGACACCAATTTTATGTAATTAAAAAGAAAATGAGAAATTGAAGCATGATTTTGAATGAATGACTTCTAATTGAAAGTGTTTATTTAATTATATAATGGTTTTCGTTTTGTTTACCAAAAGTACATGTTTTGAGGCTTTGAATACTAAATTTGAACTTCAATTGCAATTTTGGAATTTCAGAATTTCCATTGTCCACTCGAGCGAGGGAAGTATCGCTCGAGCGTGAAAATCAAGCTCCCAGTAGTTTTTCAAATTTTGCAGTCCGGTCGAGCGATTTAAAGTGGCGCCGGCGAGACCCATTTTCAGCATATTTTGGAAAATTGCATTTAGTTCACATTTTTATTTTCATCTCTTTCTAAGGCATTCTAGACATGATTTATGACTCAATAAAGATTAATAAGCTACCAATCAACATGGATTAGTTAGTTGAAGAATGAATCATTGATCTAGTGGTAATTGTTTAAGAAGCCAAGTAAAAGATCAATCTATTTGGAAAAGAGTGATTTAGTAATGAAAGAATATGTGAAATAAGAACCCGGTTTATTTGAATGAGAAAGAACAAGCATGGTAGAACTTCGGACTGTTTAGACGGAAAAAGACTAGGAAAGTCAAGTTTGATCAAGGGAGTAATATTGTATTTCAATGTGTATATGTTATGTGCTTCTGTAGGTCACGTGCCATTGTCTGCCTGATTTATCTGATATGTCCGATCTGTTTGATTTTCTTCTGCGGCTATCTGTGAGTAATAACTTAGTAAAGTTATGTTCAACTGTACTTGTTTTCTGTATGACAAGATGAGATCTATTTTCTGAAATCATATGTTCTGTACAATGAATGATTGTCCAATTTCTGATATCTATTTGTGACCTCCTTAGCATCATGTGATATCTGTTAGCTGTTACCTGGTATCAGAGGTTCCTTTATAGAACTTAATCTGTTAGCACTGCTACTCTGCATCTGGAGGCCCCGCCATGGGGCTCAACTTCGCTCATATTCGGATCCAAGGTTCCTTTATGGAACTGGTTATTCGTAACCTCACGTGTATACGTTCTGTTCTGTTCTGTTCTGTTAATGCTAATGGATGTATCACGTAAACTTAAGCATGACTTATGATTTCTGTATATGATCTGGATAAATTATGAATTTGATACGAAACTGAATTATGAATTCTGAATCTGTACGGACTCATTCATTAAAACCCTTTACTCTGTTATTATTCACTGGGCTTTAGCTTACTGTATTATTTATGTATGTAGGTGATCAAAGCGTGACTGTGCTTAGAGGCATCTGCCTAAAATCTGTTTTGTTAGCCAACCTATGTGCCTCCCGTGGAGGTTCCGGATATGTCAAGTGATTATCGCTATGTGATTTAAAGTTTAAGTTTTGTTTTCGTGTTTGGTTGAATAAGTCTTGTATATTTTGTAAATAGGGTTAAGTCTCTTTTAGTCTAATCTGTATATATATATATGACGCCTTAAAGGTAATGTGCATAGGTGTATATAAAAGTTTAAAATTTTTCTGTCTCGTATATGTCTACACAGCTCAATGGACGTTGTATATTGTTACTTGATTCCGCTAGCCCCTAATATTATGTTAATTTGTTTCAGAGCCCTTTGGTAATCCTAGGATTACTGGCCGGTTACGATGCTAAATCCATGGAGGCGGGTTTGGGTCGTGACAGAAAGAGACGGTGAGATTCGAGTGAGAGAGAGTGGAGATTCAAAAGAAAGAGTCGAGCGAGACAGATTTTGTGTGTGTGTGTTCGTGTGTGTGTGTGTGTGTGTGAGAGAGAGAGAGAGAAGAAAGAGAGAGTTCAGATTTGGGAAATTAAGAAAAAATGGACATAGGTCACGTTTTATATTTTTGTTTTTTTTTTTTTTTTGGGAGAGGGGATGTTAAGGCAGATTGGGTCAAGTAAAATGAGATTTTAATATAAAAAAATAATTTTTTTTTGCGATGGTTAAATAATCAGTCACAAAAAATTAGACGCAAATAGTCATTTTTCTAGTAGTGTAATAAATTTTTTTTAATTGTGATTACATATATTAAAAAATGAAAAACTTGAAGCACAAAGTTCTTGAATTCTTTGACCATATATATTTTACATCTCTCCAAACACTTTCTGACCTGAAAAATGAAAACATAAATTAATTCAAAGACCGCTAGAAGTATATGAATAAACTCATTATTTGTAGAGATTGTTCTAGTCTTAGAAAAGATAAAGTCGGACATTTTCTCATCACACTGACTCTTCATCTCCTGCATCAACAAAAAAGGAAGAACTACTTTGATTTTTACTAGTATAAAACTAAAAAATAGCAATAATATGGATAAAGCTTTGCTGTTATTTCAATATATTGACTAAATTTAAACAAACATTGCATGATTATTTCAAACCAAAACCAAAAACTAACCAAAAAATAAAAGGAAAAGTATTTTATCATAATTTGTTATTTGATTTGCAACTGATCCTTATTCATTTTAATTGGGTTTGGAGTTCTTATTTGTGAGATATTATGCTCTCATAATTTGTGTCTTTTTTGTCTTAAATAAACCATATGTGAATTTGTGAGGTGGTGTTCCTTCTTGCCTTGAAAATAGATGATGTTTAGTTGTGAGAATGTGTATAGATATTGTTTCACAAGGAATAAGTTCTGCATCCACTAATAGCAAAATAATAGAATGAGCACTGCAATCAACTACCTCAATTGGATTTAACATATTAGGTTCTTAGGTTTCCCCTAATGCTTTCTAGCCCATTAATTCACATCCAAATATTTGACACAAATCAGATACCATAAATGATGTAACACTCCGAAATAATTATAATGATCCAACCTAAGACAACTAATATGAGGTAACATAAATGAAGCGATAAGCTTCCATTAATCAGAGTTAATGTACAAAAGGTGACACATGTGATATACATTTATAGATAGTTCATCCTAAGTCTACATCATGTGTTACAAGTAGTAAAAGGAGTGAAAACTAAATAGATATTAATATGCCCTAAAAGTTTACATCTTTCCAAGTCATTACTTTGTTACAACAAAAATGAGTCTAATTCAATACAATTAAAGCCCTTGGCTATACAAAATAAATACAACAAAAGATAAACTCATACTCCAAATCCCTCCAAGCTGTTGTCTTGGCGGAGGCATATTGTTGACACTTGAAAATGGTTTTTCCCAAATAGGGTAAGTCAAAGCCTAGTAGAAACAATCTAACACAATGTATGAATCCTAACAAAGATATAAGTATGATATGCATATCCAATACCCATGATAAAATCATTTATAACTCTTTTACAAAACCATGCCATGCTAAGCTTTATTTCTCAATTCATTTTATCTCAATTCATAAGTCATTCATTATTTTATTCAAACAACCAAGCTGAGGGTACAACTCAATGGGTCTCTAACCAGCATAACCATTATATAGACACTTCAATTTGCCATTTTACAGATATTTCGTCTGCGGGAATCGGCACCCATGTATCCGTGCAATTTTCGAGAACGTCATCCTGGGCACACAAGCCAACTTAATTCAATGGAGTCCATTCTCTTTATTCTCCCAAACATAGAGTGCATCCCCTTTCTTCTCCCAAACATCATACATTCACAACGTATCAAAGACATAGTCATATTCAATGACAACAGATAACAGATTAGTTTCAATTCACTTAATATTCATGTAATTTCTACAACAGTCATAGTTATCCACCACCGATAGCCCAAAACAAATATTTTTAAACAGATATACAATCTCCAAGACAGATAAATTATGCAAATTTCCATATGTGAGTGGTAATGTATATCCAACTCCACCATTTATATAAAAATCCATCCAATTTCATATTCCTAATACCAATTTCATTTATTTATACAAAATAACTATTTGAGACATTTTAGGGCAAAATTCCATTTTCTTTCAAAATCCATCCTGGGTATCAAAATTAACAAATTTATCACAACACAACCTCACATCTATTCCCATAACCATCTTTAATACATACATTTGAAAATCTCTCTTTTGATTTTAAACCAAAACCCTAGATTTGTTCAAAATCATCCCAAATTCTAATATTCTTTACATATCAACAAATAACTAAGTTAAAACTCATAGAAGAGTGTAGAAAATCCCTACCTCAAAGTTAGAAGATGAGCAAGCAAGGAAGAAACTCGGATGGAGCTGAAACCCAACTCTACTCAGATGAAAACGTAGCCCTCGAGACGCTCTACCTTTTTAACAAAGGCACACAGGTAGACAAACCACCAAATCTAGGTGAAAATGTAGAGACAAAGTGAGTTTTAGAGAGAGAGGCTGTACATCTAGAGTTTTGAGAGAAAAAGATGTGAAAAAGTAATGTAGAAAGGTGCTACTGGGAACTGATATACGCACAGTTTGCTCGAGCTCAAGAAATGACACTCGAGCGTCAGACATAATAAGTTGTTCCGCTCAAGTGCAAGAAGTCTCGTTCGAGCGCAGAATACACACTTCTAGTAGTTTTGCAGACAACAGACCAATGCTTGAGCGCAAGAAATGTTGCTCAAGCCGAGACCGCTCAAGCGTAGAAAACACCACTCGAGCGTAGAGTACACTCTCCCAGCAGTTTTGTAGACCTGCAAAAGTACTAAGAGTTCACAAATCCCGCTTGAGTGCAGGAAGTGATGCTCGAGCGAAGGAGGAAAATTCTAGGCAACAAAAGTTTGAAAACCAAGCTACTAACTTGTTTCAAACGCAACCACTACAACCTAATAGCCAAAATCAATGAAGTATGAGGGGAAAAAGACATGAACAACACTGCAAAACCATTAAACCCGAGTCCGAGATACAAAAGGCTCGGATTAATATACATATAACAAAAAACAAAAAGAGATTTTAATATGCAAATAACTAAACAAAAAGGGATACTGAAAGTTTAATATATATATAACCAAACAAAAAGTATGAAGAACAGAAAACAAAGAAAAAAAAAAGATAAAAAATAAAACAAACCTACCAAACCTTTTCCAAGGGCTCCAGACCATTTCTCCATTTCTTTTCTCTTTGTAAGAGTGAATCTTACACTACTACAAAATTATAAATATATCACACTTTTTATATGTGATATATATTATCACACGTTTTAAGCTTTATCAAAGTGTATGTTTGAAGTGTCATTAAAAGATGATTCCATCACACGTTTTGCATGTATAATAAATATTTAGATCACATATTTTAAGTATGATTAATAACTAATAAACCTGTGATAATAAACATTTAGATCATATATTTTAAGTATGATTAATATCTAATAAAACTTGTGATTACTAATGAGATAAGTTTACACATTATATGCATTTCTCATCACAGTTAATGCGTGTGATAAAAAAAGGGTTTGACATATTTGAAGAATAAGCAATATTATTTTTGTACGCGCATTTGAAAAATGTAATACACACTATATACTATCCTTTGAATCACAACCACATATTGAATGGAATAACGTCATATATTTCATAAATGAAAGTTGAATGTTCAAAAGTATGTACAAAAGAATTAATAAAATTTTTTAACTGTGATTACATATATTAAAAAATGAAAAAACTTGAAGCATAAAGTTCTTGAATTCTTTGACATTTTGCATCTCTTTAAACACTTTCTGACCTGAAAAATGAAAACATAAACTAATTCAGAGACCGCTAGAAGCATATGAATAAGCTTATTATTTGTAGAGATTGTTCTAGTCTTAGAAAAGATAAAGTTGGATCTTTTCTCATCACACTGACTCTTCATCTCCTACATTAACAAAAAAGGAAGAACCACTTTGACTGTTACTAATATAAAACTAAAAAAATAGCAATAATATGGATAAAACTTTGCTGCTATTTCAATATATTGACTAAATTTAAGCAAACATTGCATGATTATTTTAAACCAAAACCAAAAACCAACCAAAAAATAAAAGGAAAAAATATTTTATCATTTGTTATTTGATTTGCAACTGATCCTTATTCATTTTAATTGGGTTTGGAGTTCTTATTTGTGAGATATTATGCTCTCATAATTTGTATATTTTTTTGTCTTAAATAAACTGTTTGTGAATTTGTGAGGTGGTGTTCCTTTTTGCCTTGAAAATAGATGCTATCTAGTTGTAGGGAATGTGTATAGATACTATTTCACAAGGAATAAGTTCTGCATCCACTAATAGCAAAAAACTAGAATGAGCACTGCAATCAAACTACCTCAATTGGATTTAACGTATTAGGTTATTGGGTTTCCCTAATGCTTTCTAGCCCATTAATCCACATCCAAATATTTGACACAAATCAGATACCATAAATGATGTAACGCCCCAAAATAATTATAATGATCCAACCCAAGACAACTAATACGAGGTAATAAATGAAATGATAAGCTTCCATTAATCAGAATTAATGTACACAAGGTGACACATGTGATATACATTCATAAATAGCTCATCATCCTGAGTCTACAACACTTGTTGCAAGTAGTAAAAGGAATGAAAACTAAACATATATTCATATGCCCTAAAGACTTATATCTTTTCAAGTCACTGCTTGGTTACAACAAAAATGAGTCTAGTTTAACACAATTAAAGCCCTTGGCTATACAAAATAAATACAACAAAAGAGAAGCTCTTTCTCTAAATCCCTCCAAGTTGCTGTCTTGGCGGAAGCATATCACCGACACCTGAAAATGGTTTTTTCTAAATAGGGTGAGCCAAAGGCCAATAGAAACAATCTAACACAATGTATGAATCCTAACAAAGATATAAATATGATATTCATATCCAATGCCCATGATAAAATCATTTATAACACTTTTACACAACCATGCCATGCCAAGCTTTATATCTCAATTCATTTTAACTCAATTCATGAGTCATCCATTATTTTATTCAAACAACCAAATGGAGGGTACAACTCAATGGGTCTTTAACCAGCACAACCATTATACAGACACTTCCATTTACCATTTTATGGATATTTCGTTCGTGGGAATTGGCACCCATGTATACGTGCGGTTTTCAGGACTTTCACCCTAGACACACAGGCCAACTTAATTCAATGGAGTCCATTACTTTTCTTCTTCCAAACATGGAGTACATCATATTTCTTCTCCAAAACATCATACATTTACAATGTATCAAAGACATAGTCATATTCAATGACAACGGATAAGAGGTTAGTTTCAATTCACTTAATCCTTATGCAATTTCTACAACAATCATAGTTATCTTCTACCGATAGTCCAAAACAGATATTTCTAAATAAATATACAATCTCCAAGATAGATAAATCATCCAAATTTCCATACGTGAGTGATAATACATATCTAACTTCACCATTTATATAAACATCCATCTAATTTCATATTCCCAATACCAATTTCATTTATTTATACAAATAACTATTTGAGACATTTTAGGGCAAAACTCCATTTTCTTCCAAAATCCATCTTGAGTATCAAAATTAACAAATTTATCACAACACAACCTCACGTCTACTTCCATAACCATCTTTAATACATACATTTGAAAATGCATGTTTTGATTTTAAACCAAAGCCATAGGTTTGTTCAAAATCATCCCAAATTCCAATATTCTTTACACATCAACAAATAACTAAGTTAAAACTCATAGAAGAGTATAGAAAGTTCCTATCTCAAAACTAGAAGACAAGCAAGCAAGGAAGAAACTCGGATGGAGCCGAAACTTAACTCTATTCGAATGAAAGCGTGGCCCTCAAGGCGCTCTACATTTTTAACAAAGGCACACAGGTAAACAAACCACCAAATCTAGGTCAAAATGTAGAGAGAGAGTGAGTTTTAGAGAGAGAGAGAGGCTCTAGATCTAGGGTTTTGAGAGAAAAAGAATTAAAAAAGTGATGTAGAAAGGTGCCGCTGTGAACTGATATATGCACAGTCCGCCCGAGCGCAAGAAGTGACGCTCGAGTGTCAGACATAATAAGTTGTTTCACTCGAGTGCAAAAAGTCTTGCTCAAGTGCAGAATACACACTCCTAGTAGTTTTGTAAACCTACAAAAGTACTAAAAGTTCACAAATCCCACTCGAGCGCAGGAAGTGATGCTCGAGCGAAGGAGCAAAATTTTGGGCGACAAAAGTTTGAAAACCAAACTACTAACCTGTTTCAAACGCAACCAACACAACCTAATAGCCAAAATCAAGGAAGTATGAGGGGAAAAAGACATGAACAACACTACAAAGCCATAAAACCTGAGTCCAAGATACAAAAGGGTCGGAATCGTTATAACTGAACAACTTCATATACATGTAGCGAATAATTAGAATGAAAATAGATGAAAATATCAAATCCCATTCCAAAAATTGAACTTTTTATAATTTATCTTATATTTTTTTTTCCAATAGCATTTACTAAAGGTGTGATGACAACTAATACATTCTTACTATATTATATCAATTTGGAGCAAATGCTAGCACAAGATGATCACCTAAAGTTTGCTTCTTAACTTTATATAATCAACAAAAATAATAAAAAAACAGACTTTCGAAATAAGACAATGTAAATATCAATGAATTGAGTAAGAGATTAGAAGCAGAAATAAAAATAAAATTATTTAAGTATCAATTGAGGAGCACTTGTTCATACCTTCAAAGGTAACAACAATTGTGTTATGAGAAAGCAGGCAAAAGGCAATAAAAAAAATCCCATAAAACCAAACTAAATCAAATCCATTTATCGTACATTTGTCATCAAAGAATAGACATATCATACCAGCAAGACCACAATACAAGAACGATTATATCAAAACTAACCGAAGAATCGACAAAGAAGTAGGGATTTTGCCTTCAAAAGTCACACTGAAGCCAAAGAATGCAAGGGTGAATCATAGTGTTAGATTAGAAATTCCACAAAACTAAATTACCAAACCAAACCAAACCAAGCCTTAAGTCCCATCAAATGGGGTCGGCTACATGAATCATTTTTCTCCATGCGGCCCTATCAAAGGCCATTTCGTTAGTGAAATTAAGTAGATCCATATCTCTATTTACAACGCTAACCAACGTTAATCTAGGCCTACCCCGTCCCCTAACACTTCCATGTACCATTACAGCATCGCATCTCTTCACTACTGCCTCTATTGGTCTCCGTTGAATATGACCAAACTATCTCAATTGATTCTCTCTAAACTTAACTTCTATCAGTGCTACTCCGACCCATTCTCGAATACACTCATTCCTAATTTTGTCGTGTTTAGTCTCGCTACACATCCACCTTAGCATTCTTATCTCCGCCACACTCATCTTATCTACATGTTGTTTCTCGGTTGCCCAACACTTCGTCCCATACAACATCGCTGGTCTAATAGCCGTTTTATAGAACTTACCTTTAAGTCTAGTGGGTATTCCTTTATTACACAGTACCCCAGACGCATATCTCCACTTACACCATCCCGTTTTAATCCTATGGGCCACATCCGCATTAATTTCCCTCACTGTTGTGATAATTGACCCTAAATAATGAAAATGTTTACTCTTGGGCAGTTCTTGGTTCTCAATCTTCACTTCTCCTCTGCTTTCATTGTTACTGTTACTAAATTTATACTCCATGTACTCTGTCTTACTTCTGCTTATCCGGAATCCTTTAGATTCATGAGCTTTTCTCCAAATCTCCAACTTTATATTAACTTCTTCTCTAGTCTCATCCACTAGTACTATATAGTCTGCAAAAAGTATACACCATGACACGTCATCCTGGATATTTCTTGTCAACTCATCCATAATTAAAGCAAAAAGATAAGGACTTAATGTAGATCCTTGGTGTAATCCTACAGTACTCAGAAATTCATTTGTCTCTCGAGCAGACGATCTAATAGTGGTCACCACCCCTTCATACATGTCCTCAATCACATCAATGTAACCTTTTGTCACCCCTTTCTTCGCTAACACCGACCATATTATATCCCGGGGCGCTCTATCATATGTTTTCTCAAGGTCAATAAACACCATATGAATGTCTCTTTTCTTTTCTCTGTACTTTTCCATTACTCCCCTCAAAAGATAGATTGCTTCCATTGTTGACCTGCCAGGCATAAACCCAAATTGATTCTCTGACACCTTTGTTATATCTCGTAACCGGTGTTCTATCACCCTCTCCTACACTTTTATTATATGACACATTAGCTTGATTCCTTTATAGTTTTTGCAATCATGGACATCTCCTTTATTCTTATAGATTGGCACTAAAATACTCTTCCTCCACTTATCTGGCATATTCCTCGTCAACAAAATTTTGCTAAACAACCCAGTCAACCAAGCAACCCATTTTTTACCCAAACACTTCCAAGTTTCAATAGGGATATCATCTAGTCCTAAAGCCTTATTTGATTTCATCTTCTTAAGTGCAATATCTACTTCAAAGTTCCTAATCCTACGATAGAACATATAGTCTTGGTTTATCGTATTACTAGTTATTTCTTTCGCTATTGACGTACCTCCATGTTCCTCATTTAATAGTTTCTCAAAATAGTTCTTTCATCTCTCCTTAATATCTTCATCCTTCACCAATACCTTAGAATCCTCACTCTTGATGCACTTAACTTAATTAAAATCTCTTGTTTTCCTCTTCCGTATCTTAGCAAGTTTGTATACCCTCTTCTCTTTCTCTTTACTATCTAGTCTAGTGTATAGGTCATCATAAGCTTTCAACTTAGCCTCTCTCACTACTTGACCTCCTTATTAGCCAATCTATAGCTCTTAAGGTTTTCTTCAGTTCTATCCTTTTGCCACTTTTTGAAGCACTCTTTTTTTGTTTTAATTACCGCTTGAACCTCTTCCCTCTATCATCAAGTTTTCGTAGAGCTGGGTATCGTTCCTTTCGACCCCCCAAGCACTTCTCTTGAGATTCTCCTCGTACAATTGGCCATCAAGTTCCACGTAGAGTTAGCATCATCTTCCAAGTCCTAAGTACTTTCTTTATCCATTCTATTATTAAATATTTCTAATTTATCTCTTTTTCGGTCCTACCATATCGTCCTACAACGCCCACCATCCTTCCTAGCTTGGTATTACTCTCTAAAACATAAATCTAGTACCAAAATCTTATGTTGAGAGGTCAGGCTCTCTCCAGGAATCACCTTATAATCATTGCATTTTAGGCAGTCCACTTTTCTCACTAAGAATTAATCTATTTGGCTCTTAACTGACCCACTCTTAAAAGTTATCAAATGCTCCTCCATGTTTTTATACATAGTATTGGCAACCACCAGGTCAGAAGCCAATGCAAAATCTAAGATACTCTCTCCAACCTCATTTTTGTCACCAAAATCGTATCCACCATGCACCCTTTCATAGCCTAGTTTATCTATACCTACATGGCCATTAAAATCTCCACCTATAACCAAGTTCTCTCCTACAGGTATCTCTTGTAAGATGTCATCCATTTGCTTCCAAAAATCCCTCTTGGTCTGATAATCTAATCCTACTTGAGAGGTGTATGCACTAATAACATTCACTATATTCCCTCCAATAACTAGTTTAACTAACATAATCCTATCTCATTTTCTAATGACCGTCACTACATTCTCCACAAAGACCCTTAGCAATTAAGATTCCTACCCCATTCCTGCGTCTATCCTTACTACTATAATACAGTTTAAAACCAGTATCATCAATTTCCCTAGCTTTCTCACCTGTCCATTTAGTTTCTTGTACGCAAGCTATACTGATTCTCCTCCTAATCATAACATCTACCAAATCCATCATCTTACCAGTTAAGGTTCCTATATTCCAAGTGGCTATTATAAACCTATAGTCTTGGACTAGCTTCTTTACCCATGCTCATCTAGAAAAACGCATGAACCTTTGCCCATTTTTCACCACACCCAGGTGTAGACACCCCATTTTTGACCGACCTTAAGACTCAGATGTCATCGATTGAGCGCTCGGTGATTGCGCATGTTGTGCTCGTTTTGAGGTTTCGGAGTTTCGGCTGAGGTCCTTACTCCTGGACCTCGGGACCCTTTTTATGCTTTGCCTCGATTTGCGAACCAGGTCTTGCTTTCTCTTCCTAGAGGGAGGGAGAGGTCTTGTAGACCATCTCTTAGTGGCCGTAGGCTAGTTTTCATGGTCGCAGGCCACTATTCTCGTTTGGAGACCAGTTTCCTATTTTCGGAGCCGTCAGCCGCGCGCCTCGGTTCGGGATCGCTTAACATTCTCCGTTTGGCACGGTTTTTGGCACACACCTTGTTTCCTCTGTCTAGAGGGACATTGCTGCCTGGGAGACCATCTTTGTGGTTGCACGCCACTTTTGGTGCTTAACAGCCTATTTTCGGGGCACCCGGCTATGCGTTTTGACCCCCGAACCCTCGTTTTGCATCCGTCTTGGTTCATTTTTGGCATGGACCTTGTTTTCATTGTTTGGAAGGTGGTACAAGGGTGGGAGACCACCTTTTCTCCTTGGAGACCACTTTTCTCCCGCTAGTCGATTTTCTTGTCAGGAAGTTGGTCTCCTTGGTCTTTAAGCCACATTTACTGGTCTCCCACCATACCACTAGCTTGCATTCAATGTGGAGACCATCAAATGGGGCTGCCGACCACGTTTCATTGAGTTGAACCTTTTGAACTGGTCGGCCTGCCTCCCCCAGTTTTGTCTCTGTGAGTTGTTGCCAGCTGTGCCACCTGGAAGGCACAGACTGGATCCTCCATACACATGTATGGAGGATCTTCAACCTTGGTTTTTAGCTTCTTTGAGAAGCTTTGGTCCCTTTTGGCTATAAAGGAGGGCCTCCCCCTCCTTTGTGAGGGTTCAGATTTTTGGTCTAAGGCAAAAAGACATATCCCTCTATATATCTCTACATTTTGGCCTTAAAGAGTGCTTTGTTCTTAACCCTTAGCACCACACCTCATAGCCTAACACCTCCACCATTGTTACTGAGTTTTTGGAGGGTCTTGAGAGGTCTCAAAAGCTGGTTTTTGGTGAATAGAATTTGCTGTCTTTGTTGAGCTTCAAGGGTAACTCATTTTCTCCATTTTTAAGCATTATTTTGATCCTTCTCTTAGCCTCATTTGCATGCTTATTTGAGCTTTATTGTCAACTGAAAAAGGTTCATATTTAAGTGATTTTCATGTTTGTTTGAGGCTCTTTTGGTGTTGGGGGTCATCTACCCTCTTGCATGCTCTATTTAGCCTTGTTTTGTGCCGTGCCATAAGGCATTCGAGCTAGTCTTTGCTTGGCCTTCCTACCATTGAAATCCAGTGAATTTTCATTGGTGAGAATGTGGCTTTGGGGGCCCAAATCAGAGAGGGGTGACCCTCTTTCTTGTTGTCTTGTTTACTAGCATTTTTGGCCTACCAAAGGAGCATATGTTTATACCATTTGGAGGCCTAGTTTAGGCACTTTTGGTGACTTCTAGGACCTTCCTAGGCTCTGACCATGGCTGGTTTGGTCCCCTTTTGCTTGCTTCTTGCATGTGTAGAGTAATCCCTTTCATGGCTTATCAAAGGAGTATGTCATTCTTGCATGCATTGGTCATGTTTCAGTGGGTTTTTGGTCATTCTTTGGCATATCATAGCTCTATCTTTGGTTGGTTTAGTGGCCTCTTGAATGCTTCACATGCTTGTAGTGTAAACCATGCTCACTAGCTTACATTGCATGTTGTTTTGGCCATTGATTCTAACATATTTTGGCCATACTTCAAACTGATTTTCTTCATATTTTGGGTTGCCTTAGCGCTGTTTTGAGGCCTCTTGGTCGAAAAATGCTAGCCATGCATACTTGTTGTGTAATGGCATTGACTAGCATTGAGTTTGGAGGTCCGTTACGTGCTTAACTTGAGCTATTTACATGTTTTGGCATCATTGAGTATGATATTTCAGAGCTTATAGGGGTGCTACACTTCCATATTTTCCATGCTTTAAGTGCTCTTTAAAGTTGTGCATTTATGCCTTATTTGCGAGCCATTGCTTGAACTTCACTTTTGTGCCTTTCAAGCCATCATCCCAACCCATTTTGCTACTGTTTTGGACCTACATAGGGTCTGTTTGGGGTTGGTTTCATCATTTGAGCATCGCTTTGCATACCTATAGTGTAATGCACTTCGCTAGTTTCGGTACTTGAGCCTTTCAACATGCATTGTGTGAGTTGTTTGCATGATTCGGAGCCATTTTGTATGCCATTTCAGAGCTGGAACATGTGTCATTGTATGCCATATTTCATTCTTTCAATGCTTTTGTATAGTTGCATTTTGCACCCTTGGGCTTAGGTCCTTGCATTGTGTATGCTAGCATGAGTTTTGGAGTCTTGTTTTCATCATGTTTGGCCACTAATTTGGGTGTGGCTGAGGCCCATTCATTTTGGGTTACGTCCATTTTTGCATTGAGTATGCCATTGTATTCCATAGCATTGAGTATGCCACATAGTCGCATGATTGATCATTGCATTGTGCATGCCTTGTTCATCTCATTGTGTATGTTAGTTCTTAGGTGCATTGTGTATGCTAAGTGTCATGAGCATTGTGCATGCCATGTAGTTTTAACATTGTGCATGCTAGGTGCATGTTTGCATGTTCATCCTTTGCATGTTTGCATGGCTAAGTGGCATTGCATTAGCATTGCCTGCTAGAGTTGCATTGGTGCATGCCATGTTTGTTGCATTTTGTTTGGGATAGGAGTTAGCCCAAACACGGGAAACAAGGGATGTTTCATACTCGAAGTGATAAAACGTGCCTCGATTCCCGGTGGCCGACACTCTTGACTACACATGATGGAGTTTAGGCATTTATGTGTTCATATGTGCATTTATTCTATATTAAGTTGTGCAATTCGGTTCTTCGGCCATCATGCATCGAAATGCGTGATTGGTGGCCCGAGGGTTGAGAGCCATACTCCCTTGAGTTCATAGCATGATAGGGAGGGTGGTCATGCATACATTGTCTTGTAAATTCCTTGCTATTCACTGTTTGTCCTCTGCTGTAGCAAAAACAGAATTCTGCAGGAAGGGATGGCCGATTGGCCACATTCAGTGCCGGCCGGCTAACAATATCCAGCCGATGGCCCCATTTCTGGTCGATGACCATATTTCCATGGCTGGTGGTCCTATCATTTGGCCGATGGCATCACACAATGCTTAGGGAGTGTTTCAGAAGCAACTTTGGGACTTGTGCAGTTTTTAGAGGCGTAAAACAGTGCAAACAGAGGCAGCATGTGGCATGGCAATGGATTTCCCGACAAGGCGACTCGAGCATGCATGCATCCTTTATCATTTGGAACAGAGCTGAGGTAGTCCATTTCATGTAGCTTGCATGCTAATTTATTTACTTCCTTAGTTTAATTTGTTAATTAATTAATGTTGTGTAATATTTAGCTATAATTCGTTATTCATTTCGGTTGTGTAATAACTAGTTTAATTAGCTTAGATTAGCTACTTGGTTCTGTATTATTTATTCAAACCCTTCGCGAGAGGGCGAACTTTGTAATAAGTGTGCGTGTGTGTGATGCATGTCTTCCAACCCACGTCTTTCTCTCTTTTATTTACCAGCTTATGATGGTTAGTTTTAGGGCATGTTTCAATTAGCATCTATATGTTCGCATGCTTGCATTCATTCATCTGTATTGCATGCACCGGGCTCGGCGTATCATGCTAACTGCATTGTATTTCAATTTCAAGTTGAATACATATATCGATTGTTGCATCTCATATGCCATCTTAGAATAGAGAAGCCCATTGTAGTTGCATTTTTGCATGTGTTACATTAGGCATTCTTAGCATAGTTAGGATTCATGCATGATTTCTAATTAGCTTCTTTCTTTGGCTCAGAGTACTCGGTAAGTGTTTATGCTTTAGCATCCTTGCATGTGTGTGAGTGACTGCCATGATAGCATGCTTACCATGAGGCTATGTGCTTATGTGATATAACTGCTTGAATGCTTGTGGGTGAAGGCTGGGTTGCTTGAGTTGGAATAATTCGTCGAAACCCGTGTTTTAGCTTACTTGCGAGTAGCAAACTTCAATCCATTTTCAAAATAAATGGATATGCGATGCTTTGTTCTAACTTAGGCAATCCAGTCTATATTTGTATGCTGTGCGCATCACATAGTAATTCTAGACTAATAAACCGGAATAAGAGCACATATGTTTTCAAAAACTTGATATCATGCTTAGTAGTGGCCGATCTTCGATCAGGCGAGCGAGGGTGCTCATGAAATGACCTTCCCCAATCGTACCCAAGTTCTCGAGCCGAAGCAACTTTGGTGATGACGGACACGTGGCCTTAGGCACGAGTCAGGATTTCCTAAATTCCCCCAAAATAGAATATTTAGGTGGCGACTCTGTATCTAGCAAAGAGTCCATGTTTGGCACTGCTTTTTAAAAATCTGTTTTTCAAAAACGATTTGCCGGATTTGGACTCTTTGGTGATTTATCGGTCTCGCATTGCACTTTGCAGGATTAGATTCAGAACCGTGACATTCGAGTCCGAACTGTAGTAAGCCCAACGAACAAAACGGGATTTCTCCCGGGACGTTTGGGGATGTCTACACCAGGCATTGATGCAGTGCCCTTTGCTCACTTTTAGAAACACCTGGAGGCAGGCTCAACGCGTCGCTTGAGGGGAACGGCCTAGCATTTAAACAATTCAAAGTAGGATTCATTGTCATAAGGGATCCGAGCAACTTTTTTACGTGTTGGTTGTCAGCTACCTAAAACAAAACCCTCCTCCTTAACCCAGGCTTGGGACCGACGCAGTTGTTAACAACCCTGGCAGAGTTTCCACAAAACTAAAATTAAAAGAGGAAAACAAACACAACAACTTTACAAGAGAGGATTTATAGATAGAAATCGCAAAGGATTAATAGATCAACCGTAAGAAATTGAATGACAACAAATAGAATGAAATATTGGACCAACTCACTATGGGAGCTTTAGGGTTACCGAACAAATAGAATAAAAGTATATAAGGAGAAAAAAAAAAAAATCCATGGTGCATATTTTGCAAAACTTAAAGGAGGTTATGAAATTTGATTTTTTTTCTAATTGTAATCTATCAAGTCATATTTTGAACAAATGAATTGATTTTTTCAATAAAAAACAGAACCACCAACCATAATAAAGAAAAAACAAACTCAAGAAGCCTAGGTGGAAAAAGAGAAGAAATTGAGTTCTACATTTTATCTTATTAAAATTGAGAAAAATCCAAAAAGAACATATCATAAGACTAATTGATTAACACATGAAAAAATTGTGGCACAGAAAATGAATTTAATTTATTAAGAAAAAAATGCAACGTCAAAACTGTATAGGTATACAAAAAATTGGTGCATATAATAATAAATATTAGCATTCTTCCCTACCACATATCTAAATGCATCAATGCTTGCAAAAAATATAACTGATAAACTTAAAAAAAGAAAAAATAAAAAATCCCACACAAATAAAATTAGAAGAAGAAGATTTAAAAAAAAAAAAAAAAACTCATCTTGAAAAGAAGTCTATCAAGAAATCATTTTTTTTAAAATAAATTAAATTTGGAAGCATAATTTACCAATTCCTTCATCTCATCAGGGATTGTTCATCTAATAATGCATCGAAATTCTCTTTAACCGCATTGTGCATTATGAAAATCAATTATCAAAGCAGCTCCAAATATATTGAATTTAATGCTCTATTTGGTTCATTAAAATGAGATAGAATGACATGATCATTCCTAAAGCTCTACAATGGAATGTTCATTCCCTTATAATAATGAATGATGATTCTAGTTACAATATATATATATATATATATATTTTCTTTCTTAGTTAACCAAATATGAGAATGGATATTATGATGGAATGATTATTTCATTTCAATGAGCCAAACACTACCTAAAAGTTTAGCTAGCAAGAAAAGAGAATTTAAAAAGAAAATAGAACATATATCAAAAGGTTAATGTTTACCACAAAGGAAAATCAAATATTAGTATAATGTTCTATATTTTTTGATGAAGAAAATTGAGTAATATAACACATATTCAATCAGCAAGCTAAACCATAGACCCAAAATAGAAACAATGTATTTAGCTGGAGTTAGAAATCCAGTGTAAGCTCACAACAAATATATGCTTCCTTGGTTACGTGAAATCCTCATTTCAGTACTTCAAAAAATAAATAAATAAAATATTGAAATGGTAGTTGGCTATAAACGTAAAGATATATATATATATATATAAAGCTTAGAACAGATATATATATATATAAACCTAGAGATATATATATATATATATAAGGCTTAAAAATTACCCCCCCAAAAAAACTTTCATAGATATTGTTCTTCTTTTTCCATTGTGGTCCAAATTTGAACCTTCTAGACCTGAAAATGAAAATGATTAGTAGCATGCACTTAATAGCAGCCCTGGAAGGGAGGGAAAAAAAGAAAAAGAAAAGATAATTGAAAATATAATATATAGCTCCAAAAATAGGGTACATATTAGCAACAAACTAAACCCTTAAGCATTCAAAATTATTTAAAAAAAAAAAAGAAAAAAACCCGAAAATCCTTAGATAAAAACGCAAGAAAAGAAACATGGAACAAAATAGAGAAAGAATAATAAGAGAGAAAGAGAATAATTGTAAAGTGGGATGTACTGATGAGAAGAGACAAAAACCTTTGGATCTAGTTTTCTGCAAATCCTTAATCTTGACCTCTCTTGAGAAAACCCTTTCTTATTCTGTATCATCATTTCCTTTGAGGTTTTGGGTTCGGAAACCCTTGAATTGACTAAACCATTGGGTCAATAGTAGTGGTTTTCGTGTGTGAGTAGAAGGAGAGAAAAAAGATGAAACGGAAAAGAGTGGAAGAGATGAAACAAAGAGTAGTGGCAACAATAACAGGTCTCATTGTTGATTCAATCGGTTGGGAGAGATTAATCACTACGATGAATCTCTCACTCCCTCTCTGAGATGAATCGAAATCATTGAGATGAATCATTGTTGATTCGATCGGTTGAGAGAGATTAGGGTTTAAAGAGAGAGTGAGTGAGTCGATTGGTTTCCCTCAAATTCAAAATAAGGGTTTAAAAAGAGAGAGGGGAGGAGGCTGTAGACATTTCGAACGATGTTTCCTGTTTCTTCAGAATAAGGATGTGGGAATATTAGATATAAAAATAAAATTTTAAAAAAAATATATATATATACGATCATGCTACGTAGCTCGAATACGCGGCCCGAATCGCGGCTCGACACCAAAACGACATCGTTTTGGTGTCGAGTTTTTTTTTTTTTTTTTCCTTTTCTTTCCTGGCTTTGTTGCAGAACGAAGGAAGAAGAAGACGGAGGAGGAGGGGGAGGGGGAGGGGGACTGGAGGGGGCCCTAATAACAGGGGAGGAGGAGGCGGAGGCGGAGGCGGAGGCGGAGGGCGAGACGATTTGGTGGAGGGAGGACGGCAGTGACGATCTGACGATCTGGAGCTGGGCGACGACAGCGGGCGGCGAGACGAACGGAGGGGGAGCTGCGATGCTGACCTTCTTCCTCTCCCTCCCTTCTCTTTCTCCTCTCTCTCTCTTTCGAGCCGTTTCGAGCTCGGCATTTGTCGAGCTCTCAACCATTTTCCATATATATAATCATACGTTAATTAGAAGGTGCGATTAAAAAAAAAAAAGGATATAATCACATTTAATTGAAAAGTAACATAAAAATAAATACTATCACACTTAATTAAATTAGGTGTGATTAAAATATTAATTTGATTTTTTTAATCACACTTTCAATAAAAGTGTCATGTTTTAATTGCTTTAGGTGTGATCTTTAAGCATTTTTGTAGTGTTATTTAATCACTTGATTAGGGATTCCACTTCAAAATAAAGATATTTTGATAATTCTACATTAGTGTGTGTACCAATTCCTGCACTAGATGAAATGGATCGGAGCCTTGTGATTAAATTGGACTATCTAGGAACCGAGGGCCTGCAAAATAGAAGCATCATTAGAGCTACCTGGTTAGGTTGACCGAAAAACCCCTTCGGTGTGAGAATTAGGAATTGGAGAAAGAGAAGTACTCTCTCAGAGTATAGAGAGAGGAAGAGAGTGTGTGTTAGTTAAGTTAGAGTAAGATTGAGTATCATACCTTCAATGAGATGAGAGTGTTTGCTTATATAGGAAACTTAACTTGTTCCCTAAGATGAGGGTCATGAAGCTTTGGTGCCTTAAGGTCCTTTTTATCATTGCTCAATGTGGAGAATCACAAGGTGGTTAGCCATGGAGGCATATACTCTAACTATGTATATAACAAAGCACACTTGTTCTCCTAATTATTTTCGTGATTCTCAGGGGGGAGGTGAGGGGAGGGGAGGGGAGGGGGGGAGCAGCTGAGGTGGCTTTCCTACACACGTGAGTGCTCACAACTTTAATGCCTGCTTAAGGATGCGCTAACTCGGTCCACTCGGTTCCTTGACCAGATCTTTGTTTGGCCTTTTATGAATTTGTTCGTAGTGATGGGCTGGTCCACATGGATGACCTTGTGTGGGTTTAGCCCATGTCGGTTCTACTGATGGGCTCGGTCTGTTTGGTTTGGCTCAACTTAGAGCCCTGCTTGAGCTAGCCCTACTTTGGCTCAAGAGGACTTGGGGTCTGACCCTCGTGGAGTTGGGCTTAATATGACTTAACTCGCGTAAGTGTTTGGCCCATGTGAAATGACCATACGGATTTGGTATTAGAGATTTGGTTCGACCTAAGACATGGATCCACCCCATTCATATTTAACCCCTTCAATTAGTAACATGTAACTCTAATTATATATATAGTCAAAAAGGAAAGTTTGTCTCTCTATCTAGTTTGTAATTCATTTTTTATCAATGTTAAATTACAAAGCCTAAAAATAATTTTAGGAATCACATAAACCTTTTATATTTATGTATGTATATGAGTTTACAATACTTATTTGTTTATTCTTTATTGTTTCTCGTGTCTTAACTAATTTTGATTAGGAAATCTGCCATTCTTACTAAGAAAGGGGCATAAAGGTGACCACAACTAAAATATGGTTTTTGTTCCTTTTTTAAAAAAAAATATTTCTCAAATTTAATACCAATCTAGTTAATATATAAAAAAGTATATATATATATATATATATTTTTACATTTTTAAAAACAATCAATTAGTCAAACTCCTTAATAACATTATAAAAAATATTTTTAACCAAATATTACTAATATTAATAAGCCAGTATGATATTGTGTGACAATAATATGTTATTCAACACCATAATAAAGGTTAGAAGTTCAAGTCTCATGTAGGCATTGGGAGTGATCATGTAACGCCACCAAAATAATTACAATAAACTAACTCCAAACACTAGTACAATGTGATATAAATAGAATAAGAAATTTTCATTAATCAGAGTTAATATACAAAAAGTGACACATGCGATATACATTCATAAATCATTCATTCTAAATCTACAGCATGTGTTACAAGAGGTAATAAGAAATGAAAGCTAAACAGATATTCATATGCCTTAATGGCTTATCTCTTTCCAAGACCGTGCTTGGTTACAACAAAACGAGTCATAAGCTCAATACAAATAAAGCCCTAGATATGTGAAAAGAAAATACAAAATAAGCAAGAATTGAGCCTTCAGCTCCACAGTCCTTCCAAGCTAAGTCCATGGCGGAGGCATATCACTAGCACCTGAAAATGTTTTTCCCAAGTAAGGTGAGCCAAACCCCAGTAGAGATAATCTAGCACGATATATGAATCTTAACAAAGATATAAATATGATATGCATATACAATGCCTATGATAAAATCATTCGTATTGTCACAAGATTATCATATGCCAAGTTTCGTATCTCAAGCCATTTTATCTTAATTCATTTCATGACAATTCATTTCATCTCAATCCATGAGTCAAGTCCATTGTTATCCAGACAATCCAACTAAGGCGACAACTTAGTGGTTTTCTAACCAATACAGTCATTATACAAAAACTTCAAATTTGTCATTTTACGAAAATTTTGTCTGCGGGAATCGACACCCATGTATACACGTGCAGTTTTCGGGACTTTCACTTTGGACGCACAGACCAACTTAATTCAATGAAGTTCATCCCATTTTTTCTCCCAAACATCATACATATACAATGTATCAAAAACACAGTCATATTCAATGATAATTGATAAAAGATTAGTTTCAGTTCACCTAATCCTCATGCAATTTCTACAACAATCATAACTATCCTCCATCGATAATCCAAAACAGATATATAATCTCCAAAATAGATAAACTATCCAAATTTTCATAGGTGAGAGATAACAAGCATCAAACTCTACCATTTATATAAACATCTATCCAATTTCACATTTTCAATACTAATTACAATTATTTATACAAAATAATTAATTGAGACATTTTAGGGTAAAACTCCCATTCTCTTCCAAAACCATCCCGAGTATCAACATCAACATACTAATCACCACACAACCTCACATCTAGTCCTATAACCATTTATAACACATACATTCGAAAAATCTCTCTTGATTTTTAAACCCAAAACCCTAGGTTTGTTCAAAATCACTTCAAGGTCCAATATTTCTTACATATCAATAATTAACTAAGTTAAAACTCATAGAAGAGTGTAGAAAGTCCCTATCTTGAAGCTAGCGATCAAGAAGAGAGTGGAGAAACTTCAAATGAACCGAAACCCACTTTTGTTTGGAAGAAAAGAGAGCCCACAACGTGTTCTACCTTTTTAACAAAGGCCCAAGGGTGGAGAAACCACTAGATCTAGATAAAAATGTAGAGAGAAGGTAAGTTTTAGAGAGAGAGGGTCTCAACTTTAAGGTTTTGAGAGAAAGATGTGAAAAACTGATGTAAAAAGTCACTCTCACGAACTGATATACGCACAGTCCGCTCGAGCGCAAGAAATGACGCTCGAGCGTCAGACAAAATAAATTGTTCCGCTCGAGGGCAAGAAGTGATGCTCGAGCACAGAATGCACACTTCCAATAGTTTTGTAGACAACAGACCAACGCTCAAGCGCAATAAGGGCCGCTCGAGCAGAGCTCGCTCGAGCACAGAAAGAATTGCTCAAGCGTAGAATACACTCTTCCATTAGTTTTGCAAACTTGTAAAAGTACTAAGAATTTACAAAACCCGCTTGAGCGCAAGAAGTGCCGCTCGAGCAGAGGAGCAAAAATTCGGGCAACAAAAGAGTGGAAACTAAGTAATCAACCTGTCCCAAATGCAACCATAACAACCCAATAGCCAAAATTTAAAGAAATACAAGGGAATCAAGATAAGATCAACAATATGACACCATGAAACCTGAGTCCAGAATACAACAAGGGTCGGGTCAAAACCAGAATCGTTATAGATCACCTCTCCCTTTTTCTTAAAATTCAATTAAAATAAATTTTAATAAGTAAAATGATAAAATAAAATAAAATAACAACAATGGGCCTAGCTATATAAAGGTCTTTATTGATTTTTGTTTGTGTTCACGTATTATGTTTGGTTTGTATGTCATTGAATATAGGGTAAACTTCACTTCACTTTTGTAGTGGTTTGGGCCATATGCAGTTTATTCTCTTAACGTTTGGAAATAACCACGCAATCCTCACGTAGTTTATGGCTTAAAGTGCACAACTAAACATTCTATCTAACTTAATAGTAAGTGTAAAATATGTGACAAATATAAAGAGTTTATATGCTCATTTTTAAATTGTAAGGGAGTAAATCACACATGAAAGCAATATAAGAGGGTTATATGCTCATTTTTAAATTTCAAATGAGTAAATCCCATATGAAATAAAGCACATGGGATTAAAGTGCCCTTTGCCTTGTACATTTTGCTTGGTTGAGTCACTTTCTCTCCATTTTCTCCACCGGCTGAGAACACATCTCAAATCATCGATCTATCCCTTTCATTGCTCTCCATTGCCAATCTCTCCCTCCTGTTGTTCTCCATCGCTGATCTCACTTTTACGTTGCTCTTTGTCATTGTGTCTCTTTGGTAGCAAACAATGGAAAAGAGAGATGTAGATCTGCAGTGGCGAGTTTACAGCTCAGATCCATGTCGTGTGAACTTCGATCTTTGGTGACGGATCTTGCAAGGTTAGGTATCATTCTTGTGAACTTTGGTGTCTTTGTTTGTGTCTGGACCTGTTTGTGAACTCTGGTATCCCTTTAATTGAGGGGGTGAACTCTGGTATCCCTTTAATTACATTATTGGTATTACACTATTGGGTTTGGACTTGTTCTGGGTTTATGATTTGAAGAAGTCAAGAACAGGGAGATGTACAGAGTAACTTTGACTATGGGATGGAGGAAAGAGTAACGTCATACGGGATGGAAAAAAGATTCTGAGAGGGTAGAGTTAGTGGATGTTGGAACCCAGTTTTGAGAAGGAAAGAGGATAACAATATTGGTGTCCAAAATGATGGATTGTTCACTATTTTTGTGGATAACATTCCTGAATCAATGGGTCCAAAGAGCTTGTACACCATGTTCAACAAATTTGGGGCAGTTAAGGATGTGATCATCCCAGCAAAAAGAAGGATAGTAACATGTACAAGATTCGGCTTCATCAAATTCGATTGCTTGGTAGCAAAAAAATTGGCTGTTCAAAAGACAAATGGTTTGTGGGTTGAGGATAAGAAGCTAAAAGTTAAAAATGTAGTGTTCACCAAGCCTCAATTAAAGCAGCATAGACTATAATCAAATTAACCTTTGAAGATAGATTTACAAAGGCAGTCTAAGCAAGATATAACAGTGGTTGGAGGTTATAAATCTTATGTTGAAGTAGTAAAAAGTGGAGCTACTGATAGGAAGGATTATTTAGTGGCAAAAGCTTTTGAGTTAGATAATGAATGGCTTTCTATCAGTTTGCTAGTGAAGCTCAAAAACTTCTTCTCTTTTCCGGCATTTAGAGACGAATTTTGCAAGAAAGGCTTGGGTGAGATATTAGTCAGAAGAAGGAGAGGTAGAAGTGTAGTCCTAACCTTCAACTCATCACAAGCTATGAATGAGGGGTATGACCAACTGAAGGGATGGATCTATGATTGGTGTGTTTCAGTAACAAAATGGAGAAAATGGATAAATCTCGATCAAGAGAGATGTGTTTGGCTATGCTATTATGGAGTTTCATTTAACTTGTGAAATGCTAATACATTCAAAAGCATTGGTAGCTTATGGAGTGAGGTAATCCAGTTTGTTGAAGTTAACAATAGAGATTCCCTTGAGTATGGCAAGGTTAGATTGATAACGAATAGCATAAGGCCTATAAATACAGTGATAAGTTTGGAGTACAAAGGAAACATATACCCTGGTAGGATATGTGAAACCTTTGATTTTGATGATGATGTAGCACTCAAATATAGTTCAAGGAAAGATCAAATCTCTGTCAATGGGGGAAAAAGAGTTTGGAGACAAAAAAATGGTGTTTTCTTCCAATTCAAACAAATCAAATGAGTCATCAACATCTATCAATTAGTGTTTGAAGAGTAATGGTTCTTATGGAGGATTTGAGCTAAACCTGGTGCAAATGAAACTTTTGAAATTTAGGAGTGTGCTTGGCCCACAACAAAAATCTGGGCATATTCTTTCATTATTTTGGTGGCCTAAATCCACCGCTGTAGATCTAGGAGTTCTTATTGGAAATAGTAAGAGTGTGCAAGTATCCTATGAGCCAAGTTTACTTATCTCTCTTGGGCCAAAAGGAGTAGTGGAAGGCGTTGACATTGTTAAAAAGCCTTCTATTCTAGTAGTGAGTAGCAATTCAGTCAAGATTGAGGAATCTTCTAAGAGGCATGAGGATAGAGGTGATCATAAGGCCTCAAACCCCAACAATGCTAGTCAAAGAAATAAAGAAAAGAAAGAGAAGTTATTGAAAACATTAATGGTGCTTCCAAAATTCAAGAGATTGGGTATTGGTTTAAGGTGATTGTTTGTTATGAGAGTCTGAATTGAAATGGGGTTTGTTTGGTATGAGGTGCAGATGGACTGTTAAGATTGGTGTTTTGGGTGGGGGTGGGTTGTATTTCCTTTCTTTTGTTGTTTGTTTGGTTGGTTTCTCTCTAGCCTGGGTATAGTGCTAGTAGATGATCGGCTTGCTTTTCGGTCCCAACCTAGTTGGAATCGTCTGGTTTGCTTTGATGCTTTGGCGCTCGCCTCCCTTTATTGATGTTCATCTTTGTATTCTGTATATCTGATTTTCATCAATAAAATTTCTTTTGCTGATAAAAAAAAAGAAAAGAAAAAAAAAGGGTGTTCTTTGCCTTACAACAAATGACGAAAATATTATAGTCTCATACTAGTTACTTATATACAAGGATATTTTAGTCTTTTTATTAAATCTTTAATGGGTATAACGGTACATGTAAAACAAGTATAACGCAGTGGGTAAAAATTATCAAATCATACCTTAGGTGATAGAACCTGAAGCGAAGAATCTTGTGGGTAAATCACATGCTTTAAAAATGAGAACAACGAACACCTAACAATGGAGTGATACCACAATATGAGTATCACCCATACAAGTCATAGTGCAAAAAACTTGATTGTTGTTTAATGGGAGAGAGTCAGTATGGGAAAAACATACGTTGTTTTCATTATTTCATATCCCATATATCATATCAGATATATAGGATAAATATATCATCTATCTATATTAGTTGATATAATAGATATAGATATCATGAGTGGTTATCCAAATAAGTTTTGAATTCAAATTCAAACTTACATGAATAAGGTTCAAAAGGTTTAAAGGGTCATGCCACATGGGCGTCCAATTTCTAACATCTCCCACTCGCACATGAGTTGGCATGACATTGCCATATCTCTATCTCAATCTCCCCAAAAAATGAATAATCTCATACTAGCCAATGCACCGTGCGACCGCTAAGAACACCTGTATGTGGGAGCTCTCTACTAGAAACTCAATATGAGTCAACATAGAGACATCAACACAAAATGAACAGAAATAGTGTCTTATCTACCCAAAGCCATCTAGCTACATCGGTCCAAAAAAAAAAAAAAATCTCTAATCCCTCAAAGAGCATGTTTGACTCTCCTAGGTCCCGCATTATATTCACACCCAATCAGCATCCCATAAAGAGCGATGTGAGTTGTCGACAGTGAATATAGAGCAAAGATGTAGAACTAGATGATCTTCCATTCACCCTCATATCATTTAATTTTAAATTGATCGTTTTCCGAGTAATGGGTTCAAAAGCATCAAGGGTCATGGGTACATGAGACACTATTTCTGTTCATTTTGGGTTGATGTCTCTATGCTGACTCATATTGAGTTTCTAGTATAGAGCTCCCACATGCAGGTGTTCTCAGCGGTTGCACAGTGCATTGACTAGTATGAGATTGTTCATTTTTGAGGAGATTGAGATAGAGATGTGGCAGTGTCATGCCAACTCATATGCGAGTGGGAGATGTTAGAAATTGGGCGCCCATGTGGCATGACCCATGAACCTTTTGAACCTTATCCGTATAAGTTTGAATTTGAATTCAAAAGTTATTTGGATAACCACTCATGATATCTATATCTATCATATCAAAAACAGAGGACTGCCCACCCTCGGTGGTGAAAACCTTATAAATTCCTGGCTCATAATGACTAAGGAAAAACTTCTTTTGGACCATTGATCATGCCTCAGTGGTCTTCATCGATCATCGTTGGCTTATCATGGCTTGACGAAATCTAAGAACCACTATTTGGATAACTGTTTTAGGCTATAAAAGATTTATTAGAATTAACAACCTTTTTGCGCTCCTAACTTTTTACCATAAAAGTATAAGGTAAATCCCTACGAATCTACTTATCTAATTTTCCAACGAGAAGTTGGGTCACAATGTCCACAAATCAATGTTCCGAACTTATGTCAATCATAGCCTAAGTCAAAATGACTTCACTTCCCAGGAGGAAGTCTTCTCACGGTCTACACCTTCCTCAATGGTGAGACTTTTTGGTATCTAGCAAGCCTTAAGCCTTAACAATGACTATCCAAAGTGCGCATAACTTTAGAACAGTTTCACGTCATAATGGAAAGTCAACCAAATTATAAAAATGGTTAATCCTCAAAGACTTTGTCTTAAACTGCGCAACATTGATCTACTTTCTAAAAACAGGGGACTAGAGCCTTTGGCATTATCCTAGGCTCTTTATTATCTTGCGGAGCAATCATGAATGTTTCCTTCTCAATCACCTAGTGATGATGTGGAAAATTTTCACATTCGCTACCACGCAACTAAGAATGTAGAGTATTTTTCTCTAATAGAGTAATCCATTAGTAGGCACATCGCTCCCATTGTCCCTAGGATATTGGAAATTTCTTTCTATTCTCAACTAGGCTACATAAAAGCGCTATGCTTAGAATTCTCTATCTTATAGAGTTCCAAAACTCTATTCATGTCACCTTTACTAAGAAAACTTTATGTGACTTATTTACACTACCACAAAGCTGCTTACTTATATGCACATGACTCGGAGGGTTTACATGACATCATACAATAATGTGCCACATGACCCTATGTGTTTACAAGACAACATACAATAATGCGCTATAGAACCCTAGGTTTTAACTTCACAACCTTATGAGAAGTAAAATAAAGATAAGCTGCTTAACGGTTACAGATCGCCCATAGATGACTCTCCGCTAACCCATTACTCAAATGGAGTGTAAAATCTGATATGGAGGGCATTTAGTCAGGGATATAGGCAACAAACTAAAGTGCAATTCCCAATTGGGAAACATTTTGTGCCATCATCCATCTAACATTAACAATACTTAATTCCTTATCTCTATTACACTCTTGTGTTGCTAAGTACTAGGAATAATCAATTTTTTAAGCATTCATTTCTCTTCACAGAGCTTTCTAAAAAATAACTCAAATAGATACTCGCCACCTTGGTCAAAACTAAAAGCACGAAAGCGCTTATCTAATTGATCTTGACCTCATATGTGCAATGTCAAAAAATATTTCAAAAATTTTTGACTTATGGGAGATCAAATAGTCTTGACTAAGATGCGTATTGTAATCTATAAATGTGTCAAGATTTGGGCGTAATTATCATACCCTTACACATATCCAGTCACAAATATCATAGTGGACTAAATGCGCCGATACAAATGCCCTTCTGCGGCTTTCCTACTTATTTGTGCGCAACTACTGCGAACAGAGTTACACATTCACATGAGAGCAGGATGTCATAAACGAGTGGGCCTGAGAGGGCCAACTCAAACCATCCATGTCATCTTCTCATTAATGTGATTAAGAATAACAAGCCACCAGTTCATGACCAATGTCATAAACTAATTCCAATCATCCTAATGTGTGAGTTCTCGAAGACAAGTTTAAAGGTTTAGGCCCAACTAAGTAATGACTCATGACTAATTCATGTTCATTAGATTATAAAAGGATGTCATAGAGATATCAAATGCGCCTAAGTCGCAAATTTAACTAGTAAGTGCTAATCCCCTGCACCTTTAAGTTAATTTTATTCTCCATACACTTTATTGCATCTAGTTGAAAGATGAGAAACTCCTTTTGCCATCTCTGTTTCTCACTTCATAGTTACTTGCAATTAATTCTACTATCCACATGAATGAGAGAATAAGCTACCAATCTATGGCAACTCCTGAAGTAATTTAAGCGCGAATTAGGCTAAAGAGTCTAATTCAACACAATGCTTTCATGAGCGATGCGTCAAATTCTTAGAGTCATAACAATCTTGTCGGCCTTGACTTTTTCATTACTATGCTGCTACGTTTGCGCTTAGTGGTAAACGTCATTCAAAAAACGTTAGCCTAGCTAAGGAATCATACAAAGCACCTCCTCATGTCTCACACTCAAGTGTGGAAACAATAAGTGTCCAGACTTAGATAAGTTGGCAATACTAATAGATTTTGCAGCCACTTGGCGCTAATCTTTTCACTTCAAGTGATACTTTAATGCACACTATTATAGTGCATGAAATTTTGCTCCATTCACTCCCAACAGTTGGATAAAGAGCAAAACACTGCTCATACTAGCTACTCATCTTACACTTAATAACTAATTCATTTAAGCTCGTATTTCTTGGATGACATGACTCTTGAATGTTACTTCATCTAATGATGCAACATCATTACAAGTCAAATTACAAAGTCAATCCGCGCAGCTCAATAGTCAAGATTATATACAGATCTATTGAGGGCTTACTAATTTCATAACTCCAAAACTCGCCAACCAAAACTACGTAGCGTGCCGCTAACCATAGCGCACACATTAGTTTTTATTGTGCCAAACAAGGCAACAAAACTACGGCTTGGTTTTTTTTCATGCTTCAGCTTTAGTTGAGGTATTAAAAAATAAACTTCATGATAAATTTTTCAATCATCTCATACAATCAACTCATGCAATGTTACATTTAATAATGGAATTTAAATAAAAACATAGCATGAGTTGATTGTGAATCTATTTTAAGATACTATTGTATGTAATTAGAATATTTTATCATATTTTTAGACATACCATAGTCAAGGAAGGTTATTCGTTGAGAGAAATCTTTGTAGATTTACTCCCAAAACTAATATTTTATGATAAATTAAATTAAATTTTGGATAATTGTCACCTGTGACCCAAGATATGATTACGAGTATAACGGATTTTCGATCTTGCGACTTGTGTAATATTGTCACTAATTAATTTAGATTTTTGTGGCAAAATTATATTATGTTAATCAAATTAATCTCAATGCGAATTTCTCTCTAAATTGACTTAGCTTATGGAAATTAATTTGATTGACCTAGACTTAGTAGAGATGTTCAAATGTGAACAATGTAATCCTATTCTTTAGATGAGCAAAAGTCTTGAAGACTTTACGCCAGACCTTAATTGAGCCAAAATAAGGAACATTACTCAAAGTCGCCGTGGTTTTGTTTAATAGGAAAGAGTTAGTATGGGAAAAACATACATTGTTTTCATTATTCCATATCCCATATATCATATCAGATATATAGGATAAATATATCATCTATCCATATCAGTTGATATGATAGATGTACAGGAAAGAAATAACCTTCTCGTATAATCCTGTTGATCAAGTTTGCGCTCCTCCGTACGATGTCGCTTTATCACCTGAAAACACAAACGTGAGCTAGCCGGCGGGTGTGTGCCAGAAACCTCTCCGATGCCTAAGTCAGCAAGCTTGACAAATAGACAAAAGCTCTGTGTATTCAGAAAACAAAGTTGTGTTACCTCTCCAAGGGTGATATGGGTGAGCTTTTATAGGTTTCGTGTGGCACAATCCTAGTAGGACTCTTACTCCTCCATGTAGAGTCCTCCTAGGATTCACATTCCTGAAAGATAATGCTTCTCTTAACACCCCCCTCACTGCTTAAACCAAGTGAGATGGTTTCACCATGGCCGAACTTCCATACGGCCGACCTAACTATTACTTCAACTATTACCTTCCTTTCCCTTACCTCGGCTTTCATATGCTAAGACCGAGCTATCCATAAGAGAGTTAAGCCGAAGTAACTCTGACACCAAGTACTTAAGAAAACTCAGCATATCTCGGTTCACGACAGCGCGACCGAGCTAACAAACAATAGAAGCCGGACTAAGCCTACTCACGCCGGCAGCAACCTTTTACTTCGGCCCGGACTGCCGTATGGCCCATCTTCTAAGCCTTCTTAATTCGGTCCAAAGAGTGGCCCACTATCCTAGCTCGGCCCAATTTATCTGTATAAATTACCCTCTCAATTGCCCCTTAATTCCATCTGCGTAGCATGATAGGGATTACCCATCTATAAGCCGAGCTACAGTTTTAACCTCTCCAACCGAGCTAAAAACATCCATTAGCCATTCCAGCCGAGCTAAAAACCCCTTAGCTTTTCCAACCGAGCTACACTCAAGCCGAGCTATGTATATCTGGTCAAAACGTCACTTCAGTCCCAGCAACTGAATTGTTCCCCATTCCAATGACACGTGGCAGTCTCTGATTGGCTCTTCACGGCTGTCACGCCGCCCTCGTACTCTGAAATTTTTGAATAGTTCCCGCCTTATGGTTCAATCATCAAAACAAAAACCCTTTCATTTCTGACCCATTCACCATTTCTCTTTCCTATGTTTTCCTGTTCTTTGTTTCTGCAACCTAAAGAACTTGTGTTCTCCAATCTTGCTTCCTTCTCCAGCTCTTCCTCTCTACCAGGTAAGCACATGAATCTGTTCTTGTTTTTCCTTTGTTTCCTATACTCTTGTAGACGTCCCCGAACGCATCCCGGGGGAAAGGGAGTGCGAGTCCCCCTCCCCCGTTCTGGTTCAATATTGGGTCATTACAGTTCGAAGGACTCAAATGTCACGGTTCTTAATCTTGAACCAAAGAGTCCAAATCCGGCAAATCGTTTTTGAAAACAGATTTTTTGAAAGAAGTGCCAAACATGGACTGCTTTGCCAGATACAGAGTCGCCACCTAAATGTTTTAAAATGGGAAATTTAGGAAACCCTGACTCGGTGCCAAAGGCCACGCGTCCGTCATCACCAAAGTTGCCTCGGCTCGGGAACTTGGGTACGATTGGGGAAGGTCACTGTGAGCACTTCGCCGCCGGTCAAAGACCGGCCTCTACTAACCATGATATCTGTTTTTGAAAACATTGTGAGTTCTTATTCCGGTTATTAGCCTAGGTTACTATGTGATGCGCACAGCATACAAGTATAGACTGAATCGCCTGAATTGGAACAAAACATTTCATGTTTGTTTGTTTGAAAATGATTTGATGGTGCTACCCGCAAGTAGGCTAAGACGCGGATTTGCCACCCTCGGGTGGGCTTAGAAAAACGTGATTTTGCCACTATCTAGTGGGCTTAAAACAAACATTTGATGAATTGTCCAATCCAAGTAACCTAACCTCTACCCACAGGCATTCAAGGTAGTTATATCACATAAGCATTTAGCCTCATGGTAAGCATGCTATTCATGGCAGACACTCACACGCATGCGAGGATGCTAAAGCATAAAACTTACCGAGTACTCCAAGCCAAAACAGAAGCTCATTAGAAATCATGCATGATCCTAAATATACTGTAATGCCTAATGCAACACATGCAAAGATGCAACTATAGCAGGCTCGGCTATTCTAAACATGGCATATGAAATGCTACAGCTATCAAGCATTCAACTTGGAATTGAAATACAAATGTAGTTAGTATGATGCGCCGAGCCCGGTGCATGCAAAACAGATGAATGATGCAAACATGCTGTCATACTGTATGCTAATTGAAATATGCCCTATATCTAAGCGGGTAAATAAAAGGGAAGAAAGAAGTGGGGGTTGGAAGACATACATCACACTCACCCACACTTATTACAATTATGCCCTCGCACAGAGGGTCCGAATAAATAATAATACAGTCCGAAATAAAAGAATAATCTGATCAAATAAATATACAAATTCCTAATTAATTATCAAATTAAATAAGAAAGTCAGAATTGGCGCCGTCAAGCCTTGACTCGCTTCGATAATGAAATGATGCATGTTGGGCGCCTTTGCTGAAATCCACGACGATGCCCCAATTAGCCTCTGTTTGCGATGTTTCTCGAAATGCGTGCCAGACTCCGGAAAGTTGCTGATTCTTCATTTTGCTGCAACAGAGAGCAGGAGAGGGGCATAGCAATGTATTTCACAAATATATACATGCCTCGATCCTCGTGCCACCAATCACGCATATCGATGCATGATGGCCGAGGAGTCGGATTGCACAACTCAATATGGGGTGAATGCAGATGAATGCTACAACAAAACCTAACTCCATCATGGGTAATCCAGAGTGTCGGTGACTTGGGAATTGAGACTCATTCCGTCACTCGGAGTACGAAACGTGCCTCGTTTTCCGTGCCCGGGCTAATTCCTATCCCGAACATGATGCAATATGCATGATATGCATGAAATGCAACTAAGATACAATCCTAATATACGCAATGCTATGAAAATGAGATGCCTCAAAATGCGTGCACGCGGGCACGCAAACCGAGAAAATAATCCTAAGGCATAAAATGGCATACGCAATGCAATTGGACTTACACTAAGATGAGAGGGCCTCAGCCACACTCACATAAGAAGCCGCCGGAGGAAAGTGAAGTGCCTCGAAATGCGTGCACACGGGCACGCAAACCGACGCAACGACATAAAGGCATGAAACGGCCTGAAATATGATATACAATGAGACTAAAATGAGATGTCTCGAAATGCGTGTCCACGGGCACGCAAACCGAGAAAATGGCATACATAATGCAATAGGACTAAAATGAGATATGCGATGCAATATGGGCTTACACCAACATGAGAGGGCCTCAGCCACACTCACACAGGAGGCCATCGGATAAAAGTGAAGTGCCTCGAAATGCGTGCACACGGACACGCAAACCGAGACAATGGCATACGGAATGCAATGATGCTAAAATGGCATACAGGATGCAAAATGGACTTATACTAACATGAGTGAGCCTCAGCCACACTCACATAAGAAGCCGAGAGATGAAAAAATGAGATGCCTCGAAATGCGTGCATACGGGCACGCAAACCGAGGCAATGACATACAGAATGAAATGGCATACACAATACAAATTGGGCTTACACTAACATGAGAGGGCCCCAGCCACACTCACATAAGAGGCCGATGGATGAAAATGAAGTGCCTCAAAATGCGTGCACACGGGTACGCAAACCGAGGCAATGGCCCTAAGGCATGAAATGGCATGGAAATGATATGCAAACATGCAAATGAATTTCAGCACTCACAAATGATGCAAAACAGTCCCGAAAGGTGGGGAAATGACACCAAATGCAAAGAATGGTCCCGAAATGCGAATTTAGGCACCCGAAATGGCCTATAGCTATGCTAAACATGCATAATTGGTACATGACATGCAAAACAGTAGCAAGGCATCCCCAAAATAGCATTTTTTACAGTACAAAACATGGCGAAATAGTAAGCATAGATGGGACAACAATGGCATGCAAAAATGGGGGCCAAGAGAGGGGTATTGAAACAAGTGATGTATACGATGCTCAAACTGAAAAATACCCTTCTACAACACTGATGAGAGACTAAAAATATGAACATTTACAGTAGATGACATCCCCCAAATCAGTATGAAAACATGCTAAAAATGTCATTCAAGAAATAGGATACATAAGGCTATAACATGAGGTACCCCAAACATTCATCAAACCAGAAAAGACCCTTAATGGAATATGTCAAGAAGATCAAAATATGACCCTTTCCAGCTCTGATGATGGCCGAAAATAGAAGCTAGATAAGCTTAAAAAAGCATGCAAAAATGGGGGTCAAAGAGGGATATAATAACAAGTATAACATGGGGACCCCCAAAAAGGTTGATCCCTTCTACAATGTTATATAGGGACACAAAATAAGCTTACTCACAGTTCATGACATGCTCCAAAACAGACTGCATGTAGGTCAAACAAATCATGCAAATTTACGGTAAATATGAGAGATTATGAAGAAAGTGCATGATAGAGAGGCCAAAAAGGGTTGAGCCCTTCTTCAATGTTGAAGAGGGGTTCAAAATAGGCCCACTCAAAGTTTACATTATGCTTGGAAACAGATCACACATAGGACAAATATTCAATGCAAAATAATGGCATATAAGAGGATATTGAAGCAAGTACCAAATGGAGGGCTCAAACAGGGTTGAGTCCTTAAATAAACATGAAATATGGCTCAAAATAATGACCTTTTCAGTTATGGTCGGAGCCCAAAACAGTAAGAAAATAGGTCTAAGAAATGGAGCAAGAAAGTGCTACAAAAGAGGGAAATGGACACTTACCCTTGAAGACCACACTTTTGCTACCTCTTGGCCAAGGAATGTTTCTTCTAAACCTCTGAAAAACCTCTCCTTGCTGCTGGAAATGGAGTGGTGATGGGGATGCTTGATGGTGATGAAGAAATGGCAACAAACTTGAAGAAAAAACGACTTTGGAGCTTGGAAATGGAGAGAAATGGGAGGTGGAAGGTATATCTCTCTCAAATGTGTCTAAACAAGGTCTAACCTTGAGCCAAGAAGCCAAGCCTCTCCTTTATAGAGGAGAGGCATAAAAAAAATCTAAAGGACCTCTCTAATCCTCCATACACGTGTATGGAGGATGGTCCAATTGGCAACCAGCTGGCACAGCTGGAATACACTGAGGGAGAGGAAAATGGCCGGCCAGCTCACAGGGGCAAAAAGGTCATTTTACAAAAGGGTGGCCGGCCAGCTAGATTTTCTGGCCGGCCAGCTAGTTTTCAGGAACTTCCGGGAAGAAGGCTGGCCGGTGGGTGCTAGGGAAGTCCAAATGTGGCCATTCAAGTGTCCAAATTGAAGCCCTGGAAGTTAGCTTTCCAATGGCACAAACCTTGCATCAAAATTTCTCCTGTGGAAAAAGTTATGCCCGTTTCCGTGAAGCCGCGCAGATTTCGATCCAACCGGAGTGATGCCCTACTTCAATCAACCATATCTCCTCCATCCGGAATTGAACTTAGGATATTATTGAGTGAAAAATGAAGCCCCGGGAGTAATCTTTCCAACGATGGTGGCCTCATACTTTAATTCCTCTTGTGCAAAGAGTTACGCCCGTTTCGGTGAAGCCGCACAGACTTTTCTCCTTCCCGGATCCACTTTTCAAAGAGGTTTCAAAATGGATAAAAGAATTACTGGCCGGCCATGTGTTTTTAGGGTCCTCCCATGTGTGTACAACACAAATATGTGGTTTCGGCTCGAAGAAAATGGCCCTAGGGTGTTCAACATTAGCCCGGAAGTGAGAAAAACGGGCGCCGAGGGGCGTCGGAGGAGCATAACTGGTTGCTGAGATAATTGCTAGCCTCCCACCCTCCAGTGACCTTCCTGGTGATAAAACAGAGGTACCTGCCAAAAATGAACAAAAACTGATGCAAAACGAATGCTCGGGGGCCAAAGCACGCAGTTCGGGGTCCCGAAAACCGGCCGTTAAGAACCGAAAGTGGTGTTTGGCCACGAGGTGGGTATCTCAGACCCCAGTGTCCCTCGAAAGGGAGTAAATAAGATGTATGCCAAAAATCGGAGGAATTGGAGATGGTTGGGTGGTCCCGAAACGAGGCACACGGCCTGACGGCTCCGAAAATCGGGAACCGGGCTCCGAAATGGGCAAAATGGCCTACGGCCACGAAAAGTAGCCCACGGCCACTGAGAGATGGTCTACGGGACCTCTCCCTCCCCTCAGGAACAAAAATAGAGAAAACCGAGCCTGGTTCGCGAACCGAGGCAAAGTACAGAAAAGGGTTCGGAAGTCCGGAGGCAAGGCTCACGGCCGAGACTCTGAGACTTCTGAACGAGCACGATATGCAACATCACCGAGCGCTCAATCGGTGACGTCTGAGTCTTAAGGTCGGTCAAAAATGGGGTGTCTACAACTCTGTTTCGTGTGTTTTTGCAAAACACTTTTTATGCTCAGCTTCGTGTGGTTTCTGGAAAAAAACTTCATAAGAACCTCATGAACTTCAAGAAATAGCTAATAGAACACTTATTTGATCCACAAACACGCCCAACCGAACTAGGAAACTGTTTTTGCTACATATAGATTTAGGCAGACTAGAACCGAACTAGAACTTGTGCATATAACAGTAGTTTCAATAGGTCACCATCTGATTCACATTAGCCGAAATAAAAACGCACCGAACTAGGAATCTTGGCCCACGACCGAGCTGAGCCTTCGGGGGCTAAGCCAGCTTTCTCAGTTTCTAAACCGAACTCAGAAAGCTGCCCCTTGATGCCCAACCGGAGTAACAAACCCATGGGTAGAACCGAGATAACCAAACATCCTTGTTGAAACCGAGGTAGATCCTGTAGTGCCCTATGTAGCCGAAGTAAGACTTCTCTTTTCTTGCTTTGTTTTTGTAGCACAGTCAACGATCTGTGCTTAACACCTTGTTTTTCCACTTTGCAGACTTAGGTTGCCCAGGCACTTCCTTTGTGCGCTCAACCGAGCTTTTAAGCACAACTTCTCAACCGAGCTAATTTATTCATAATTTATAAAATAAATGGGGAAATATAGGTTCCTAGTAGAAACACTAGGGGGTTTGGCCGAATTCCGAAAAGATTACAACATTCCTGCCGATGTAAACCTTACACTAGCCGAAAAAGATGTCACACTTGGGGGAAGGAAGGCTTTGTGCCCTTCACCCTTCTTTCAATTATAGAAACCGGACTAAGATTTCCAGTTCAACCTTTAATTTGCGAATTCCTTAGACAAAGCAGACTATGCCCAACCCAGCTTTCCACCAACACATACCGCATAATAATGGGCATAGCCGAGCTAAACCGCCAAGCCGGCCTCAACCTCGATCTAGCCGAAATATTTCACCAATACTTCTTAGGATCCAAAGACGACGGCTGGTGCTATTATTTAAGAATATGTCGTGGCCAAGAAAAAATAATAAAACATACACCGGACAAAGACCTGAATGATGATGATTTCTTCTGGGTATCTGGCAATTTTGAGGATCACCAAGCCTAGATCCCTGGCCGACGTATAAACTATAAAAAAGGAAAACCTGGTATAATTACTTCGGTTTTCTTGCATTCTTCTTCCTTTACTTCTGCTTCCAATTTTAAGCCGAGCTAACAGTTGTCTTTTTCACGCAGATCCAGCCCATATTTTTTCATTGTACAGTCACCCCAACCTTGCTACACTCCGCGCCGCACTACGGGTCAAAGAAATAAGTTGGGCTAAACTGCTAAACTTCGAACCGACATACCGATACAGCGGTCGCCGAAAAGCGAGGGTGACTGACTTTCTTCTTGAAGAAGCACCTGAACCGGACCCATCCTTGCCCCAGATAAACCTAATCCCTCTCACAGCCGAACAAGAAATGGCAAAGAGGAGCAGGCTGAAGGCCCTTTTGACCGCAACAACTCCAGCCGATGTACAACCAACCGGCCAAACCACTGAGACCATGGTGGCCCTTCCATCCCAACGGCCATCGTCATCTCGCGCAAGCAAACGTGCTCGGAATATCCAAACCGAGCAACGGCTTGTGGACGAGACCGTTGTGCCACCAAGCCCTCCAAGCCTTCGACACAGCCCCCAACCGGAGCAGTCCGACCGAACTGCCTCCTCCTCCAAATGGGTTCCTGAACTGACCTTCCAGGACCGAGCTATCATGGATTCTGATTCGGTGGTCACTGAGAAGGACCACTTGATGGCTTTCAACTTAGCCAAGAGTGTGTGCCTTCCCAAGGACATGGAGCACCATTACAAGCAGCTCAACACCGAACTGAAGTCCATTCGGTCTTCAACCAAGTCCATGATCCTGGTAAATAGCTAACTTTTTTCTCTGTAATTCTCCCAACTTTCAATTCGGCTAAAGGAAAACTTGCTACTCTTTTGCAGGCCATCCAGAAAAACAATGTTACCCACAGGAGAGTGATGGAACTCAGAAGAAACACAAGGGAAGCCATGGCTAAGGCCGAAGCAAAAACGGCCGAGCTGGAGGAAGTAAAAAAATAGTTGGCCGAGCTACGTGCTGAGAACGGTCGATTGACCGAAGTGGTTAATTCGGCCGAAGCCAAAAAGAAGAAGGTTGCTATCGAGGCAAAGGACAAGTACCTGCGCCATTTGGCAAAGATTGAAAAGAAGAAAGACGCCGAAATAGCCCAGCTGAAGGGGGGCTTGAAGAAAGCCGAAAAGCAAGGCTTTAAGAAGGTCGAAGACGCATACACCCTTCAATGCGACGCAGCCAAGGACCTCTTCTTCAAATGTGGTTGGAGGAGTGCGGTGGAGCAGCTCGGTTGTCTGCCCGACACCGAGGTCTACAATGCTCCACCGTATACCATTCTGGCTTCACTGTCGCAGTATGCTGCCGATCTCCAGAGGCAATTCCTTGAAGGGTCTGGTGATGAAGATGATGATGAAGATGAGCCAACTGATACTCCGGCCGTCAATGAACAACCGAACGAGCAAACAGTTCGGTTGGAGCCGGTTGTTGAGGACCTTACTGATGAGTTGCTGACTGACAACATCCAACGAATTGAGACCGAGGTTTATGCTGAGACCGAGCTCCCACCTCACACTGTGCTGCTCCGTCGACAATCGCATTCTGACAAATGCTGATGAAGAATTTGATGCTGAAATTGATGAACTTTTCAGATGATTTTCTTTTCTTCTTTTCTTTTATTTGAAACTTGTAACCGGGCTGCGGCCCTTCAGTTGTACTTTGTTTTGCACTTCAATGAAAAAATCTTCTTCTGTGCTCCAACTCTTATTTCGGTCTGAATGCTTGCTTTCTAACTACTATTTCTGGGCCGATATACCGTATTCCGATTTTAACTATCTAACTTACTAGCCAACCACTCTTTAGCCGATATAATTGCTTCGGTTGAAGAGTATCCAGTGTTGGTTTAATCCAGCCAACCAGTCTTCAGCCGACATACTTACTTCGGCTGAATAGTAATAAGAGTTTGTTTAATCCAGCCAATCATTTTTCAGTCATAAACTTATTTCGGCTTAAGAGTAACAAGAGTTGGTTTAATCCAGCCAACCACTCTTCAGCCATGAACTTACTTCGGCTGAAGAGTACAAAGGGTTGGTTTAATCCAGCCAACTACTCTTAAGCCATAAACTTACTTCGGCTGAAGGGTACAAAGAGTTGGTTAAATCCAGCCAACCACTCTTCAGCCATAAACTTACTTCGGCTGAAGAGTACAAAGAGTTGGTTTTATCCAGCCAACCACTCTTCAGCCAACCCCTAAGTTGGTTTTTCCTGCCAACTTAAAATATAATGTTTGGTTATTCCGACCAAACGTCCTACAGCTTGGATCCTTATCCTGGGCTTAGGAGGGGTGTTGGTTTAATCCAGCCAACCTCTAAGTTGGTTTTTTCAGCCAACTTAGAATATAATGTTTGGTTATTCCGACCAAACGTCCTGCAGCCTGGATCCTGATCCTGGGCATAGGAGGGGTGATGGTTTTAATCCAGCCAACCTCTAAGTTGGTTTTTCCAGCCAACTTAGAATATAATGTTTGGTTATTCCAACCAAACGTCCTGCAGCCTGGATCCTGATCTTGGGCATAGGAGGGGTGTTGGTTTTAATCTAGCCAACCTCTAAGTTGGTTTTTCCAGCGAACTTAGAATATAAGGTTTGGTTATTCCGACCAAACATCCGGCAGCCTGGATCCTGATCCTGGGCTTAGGAAGGGTCATAGTTGGTTATTCCGGCCAACTATGTTTACAATGCTCCTAACTTACTACAGCTACTTTCTATTGAAAACAATTGTGCTAAAAAAGAATTGATTTGTTTTATTGAGAAAGTAAAAAATTACATATATTTAAAAGAAAAAAGCTAGAAATAAAACAACTTGAGATTGGCAGTGTTCCATGGTCTGGGAATTGCTTTGCTGTCCTTATCTTCCAAGTGGTATGCCCCTTTGCCTGCTAATCCGACCACCTTGTAAGGTCCTTCCCAATTAGGCCCCAACTTGCCATCTCCTGGAACCAAGGTGTTTCCCATCACTTTGCGCAGCACCTAATCTCCGATCTTGAATTGCCTTGGATGCACTGTTTTGTTATACTTTCTGGACAATTCTTGTTGGTAGGAGGCGATGTGAACCAATGCTTTGTCTTTTCTTTCTTCCGCAAGGTCAAGCTCCAATGCTATGACTTCGCCATTTAAGTCTGGATCAAAGTTTTCGCTTCGGATTGTGGGGAGGCCAACTTCTAATGGGATGACTGCTTCCATGCCGTAAGCTAAGGAGAATGGTGTTTCTCCTGTTGATCGTCGAGGCGTGGTGTGGTAAGCCCATAAAACATGGCGGAGTTCTTCTGCCCACTTGCCTTTTGCTCTCTCTAACCTTTTCTTCAATCTATCTAAGACTACCTTGTTTGATGTCTCTGCCTGACCATTTGCTTGGAGATATGCCGGTGTAGAATTGTAGAACTCTATCTTGTACTCTTCACAAAAGCCTCTGAAAATCCTGCCGTCGAACTGAGTGCCGTTGTCCGAGATTAATGCCTTTGGTATGCCAAATCGAGTGATGATATTCTGCCAGACAAACTTCTTCGCATCTTTCTCCTTGATTGATGCCAAGGCTTCTGCTTCCACCCACTTTGTGAAGTAGTCAGTTGCGGCAAGAAAGAACTTCCTATTGCCTGGAGCTGTTGGAAGTGGGCCTACTATGTCCAATCCCCACATTGCGAAGGGCTATGGACTGGTTAGAGGTAGAAGTTCTCTGGCAGGTTGGTGTATTTGGTGTGCGAATTTTTGACACTTTTCTCACTTTTTAACATACTTCTCTGAATCCGCTTGCATGTATGGCCACCAATATCCTTGTGAAATCGCTCTATATGCCAATGATCTTCCTCCTTGATGGCTGCCACATACACCCTCATATATTTCAAACAGGAATGCTTCTACTTTGCTGGAGTGAACACACTTTAAGTAAGGTCCTGAGAACGACTTTTTGTATAATGCCAAGGATGGAGAGAGCCAAAATCGCTGCGACTTTGCTCTTATTTTGTTGGCTTCTTTCTTTTCTTCCCAGAAGATGTCTTTTCAGAACAATATGATGGGGTCCATCCAAGAAGGGCCTAACTCTGCACAACATACCTCTTCTGCTTCTAGGTCTTCAATGCTTGGTCTAGGCAGGTAGTCGATTAGTAGTGGGTGAGGGATGGAGGTATCTGCCATTGAGGCGGTCATTGAGTTCGCTTCTCATTGCTTTTCTTCTCTGCCGATCTGTTCTATCCTCACCACTTCAAACTTCTTTATCTCTGTTCTGACCAATTCTTGGTACTTGGCCATTCTATCATCCTTTGCCTCGTAGTCGCCAGATATTTGGTTAACCACCAGCTGCGAGTCGCTGTAAACCATTAGCTCGGTGGCCTTCATGTAGAATGCTGACTTGAGACCTGCTAGAAGTGCTTCATACTCCGCTTCGTTGTTTGATGCTGGGAAACCAAGGTTAATTGGCTGCTTCACTACTAGGCCGTCTGGAGAGATGAGAACTATGCCAAGTCCTGCTCCATACCGGTTGGATGCTCCATCCACGAAGAGCTTCCACATCTCTCCAACGAACAACTTCCAGCAAGTGGAGGGATCAGATGATGCCTTGGAATCTTCCATATTGCCGGTGTTTTCTTCAAAGTCCATGCTTGCTGTCCGTTCCTTACTGTCTGATTGTACCAAGTCTTTATTTATTGGTGAGTCTTGACTTGGTGTAGCATGGTTTGCTTCTTCCTTCCTTTCTTTACTTTGGTCTGCCTTGGGGCCTGACTGAGTAACCAGTACTAGGGGTTGCGTTATTCCGACGTCAACTTCCATCCCTAGTTCGGTTGTTTCAGTTAGGTCGACTGGGCAGATGTGATGACTTCCTGGTGTGAATTCTGAGACAAAATCTGCCAATGCTTGTGCTTTTATTGCGGTCCTAGGTTGGAACTTGATGTCGTATTGTCCCAACTCTACTACCCACTTCAGAATTTGTCCAGAAAAGTTCACCCTTTCAAATAAAGCCTTTAAAGGGAAGGCTGTGAGTACAACTATGGTGTGGGCGTGAAAGTAATGCGACAACTTTCTTGAGGCCATCATCAAGGCCAATGCCAGTTTCTCCAGTGGCAAGTACCTTGTTTCGGCGCCCAGTAATGTCTTGCTGACATAGTAGATGGGAAGATGTTGGATTCCTTTCGCCCGGACTAACACTGCGCTGATTGCGTGCTGTGAGACTGCCAGGTATAAGAAGAGTTCTTCTCCAGGGATTGGAGTTGCGAGTAATGGTGGAGAAGACATGTATTCCTTCAAGCTTTCCAGAGCTTGGTCGCATTCGTCGTCCCATTCAAACTTAGCTTTCAAAGCATGGAAGAATGGTCGTAGCCTGTCTGACGACCGACTTATGAACCGATTGAGCGCTGCCATGCGATGAGATCTCAGTACTTCTTTTACTGAATTCGGTCTCTCCAACTCCTGAATAGCCTTGATCTGAGAAGGGTCTGCTTCTATACCTCGGTTGGTCACCAAGAAGCCTAGGAATTTGCCAGATCCTACTTCGAACGCACACTTCGATACGTTGAGGCGCAACTTATGCTTCTTTAGGATCTCAAACATCTCACCTAGGTCTTTGAGATGGTCATTCTCATCTTTGCTCTTGACCACCATATCGTCGATGTACGCCTCCATTGTCCTGCCTAATCAACGGTTCGAACATCTTTGTGACCATCCGTTGGAATGTCGCTCCTGCGTTCTTTAGGCCAAAGGGCATAACCTTGTAGCAGTATAGTCCTCTTGGTGTGGTGAAGGATGTGACCTCCTGGTCTGGTTCGTGCATGGCAATTTGGTGGTAGCCTTTGTATGCGTCCAGAAAGCTAAGTCGGTTGTGCCCCGCCGTTAGGTCTACCAATTGATCTATTCTTGGTAGAGGAAAGTTGTCTTTTGGGCACGCCTTGTTGACCGTCTTGTAGTCGACGCAGACGCGCCACTTGCCATTCTTCTTTGGCACTACGACTGTGTTGGAGATCCATCTGGGGTAGTGAACTTCTCTGATTGCCCCAGCTTCCAATAGGTTTCCTACTTCTTCCGCCACTATCTCGGCGTGGTGGAGTGCCGATCTGCGGGTGCGTTGGATGATTGGTCTGGCGGATAGGTGGACATTGAGTTGGTGGCAGATAAAGTTGGGGTCAATGCCTGGCATGTCGTATAGTGTCCAGGCGAACACTTCGATGTTGGAGGTCAAAAATTCCAAGACCTCCAATCTCTCGGTGCTAGACAACGACGAACCGAGCAAAAAGAACTTATCCGGGTTCTTTTCGTCTATTCTTACCTCCACCAAGTCTTCCACCGCTTTTTGGCTAGCCGCTTTGCCAACATCTGCAAATAGTTCATTACTCTCTGGTTCCTCCACCGAATGAACGTATCCCTTGGCAGCGCGGCTGCCATTCACTGTGACGAAGCACTGTTTTGACATGATCTGGTCTCCATAGACTTCTTCTATTACTCCGGTGTCGTTGGGGAACCGCATTACTTGGTGGTAGGATGACGTCACCGATCGCATGGCATGCAGCCATGTTCTGCCCAAAATGATGTTGTAGGTGGAGGGGACCTTCAATACCCAGAACTCCACTTGTTTTGTCACACTCCCTGCTCTGACTGGGAAGATTATTTTGCCGACGGGCCATTCTGACATAGAGTTGAATCCGATCAGGGGAGATACGGCGGGTGCCAAGTCTTTGTCTTGTAACTTTAATTGTTTAAAGGTTTTGTAGTACATGATTTCACATGAACTACCCTGGTCAATCAGAATCCGCTTGACGTCAAAATCCTTGACTCAGAGAGTGACGACCAGGGCGTCATTGTGAGGGCAATATATCCTTGCCAAGTCTTTATCCGAAAAAGACATGACATTCGTGGCCTCTGTCTTCCCCTTCTTGATGGTGGGTTGGGCACTTAGCACTTCTCTCAAGTACTCAGCCTTTTTAATTGATCGTCTGAGCTCGCATACACGCTCAGGTTCAAAGACTCCATGTATTACATTGATTACGCCTTGAGGTGGGGTGTCAATTGGCATACCATTGGAGGTATTATGGTCCTGGGGGGCTGGTTGCGCCCCTCCTTCGATGTATTTATCCAGGTGGCCTGTCGCCACCAACTCGTCCAAGTGCTGTCTCAATGGTGTGCAATTCTCAGTGCGGTGCCCCTTTTCTTTATGGAAGGTGCACCGTGACCTGTCGTCATAGTCCTTCTGAGCCTCGCCTAGCTTGGCTGGCCACTTGACGAAAGGCTTGTCTCGAATCTCGCTAAGTATTCGGTAGATCGGTTTTTTGAAGACCGTGGTTATGGCAGTGCGGACTCTCAACCATCTTTTGTTCTGGTCTTCGCCGTTGTTTTTTCTACCACGTCCGTTTTTGTTCGGACAGTCTACCGTGTTGACCTTTGCTGAGGTCTTCTTTTCTAGTCTTTGTGGCGCGCCAATTTTGTTTTGCATGCGTCGCCATCCTCTTCCACCTCGATGTCTTGATGCACTCTTTCCATCGTGGCTTCCATGGTGAGGGCGGTCATGGTAATTGAGTCCCTTAGTGCATTTGTCCGGAAGGCCTCTTTTATACTGCGCAATGGCGAGATTGGTGGGGCAGTCCCCAATCTAGTTGAAGGTCTCCCAGTAGCGACTGTTGTATGATCTTAGGGTCTCCTTGTCGCCCATGTCGATGGAGAGTAGCTGGTCGATCTCCACCGGAGTTTTAGTGTTTGTTCGGAACCTCGTCACGAACGCCTCCGCCAATTACACGCAGGAGGCTATGCTGCCCTCTGGAAGTTTCTCAAACCAAGTTAGGCCTAGGTCGCCAAGGCTCGAGGGGAATAGGATGCACATCAGGGCCTCGTTGCGTCGATATACCGCCATAACCTGGCGAAAGTGGCTCAGGTGTGAGTAGGGATCCGTCTTCCCTTCGTACGTGGTGAATTTGGGCTGTAGGAAGCCTGACAGCAGGGGTGCATTCTCTATTGCTGGCACGAACGGTGAGGTCTGCAGCCTCGCCAATGCCTTGTCTGTCGGTTCGTAGGCAGGGCGCGGTATTGGCATTCCAACCTCGACGCTTCCGTGCGTCCAAGGAGCCAACCGCTGCAGGACGGAAATTCTATGTGGATCACGTGCCCTGGCATCCTCCCTCCATCGTGCCTTCTCTTCTAGAACGGATCGTAGGTCGGACGATCTGGGCAACTGCGTCTATCTAGACCTTGTTTGGTGCATATGCGAGGGCCAATATGTGCTTCCCTCGATGTACGACCTGTCAGATCTCGTCCTCTCAGACCTGGAGTGACGAGTTTTGGAAGATCGGGATTGCGTGTCGCCTGTCCTGAGGCTCTTGTTCTCTGCTTGAGAGGGTGTAGTATTCCTACTACGACTTTCCGAGTGATGAGGAGGCGTCTTGTTTGTGCGCCCCTCTCCTATCGCCACTTCTTTTCCTTTTACCTGGCGCTTAAGAGATTCCATGTCCGCCGCCATCCGACGAATCAATTCGTCTTGTTCCCTGACGCGATCCTCCAAAGTTTGAGGATCAATCCTTCGCCGTTGTCTTTCTAGGCTTTGCGAACGAGAGTGATGGGGGCTGTTAGCCCGCCTTCTACCCCTCGCATCCCTCTTGGAATTTTGTTTTTGTGGTTCCAGGCTTGCCATGGGAGTGACCAATGGTAGACCTTTGCGCCTCGCACCCCCTTCTGGAGTTAGTCCGTCAAGGGCAGACTGTGGTAACTCGTTGTTGTTCGCCATCGATTTTTGAGAGAAAAAGCTCGATCAAAAGGTTTTGTTCTTGTCTATATTCCCACAGACGACGCCAATTGTACGGGAAAGAAATAACCTTCTCATATAATCCTGTTGATCAAGTCTGTGCTCCTCTGTACGATGTCGCTTTATCACCTGAAAACACAAACGTGAGCTAGCCGGCGGGTGTGTGCCGGAAACCTCTCCGATGCCTAAGTCAGCAAGCTTGACAAATAGACAAAAACTCTGTGTATTCAGAAAACAAAGTTGTGTTACCTCTCCAAAGGTGATATGGGTAAGCTTTTATAGGTTTCGTGTGGCACAATCCTAGTAGGACTCTTACTCTTCCATGTAGAGTCCTCCTAGGATTCACATTCCTGAAAAATAATGCTTCTCTCAACACCCCCCTCACTGCTTAAACCAAGTGAGATGGTTTCACCATGGCCGAACTTCCATACGGCCGACCTAACTATTACTTCGGCTATTACCTTCCTTTCCCTTACCTCGGCTTTCATATGCTAAGACCGAGTTATCCATAAGAGAGTTAAGCCGAAGTAACTCTGACACCAAGTATTTAAGAAAACTCAGCATACCTCAGTTCACGACAGCGCGACCGAGCTAACAAACAATAGAAGCCGGACTAAGCCTACTTACGCTGGCAGCAACCTTTTACTTCGGCCCGCATTGCCATATGGCCCATCTTCTAAGCCTTCTTAATTCGGCCCAAAGAGCGGTCCACTATCTTAGCTCGGCCCAATTTATTTATATAAATTACCCTCTCAATAGATATAGATATCATGAGTGGTTATCTAAATAAGTTTTGAATTCAAATTCAAACTTATGTGGATAAGGTTTAAAAGGTTCATGAATCATGCCACATGAGCGCTCAATTTTTAACAGTACATTTTAATTTGCATATCACGTAAAGATTATATAGTCATTTCCAAACGTTAAAAAAGTAAATCACGTATAATCCAAACTATATGGGAGAAGTGAAGTTTGCCCTTAAATATGCATGTTGTCATGATGCTTCTATCTATTTATTTTTATTTTTATTATTTATTTTTTTGCGTTCATTTTTTATTTTTATTTTTTTATCCTTTTTTTAAAAATCCTTTGGCAATGAAAATAGTAATTATGTTTGATGCAATATTTTAATTTAGGGTAAACTATTAATAGGTCCTAATAATTAGATTTAATTTTCATCAAGTCTTATTGAAAATAAGTCTTGGTAAAATTGTCATTAAAAATAATTTTTTTGTGATAATTTTATATATGTCGATAAAAATTGATAATTAATAATTTTCTTTGTCATGATTTTTATAAATTGTAACTAAAATTTATAATTAATGATATTTTTTTATGACAAATTTTTTTTATAAAACCTATTAAATAATAAATTTACTTATTAAGACCTACACAGTACCCCTTTAATTTATTGATCCGTCTAACTGCTCATTAAAACATGTAACATTTTAACTACTCATTAAAATATGTATTATTAATCATAAAACTTGTCACATCAAAATCGTACAATAACATCAAATATAGTTTTCTGATTAATTACTTGATCAATGTATTGGGAAAAATATTATTTAAGAATTTGATGTGAAGTCTATCATATAAGATTTTTTATGGGTCTGTACAGCCTTCAGCCCAGATTTGAGATAGTTTGATCTAGTTTAGCCCATTCAATCCATTTTTGGACCTTTTTTAGATAATTTGAATCGTTCATATTTTAAAATTTGTTAAGTATATTATTTTTATAAAACATCACGTCAATCGAATAATGAATACTATGTATTCGGATCACTTTTTTATGAATCGTTAATTTTTTTATCATATATTTTTTTCAGACAAAAGTGATCTGAATAGTATCTGTTATCCGATTGACATGATTTTTTATAAGAATAATGTACACAACATGCCCTAAAATGTGAACGGTTTAAATTATTAAAAAGAGATACAAAAATATATCCAATAGACTGGACTGAACCCTTTAATCCAGATGGCGGAATAGAGGCAAGCCCCAGCCTTTTTTATATTATAAAGAAGGAACACAATTTCAAATGCCTAGCTATAGTAGATAGAGACATGAAAGCATTTTAGAAAAAGTACACCTTACCTTCTCAATTATTGTTATGTATTACTTTACCTTTTTTAATTAAAAATTATAACACTCAACTCCTACTAATTTTTTTTTTCAATTTGAACATTTATGAAAAAAATCCCTTTCAACTATAGGATAGATCACACTTTACCGCCTTAAACTATCCATTAACATAACTTTATCCCCATCAACTAAAAAATGCTACATTGTGCCCGCTTAAACAATAATTAATTTGTATTAATGTAAGCCTTCTATTAAAGACCATCTTGAAGTGAGGGATGATCTGCATCCTAAATTGAGGTCAATAATTAAGATGTTTAATATAGGGTGTGTTATACTTAATCTCACATTATCAATCTAAGTCACCCAAGATTGATTAATATAACATAAGGGCCTCTTTACTCATTGGCAATTGATTTTAAATTCGATGCTTTAATATGGTGGTTGTAATTTAGTGTAATTAAGGTAAAAGTTAAGATAATCAGGATATTTGGCTTAGTAGTTGTGTAACACTTTTTGTGGTATGATATGAAAAGTTTGACACTCTTTATGGTAGATTTATTTCTTCCCCATTATGGGAGCTTAGGTTGTTGATGTAAATATTTCTCATATTTACAATTACTCTCTTATCTATTGACAAAAAATAAAATAAAATAAAAAGGTAGAAGTTGATTCTTTGTGGTGGGTTTATTTCTTCCCCATTATGGGAGCTTGGGTTGATGATGTAAATATTTTTTATATTTACAATTACTCTCCTATCTATTGACAAGAAATAAAATAACGTAAAATGGTAGAAGTTGAGATTGATATGTTGTTGAAACAACCCATGGGGTGTGGCACTTTGGTAAAACTTCAGGGTATATGCCCTAAGGTCCCAAGTTTTACTCTCCCTAGAGTTAGCCACCCAAGCGACAACACATATAGTTGGTAGGATAAATCTTTCAGGCCTAGGCAAATCTTACTCAGTATCAGTAGTGTGGGTTCAAATCCCCGCCTGTATGCGAGTTCATGACTTATTGCTACATGATTAAGTAGCCCTGCTATGTAGGAACGAATGTGAGGAATTTCACCTCTATTGTAATTTTTTTCTCCATTGATTCATTTAAAAGTTAAAAAAAATTATTTCATAGAATTAAAAATTTATCTTTTTATTTGACACAAAGCCCTCATATATTGGCTTGGGATATAGGCGTATCAAGTGGAGCGACTCGAATAAAAAATGAAAAAAAAAATGAAATTATTCTGCCATGGAAAGCTAACAAGAGTTTAGGCTGTTTGAGAAATTATTCTGTCTTTTAAGAATTTTACATTAATTATGTGTCTAATGAATATCAAAGAACTAAATAAATACAAGATCTTGAAAATAAAGAAATAATGTATAAATTATAAAATATCATTGAATAAGTATATAGACAAATGATCTTGCTAATCTATTAGATAATTTTTACACTCGCATTTGACTCGTACTAATCCTCCACACTTTATTTATTATTTCGTACTATATTAATCTTATGATTATCATACAATTCTTTTGTCCTAAAGAGTCGAAAGGCCAACCACACCACAAAAGTGATAGTGAAGTTTTTAATATACAAATAAGTAAATATAAAGTATAAACATACATAAAAGAAGAAAAGGCAAAGCATACCTGCCAACCCATTTCCAAGGTTCCTTGAGACCGTTTCTCCATTTCTTTATTTCAATTTTATTTCTCTTTCAATGATGAAGTCAATGAGGCATAAAGGTGCCAGCACCTTAAAAAATTGGAAGGGACAGTAAATAAAATATAAAAAAACAAAAAACTCATATTGTACTAACAACTTTATTATTAAAAAATACATTTCTAGTTCATTTTTTTTATATTTATAAAAATTTTAAATATTACAAATAAAAGCTGTTTTGGTTTCACTTATTTTTTACTTTTATTTCTAAAAACTTGTAAAAAATTTGCAAAATTTATTAAATTATTGGAATAATAAAAATTTGGTTTCACTAATTTAGAAATGAAACTCTTTCCTCCATCTCCATTGTGCATCATTACCTGTATTGACCACCAACCTCCGACAATCATTTTCAGTTGCTAGCAATCACTTTTAATCACCACTTTTTGTCGAAAATCACCTCTAGCAGCTAGTCACCATTTCTTACTATTAACAACCACCTTCAACCACTACCTCTGACAACCGACAATCACCCTTTAATCGTTGACAATCACCTTCGTCCCTCCACCCTATATTCACTTATGTGCTCTTTTATTTTCATTTTTGCCAACCAAAAATAATAAAATAAATAAACATATTTAGTATTTTTGTATAAAAAAAAAGTAAAAAGTAAAACCAAAGTGTTTGTTTTGACATCAATGATTTTCTTTTTAGGAAATTGGAGAGTGTACCATATGCCCCAATTATGACGTTTGTGGTTTGTAGTTATGACCCATTATGATATTAATTATGACTTGGTTATAACTTATTGTGGTGTTAGTTATAACTTATTGTGATATTAGTTATAGCCTACTGTATTTATTATTTTGATTATGATAAAAAATATCTTTGGTTATATGTGTTGGACAATCTTCACTGTATTTAAAAGATTTTAATTCTATTGTGTACAAAACAACAATTAGAATTTAAAGAAATAAAGAAAAGAAGAGAATTTGTTTGATTACAAAAATCAAACTCGAAATAAAAATAAATAAATAAAAACAGATTTTATTTTGTTACAAAAAACAAAATTAAAATCTGATTTAAACATATAATAATAACACTGAAAATAAATTAAATAACTTACTTGATTTAATTTTCTTTGAATAATTATCTGATCAAGTCCGATGTTTGACACTGTGTCCTTAAGATGATTCGTCCTCTCCACTTGCTTTTCGAATTTGGACGGCTATCTCCCAGATGAAATGATCTTACCACAAACAATAGCAGCACTACAAATTGTTTGCCTTACGAACACACTAAGTGTTTACACTCTTTCTTTCAGAAATAAAATGCAGCAAAATGAAGAGGATGTTTGCAGAATTATGAAGGACGAAAATTAGAGTTACAAAATCCAAATGAGGGTTGTTCTATTTATAGATGTAATGGTGGCTGTAGGATTTGAATTGAACAGGTATGAAACCTGTTGGCTTTGAATTCAAACAGATCTGAATCTGTTGAATTATATTTCAAACAGATATCAAAAACGGGAAGGGCCCTGTTTGGCTGTGCACTAATACCAAACCTGTTTATTTTCGGGAAGGGCCCTGTTTGGATGTACAATAAAACCAAACCAGTTTAATTTCGGGAAGGGCCCTGTTTGGAAATTCAAACCAGTTTATTTGAATTAAATTCAAATGTTTTTGGTCCAAAAAGATTAGTATTGGGCTGAACAAGCCCAACCCAACCTCACACCACGCACACGCATACGCATCCGCGCCCAAGCCCAGGCCCAGCCCAGCCCGGACGGACGGCGGCGGCGGCGCGCGCGCGTGGTGGTTTTTGGGTCCAATAGGACTAGCCCATTTTGTCCATAACCTCTCCCTCTAAAACACTTGGGTACCCCTTGGGGCACACCCCAAGTACCAAACCCATACCTTATAAACCCTTTCAAAACCTCCCACCAAATCAATGTGGGACAAGCCTTATTCAAACCTTTAAGGAATTTCCACCAAAACTCCATTTCCATGGAGCATACTTTGGCTTCAATTTCCCATTCACTCGGTAATGGTTTTAAGCAACCAAATATACCACGTGAATCACAACGCGGCATAGAACGCGTTATCACTTTGACCCGTGTAAATCGATGCACGGGGTCTACCTAAAAATTAAACCAAATTAAAGAAAAAATTCTGGTTTTACCCAGAATTTTATAACCATTTCCAACAATCCCCCACATGAATGGAATTTGATGACAACGGAAATGCAACAATATGCAGACTTAACGAAAGAGTATAAGTCGAAAATATCTTGCATCAGGATAGGTAGTTTTCGGCCTTGAACCTTCCCTAGTGATAACCTATCGGACTTACTGGCTAACCAATGGACGCGATGCCTTGAATTGTTCAAATTGCTTGTGTAAGCCAAGACAATAGATTTCACACAAAATATCTTCTAACACATCGTGGTTCTCACTGTTGTGTTCATTTTGGCCTTGAACGCTCATGGTTTTCATGAGTGTTTCTAGAGAATGTAGCCTATTTCATTCTCATAGAACCGGCCCCAGTTCAACACTCATATAGGTGATTCTTATTTTGAGTATCTCCTTATACTTATCTTGATTGTATGCCTTAATCAAGATATAAGTAATCATTAAAAGCAAAGCTTATCCTTATACCCCTGCAGACAACATATGTTACAGATATTACTCTCACCATAGGAATGGGTAGGGAATTTAAATCCCTTGGTGATTTCTGGCGAGCCATACATAACTTAGTTGTCCCTTTGAACTTAGTTCTTGGGATCTCCAGTCATATAAGTAGGGTTACCATTATGACGACTCTTATGTAATAGGTTTTAATCCCATTCCCTTCGATGAACTATACACTAGCTCTTTTGTCAAACCTTTTGTTAACGAATCCACAATATTCTCTTTAGATTTTATATAATCTATTGAGATTATTCCGTTTGACAACAACTGCCTAATGGTATTATGTCGACGACGAATATGTCGTGACTTACCGTTATACATATGATTCTGTGCCCTGCCTATTGCAGATTGACTATCACAATGAATGCAAATAGCTGGCACAGGTTTTGGCCACATTGGAATGTCTTCTAAGAAGTGACGAAGCCATTCTACTTCTTCACCTGCTTTGTCTAAAGCAATGAACTCGGATTCCATTGTGAATCGTGCGATGCAAGTTTGTTTCGTGGACTTCCAAGAAACGGCAGCGCCTCCTAGAGTAAAGACATATCCACTAGTGGATTTTGAATCTTTAGTATCCGATATCCAATTGGCATCACAATAACCTTCAAGTACTGCTGGATATCGAGTAAAGTTCAAACCATGATTACGGGTGAATCTTAGATATCTAAGAACCCGAATGATCGCTTTCCAATGGTCTTCTCCGGGGTTATTAGTGTACCTACTCAATTTACTGATAGCATAAGCTATATCAGGATGAGTACAATTCATTAGGTACATTAGGCTTCCAATGATTTGGGAGTATTTTAACTGAGACACTGCATCACCTTTATTTTTCGATAAATAAAGACTGATGTCTACAGGTGTTCTTGCTAAATTCAAATCATCCTTGATAAATTTATCAAGAATTTTCTCTATATAATGAGATTGAGATAATGCATATCCGTCAGATGTTTTAGTAATTTTCATTCCTAATATAACATCTGCGACCCCCATATCTTTCATATCAAATCTTTTGTTAAGCATTTGCTTAGTTGATTTGATCATGTTTTGACTACTTCCAATGATAAGCATGTCATCCACATAAAGACAAACTATGATATATCCTTGGTCAGTGTTTTTAACATAGATGCATTTGTCACATTCGTTTATCTTAAACCCATTAGTAAGCATTGCTTGATCAAATTTTACATGCCGTTGCTTAGGTGCTTGTTTTAATCCATAAAGGGATTTTACAAGTCGACAAACTTTCTTTTCTTGCTTTGATACTACAAACCCTTCAGGTTGCTCCATATAGATCTTTTCATTTAGATCACCGTTTAAGAAAGCTGTCTCAACATCCATTTGATGTATTTCTAAATTAAACAACACTGCTATAGAAATAAGCATGCGAATGGATGTTATTCTTGTCACATGGGAATATGTGTCAAAATAGTCCAGACCTTCCTTTTGTCTGTAACCTTTAACTACAAGTCTTGCTTTATACTTGTCAATTGAACCATCTGCTTTCATTTTTCTCTTGAATATCCATTTATATCCAAGAGGTTTAGAACCTGGTAGGAGATCCACTAATTCCCAAGTATGATTTTGCATAATGGATTCGATTTCATTATTAATAGCCTCTTTCCACAAAGGTGCTTCAGGACCTGTCATTGCTGCCTTAAAGCTTTGAGGTTCATTTTCTAACAAGTATGTCAGAAAATCTGGACCAAAAGATTTAGATGTTCTCGCTCTCTTACTTTTTCTTGGTTCAACATCAGTTAAATCTTGTTGGTTGAGACCATTACTAGTCTCTTGTGTTAGATTGTCATTAGTCTCTTGACTTTGTGTACAATCATAAGTTCTTTTCTGTGAACTTAATTCCTGTCCTTTCTTGTAAGGAAAGACATGTTCAAAAAACACAGCATTCCTTGACTCTATAATAGTGTTCACATTTATATCCGGTATTTCTGATTTATAAGTCAGAAACCGATATGCACTACTATTCTGAGCATAACCAATAAACACACAATCTATTGTTTTTGGTCCAATCTTAGTCTTTTTAGGAACAGGTACTTCAACTTTTGTCAAACACCCCCACACTTTTAAGTATTTGTAGGAAGGTGGTCGACCTTTCCACAATTCATAAGGAATGCTTTTGGTTTTCTTATGGGGTATTCTATTAAGAACATAACTAACAGACAATATCGCTTTCCCCCACAAGTTCTGTGGTAAGCCTGAATTTAGTAACATACCATTCATCATTTGTTGTCTATGATGTACTTGATTCATAAATTTCAAATCCAAAATAATTATGACTACACAAATCAGAATTAATGTTTTGACATAATCATATCCTCATAAAAAATTTGCCTAAGAAACGAACAATTCAAAAACCCAATTGATTGTATACATTCTTGCAACTCATTTATAAATAAATGTCACTGTCATAAAAATATTTGTGACAGAAGAAAATTATATTATCTCAATTAATGCAAGAGATACACCCCATATTAATAAAAATGGTTTATGGTTTAACAATTTCTACTACGCAAGTAAAATAATTATTAAAGACATCTCATTCAAAATAAACCAATAATCAACATAAAAGATTTCTTAAATTACTTCCCAATTAAACAGAACGATATAATTACATACATCTTCATGTTTAAATTTCTATGGTGTTTAAACATCCATCAAAATTGATTTAGAAAAATTCAAATACTGCTTATATCCAAAGTCGACATAACAATTTATCATTCCAAATCACTTGAAATTATTGTTAAGAAATAACTTGAGTTGATATCATACATGCATATCAAACGCATCAAATAAAGAATTAACAAAATAAATTAATCGTGCATGATCCCATAACTTGCATCATGAAATAAAAGAATTCTCAACTCATAAATAAAATCCAACGCATTTAAACTTTAAACTTCAAAATGACAAAACATACCATCATTAAATAAGTTTGATTTGTACATAAATAAATAAATTAAATATGCATTAAAATGTTCTTGTGAATATATATATATATATATTTTTTCCGACTCACGTGCAGAAACAATTCAAGAATATGAATCCACATTGTAATAAAAATAAAATTAGTTTGTAAAACTAATATTTTACTCTAGAAACAAATTCACCCATGTATACTCACGATGAACTATGATAAAGTCAAAAGAATTAACACATTTTCACAAAGGGCTCAAAAAATAAGTGGTCTACCAAACGAAACCATAAGTCACTTACAAAATTAACAGATTGTGACCAAGTCACAAAATTACATGATTGATTAACAAAATTAATTTTCTAGTTACTAAAACCAGAAAATAAATTACAATACAAAATAATTTTATTTTCCTTGTTACTAAAACTAGTAAAATAAAATACCGAAATAATATCTGATTACAAAAATCAGAAAACCAAACAACAAATTAATTTTCTAGTTACTTAAACCAGAAAATAAATTATAACACAAAATAATTTTATTTTTCTTGTTACTAAAACTAGAAAATAATATAATTTTATTTTTCTTGTTACTAAAACTAGAATATAAAATATCACAAAAATATCTGATTACAAAAATCAGAAAAACACAAAATAATTTTCTAGTTATCAAAACCAGAAAGTAAATTCTAGTTACTAAAACCAGAATATAAATGATAACAACAAAATAATTTTATTTTCTTTGTTACTAAAACTAGAAAAATAAAATAGCACAATAATTTTCTGTTAACACAATTAGTATTCTGCAATTGTTAATGACACCTGTATATTACTACTAGCTGTCAAAGAAAAGAGACAGTATATTACTACTATCTGTCAAATAGCATAAACACTATTTGTTTTTCTAACCAGAATATGTCTTTATGAAATCAGAAAATTAAATACAATGAAGATACCAAAAAATAATTCTGTCTTAAGATTGTTGGACAATCTTCACTGTATTTAAAAGATTTTAATTCTATTGTGTACAAAACAACAATTAGAATTTAAAGAAATAAAGAAAAGAAGAGAATTTGTTTGATTACAAAAATCAAACTCGAAATAAAAATAAATAAATAAAAACAGATTTTATTTTGTTACAAAAAACAAAATTAAAATCTGATTTAAACATATAATAATAACACTGAAAATAAATTAAATAACTTACTTGATTTAATTTTCTTTGAATAATTATCTGATCAAGTCCAGTGTTTGACACTGTGTCCTTAAGACAGATTCGTCCTCTCCACGGTGCTTTCAGAATTTGGACGTCTATCTCCCAGGATGAAATGATCTTACCACAAACAATAGCAGCACTACAAATTGTTTGCCTTACGAACACACTAAGTGTTTACACTCTTTCTTTCAGAAATAAAATGCAGCAAAATGAAGAGGATGTTTGCAGAATTATGAAGGACGAAAATTAGAGTTTCAAAATCCAAATGAGGGTTGTTCTATTTATAGATGTAATGGTGGCTGTAGGATTTGAATTGAACAGGTATGAAACCTGTTGGCTTTGAATTCAAACAGATTTGAATCTGTTGAATTATATTTCAAACAGATATCAAAAACGGGAAGGGCCCTGTTTGGCTATGCACTAATACCAAACCTGTTTATTTTCGGGAAGGGCCCTGTTTGGATGAACAGTAAATTCAAACCAGTTTATTTGAATTAAATTCAAATGTTTTTGGCCCAAAAAGATTAGTATTAGGCTGAACAAGCCCAACCTGTGTGGACGCAGGACGGCCAGCAGCGTGTGGTGGTTTTTGGGTCCAATGGGACTAGCCCATTTTGTCCATAACCTCTCCCTCTAAAACACTTGGGTACCCCTTGGGGCACACCCCAAGTACCAAACCCATACCTTATAAACCCTTTCAAAACCTCCCACCAAATCAATGTGGGACAAGCCTTATTCAAACCTTTAAAGAATTTCCACAAAAACTCCATTTCTATGGAGCATACTTTGGCTTCAATTTCCCATTCACTCGGTAATGGTTTTAAGCAACCAAATATACCACGTGAATCACAACGCGGCATAGAACGCGTTATCACTTTGACCCGTGTAAATCGATGCACGGGGCCCACCTAAAAATTAGACCAAACTTAGGAAAAAATTTTGGTTTTACCTAGAATTTTATAACCATTTCCAACAATATGGTACTTGGGTATGTCTAATTATTATTATTTAGTTATAATTAAAAATGATTTAGTTATAATTAACACCACAAATGTCATAACTTACATGTGATATAATAACTATTTTCTTGGGATCGGCCAAAATAGCCCATCACAGGCTAAAATAGCTAATAAAACAAAATATCCTATTATATTACTCTCTCTACTTTTTTATGCATATTTTCGTAAAAAATCAAATAACCAACTAAAATAACCTATTCCTAAACGGGCAGTATTTAATGGATAAAGAGTTTGAAGTCTAGGAAAATGTGAAAAGGTATGTTAGCTAGTAATAGAGTGAAATAAAATAATCATTTTATTAAAATATTTGTTTTTAAATAAAAAAATTGGTGATAAATTTAATCTAAGCAGGATATAAGACATTAGGTCTAGTAAATATTTTTTATTAGTAAGAGGTCCATCATTTATGAAATAATTTAGTGAAAAGTCATTTTATTTGTTTTGAAGGACATTTTATTTTCAATTTTACTCTTTAATTTATATGTTACTTTTTTTTTTTTTAATCTATTTGGCTTTTTTGACTATCTGTTCAAATTTATATCTATATCAATTTTTTTTCCTTATCTGTTCATTTTTTTAATCTATCTGTCCAATTTTTTTATCTATTAAAATAGGTTTGATCTGTTGAAACGAACTATTTATCTGTTGAAATTCAATTCAATCTATCTGTTAAAATTCTCTCTCTGTGTGTGTATTGGAATTCAATTCTTGTCTTCAATGAAGAGTTATCTCTCTTTCTCTCTCTCTCTGTTAGAATTCAATTCTTGTCTTCAATTAAAGGTTTTATCTATGTATAATGTATCTTTCAATTTATTTCATATAGTCATATATATAAAAACACAATCACAAAATCATTTTAATCCTTCGAAGCTTACATTTCACTGTGACAAAAATATTGTGGACAAACAATATATATATATATATATTATTCTCTTGCTTTCATTGTGACAAAAATGTTGTGGACAAACAGTATACATAATAATGATGTTTTCTTTACAACAGTGATTTTGCTCCACTAACACCACCTTCTAACCCTAGCATGCAATGCTAGGGTTTTCGCAAGTCATGGCTGCCTCAAAGACTTGCTTGAGATTCTTTTTAGAGCACTCGAAAAGTCTAAACATTAAAGAATTGAGGAGAAGAGAGAGAAGAGAGAAAGTTCCCTAGAAGTGGAGGAGAATGCAAGAACTTTGAAAAAAAAGAATGAGATTGAAGGGGCAAAAAAGGCTGTCAAGATTTGCTTAAACGGGTAATTATTCAGTTATCTCAGAGTATAAACACGTGGTATTTCATAGTATTGTGATTGGTAGAGGTGCTCGTAGTTCGGTTTTGGACTGTTTGGTTTGCGGTTTGGACCCGCCCGCATATGTGCGGTTAGGGGAAAATTGAACCTGCAATTGCCTGCAGTACGGGTTGCGGTTTGTGCAGATAGGGTTCGCGGATGTGTGGACGGTTTGCGGATTGAACTTTTTTTAAAAAAAAATTATTTTGGGCCTTTTTTTTCGTTTTGTAAATATTTATTTTGGGCCCTTTTCCTTCCATTTTCTAAAATGCTCAACATTAATAATTAATGAATTAAAACTTCTAAAATTAAAAATACAACAAAATCAATTCCTAACACAAGCAAATCATTCAAAATCTTAAACTTTTAAAGAAAATTGTAAACTAATATAAGCACATCTTTCAAAATTCTAAACTAAATCATCAAAATCATTCACTACCCAATAATACAATTAAAGTAAATCATTCAAATCCTAACCTTACCTAAAAGTAATTCTCCATTAACTATTACATTCTTCCAAAATGCAATAATAAAATAACAATAAATTGTTGTCAAACTTTATCTAATTTACACCCATTAAATAAAATAAAAACATTTGCAAACTCGCAAACTCCATCATGAATCATATCCAACTTTCAAAAATTCTAATTCCATGCATATGTTTGATGAACCCAGCACAAAAGCAAACCAAAAAATCTATAATTTAATTTTCAATCTTCATAATTCCTTTGACAAAAAAAAGAAAAAAAAAAAAAAAAGTGTAAAAGAATAAAGTAATGAAAAAATAAACAAATGTGTATATATTGCATCTCAATATAGTAAGAAAATGTGTTGAGTATATGAAAAATGTACCAATGAGCAAATAGATATTAGAGTTCAATTATAGCATCAATATTATAGGTTGAACTTGAAGATGAACTTGACTCCAAAGTACCTAATTAGGAGTCAACAAGAGAAGATCAATAAAACTTACATAATAAAATGAACAATACAAATAAAAATGAAGATAAACAAATTCATATATTATCTGAGTCATATTGCTCAAAAATATCTAGGATAAGATGAATGAAATCAACGGTCCAGGTTTTTTTTGTTTTAAAAAAAAAAAAGAGTCTAAGTGCAGGCAGGTTCTTGCGGGTATGGGTAAAACCCGCAGCCTGCAACAATGCCATATTTCAAACCGTATTTGTCTGCATTATGTCTGCGAAACTGCCCATTTGTATGCGGATCAGTTCAGGTTGGGTGGGTTGTGCAGTTTGGATAACCCTATGCTTAGCTCTAGTGATTGGTTAAAAAAGTGGGTATGTGAAGTATTGTGTTGGGTGATTGGGGAATATGAGGGGACATATGGAATGATAATTGGTTAAGGAGTACGGACACGTGGTACTTCGGGAACATTCTATAATTTTCCTAGTGAACACGATGAGGTACATCTGGCGGAGACGAAAGCCAACAACTTTTCTTCTTCTGATCTCTCTCTCTCTCTTTCTCTCTCTCTCTCTTACTCACCACTATTAGTTGAAGCGAAGAGACTAGTAGTGTGCAAGGGGAACTAGCGACAACGAAAGCAACAGAGAGAGGGCCACAAGAGTGGTACGAAATATAGAAAGAGTCGAGCTAGCTAATTGTAGTACCAAAATCACCATCGTCGAACAACGGTTAGATCTTCTCAGATTTGATGGAGTCGAGGCAGTGACGGATATCTAAGTTGATCGATATTGGATATGAATTGATCTACATTGGCGGCGACTCTGACAGTTGTGAAACCGTTTGCGGCAAGAATAGTAGTTGCGATGGTGGTGGAGAGGAAGAGGAGAGGGAATGAAAAAGAAAAGAATAAACGGGGCCTGCCGGGAAAGGTGGAGATGAGGTCGTGAAGGAGAAGGAATGGTTCTGGTGGCGGTGGTTCTGGTAATTGTAGACACCCCATTTTTGACTGCCCTTAAGACTTGGGCACTACTGATGGTTTTACTTAGTGGAGAAAGGTGTGCAGGGCAAAGATTCAGTTTCTTCAGCAAGGAGAGAGACAAATCTCAACTTCACACCCCATTTTGGACCAAAGCTATTTTGGATGGTTTTTAGACCTTAAAACCCTCTCTTTCAAAATATTTTTGAAATAAAGTTTCTACAATGTTCCAAGGCTCACATTCTTGTCAAATGATGCGCTTTTCGGTAAACCGAGCAAGGACAGAGTGGAAATGAATGAAAGTGATGAAATCTTTGAAAAATCTTTCAAAACACCTTGTTCGGGGGTTTGGATTTGAAGAAAAGAGGAGAAGAGAGAAGAAACCTAGAGGAGGAAGAAGTTCGGCATGAATTCGGGTAAAAGAGAGTCGAGCAGCCCTCGCTGAATCGGGCTTATTCATCTGCATACTTGGATTTTAGCTATGAGGCCACCACCGTTGGAAGGCTTACTTCTGGGACTTCATTGTGCACTCAAGAATCTCCTAAAGCCAAGTCTGGGTGGGGGAGGTATGGTTGGTTGAAGTAGGGGATCAATTCGGTCGGATCGAATCTGAGCGGCTTCACCAAAACAGGCATAACTTTTTGCATAGGAGGAATTTTAATGCAAGGTTTGCGCCATTGGAAAGATAACTTTTGGGGCTTCAATATGGACCCCACCGACCACTTTTTGGCCTTGGTAGCCACCCACCGGCCATCAATTTAGCCGGCCGGCCAAAAAAGTAGCAGGCCGACCAGAATAAGTAGCCGGCCAACCATTTATTTGGCCGATTGCCTCCTTTTTTGGCCGGTATCACCTTTTTTCCTTTCTCAGGCATTGTGCATGCCAGCTGTGCCAGCTGAAGTGCACAGACCTTGCCCCCATACACGTGTGTAGCAGTTTTGCACCTTTTGTACCCTTGTACTCAAGCTTCTTGGAGAAGCTTTGCACCCTTTGCTCAAGCTTCTTGAGGAAGCTTGGACCTTTTCCTTAGCTTCCTCAAGAAGCTTGAACCTTTGGGTTAGCTTCTCTTGAAAGCTTGGCCCCTTTGACCCTTCTTTTGTTAGCTTCTTTAAGAAGCTTGGCACCTTGCCTTGTCTATATAAGGAGACCTCTCATCTCCATTTGAGAGGTTCAGCAACATCAGAGAAAAATACATATATATTCTGATATATACACCTTCTCTCTATATCTCCCTCTCTCTCTTCATTTGTGTGTGTTTAAAGGCCTAAAAGTGTGTTTTATTCTTGGTTTTGCACTAAGACACACACCATTACACCATACTTCGACTTGGGAGGTCTTAAGGGTTTGTTCTTGAAGCTTTGGGTCAGTTTTGATCAGAAGAAGAGGGCTGAGCTTGCTGTTCTTGAAGTGTTCTTCAAGGGTAACACTATTTACTTTATATTCCCTAATCTTGCACTAGTATTTTACCTATCTTTCATACTGATTCAAGCTTTGTGTATAACTGAAAAAAGTATTGTATTTGCATGCTTAAGATCTTTCATTAAGGTCATTTTGGTGTTGGGGGTCGACCTCCCTCTCTTAGGCCTTGTTTGGCCCTTTTTGGTGCCCTCTTTGTTAAGCTTTGGGGACTTTTTTGTATTGGCCTTCTCACCATTGAAATCCAGTGGATTTTCAGTGGTGAAGAAGGGGTCTTGAAGTCTTGTGTAGGGGAGGGACACCCCTCTCCCTTTACTGTCTCATTTGCTTGTGTTTTGGCTCATAAGGGTAGCATGTATGCTTAGCTTTGTTTGGCTTCATTTCAGAGGTTATTTGGTGTTTATTTAGCATGTTTTACCTTTGTCCCATGTTGGTTTGTTGACCCCTTGCATGCATAATACACTTGCCTTGTATTCCTCCATTTTGCCTAGAAATACATCTTGCCTTTGGACCATCATGCTTGCATGCTTTGGCTTAGCTTTGTGAAGTTTTTGGTCATGTTTTAACATTCTTAAGGTCTGTCTTAAGTCTTTGGAGCCATGCTTGCCATGCTTTATATAGCCTCTTTGTATTCTAGCTTATTGGCTTCGGGTGTGTGAGTCGTTAGCGTGCCTCATTTGGTCTATTTCAGTGATTTAGAATCATTTGTCATGCCATTTCAGTTCATGTTTTATGCCTACATGCTTGCATTTGTTACTCTTTTAATGCCTTGAAGAGTTGTGGTCTTATGCTCCATGTTTGGGTTTTGGTGTATGTCTCTTTGTTTAAATCATTTGGGATGCCATTTTTGTGGGTTTTGGGGCTTATTCTAACATACCATAGCTCTGATTTTTTTTGGTCTAATGCCCATGTTTGTCTCTTTTATGGATGCTTAGAGTTGTCTCTTTCATGCCTTAGGTGATAGGCCTTGGGGCATGCATGCTTGCATATGTGATTTGCGCTCTTGTTGCATCATTTTGGCCACTGTTATGGACAAGGCTGAGGTCTCTCCACCTATAGTGTAAGACCATGGGTCATGCATTTGCATTTTGTTGTATGCTCATTGCATTGCATGGTTGTTGCATCCTTGTAGTTAGTGCATTGTTGCATGCCTATCACTTTACATAATTGTCTATCTAGGTTGCATTGTAGTGTTGCATAATTGTCATATTGCCATGGTGTTTGCATGATATGTTACGTTGCTTATGTTGCATTGCATTAATTACATGTTTTTGCATCGCATTTTGCATACATGGATTGCATTATGTTTGGTTTGGGGTGTCAAATCAAGCAAGATGGGTAAGGTGTGTTCGTACTCCAAGTGACGAAACACATCTCAACCCTCGGTTGCCGATGCCCTTGATCTCAACATGATAGGGCATGAGGCATTCATTTGTTTTGTCGCATGCATTTACATTGATTTGCAAGCTTGGTACCTTTGGCCATCATGCATCGAAATACGTGATTGGTGACCCGAGGACCAAGGACCACACTCCTTTGAGTCCATAGCGTGATTGAGAGAGTGACCATGCACACATTGCTTTGAAATTTCCATGCCATGCACTGTCTGTCCTCTACTGCTGTCAAAACAAGGTTCTACAGGAAGGAATGGCCACCCGGCTACTTACAATGCCGACCGGCTACCAAAGTCCAGCCGGTGGTTCAATTTTTGGCTGATGGCCACATTCTTATAGCTGGTAATGCTCTATCATGGCCGGTGGCATCCCACAACACTCAGGGAGTTATTCAGAAGGGTCCCGGAAACTGTCATAATTTTCAGAGGGGTAAGGCAGTGTAAACAGAGGCAACAGTGGCATGGTACGAGTTTCCGGGCAAGACGGATTGAGCATGTACCATCCCATCATTCCGAGGCGGGGCTGTGGCCACTTTACTTCTGTATTTAATTTGTTAATTAATAAGAAGTTTTTGTAATATTTAATTAGCTAGAATAGTTAATTATTTATGTATTCTGTAACATTTATTCGGACCCTCTGAGCAAGGACAATTGTGTAATAAGTGTGCGTGAGTGTGTGTATGTCTTCCAACCCCACGTATTTCTTCCCTTTTATTTACTAGCTTTCGATGGTTAGTTTAGGGCATGTTTCAATTAGCATGATAGCATGTTTGCATACATTCATTCGTTCTGCATGCACCGGGCTCGGCGCATCATACTAACTGAATTGTATTTCAATTCCAAGATTGAATACGTGATAGCTGTAGCATCATCATATGCCATCTTAGGATAGCCAAGCCTATTGTAGTTACATCTCGCATGTATTGCATTAGCCATCTTAACATGAACTAAGGTCATGCATATAATTACTAACTAGTTTCTGTTTTGGCTTGGAGTACTCAGTAAACATTTATGTTTTAGCATCCTTGCATGAGTGTGAGTGTTGCCATAATAGCATGCTTACCATGAGGCTATGTGCTTACGTGTTATAACTGCCTGAATACCTGTGGGTGAAGGTTGGATTGTTTGAGTTGGAACAACTCGTTGAAATCCGTGTTTTAGCCTACTTACGAGTAGCAAATTTCAAACCATCTTTCAAACGAGCGGATATGCAATGCTTTGTTCCAAATTAGGCGATCTAGGCTATACTTTTGTGCTGTGCGCATCACCTAGTAAATCTACGCTAATAATCGGAACAAGAACGCATAATGTTTTCAAAACAAGATATCATGGTTAATAGAGGCCGATCTTTGATCAGGCGAGAGGGGGTGCTCATAGCTGACCTTCTCCAATCGTACCCAAGTTCCCAAGCCGAGGCAACTTTGGTAATGACGGACACGTGGCCTTAGGCAAACGAGTCAGGATTTCCTAAATTCTCCCAAAATAAAATATTTAAGTGGCGACTCTGTATCGGGCAAAGCAGTCTATGTTTGGCACTTCTTTACAAAAATTTATTTTCTAAAACAATTTGCCGGATTTGGACTCTTTGGTTCAGATTAAGAACTGTGACAATTTGAGTCCAAACTATAGTAAGCTCAAGATGAGCAAGCGGAGATTTCCTGGCGTTAGGGGCGTCTCTGATAATGATGTTGCGATGAGAGAGAGAGAGATCTTTTAGAGCAGATTGAAGTTTGAATGTCTTTTCTCTATTCACACAATTTAAACAGATAAAATAAAATGGGTGGTTTGGTCTTTTCGCAAAAATGTATTTTTATAGACATTGTATTTTCACGCGTGAACCTTTGGCTAAAAGAAGTTTATATTTGGATCTATGACCTGAACACCTTTTTTAAATTTAGTCAATTAAAATTATAAAAATAATATATTATAAATAAAATTATCATTCATCATTATAAAAAAATAATCACTTCATAATGTTGTGTTTGGTTGGGGGATTTGAGGAGGGATTTGGAAAGGGAAATGAAAAAGGTGTGTGAAACTAGGTGAAATATAAACATGTTTTATTCACATTTTATCTACTTTTTTTATTTTTCTTTCTAAATCTCTCTCCAAATTCCTCAATCAAACACAATATAAAAGAATTTTAAAAATGACCATTTCATTTCGCTCTTTCTCATATTCTAGCCAACAAATATAGGATGAACGAAGAAGAAAGCTATGGGGTTGGAATTTCTACCATGATCATTGTTTTTTAGCTTAATTGCAAAGTAGTTAGGGATATGTAAAGTGTTGTTTTATTTTGTCTTCTTTTGGGGGTGGTGTCTGCAATTTATGTTGTTGTAGAGGTGCTTTTTTTTTATTTGTTACTTGATACTTATAATGGTCTCCTTCCGCAACTTTATTTTAACGTAAAAAATTTTAAAAATAGGTGAAGCACTCATCAATTTTAAATAGTGATCTTATAAACTGTTTATTTTTATTTTTTTATAGATCCAAAAATTTCATTTTAGTATGAATTATATAAAGAGTCAAGTATAAATGCGTATATGCTATGTGTTGAGTGATAAATATGAGTTTTCTTATAATATTGAAATTACTAAACGTAATACTTAAAAAAACTACTTAGGCCTCGTTTGGCAATAGGCCGGTTTAGTCAAAAAATTTAAAAGTTATTAAAAAAGTCAAAAAGTCAACGACTTATACCAAAAAGTCAAAGATTTTTTTTTTTTACTTTTTACACATCTTTTCGTAAAAAGTTAAAAATTCATCCCAAACATACTTTTTTTTTAGTTCATATTTTAGCTAAATAGCTAAAAAGTTACTAAATTAGCATGTTCCCAAACGAGGCCTTACTATACTTTTTTTTTTTTTTTTTTTTTCCAAATGTAACACTCTAATGAACAATACCAAAACGTAACATTCCAATATAATACACAAAAAAATTCCCTAATATATTTTTCTCAAAAGTAACGACATAACATTTCAAAAAAATTCCTTAGTAAATTTTTTAGAATTTTTTTCAAACTTAACACTCCAATGCAACACACTAAAAAACTCATTAGTGTACTTTTCTCAAATATAACACTCCAATGTAACACACTAAAAACTTCTTAATGTATTTTTTTCAAACGTAACAACATAACATTCCAAAAAAAATTTTTTGTATATTTTTTTCCAAACGTAACACTCCAATTCATGTAATACACTAAAAAAATTTCTTAATGTATTTTTTTTTTAAACGTAACGACGTAACATTCTAAAAAAAAAATTTGATGTATTTTTTCGAAACGTAATACTCCAATTAATATAACACACAACTCATTAATGTGCTTTTCTAAATATAACACTCTAATGTAATATTCCAATGTAATACCAAATAATCACACTAAAAATATAGATTTCCATGCTTGATAACTAACATTTCAACTACCAATCCCCCAAAAGAATCTTCCATGCCTCACTTTTCCATTTCTATCTCAAAAACGAATTAGAAAATTAGAAAAATGAATCATAAAAGTGTAGGGTAAACTACCAATAGATCATAATAGTTAGACTTAATTCTCATCAAGTCCTATTGAAAATAAATCTTGATAAAATTGTCATTAAAAATATTTTTTTTGTGACAATTTTTTACATACGTCGTTAAAAATTGACAATTAGTGACTTTTTTTGTCATAATTTTTATAAATTGTCGTTAAAACTTACAATTAGTGATATTTTTTATGACAAATTTTTCTCATAAGACTTATTAGACAATAAATTCACTTATTAGGACTTACACGTAAGTATCTCAAAAATTTATTCACTTAAACTGAAATAGTACTAAATCAAATAAATACAACTTTTCAAAACAAAAAGGACTAATCGATTTATAAAAAAATACTTTTATAACTAAATAGATCAGCGTTCTCCCTATGAGATTTATGGATACATTTTTCAAAAAAATTTACAAAATTTAAAAATTATTAAGATAATTAAAAATTTAATAAAAAATATTAATCATATACATCAGTCCTTTATGTTTTTTTTTTCTTTTTTATAAAATTATAAAAATATTCTTAAACACATTATTATTATTTTTTTGCATATTATAAAAAGGTTAAAATTTTAAAAATTACTAAAAAAATCAAACGTCAAAGGAGTTCATAGATGCATATGATTATTATTAGGGCAAATTACAAACACTTCCCTGAGATTTGGTGAAAATATAAATTCTCCTTTAAAGTTTGAGAAATTACATTCCGCTTCCTGAGATTTATATTTTCATAACAAATTGTCCCTTGAGGTTTTTATTTTCATATAGATTTCTTCCTAATTTGTTATGCAAATTTGACTTTCAGGGAGTAATTTGTAATTTCTCAAACCTCAAGAGAATTTGTATTTTCACCAAATTTCGAGGGGAATGTTTGTAATTTTCCCTTATTATTATTATTTTTTCTACTATGTTTTTTTTTTCTTTAGGTTAATTAAAAATAATTGTTGATGGAGAAAAAGAAGAATATCTACTTTTCATTTGGAAAAGACTAATATACTGTAGATAAAAAGTCATTAAAAAAAAAGGTTAAAAAATTTAAAAATTATATAACAAAAAATTTAAAGATTCCTTCTTATTTTCTATTTTTACTCATTTTTTCGTTAAAAATTTAAGTCATTCCTCAACATTTTACTTTTTTTTTCACATTTTATTTTAATCAAAAAATTATTAAAAAAATTATTTCTCAAACGAACCTTAATTTTTATATTATTTGCTCTTTGTATTTAGAAGAAACTGATATTATATTTTAAGATTTTATTTTCAACAAATTTTCCCAATGTGCTTTTTTAAAGCCATAAAGTTTTAACCTTTGATATGTCATTGCTTTCTATCATAAGGTCTGTCAAAAATAATTTAAAATAAAATTGATTTGACAATTCATGTAGCAGTAGGGTGAAGTTTAGAAGAAATAAAAAGGAGAGGCTTACTAACCCAAAAAAGGAGAGGCTTATTATTCCCAAAAAAAAAAAAAGGAAAAAAGGAAAAAGAGAGAAGTTTCTTTCTAATTCGCAAACGACTTGAAGGGTGTTATTAGTCTATGGTGGGCTTTGTTTTGGATTCATTTCCGTAATTTAAATTATTTAATATATAGAATTTGTTGAGTAAATTATTTTTATAAAAAATTATATTAATCGGATATCGATAATCACTTGATTAATTCACATTTGTGTCAACAAGTATGATTTTAAAAATAAACTATTTATACAAATGTGATGTAATCAAGTGACTATCAATATCCAATCAATGTAATTTTTTTACAAAAATGACATACTCAAAGAACCCTATGCATTGAACAGTTTGGGTCATTGAAATAGACTTGAAGTAGAGCCCACCATACTCGAACAACACATTCGATTTTGATTGTAGATTAGAGAGAAGTCTCCCAATAAAAAAAAAAATGGTATGAATCATGAAAACATATTCCGAATATGAATGTGTGGTGTAGATTATAAATTAGTGGAATATGAATCATGTACAATGATTGTAGACTATTGGTTCTTTTTTCTAGATAATTTTTCTAGATCTTTAGCATTGGTGAGTAGAAATAAAAGGAAGGAAAATGCCCGAGACTCTAAAAAATATTTATATAATTTGATTCATAATGATGAGACATGTTATGAGTGAATTTTATTTTTTTATTTTTATTTTTATTTTTATTTTTTTGTGTTAAAATATTATGAGTGAATATGAGGATCTAAATTGTGAGTCTTCAATAGTTCTCAATAACTTTTATCTTATATGGTTACGTTTGATTGCTAGATTCTTTTTGATATGATTAAATACGATGGAATTATTAAAAGGATTATCAATGATGAGTTATATCATGAAATTAGATGGGATAAAGAATTTCATATATTATAGGATTATGTATTGGATTGTGGGGATAAGTTATACCATGAGATAATAAATGGGATATGATGTGACTTGTCTCCTGTTGAAATTTCAACAACATCAAACAGTTGAGATATCTGACCGGTAAGAGACATTAAATAAAATATTCTAACTAATAAGAGTCATTAAACGAAATATTTTGACTCGTAAGAGTCTTCGAAAAAATTCTATTGAGCCATATTTTCATAAACTCTTATTGATAAGCATATTTCGTTTAATGATTCTTACCGATTAAAGGCCTCAATTGTCTGGTCAACTTCAACTTTCAACTGGAGACAAGCCAAATCTAATGGGATAAATGATTGGATAGAAAAAATGAGGAATTATATTTGATTAGAATGAAATAGAATTATATAATTATCTTTAATTGTTGGACGAAGAAAAAAATAATTCGAAGAGGCATCATTCTTTTAATACCACCCTACACATGGAATAATTTAATTTCTTATTTTTCTTTATTTAATCTTCCATATCAATATTAAAATTGTTTGGAATTTAGGGTTGGTTTGAATGTTCTAAAAAAATGCACTTTTTAACTTATTGGCTTATATGGGTTGGGTTTGGATTGGATTTGATGTGATGTGTTAGAGAGGTAATGTGATTTAAATAAGATGATGTGACTTAAATAGGATAGCAACTTTTTAACTTTTTGTATTATTTAGTAGATGCCAAACTTGACCTTAATACCGTGCAAAACAAATATTAGAATAGACTATTAAGTGAGACTTACGGTCACATTTGTTTCACGGCTTTAGCGACCGAAGTGGATTAGGTTGGTTGTGAGTCAAAACCACGGCACATTTCGTTGTGAAATGAGGAGATGAGAGTGATACTCCTATCGGATTACTAAGCCTACTAAATGGGTAGATTAGTTTTGCTGAGAAGAATGTGAGACCGAGAAAATAGTGAGGAGATTAGAGTATGACTGGTCATCCGTCTGGATGTTCGGCCGGCCAAACAGAATAATGCTCTTTTTTTTTAAGACTTTTTTTAATATAGAAATATTTTTGTTTTATTTTATATAAAAATAATTTAATAATCTTATCACTAATCATTTCTCACACTATTATTAAAATAAATACACTTTCACTTAATTCCTTTACTAACAACTCTCACATTAATAATCTCTTCACTAACCATCTCTTAGACCATCTCCAACGGAGAACCTAATCCATCATCAGATTTAAAATTTGATGAAAAACTTACTTTTTGAGCTCCAACGGTGACATCAAAGGGATATCAAATTGATAATTCAGCAAACGCTACACCAAACTGATACCAACACACAGAATTTGATGAATCACTGTTACTGACCGTTGAGGTGGTACACCGGTTGCCCACCCGGTTGCCTGGCCGGTTGCCCAACCGGTCAACCGGTTCATCATCTTGAGCGACGGGTTTGAACTGTGACCGGTTTGAACTGGTTGAGCGAGGATTTGAAGCGGGCCGTGGTGCAAGCGTTGGTGTCGAACCGGTCAACGGGGTTGGCCATTGTTTGACCATCCATCGCCGATGCGAGCACGGAATGGGAGGGTCAACCGGTTTGGGAATGGGAGGTTCAACAGGTTTGGGAATGGGAGGTTTCAACAGGTTTGGTTTGAATAAGTAGAATTTCAGATAGGTTTTTCATCGGATAGCTTATTTTTTGTGACTTTTTTTAATAATTTGGAATAATTTGAAGGTGAATTTGAAATAATTTGAAATAATTTGAAGGCTGATATAAATTTTAATTTCATTGAAAATATAATTCAAATTGTTCTAATGTCACTTACAAAGATATTTATGTCACATAATCTTACAAGGCAAGAGAAATTTAGGTCACATAATCTTACAAGCCAAGAGAAATTTATGTCACATAATCTTACAAGCCAAGAGAAATTTATGTCACATAATCTTACAAAATCACTACATTCATAAAAGAAATTTACCTAACAACAGGTTGTGAAAATTATACAAGACAAAACAATGGAAATACATAATGGCACACCGATCAACAGTCATTATCTGGTTGTGGTGGAGGAGGGAAGTAGTGATGGTATATGTCATTTACGCGATGCTCAATTCTGTTAATGCGATTGTTTGCTATGTCATGACGTCTTCCTATATCCAAACGGAACTTACCAAATTGTTCAATTAAAGAGTTTTGCGCAGTGGCAAATGTCTCAAACTGAGTACCCAACGAATTGACTTGATTAGCCATTTGATGTTCCCATTGAACGCGTTGATTATAACGTTGTTCTTCCATGGCCAAAAAATCAATCCAATATTGAGGTGGTTCAGTTGATGGCATTACATTCACAGGAGGATCTTGTGGACCATCATCTGGTGGGACTTCATCCTCTGAATCTTCTTCAGCATTATCATTTTCCATTAAATTAATTTGCACCGCCACGATGCCTTTATATCTGAGTAATGGGTGAGCAGTTTTGATCTCCATTTCATTTGCAAAAGGAACCTTAAAATGTTTAAAATTTTTTGTCAATAGTGCCCCAAACAGTAATGACCGGCCCATTTCTTGATTTGCCAGCACCATTTCTTTCATAATTATGTAAGACAAATCCAACTTCTGCCCAACCTCAAAACAGTATAACAAATAGGCATTAAAATATGGGACTGCATCATGATGTCCTTTCTTCGGAGTGACATTTTCTACAATCCATCGGTGCAGAATCCGAAGATGAGGTTTTAAATGCCTTGCTCCTAGACTAGTTCCAGTAAATCTGTTCTGACATATAGTAGTATATACATCAGTACCATTACCGACAAGTTTAACTAAGTCAGCCTCAGTCTGAAAATGGGTATGCTCATCACCTAGCTCAACTCCAATAATGCGTGCCAAAGTAGGAACATCAAATTGTACACCCTCTCCTTTCACATATGATAAAAGCATAAAATTTCTATTTTGTTCATGAGTGACTTTTAGGTGAACATAAAAAAGGGAGACTAGTCGTGGATATATCTTTTGGGGTAAATTAAGTAAATTTTGCCATCCCATTGATTCAAGTTTACTAACGAGTAGTGCATCATATTGAGGTGGCAGATTGACCCTCCTCCCTGTTACAATAGGTCGGATTGAGAAGTTCTGAAAAGCTAGTTCATGACTTTCACTGAGAAATTCATCCGTAGGATATGACTGACTTTGAGGCTGCTGTTGTTCGCGTCGTCGAGGATTAGAACTTTCACCAGCTTCTGTTCTCACTCTTTTAGTTCTAGGCATTATGTGAATATCTGTTGAATTTTCATAACAATGTGCAGGTAAAGAAGTAATTAACATAAACACTGTCTCTTAAAATGCGTACTGAAAATTTAAGAACATAGTAATGTTTTAATAAACTATATTCATTTTAAAAACATTAAAGTAACATGAAATAAAAATAAAAATCTTGTTCTGTAGTTCAGGGAGGTTTTCATAAATTAATGTCAATTTGGTGAACATTAAAGTCAACTCTTGTTCTGTGCTTGAGGTTTAAATGAACTACATTCATGTTACAAACTTGAAAGTGAAATCATGTTATGTGTGGGCATGAACCTAAAAAGAAAAAGCAAGACAAGAACCACCTCCTCAAGTAGAGCAATCTGATAGTACTTAATGCATAAAATTGACTTCTTTCATGGATCTGCCATTTTCTTTTTCCATTCAGAATCAATGGACATGGTTCTGAGACTTTTGTGCCTTGTCTTTATTATGTATGCAATCTTTACTCATTTAAATCTTTAATCTTATATGACTATGTTTTCTGTTTGCAGGTTTTAATAAACTACATTAATTTACAAAACATGAAAGTAACATATAGTGAAATCAAATTTATGTCAAGTGAGTGGCATGCAGACTAGAAGGGAAAAATAAAACAGTAAAGGAAAAAAAAAAAAAGTGGAGGGCCGGGTGACCAACCGGTTGCCCAACCGGTTGGCCAACCGGTTGCCCCGTGAATCACCTTGCAATTTTTATGCTGCCTTGTTCTGCTTTGATGATGTGTTGATCCTGCCTTGCTCCTGTCTTCCTACTGATGCTGCTTTGGTGAATCTGTGGATTCAAACTTGAAGGTTGCAGTGTTTTGATCTTGTTAATTATGCACAGTTTTGATCCTGTTTTGTTCCACCTGGTCTTACTGATGCTGCCTTGGTGATCATGTGGATTCACAGTTGAATACGCATAGTCTGTGCATGCTGCCTTTCTGATGATGTGGATCTACACTTGAAAACCTGTGAACTGTGAATGTGGTGATGCAATGTTGAGCTGATATAGAGGATGGTAGGTGGTTGAATTGGTAGGTGGTTCAAATAATGAATGGTAGGTGATGCAATGTGGTTCCATTTACATGTATGCCACATATATGACTATGTTGTCAGGTTAAATGAATATTTGTGGCAGAAAAGTAGGTTGAATGTTCAATGCATGAACATCAATAATTAGACTCCGGATGGCACAAATAATTGATGGAATTTAAAAGAAATATACATACACATACATTGAATATACATACTGAAATGCATACAAAACAAATTATGAATATTGAACATAAATCCTTAAAAAAACAATTATTTGAATGTGATCTACAAATTTGGTAAAAAACTTAATTACCATCAAGGTCATGCACCACATCTCTCTCCTCTCTCTGAAATAAAGAAAACAACATGAAGGGGAATTGTTTGAAGGCTGGTGTAGGCTTTTCACAATTGAGGTATAGAAGGCAGAAGGCAGGAGATAGCTAATTAAAAGCCTTATTTTTATCCAAAATTTATTGACTGTGGGTTATGGTACCCAACAGACCACACACAATGCCATTTACTATTTAATATACAACAATTCAAGGCTTCAGATAAGAAAGAAAAATATTATACTAATTGAAAAATTAATAACAAACAACATACTTCAAAAGAAATTCTGACAATGATATGTTGCCAATTTTTCCCAAGTTCAAAAGCTTAATTTCAAGTTTACAACCATAACACTATTGTCAGAGACATATCCAGGATTATATTTATGGGGGTGAGAAAGTAGGCTCGAGGGTGCAAATCTTTATAATTTTAAATTATTTTAAATTTTTAATATTTGATAATTTTCAAATCTTTGGAATATGGTCACCCCTCCGCACCCCCCTAGATCCATCCCTGACTACTGTCATATTTTCAGCTAAGACCACTAAACAAGGTTAGAAACACTAATTTGTGTAATAACAAACATACAATCACATAATGAAGATTGGATCATGACAAAAGCACATCTAATCACATAACTTCTGTGTTACTTGGTTAATATAGTGCATCATAACGAAGATTACAAAAAAGACAACCTTCGACTTCAAAACTATAAACAAAATTACAAAATATATCTGTGGTGAATCTAGTTTTCACATGAAGATGCCACATATGTTCTATTAAATCATTACGGAGGGCATGATATGCATCTTTATCCCTAATACCTAAATGACGAGACAAAAATGATTCAAAGTCATTGGTAGGAGTAGAGGAAAGTTGCACTGGTGTGTTAGTTGATGAAATTTCATAATCAAAAGCAAGGTGCTCCTCCCTCTCATCTTCAACAATCATATTGTGTAATATAATGCAAGTCTTCATTATGTTGGTAAGCATTTTCGGATCCCAAAAACGTACAGCACCACCTATAATTGCGAATCGAGACTGAAGGACTCCGAATGCCCGCTCTACATCTTTTTCGAGACTCTTGTATCATTGCAAAATGTTGTCTCTTTGCTCCTTGGGGAAGAAATTGTTTGCACCAGTGTTGCCCATTGCGGATATATACCATCGCAAGGTAATAACCCATATCGTAATTATGTCCATTAACGATTAGTGAGTGGGGAGCCTTACCTTGGGCAAGATCAGAAAACAAATGTGACCGGTCTAATACATTCAAGTCATTGTGTGACCCCGGCATTCCAAAAAATGCATGCCAAATCCATAAATCGTAAGAAGCTACTGCTTCAAGAATAATGGTTGGTTTCTTTTTATGACCTACGTATTGACCTTGCCATGCTTTTGGACAATTTTTCCACTCCCAATGCATGCAATCTAAACTTCCCAACATACCCGGAAACCCCCGAACCTCGCCAATAGCAAGTAATCTAGCAATGTCAGTTGGTGTCGGAGATCTCAGATATTCTACTCCAAAGATTTCAATCACTGAATTACAAAATTGTTGTAAGCTTTCAATTGCAGTGCTTTCCCCAATACGTATGTAATCATCAACTGCATCTGCTGCGACACCGTATGATAATATTCTCATCGCTGAAGTCATTTTTTGTAGGGCAGATAATCCAACTATATGAGCTGCATCTTGTTTTTGAATGAAATATGAATTGTGTTAGCCGATTGCATTTAAAATCTGCGGATACAAAGGACGCCGCATTCGAAAACGTCTCCGAAATATTGTACTTGAATACACTGAATTTATAGCAAAGTAATCTGCAAATAATCTAGCATGACCTTGCCTTCTATCTCTGCGTATATACTTATGGCCAACAACAGAACCTCCTATTTTCTTCGAACTATCATTTGACTTGAGAATCTAAAGCATAATACTGGTATTCTGCTCATAAGCTGCTAAAAGTGTGACCATACATTCATCATCAGACTCCTCATCAGAGGAAGAGGAAGAAGAGGAGGATGAAAATGAAGTAAAAATCATGGATTTCAAACTATCCATTATGCTCTGTTTTGTTTAAGATATGATCCTCTCGCATATAAATAATAAAGTGTTTATATGAGATTTTAAAACAAATTAATTATTACGGGTAAACCAAAACCCCATACATAAATGGAGGGAAAAACAATTAGAGGGAAAACAATTAGGAACAGAAATGGAGGGAAAAAAAAAAAATTTGACTTAGGTCGACCGGGCTTATTGATGGCCAAGCAACCAACCTGTCCCTTCCAGTTCACATCGGCCAGTTCACGTTGGTTGGTTCAAACAGTTCAGTGGTTGGTTCAAACAGTTCAGAAAGCTTAAAAAAAAAAAAAATTTTTTTTCCTCTACCCGGTCGACCGGTTGGTCGACTGGCCGGTCGACCATCCGGTTGCCCTGAATGGCCCTGAATCAGATTTGATGCAGCTGAACCGTTGGAGCGCTGTGTATCAAATTAAGGAAATAGCTACTTTTTTACTCAAATCTGGTGAAACATTAGATGCACCGTTGGAGATGCTCTTACTAATAATTTCATTTAACCTAATCTGTCAAACAAACATGACGGGACATGATGTCCACCTTCAATCTTCATTCTTATCAAGCAATCAAACACCAAATTATGCCGGACTAATAATCCAGTAGGCCTCACATGTTTTCTCTATTTTCAATTCCAGAAACAGTGAAGGAATTAAACATCGCTTATATATCAGCACAATCTCAGGTAATAAATTTAGGCTTTGGTTGGAGAGAACTTATTTAGTTTGATTTTTTTGACAATTTTAGTCTACCTAAAAGAGTTCTATTTGGAATGAATTTTTGATTTTTTTTGTAATTTTATGATAGAAAAGTGAAATGATTATAATTTAGATATGATATTTTATGTTATTAATTTTATACCAATTTTGTCTTATAATGGATTAAATTAGTCCTAATCATCTCGCTAAACGAGAACTTAATCCAAATCGGGTTCACTTTGATACATAGTTGATTATCAAGTCCCACTTGAATACTACTCCTCAAAAAATATTCTAAGCATAATAATCAACTTAATCATTTCATAATTGAATCATGACAACTCATCAATGAAGATATATGCCCATGTTTAAAAAGATCTTATATTAAAGTTTAAAAAAAGAAACAAGAAAAGAAAAAAAAAAAGTAAAGGGTAAACAATAACATTCCTAAACATAAGAGAGTTCTGTGATGGTAGTGGCGTTAGCATTATGGCGTCGTTACGTTGCTTCCAAAAAGACTAGTGTGAGATTCCAAATTGGATGAATAGCCTCCTTTTTTTCCTCTCCTTTTTCTTTTTGATTTTCTCATATATATATATATATATATTTTTTTTTTCTTTCTTACCAACCAAACGGAGTCATTCTCAGTAGTTGTGAATCAACGCCGTCATCACGGCTTGGAGATTGAGGCAGCATCTTTAACGGAACCGTCTCCACTGCCGTTACCCATGGTGGCGGATTGAACGGTCAATACGGAGACGCTAGGGGATGTGGGCCCACCACCCTCAGCGAAAAGTGGGTGGTTAGTGGCGATGACATTGCGGGAGTGATAAGTAGCAGTGGAGATGGCGGTGGCGAGAGAGATGGGCATGAGGCAGAGGCCTTTGCCTTGTAGGTACTGCATGGCAGACCCCATATCCTCGTCCATCAACTTCGCCACCTGGTGCTCCATGACCGTTAGGCTGTCGTTATTGTTCGATGTTGACGCCGTCTGCGTCCCGTTGCCGCCCCTCCCTCCTCCACTTGCTTGTATACAGTCTCCACCACCTCCCTGCAAGATATATAGTTGTGAGAAATGTTATCTATTATTAAGAGGAAATTACATATCAGTGTAGCTCTCTAAAATTAATCACAGATAAGTGAAGTTTTTTTATTAATATTAATAATCAAAATCATAAAATTTTCAATGTTATCTTTTAGAATTCACTGGAAAGTAGTTTTTCCAATCTTTTATCACTGTATCATCCTCATATATATAGACATATATATATTTTAACGAGAAGAAAATGATGGTTTGAAGTGTCATCACTACATTTCTATCTATCACCGAGACATCAACGGAGCTCAACCATCCGCCAAAACCTAGGAATCGAGCGAAGTACAGAGCGAGGTCGCCAAAGTGAGCCATTGAAATTACCTAACATTTTGCTCCCCAGAAATCGAACCTGAGTCTCTCCTGTTGAGAAGGATGCTTACTCCACTGAGCCACCACTCCCAGTGGCCATTTATATAGATATTTGTAATTGATCTTTTAATTCAAAGACAATTATCAAGAAAATCAATAATATCATGTCACCTAGTTAGATAATATAAAACAACTAGAAACCGAACAGCACCTCAAGACAAACCTAACTCGTGTACATACATGTGTATTGTATGCATATATAGAGAGAGAAAAACAAAAGAAAAGGGAAAGAGTGGAAAGGGGTTGGAATCTAGAAAAGTGGGGACACGCGTGCTCCTTCTTGTTTTGACGTTATGTGCTGATCAGAATTTGCAAAAAACTTTGATGACAGAGAGAGACAGAGAGGATTAGGCGGCTGGGTGGGTTGGGTTGTTTGGTTTCTTCAATATTTCTTTTATTTTTATTTTTAATGCTTTTACATTTCTTGTGTTTCTGTTTCTTTTTTTATGAAAAACTTACGCAGTGTTTGATTGGAGGATTTGGAGAGAAAGGAAAATGAAAAAAATATGTGAAATTAGGTGAAATATAAATATGTTTAATTCACATTTCACTTACCTTTTTCATTTCTTTTTCTAAATTCCTACTCAAATTTTCTAATCAAACACAACATTAAGAGGAAAAGGGAAAAATGTTACGCAGGTTACTTACGAGTAAGACATTACTAAGAAAAAGAGAATAATGTTCGAAAATGGATTTGCTGCTCATCATAGCAACACATATACAGCAATTTCTTAAATTGTGCTTGGTTCATGAATTTGGAGATAAATTTATGCTGTGTTTGGTTGGGGGATTTGGAGAGGGATTTGGAAAGAGAAAGAGAAAATGTGTGTAAAACTAGGTGAAATGTAAGTATATTTTATTTATATTTCACCTAACTTTTCCTTTTTCCTTTCCAAATCTCTCCTCAAACCCTCCAACCAAACACAGCGTTAGAAAATGAAAGAGAAAATGAAAAGGTAAGTGAAATGAGAGTAAAATATAACTACATTTCTCATACATCTTTTCATTTTTCTTTTCTAAATCCATCTCCGAATGCATGAACCAAACACAACTTAAAGAAAAGTTCATATGAAATTTGTGTTGGCAATACCATCCTACATTCCACCAAAATAATACAGTGTCACATATGCTCAAGAAAAATAATGTCATATTCTATGCATTTAAAATATATATATATATATATATCTGTTAAAATACGTAACATAATTTTTTTTTTGCATTTGTAAACTTATTCAATCTCACACCTAATTATTTATTTATTTATTTATTTTTTTATAATGAACGGACAATAATATATAATTATATTATATAATCAAATGAAACTAAACTTTACATTTCAATTATTTTAAATTTTTTTTATTATTGTTATTGACGTTGTCATTCTATTCTGTCAAAAACTAAATCAAATTAAAAGAATCCTACAATAATATGTATATATATATATATATTGTAGAAAATTTTAATTTTAAATAACAAAAGTCCATACTATTTTTACATTATTGCACATACTTCATACATAAAGTGGTTACATGTATATAGATGATATAAGAATGTAATTTACCTCAGAGGACATATCAGCAACAAGAGGACCAACAGCTGCAGCACCCCCCAATCTGCTCATACTCAGGACCTGAACCCACCCACACACACAGCACCCATGAAATTTTAGGAGCCAAACCTCACCACCATTCAACCACTCAATTTAAAAACAGGTTTTTTTCTCATAAAATTCATAACAATTGGAATCCTTGAGAAAAATATCTATATTATATAACACACAATATTTTTTTGTCAGGTTTTTATAAATATGTAGAGAGAGAGAGAGAGAGAGAGAGAGAGAGAGAGAGAGATACTTTGACTTGGAGCTGGAGGAATTTAACATAGTCTATGATCTCATCCAGCATTGAAGCCTTGTCTGTCTGTGATTCCAAAACCCACCAAACACATGTCAACAAATAATACATGATACATTTAATAATAATAAAAACAGTTTAAATTTAACAATAAATTATAGTAGAATCATTATTAATTTAAAAATATTAATTACTTAAATTTAAAATAAATATACATTATTTCCAACGTTTAAAAAAGGATAAATTATGCATAGATCTTCTAAAGTTTGCTTAAAATATAAATTATTTTTGTGATTTAAAAAATTACAAATACTCTTTGTCAGAATTTTTTATTTAATAGAATTAATTTAAAAAATTAAATTTCTAACTATTTTCTTATACAATGATAAAATTATTTGAATTATTAAGTGAAATAAATTTCTGATATCATTAAAAATTATTAATTGATTTCATAATTTATTAATAAAAAAGATTATTTATTATGAAATTAAAAATTTCAAAGATAAGATATAATTTTTAAAGCCACAAAAGGCAAATCGTATATTAAACAAATCTCATAGTTGTAATTTATAGTGTTTGGAGTGAACTATAAAAGTGCATTTTTTTCTCTATTTTTTTGAGTTATACCATCTCTTTATTTTTTTGCACATCTTTTTATAAAAAATTAAAAAATAAACTTATTTATATTATTCTAAAAAATAAAGGGTGATGCTACACGCATTAATTGATATATTAATTAGTGTACGAACATATCTTATGATATTATCACTTTAAAACTATGGTTCTACCAATTATACAAACTATAAAGACTCAAAACCTCTAAAATTATGCCACATTATTTATTAATACACTAATTAATAAGAGCATCCCTAATAGAAGCCTTATATCTTCTCCTTACTTATTTTAAGGGGTTTGATAGCCCCTATACACTTCCAACACTCTTAAACACTTCCCTAAAATAGGAATTGCTACATTGTCTTTATATTTGTAGGGAGTAACACCCTTTTATATATATATATATATATTGTTTAGGGACTGTAGTACACATTTATGATTTTTAATTTTTTTAAATTTATAATAAAAATTATATGTTAATAAAATAGAGAAAAAATATATCGTTTGTTAATAGAATAGAGAAAAAATAAAGAGTCTGTTAGGAAAAGTAGATGAAAAAGTAATTCTTCAAAATAAAAAATAAATTTTTTAATAATATTTTAAAATAAAATATAACTAATTTGGCAGCGATGCTCTACATAGCATTATTCTTTAATAATAATAATAATAATAATTAATAATTATTATTATTATAGTGCAACTCCAATTATCTGCTTAGCTGAACGCGCACAGAAAGATATACAAATAAATAAATACTCATTTATTCGAGCTGTACATACACGACGGTACACACAAGCCACTATACTCGCTACCAACCACTGACACGTACCCCAACAACAACAAACGCTCCTACATTTACTGTGATATTCACACGCGCGTACGAGAAAACGACAACGGCTGAACACATTGACAAAAATGTCCCCCAGAAGTTCCATTAATTACATTAAGACTACTCCGGTCATATCCGGCGGCGGTTACACAGTTTGCCGTCATGAACAAAGAATTTTAAGTGCTTTATCTACTTTTTATTTATTTATTTATTTTATTTATTATATATATATATATATTTTTTCCAAAAAAAAATTAATGAATCTATAATTAAAACAATAAATACTTTTTTTGAACATGAAACAATAAATACTTAGATAATCTTATTTGCACACTATATTTGTCTAGTATAATGTTCATATATTTACTTTCAAACAAAATATAAATATTCAGATATTAACTACTGAGCAGAATTTTTGTTTGAATAATTAATTTTTGTAAAAATTGATTAAATTATATTGTATATTTGTTTTTAGAAAAAAAAAAGAAAAAAGAAAAAGTGAAATTACCTTATTGCCATTGGGGACGAGTTCCTGAAGAGATTTCATTCTCTCTGCGATTCTCTCTCTCCGTAGCTGCCAACCCACAAACCCAACACACAAAACAAAACCCATTTCAGAAAACACAGACATAGAAAACAAAAACAGATGATGAAAAGAAGAGCCTACTCTTTCAGCGATACTGTGAGGGTCAGTGGCCTGACCTCTCCTAGCCCTCACTCTCTGTCTCGGCTGTCCCGCTGCTCCTCCCGCCGCCCCACTCGCCGCCGCTGCCTGGTTAATCACCGGCGACGCGGCTCCGAAGTTCTACGCCCAGTAAAACAACCACCCATTATTAGCTCCTAATCATCATCACATAAATCTATATATATAAATATATATATATATATCACAGTGTCACTGACCTGAGGATGGTGGAATTGCTGAGCTTGATTCGAGGTCTGACCAGTACTATGCAGAGATCCAGCGAATCCATTGTACAGAGCTTGAATTGAACCATCACAACCCTGTAATTTTCGCCATTGTTGATCACTATTGCATGTATGGAATCGTAGAATTTCACTGTTTCTCGAAGAGGACTCACCGAATTGGGAGGTTTGAAGGAAGAAAACGGGCTGATCTGGTGTTGCTGGAGCTTCGAGGCCAGTGCCTCAGACTGATCATGGTCGAAATGGAACTGATCCTGATCGTCCGACGAGGCCATGTCTAAGGATTTGTGAGAGCCCATCATTGTTGCAGACATGGTGTTCGACGAAATGTCCCAGAGGGATTTTGGGTTTGCTCCGGCGAGGTCAGGCCACGAACACGAGGGTACAGTGGAGAGCATTTGATGGAGGAAATCTTCGTCAGAGGAATTGGGATCCAAGTGTTGAATCTGGGTGTTGACGATCTGACCATTTTGGAGGTCTTGGAGAGACATTTGGGTTTGGTTTAAGATTGAATTCATTGCTTGCATTTCTCTGCTACAAGGCTGCATAACTTCAAAAACACAAAAAACAAAAACAATACAAAAAAAGTTAGCCCATATGTATACATATATAGTGTTGTTGTAGAGAGAGAAAATGAAAGGCGGAGAAGATGACTTCATGGCATACCTGAGTTTTGGATTGTAGTGAGAGAAATATGAAGAGTCTCTTTCTATTTTCTTCTTCGACCTTCTTCAATTATAATGACTTATAGAGAGAGAGAGAGAGAGAGAGAGAGAAAACCAACATCATCAATACATCATATGTCTTTGTTTTCGAATGTTTATAAGAGCTCTCTTTCTCTCTCTTCAAGTGATAAAATATCAAAATGCTTTGATAATAATCTGATTTCAATTGCTAAAAACACTCCTCCTTTTTCTCTCTCTAAAACTAAATTTTCTCTCTCATGAAACGTGGGCCTATATTATTGGATAATCTGAGTTCAACGTAATAGTAACATTCCATTCTCTTCGTTGAGTGGAGCTTGAATGGCAAGTTTTCGTTGTGTCGTGTGAATTTGCCTTGTTTTGTGTTTTGGTGATCGACTTGTCTCTAATTCTTTTTTGTGGATTTGTCTTCAATATTAAATCGGTCCAATCTACGTCTGTGAATGTATTATGGGTCATATTTCAATGATTTAATCGATTAATTCATTATGATATTGTGTGAATTAAACTGAATCCAATATAAGTTTATTGATTCATTATGAGATATTTTAACAATTTTGTCCGTTAATTTTTTGATACTTGTATTTCATCGTAGGGATTTTTCATAAAATGGATAATATAAGTATAATTTTAAAAATAGTAATGCTAGAGAGTCATATTATAAACTAACAAATTTATTCACAATGGCATAGCAACGACAATAAATTTTATATCATTGAGTGTGTAACTAATCAAAAATTAAAACTATAAGTCAAAATATGAGAGTTTTTGCGGGTGTCAAATATTTTTCTTAATTTAATTAATTAATTAATTTTTAAATTTATTTTATTTTTAGATGAACTACAAATGGAAGCCTAAAGAATTATAAGATTGAAGCATTGGAGTGGCAATCGTAGTGGACTTACAAATTCGAATTGAACCGTTCAATCATCTTAATAGTGTAGACAAAAGTTTCTTTCTAGATTCAAAGGGAAATTGGGGATCTTGTTGTGTCTTGAGGCACAAGAGACTGTTATGAGACCTTGTGGAGATTTGTTTGAGTTTCTTTCAATAATCTTAACCGTTTATATTTTAAGATTCGTTGAGTAAATCATTCAATAATTTTATTTTTGAAATTTATTTTATTTTTAGAAGAACTACATACATATGAAAGCCTAAAGAATTATAAGATTGGAGGATCAAAGTGACAATCCTAGTGGACTTACAAGTCCGAATTGAACCGTTCAGGCCTTGTTTGGGAAGACTAAATAAGTGCACTTTTTGTTTTTTTGACTAAAAAATTGAGGTTGAAAATATGGATGTTTGGGTTAATTTTTTGACTTTTTATGGAAAAATGTGTAATAAAAAATTGTGAAAATTGGTTTTTAAAGTAAAATTTGAATTGGGAGTTGTGCAGCCGTAATTGTTGACTTTTGGTGAATAGTGTTAACTTTTTAACTTTTTGAATAACTTTTTGACTTTTTAGATTATTTCAAAGTCCCCAAACTTGGCCTAAATAGAATAGACAGAAGTTGCTTTCTAGATTCCAAGGGAAATTGGGGATCCTGTTGTGTCTTGGGACACAAAAGGCTGCTATGGGGCGTTGTGGAGATTTGTTCTAAGTTTCTTTCAATAATTTGAACAGTTCATATGATAAGACTTGTTGAGTAGATTATTTATGCAAAAAATTAAATTGACTAGATATCTGCAGCCCCTATAAAATTTCTATTTTTTTTAAAAAAAATTAACAATTAACATAATTTTAATAGTTTTTTTTTTAAAACAATTAGGACCTAATCATTTGGTTAAGAATGTCCGATTAAGTTAATTTTTTAAATGAATAATATTCTCGACGAACTTTATAATATGAATGATTCAGATTATCGAAAAAAGTACTATATCGACTTCCATTATGAGTCAGAACAGGGCACAGTAAGAATCCCAAATTCATTAAAAGAGTCCATCACATTTGCACCTTTAAAGCATGGATCATTTCTCACTTGATCCTTCAAAAACGAATATTCTTTTGGCAGTAATATTTGTTACTTCTCACTTCAAATCAATTACCAATTCCTGTCATAGTTAAGAGGTAGTTTTAAGATTCAAAAAATCCACAATAATGGATAGTTTTAATTTTAAAATTTTAAAGAGAGTTCTAATGATATAATAAATAAATAAAAAAACAAAAATATATCACACACATCACATCACATGTAGACCCCACTTCATACCATATTTATTTAGAGTTTCAAAATTAAAATTTTTAATCTTTATTCTTTAAAAAATCAAGTTTCTTAGTTTGATCTCTAAAAAATTAAAATTTTTATTTTGGTCTCTAAAAAAAAAAAAAAGTAACTTTTCAACTTTGTTGTAAATCCAAACCCACACAAGGTCATGAGGGGTGACGAGTGGTAGTATTCAACAGTGGAGGGCAGACGAGGGAAGAGATTGTGATGGGTTATGAGTGTCGGTGGTGGTATATATTAGAGTGTAGGAAGGAAAGGGAATGGGACATAAGAAGTGATGTGTAGCTATGGTTTACGGTAAGTGTAATATTAGAAATTTTAAATATTTTATTAAATATTTTATCAAATATTTTATATGAGTGTAAGATTATATGAGACTTACATAATATAAGGGGAGACTTATTTATAAGTCATTTTTTAGACACTTATGGTAGGTTAAGTCCTGTGTAATTTCTTATAGAGTCTGAAGTCCTATTTAGATTGGAATATATTTCACAAGATCCTACATAAACATAACATAACATGACATCTATATAAACGTAACGTAACGTAACACCTACATAAACGTAACGTAACACCTACATAAACGTAACGTAACGTGTCACGTTACAATTCGCAAACTTAATGAGTTTTTATTTTTTTAAATTGAATGTGAAAATGTTGTTCGTTTATGTTGGTGTCACATTACATTTCATATAAATATGATCTATGGTAACATTCAATTTCTTATATGTTGCCATATATCATAAGTGTCACGTTACGTTTATGTAGGTGTTACGTTATAGGAAATTAAATGTTGTCATAGATTATAGGTGTCACGTTACGTTTATGTAGGTGTCACGTTACGTTACGTTACGTTTATGTAGATATGATCTATGGTTACATGCAAGACTGTACTCTGTGTCTATTGACAAAGATGAATCTGTGGAAATGTTAAGCAGGAGGAGAAATGGAAATGCTGAGTGGAAGTTGGCATTCAGGAGAGCCCTGTTTCAGTGGGAAATAGAAGACTTGAGGAGACTAGAAATAATGCTTCTTAATGCTCTAGCTATTCGGAATGGGATGATGGACAGGTTGATATGGAATGCAGAAAATTATGGGGTTTTTACTGTGACTTATGCCTACAAGTGGAGTGCAGCATCTGTTGAAGCTAGCAGTAACGTAGTAGGGTGTATATGGAAGAATTTGGCTCCACCTAAGGTACAGTTCTTTGGGTGGTTAGCATGGAAAGAGAAAATCAAGACAGCCAGCTATCTTCAAAGACTAGGTATCCTCTCTGCTGCTTCAGACGTTAATTGTGTTTTCTGCAGGAATGAAATAGAGAATATAAATCATGTGCTGCTGTCTTGCCCATTTATCTGGAGGATTTGGTCAAATATTATCAATTGGTGGGGTGTTTATTGGGAAATGCCTGGAACCGTGTCTAGTTTGTTGCAGTGGTGGATTGGTCTAAAACTAAATAAAAAGGAGTTATCTATCTGGAAAGCTATCCCTTTGGCAGTGCTCTGGTCTATTTGGAAGCAGAGGAATGAAAGCATCTTCAAGGGCTCGTCGGTGAATTTTGAAGGACTATGTGATTCAATCAAGGCCAAGGTTGTTGTATGGGTCAGAACTTCTAACCCCTCATGTACCTACTCAATTAATGATATTATGTATAATCTCAAGCAGGTTAGATTTTGTCCGAGGCCGATTGGGTGCAGTTGACTCTCCCGGGCTTTGTGTTTTTACTGCTGCTATATGGTGTGCTCTTAACCATTTTGAAATCCGAGCATTTGGTCCGAATAAAAGGAAATGGATTCTCATTGTTTGGGTCCGATCGCCTAAAGATGTTCTTGATTCTGCGGTGTGAGTTTGCTCTATTCTGCTTTGCCTTGGGTGTTTATCTTGTCCAAGGTGAGTGCTTACGGTTTGTCTAATTCCTTCTTTGGCCACTTAGCGTGAGGTGAGCTCTGGGTCGCATTTCTTTGGGTTGTTGGCTTGTCGCCTCTTGGGATGATGGTTTGATGATATTCTCCTGTTCGCCTCTGCTGATTTTTGTTGTCTTGATCTTTGTCTTAGGCCGCAATCTCGTGTGGGTCTTGTGCAATCTGCTGTGGGCAGCTGTTGGCAAGTCTTTGTGAAGGAAGGCTTTACTGACCTAAGCGAGCTCGATCCATATAGTCCATCTTCCGCCGTTGTCTGCCGCAGATTTTTGGGCTAGATTGATTGGTTCAATGGTTTCAATCATTTCTTTGTCGTAGTTTTGATCTGTGAATTGGGGTTTGGTTTAGTTTCCAAGCAGTGGTATTGTTCCTTAAGCCTCATCTGTTGTTCAGATTTATCATTAATGTGGAATGGAGCTTCAAGGCCAGGTGTTTTTAGGTGGGGAGTCAGAAGTGTTTGAATGAATGCTCTGCAGTTTTGTTTTGGAGTTCTGGGGTGGTCTCCTAATGCTCATCAGGTTATCCTAATGCTCATCAGGTTTCGGGTGACAGTGTTTGATTGTTGTGATTCTGTTTTTGGTTTTGCTTTCTTTTTGTGTTGGTCTCTCACCAACTGGAGCTTGGAGCTTCATGTAGCTCCGAGCTCCTCTTTATTGATGTACTCTTTCACTAACTGTTTGAGTCTATCAATAAAGATTCTTTTTGCTGATCCAAAAAAAAAAAAAAAAAATCTATGGTTACATGCAATTTCCTATATAAGAAATGCATATAACCATAGATCATAGGTGTCACGATACATTTATGTGGGTGTCATGTTACGTTACGTTTATATAGATATGATCTGTGGTAACATTCAATTTTCTATATATAGTTTTACTATTATTTATGATATTAACAACTAATATTGAGGGTAAATGTGTTAACAAACTTTCCACAGGACTTATGAGAACATAAATTTTTTAATAGGACCATATATAATATAAGTCTCTCTAATAAGACTTATAAATAAGTCTCACATATTTGATAAAATATTTAGAATTCCTAATATTTTTCTTATCCTAAAACAAGAAATGTGTTGGCTGCAAAATTAAACCAACCAATAGAAGGAAGACATGTAACAGGCCACTACATTGCATTATGGGCAAGAGCCAAAGGACACATGGAAGAAAGTTTAAGAGACAGTTTAGCATTGAAATCCACGTATGAAGAGGAGATGACGTTATCAATGGTAATTCAAATTCAAATGATGAAGTAATGCACTTCTCAAATTAGCATGGTGGACGATATACAAGGCAATTGTTGCTTCTTTTGAGGCCTGAACAAATCATCAAACACAACAATTAATTTACTTGTATTTTGCTTCAAATGAATAGGAAACCTTGTTTGTTTTCACGTTTTAAAAAATACTTTTCAGAAAATTCTATTTTTTTATTTTTCGTGTTTTTTTATTTTTACTGAATTTTTAAAAATATTTTGAGTAATTTTTTACTTTTTAGACACACTTAACATAAATATATTTAAAAAATAAAAAAATTGTAAAAAAAATCTTTTAAAAATTCATTAAATACCAAAAATATAAAAAAATACAAGAATTCAGTATATTTTTTGTATTTTTATGTATTTATTAATTTTTTTAAATATTTTTTCACAAATTTTTTACTTTTTAAATACATCTAATTAAGGTGCATCTAAAAAATTAAAAAAAAATGTTTAAAATTTAAAAAATATTCACTAAAAACAAAAAAACATGAAAAACAAAAAAATCAATTTTCAAAAAATTTAATTCAAAAAACTCAAACCAAACACACTAATGTACTATTTGAATTAGTAATTGTATTGTTCATTTTATAAATTACTCTCTCTCTCTCTCTCTCTCTGTCTCTCTCTCTCGTCATTAAAAAAATTAAGATTTTCCAAACTAAAATTTAAGTACAAAATTATTTTTTAAGGACTAAATATTTTTATTGTGAAAAATGTCATTATATTTTTTGTAACGAAAATTGGACATTAGTGATGAATTATTATATTTTTAGGACCAAATTTTTTGTCTCAAAAAATAAATCATTTTGAAACCAAATTATTTTGTCCCAAAAAGGGTATTTATTAGTGACATTTTTAAAATTTTGTTACTAAAAGCCTTATTTTTGACTTTTCGGAACGACCTTTTACGATTATCCTCACAACGATAGAAATTAATCCCTAAATGTCTTTTGTAATAAAATTTTCACATTTAAAGACCAAAAAATTTAATTTTTAAAACTCTTATATATTGTAGTGAGTTTTCATGTAGAGTTAATGTGTGTCATTGAATTAATTTTTACTTGACTTTTAATGTTTTAAGTTCTCTTTATTGAGATGAAAAACCTTAAAATTGCTTCGTAATTGGTTGGCTTGAAACTAATCTGGCAAGCTCAAAATCACAATTTTAATCTTCAAAAATAGAAAAAGGCGAACAAAATATGGAAAAATATGAAGAGAAAGTAGTGGACTGTGATGGGCGGGAAATTTAATTCAAATGTGTACATACCAAATATAACAAATTTTAGACCAAATTACCCCGAATTTATAAGAGAAAAATATTGTTTATTAAGATAGCATTTGCATCATGAATTTGAATAAGAATTTTGAAAAGAAAAGGAAAAGGCGAGAGAAATTAAGGAAAAAAAATCAACTTATAGTTTATTCATATTTTTCTTTTCTTTTTCAAAATTTCAATATGTAAGAGGGGTTTAGCTCGAACTCATTAAATTAAGTAGGCCCAATCAGAAAAATCAAAATTAGTGGGCCCGAATTTATCATCATCAAACTGGCTGGATTGCTCTAAGCCTTGAAAGGGTTTGGATCTACGAACCTAGAGACTTCCTCGAGCCTGGACTTGAAAGGGCATTGAGCAAGCCTAAAGATCCGAGGCATTGAGGTTTCGAACGAATTCGATCACAATCTAGAAGACGCTCCTTTTATAAGTCTCAGAATGTTTGCAGACTTGGAGCATTTCAGAATTAACCCACCAGAAACATGAGTGAGGTTAGAGTCAGAACAAAGGGCTTGAATTCTAAGGATGGTGGATAGAGATGAATTCACTTATTGGTCAATTTAGCCTATACTCGTGCCAAGATGGCACTACCTCGAGAGGTCTATAAAACTTGGCAATATTAGCGGTAGGGGGTCTTCTAGGACTACCTCGGTCCTTTGGGATGTTTGGGGAGCATTGGTTTGGTATGGCTAAGAATAGGGGTTCGTTGAGGTGTTAATCTCATCTTCGGGACTTTTCTCATCCTCAGAGAGGTCACCTCCTCGGACAAAATAGTTAAAAAGAATATTCTCCTATGTGCTTTGCCAATGGGATTCCACCATTTGAGTTGGCTATATATAGAGCACTCCACATAACTTTAAAGAAGAGGAATTTTGGAGAGAGAGACAGCCTTTGGGAGTTCTCATTTTCATTCTTTAAGAGTGAAAGTGGGATCTATGAGAGCTTTCCATGATTATCTCTCTCTAACTTCTTTGCCTTATTCTTCACCCAACATCTTCTTCCCATCATCTCTTCTCTATCTGATTTTCCACTAGTTGTGGCCATTGAAAAATCTTAGCTTTACCATTTATTTCTAGGAGATTCGAAGTTTCCGGCGACATTCAAATTTTCTAGTGAGCCTTCAAAGATTCTGACGACTTTTTTGGTGGTCTTTGACTTTTCTAACAATGTTTTTGGACTCTTACATACATTTTGGCAACTTTGTTGGGGAGACGGATTGGTTAATGGTCTCAATGAGATTTGGAACGCATACAACTCTGTTGAAATTGGCGGGAGAAAAAATAAGTTCACCAACAAGGATTCTCCAACAGTGGTGATGAAAGGACCTTGGCTTAAGATCAACCACTTTTGCGTGAAGCCATTTAAGGACTCCAAAACTCCCAACAAGAGATTCTTACTACTCTTTAAAATCTAACTCATCTTATATTAATGATGAGTTCAAATTATACAGAGCCAAATAAGAATCAAATCAGAGATAGAGTTGCTCTAATTGAAGCACAAAATCAAATCCAAGGGAGAAGAGTTCACGGCCAAGCCGCAACCCATAGAGTAGTAAGCCACAGTTAGGCCATGGCTCATGAAATAATAACAGCAGCAGTGCTAGACAATGGCTAAGCTGTGATGCATGTTGGCCTAGGCCATGCCTAGGTTACAACCCAGATAGGAGGCAACATAGCAGCATCATTGTCCACTATAGCAACAGTGAATGGCTAGACTGCGACTGGGAGGCATGCAACAGCGCATAGTATACAGGCTATAATAGGCAGCACAACAGCGTTTGGGGTATAGACTGCGGGTAGAGGCAGCGTGTTGGGCAATAGTTTTCATAGCAGGCCAAGCCACGAACTAATGATGGTCGACGAAGTTTCTGGCATAATGAACGGTGCTCCAATGTTGGTGTTCAAGCAAATTCCATGGGTATTTTTGCACAAAATGGAGCTCTGCTCGTGCCCAATTTTGTTCCACCAACGGTAAATGCTATCCATGTACTGAGCAAGTCTTATTTGGCTCCGACAATGGGTTTGCAAGCTTAACCCAGTATATACATGGCATGCAATGGAATATATGGAACCTAATTCAATGTTCCATCACAAAATGGCTTGTCCATAGGTGCCGATGGCAAATATTGTCATGTGTCCTCACTGATGGTAAATTCTCAACACCCGAATGGCCAAGTCACTTTAGGCTCAGTCTTCAGGTCTATAAGCCGAGTTCCAGGAGTACATCCATCAAGTTCTCTCCCTCAACAATTTGTTACCCACATCGATGTGCAAGCCATGTTCGATCTCAAACGGGATAAGAGGACTTTACCTTATTTGCTCGACCCAGATGTCAAGCCACCATACCTTATCGATATGCTAAACTACCCATACCCGGAGCGGTATATAGTGCCGGAATTCATCAAGTTCAACGGAAAAACAAGGAAATGTTTAGGAATATATTGCTTGGTTTATCGAGATGTTGGGGATTCATGGTTCAAATCATGTTCTATCGTTGAGAGAATTCTCTAAATCCCTCACTAGCCGAGCATAGATGGTATGTTAACTTGGCTCTAAATTCTATCCAAAGTTGGGAAGAGATGGTCAATAAATTCCACTCTAAATTCTTTCAAGTGGCCGAGAAAGTGACCATACTTACCCTGTCCAACGAAAATAACGAGAAAGTGAAGATATCCTCGACTATGTCAAAAGGTTTCAAGACAAAGCTATGAATTGCGATAAAGTTGTGGATGAGAGTTATCTGGTTCAATTCTGTCTGTAAGGGGCATTAAACCGATACAAGTTATTTCTTGTTAATCACAAGCTACCCACCTTCTTGGCACTAGTTGAAGTAGCTCAGAATATTAGCTTACCTCAGGTTTAGGAGACCATATTTAAGGCTAGATACAAAACTAGCTTCAAATCATCTCGGGGACTTATCATTACAGCGACGTCTAATATTCAAAAGTCGCAAGGAAAGGGACATAGAGGCCAAAAGAGGAAGCAATATAGAGGTGAGAAAAATAATATTTCTTATCCATATAGAATCGAGGAGATAAAATCTCTAGTCAAAGAATGGGTGGTTGGCAGAGAGCTAAAATTACCTTATGTCGAGGAAGTCCTATCAAAGAAAGATCTGAGAGCCCCAACTATTGCGTCTATCATCGCACATTGAAGCATCCAACCGAGAAGTGTTGGATTCTTAGGAAAATTTTCAAAAACAAAGTCGAGATGGATGAATTGAGGTTCAAAAAGCAAGGGACTCAAGGCATATGAGAGCAACCATATCCTTAGCATCGGGACAATAGCAAGAATGTTGCTATGATAGCATATGAAGGCTCAATGATTGAAGCTATCACCAATCTCGACGATGATGATTGCTATCTTGACGACACCATCGAGCCTGAGGGTAAGCAAGTTTATTATGGAGGTGTTCTCGATCCAGAGGACAGAGTCTTTATGGCTCATATTGGAGGTCTCTTCGATCTAGAAGGAGGAGAAGAATATTACGGAGGCAGATACCACGTTTGTATGTCATCTTATTTTGAAGAAACCGATGAGATGATTAATTATGAGCCTCTGAGGGTAGAAAAAGACCCAGATCACTATGCAAAAGACCTTTCAAGACTATGTAAAGTTCAAGCAATTCTTCGACTAACTTGGACTTTCCAGGGAGGCAAGGACGGAAATCACCAAGGCCATTATTAACATCGCCGAGGTACACTATGAAAAGTACATGTCAATTGAGAGATCTATCCCAAGGAAGAAAAGAGAGCAATCTAGTGCCATTACTTTCTCTAAGGTTGACCAGAAGTATCCTTTTTCTCATAACCGGTCGCTCTATGTGACTGTCTATATCAACGATATTGAGCTCAAAAGGGTCTTTCTAGACAGTGGAGCCCCTATCAACATTATCACTTGGACAACTTTAGAAAAGGCTGGGATTTTCGAAGGCTGCATTGTGAGGCAACCGATAGGCATCATTGGCTTTGGGAGAGAAAGAAAAGTTACTATGAGATATGTAACAGTTGATCTAGTTATTGGAGAGATTTGCTCGGCCACCCAGTTTCATATTATCCACTTTGTCCTATCATTCTAGGGAGGACCTGGATGCATAGATATAGCGTTGTACCGTCAAGTTATCATTAGTGTGTTAAGGTTAAATAAGGAAAAGAAGACGGTGACAATTTAGGTGCAGTCTACTTCACTAAATTGTCTATCAAATGAAAGCCTACCACCTCTAAGCCTCAGGGGGTCAAAATTCCTCATTGGGAGGATATCAAAGATGATAAGGAGCCAAAAGTAGAATCAAGTAAGTGAATGATATCCTGACCTAAAAATCCTTATGTTCCTTAGAAGGTGATGATGGTTCGAAAATGAGGCAAGATGGTGTATTATTTATGAAGGTGCGAGAGTCGATCTCTTTAGTAACTGAATTTAAGTCAAAGGAAGAACCTCTTGATGAGGACATAGTAGTAAAGCTTGAAGTGGCTCCGGAATGCATGTAGGATGTGTTGAAGCCTTAGCTCGAATAACTTGTTGAGGTAGATCTAAGTGATGGGCAAGATGCTCTAAGGCCAATATTTATAAGTTCAAGCCTTAGCTCGAAAAAACAGAGCAATTAGTAAAGATGATAAGTCGATACTTGGATGTGTTTGCTTGGTCCTATAACGAAATGCCTGGACTAGACCTTGGCCGAGTCTCCTATTATCTTGATGTGTTTCCAAACTCTAAATGAATCAAGCAAGTTGTTTGAAAATATAATATAGACCTTGAAGAGAAAATCGAGAAAGAAATCAAAAACTCCAACAGGCAGGTTTTATCTGACCAATAAAGTATGCTATGTGGTTGACAAATATTGTGCTGATAAAGAAGAAAAATGATAAAATCAGGGTGTGTGTAGACTTTCAAAACTTGAACAAGTCTTGCCCGAATGATGAATTTCCTCTGCATCATATCGACACTCTCGTGGATTCCACATTAGGACACCAAAAGTTCTTGTTCATGGATGGGTTCAATGGATACAATTAAATCAAGATGGTTTTGAACGGATCAAGATAATGAGAGACTTTGAACGGATTCGATCCGAGGCATTCAGGCTTCAAACGAATTCGATCGCAGTCTAGAAGCTGCTTATTTCATAAATCCTAGAACATTTGCAAACTTAGAGGTTAGAGCTCGAACAAAGGGTTTGAATCACAAGGACGGTGGGTGGAGATAAATTCACTCACTGGTCAATTTAGCCTATACTTGGATCAAGGTGGCATGACTTCGGAGGTTCATGAGACTAGATAATATTAGCGGTGGGGGTTTCTCTAGGACTACCTTGACCTTTTGGGATGGTTGGGGAGCATTGGTTCAATATGGCTAAAAAAAGGGGTTCACCCAGGGGTTGATCTCATATTCGAGATTTTTCTCATCCTCGGAGAAGCCATCTCCTCGGACAAAGTAGCTAGAGAGAATATTCTCCCATGTGCCTTGCATATGGGACTCCACTATTTGAGTTTTCTATATATAGAGCACTCCTCATAGCTTTAAGGAAGAGGAATTTGGGAGAGAGAGAGAGAGAGAGAGAGAGAGAGCCTTTGGGAGTTCTTATTTTTTTTCCTTAAGACTTGCTAGGATTATCTCTCTCTAGCTTCTTTACCTTGTTCTTCATCCAACCTCTTCTTCCCATCATCTTTTCTCTATGTGGGTTTCCATTAGTTATGGCCATTGAAGAATCTTAGCTTCACCACTTAGTTCTAGGAGATTCAAAGTTTCCGGTGACATTCAAATTTTCTGGCAAGCCTTCGAAGATTTTGATGACTTTTTTTATAGTCTTTGACTTTTCCAGTGATGTTCTCGAACCTTTACATACACAATCAGATTTATGATCTAAATATAACTTTATAATTTTTTTGGGGGAAATTATTTTTTAAAAAAATAAAAAAATATATAGTTTGACCCTTATACCAAATTAAACCCTAAGTTTTTAATTTTATTAATTTAAATCCAAAGATTTTGATTTGTTTTCAATTTAAACTATTTGTCTATTTTTGTTAGTAAAATCGACGGGAAAAAAAAATAATGATATTTTAGTTATTAAATTCAATAAAAAATAATATTATAGACATTTTATGTAAGCTTACATTAAGTTTAATGACTAAAATATACATTTTTCCGTCGGTTGTACTTAACAAAAATAAGTAAATGATTTAGATTAAAAAAAATTAAAAAATTGAGATTTAAATTAACAAAGTTAAAAATTTATAATTTATTTTATTACAATACTCAAACACTGAAATTCTTTCGTAATTGTCCTAATTTTCTTTGTTTGTTCTTTCTAGTGAAACAGTAATAAGTATGAAGAAGTACTACAAAAAATTAAGATTTTAGAGACCAAAATTTAGAGACAAAATTATTTTTTATGGACTAAATAATTTTGTTACGAAAAGTGTCGTTATTATATTTTTAGCAACAAAAATTGGACATTAGTGATGAATTATTATCTTTTTGAGACCAAATTTTTGTCTAAAAAAATAAACCATTTTGAGATCAAATTATTTTGTTCCTAAAAGTGTATTTATTAGTGACATTTTTAAAATTTTGTCACTAAAAGCCTTATTTTTGACTTTTCGGGACGACCTTTTAGCGATTATCCTCATGACAATGGAAATTGATCCTCAAATGTCTTTTACAACAAAAATTTCATTTTTAGAGACTAAAATATTTGATCTCTAAAACTTTTATATATAAACAACCTAACTTTACAAAAGGTTTTTATCTACTGTGTCATGCAATAAAAAGTTACAAATTTTGTGGTGTTACTTTTTTTTTTTTTTTTGATAAGCAAAAAAATACTTTATTGATGACATAACAAGCGAAATTACATCAATAAAGAAGGGAGGTGCAACAGCAACACAGCAAACTACCCCAATTTCAGCTAGGTTGGCACCGAGGAAAAGCTTGACCATGAGCAGGCACAGCCACTAAGTTAGTAAGGAACCAATACTAAAATAAAAGAAAAAGAAAAACAGCAGAACCTTACTGTTATCCTAAGCTAGACCAACCAAAACTACCATATCAGTATACAACAGGCGCACACTACATCAGATTCAAAGTCAAAGACAGACCATAACAAGGTTACAGGCCCCTACCCCCCAAACACCCACGCACTTGCTGCAGATTCTTAACCACATCATGAACAGAGTAATTCAACAGACTAGTATTAGATTTTATCCACAGGGAAATTCTAGTTTTGATCAGTTCGCAAACTTCCACCAGGAAGTGCCGTTTTCCATTGAAAACACAATCATTCCTCACAGTCCAAATTGACCATAACATCGCAAATGGAATTACGTTCCAAATTTTGGTTTCAAGCTTACCCCATTTGAACCCTCTCTGCTACTCCCTGACACCTCTAGCATTCTTAGGAGTTACTTACTGCATACCCCACCAGGACAGAATGTTTGACCAAATTTTCCAAGTACACATGCACTGTAGCAACACATGACAATCTGTTTCAACATCACACCCACAAAACACACACTCTGTTGAAACGTCTTAACTAAGGCACCTTACACGTTGAAGGAAAGCTCTTGATTTGATTCCACCCTTCCAAGCGAGCCAACTGAAAAATTGCACTTTTGGTGGAGAGAAATTCTGCCAAATCCACCTAGCATTCTCCAATCCCTGTGCTGCATCATAGCTACTATACAATGATTTTACAGTGAACACACTTGAAGATGAGGCTTTCCAAACTAAGGAGTCAACTCTTTCTGATAACATTGGCTCATGTGTAGACAAGAATGCTCTAAGTCTTCCCATCTCAATTTCCTTCCAAGCCCTCAGACCTCTTCTAAATCTAAAAATCTACCCATTTGAACTATGTCTCCTATCAATCATTTGTTTAAGATTGGCCTCTTTGTCATCAGACAGCTCAAATAGCCTGGGAAACTCATCTCTGAAGTTGCAATTAGATGACCAATAATCCTCCCAAAAACTAATTCTCCTCCCATTCCCAACTTTGATGACATAATTTATAGCGACCCCGGTCTTTTCCTATTTTATTACTGTATCCGGACTTAGGTTCCGTGGATCCTATCATTGTATAATTGTTGCTGTCGTCCTTTATTTTCTCATTTGAGTTATAGGATGTGTTGAGCAGGTTTGTTTCAGGTTGGTTGGGTCTGGAAACCAAGTGTTGTTGTCCAGTTTTTGGGTTGGTCGCTCGAGCGAGGGTTGAGTTTTGTCTCTGGTGGCTCGAGCCAGGGTTTCTTCGCCGGCGAGATTGCGTCGTATAGACCGAGAGCAAGGTTTCTTCGCTCGAGCGAGCGAGGTGTATGTTTTTGAGTTCTTTGCTCGAGCGAGCATTCGTTGCCGAGCATGCTTCGGGTTGCAGCAAGCATTGCATTCTTGGCTCGGCGAGATTTTCTTCGCCGAGCGGCGTTCTTAGTCTCGGTCGCCGAGCGACCATGTTTCGCTTCGGCGAGCCTATTTTATATAAATACGTGGCGGGATTTTAAACAGCTTTTTCATCCTCTTTTGATCCCAAACCCTAGTTCAGTTTCTCTCCCTACTCACCTTTTCTCTTAGGTTTGATTTACTTAGAGTGTGTTTCTACCCTAGATCCTTTATTAAAAAGATAGTGTGGGTCGAGGGCTTCAGTTTAATCTGAACGATCTTGGTTTTGGAGCACTTTGGAGTTTGGGTCATCATCTCCGTCTTCTAATTTTTGGGTTATTTCTTCGAGGTAGGGATTTCCTACTCCATCTTATGAGTTTTGTTCTAAGTTTTGGTACTTTAATATGGTGGGGGTATTTTGGTAATTTTGGAAAAAACCCTAGTTGTTTTAATAAATTGATTTGTATAATTAATTTGAGGAAAATTGGGAATATTAGTTGAATTCAGGGAATTGGGGATTTATAAGTTTAAATGGTGTAGTTGGATTATTTAATCACTCTCCCATTTAACTGTGGAGATTATTATTGTGATTATATTTTATTTCTTGTTTAGAAATAACTGTTTTGGGCTATCGGTGGAGGATAATCATGATTGTTGTAGACATTGCATGTGGATTAGGGCAAACTGGAACTAATCACATTGGCTAAGTCATTAATTTTGACTATTGAATTAATACAGAAAAATACATGTATTGGTTGAGCATTGCATATGCATATTGTGTGGGAGGAGATAGGGGATGTACTCCACGGTTTAGGGGAAGATAGGGGATGGACCTCTAAACCGGATTTTGTTTGGAAGGAGATAGGGGATGGACTCCATTAGCATCACTTTTATGTGTGCTTATTTATATTGAAGTGTTTTATTGATACAGCACTAAAATGTGTATCAATCTGGAAGTATGAAATGTTTTGATACGAGCCTGAGTCTCATTTGTGTTGTTGATATTGGAAGTGATGTGAATATGCTATATAGTTCACAGTTGTAAGTTTGGCCAGGTTTTGAGCCATATTGATAATAATGAATATTGATAAGTGTCATAGACATTAGTGTCTTAAGAGTGTATATTGATATAATTGATTATCATGGTTAATCATCTATTAAATGCTATTGCTTTATTCAATGCTTATAATTGGTTTAGTATATTTCTACTGGGCTGTGGCTCACCCTTTAAGGGAACATCATTTTCAGGTCTAGGTGATTCGCTACCTCCAAGGACTTAGCTTGGAAGGAACTGGATTTTGAAGCCTTGTTTTAAGTTATTTGTTTTATTTGACTTACATATAAACATTCAAGTCTAGGGCTTTATTTGTATTTGAGTTAGAACTCATAATTTTGTGTCCAAGTGTTGGCTTGGCAAGTTGTAAGCCCGTAAGGCATTTATTTTGATGTTACATGTAATGTCTTATTTTAGTAATACTCTGATGAATGAATTGTGGTTTATTTACTTGAGTAATGCATCTTATTATTGTGTATGTTATGGGTTATTTTTGAGGGTGTCACATAATTCTTCATGAAGAAGTTAAATAAATTTGGACTGCTGCATTCAAGACTAAGAATATCACCCCATATTCTTGAGCACTGAATTCCATCCACCAAAAAAGGTCTCTATCTCCCACCAGAACTGTTTTACTTACTAGTCACAACCTATTTCCACAATGCTTGATCATCACCACCATATCTCCACAACCATTTTGCTAGGAGACACTCATTAACATCCCTTATCTTTCTAATACCCAAACCTCCACACCCTTTCTTTTTAGTAATCTCCTCCCACCTCACCATATGAAGCTTCTTTTTAGTTTCAAGATCACCCCACAAGAATCTGGCTTGGATTTTATCAAGAAACTTAGCTACATCCATGGTACTTTAAATAAAGATAAGTAATACACTGGCAATGAAATTAACACCGACTTGATCATAGTTAACCTTCCCTCAAAAGAAAGTACCTTTCTCTTCTAAGAAGCTAACTTAGACTTGAATTTATTGATCGCTGGCAACCATGTGAGCTTTTTTTTTTTTGGGCTGGCCCCCAGTGGTAACCCAAGATATGTAAAAGGCAGCTTTTGACCTTGGATACTCAATTTCTCAGCGAAATTAGCCACCACCACCTCCTGCACTCCCACTCCACAAACCTTACTCTTATGGAAGTTAATCCTTAATCCAGATAGCACTTCAAAACATCTCAAAATTCTTTTGACATTCAAGATTTCATGCTCACCAGCCTTACAGAACACAATAGTATCATCTGCGAATTGTAGATGGGTGACACTAATCCTCTTAGTACCTATAACCACTCCTTTGATTAGCCCAACCTCTTTTGCCCTTTGGAATAACATATTAAGACCTTCAGCCACAATGATAAAGAGAAACGGCGATAGTGGATCCCCTTGTCTGAGTCCTTTTTCTAGATAAAACTCAGCCATTCACAAGGATTGAAACTCTAGATGATCGCACACATTCCTTTATCAACCTAGTCCATTTGTTTTGAAAACCAAAACTGGACATCATGGCAAATAGACACTCCTAGTTGACCGAGTGGTAAGCTTTTTCAAAATCCAGTTTCAAAATGAACCCCTTCTGCTTTTTCTTCTTTCACCAATCCACAATTTCATTTGAGATTAACACCCCATCCAAAATGTTCCGTCCACCAACAAATGTAGTTTGGGATTCCCCAACTGTCCTTGGTAACACCTTTTTGAATCTTGATGCTAAGACCTTAGATAACATCTTATAAATAGAACCAATAAGACTCATTGGCCTATAGTCTGAGATACCCTCCGAACAATCTTTCTTAGGAATTAATGTTATAAAAGAGCTATTAATACCTTTGGCTAGACACCCATTATCATAGAATTCCTTAAAGAACTACAGGATATTGCTTTTAAACACCTTCCAACACTTCTAAAAGCAAGCCATGTTGAACCCATCTGGTCCTGGAGCCTTGTTGCCATCACTCTCCTTTACAGCCCTCTTTATTTCCTCTTCAGAGAATGGGGCCACTAACTTATTTGAAACTTTATCATGCCCAATGGTTCTGAAAAGACCTTTAAGCTTGGGCCTGGATTTCCACTCTTTAGAAAATTCCTTTCGAAGTAGTTAAATACCTCCTGCTTAACCCTACATAGGTCTTCATGCCTCACCCCATCTACTTTAATTAAGTTCAGCAAATTATTGTTCTGTCTACTTATAGCAACAATATGAAAAAATCTTGTGTTTTTGTCCCTTTGGAGGTTTCAATTCAGCCTAGACTTTTGCTTGCACATCCATTCTTCTCACCGAGATAGGGTCCACACTTTTTTTCTCATTTCTCTTCTTCTTCGAATCTCATTCTCCTCAAGACTTCTCGATTCAGCCACTAAATCAATGGCATGAAGCTCCTCCTCTGCTAACTTCAATACAGAAGTAACATTTCCAAAAACCTCTCCATTCCATTTCTTCAGATCTATACGAAGCACCTTGAGTTTATTCATTATAACAAAACCTGCCCCCATCCAGAAAATGCAGAATTCTCCCAAGATTTCTTCACAAGACTCCCGAATTTGGGATGGAGGGTCTAAGCATTTAAGAAGTGAAACGGCCTTGGACCCTAATCCCTCACATCCTCTAACAGTAACAGTGGACAATGATCATACACACTTCTCTCCAGACCCCATAATTTTAAATTAAGCCTTTCCAGCCACTCAGTTGACAACAATACTCTATCAATCCTGCTCCATCTTTCCCCTTCATTAGCATTGCACCAAGTGAATTACCTACCCATCATAAGTAAGTCAATAAGCTGTAAATTTTCAATGAAATGATTGAACTCTTTCATTCCTTTGTCTCTTCTAGAACATCCCATTCTTTTCCCAATATTCCTAATTTTATTGAAGTCACCAGCTAATCACCAGGGATTCACTAAACACTGATTTCAATCTATGTAATACACTTCAAAATTTACCCCTCTTATTTACCTCATTTGGTGCATGGATATTAACCAGTACACAATTAAAATTAGGCAAAAATGTCCTTGAGAGTATAATACAGTGCCTTGTGCTGTAGCATTGAGAAAGCTGGAACATTGACGACTTCCAAATGCACAACAATCCTCCTGCCCTTCCTACATAATCAACTACCATATACTTCATATCCTCATTTGGCCATAACGATTGTACAAATAATGATGAAATATCAAACCACTTTGTCTCTTGGAAGCAAACAAACTTAATTTTCCTGTCTTTAATTATCCCCTTGACCTTCTTTCTCTTTTCGGCTTTGCCAAAACCCCTTACATTCCATGATAATAACTTCATTAAAACATAATACTTAACGCCTTGTTCCTCCTAATTCAAGCACCTCAACTTTGTGCTTCTGCAACCCTGGGTGCTGCCCCATCTTTATCTTTGACTTCTATATCTTTTAATTTGATAATTACCTCATCTTCCTTACCTTCGAAACAGATGCCTAGAGCTTTGTCCATGTGAATTGTTGCCTCAACCTCATCTTGCAATATCTTGTCGACACTCAAAGTGCTCCCCTTTGAACCTAATTTTGCTACCGACCCTTGTGGCACAGGTCTTGCTGATAGCCCTAATTTTTCCCAAAGTGTAGCACCTTTGCTCCAACTTTCCATAACCACTGCTCCTTCCATTCTCTCCCGTCTACCTCCACTGCCTTTCCGCTGAATTTCCATCAAATTTCTGCCAGTAATTGAAGTCCCCCTCCTCCTTATCAACTTTTTCCTCTGCTTCACCTCACTACTTTTCGTGCTTGTGTTTATTTGGACAACAGTGTAAGGCATTGGTGATGGTATTGACCTATTCCCATGGGCCTGAGACCCTATCTTATCCAAGCCCACACCTCTTAAAAGATTTCCATTGACAATGGGCCCAATGGTAACCCACTATAGTGGGCTTCACCTAAGTCCACTTCTAGTGATATACCACCTTTATCCAGCCCATTTCCACTCAAACTTCTCATATACCCATTAACATGTCCAATCCCGTCCTCATTCCCACTTCTTTCATTATGACCTTGAGCAGTAAACAAAAATCCAGGAGTTACTCCTACACCTGCTTTAACTATTTCTCGCCTTCCTGAAGCAACGTCCACCAACTCTTCTGCTACCGATGTAGAACAATCATTAGAGATCAACTCCTCCATCACAGGTGCATTGGCTGCCAACTCATCCCTGGTTGATCTTGCCACATCAATGTAAGTGTCCAGCTCATTTTGTACTGAATCATCCACCTCAGCATCCTCATTGTTCGAGTGCTTTCCATGCCCAGCATCATGGCTGGCCATCCTGATAGCACTGCATAGATCTTCCTTCATCTGAGATGACCTATCCTTACATGGTTCACCCATTACTTTCGTGACCATCACCTGCTCTTTGCACACTCTAACTGGATACATCATATCATTACATTTGATGTGAACTACTTTGTTAATGGAATACATTACGCTTGTTGCTACTTTTATCTTTTCGCAATGAAAGGACACCTGGTTAGATGTATCATCATCCATTCGAATTACTTCTCCTTACAACTGGCCTATCTTCATAAATGTATCATTGCTCTATATATTCAGGGGCACCCCATAACAACAAAGCCACACAGCCCTTTTTGGAGCTAAATATACCCCCTCTTCCACTTTGTTACTGATACACACCATTCTTTTAAGCAATCTTCCAAGAAGACTAGTTGAGACTGCATATCCTCCGTCGACGAAAACGACACTACGACCATCTTTCCCCCTCATTTTCTAACTACAACATCCTTGGAACCAATTTGAAGGACACTAGCACGGAAGTCAGAGAACACATAATAACTTTTCAATTTGACGATAACACTATCATACAACCATCCCTTTCCTGATTCCACTCCCAAGATGAAATGTCCTTTATTCCCTTGTTTGTTTCCATGAACCAAGGCTTCTACGTATGATCGGTGATCCATTATCTCCTTATCTGCCCCACCATCATTTCTTTCCTCATAACCACTCGGTTTATCACTATTAGTAACCACTTTTTTGGTTCCACCCCTACCTTCATATTACTTCTTACCTTCTCAAAGGCTGCTTTCTTCAGATGAAATTCCTTGTCGTCGCACCATAGACCATTAGCTTTTTGGATTGCTACTTTAGCTGCCACTGGACAATTATATCTAACATACCCAAACCTTGATCTTGTAGACTTCCCGGTCTTGTTTGGGATAAATACATCTTGAACTACCCCGAACTTGGAAAATAAGAGAAACAAACCTATTGGATTCATTGATCATGGAAGATTATCCATAAACATCGTAATGACACCCTTTCTATCCTTCTGAACTCCAGCCCTCTGATTTTGATTTCTTTTCCCATACAAAACTAGTTGCCATCCACCAGCTCTGGTCCTCTGTTCCATTCTTTTCTTCCAAGAATTTTTGCTATGTTCCAACTGCTTCAATCTAATTTCTTGTGGTGTTACTTAAGAACTATTTTGGTGTAGTTAGGGTTAGCAAGAAAATCCGAAAAATCAAAAATTGTTTCAATTCATATTAAATTATACGATTTTATTTAATTTTCTCAATATAGAGTTCAGTTCTAGTTTTCAAAATATGTGAATCATGTTTTATGATTTATCTATGATTTTATAGTTATAATTTTGATTTAAAACTGAACCAATCTATTTAGATATATACATAAATATGTAATTTGTTACTTCATGCATCGTGCTCTTTTATAGAATAGTGGTATAATTAGTTCTAAATTTTTTTATTTGAAATGTAATGATATATTGATCGATGTTTGACTAGTTTGAAAGTAATATTTTGTGAACATGTTATGCATAATAACATATTCTTGGAAGTATATAGTTTTTTCTAACCAGGAAAATGCTAACTAACTAGGATTAATCTAGTGGATCACTGTAACTCTTTTAAAGACTTAGTCCCAATGGGAAGGTTATGGATTTAACTCACTTAAGGGAGAGTTAAATTAAGAGGCAAACACTTGGTGCTTTATAAAGGTGGGAAGACTAATTTCCATATATGTTAATCTAACAACTAATAACAGACTTTTGCCGATAAAAAAAATCGAGAAATGCCCCCCTCCATACCATGCGCACCCTCAAGTGTAGTTACGAACCATACGATTATGAAGTTCTAAATTTTTATGATGAGTAAAGTTATGAATTTACTTTATTATGTTATAAATCGTTGTGCTGTAGTAAAAGAACATACGATGCAATATTCAATATTTTAGCAATGTGTTTGGTAGAATTTCTCAATCAGTCATGCTGTAGAGCTCTAATTAAAGCTGCTACAGTGCAGCTCTAATGAGCTGTCCACCCATTAAAAAAAAAAAAAAAATAGTGAAGTAAAAGACAAAAAATGGAGAAGAAAAAGACAAATTAATACTTTATTAGAGGTCTATTTTTAGAGGTCTAAATCATTTTTGTTTCTCAGTAATATTTATATACACATTTATATTCTCATGAAATATCAACTACATGCTCATGTTGGCTCTCTGTTCGTTAAAATCAGACCAAGAATGTACAGCTTTGACAATAAGCAATTTAATATCATCATCATCATCATCAACATTTCAGTTCATTCTTGATCAGATGATCTTAGCTAAGTAGTTTAATTATGTCCAAATTCACTGTACCAAAATAAGATCTAAAAGATATATAGAACTATAACAGAAATATTCAATGATATATAGAGATTCTGTGCAGCCGATATCATGGGCAGAAGAAACACATGCCTAGCATATTCCTCCCCCCCCCCCCCCCCCTCTTTTTTTTTTAATTATTCTGGGAAAATAATTGTAAAATGATATACTCGTGTAATTTAATTGTTGTAAATTTTTTAATGTCAAGTTAAGGCATATCAGATTGCTACATTGTGTTATATATTGTATTTAATTTGTATTATCATTGTAATTCATTGAATTTTATTCTAATATCATATACAAATCAATAAAAAAGGTTATATTATTCTAAATACATCTGTGCCGCACACAGCTAATTAATTATATAGGGTTTATTACACTTTTTGTCCCTGAACTATCGCTAAATTATTTATTTAGTTTCTAAACTATCAATTGACTATAGTAAGTTCCTAAGTATATAAATCAAACTCTGTTAAGTCCCTAAACTATTGATTGAATCAATCAAGTCCTTAAAGTATTTAATTTAAGGGAGCAACTTGCCTCGGATCGAGATTTGGGAGTACTATTCAGCCTATAAGGGCCTGCCACGGGTCCTGTTTTGATAATCTGAACCGTTTAATATGTAGAACTCGTCGAGTGTAAAAAAATCACGTTGATTGGATATCGATAGCTGTGTGATCAAATCAGTTTTGTATAATAAAAAAAAAATAGACGGTGAACAAATTAATTGTTGAAAAAAAATTGATTCGATGAGAGAGCTATCGATATCCGATCAACGTGATTTTTTACAGGCATATAATTACCAAAATTGGACCCATGGTGGGCTCCTAAGGGCCGAACAACACCGTCTAGTCTGATCTCGGACTAAAGGCAAGCTGCTTCCTTAATTCAAACCTTGTTAGTCTTTTAAAGAATTACAAAAATAAAATATAAGCTCATAAGTATTATAGATTAGAAAAAGACCCCACTTATTAGTTAAGATTTTATTTCAGAAAATCTTAAATTCCTTTTGTCTTTAAAAAGTGTTTTGTTTTGTTTTGTGTTTAAATTAGTATTAGAGTTTGATTTCTCAATCTTGTTAATAAAATTACACTAGTATTATTAGATATATTGAAGAAATAGAATCAGATAATTTAAATAATAACACTTCGATACAAATAATAAATAGAACAAAATAATACATTAATTAAGTTATAAAAAGAACTTAACGAAAAACTTAAAGACAATAAATTAGAAATTGTAGACAAAATCTATAATACTATATAAAAGCAAGCCAGTAGCCATTGTAGAAGACAAAACAAAATTTTAAGATTCATTTAAATAAAAACTTAACTAGGTAGAGTTTTTTTTTTTATTAATTTATAATACTTATGGGCTTTTATTTTATTTTTTGTAATTCTTTCAATGACTAAATATGTTTGAATTAAATATTTCAGAGACTTGATATATTCAATCGATAGTTTAAGAACTAAATAAATTTTGATTTATATATTTTAGAGACTTAAAGACTCAATCGATAGTTGAAAGATTAAGGTCTCGTTTGGGAACATGCTATTTTAGTAACTTTTTGACTTTTTGACTAAAATATGAGGTAAAAAAAACTAGTATGTTTATGATGACTTTTTAGCTTTTTACGAAAAGATATGCAAAAAGTAGCGAGAAAAAGGGAATATTTGACTTTTTGATATAAGTTATTGACTTTTTGATTTTTTTAGTAAATTTTTGGCTTTTAGACTAAAACAACCACTTGTCAAATGAGGCCTAAATAAATAATTTTATGATATTTAAACAGTAGAAAGTATAATAAACCCATAATTGGATAGTCTCTATTTACCTTGGTGATATAGAAAAATCACTCACTAACTATATTTAATTGAGCTATCCTTGAATACTTTTTCAAACATTTCAATGTTACAAAAATTAATTTGTAACAAATCATGGAAAGTAATGCCCATAGATATGCAAGAACATGCCATCATAGTCAATAAAATAACATAATAAGTCATCATATAATCATAGATACAAGAGTTTTAATGGAAAAAGAAAATTTTTGGATTCATGGAGTGAATGATGTCGGATGAAGACGGACGTGATAAATGTGAAGCCACTAAGCGTTGCTAGTGAATGGTGACAATAGAGTTGAGATGATTGTATTCGTATTATTGGAGTTTTAGAGTGTGTTTGGATTTTATATTTGTAAAAGAATTTATGAAGAGAAAAGAAAAAAAAAAAATTTAACTTCTATTTATTCATTTAACCTTTTCTTTTTTTTTTTTCTTTTTTCTAAATTGGTTATTTGAAATTTGTGTAAACATTTGAAGGAAAATATCTTAAATATCAAAATTTTTTGTTAGTTGACTCCATGTTGTAAAAGAAATTAACAAATTTATTTTTTTTGAAAAAAAAAAGATTTGAATATTTTTGAGGTGTTTCTTTTTCACAATTACCAAACACATAAATTTAAAATTTGTGAATATATAATTGTAAATTGCTCAAATTGAAACAACTAAAGAGACCCTAACTCAATTTAAAACTCTAGCATTCATCTATTTAGGTATATAAAAGTCGGTATGATTTCAAACAATTTTGCTTTTGTTCAAGTTCAAAATCACTTACTTTTCATCTTAAATGGGACATAATAGTAACCAGAAAATAAATGGTCCACGGTCTGGGTGAGACATGGAAATGATTTAGGCTTGGCAATGATGGGTTGATCCTCCAAACCTCTTTGTTCTTTCTAAGTCTTCTTCTTGCATAGGAGAACGCAACTGCAGCAAAAATTGGGATGTTAGTTGATAACCTGAAAACAAGCTCTTAAGGCCCTATTTGGTTAGTAAGATTAATAGTGAGAGGATTAACAATTCATGGATTAGTGTAGAATTGGTTATCTAACTAAATTAATGGGATAAATAATCCTCTCTTGTCCACATTTGTTTTGCAATGAATTGTAAGATTAAAAAGTTCACAAATTTTGTCGGATAAAATGTCTCTCAGAATCTAATTCGAATAATAAAAATTGCAACCAAATACTGGAATGTGAGTCTCCTAGATTAATAATCTTCGTCTTACGTTATAATTTGCCTAATCAAACAGGTCCTACGAGTATGCTAGTCGGTGTCGTTCTGAAGAGCCCTCTGACGATCAAATTAGAATTGTACTTGAGGAAGATAACAATGGAGAGGATTATGGTAGAATAGATAGCATACCTTTATAGTGTAGTTGGATGTGTATGTAGTGTCCGATTCTAAAACCCGACTTGAACTCGTTTGTATGGATGCCCCTTTTAGCTTCCGGGCTTGTGAATGCACGGGTCGTGTTGTTATTACTTTCATGTGTTTCTTTTCCTTCATTTTCCTTGGTTGAGACCCTTGTTGATGCCTTAGAACTGTCCCAAGGAAAACCAGGAGTAGAACCTATGCTAGGTTGATCACTTCCATGATTATGGACATCGCGCCTGTGAAGGGTCGCGACCAAAACCCACCTTTAGGTCTGTTGGCCTGGAGAAGTTATGCGGCCTGCGATAATGGCTAGTGACCTGCATAGTGCCCACAATGGTAAGGTTGCACCTGCGATCTGTTTGTCTATATAAGACTGTTCAGTGTATGAAAACATCACAATTTTGTTCCCTTTCTATTCTCTCACTCTAAGCGACTTAGCCTTAATTGCTTGGGCTTCAACCTTGATTTGGGAGTGTTTACACTTGGGTTTGATCTCCGACCCAAACATGGTTGTTGGAGAGCTTGGTAAGGGTTTCGATTTAATCTCGACGAAATTTTGATTCGGGTATCGGATATTGCTTCTACCTTCTCCTATCCTTTTCAAGAGGCAGGGTTCTATTTAATTTACTCAATATGAGTTCGGTATTATATCTGCGGTATTTTTGGTACAAAGAATCATTTTGTGGTTATGTTGTGTTGTTGTTGTAGTTGAATTTGGAAATTATGATTTGAGAGTTGAGGGTTTGGTTGAATTGGGGGTTTAATTATCTATAATCTTGCTATTAAAATTATTTTCCTTATATAAAATTGCATGTGTGTGTCTATAAATGGGAAAGCTCCAATTTGTGAAAAATCCCAAATGTTAAGGTTTTGGGAGTTATGGGATCACTGAGAAATGATTTGTTTTGTTTAAGATTTAGGATTTGGTTAGGAATTCTTATGAAACTTTTAGAAATAGAGTATTGATTACTCTTTTGAAATGTTAAGTTTGTTGGGAAAACTATACAATTTTTTTGGAATTTGGATTTGGGATGTTGAGACTTATGGAACTCTTGAGGAGTGTTCAATATTAATTATTCAAATGTTGGGAAAACATAGAGGCTTTCAGAATGTGGTTGTTCATTGAATTTTGTATCCATGTTGTTATCTTTTAATAACTATACTAGAGATAACTGTTTTGGCTATCAGTGGAGGATATCATTGCCGTGTGTTATAAATTTGAGTTGCTCATAAAATCATACATCTCATTGTGCATGTCATGGATTTGGGAACTTGAAACAGTAAGTTTTTAAAAGGTTATTTTTTAGAACACTTGTATCATTTTGAGAAAAAGAGGTGAATATCGTAGTGAATCTGGTTAGGAGGTGTGATTGTGGTTAATTAAGTTGGCCTTTGTGTCTTTGGTGAAAGTCCAGAAATCTGTGCAGTTAAGATGCCTTCCTTCCGGTTAGTTGCCGGTAAAGTGGCTTTGGTAGTGCTTTTATAGCCTACTGGCAGATATGTACCTAAAGATTCCCAAAGTGTGTATTTACTGCTATGTTTTCTATTTTGAAGCAAAGATATTAATTGTGATTTGAACCTTGGTGTTGTATTGATTTTTGAAATGTTCCCTACTAGACTTTATGCTCACCTTACGTGACTGAAATATTTTTCAGGTGTTAACGACATGCCCAAACATGGAGATAAGGCATTGGATGTGTGTTTGAGCTGAGTGAGATTGCTCTACTATTTGTAAGCCTTGGACCATTTGTTTTGTAGGCTGAGTGCTATTCTTGTAAGGATTGTACCCTTGTATATAATGTAAGCCTGTGGGCATTTCAATTATGTATGATATCACTGTTTGTTTTTACGTACAGAACATTCACCACACTTTGATGTTAATTGTAGGGTATATGTAACCGAAAGAACTCATGTAATGTATGACATTATTATATCCATTTACATGAGAGATATCATTTTGTTTAGCTTATTATTGCCTTTTATTTATTATTTACATTGGGCCGGATCTTGGAAATCCAAGGTGTGACAATGTATGTATAGACTTTATAGCGATTCTGGTTTAAACCCGACCCATTTTGTATTCTAAACTCGGGTTTCATGGTTTCGTATTGATGTTCATTTCTTACTTTCCTGATATTTCCTTGAATTTGGCTTTTGGATTGTAGTATTTGCGTTTGGAATAGGTTAGTTGCTTGGTTTTCAAACTTTTGTTGTCCAAAATTTTACTCCTCCGCTCGAGCGTCACTTCTTGCGCTCGAGCGAGATTTGTGAACTCTCTGTACTTTTGCAAGTCTGCAAAACTACTAGGAGAGTATATTCTACGCTCGAGTAGTGCTTTCTGCGCTCGAGCGGTCTTTTTTGCGCTTGAGCGTTGGTGTGCTGTTTAGCAAACTACTAGAAGTGTGCATTCTGCGCTTAAGCGTTACATCTTGCGCTTGAGCGGAATAACTTATTATGTCTGACGCTCGAGCGTCACTTCTTACGCTTGAGCGGACTGTACGTATATCCGTCCGTAAGAATCACTTTTTACATCACTTTTTCTTATCTCTCTCTCTCTAAACTTTCTAAAAACCCTAGATCTAGAGCTTTTCTCTCTAAAGCTCCCTCTCTCTCAACATTTTTACCTAGATTTAGTAGTTTCTCTACCCGTGTGCCTTTGTTAAAAAAGTAGAGTGTCTCAAGGGCTATGTTTTCATCCTAATAGAATTAGGTTTCGGCTTCATCCAAGTTTCTTCCTTGCTTTGCTTGTCTTTTAGCTTTGAGGTAGAGATTTTCTACACTCTTCTATGGTTTTTAACTTAGTTATTTGTTTTGTAATAAACAATATTGTGATTTTGGGAGATTTTGGACAAACCTAGGGTTTTGGTTTAAAATCAAAAGAGGAGTTTATAAATGGATTATTGAAAATAGTTATGAGAGTAAATATGAGGTTGTGTTGTAATAAAATTATTGGTTTTGATACTTGGGTAGGATTTTAGAAGGAATGGAGGGTTTGCCCTAAAATGTCTCAAACATTTATTTTGTATAAATAAATGAAATTGGTATTGAAAATGTGAAATTGGACGGATGTTTATATAAATGGTAGAGTTGGATATGTATTATTACTCATTTATGAAATTTGGATAATTTATCTGTCTTAGAGATTGTATATCTGTTTAGAAATATCTATTTTAGGCTATTGGTGGAGAATAGTTATGATTGTTGTAGAAATTGCATAAGAATTAGGTGAATTGAAACTAATTTCTCATCCATTTGCATTGTGTGTTGTCACATCTTTAATATATTGTAAATGTATAATGTTTGAGAGAAGAAAGAGGTTGTATTCCATGTTTGGAAGAAGAAATGAGATATACTCCATTGAATTAAGTTGGTCGAAGTGTCTAGAGTGAAAGTCTCGAAAACCATGAATATACATGGGTGCCGATTCCTGCAGACGAAATATCCATAAAATGACCAATAAAAGTGTTTGTATGATGGCTGTATTGGTTAGAGACCAACTGAGTTGTATTATCAGTTTGGTTGTCTGAATACAATGAAAATGACTCATGAATAAAGATAAAATGGATCGAGATATAAATTCAACATAATATGATTTTGCAAAAGAGTTATATATGATTTTATCATGGACATTGTATATACATATCACACTTATAGCTTTGTTAAGATTCATTTATTATGTTAGATTATTTCTACTAGGTTTTGACTCACCCTATTTGGGAAAACCATTTTCAGGTGCTGGTGATATGCTTTTACCAAGTACTTAGCTTGGGAGAACTATGGAGCTAAGAGCTCAAATTTGTTATTTTGTATTTAATTTTTGTACAAGTCTAGGGTTTTATTTATATTGAGCTTATGACTCACTTTTGTTGTACCCAAACCTTGACTTGGAAAGATGTAAGCCCTTAGGGGATATGATTACCTGTTTAGCTTTCATCACATTATCACCCTTTTGTATAGTCAAATCTCATGTAATAGAAAGACATTATACTCTGATTCACAATGTTATTTATTTATAGTTTTGGATGGTATATTGCATTTATTTCGGGACGTTACAGACTTGTCTCTCACGGTTACGCTCCACGTAAAGAGAATAATTATGTTATTCTTTCCTTCAATCAAGGAGTGCCATATAGTCTACCATTATTCCAGTCAATTAAGGCTATGTGATACCTCGTTCGGTTATCTAGGAACGGTTGCAAATGGAAAGGACCACCCTATATCGTGCCACATGTCCTTATCCCACTAATCATAAGCCTCATGCTCTCGTTTAGGTTATGATGATAAACCTTCTCAACTAGCTAACCATGATAGTAGGATTAGATCAAAGCAAGTCTTTCCGATTAGCTCAATTAGGTCAGCCCTCTAACCTCCAAGGTGGGTTGCTATGCTCATCCTACTCTAGCGGACCTGACCTTTCCTATTGTCTGCTGGAATGTCTAAGTCATAAGCTTGGGCCTTTTTGAGCCACCCCAACGGTCTAAGGGCCTAGGTTGTATATATATGAATTATGACAAAAACCTATTTTGAAACCAGTTAATATCAAAAAACAAGGCAAATCCCTTTTTTTCTAACACTAATAATCAAAGTTATATTTAGACAACAATGCCTCTGATAGTAAATTCTTGTGTCCATATAATGCATCATGGTTTCACTTTCTTAGCCCAGTAATATGCTTTTACTGCTAAAGAGATTTCAAACGAAAACAAATTCCTAGTTTGTTTCTTTCTTGACATGATTTGAGTCTGTTATGGGATTGTATTGAATATGCGTTGCATGACTAAGATTCATATATTGTTTAGTTCATTAGAATAGAAGTTAGAATAAATTATTCATTTTGTTAGAATATGTAGTTTTGTGTGTGGTTTTGGAAACTAGTTATTTTAGTTAGTTTTTTAACATTTAACGAAAAGACGTGCATAAAAGTAGTGAGAGAATAGTTAACTTTTTAGTAGTGACTTTTTGAGTAAAATAGCTTATTGCCAAACTTGTAAAAAGAAAAGAAATGTCCGAGAGAGCTATCATTAACTAATTTAAGAAAATAGTTATTACATTAAGAAGTTAAAGAATAATTATTTTATTTCTATTTAAAATTATTTCAGCGAATGAAAGAATACCTGAAAGATAGGCTATTGAAGGTAGATTTTTCTAATTTATTTATTTATTTTTATAACATTTTTAGCAAAGCTCCTCAACAAGGCCAAAAGATGTAGGTATATGTCCTTGTCTCGTACCAATCACATTCCCACTTTCCTTTAGGTGAGAGACTCTCTTTACACCTCACTCCACATATTACACTACACATTCATGTTAATCCTAAAACCATTACATAAAAATAATCTATTCTACCACAATTATATGACACAATCCTAGCTAATCACAGTGATAGAAATATTAACGAAGGGTAAAAGTAAATTTACTTTACTTGTGCCTTAGGAGAAAAGTTGGCCTCTTTGGTACATTTTTGGTTTTAAATGGTTTGGTAAATTAATTATTTCTAAAAAATGTTTTCAAGAAATATTTTTAAATTAATTTACCTTTTAGAAAACACCAAATTGAATTTTCTAAAATGTTTTTATCCATAAATAGAATAATATGAAAGATATGTTTAATTTTGAAATCTTCATTGTTTTTGTTTTCGAAAACATAGAAAACAAAAATGATGCCAAATTGAACCTTTAATTTCTGTAATTTTTAACAGGGCAAAAAATATGTTCCTCCCTTTCGTGTTTTTTATTTTTTTATTTTATTTTTGGAAAAGCAAATAGAATTCGTCAATTTCTCTTTTTTCCTTCAACTTCTCATTCAATCTTGAATGTAATTCCCATAAGGTCTATCTAAGAAATAGATTTTCCATTAGAAGGAAGACATATCATTGATTGATTTTGAAGAATTGTATCACCCTTTCTAGGTGGAATGCAAAGTCACAAAATGTTTGAATGATGATTAGCAAATTACCTTCTTTTCTCTAGCTCAGATTATAAATATATATATATATATATATTCATATGCTTTTCATTACTATATATATGAATGTCAAGGCAATGACCTACACCTTTATATCCAAATTATTATTATTATTGGGTTAGACTTCTTTTAAGTTTTCAACTTGTGAGAATTTCAGAATTATTTTATACAAACATTTATATCTAAATTAGTACAAAAAAAAAAATAAAAAATAAAAAAATACACATTTCTTTGTCGATAATCCAATCTCATATACTAATTACAATGATTATATTTTCTTTGACGCCTTGACTTTTGCTATTTTCTTTGCATGTATGTAAGTACACCATGATAGAAAATAGATAAAAGAAAAAGGATAAGATATTTCTACGAAGATTAAAGAATACAAAATGCACTACAAATTCTTACAAAGTACAAGGGTAGAAACATGAAATGAAAAAAAAAAAAAAAAAACTACCTACTTTGCATAGTTACCCTTACAAGTTGCATCTACGTTTTGCTATTACCAGATAGCGCTTCCTTCCTCCTCTATAATATTTAAATGAGGATACTAGCCAGCCAGAGAATTTCAATAAAATCTAAAAGTAAATAATAGCTATCACCATAGTATAATAGTGTAAATTCACACCCTCTTGTTATATTAAGTTATAGAGGAACAAGGCTTTTGGAGATTTTAAATTAAACATCCAAATGATGCTTTTTATTATTAGACTATTGAAAAGTTAGAACCTTCGGCAATAATAATTTCTTTGAGAACTATTTTGACAGTAAGTGACGTTAAATAGTTGAGCTACACCAATGAAAATAGGTTGTGAATTGATAAAAAGCAGCAAGACTATAAATTCAGAATTATTTATCTAAAAAAAAAAAATCAATAGTTTAAATTTATTTCACTCGTAAATTTCACACTTAATTAATTTAATTTTCACCACACATATAATGGTAAATTATGGATTCATAATTCTGAGAACCTAGCTTTTTTAGATAAAAAAAATGTATGAATTTAACAATTTTAAACTATATCCTTCAGAAAAATAAATGGATCCCATACAAATAAAATAAAATAAAAACTTATAAACAATTCATTAAGAATGTCAAAATTACAGCAAGAAATTGAAGAACCCTCAACATATATTATACAAATCCAGTAACACAATGGAGAGAGAGAGAGAGAGAGAGAGAGAGAGAGAGAGAGAGAGAGAGAGAGAGCATTAAAGATTAATGTTTGAGTCAACTCTTAAAAGCTTTCATATTAATTAAAGATTTGGAGATGTCCTTTTAAAGAGCAAAAGGATAATAGCAGAATTTGTATGGTCCCTACCCATCCCAAGTGTTCCCAACCCGATAAGTGTTACGAACTAAAAAATTGTATCTTTTAATCACACAATCAATTGAAAATCTATGGACATGTAACAGAGGATACAAATAACAAGAGAATATCAATTATTTAAAAGAAATTACAAATTAATTATAAATTTTACAAACACTAATAATAAAAATTTTATTTTTTTCATATAAATGTGTAATAAATTTTTTGAAGCGACATTAAATGGTAAGTTCCCCTAAATAAAAGCTAACATTTCCATTCAAATAAGTCAATTTGCACAAGGAATCCAAAGATATAAGTGTTTCTCTTTGAATGAGCGGTAAATTCAATCATTCTAAGTTTAACTTCTCCCATGTTTGTTTAGGTGGACATGAACTTGGAATTGAATTAATAATCCAATAAAATTACTAATTTGATATTTGGTTTTACAATTGAAGTACGGACTAACAATCAATTCGGATATGATATCTCACATATGATAGACTATTAATCCCACAGAGGGGGTGAGATATAAATTAGAAGATTAAGTCAAAGTCTGGACTATTAGTTTCTCCTTATAATCCTAACTCAATCCAACATAGGATATGATACATAATCCAAAGGGATTCGTAGTCTTAGGACTATTAGTCATGAGAATGCTAATCCAACCTAATCTAATCTGTCCAAACAAACATGACCTTAATGTTAGTATCAGTCTTAGTTTATGCATCTTAATTTATACCTGTGATTTACAGATAATTACAAGTATCTAATATGACTCTATATTGGGATTCCTAGTCAGTAAAATTAACTTTAAAAAAATTAAAACAAAATGGGTACAAATCAGTCAATGAATATCATTCTTATCAGTCAATGAATATCATTTTGGTTTAAAGGGCCTTTTTGATGGGCTCCATGAATTGGACTGTAACTTGTAAGAACACATATTTATTACAAAGTGATTATTTCATACTTTTGAAATATTATTTTACACAATTTATTATTTGACACTGGTTAAATTATTCCTTATAGGGTTTAACCAATCAATTAATATCAAGGTACAGGGACATTGCCTAATAGCAAAAAATAATTCCTCATTCATCACAAGACCAATAAGACCAACTCTCTAGTTGTTTGTTATATGTATAAAATAATTGTTGGAATCTGAGAAGGTTTAGATTAATTAAGGATAGAATCATAGAAAGTAGGTGATATGGTATTACCCAATTTGTTAAATATTATGTAACAGCTTTTTGATGAGAAAAATAATAGAGGGAATGGTTTTGGTTTGGATTAATCAATAATCAATTAACCAATCATGATGGGATTAAGTGCACCCATATCAATTGCTTTCTATTAAAATTGTAGCTTTGTGGACTCCTATTATATTGACATGGATTCTCTCTGAAATATTGGAGTCGGTGAAAATTATGCTTAGAAATGCAGAATAGGCTTATCACTAGAAAATAATTTGTTTTTAAAAATTATTGGTCAATTAACAAATTGAATTTCAGATCAAGAGTGAAAAAATAAAGTACAAAATAAAAAGTAATTAACTGACTCATTGATTTTACGTGAAAAATCTTATGAAAAAACTGTTTTATGGAATAAATATTACAATCCCGACACCTCAATTAATCCACTAAACAATTTAAAAGTTGGCAAGTAGAGGAATTATAACCATACCCTAATTCAATTAACTTTGAAATCCTCTCCGTACTCTGCGAGCTCAGCTCGACTTAATTAACCTCCTTGACTTTACTAGTTCACCACGAAACTCCACGCTTTGATCTTTATAATAAAAGTATTGTTTACCTAAATGACGAGAAGATGTCAAGATGATGCAGTATAGTGCATAGTGAGTTTTTGTAAAAGCACTCTAAATTTTTCTAGACATGCAAAGATTGGAGAATACTCAAAACTCTCTCTAAAACTCTAAGAACTACTAAAAATAAGAAACTCAAATCCTAAAGACAAATTAAGGTACTGTATAGGAGAACGAGATTAATAACCTAAAACATGCCAAATTAGCCATTTTCCTGCAATCGATCAAAGTGATTGCTCCAATCTGGAATAAAAATAACATTTTAGCGCTTGTTGGCAATCGATCTCTGTTGACGGCAATTGATCGCTTAGTAGTCACTTGCTAGTGATTAATCCTCATGAATACCTTAGCAATCTCTTACCTTTGAAAATACGCAGACTAGCCAATTTATGTTGGACAAACATCCTATGACCATTGAAATACTTATCTATAAACACGAATCAGACTTGGTGCATTTTGAAAACACAGGTGTCATAAGAATATATTCTACGTGAAATGCAAATATACATGTGTGAGGGTAACAGAGCAATGCCTACAATTGCTGATATGATCTTTCAATTGGACACTCTCAACACCTTATCTTGTTCACCAAGCCTCATTACACTTTCAAGACCAAGTTTTGTTCAATAAAAATAGCCAAGAAATTAATGAGAGGTCTAGGACAGGAGGGAGGGGAACCCAGAACAAAAATCTAGCCTCTCACTACTAGAAAAATAATTATTTGCGTCTAATTTTTTGCGACTGATTAGTTAACCGTCGCAAAAAAAAATTATTTTTTTATATTAAAATCTCATTTTGCTTAAAACGTGACCTATGTCCAATTTTTTCCTAATTTCCCAAATCTGAACTCTCTTTCTTCTCTCTCTCTCAAAATCTGTCTCACTCGACTCTTTCTTTCGAATCTCCACTCTCTCTCACTGTCTCTCTCGCTCGACAGTGAAGATTTGAAGATTTGATTTCAAAATTTGAAGATTTGAAGATGCTGTTGATGAAGATTGAAGCCAAATATTTGAAGATTTGAAGATGCTGTTGAAGAAGATTTCGATTGATTCATAATCGGTAAGCCTAAACACTTCTCTGTCTTTCTCTGTAACGTTTGACACATTTTCATCGATTCATCTTCATCGCTCGAATCTTACTCTCTGTAATGACACATCTTCATCTCCACAATTCTAGGGCTCGCTCATCGCTCAATTCGGTCTTGGTTGCTTGAATTTGAAGCTAGGGTTTGGCTTCCATGGAGCCTCATGTTGGCAACAAGTTTCGCCTCGGTCGCAAAATCGACAGTGGATCCTTCGGAGAGATCTCTCTCGGTCTGTTCACTCTCTCTACTCTCACTTTTTTTTTTTTTTTTTTTTTTTTTTTCTATTGGTTGTAGTGTGAATTGACGATTGTGGTGTGAATTGACGATGATTGGGGCTTTGTTTTGTAGGTACTAATATTCAGACTAATGAAGAGGTTGCAATTAAGCTTGTGAGTGCTTTAATTTTTCATGTATTGCTTTGTAAGATTGTGTGTATATGTGTACGTGTTGAAGTTGTTCGATGTGAAAAGTTCATTAATGTGTGGTTTTGAACAGTGAAATTTCTAAAACTTGTAAGCTTCTTGGTGTATTTGATTTATATTTTCAAAGAAATTAGGAGGATCCATGGTTTGTTTTGGAAAAATTAGTTTGAGGAATGTGAAAGTGAAATTTACTTGAAGATTTCTATACCTTTGCCATCCTGAGATAATTTTAATGGAACGTGGCACTACTCTACCCACTTGGAATAAAATTTATTTAGTTTTTAAAGAATGAATTTGCGTCAAAAAGTTGATATTTGAAAACTCAAGAGTTTTTATTGTATTTTTATTTTTAATTATCTAGAATATTTTGCTTATTCGACCGCCTTTTGTGTGCCCTCTGTAATTGTGAAGGGGATACAGAATTTGCTATAACTGGAGTTATAGTGTAAGTTATATACTTCTCTCACTTGATTTCCATTTATTTGATATTGAACAGTCTTGAAGAATGGATGGAATCTCCAACATTCCTGCCTTTCTCTCATTGAAGAACATCTGAGATACTCGTGAACTTGAAATTTTTAGTGCGTTATTGCGAAAGATTTTGAGTATTGTTGATCTTGATGTTCCATTTAGCTTTATCTTCTGTGTTGGGGCTACCACAAATGCGTATTCTAATCTTGCGGTGTTAGCTGTTGTTACTTGGCCAATCCTGTTTGTCTCCTTACCAATGGTTCTTTTTGCAATTCGCATACAGGTAATCCTTAGGAGGTTCTTTAACAAGCAAAATTTTCTGCTATTTAAATCTCCTACGTAAGATGACAATTGGATATGAAAAGAAATTTAGTAAGAAAGCGTTGACAATCAGGAGATTTAGGATTTTTTTGGCAATTGGTGTTATTAATGATCATAGTTGTTAAAATCATGACGATTCAAAGCTTATAATTTGAGTCGGTTCAAGCCCTAATCAATACTGAGTGGTTGGGTGAATTGGTAAAGGGCGTAGCGGTATGTGAACCGATGAATCAGCAGTAGAAAAACAAATTAAATATAATTAATGTTGCGAAACTTTATAAAGCGAAGGTGATAATTCTTGTGTGTCCGCCGCTTTTTTTTCCTCCTCCTTATGAATGGATTTGTCACTCTTGCGTGTGTTAAATCTCAAATCTCAACTACTAAAATTGTTGGAAACTTGCATTATTCACAGAGATACTACTTTGCCTTTGCCAAAAGAATTGATGCTTGCTCAATGGCACAACCAAGTCTTTGGTAGCAAACCATCTTGCTAAGTCCATAGCAGGATCCATGACAATAAGAGCTTTTGAGAAGGAAGAGTGGTTCTTTGTGAAGAATCTTGACCTCGTTGATGTAAATGCTAGTCCATTTTTCCACGCTTTGCAAAGAAATGGTTGATCCAAAGACTCGAAACACTTACTGCGGTTGTTCTCTCCTCATCAAGATCATGCATGGTTTTGCTCCCTTCGAACTTTCACTGGTGGGTATTTATCTAATTTTCCTTTATTGTTATTATTGCTATATCCCAAACAAATTAGGTGCATCTGAACCAAAATTATTATAATTATTAATCTCAAATTCTGAGATATATAGAGGGTTGAGACATAAGGGAAGAAAGAAGAGAAAGTAGGGTGGAAATAGATAGCATAGACTAATATTAGAGACAAAAAATAGATATGAACAAGAAAAAAATAGTGTGGCTCTATAAACCGCAAATCATTGGAAATGAATTAATAGAATAATAAATATAATGGTCGCAATTGATTCTTTAACACGCATAAGATTTATTGGAATGGCTTTGTCCTATGGTCTCTCATTGAACATGTCCTTTGTTATGTCCATTCAAAACCAGTGCACTCTAGCAAATTACATAATTTCTGTGGAAAGGCTCAACCAATATATGCACATACCAAGTGAAGCTCCAGAAGTGATAGAAGAGAACCGAGCCCCTGTCAATTGGCCAACTGTGGGTGAAGTGGAGATTCAAGATTTGAAGCGCGTGACACAAGACTTTGAGTCTAGGTTCACTACGACGATCAAGAACCTAACGGCACGTGTTTTGTTCTTAGAGTCACAGGGTGTGGCTGGGAGTATGAGCTTGAGAGAGGTGCAATACTTACAAATTAACGAATTTTACGTTTTATCAATTTGTATATACACATATGGAAATTATTAACACATTATCCTAACATATTGTAGGTGTCCGATGCATCTAGTGGGCAACAAGCTTCAAAAGAAAATGAATAGGTATGCCACTCTACTATATTTCTGCATGTATTTATGTCAAATGGGCATAGCTTGTGTTTCTTTGACAATGGCAGAGTTTTCAGCTTCTACTTAGTTCATTGAAACTTATCTTTTGGTTGTTTGCTTCACGGGATGAATGAAGGTTGATCACGATCTATGGTATGCACTCAAAATGATGTATGATAGTGTATCTGTTAAAACTAGGAAGTGTTGGCCTTCTCTGAAATTAATTGCTGATTTCGTGACCCTATTGTTATTAGCAACCTGGGGAAAGTTTGAACTTGGTATAATTTACCTAATGACTTAAAATAGTTATATTTTTTCAAAAAATGTAATGATTGGTTAGCATTACTTTGCTTGTGTCATGTAATCATGATGTCATTCATGCGATCATGGGAGATTATTACTTTCATATATATATATATATATATCTTTTGCACCATAGCTGGGAGATTTTTTTTTTCTGTTCTTTCTTTTTTCCATTTGTTGTTTCCTCTACGTATCTCACCGTTCATCTTTTACGTTCTGCAGGGGATACCTAGCCCCCGAGTATATAGTTTTGGAGTTCTGGTACTTGAAATAATTAGTAGCAGAAGTAGCAGTAAGACAGCATTTGGAGGGGATCTTTTGGTTCTTGTGGAATGGGTAGGTTTTAGAACTACTATATTGATTACTGTCCATATTGCTATTTTATATGTTCTTTATTTGATTGTCAAGAAAACATGCGAAAGGGTTGAAAACTTGGGGTTACACTACTTGAGTTGGAGGTGCATTTATAACATTCAAAGTGTTTTCTTTTTCCTCATTAGAAGATTTCATATTGAAACAATGGAGCACATGAGTATTCATATTATAAATTTGAAGGAAGTTGATTGCTTTGTAGCTTATGAACTTTCTTTTTTTTTTTTTTTTTTTTCAAATTTTTAATTAATTAATTAATTTTTTTGCCCTCTGAGAAAGGGGTTGTGAATAATCTATTAGTGCAATGTGCATACCATTTTTATTTAGTTTTCTATTAGTTTATGCAATGCTTTTATTTATTTATTTGTTTTTATTTTTATTTTTATTTTTTGCGACGGTAATAAGATGGTCGCAAAAGATCATATTAGTGTTTTTCTTTGTTTTTTGCGACGGCAAAATAGCGGTCGCCATAAGTAGTTTAGGTGGTCGCAAATAATTTGCGACCGTTGTTTTGCTGTCGCAAAAAGTATTTGCCACCCCCATATTCGCGACCCCCATTTGCCGTCGCATGGGCTGTCCCAAAAAGTCTTTTGCGACTGTTTTTTATTATTTGCGACGGTTTATAACGGTTGCAAAAAGTGTTTTTTTTAAGTAGTGTCTTGATATTATATTTTTATTATTGTTTTTTATTTTTTTACAGTGAAAATTCCTACTGTAGCCTAGACCAACTATGTTGCTCTTATTATATTAGTTAACAAGAAATATATTTTGTGAGTCATGGAATTTAAGAAATCACACTATAAGAAATTAAGGTTTTGGAGTAAAAAATTTAAAAATAAAATCACTTAAGGAAAAATATTTTAGTTGTAAAAAATGTCATTATTGTATTTTTAACTATAAAATTAAATATTTAGTAATGAATTACTATCATTTTGAAACTAAAAATTCCATCTAAAAAGATATACTCCCTCTGCTCCAAAATAATAGTCTCTTTTGGAGAATTTAACTTTTTTATGTGCTCCCTCTGTTCCAAAATTACCTTTTGAAGTACATTTTTTTAGGGAATATCAATTGTCATAATTGTACTTTTTGTATTGTTAATGAATTTAAAAGAATAGTAAAATAGGAAATTCATATTATTTTAGTTCTTGATTTTTGAAAAGAGACTAATTGTTTGGAACAATGAAAAATGGAATAAGGGACTAATATTTTGGAATGAAGGGAGTAACTTTTTTATAGTATCATAGCCAGAAATTCAAAGTAAAGGCACACACATTAATCACAACATTAAATTTTTTTTCTCCCCGTAATAAGTAATAGCAAGATATTATTAAACTTATATACACTTTTTTATTTATTATTTGTCAATCGGTAGGATATTACAATATCATGAGATTTATATCAACATGACTTATAAATCCAAAATCAACAACTAAATTCTATTAACTCAACAACAACGTCAAACAAATGACTAAATTTATAATTAATAAGTTCAACACTATCAACTTAACTAATTAATAAAAAGAAATATCCAACTAAACAAATTTCATAATAAAAAATAAATTATCAATTGATTCAGTTCTTTGACCTGTTGGCTAAGAGTGTACAAAAATGAGAAAGAGAATATAATAGAACATTTTTAAAATTGTAAAAATATAAAGAATTTTACATAATTTAAGGAGGGATAAAGAATATATAATCTTTATATATAGGGTAGCAATTCTCAAAAGTTCAGGGGCACGCGACCTCCTAATCCTTAGCTGGCTCCGCTATTGCCTTTTTGCATGAAATTATTTTGTAGTTAAAAGAATATTTGTTAGTGACATTTTCAAAATTTTGTTGTTATAGATTTTATTCTTGACTTTTTGAGATGGCATTTTCGTAATGACTCACAAGACGAATCAGGATCCTCTTATTGAGTTTCTTACTTGACTTCATACTTGTTAGGTTACTGGGCCCACTTTTAGGCCCAATTTCGATAATCCAAACTGTTTACATTTAAAGATTTTTTGAGTATATCATACCTATAAAAAATCAAATTGATAAGATATCAGAAAGTATGTGTTCGAATCATCGAACTAAAAATCATTTTTTTTAAAAATTTAATGAACAGTTTTCCGAACACATGCTTTCTGATATCCGATTAACTTGATTTTTTACAGGTATGATATACTCAACAAATCTTAAAATATGAACGGTTCGGATCATCGAAATTGGCCCTAAAAGTGGGCCCAATAACCTACAAGTAGGAAGTCAAGTAAAAAACTCAAGGAGGGATCCTGATTCTCACATGACGACTGATATTAGTCTTTTAATATTTTTATTTTTTGCAACAAAAATTTCATTTTTGGAAATGAAAAAATCTTAATTTTTAAAATCCTTATAAATTGTAGTGGAAATTAGACTTAAAATGTTGGAATACCAAATGATGGAAAATATTTTCAATTGAGTAGCAAGAGGTGGTTAATATAGTATCCCTTGAATTAACAAAGATTAAAGGTTATGCTAAATAATTCTTGTTTGGATCAATTTAAAATTTGAATTTTTTTAATCGACTTTTCTTGTTTTTATTTTCGCCAGTTAATTTTTTTAAAAACTTTTTTGAGGCTTTAGGATTGGTTTGAAAAAACAATCATTTGCCTTGAATGGGGGCAACTGTATATTGGTGTCCTATAAAGAATTTAATTACACAGTATTTGGTTGGAGAATTTAATGAGAGGTTTGAAAAAGAAAAGAGAAAATGTATATGAAACTAGGTAAATTATAGTTATATTTTATTCACATTTTACCTATCTTTTCTATTTTCCTTTCCAAATCTCTCATCAAATCCCTCAACCAAATACGACATTAGAGATTTCATTTAATCCACTTGTATTTTGACTATTGCTTAAAATTTTTTGATAATGGTTTAGGATCATCTGTTACCAAATTACTATGGCATATGTCTCAAAACACACACAATCATCATATAAGAATCTTGAAATGTTTTTATTTTATTTTATTTTTTTGCAACCCTATTGGAGCAAGTATTCTTTATCTCCAAATTTTTCTGTCCATTTGTCCTCATACACAAGGACGAAACAATGTGTAGAGAATGAGGGGCCATGGCCCCTATTGAAGTGATGAATTGTACTTATATAATACTTGTTTCAAGACATAGGTGTATTTTGAAAAGATGGTTAAAAATTATTTTTTGACCTTTTTTGATTTTTTTTTTTTTTTTTTGTGAGAGAAGGAAGCGGGTTAAAAACTGGGAAGTGACTTTTAACCTACTTCCCAAAATAGGCCATAATACACTCTTTACTCCAAATGACCACCATATAATGAGATGGCCCCCTTGCATTATAATTTACAACTAATTCCGGAACATCACATGGCATTATTTATGTAATATTTTAAATCAATTATAGTAAAAAAATTTATAGGTGAGACTTGTTGATTCACTTTTTAGGGATAAAAGTATAAACTTGATTAACTCAATGAGTTAATCTTAACTAATTCAGTAAAAATTTTCTATCAAAAATCCTAACAACATTATCAATGGGATTGAATTGACACAAAAAAAAAATTAATTATTAAAATTGAGGCAATTGAAAGTGGAATGACCAAAATAACACAAGGATAAAATATAAGAACTACCACTATATTTTGCCTTATTTTCTATTAAATGTCTTGGCCCTCTAGAGATAAATTTCTGGTCCTGTCCCTGCTCAAACATGAATTATGTGAGAACTTCAGGACATGAAAAATATAATCCAACAACTGTGCAAGTGTTTGTTAGAAATGGTTTTGAAAAAATCTGAAAAAAATAGAATTTTTCTAAACTTTGGTCTAATTTTTAGGTGGGACCCATGCACCAAAGTTGGAGGGTCTAAGTGGTAACACGTTCTATACTGCATTGTGATTTACAAGGTATATTTGGTTGCTTAAAACCATTATCGGGTGAATGAGATATTGAAGCCAAAGAGAGCTCTATGAAAATGGAGTTTTGGTAGAAATTTCTTAAAGGTGTGGTTTAGGCTTGTGCCACATTGATTTGGTGGGAAACTCTGAGTAGATTTATAAGGCTTGGAGTTGAAACTTGAGGTAGGCCCTAAGGGGCACCCAAGTTTTGTAGAGAGGGAGGTTATAGGCAAAATGGGCTAGACCCATTGGACCCAAAATAAACACGCACGTACCGCCGTCCGTTCAGTCAGGCAGGCTGGGCTTGGGCGCAGGTGCGTGGTTGGGTTGGGCTTGTTCGGTCCAATACTAATTTTTTTGGGCCAAAAACATTTGAATTTTATTTTATTTACAAATAAAATTTGTTCGGTTTTTATTTTAAATTCTGGTTGAAAATAAAATTCAAATTAAATTTTTTGCACCTCTTCACAAACAGATCTAAAAGTCTGTACAGATTCAAAACTGTTCAAATATAGTTTTTTATCTGTTGAAAATTCAAACCCCAAAACAGTTTCATATCTGTTTAACTGTAAACCAAACATATTCACATCTGTGTTAATTCAAAATGAACAAGTCTTGCACTTGTTGAGTACTGTTCGAACAAGTTTTTTTACCTGTTGAGTTCAAATGTGAAGAGCTACCACTCCACATATAAAAGAGACTAGTCCTTCATTTGGATTTGCACTATAATTTTTGTCCATAATTCTGCTTTTGCTCTCTGCATATTTTGTTGGATTAACTACATTAATTTTCTGTGAGAAAGAGTGTATACACTTAGTGTGTTCATTGTGAGAATAAATTGTAGTGCTGCATTTATTTGTTGTTGATCATTTTATCCTGAGAGATAGACGTTCACATTCTGAAAGCACCGTGAAGAGGACGAATATGTCTTAAGAACACAGTGTCTAACACTGGACTTGATCAGAATATTGTTCAAGAATTTAATCAAGTAAGTTGTTAATTTATTTTCTAGTTTATTATTTATTTAAATCAGATTTTGATTTTGTTTTTGTAACAAAATAAAAATATATTTTTATTTATTTTTATTTTATTTTTCTGGTTTGATTTTTTAATCAAACAAATTCTCTCATTTTCTTTTATTTCTTCTGTACTCTGTTTGTTGTTAAGTACACAAACATAATTTATTTTTCAAATACAGTGAAGATTGTCCAATAATATTAAAACAGATTAATTTTTGGTGTCTTCATTGTATTTAATTTTCTGTGTTTTTACAAAGTAATATTTTGATTGGAAAATACAAATAGTAGTAATATACTATTTGACAAATAGTAGTAATATATTGTTTATTTTCTTTGACAACTAGTAGTAATATACTGGTGTCATTAACAATTACAGAATATTAATTTGTGTTACAGAAAATTATTGTTGTATTTTATTTTTCTAGTTTTAGTAATAAGGAAAATAAGATTATTTTGTGTTATAATTTATTTTCTGGTTTTAGTAACTAGAAAATTAATTTGTGTTTTGGTTTTTTTTTTCTAATTTTTGTTAATTAGATATTATGGCTACTGCAACTGAAATTCCAACTGGAAGTGGTACTCCAATTGTTACACCAACTCTGGTCCCTATCCAGAACCATGTTCAAGTTCCAATAAATCATGGAAAAAAATTAGAAAAATTTAACGGTATTGAGTTTAAGAGATGGTAGCAGAAAATGTTGTTTTATCTTACAGACTCTAAATTTGGCTCGATTTTTCTGTGAAGAGGCTCCAGTACTTAGAGAGGATGAAAGTGATCGGCAAGTTGTTGCCGCTATAGACGCTTGGAAACATTCTGATTTCCTGTGCAGAAATTACATCCTCAGTGGCCTTGACAACATGCTGTATAATGTTTACAGCCCTTTGAAAACAAAAAAAGAATTATGGGATTCTTTGGAGAAAAAATACAAGACAGAGGATGCTGGCACGAAGAAATTTGTTGTCGGTAAATTTCTGGACTTCGTTATGATAGACTCCCAAACGGTAATTTCTCAAGTTCAAAATTTTCAAATAATTTTGCATGATATTCATTCTGAAGGTATGTCTCTTAGTGAGTATTTTCAAGTCGCTGCTTTAGTGGAAAAGTTACCACGGCTTGGAAAGATTTCAAAAATTATTTAAAACATAAACGTAAGAAGATGACCATAGATGAATTGATTGTAAGATTGAGAATTGAGGAAGATAACCAAAAGGCTGAAACGAGGAATGGTAAAAATCCCATTGAGTCTAAGGCTAATGTGGTTGAACAAGTGCATAAACCACGTAATAAAAAGAGGAAGTTTACTGGAGATGGTCCTAAACAAGGTGACAACAATGGCAACTAGAAGTTCAAAGGAAAATGCTATAACTGTGGCAAGACTGAACATTGACCTTTTGATTGCCGCCGCCCTAAGAAGGATCGCGAAAATACAAGCAAGAAGACCACTAATCAAGCCAATGTGACAAAATTAGATTACATCTCTGACGGGGTAAATGACATCAACCTCTTTGCTGTGGTGTTTGAGGCTAATTTGGTTAGAAATTCCAAGGAATGGTGGGTTGACACTGGGGCAACTCGTCACATATGTGCGGACAAGAAGATGTTTACTGCCTACAATGAGGCTACAAATGATGAACAACTTTTCATGAAAAATTGTTCTACTTCTATTGTGGCTGGACAAGGAAAAGTAATCTTCAAGATGACATCAGGGAAGGAATTTACCATCAACAATGTACTGCATGTATCAGACATCTGAAAGAATTTAGTTTCTGGGTCTTTGTTAAGTAAAAATGGTTTTAGGCTTGTCTTTGAGTCTGATAAATTTGTATTAACAAAAAGTGGTGTGTATGTTGGTAAGGGATACATGAGTGATGGTCTCTTCAAATTGAATGTAATGATGGTTGTACCAAAAGTTGCTATTAATGAGAATAACATATCTTTTGCTTATATTCTTAAGTCGAATTTATGGCATGGTAGATTAGGACATGTGAATTTTGATGTTTTGCGTAGATTAATTGGTTTGGATTATATACCAAAGTTCGAAATTGATCATAATCACAAATGTGAGATTTGTGTAGAAGCGAAATTAGCTAAGGCTCCATTTAAATCGGTTGAAAGAAAAACCGAACCTCTAGAATTAATTCATACTGATGTATGTGATCTTAAATTTGTTCAAACTAGAAGAGGCAAAAAGTATTTCATAACATTTATCGATGATTGCACAAGATATTGTTATGCATACTTAGAAGCAAAGATAAAGCCTTAGAAATGTTTAAACTCTACAAAACAGAAGTTGAAAATAAACTTGGAAAAACCATTAAAATGGTTAGAAGTGATATGGGTGGTGAATATGTTGCACCATTAAATGAATTTTGTGCACAACATGGCATTATTCATCAAACTATAGCACTATATTCTCCACAGCAAAATGGAATTGCTGAAAGAAATAATAGAACCCTTAAAGAAATGATGAATGCCATGTTACTAAGTTCAGGCTTACCGCATAACTTATGGGGGGAAGTAATATTGTCTGCTAATTATGTTCTTAACAGAATACTTCACAAGAAAACTAACAGCATTCCTTATGAATTGTGGAAAGGTCGACCACCTTCTTACAAATACTTGAAAGTGTGAGCGTATTTAGCAAAGATAGAAATTTCCGTTCCTAAAAAGACTAAGATAGGACCAAAAACAATGGATTGTGTGTTTATTGGTTATGCTCAGAATAGTAGTGCATATCGGTTTCTAACTTATAAATCAGAAATACCTGATATAAATGTGAACAATATTATAGAGTCTAGAAATGCTGTGTTTTTTGAACAGGTCTTTCTTTACACAAAAGGACAGGAATTAAGTTCATAGAAAAGAACTTATGATTGTACACAAAGTCAAGAGACTAATGACAATCAAACACAAGAGACTAGTAATGGTATCAACCAACAGGATTTAACTAATGATGAACCAAGACGAAGTAAGAGAGCAAGAACATCAAAATCCTTTGGTACAGATTTTCTAACATACTTGTTAGAAAATGAACCTCAAAGCTTTAAGGAAGTAATGACAGGTCTTGAAGCACCTTTGTGGAAAGAGGCTGTTAATAATGAAATTGAATCCAGTATACAAAATCATACTTTGGAATTGGTGGATCTTTCACTTGGTTCTAAACCTCTTAGATATAAGTGGATATTTAAGAGAAAAATGAAAGCAGATGGTTCAGTAGACAAGTATAAAGCAAGACTTGTAGTAAAAGGTTACAGACAAAAGGAAGGTCTGGACTATTTTGACACATATTCTCCTGTGACAAGAATAACATCCATCTGCATGCTTATTGCCATAGCAGTGTTGTATAATTTAGAAATACATCAAATGGATGTTAAGACAGCTTTCTTAAACAGTGATCTAAATGAAGAGATCTATATGGAGCAACCCAAAGGGTTTGTAGTACCGGGGCAAGAAAACAAAGTTTGTCGGCTTGTAAAATCTCTTTATGGATTAAAACAAGCACCAAAGCAATGGCATGAAAAATTTGATCATACTATGCTTACTAATGGATTTAAGAGAAACGAATGTGACAAGTGTGTCTATGTTAAAAACACTAACCAAGGATATGTCATAGTTTGTCTTTGTGTGGATGACATGCTTATCATTGGAAGTAGTCAAAACATGATCAAATCAACTAAGCCAATGTTGAATAGAAGATTTGATATGAAAGATATGGGGGTCGCAGATGTTACATTAGGAATGAAAGTTACTAAAACATCTGACGGGTATGCATTATTTCAATCTCATTATATTGAGAAAATTCTTGGTAAATTCATCAAGGATGATATGAATGTAGCTAGAACACCTGTAGACATTAGCCTTCATTTATCAAAAAATAAAGATGATGCGGTGTCTCAGTTAAAATACTCCCAAATCATTGTGTAACAACCCTCGTTATAATTACCGATTAACCACTGAATTAGCTACTGATCACTAATAAACTGAACTGCTAATGACTGATAAGTGAACTGAATGAGATACCGAACTAACTGATTGGAATTGAAACTGAAATCGAAAAAGTCTATCTATTGAATTGATTTCTATCTGTTTAGTTAATTTATTATCTGTTCGCATTTTATGTTTAAACTGCTAATTGAAGGCCTTATCGGCGGCCGATTTAGAAACCGTTTGATGTTTTGTAATCAGCATAATATTTGTGATTTAATGATATTTTTATCTGAAAATTGATTAGGAATGATTAAAGTAGATTGAATTGAGCTAATTGAGAACTTAGGCTTATTTACTATATTGCCCTTAAGTGGACCATTTGTTTATTACTATAGTGAGCCTATTGCATTGAGTCAAAACATATTCCTCAGCCATCTACTTGCTCTAGCCGACCAAGAGGTAGAGAGAGAGGGAGAGTTAAGAGAAATTGGGTTCAATTGTTGAGTTTGCTAAAGAACTTGTTGAATTGCTAGAGACTTGGTATAATTGAGCTTGCTAGACTTGAATTTACACTCTAGGTAAGGAAATCATCTTCTTATTTTAGTGTTTGAGCTTAGTCTTGCATGATTCATGCCCATATAGAAATGTAAGTCATGAATTTGCTCATTAATGGTGAATTGAAGCTTGAATGTTGCATGCATGGTCATTTGGCATGTTTTGAAGTTGAATTCTTGGAGAATCATACATGCATGTCCATGTTTTTATTATAGACCATGTTTCCACAATGTTTTCAAAGATTAGAGCTCTTTAGAGCAAGATTTAAAGCTTGAAATTGGTTTAAAGTTCATGCATTGCATGTTTAAAAATTGTTCATGAAACGGGTTTGAATTTTGGATTTAATTGAAACACCCTTGGGTCTTGATTTCTTAAATTGAGCTTCAAAACTTGTTATTCCATGTATTTGAAAGAGTTTTCCAGAAAAATGGGCCCAAGAGGATCGAATTTGGGGCATCAAAACTTGGTTTGAAACTCAGAGGTTGAATCTGGATTTTCCAGAATTTGGCCGTCCGCTCGAGCGGGGAATTCATGCTCCCAGTATTTCCTTCGACATGTTTTACAGTCCGCTCGAGCGGAGCTTTTAACGCTCGAGCGGGAAAATCGCGCATCCAGCATCTTGCACTGTGCATCAGTCCGCTCGAGCGGCGGAATGTACGCTCGAGCGTGGGCCTTTGTGTGCTTGTCCGCTCGAGCGGGGAAACCTGCGCTCGAGCGGAGGCCCTGTTCACTGAAAATTCTGAAATTGTTTTCTAAGTGCATTTTCGCATCCTCATCGCATCCTAGGCATTCTTAGGCCTAGTTTAAGGCATCTCAATGAGGATTTGGACATAGAACCACACCGAGGGAATTTAGGGATTTAATTATCATCCTTTCCAACTGTAAACTTAGTGTGTGTTCTATTTATTGATTGTGTAGGATTGGCGACTGGGGAGACACGCTCTAGCATATTGTAGCCCGAACTCTGTGAGTAACAGATGTGTAAAGATATGTTCAAAATGGTTATCTTTTGAATACTGTTTTGAATCATTTCTTGAATCGATATTATTTATTGAATGAATGTATGTCCTATTTCCTCAGACATTGTGGCATCCTTAGCACCTACTGTTATTGACTGTTACAGAGCTCTGTCGGTTTCCTTATGGAACCATACTGTTTACTGAATGATTGGCCATCATTACTGTTGGGTCTGTTAAGACTCGGTCTTTTTGGACCTATTGTTCATAGGCTATTGGATGTACCACATATGACTGTTTGACTGAAATACTGCAAGACTGAACGACTATTTAAATGAACTGATTTCTTTACTGTAAGGACATTCATTCATAACCTCTTTATACATTATGTTATTCACTGGGCTTTAGCTCACTGTTTATATATATATGTAGGTTCTCGTAATGGACGAGCTAGGAGCGTGGGTTAGTCCCCAGTTTTGTCAAGCCAGCCAATGTGCCTCACTGTGAGGTTCCGAGACGCCATGCCATGGCTTGGGGTGTTTTTGTGTCCCCACTAGTCTCCTACTGTTTTGTACTGTTGTACCTTTTGTATAGACTGTTCGACTGTACTGATATCGAGGGATTGAGTCCCCGTACTGAATGTATGTAAATGATTGTATAGACCGTACCGTTTGAAGTATATGAATGCATAAATGTATGAAAAATGTTTTTGGCATACAGATTATTACAGCTCAACGGACACTAGTTATTTACTGTATTGGCTTCCGCCAGCCTCGAACTCTGTTCTCTTGACTCGTTACTGCAGCCTTGGTAATCTCGGATTCTTGGCATTCTGATACTAAACCCATAGGGCCGGGTTTGGGTCGTGACACATTGGAAGCCTAATGTACCTAATGAATTGTACTCGTCCTGACATAGCTTATGCAATCAGTAAATTGAGTAGGTACATTAGTAACCTCAGAGAAGACCATTGGAAAGCGATCATTCGGGTTCTTAGATATCTAAGATTTACCTGTGATCATGGTTTGAACTTTATTCGATATCCAGCAGTACTCGAAGGTTATTGTGATGCCAATTGGATACCGGATACTAAAGATTCAAAAATCCACTAGTGGATATGTCTTTACTCTGGGAGGCGCTGGTGTTTCTTAGAAATCCACGAAACAAACATGCATTGCATGATCCACAATGGAGTCTGAGTTCATTGTTTTAGACAAAGTAGGAGAAGAAGTAGAATGGCTTCGTCACTTCGTAGAAGATATTCCAATGTGGCCAAAACCTATGCTAGCTATTTGCATTCATTGTGATAGTTAATCTGCAATAGGAAGGGAAAAAAATCATTTGTATAATGGTAAGTCATGACATATTTGTCGTCGATATAATACCATAAGACAATTGCTCTCAAATGGAATAATCTCAATAGATTATATAAAATCTAAAGAGAATATTGCGGATCCGTTAACAAAATGTTTGACAAAAGAGCAAGTGTATAGTTCATCAAAGGGGATGGGATTAAAGCCATTTACATAAGAGTCATCATAATGGTAACACTACTTATATGACTGGAGATCCCAATAATTAAGTTTAAAGGGACAACTAAGTTATGTGTGGCTCGCCAGAAATCACCAAGGGATTAAAATTCCCTACCTATTCCTATGGTGAGAGTGATATCTGCAACATATGTTGTATGTAGGGGTTTAAAGATAAGTTTTACTTTTAATGATTACTTATATCTTGATTTAGGCATAAAATCAAGAAGAGTATAAGAGATACTCATAATAAGAATCACCTATATGAGTGTCGAACTGGGGCCGGTTCTATGAAAATAAAGAGGGTAAATTCTTTAGAAGTACTCATGAACAACCAGGATTGTTCAAGGCCAAAATGAACACAACCGTGAGAACCATGATGTGTCAAAAGATATTTTGTGTGAAATCTATTGTCTTGGCTTACACAAACGGCTGAACAATTCAAGACATCGCGTCTATTGGTTAGCTAGTAAGTCTGATAGGTTATCACTAAGAAAGGTTCAAAGTTGAAAGCTACCTATCCTAATGCAAGATATTTTCGATTTATACTCTTTCAACAAATTCTGCATATTGTTACATTTTCGTTGTCTTCAAATTTTATTCATGTGGGGGATTGTTAGAAATGGTTTTGAAAAAATATGAAAAAAACAAAATTTTTTCTAAACTTTGGTCTAATTTTTAGGTGGGACCCATGCGCCAAAGTTGGCGGGTTTAAGTGATAACGCATTATATGCCGCGTTGTGATTCACGTGGTATATTTGGTTGCTCAAAACCATTATCGGGTGAATGAAAAATTAAAGCCAAAGAGAGCTCCATGGAAATGGAGTTTTGGTGGAAATTTCTTAAGGGTGTGGTTTAGGTTTGTCCCATATTGATTTGGTGGGAAACTTTGAGTGGGTTTATCAGGCTTAGAGTTGGAACTTGGGGTAGGCCCCAAAGGGCACCCAAGTTTTGTACAAAGGGTGGTTATGGGCAAAATGAGCTAGACCTATTGGATCCAAAATAAACACACGTGCGCGCTGCTACTGCTGCCGCCGTTCGTCCGGCTGGTCGGGCTATGCTGGGCTTGGGCGCAGGTATGTGGTTGTGTTGGGCTTGTCCGGCCCAATACTAATCTTTTTGGGCAAAAAACATTTGAATTTTATTTTATTTAGAAATAAAATCTTTCCGGTTTTTATTTCAAATTCTGATTGGAAATAAAATTCAAATTCAATTTTTTGCACCTCTTCACAAACAGATTCGAAAGTCTGTACAGATTCAAAACTGTTCAAATACAATTTTTTATCTATTCAAAATTCAAACCCCAAAACAGTTTCATATCTGTTTAACTATAAACCAAACAGATTCACATCTGTTTAATTCAAATTGAACAGGTCTTGCACTTGTTGAGTACTATCCGAACAGGTTTTTTACCTGTTGAGTTCAAATGTAAAGAGCTACCACTCCATCTATAAATAGACTAGTCTTTCATTTGGATTTGCACTAAAATTTTCGTCCATAGTTCTGCTTTTGTTCTCTACATATTTTGTTGCATTAACTACATTAATTTTCTATGAGAAAGAATGTATACACTTAGTGTGTTCGTTGTGCGAATAAATTGCAGTGCTGCATTTATTCATTGTTGATCATTTTATCTTGGGAGATAGACGTCCACATTCTAAAAGTACCGTGGAGATGACAAATCTGTCTTAAAAACACCGTGTCTAACACTGGACTTGATCAGAATATTGTTCAAGAATTTAATCAATCAAGTTGTTAATTTATTTTCTGGTTTATTATTTATTTAAATCAGATTTGATTTTGGTTTTGTAACAAAATAAAAATCTGTTTTTATTTATTTTTATTTTATTTTTCTGGTTTGATTTTTATAATCAAACAAATTCTCTCATTTTCTTTTATTTCTTCTGTACTCTATTTGTTGATAAGTACACAAACATAATTTATTTTTCAAATACAATGAAGATTGTCCAACAGTGTTTTGGAAATAAATAAATAAATTTAACGATAAAGAATCTCATGCCTCTCTTAACTCGGATGATGGGGGCATTTGATCGTACAACCACCAAGAGGCTTTAGAGAAGCCTTTTCATATTGGGTTGGGCCTAAATAACTCTATTCCACCCATATCAAATTAACAACTAACCCAAATTGTAGGTGGTCCTAGTCAGCGCCCAGGGCCATAACTTTCCAAATTTGATTTTTTCTGGGTTTGGATATATCCTAGCCCACCATGAAAGCAGCCTGAGCTCAAAGTGAGAAAATCAACATAGACATAATATAATCAATGGAAAATATAATCAGTGGGGGTGGTGCTGGCAATGTTGGTGGTGATGATGGCGATAGTAACAGTGGTGAAGTGGGACATCAATGTAGTAGTGGTAGTAGTAACGGTGATGGTGATGACGGTAGCAATAGCAGTGGTGGAGGCAATAGTGGGGCAGCAATGTGGTGGCGGCGGTGGTGGTGGTGATAGTGTGATTACATTGGTAAATTTTTTTAGTTTGGAAAGATAATTTCTCACTTTCTAAAAGTGAAAAATATTTTTCACCCAAATAAACTTATTTTTCTTTATACCAAATACTAAAAAATATGAATAATGTTTTTTCCTTGCAACTAAATCTGCTTATATATCCTCTTATTTTAGGGGGTAATCCAACTGCTTAAAAGTATTACTATAATCAATTTTGTTATATGAAATGTTGTTTAGCATGTTGTCTGGTTCCTTGTACTTTTCAATAACTTCTCTGGAACTTGAGCTTGCTTGTAGCCATTTCCAAGAGGTAAAAGCTCCCAATGCATACCAATTTTCTTTCATAATTCTCCTCATTGCCAACCAACTAAGCTTTACTATTCATAATTCTCATTAGAGTTTAGGACTACATTTTGCAAATGATTTTTTGTTTGTGGATATTAGTGACATTACAAGAAGAGATGTATATGTGTGTGTGTGTGTGCACATACAATTTTCCACGCTTCAAAAAATTAGACGCATTGTAAAGAGAGAAAACAAAAAAGTGTGTAATAAAAGACTAGAAATCTCTACATTATTCTACAGTTCCTCATTACTAATAAAAGAGGAAATCTAAAACTCATTCATTGATTTTAACTATTAGCTAGAATACAATACTAGTACCTTTGTATATAATATAAGCCTATATCACTGTTTGTTTTTATGTATAGAACATTCACCACACTTAGATGTTAATTGTCAGCTATATGTAACCGGAAAAACTCATGTAATTTATGACATTATTATATCCATTTACATGAGAGATAGCATTTTATTTAGCTTATTATTGCCTTTTTTTTTAAAATTATTTAATTGTTTATTTACATTGGGCTGGATCTTGGAAATTCAGGGTATGATAGTGCATGCATAGACTTGTCTCTCACAGTTACGCTCCACGTGAAGAGAATAATACATCATGGTTTTACTTTCTTAGCTCAGTAATATGCTTTTTTTGCTAAAGAGATTTCAGACGAAAACAAATTCCTAGTTGTCACGACCTCAACTCGCACCTATAGGTTCAGCGTCATAACTGGCCAGTAATCCTTGGATTACCGAAGGCCTCTTAACAAAATAACATATAACTAGGGGCTGCGGAAGAAAATATACAAAATATACATAGTCCATTGAGCTGTATTGACATATATGGGACAGACATTCGAAACTTTGTATTCAAATATTTATATGACGTCACATTACATAAGGCTTATGGCATCAAGCATATACAACCCAAAAGGTACTTATCCCAATATACATATAGACAAAAACAAACAAAAACATCTTTCCCGGGATTCATAACTTGACATAACAAAAAGGGAACCTTCCTGGGAGGCACGGTGGCTGGCTAACCCCAAACTTTCCATGCAGCAGCTTAGGCCTGGTCATGCGCTTGCTCACCTACATACATAATATAAATAGTAAGCAACAACCTAGTGAATAATAACAGAGTAAAGGGTTTTAATAAATGATATCCCCTACCAGATTCGGAAAATAGATTCATATTTATATTCTTGTTCAAAGCATAATAGAAATCAAATCAAATACAGATTCATATTCAGATTCTTCATGCCTGAGTAAACTTGGTACATTCAATAGTGTTAACAGATCATATACAGAGCATTACGGGTCATACTTGTCAGTTCCATAAGGAACCACCAATATTGGGAACGGATAACTTGTCAGTTCCATAAGGAACCTCCAGTACTAGGAACAGATAACTTGTCAGTTCCATAAAGGAACCTTCAGTACCAGGAACAGAAAACATACTTGAACCACAGAATTGTTGCCACGAGTACTTGTAAGAAACTGAACAATCATTCATTATGCAGAACATAACTTTTCATCAAATAGGCCTTATTCCATATACAAAAAATAAATAAAGTTAAACATAGCTTTATGAAGTTATTACTCATAGTTGGCTCCAAGGCAAACAGACAGAGTGGACAAATTAGATGTCTTGTGGCGCGTGACCTACACAGTTACGAAAGGAACACGTACTAAATTACACATCCGGAATCATTAACTTAATCATTTCTTATCTTGGTGTGTTTTTATTTATTATCCTCATTATTATGTCTTAATCTTAGCCTAGGAATGCCTAGGATGCTAAAATGTATTTGAACACATTTAACAAAACTTGCTAAAAACAGAGGTCCCGCTCGAGTGCAACTTCCTTCGCTCGAGCGGACATGCAAAATGTGAGTGGTCGCTCAAGTGCACATTCTTTCTCTCGAGTGGTCTGTAAAAGTACTGGTTATGTGATTTTCATGCTCAACAGACGCTTGATCGTGAGACTCAAGTCCTCGCTCGAGCGCAACTTCTATCGCTCGAGCGGTCTGCAAAATATTTGAACTTCTGGAAGCAGGCATTTTACGCTCGAGCCAACTTTTGGTAGCTCGAGCAGAAGGGAAAAAATAAAGGTGGTCGCTCGAGTGCAGTATCTGTCGCTCTAGCGGAGAGGTCGAATTTTGAAATTTTCAGATTCACCTCCAAGCTTCCAAACTCAAATCAAATACTTCAAAACTCATCCTTTTGGGCAAAAAACTTGAGGAATCATATGTGAACTTGGAAAACATTAGGAATTCTAAATCATTTCGCAAAATCAAAGCCCAAAAGCTTGCCAATTGTGCAAAACAAAACTCAATTCTTAGAAACATAACATGCATGTATTGCCTTGACTTCAAAACTTCCAAAACATGATCTAATAATACTAAATGACATGAAACTTGACAAATTCCCAAAACTAAGGTGAATTAGTAACATGCATGAGGAAATTCTTGGGAAAACAATTTTAAAATGCTATGAAATATGCATGTATGCAAGATATGGCTCAATTTCATCAATTTTAACTCAATCCTTGTACCATCCAACTTAATTCTGTAGAGTTCATGTCCTTAGTTTTACCTTGGGTTGACAATGTGAGAGCTAGAAGCTTGATTCTTGTGTTTCTTAGTCCAATTCCTTCAATTTTTGGCAAATTCCTCCCAATCTCAAGTGTTGATGTCAACCCTCACTCTTGGTCTCTTTCTTCCTCTCTCTCACGTTGTATAGGCTCAAAGCGATGAGTAGAAAGTGACTCAAAGTGGTGTATAAGCCCTTTTATAGGCTTGGTTAAGAAAATTAATTAACTCCACTAATCAACTAAGTATTAATTATTCTAATTATTTCGCTTTGAATCAAATTTCAATTAAACCTACCACAATGTTCTAAAAATTCCAACTAATACATATACCAAGTCGATTTCGTGATCGGATGGCGATAAGGCCTTTAATTCGCAGAACAAATTAGAAACAGAAACAGATATTCCTACCGCAGACAGATATAAACACAAATGATGTAATGCAAATGTAATTAACTCAGAATTTTACCTTAATTACTTATTAGGCATAATTAATCATGGTTAATCAGCTAATCACAGGTCGGGGTTGTTACAGTAGTTTCTTTCTCTCTTTACATGATTTGAGTCTGTTGTGAGATTGTACTGAATATGCGTTGCATGACTAAGATTCATATATTGTTTAGTTCATTAGAATAGAAGATAGAATAAATTATTCATTTTGTTAGAATATGTAGTTTTGTGTGTTGTTTTGAAAACTAGTTATTTCAGTTAGCTTTTAATGAAAAGATGTGCATGAAAGTAGAGAGACAATAGTTAACTTTTTAGTAGTGAGTTTTTGACTAAAATAACCTATTGCCAAACTTGTAAAAAGAAAAGAAATGTCCATTCCAAATAAAACTATCATTAACTAATTTAAGAAAATAGTTATTACATTAGGAAGTTAAAGAATAATTATTTTATTTCTATTTAAATTATTTTAGCGAATCAATCAATACTTGAAAGTATTTTATTTCTATTTAAAATTATTTTAGCGAATCAATCAATACTTGAAAGATAGGCTATTGAAGGTAGATTTTCTTATTTATTTATTTATTTATTTTTATAACATTTAGCAAAGCTCCTTGACAAGGCCAAAAGATGTAGGTATATGTCCTTCTCTTGTACTAATCACATCCCAGTTTCCCTTAGGTGAGAGATTCTCTTTGCACCTCACTCCACATATTACACTACACATTCATGCTAAAAATAAACCATTACATAAAAATAATCTATTCTGCCACAATTATATCACACAATCCGTAGCTAATCATAGTGATAGAAATACTAACAAAGGGTAAAAGTAAATTTACTTTTACTTATGCTTTAGGAGAAAAGTTGGCCTCTTTGGTACATTTTTGGTTTTAAATTTTTGAAGAAAAAAAAAAAAACCTTGTTTTGGTAAATTAATTATTTCTAAAAAATGTTTTCAAGAAATATTTTAAATTAATTTACCTTTTAGAAAACACCAAATTGAATTTTCTAAAGTGTTTTTCTGCAAAAATAGAATAATATGAAAGAGATGTTTAACTTTGAAATCTTCATTGTTTTTGTTTTCGAAAACATAGAAAACAAAAACGATGCCAAATTGAATCTTTAATTTCTGTAATTTTTAACGGGGCAAAAAATATGTTCCTCCCTTCTTTTTTTTCTTTTTTTTTTTTCTTTCTTTTGTTTGTTTTTGGAAAAGCAATAAGAATTCGTCAATTTCTCTTTTTTCTTTCAACTTCGTATTCAATCTTGAATGTAATTCCCATAAGGTCTATTTAATTATTTCTAAAAAATGTTTTCAAGAAATATTTTTAAATTAATTTACCTTTTAGAAAACACCAAATTGAATATTCTAAAGTGTTTTTCTGTAAAAAAAGAATAATATGAAAGAGATGTTTAATTTTGAAATCTTCATTGTTTTTGTTTTCGAAAACATAGAAAACAAAAATGATGCCAAATTGAACCTTTAATTTCTGTAATTTTTAACGGGGCAAAAAATATGTTCCTCCCTTTTTCTTTTTCTTTTTTCTTTATTTTTTTTTTGGAAAAGCAATAAGAATTCGTCAATTTCTCTTTTTTCTTTCAACTTCTTATTCAATCTTGAATGTAATTCCCGTGACACTACAAGAAAATACACTTTTGGCTACCACTTTTGGCTACCAAAACAAATTTAGTCGCCAAAAGTGTGGGAATTGGCTACCAAAATTAATTTTAGTCGGCAAAAGTCAACTTTTTAGCTACTAATTTTTTTTAGTAGGGGAATGTTGATTATTGGCTACTAAAAAAAATTTAGTAGCTAAAGATATTACAATTGGCTACTAAAAAAATTTTTAGTAGCTAAACATATCACAATTGGCGACTAAAAAAAAATTTAGTAGCCGTAGAGGTACCTTTAGCTACTAAATTGTTTAGTAGCCGAATGAAAATAAAAAAATTAATTTTTAATCTTTGCCGACCAAATTTTTGGTCGCGAAATGTCAAGTTTCGGCGACCAAATTTATTTTAGTCGCTAAAAATTTACTTTCGGCTACTAAATCTTTGGTAGCCGAATGAAAATAAAAAAAATTAATTTTTAATCTTTCCCGACCAAAATTTTGGTCGCCAAATGTCATGTTTCGGCGACCAAATTTATTTTAGTCGCTAAAAATCTACTTTCGGCTACTAAATCTTTGGTAGCCGAATGAAAATAAAAAAAATTAATTTTTAATCTTTCCCGACCAAAGTTTTAGTTGCCAAATGTCAAGTTTTGGCGACCAAATTTATTTTAGTTGCTAAAAACCTACTTTCGGCTACTAAATCTTTGGTAGCCGAATGAAAATAAAAAAAAATTAATTTTTAATCTTTCCCGACCAAAGTTTTGGTCGGCAAATGTCAAGTTTCGGCGACCAAATTTATTTTAGTCGCTAAAAATCTACTTTCGGCTACTAAATCTTTGGTAGCCGAATGAAAATAAAAAAAATTAATTATTTATATTTATATTTTTATTTTTATTTTTATTTTTATTTTTATGAAGAGGTTGTACACCACCATCCAAAAATATTAATTTTAAAAAAAAATTAATTATTAAAATAATATGAATTTCTTATTTTGTCCTTTTTTTAAATCCATTAATAATAAAAAATTTACAATTATGACAATTGATATTTCTAAAAAAATATACTATCAAAAGGTAATTTTGATAAATTAATATTTTTAAAATGTAATAATTGTATTATAAAAAGAAATGAAATTCTAAAAATAGACTATTATTTTGAGATGAAAAGTACAATTAAACTATTTATATTTTTTACATCATCATATTTCAATAACACTAATAAATTAAGAATAAATCAAAATTCACAAATAAAAGACAAAATATCCCAATTATTTATCATTTCAATAAATTTTTCAATATTATTACCAGTACTAATAGAAGACAAAATATCCCAATTATTTGTAAGACTTATTGATATTATTTCAGATTTTAAATTTTTCCTTAATTTTTTAATAATTAATTTTTTCAACTTTTTAAAAAAATTTTTACGTTATAAACGGTTAACAATAATCAAACACTATTGTTAATTTAAATTTGGAGGGAGACATTTCTAATTTAAATTTGAGGGATTTATAAAAGTAATTGGCGACTAAAAAAACACGGGTTGAGCTGGCTCAGAATTTTTAAAATTTTTTTTTTCCTTCTTTTATTTTTGATTTTCTTTCTTTCTTTTCTTTCTTCTTATATATATATATATATAATATAAGAATATAAGAATATAAAATTTTTAAATATATTATTATATTTTTCAGTAAAAAAAATATTATGACAAATATTTAAGATAATTTAATATTTGTAATTTATAATTTTATTACTTATATTTTTATTTAAATATAATTTTAATATATTTGTTACTTTTATTTAATTTTTTTTTAAATAATGAATTTTGTTTGTAACTTTTAATATATTTTTTTAATTCATTATTTACCGACTAAATTTTAGTCGGCGATTAGTCTTACAAAATTGAAAATTTGTGCTTCAGACTTTGGAGGGAAACTTTGGAGTGCTTTAACTTGAACTACCTGACATATTATTTCTTTCCTTTCCATTGCACTTGTGTTACATGGACCATTATCCCTCCCACCTCTGGTTTAGTAGTTCATATTCAAACCATGGGTTTTCATTCAATAGTTGATATCCGAAACACCAATGGTGTGGAAGTGTGAACTGAGCAAAAATGACCAATAGTGTGGAAGCTTCTCATATTTGATAGCAAAGTGGTTTTCTGCTTCTCATATCAAGGGGAGATCCAATGGATGTGGTGTTTGATGAAATGCCTCAAAGAATAACTCATCTTAATTGTAAATCAACTTTACATAGTATTAGTATGATTTGATATCAAACCTTCTGTGCTAGAGTCACCCATTAGATCATGTCAAATATTTGGGACACTAAACAAGCTTAGTTATAGATTAATTGAGAGAGAGAGAGCATGTCTGCTTTCTCTCTCTCATTTTCTCTCTGTCTCTCGCATATCTTTCTTCTCTCTATCTCTCATCATCTTCTCCCTCTGTCTCTCGCAAATATATTCATGATATTTAGTAATAAAAAAAAAGGCCGCAGAAAAATATTTGTCATTGACTACAGAAAATTAACTTTTATTTAAATATCATTTTAATATATTTGTTACTTTTATTTAATTTTTTTTAAATAATGAATTTTTTTGTTACTCTCTATTTTTCTGTATGTCTCTCTCTCTCTGTCTCCCTGTCTCTCTCTCTCTACCAAATAAAAAAATTTAATAATTTTTTATTCATTAAAATAAATATGAAACAAATACATTTTCAACCTTATTAAATGAAAAAAAAAATTCATTAAGTATAAAAAAAATTCATTAAGTATAAAATAAAATAAAATAAAATTATTCATTAAGTATAAAAAATTCATTAAAAAATTCTCCCTGTCTCTCCATTTTTTTTTATTTATTTTCGGCTGATATGCCTAATTTCCCCCCCTTTTCCTTGCTGATTTGCATATCCTCCTCCATTTGCCCTAATTTTCACAGACCATGCAAACCATTCTCTCACTCTCTCTCTCTCTCTCTCTCTCTCTCTCTCTACCTTACCCATTCTGGCCGATCATCATCACGGCGATCATCACAAATACGGCGTCGATTCACACCGATTTGACGAGCGATCTACACTACTTAGACTTACAGACTGAGGTATCTCTCTCTCTCTCTCTCTCTCTCTCTCTTTGTTTTCCTCTTCTTCTCTCTTCTTCTCTTCTTCTAATCTGCTTTTTTTTTTTTTTTTTTTCTAGTTCTAAAGCGAAATAGATGGTTAGATTGATCGATCTACAAGATACTACACTCAATGGCAGAATCGAAGTTATCGAGGTACCTCTCTCTCTCTCTCTTCTTCTTCTTCTTCTTCTTCTTCTTCTAAATCTTAACCGATTTTTTTTTTTTTGGTTCCGTTCTAATATTATTATTATTTTGTTTTGTTCGAGTTGAGGGTTTGGTTTATTGTTTTGTTATTATCGATTATTATCTATTTTGTTATTATCGATTATTATCTAATCTATTATTATCTCTGCTTTTGTTCCAAACTTAATACACGTGTTAAGGGTTCTATAGAGAAAGGAATACAGAGAGAAAACCACAGAGAGGTTTGGAACAATCTCTTCAATCTCAATTTGGTTTATTATCTGCTTTGTTATTATCGATTGATTGAACAACTGCTCTAAACCGATTGATTCGATTCTAAACCAGATTGATTGAACAATCTGTTTTGTTATTATTATTAGCCTTTTATTTTATTCTTACTTCTATTATCTCTTAAAATACTAACATAAATGTAACAAATTTTATTATATAAATCAATAATTATCAAGTTGAGATATAATATGGATTTGACTTAGGACTGGTAAATAATTACTTGATCTTGACAATATTAAAAGGGAGGAATAGGTTTAAAGTGAAGTTTTTATGTCAGAAAAATATCTCTAATACTTGAGTTAACTTTAATTGAGACTGTGGAAGTATGGGCAAAACATTTTAAGGTTAAACATTCTTTCAAACATTGAGGCATAATTTACTGGTTTAAATAAGAAGAGTAATGAATTGTTTGAGATTACTTAGAAAAATTAACAAGATTTAAAAACATGTTCAAGTTTAGTGTATTTATCTTTCTAGTCAATCCCAAACATGTCCCAACTTAACTTGTTTTCAATTTTTAATAAGTGTTTAACAAGTGGAACATAAATGTAAGCTTGAGTAACTTGGTCTGTTTTACTACCCAAACAACTGGTTTACATTTTTTTGGGTGGGTAACTAGTTTACATTTTTTTAGGAACATTTGTTAGAGCCTCTGTGTCACCCAAAACATGATCAAGAAAAGAAAACAAAAGTGTCTTCAACTGAAATGTGAGAAGAGCCATTATTGACTAAACCTTTTTTTCTTTCTTCCTAATCACATCATTAGTTTAGTCATATTCTCAACCTTTCTTTGTCATATAATTTTAGTCTTACTTACCACAAATAAACATGATTATCACTTGGGCTCCACACTAATCATTTATTTGCAAGCTTATATATCAACATTAAATTAAGATTTTTAAAATTAATTGTATGATCAAAACTGCACATGCTCTAGAGCACCATTTGTATGATTAAAATTAGAACTATATCTCTTTGCTTTAGAGCACCATTTGTGATGAGTCCAATTATTCTATGAATTTATTGTAGCCAACATTCTATATCTGAGTAAACTGTTGTAGCCAATTAGTGAACATTATGTTTTTGCCTCGCCCACTAGAACATTGAACTTTGGATGCCCAGGAGAAGATAATGGAAATTGATAACATGTCATGTCTTATGAGGTTTGTTAAGTTGATGCTTTTGTGGAATTGAATGGCAGATTTGCAGATTTATGAATGGCAGATTTATAGTATTATGTAACGCAGATTTATAGTATTATGGCAGATTTATAAATGGCAGATTTATAGATTTATGAATGGCGGTTATGAATGATGATTTGCAGATTTATGAATGGCATTGGCAGATTTATGAATGGAAGATTTGCAGATTTCTGAATGGCAGATTTATAACTTGGCTGATACACAACACACCACACCACAATTGAGGCCTTAATATAGTATTATGTAACCCAAGGTTCTTCTAGAATTAATGAATTAGTATAGACATAAAAGTTTATGAATGGCAGATTTCACTTTTATAGTTTTTTTTTATTTTAATCCAAACTTACACTGGATTGTTGTTTCCCATATTCATTTATTTGTCCATTTTACACTTGCTTTGTTTCCCATATTCATTTATTCATTTATTTGTCCATGAATGTCTCATTTCAGCATCTTCTTTTCTTTTCTTTTTTTTGCATCTTTTGTAGCATAGTTGTCAATCAATATAACTAACCAATCCTGTTGGATTACTAGTGATGGGGTCAAAAAGGAGTTAGTTGAAAAAATATGGAAGATTAGAATTTTAGTTTATTTATGAGTTTAATTTATTAATGAAGTTGAATTTGTGTAGGATTTTATTTCTTAGTTTAAATTTGTTTCCTCATTGGAATTTATTAATTTGGTTTGCCTATATATGGCTTTGGTGTAATGAACTATCGCTTTTGGGCATTGATTGAATATTGAAGAACTGATATTGAATTGGGAATGTGTTCCCCATTTCTTATCTTCTCTCTTTATTTTATCTTCTCCTCCTCTCTTCTAATCCTTCTTCTTTGTCACTTTGTCGGGTCAACTAGGCAAAGAAGGAATTCTGAGATCTCAAAGCTTCACAAGTTGAATCAGAGAATACGCCATACAGTTCATAAATATGATGAGGTACGCCATACAGTTCATAAATATTTTATATGGTTTCTGATATTGTTAGTAGAAAAAGGATCTGTGAGTGATATTTCCACTTCAATCAGAGAATATTTTAGATTTAGAGAGAGAGAGAGAGAGAGAGAGAGAGAGAGAGAGAGTATTTTCTTGGATCCTCAAATATTTTATTCCCAACCTTTCAAAGTAACTAATTCTCCTGTTTGTATGAAATCAATTTGTAGATGTATAAAATGGTCAAGGACACTAATAAATTCCATTATGGTCAGTAGCATCAATTATTCAGGAAATGGACAACTTCTGTAGGAATTAGCCTTATCTGCTTGTCTTGTCTTGTATCGTATTATTTTCCTCCCAGTTAATTTTGTACAAAAAATTTACTCATCATTTTATAATTATTAATGGGGAACTGATATTACTTTTGGACTGAAATGCCTTTCTTAAATATATATGTTAATTCTAGTCATTGGCCAAAATTGACCGTTTGGTCAAATGCTGGTGTTCTCAAACCATTATGTAGAAAATTTAAAAATCCAGAGGCTTTTGGTGACTGTTGTTCACTTGGACTTGAATGCAAATGGATCTATCTTCCTTGTCATTAGTGAGACAACCTTTGAGGAAAAAAGGACAATTATAAACTGTAGAGTGAGGATACTTGTTCACATCCCATGATTATTTGTCTAGTCTCACTCATTGTCAGAAAGGTATATCTATTTTTGTTTAGATTACATAAAGTTAATGGGAGGTTGTATTTGTAATACCATGTGGATACGAATGAAAGTATCCTAAATTTGTTGCATGAAGAACAATGATTTCAATTCTTAGTCCCGTTAACTAGTGAATTTGGATGTTTGAGAGTTCACAAGTTTTTCATTCACCATTAGAGTCTTTCTTCGCAAATGAACAATCAAGAAGGGGTCAGATTGCATTTTCCACGCATAAACACATGGATTTTTTGCATGCATGTGTATTGCTGTGACAACCAATTTGAATATCAAAACATGTGTCTTTGTTAGACAAGAAGAAGACTTGATGTTGGAGCTGGGAAAGTTCCCAGTGATGCTGTATGAAGTTGTTACATTTAAAAGGACATTTGGTTAAATTTACGTTGCCTTCTGGTATCTTAGGTAAACTATATGTGGGGATTAATTTCCAGTACAGTAGTAGACTTTGCCGAAAGGAGGGTTTGGGCTTCAACTAATAGATTTGAACTTTTTATGTTGTCCTTTTTCACATCTTCTCTGTCCATATGCATATTCTGTGTATCTTTATTCTAAGCATTGCATTTAGAAATAAGCTAGTTGAGTAAGATTTGGTAATTTATATGCCTATTCTAGTTTAATATTTTGCTATTTCACATATTTATGTGCATGTCCAGTAGAGATATATAACCTGTCATAACTCATAAGATGAAACTCTCGTGTATTGTCCAAAGATTAAAAAACACCATCAAAAAAAAAGAAAAAGAAAAAACTGAGCTCTCATTAATAACTTTGGATGCTGAATTTTCATTCCGCAATGAACTTATTTTATACATTATTGATTCAATGTTTGGGATGAAGATGTGACTCTCTACTGAATTTTCATTCCGCAATGAACTTATTTTATACATTATTGATTCAATGTTTGGGATGAAGGTGGTTGCTCAATGAACTTATCTGATGATGTTAATCAAGTCTTCCCCCTTTGCGGAAGTTCAAAGCATTATTATATACTGCAAATTTCAGGTAACCCCATGAGGAGTTCTTTCCATATAGTGCATACCATGACCTTAGATAGTTAAATCCTTTGCTTAAATTGATTTTTTTGACAACAATATTCATACATGGTTAGCCTCTCATATACTTTCTTGATTCAGTTGAATCATACATGGTTTCTTACATATGAAACTAATTTATTCTTTACTGTAACTTATTTGAACTTGTCAAAATAAAAAATTAATAATAATAATAATAAATAAGGAGTTACCACAGTGGTCCTAACAGCAAGCCACACTACTCTGTGCACACCCAATAGAGCAACCCATAGGATACTTTTCACTGTGTGCTGCAATCAAATTAGGGGATAAATCTGATTTGTTGCTGGTTGATAAATCTGATTTATTACAACCTTGTTTTAACGAGGATCTATCTTGTAGGATCTATTTATTACACATTTTATAGGCACCAAAGTAATGAATTTTATTTAATCAATTATGTATAAATTTAAGCTGTATTCAACTTAAATTTTCTCTTCTTTGTTGCAGGGGTATTCAATTATTTAATCAATTTATGTATAAAGTTCATCCGGTCCAAATTAAGAGGTCGCATCGCTTTCTTGGCATGCCTTCAATTTGGACTGAAATGTGATGATTTTATAGAAAACCTGAGTAAGATTTGAAGTTATGGGTTTGTATTCTTTGAAACTAGATTGTTCTCGCTTTCATGGAGATTGTTCGGTTGGAAGAAGTGACATTAAGAGAATTCTGTTTTGTTTTGTTTTTTACAACTTATTTTGGTTCTTGCAGAAAATTCGCACAAGAATGTTGTACAATTCATAGGCGCATGCACACGAACTCCAAACCTGTGCATTTTGACTGTACTTCCAGTGAAATTTTTAGTTGTGTAATGCTATATGCTATTCTTAGATGATAATATGTATCACCATAAGGTATATTATGTTGTTGGAAAGTACTGTTATTCCGAATTGGAATTAATCCAAAATGTGACTATTGTTCCAAAGATTATGGTCTTATAAGTTATAACCTTGTGTGAAATTCTAAGTGATAATTCATCCTTGCTATGAGGAAAATTCTAAGTGATAATTCATCCTTGCCATGACCTGCCCTTTGAATGGTCCGAATACATTCATATTTGGCAAATATTAAAATTCAAAGACCGGTTGGTGTTTTGAGTAATGTTGATTGTGCTGTATTCATGATCTTAACTCTGTTTAGAAGAGAAATTTAAAAAAAAAAAAAAAAAACCGTTAAAGTATTTGGCTACCAAATATTTTGGTAGCCAAATATGCAATTAAATGTATTGGTGACTAATAATTTAGTAGCAAAACATAACCCAAAAAGTTTTGGCGACCAAATAATTTGTAGCTAAAACAATTGAGAATGAGAGAAACAAACTATTGGCCACTAAATTTTTAGTCACGGAATGCACCTTTTGCCGACTAAATAATGTTTCGTAGCCAAAGGTGTACTTTCGGCGACTAATTATTTAGTAGCTAAAGGTGACACCTTTCCCGACCACAACAATTTAGTAGCCAATAGACCTCATTCGGCGACTAAAGTTTTAGTGGCGGAAACATAACATTTGCCGACTAAATTAATATTAGTAGCCAAATGTGCTCACTTTCGGCGACCAAACGAAATTTAGTAGCCAATACTATCGCCGACAGGGCAAAGGCGACGAGCTTGGCGACCAAATATTTTGGTCGCTAAAAGGGTTCGGCGACCAAATTTTGGACTTTTGGCGACTAATATTTTGGTAGCTAAAAGTGACATTTCTTGTAGTGTGAGGTCTACCTAAGAAATAGATTTTCCATTAGAAGGAAGACATATCATTGATTGATTTTGAAGAATTGTATCACCCTTTCTAGGTGGAATGTTTGAATGATGATTAACAAATTACCTTCTTTTCTCATGCTCGAATTATAAATATATATATATATTTATATTCATATGCTTTTCATTACTATAGATATGAATGTCAAGGCAATGACCTATACACCTTTATACCTAAATTATTATTATTATTATTATTATTGGGTTAAATTTCTTTCAAATTCACATCTCAATTTGTGAGAACTTCAGAATTATTTTATACAAACATTTACATCTAAATTAGTATAAAAAAAATACACGTTTCTTTGCCAATAATCCAATCTCATATACTAATCACAATGATTATATTTTCTTTGACGTCTTAACTTTTGCTATTTTCTTTGCATGTATGTAAGCACACCATGACAGAAAATAGATACAAGAAAAAGGATAAGATATTTCTAAGAAGATTAAAGAATACAAAATGCACTACAAATTATTACAAAGTACAGGGGTAGAAACATGAAATGAAAAATAACAAAAACTACCTACTTTGCATAATTACCCTTAGAAGTTGCATCTACATTTTGCTATTGCCAGATAGCACTTCCTTCCTCCTCCATAATATTTAAATGACGAGACTAGCCAGCCAGCGAATTTCAATAAAATATAAAAGTAACTATAGTATAATAGTTTAAATTCACACTCTTTTGTTATATTAGATTATAGGGGCACAAGGCTTTTGGAGATTTTAAATTAAACATTCAAATGATGCCTTTTATTACTAGACTATTGAAAAATTAGAACCTTTTGCGATAATAATTTGTTTGAGATCTATTTTGAATAAAAATTAGTAGTTCAAATTTATTCCACTCATAAATCTCACACTTAATCAATTTAATTTTTACCACACATACCCATTGTAGTAAATTATGGATTCCTAATTCTGAGAACTTAGCTTTTTTAGATAAAAAAATGTATAGATTTAACAATTTTAAACTATATCCTTTAGAACAATAAATGGATCCCATACAAATAAAATAAAATAAAAACTTATAAACAATTCATTAAGAATGCCAAAATCACAGCAAGAAATTGAAGAACCCTCAACATATATTATATAAATCCAGTAACACAATGGAGAGAGAGAGAGAGAGAGAGACCATTAAAGATTTAATATTTGAGTCAACTCTTAAAAGCTTTCATATTAATTAAAGATCTGGAGATTTCCTTTTAAAGAGCAAAAGTATAATAGCGGAATTTTGTATGGTCTCTACCCATCCCAAGTGTTCCCAACCCAATAATTGTTACGAACTAAAAAATTGTAAATTTTAATCACACAATCAATTGAAAATCTATGGACATGTAACAGAGGATACAAATAAACAAGAGAATATCAATTATCAAAAAAAAAAAAAATTATAAATCAATTATAAATTTTACAAATATTAATAATTAAAATTTTAATTTTTTTCATGAATGTGTAATAAATTTTTTGAAGCAACACTAAATGGTAAGTTCCCCTAAATAAAAGCTAACATTTCCATTTAAATAAGTCAATTTGCACAATGAATCGAAAGATAAAGGGTTTCTCTTAGGATGAGCGGTAAATTCAATCATTCTAAGTTTAACTTACTTTACGTTGTTTTTGGTTGAGGGGTTTGGTGGAGGAATTTAGAAAGAAAAAGGGAAAATGTGTGTGAAACTAGGTAAAATATAGGTATATTTTATTCACATTTCACTCATCTTTTCCATTTCCTTTTTCTTTTCTAAATTTCTCCTCAAATCCCCCAACTAAACACTACATTAATGTTACTATCAATCATAGTTTATGCATCTTAATTTATACCTGTGATTTACAGATAATTACAGGTTTCTAATATGACTCGATATTGGGATTCCTAGTCAGTAAAAATAACTTTAAAAAAATTAAAACAAAATGGGTACAAATCAGTCAATGAATGTCATTTTGGTTTAAAGGGCCTTTTTGATGGGCTCCATGAATTGGACTGTAACTTGTAAGAACACATATTTATCAGAGAGTGGTTATTCGATAGCTTTAAAATATTATTTTACACAACTTATTATTTGGTACTAGTCAAATTATTTCTTATAAGGCTTAACCAATCAATATCAAGGTACAGTGACATTGCCTAATAGCAAAAAATAATTTCTCATTCATCACAAGACCAATAATACCAACTCTCTAGTTGTTTGTTATATGTATAAAATAATTGTTGGAATCTGAGAAGGTTTTGATTAATTAAGGATAGAATCATAGAAAGTAGGTGATATGGTATTACCCAATTTGTTAAATATTATATAACAACTTTTTGATGAGAAAAATAATAGAGGGAATGGTTTTGGTTTGGATTAATCAGTAATAATTAACCAATCATGATGGGATTAAGTACACCCATGTCAATTGCATTCTATTAAAATTGTAGCTTTGTGGAGCCCTATTATATTGACATGGATTCTCTCCGAAATATTGGAGTCGGTGAAAATTATGCCTAGAAATGCAGAATAGGCTTATCACTAGAAAATAATTTGTTTTTAAAAATTATTGGTCAATTAACAAATTGAATTTCAGATCAAGAGTGAAAAATAAAGTACAAAACAAAAAAATAATTAACTGACTCATTGATTTAATGTGAAAATCTTATGAAAAAAACTATTTTATGGAATAAAAATCACAATCCCGACACTTCAATTAATCCACTAAACAAATTAAAAGTTGGCAAGTTGAGGAATTATAACCATACCCTAATTCAAATAACTTTGATATCCTCTCCATACTCTACGAGCTCAGCTTGACTCAATTAACCTCCTTTACTTTACTAGTTTACCACGAAACTCCACGCTTCGATCTTTATAATAAAGGTTTCATTTACCTAAATGATGACAAGATGTCAACACGATGCAGTATAGCGCACAGTGTGAAAGTTTTTGTAAAAACACTGCAAGGAAATTTTTCTAGACATGCAAAGTTTGGAGAATACTCAAAACTCTCTCTAAAACTCTAAGAACTACTAAAAATAAGAAACTCAAATCCTAAAGACAAATTAGGGTACTGTATAGGAGAATGAGATTGATAACCTAAAACATGTCAAATTAGCCCTTTTCCTGCAATCAATCAAAGTGATTGCTCCAATTTGGAATAAAAATAACATTTTAGTGCTTGTTGGCAATTGATCTCTGTTGATGGCAATTGATCGCTTAGTAGTCACTTGTTGGTGATTAATCCTCATAAATACCTTGGCAATCTCTTACCTTTGAAAATATGCAGACTCACCGTATGCATCAATTCAAGACTTGATGATTGTGGACGAGCCAGACCTGATTGGACTATCCAGGAGCTGAAGCCTTGCAACAAACACCATTAGAGTTGCCCGGCAGGGGTTGGCCGAATAACCCCTCCGGTGTGGGAGTAAGTAGACGAAAAAGATAGGGAACTCTCTCTAGGTGTAGAAAGAGAGAGAATGTATATTGAATTAGGTTGTGTTTAAGTGAGTATAGTTTAGCTCAACTTAGTTACCTTTAATGTGAAGTGAGTGGAGTTTATATAAAACATCTTACTTGTTGCCCAAGGTGGTTTCATGAAGCTTTAATGCTGTCAGGCTCCTATTAACATTGCTCAAGGTAGGAGACCATCAAGTAATTGATAATGGGTGCATATACTCATTGTAACCATGCTTGTAACATATCACATTCCCTTGATCAACTGTTTCCGTGATTCTGGAGAGAGAGGACCAGCTGAGATGGCAGCTTGCACATGCATGCATTCATAACTTCTATGTTTCTCTGGGAGGTTCCTTTAGCTCAGTACCGTTGTGCCCGGCTTGGCCTTTCACAAGACTGTTGGTAGAGATAGGCTGGCCTATTTAGATATCTATATGTGGGCTCGGCCCACTTTGGTTTCTGATGGTGGGTTCGATCCATAGTTCGGTCTAAAGATTAAGTCCTGTAACTCGGCCCAACCTAGCATTGCGGCTGGACTAGCCTTTCTAATACAAGTTGGGCCCAAGTGCTTGACGACTTGGGTAAACTGTGTGTTATGGAGATGGGCTCAGTTGGCTGGCCCACGCATTCGTCTGACCCACTTGGAGTTGGGTTTAGTGGATTGGGCCGACCTAAGGTTTGGATCCAACCCGTTTATATTCTGCCATTTCATTTGCCCCCTAACTTGCGCTAAGGTTTCCTTTGGGGGAGCTACGGTCCAATGCCCCAACCATCGTATCTCTTTGGATTTGCTCCAGCTTGGCCTTAGTGGCGGTTCAATCCGTACACACACACTTCTACGCGTGTCCTTTCACTAGAACACGTGGCAACGCGGCACTAGTGTACAGAGATAGTGCGTCGAATCCATACAAAGAGACGTGATTTTGTACCATCACACTGTTCGGGGGTTATAAGTACCCTAGAGCTGTCGTCTCAACCTCTTCGTGTGCTATGAATTTTGAAATCCCCAAAACCTTTTCACTCTCTCTTGCTGGTTTTTACGGTGCTTTGCCCAGACACTTGCCGCCACTACTGAGGGTTGCGAACGCTGCCGTTTTCGTCCCAGTTTCAAGGACCTTTGCTTCTTACCATTTCTTCATCGAATCCTTATAAGTTTTCTTGGAACTCCTTTTTTTTCTTGGTTTTATGTTTATATCGCTATTGTTGGCCCTTGCGCCACTGTTTCTGACAACTGGCGTTACTTCTCTTTTTCTTGTTTAGTTCAATTCTGCCCTTGCCTTTCTAGGTCTAGACAATGGGAAAATTTCGTGCATTGGTGAATACCCTTGAGGCGATGGCCTTGTTTTGTCGTGACTACGGTATCCCATGATGTTACCCTTATACTAGCTAAGGTCGATGCCAAGCATATGGGTACAAAAAATACTACTACTTTCCCTGTTACTGCTATCGTTGAAGGAGGGTTCGGTTCTCTCTGAAACCGTTAGTCTGCTGCTTTTTGCACCAAGTCCAACTTACCCCGATACAAGTATCTGTAAACTTGTTCTGAGTCATTTGCGGTGTATGTGCTCTGAATAGATTATTAGGCTTGAATCTGGACATCTGGGACATCTTGGGTTGTTATGCCCTTTCTCACAACAAAGACCACAGTACCTATTACCTTTGTGTCCATCTCATGGATGTGAAACTAGAGGTGGGGGTCTCTGGCCCTTCTATCATTGTTACTGATCTTGCTTCCTCAGTTGTTGAGAGAGCATAAAAGTGGAAGAGAGAGACTGGCAAGGCCATAGTCGAGGAGGCTTTTGAGGAGCCTGTTGTGGATTAATCTTTTGAAAAATAAGAACTGCCCATGCTGCACCAAGGTAGGCCCATTTCCACTTTTGATTCAGTTGTTGTTTCTAGAGATTTTGCTTTTGATTTGACCAAGACTTTGTTGATGCCGATGGATATGGCAGATTATAACGGACCTCGCAATATCTCAATTTTGAAGGGTACCCTTCAAATGATGATTGCTGTGAGTGCTGCTATATTTCTTTTTTGTGTTTTAATTGGTCCGCACTGTTTCCTTTATTTTAGTACCTTGTTATTTGCTGCAGTGTATCCAAAGGATGCATCTGTCCATCACCCGAGCTGAAGCGCTGGAGAGGGCTGTGCTGGAGGCCGCCATGAGTGCTGGCAGGTTGACAATGAATTTAGAGCCCGACAAGGAGGGCCGGAGGACTGCGGAAAGGGAGGTGTTTCGTCTGAACAAGGTTGTCGCTTCTGTTAAAAAGTCAAAAGAGGTTCTTATTGGGGTACATGCCCAACTTGAGGGGAAAGTAGCTGAGCTGGAGGCGGTTATAGTAGTGATGGCTGCTGAGCGTTCAATTTTAGAGGCCAAACACTGGCAGCAGGGCTGGGATGAAGCTGGAGCCACCTATAAGGAAGAGGTGTTGGTACTTCGTGATAAGCTTCTCCTCAAGGGTTGGACGAGTGCCTTAGCTGCTGTTCAAGTTCTTGAAGAATCCTCTCTGTTTCAAAATGTTCCTGTTCCCTTGAAGTCCTTAGGTTTGAAGACCTCTGCTACCTCTGCTACTCCTCTAGTAAAAGTGTCCCTAGAAGCTGACTCTGTAAACAAGACTACGGGGAGCGGTGCTGCCAATGAAATAGTGAATGTTGAAGGGTGTGAGACCCTTGAGACTGAAGCTATGGAAGATGTGGTTAAGGAGGCTCCTGTTTTCGTAGGAGGTTGGAGTTGCCTCTATTTTTCTTTCCCGAGATGACATGGACAAGATTGCAGACGTTGCCCCTAAAATCCCTCCTATTAATGAGAGTTAAAGTGGCATTTTGAAAAGACTTGAAGTTGTTTTACATTTGTTTTTTTGTTTTTGTTTTTGTTTTTCGTTTTTTTTTTTTTTGCTTTTTGGTGTGCTGGAGCTCAGTCTTCCTGATGAGTTGCCCCGTTATGCTTGTTAAGAAAATTTTTCTTCTTTCTGTTGCTGTTTATGAGGCCAATTGTGCCTTTGGATGATGGAAACCTTTTATCATTGCAATCTGATACTTTCTAGTTTTAATGCTTGTGTTGTTTGCCCCCAGCCAAGCATTGTTGGGACCTCCGGGCCGAATGGCTGCTCGGTCTAGTTAACTAATATGTTGTCCAACTATGCTTGTTTTTGTACTGAAGAGAGGAAGCCTTACTTAGGTGTAGGTTGGTTCTAAAAAACAATTGTTTGCCCCCTCCTGGAGCTAAGTAAGAGTGATATTGAAGAAATGGCTCATTGGCAAGACTGCTCAAGTTTGTCACAACTTTGATGGCACAAGTGCATTTGAATGGGATAAAGGTATAAAGAGGTGTCTTATTCAGGTCCATGTTAGTTTGAAAAAAAACAATTGTTTGCCTTCACCTGGAGTTGAGTAAGACTAGTGTTGGAAGTTTGCTCCTGATAGAATTTAGTTGGGTTTGTTCCAACTCTGTCATGCAGCAGTACTAAAGTGTTGATGTGTTTTATACTTAAGAAATGCTGTGATTTTCAAAAGAGAAATGTTTATTGAAAAACTAGTTAGTGCGGTTTCCACCAAACAATTCCACTTCGTTGAGTTCCATTTTGGTTGCTAAACATAATTGCACCATGCAATTCCACTTGGCATGCTTGAGTGCAAACCAAAACTAAATTCCGTTCGGTTGCTCCGAAACAAAGTTTGTTTGGTTGAAACCAAAGCTAATTCCGTTTGATAAACTTCAAAACTAAGTCCGTTTGGATGAAACCAAAGCTAATTCCGTTTGGTAAACACCAAAACTAAGTTCGTTTGGTTGAAACCAAAGCTTAATCATTTTTATTTTGAAATATGCCCCCAGGGCTTGGATATAAAGACTAGGCTAAGTAATAATCTGTTATGACCATAAAGCTTTATAGGTGCTGGAAACAAAAGTTCAAAGAAATGGGGAGATATTCTCATTAATCAAAAGATGATTGCTTTTACACTTGATGGATGGCTTGGAGGTATTCTACTGATAATACTTCTTGAGATTTGTTACATTCCAGGGCCGAGGTATGGCTTTGCCCTTGAGATTCTCCAAGTAGTATGCTCCATTCCCAGTTACGACTGTGACTTTGTAAGGACCCTCCTAATTAGGTCCCAACTCCCTTCGCCAGGCACCCTCTTATGGTCCATAACTTTTCTCAGAACCAACTCTCCAGAAGTAAATTGCCTTAGGAAAACTTTCTTATTGAAACTCTTAGTAAGCTGGTGTTGATAAGCTACAAGTCTGATTAGTGCTACTTTTCTTCGGCCTTCTATTATGTCCAGCGCTTGTACAATAGCTTTCTCATTACTAGCATCTTCAAATAATTCCAATCAGAGGGTTGGGAGACTGACCTCCAATGGAATAAAAGCCTCCATTCCGTAGGTTAAGGAACATGGTGTTTCCCCTGTCAAACGCTGTGCCGTGGTTCGGTAGGCCCACAACATATGGGGTAACTCTTCGACCCACTTCCCTTTTGAATTCTCAAGCTGCTTCTTTACTCCGTTAATGATGGTTTTGTTTAATGACTCTGCTTGTCCATTACTCTGCGGGTAGCCCGTAGAGGAGTTCCGATATTCAATCCTGAGATCAACATAAAACTTCCTGAAAACCTTTCCGTTAAACTGTGTTCCATTGTCTACAATTAGTACCCGTGGGATGCCAAAATGGACCACGACATTCCTCATAACAAACCGCTTTATGTCTGCTTCTTTGATGCTTGCCAGTGTTTTAACTTCCACCCACTTGGTGAAATAGTCGGTTGCAGCGATGAAGAATCGTCTGTTCCCAGTCCTTCGTGCCAACGGTTCAATGATGTCCATGCCCCATTAAGAGAAAGACTGTGGGCTAATAAGTGGGTTAAGATATTTGGTTGGCTGATGAATTAGTGAAGAAAACTTCTGACACTTATCACACTTCTGAACATACTGTTGTGCATCTTACTGCATCTGTGGCTACCAATATCCATGAGTGAGGGCATGGTGCGCTAGTGACCTTCCACCAACGTGGTTTCCACAAATCCTATCATGAATTTCATAAAGAACATTCTCGACTAGATTTGGATGCACACATAGCAGATAAGAGCCAAAGTAGGAGCGTCTGTATAATTTCCCAGATGGTGATATCCAAAAGCGGGCTAATCTGTGTCGAATTTTATTAGCCTTTTCTTGTCTTTGGGGAGAGTGCCAGATCTCAGAAAAACAAGTGTTGGATCTATCCTGCTCGATTCTAAGTTAGAGTAGAGGAATGAATCTCGAGAGGCAATTCTCGGTTCTGATATAAACTCAACCTAAACTTTTCTAGCATCTTGAGTGTCTACTGACGAGCCAAGGTAGGCTAGAGCATCAACATGACTGTTTCTGTCGCGATTGATCCGTTCCACTCATATAGATTGGAATTTCTTAAGTAAATCTCTTGCCTTGTTTGCGTACATAGCCATTCTTTCATCTCTTGCTTCATAGACTCTAGTGAGTTGGTTAACGACCAATTGAGAATCACTGAAAACCAGGAGTTAATCTATACTGAATTGTTCGACACTACGCAATCCAGCCAGTAATGCTTCATATTCAGCCTCATTGTTAGAGGCCTTCCATCCAAGCTTCAGAGCTTGCTCCTAGATGAATCCTTCTGGTGATATGAGTACCACCCTTGCCCCCGAGCCTCGGTTATTGGATGATTCGTCAACGTAGAGCTGCCAGATGTCACCAATGAAGAGTTTCCATGCTTCTGAAGCACATTGTTTTTCCAATTTGGTAGTGCGTGGCACCTGTATCGAGCTGGAGTTCTGATGTTCAATGCTCTGGGTGGGAGCAAATTTGATGATAAAATTCGCCAAGATCTAGGCCTTGATTGCTGTTCTAGGATGATACCGTATGTCAAACTCACCAAGCTCAACCACCCATTTCACTGTTCAGCCTGAGAAATCAGCTCGGCCAAAAATAGATCTGAGGGGGGATTCAGTAAGGACATTAATGGTGTGACCTTGAAAGTAATGTTGTAGCTTCCTTGAGGTGATAAGCAGGGCGTAAGCTAGCTTTTCCAATGGTAGGTTTCGTGTTTAACCATCTTGGAGAGTCTTGCTGATGTAGTACACCGACCTCTGTTCCTTTTCAACTTCGCGAATCAGTACTGTGCTTACTCCATGATCTGAAACTGTTAGATACAAGTATAGTTCTTTCCCTGGTTTTGGAGTGGAAAGGAGAGATGGTGTACTGATGTTTTTCTTGAGGTCTTGCAACACTTCGGTAAATTTGGGACCCTATTCGAATGCAGTCTTTTTCCTTAACAGTTGAAAGAAAGGCTTCATTTGATCCGAGGACTTGCTAATGAATCTATTTAGGGCTGCCGCCATTTTAGCCAACTTCTGTAGTTCTTTGGTCTTTATCGGTATCTCTATTTTTTGTATTGCTTTGATTTGATTCAGGTTTGCTTCAATTCTTCTGTGAATTACCATGTACCCCAAGAACTTCCCTATTCCTACCTCAAAAGTGCATTTCGAGGCATTGAGGCGAAGTTCATGGGTTTTTAGGGTGTTGAAAACTTCTTTTAGATCTGTGAGGTGGTTTGTAAAAAGCTTGCTTTTCACCACCGTATCATCTATATATGCTTCCATAGTTCGACCGAGTTGCTCTCTGAACATCCAAGTCACCATCCACCGGTAGGTTGCTCCGGTATTTTTAAGGTTGAACGACATTACTTTATAACAGTAGGTGCCTCTCGGATTTATAAACGTTGTCTTCTTTTGATTTGGGCTGAACAGTGGTATCTGGTGATAGCCGCTGTAAGCATCCAGAAAGCTCATACGCTCATGCCCTACTGTTGAATGCACAAGTTAATCTACACGAGGCAAGGGAAAACTGTCTTTTGGACAAGATTTGTTAAGACAAGTGAAATCGACATAGACCCTCCATTTTCCATTCTTCTTTTTTACTACGACTGTATTGGATAGCCACTATGGGTATTGAATTTCCCGGATTGCTTCTTCTGCTAAGAGCTGATCAACCTCTATAATTACTGCTTCGGTTTGCTCAACTGAAGATCTTCAACTTTTCTACACAATGGGCCGAGCAAAAGGGTTAACGTTGAGCTTATGGTAAGCAAATTCTGGATTTAACCCAGGAGTATCATATGCTGACCACGCGAATACCTCCATAGTTTCCCTTAGCAAATCTAGCAACTGAAGTTTCTCATCAACGCCTAGCAAGGTACCAATAAGAAAGCACTCCTCTGGGTCACCCTTTTTTACCAAAACTTTCTCTAGATCCTCAATAATCTTCTCAGCTGGGGTTTCTTCGATATCTTCCAGGACAAGCTGTTTTACTTTAACTATTTAAACCCGATTGCAGAGCTGTTTAGCCTTCATGGCTACCATGAAACAATGCTTTGACGCGACTTGGTCCCTCGAGATCTGTTCCACTCCGTGCTTCGTTAAGAAGCGGATAAGCTGGTGGTAGGTTAAGGGGACTGCTTTCATTTAATAAATCCAAAGCCGACCAAGGATGGCGTTGTAAGGAGATGGAGTGTTAATGACCCAAAATTTTATTTGAAGGGTTTTTGTCCTAGCCACTATAGGAAACACTATCCTAGCAAGTGGTCATTCAAGTTGACAATTGAAACCGAATAACGGTGTTTCTGCTGGGGTGAGGTGTTGCTCAGAGAGACCGAGCTTCTTAAACAAATTATAGTACAGTATGTCTACGGCACTGCCCTAGTCCACTAGGACTCGTTCTACGTCGAATCGTTTCCCAATTCCCAAAGTTATAATTAAAGCATCACTATGGGGATATTGCATTCCTTCTAGATCTTTCTTAGTAAATGAAACAATACACAAAGGAGACTTAGGTACTATTCTGACCTTTTTTGGTGCTAGACCAATTAACATCACTTGCTGAATCTGTACAACTTTGGCAATTTCCTTTTAGAGTGTTTTTTCGCTCGTGACTGGCTGTGCCATGGATGACATTAATAACCAGTCGAGGTGGATACTCGGCATTTGGTTCTGGTGGGGGATTCCCCTGCTCGGTTACCACTTTGTCTGGATCGATGTATTCTTGGAGATGTCCAGCAACTACCAAATCCTCAAGGTGTTGTTTCAAAGCTCTGCAATTCTGAGTCATGTGCCCCCTGTCCTGGTGGTAAGTACATCTAAGCTTTTGATTGTGCCGAGCTGGATCTCCTAGCATCTTTGGTGGCCAAGTAAAGAACGACTCTCTCTTGATCTTTTCCATAATACGATAGATGGGTTCCTTGAAGACCGTGACAACTACTTCATGAGATTTGGACTTATCCACCTCATTTATCTCGATTCCTTGCGGTTCTCCTTGGCCTGTTCTTCGTCGGTTTCCTTGGCTCGGTTGTTTGGCCAAAGAGACTTTAATGGGAATTAGATCATTTTCGAGGCGAGCGTACTACTCAATCTTGGCACGTAAATCCTTTAGTGATGTGGCTGGGCGCTTGGTAAGTGATTGCCTTAACTTGTTCTTCGGCTACAAACCATGCTTAAAAGACATTACAGCTATCTGTTCGCTGCAGATATTTTCCTCCAAGTCATTATACTCTTCCCAGTACCTCATTGCATAATTACGCAGTGTTTCCTTCTGTTCCTTTCAGATACCGAACAAGGTGTCCGGCTCTTTAGACATTTTAGTGTTAGAGACGAATCTGGCCAAGAATTCTTCAGAGAGCTGCTTCCAATCATAGATCGATCCAGTAGGAAGACGATCGAACCATCAGAGTCCGGACTCTCCTAGACTAGATGGAAAGACTTTGCACATCAGTGTCTCATCTCGGTTCCACAAAGACATCATTTGCCGATAATGGCTGATGTGCGTGAATCAATCTGATTTCTCGTCATATGATGTGAATTTTTGTGGAGTGAATTTCTTAGGGGGTTTCATAGCCTCAATGTCTGGAGAGAAAAAAGAAGAGACGAGCCGATCCAGCGCTCGGTGCTGTCTTTAATGGACTGTTTTATCAAGGTGTTGAGCCTGTCGCTCTTGTCGTTGTTCATTTTCTCTGTTCTCGACTAACCAGGTATGTAAATCCTAAGGATGAAGAGGATATTTCAACTGCTGGCTGGCCGTTTTTTGCTTCTTAGCTATTTTCCGGCATGAACCACAAGTGTGGCTGCTCGCTGCTTCACTTTGCATCGGAATTGGTTAACTTCACTGCCCAGATTCGTTCCTTAGGACCTTATTCACTGGTGGTTCTAGGGATGGACTTCTCCAGTGTAGATGAGAGGGTTCTGATTGGTCATCTTCTTCGTCAGGTTGTCCATCATCTTTTTAAGTTGTGCCTTCAGTTCTTGTATCTCCATGCCTATGGAATCAATGATACGATCTCTATAATCTCTCTCCAATAGAAAATGGTGAGAAGAACTGCTAGCAAAGGGCGGCCGATGCTCAATAGATTTTGTAGTCTGGTTGTTGTTTCCGGTCCGCTCCTCCAGAACTGTTGGTAGCGCTAGGTCCTTATCCTTTGTCTTCTCCATCAATGGAGTTGATGATGATGGGATATCCTCAATTCCCATCGTCGGAATCAGAGGCAGAACTCAGAAATGAAGGGTCCACGCTCACCACACCAATTGTGCATACCGAATTCTGCACTTGATGATTGTGGACCGAAGCTCCGCACCTGATTGGACTATCCAGGAACCGAGGCCTTGCAACAGAGAGCACCATTAGAGTTGTTCAGCTGGGTTTGGCCGGATAACCCCTCCGGTGTGGGAGTAAGTAGATGAAAAAGATGGGGGACTCTTTCTAGGTATAGAGAGAGAGAATGTATATTGATTTAGGTTGTGTTTAAGTGAGTATAGTTTAGCTCAACTTAGTTACCTTCAATATGAAGTGAGTGGAGTTTATATAGGACATCTTACTTGTTGCCCAAGATGATTTCATGAAGCTCTAGTGCTGTCAAGCTCCCATTAACATTGCTTAAGGTAGGGGACCATCAGGTAGTCGATAATGGGTGCATGTACTCATTGTAACCATGCTTGTAATAGATCACATTCTCTTGATCAACTGTTTCCGTGATTCTAGGGAGAGGGGACCAGCTGATATGGCAGCCTGCTGTAGACACCCCATTTTTGACCGTCCTCAAGACTAGGACGTCACCGCTTGAACACTCGGTGATTATCCATGTTTGTGTTTGTTTGGAGTTCCTGAGTTCTCGCCACGCCTTGCCTCAGACCCCGAACTTGATCTGTTTTGTGTCTCGGTTTGGCACCAAACACTTGTGTTTTGCCTTTGAGGGCGGAATGCCTTCGAGGAATCCCCACATACCACCCAGGTGGATAGAGGCCACCGGTGGTCAGTGTTGCCACTGCACTATTTTGTGCTTGCCGGCACTTTTTGGCAAAATGACCATTTTGCCCAAATTACCATCTTGACAACCGCTTTTATGAGATATTTTTAGACAACAGATCACCTTTTGCTCCCTCCATACACGTGTATGGAGGGATGAGCCCTTAGTTTGCTTAGCTTGTAAGCTTTGCTTGCTTATATAAGCAAGGCTTCCTCTTGGCTCAAGGTTAGACATTGGAGGGCAAAACCGAGCTTATACATATATATATATATATATCTCCTTCTCTCTCTCTTGTGTGTGTGTTTTTGGACCAAAAAGTGTGATTTCACCTTACTTTTGCACCATTACACACACTACTACACCTTAATCCGAGATTGGGAGGCTTGGAGGTTTGTTTTGTGTGATCTTGGACTGGTTTTGATCACTAAAAGAGGGCTGGACCATTTGTTCTTCAAAGGATCTTCAAGGGTAAGAACATCACTTTAGATTCCCCATTCTTGCAACTAGTTTCTACCCCTCTTGTCTTGTGTTTTTGGATTTGTGTTTAACATAAAAAAGACTTGTTTTTCCTTGCTTAAGAACATTCATCAAGGTTGTTTTGTGGTTTGGATAGGGTCTCACCCTCTTAGGCCTTGTTTTGGCCATTTTGGAGCCTTTTCTTGAAGCTTTGCTTACTTGGTGTTTGTCTTCTCACCACTGAAAACCAGTGAGTTTTTAGTGGTGAGGAAGGTACTTCCAAGTCTCAAATAGGGGAGGGACACCCCTCTCCCCCTTGTCCTTTGTTTGCCTTTGTATTTGGTCTAAAGAGTAGCATGTATGTATACTTGTATTTAGCTTCATTTCAGAACTTTTTTGAGTGTTTTGGAGCATGTTTAACCTTTGTTTTTGGTCGGATTTGTAGCCCTTAGTGGGTATCTTATACTTGCTTTGAAATGCTCTATTATGCTAGGAAGAATCCCTTACATTTAGGTCATGTCCCTTGCATGTATTAGCCCCACTTCATGAAGATACTAGTATTATTTTGCCACATTTAAGGGCTATGAGCCACTGATTTTGCCATATATAGTGTGCTTGACATGGTTGTTTTGTATTCTAGGCTTGTAAGCCTCATGCATTTTAGTTCCTAGCATGTTCAACATTGATCACCCTCATGATTTGGCATCATTTGTGACCCTATTTCAGTCCATAAATCATGTGTGTATGTTTACATATGTGACCATTTTCATGCTTCAAGGGTGTCCCCTTTTATGTCTAGGAATTGGCATTGTGTATGCTTGTATGATTAATACATTTTGGGGCCGCCATATGTGGGTTTTGGGTATCATTTTGCATGATAGAAGTCTGTTTTTGGTTGTCAGATGCATGCAAGGTGTGGCCTTGATAATGGTAGCAAAGTACTCTCTTTGGTGCCCTCTGTTTTGGGCCTATTGCCTTGCATGCTTGCATGGGTTTTGGTCATCATTTTGGACATGTTTTGGCCACTGTTTAGGGAGGTTTGAGGGCTGTCCCATTGTAGCTTAGTCTACCATTGCATGTTTAGTGTATGTGTGTTGCATGCTTAGTCAACATAGTCTTGACATAAGACAATCCTATTGCCTTAGGTGTTCATGTTTGTGTCACACTTTGCATTGTGCATGCTTAGTATTGTATACTTCCCATGATGCGTTACATAGCATTTGGCATGCCTTACACTTTTGTGTCATGTTGCATTGTTGATGCATGTTTGCATGGATTGCATTTCATTGCTTGGTTTGGGGTGTCAAACCAAGTGTGGGAAATAAAGGGGTGTTTGTACCTTAAGTGACAAAACACACCTTAATTCCCATGTCACTAGGGCCCTTGACTTTGGCATGATAGGGACTTGGTTATCATTATTGTGTTGCATGCATTTTTTTTTTTTTTACATTGAAATGCAACCTTGGTATCTTAGGCTATCATGCACCAAGGTGCACAATTGATAGCCCTAGAACCAAGAGCCATGTTTCCTTGAGTCCCATTCATGATAGGAAGTATTGGCCATGCATAAATATGCTCAAAAATCCGATACCATGCACTGCTGCCTGCTGTTGCTGTCAAACTGTCTTCTGCAGGAATTTTGTGCCGACTGGCAGGAAAGAGTGCCGACCGGCACTGTATTTCTGGCCGATAGATTATTTTGCAGCCGGTGGCCACCACAAGCAGCCGGTGGTAGTTTCCTCCAGCCGGTGGCACTCAGCAGCATGCAAGGAAGGTGTTCTGGGACTTTGGCAAATTTAGGAGAAGCAGGGCAGTAAAAAACAGAGGTGGCAGTGGCACGGTGTAGGCTTTTCTGGGCAAGTCGGACTGAAGCATACATCATTCACGCATCCCGAGGCCCCTTTCTTGTTACATTACATTTAATTTGATAAATTAGAATTTTGTAATAATTTATTCATTTATTCTTTGGACTGTATTATTCTTTTGGTCCCTCTGAGTGAGGGCATATCTGTAATAAGTGTGTGTGAGTGGGTGCGTGTCTTCCAATCCCCATTTCTTTCTTCCTTTTATTTACCCACTTTCGATGGTAGATTAGGGCACGTCTAAAGTTAGTATACCTTATGCAATGCATGCGTGCATTCACGCATTTGTTTACATGCATCGGGCTCGGCACATCATGCAAATTGCATCGTACTTTCAATTCCGAATTGAATACGTGGTAGTCGTCGCATTTCATGTGCCATTTTTAGGGTAGCCGAGCCTATTCTAGATTGCATCTATGTCTGTGTTGCATTAGCTACTTAACATGAACTAGGTCATGCATGTTTGCTAACCGGGTTATTGTTTTTGGCACGGAGTACGATGTAAGTTTTACGCTTTAGCATACCACATGCGTATCAATGTTACCATGACAGTATGATTGCCATGCGGCTAAATGCTTATGTGTTATAAACTGTTTGAATGCCTGTGGGTGAAGGTTGGATCGCCTGAGTTGGAACAACTCATTAAAATCCGTATTTTAGCCTACTTGCGAGTAGCAAAATCTAACACGTTTTTCGAGACAAAACGGATATGCAATGTTTATTTCCAAATTAGGCGATCTAGTCTATACTTGTTTGCTGCGCGCATAACATAGTAATTCTAGGCTAATAATTGGAATAAGAGCATGTAATATTTTCAAAAATGGATATCACGGTTAGTAGAGGCCAGTCTTCGGACCCGGCGAAAGGGGGTGCTCATAGTGACCTTCCCCGATCGTACCCAAGCTCCTGAGCCAAGACCACTTTGGTGATGATGGACATGTGGCCTTCGGCACCGAGTCAGGGTTTCCTAAATTTCCCATTTTAAAATATTTAGGTGGCGACTCAGAATCCGCAAAGCATTCCATGTTTGGCACTACTTTTTCAAAAATCTTTTTCTTCAAAACGATTTGCAGTTGACTCTTTGGTTCAGATGAATCGACACAAAGGAGTCCGAATCAGAATCTGTGAGTCCCCTCAAGGCGTGTTACGCTTCGGCGACTCACGGGATTTTAGAGAGCTTGACTCGAACTCGTGATATCCTGTTTTGACTGCACTTATGTGTTTCTTTGCATTGCATGTGCATTGGTGCGCCTAGGACACCGTGTTGGCCATCTGCTATTCCTGAGCGGTTTGCTGGAGGCTTGTCTTGTCAAGGCATGACCATAAGGCTGACCGGTTGCGGGCTCTGCCAATATGGGAACACAAACCCCGGTTTTACCGGGGCACCCTTTTTGACCATTCGACCTAGTGCATAGTCGGAATCCATAGTGATCATTCCAAACTAGGACATGTTGCTTACCTGATATTAGGTTGTTTGAAACCGCTGCATGCATAGTGAAACCCTAGTTCCTGACAGAAATAGGACAGGGAAACCCTACCCCAACATAGGGGTGTTTTCACTCTCTTTACTTGCTATGTGCTTTGAAAGTGTATCCTTACAGGGAGTGCATATACCAGTTTGCAAGTCTGGGTATCAGGCCTGAGGGCACCGACAGCAGTGTTGTTGAGAATCAGTTATCTGTGGGTATCCGATTCAGACTTTGGGGCGTAGATTCGTAAACAAAGGATCGTGTTTGAGAAACAAGCAATACCGGTTTTGGCTATATATTATAATCCCAACCGTGTGTTGTGTGTTTATTTGTTTTACACCGTTATGCTGTCCGATTGTCTGTTTATTTATACACTTTATTTATCTTTTTATTAGGTAGTTGAGCACGATTGCTACCGACCCGATAGATATCCCCCAAGCACCCTGGGTCAGAGGTCGTCGACTCTTTCGATCTGAGGATCTGATAGACGGACAACCGGTGTACTACTCACTACCCCGATTACATTAAACGAGGTCGAAGGCAGAGGACATCAAGACAACAATACCAAAGAGCTTTGTCCACCCCACCTGTGCTCAGTAGGGATCGAGATTCTGTGTCACCGACAGAGAGAGAGTATATACCAGTAATCTAACCAGAGCAGGATAGTATGGCTAGTTTGGAGGAGATGGTGCGCCACCTTCAAGAGAGCATGAAAACAATGCAGCAGGATGCCGTCCGTCAGGCAGATTTGCCAGCAACAGCCACAGCAGTGAGAACAGCAGAGACAATTGCCAAAGAACAAAGAACCGGAGATCTGCCAGATCGCTCCTTCCCCACCAGGAGTCTCTAATGTCGGGGAGACAACCAATGTTCAGACTGATACAGAGCTGCCCACAGGACCACCCCCGACTCCAACCCTACCTCAAACCCAACCTCAGCTATCAAAAACGCCCACCAATCTACTGGACTCTCCCTTTGAGTTCGAGACTGATCCCACCGCACTCAAATTGAGCAAGCTTGAAAAGTTGTTCAAGAGATCCCAAGGGGTCAAGACTATCCCCGACATTGAAGATGGTTACACTGACGCAGCTGTGACGCTGCCCGACAGATTCAAAATGCCTCATATTGATCGATTTGATGGGTCCGGGGACCCCATGGTACACTTAAGACTGTTTTCGGACGTTCTAAGGCCAATGGGCCTCAGCAGGCTTCAGAAGTTGTCTTTATTCGGCCGGACCTTGTCAGGTGTGGCATTCGCATGGTATGCCAAGCTAGAAGATGACATCAAGAGAAATTGGGACGAAATGGCTGAGGCCTTCATCGCGCAGTACTCGTATAACACGCAGATTGAGATTACGACTCGTGATCTCGAGACAACTAGGCAAGAGCCTAAGGAGAGTTTTTCAGAGTTCGTAATCAGATGGAGGGCCAAGGCTTCAATGATGACCTTGAGGCCTACGGACAAAGACCAGATTCGGATGATTGTGCGCAATCTACAGCCGAAGTTGATGCAAAAGATGATAGTAGTCCCATTTCTCACTTTTTCTGACCTACATGAAATGGGGGTGCAGATTGAAGATGCCTTGAAGCAAGGCTGGATTGATAATGATCGGGAGCAACCCCGAAGGACCTTCAACCGCAATACTAATGCAGGCCCGAGTGGTGCATCTACTACGAGAGCTTTCGAAGTAAGTATGGTCACCACTAACCCCCCACAAAGAAATACGGCAGCTTCGCCATTCTCCGGTGCATCCGGAAGCAACCCGCAAACTACTAAATACCCACCCAGAAACACCAGAACTTTCGCCCCACTCTATATGCCCTTATCCAAAGCTCTGGGGGTGTTGATCAAGAAAGGGCACTAAGCCCCCTGAGTCAGCCCCTACCAGAAAAACTCCCTCCTACCCATAACCCGGCCAAATATTGTGCGTTTCACCAACAGCACGGTCACGACACCGATCAGTGCTTCCGGTTACGTCATGAGATTCAAGATCTCATTGATAATGGGGTGATTTTGCCTCCCGAGAAGCCCAATGTTACTACAAATCCCCTCCCCGCACATAACCAAGCTCCACCACCTAAAAGACTTAGATTCATCCATACTGGGGCCGTGTCTTACGACCCTAGTATCTATATCACACCCACCCACTTGCCTAAACCAGAGGTGTTCCTCCCCGATTGCACCGAATTGTGCATGATGGACATCTCCGTAACCCAACCTAAGCCAGCGGTGGTGATCGCCGAGAACAGGAGAGAGGAGACCCCAAAGAAAGAAAAGGTTGTCAAATCAGAGTCTGTGGAATCTGGGAGTTACGTTGGGAAGGCATACAGTCCGAGTGACTACATTTCATTGATAGGCCAGGATAGGCCCAGGATAGAACTGCCAACAGGGGGAGAATTGTGCATGATCCAAGGGGATAGTCTGGGACAGGGAACCGATGATGTAACAACTGTAGGGGAGGACCTGGCCAATCTCCAATTTTACAGCGACCAATACCCAGAGGACACGGCAGTTGCGTGGTTCAATTATGAGGATTCAGTAGAAGCTACCGGGTAGTTGGACGAGCAGCCCGATGTGGTAGGAGAATTTCAGCAGAAAGAGTTCAAAGAGAATGAGAATATCAGCGACGGCCGGAAGGGTCGAAGAGCAGAGCATATTGCCGGGGGGCGTCGGTGTTAAGAATTTCGCCCAAGATTGGAACATTTTGAGTATGGAAATGAATGAACAGTCAGCTATGTCAGAACAAGCAAGTTTTGAGGATTCCGAGAGAATCAGGAGGGCGAAGACCCATGTGGGAGTGGAAACTGCCGTGCGCACAGGAACCGAGAATGCCGCGGGCATGTGGATGGAAGGTGCTGCGAGCGCAAGAACAGTCATACCAGAGCCGGACAGATGTCTTTCGGCCGCTGATGGAATGTGGTGGGAAGATGAGGACCTATGTCTTGCCCATACGGATGAAGATTGGGGAAATGACCAACCCGATAACACTTGGTACCTTGGAGAGGTCGACCACATGACAAGGAGTGGGCGATATTTCAAACCTCTGCACTTGGATCAACCAGAGGCTTCAGGGAAGGACAGAGAGGCTGAGAAGCAAAAGGAGAAGCAGCTCGAAGAGGAAGCCGTACTCAAACAGCTGAAAAAGATACAAGCAGACATCTCTATTTGGGGACTGCTCATGGCCTCACGAGTGCACAGGCAGGCCGTTTTGACAGCCATGGATAAGGCCAAACTCTCCATAGAGACTACACCAGAGCAGCTGGTTGGACTGGTCTTCCCGGGAGGAGGTTCCCCGACGTTGACCTTTACGGCTAAAGAACCGCGCCGAGGGCGAAATCACAATAAACCCTCTACATCTCCGTGGAATGTAGAGATAAATGGATACCGGTGGTACTTGTCGCCACCGGTTCGCCATCAACGTCGCCCAAAGAAGGACGGCGATGCGATTGGCTTAAAATCGCAGATTTCATACCAATGTTTCAAGTCATCCGGCGCATTTACAATACAAGTAGAGAAGTGATGGGAACGGTTAAAGTTCAGACAAAGGTTGGGCCGGGACGACATGAGATAGATTTCCACGTCTTAGAAGTTCCCGCGACTTTTAATTTGCTTTTGGGGCGGCCGTGGCTACATCAGGTGAAGGTAGTGTCATCCACTTTGCATCAAATGGTGAAATACCCCTACGGAAGGAGTAGCCATCGCCTTTCGAATGCATCAATCCACCCACCACTCCGAGGTATCCACGCTGCTCGAAATCGAGCATGGCATGGAGGACGATTCATATCGGTTTTACCTGGCCGAGGCTCGTGTCATGTAATATCATGGCCGCTAATGAAGGGATATATGTTAGTGCCAAGGCAGTGTACCTCATGAACAAACTCCAATACACCCCCGGGATGGGTTTAGGGAAGAGCGGCCGTAAGGGCATTGCAACGTTGGTCGGTGTCAAGACAACCCTCACACCTTCTTGGGTTACCTCGCCCACCGAGGAAGATTGGGTAAGAAAAGGAAAAGAGGTGGTCGAAGAGCCAAAGCCAAACAGAGGGGAAACCTTTTGAATTGATGCACCGCCCATCCGGTAATTTTGAACGGACGTTCCGTCCGGGAGGGGGAAAGCTTCCCAGTCTGTGGTTCTTCGGTGCCATGGCTGGATAAAGAAAGGAATCGCCAGCCGAGATGTGAAATTTTCTTCGACTTGTAGTTATCTGGGCATGATGTTGTCAAGAGCGCATGCATCCGATAGCTTGAAGTTTAACATAGCAAGGAATTGGAGTCTCATGGACATAGAGTTTGAAATGGGGTAGACCGCATGTTTACTTTCAGATCCTTTGATGAACCAGTTGTGCTTGGGGGATGACCCCTCGGTGACCATGATCGGAGATGACACGGCTGCGGGCCTACCATCAGCTATTTTGGATGCATCCATCGCACCTCCTCACCCGGCAAGACGAGGAGGATTTTTGTCAAGCAAAGACTGGTCAGTAGTGAGCCTAATCGATTCCACCGAATCTTGTGAGTCGGAATCAGTTCCACTGTCTGAAGTCTGAGTCCAGTATTCCTAGGGGTGATAACCCGGATGCCACACCGCCTGTCGTCTTTTTTCTTCTCTTTGAGTCTGTTATGTAAGAATTGGACGGTTCGGAGGTATCTAATGAGAATGAGGTGACTGTGGTTTCCGAGTACTTTTCTGTGCCTTTGGTTTATTGCTTAAATCAGGACTTTCAAAATTTTGATGAAAACGACGAGAACGAAATTCCTCCGGTTTTGCAACGACTAATTGAACAAGAGCAGGAGAGGTTTGTTAAACCCTTAATGGATGAAATCACTACCGTGAACGTTGGTACTGAGAAGGACCCGCGGCTGGTCCAGATCGGGTCCACGTTGTCTTCGGAGGAACGCGAGCGCTTAGTCGCTTTATTAAAAGATTTCAAAGATGTTTTCGCGTGGTCCTACGAAGACATGCCTGGAATCGATCCTGAGATTGTACAGCACCAGATCCCTCTTGACCCCGAGGCCCGACCTGTCAAACAGAAACTCAGAAGGATTCGCCCTGACTGGGCCATTAAGATCAAGGAAGAGGTCACCAAGCAGATTGACGCAGGCTTCCTGCTGGTATCCGAATACCCGACTTGGTTGGCCAACATTGTTCCAAAGGTCAAGAAGGATGGCGAATCCGGTATGTGTGGACTTCGAGGATTTAACAGAGCCATCCAAGGATGACTTTCCTTGCCGCATATCGACGAAGTTGGTAGATTTCACAATGGCATCCTTTGCTCTCATTCATGGATGGTTTTTCGCTATAATCGATAGTAATGGCACCAAGACCGGAGAAGATCGCTTTACCCCGTAAGTACATATTGCTATAGAGTAATGCCGTTTCGGCTGAAGATCGCTGGGGCTACATATCAACGGGCCGCACCCACAATATTACATGACATGATCCATAAAGAGGTCGAGGTGGATGTGGATGACATGATTGTCAAGTCCAAAGAAAGAGAGGGCCACTACACCGCCTTACAAAAGTTTTTCCAAAGGATCGTGAATTTAGGTCATACTGAATCCTAAAAATGTACATTTATGCGTTACAATGAAAAATGCCGATTTCGACATTACACAAAGGCATCAAGTCGACCCTTCCAAAACCAAGGCCAACTTAGAAATGCCACCACCAATGACTGAAAAGGAGGTGTGAGGCATTCTGGGTAAAGTGCAATTCATAAGACGGTTTATCTCTAAACTAACCTTAACTTGTGAACCACTTTTTGGTCTCCTGAAGAAAGGAAAGAAGTTCCATTGGGACGGCCGATGCCAAGCTGCGTTTGAACAGATTAAAGAGTATCTACAGAATCCGCCCGCGTTGTCACCACCAAAGCCGGGGAAGCCGTTGATATTGTATCTGCCAAGAATCGAGACTACAATGGGTCAGAGCTCGCGCAAGAGTCGGAAGATAAAGTGGAAAGGGCCATCTACTATCTGAGCAAGAAGATGCTGGATTACAAGACCCGCTACACTCCGCTGGAGAAGGCTTGTTTGGCCTTGGTATGGGCTACCCGGAAGCTACGGCACTACCTGTTAGCTCACTTTGTAATGTTGGTTTCACGACTTGATCCCATCAAATATCTTTTCGAGAAACCAGCACTTACGGGTAGGCTAGCTCGTTGGTTGCTGTTGCTCTCCGAATTCGACCTCAAGTATGTGACGCGCAAGTCCGTAAAAGGGAGAGCAGTGGCAGAGTTCCTTGCCGACCACCCGGTTGAAGGGGATGAAGCGGTTGAGTACCTATTCCCAGATGAAGATATTATGCACATCGAAGATGAAACTTGGACGATGTACTTTGACGGAGCGTCAAATCAATACGAGTATGGGATAGGGGTGTTGCTGATAGCACCTGACGACTCCCGTATCCCCTTAGCATTTAAGCTCCGGTTCAAAGTCTCGAACAATGAGGCAGAGTATGAGGCTTGTATCGCCGGTTTGGAAGCAGCCCTGGAACTAGGGGCAAGACGATTGGACGTTATCGGGGACTCGAACCTTGTTGTGTCTCAAGCTAAAGGAGACTGGAAAGTAAAAGAGGAAAAGATGGTAATTTACCACCAGACCTTGGATTTGTTAATTCCTCGGTTTGAAAAGCTAAATTTCACTCACATGGTAAAAGAGAACAACAGGTTCGCAGATTCATTAGCAACTTTATCTTCCATGATAGACATCCCGTCGGGAGTCTGGATGCGTCCAGTTATCATTGATCAGAAATTTGCACCTGCCTATGAGTCAGTTTCTGCCATAGATGAAGTGCAGGACAATAACCCCTGGTATTACGACATATGGAACTTCTTGGAGAAGGAGACATATCCACTAGGGGCAAATGCCAAGGATAAAAGGGCAATCGGAAGAATGGCTGCTCGCCATCATCTGCGGGGCAAATTGTACAAAAGAGGTCATCCGGGAATGCACAAGTGCGGTGGAAGTCAAGAATCGGTTACCGATGGAGGCCATCCATGGAGGAGAATGTGGTGCACACGTGAATGGGGGTAATGCCGCACGAAAATCCTCGCACAAGGCTACTCGGTCTACCATGGAGGAAGATTGTATCGGCTTTGTTCGGCGATGCCACAAATGCCGATCCATGCGAATCGCATGAATATCCCGCCAAAGTTATACAACATGACATCACCATGGCCGCTTCAGATGGGGAATCGATGTGATTGAGCTGCATTCAAAGGGTCAAATGGGCATGAGTATATCTTGGTAGCAATAGATTACTTTACGAAGTGGGTCGAGGCCCTCCTATGCAAGGTTGAAGGCTTCGCATGTCGCAAAGTTTATCGAAACAACATTATTCGCCGCTATGGAGTCCCGAATGAGATCATTTTGACAATGGTTCTCACTTCAAGAAGGAGGTGATTGATTTGTTGGAGAAGTATAATGTGGCTTTTCATAAGTCATCCACGTATCGGCCGCAGACCAACGGAGCAGTTGAGGCCGCCAACAAAAACATCAAACACATACTGCAGAAGATGGTGGAAACCTATCGAGATTGGCCAGATAAGTTGTCGTTCGCTCTGTGGGGCTACCGAACTTCAATTAGAACTTCTACCGGGGCGACTCCATACTCACTGGTCTATGGGATGGAAGATGTTCTACCAATTGAGATTGAGGTTCCATCATTGCGAGTGCTGGTTGAGTGTCAGATAGCTGAAGCAGATTGGCAGCAGAGTAGATTCGAGGAACTCATGCTCTTTGATGAAAGAAGGCTGAAAGCACTGTACCATGTCCAAGGTTATCAGCGCAAAATCGCCCGGGCTTTCAACAAGAAGGTTAAGTCCAGGAATTTGAAGGAAGGAGATTTGGTGCTCAAGGACAACCGAGCTCCCATCCATGACCCAAGGGGCAAGTTCAGACCCAATTGGACTGGTCCCTATATCATCAAGTCTATCTGGTCAGGTGGAGCTGTGGTTCTGATGGACCTAGATGGCCTAGAGTTCTCCCAACCGATCAACATGGACAAGTTGAAGAAATATCACCCCTGAGAGGCTCGCTAGGCCGAAAACCCGAAAGGGCGACCTAGGCAAAATTCAGAGCACAAAAAATTAGAAAATATAAAAACCGAGCTCGCAAGGTTGAAAACCCGCAAAGGGCGGCCTTGGCAAAAGTTAGAGCGCAAAAGGAGAGTGAAAATACTCGAGTGAACCCAAGCCTGAACTACGTAAGGCTTGATTCCCATCTCTGGGATACGTAGGCAGCTTCATCCTGAAGTTCAGCCATAAACGTTTTCCCCGATTAGCTTTGTCCATTTGATCATCTTGGTCATCTTTGTCCATCAGCATTCATCGCAATCTCCGGTGCAGTGCTATTCAGACTAGGGGCAACTTTCCGTTGCCATCCAGTGCCGCGGTACTATTCAAGCCAGGGGCAATTTTCCAATTGCGAGAACCTAGGGTTGTGCATCTCAGTGACAAATTTCAGGTGTGTCCAGTTCTGATCCATATCGAAAATGGTTTTGAAAAGTTTTAATAAAAGTTGACTCTGTTCAAATTAATATTTTTACAACCAAGACCATTTTTGGACCAAAGTGGGAAATTTTCAGTACCACAACTTTCAATTTCATTGATTTCAAATAGAGTTCTCCTGCTCTTGCATACAATCGAAGTTGCTTTTTATTACATTCATAAAGAAAACTTGAAAATACTAATAAAGCAATAAATCCGGGGCATGGTCAAGTCAAATGTCCCTATGCCCCCTCCCAGAGCTGGTTGAAGCCTCTGATGCCAAAGTGGGCCCCTCCTGTGCCTCTTCATTAAGCCAATCCAAGTACTCATCAGACAAAGTGCAACTGAAAGCGGGAGCGGGGGCCAGGAGTTCTCTCGTCCTCCATGCTGTGATATACCGGGCCAGCTGTGCGCCTCGAATCGGGAACGTAACTGGGTACTCCATCCCTTCCGGCGGGCAAGTTTGATTATGACCAAACTAGTGCAGGATACGGAATAGGAAGTAGAAGACACAGTGAGTCAAGCCAATCAATTGGATCCCGGGTTGACGGGTCATGCTATAACTCATCATTGGGAGATTGAGCCAAGGGCACCGCCAAGCAATGCGATTTGCGGACAAACTGCACATCCATTCAAACCACCAACCGTCATCAAGGGCGTCAACTACGCGTTGTCTGAAGAAGTAGCCACGAGCTGAATATGCTGGGCAAGAGTCCACAACCTTCAGTTTATCCATTAACCACACCTGGGGAGGGACAAAAAATGAGAAAATAAAGAATAGAGAGAAGTACGATGAGAGAAAAAGTGAGAAAAGGGTTTTTGTGAGAAAAACCGAGCTTGAGGGCCGAGTGATGCAAGCAAACATAAATGTGAGATTGGGTGGGAAACATTACCTGCAATAGTAGTGGACTCCCTGCTAATCTGATTGTCTCTCGACGATAAAAGGCGTCTAAGCCCAATAAAGGTCTCGGCCAGACCATGGCAATGCACTTTTGCCTCCTTCAAGCCTTGGGCAATTTCAATCAACCGGACACTTTGGGTCCTCCGAACCGAGACTAATGTAAAATGAGATAGCATGCATAGACAGAGGGCGCGCCGAAAGCCTTGCTAGTGATGGTCGCGATCACCGCCTCGAAAAACGACAAACCAAGCTTGGAACATCTAATGTCCCGTCACAAATCAGAGAACGAGCATCGGGTATTGAGAGCCCACACATTTGTCCTAAGGCTTGAGCATGGCCAAAACGAAACCGGGGCAGGATTTCCTCATTGCGCCCAGATTCCATTAGAACTTGGAAATCTTCAAAAGTGGGACACACCTCTTGCCTGCTAAAGCTAAAGACATGTGTTACCGGGTTCCAGAACCTTGCCGCGGCATGGAGGAACGGAAAATGCAGTGGGGTGCGGTGCAAAGTGAATAGTGTGCCGAAAGCCCGGAAATTCAGTTTTTCCGAGCCATCCAAGTTGTTAATCCAAGTTGCGAGATTTTGAGCAAGAAATTCTTCCATTTGGAGTAAATCAGTGTGGAAATGAAGAAAACCACGAGGCTAAGATCTTTTGTAGAAGATAAGGTTGAGTGGAGGACACGTGTCAGCATTCTGCTGATGCTGGAGATTGGTAGCCGACCGGCAGGTTATAGTGCCGACCGGCCATATTTTTGTGCCGACTGACTAAATTATGTGCCGATGACCATTCTACTCAGCCGATTACCTTTATGTCCAGCCGATGGTCTTCTCCCTGTGTTTTCTAAGTTGTTTATGCTGAATATTGGGGAATTCCACCACTTCCAGCACTCTCCGGTGATTGATTCCCGCCGAGTTGCGCGTATTTGTTTATCGAGTTGTTGTATATTTGCTTATCGAGTTGTATGTCACTCTCTTTAAGCCTTTGCTTTGTCTATCAAATTGTACTTGCACTTGGCTAGTCTGTCGAGTCTTTGTTTTGCTTATTGAGTTGTAAGTCGGCTCACTACCTGGTTATTACGATGCGATGCTTTGATTTTCAAAAATAGTTTCAATTTCATTCACATTGTTATGTGATGCCTTGCGACGCGATGCACACAAGTGCAACACCTTTTCAAGCAAATAGTTGTTCCATCTCCATCATATGTTTTGCAAAAACAAACACTTTTGAAAATTTAAACCCGCCTGAGGCAGTGCAATGTGTTTAAACTCCTAGAAAAAAGGGAAAGTAAAGCAGGAAAATAGCAGGGTAGCAGAATGCTGGGTTGAATACCAGGAACCTCCCCCTTGTAGTCAGAATACCTCCGCTACCCGTTCAGGTTGGTCGGCGGTTCGACACCTTCATCATTCAAGAATAGTGCGGGAAAGTGCACTTCTGGAATGTTAATGGATCTTCGAGTTGATTTCAAGCCATGACTTTTGTGTTTATGTTTCGGAACATGCGAAGGATGTCCCTTCTCGTATCCTTTTATATCTTGTGAATTTCAAAAGAAATTGTTTCAATTATACTGTGTTGCAGTACGTTGCATTTCAACATCATATTTTATCATGCTCAATTTCAAGTTTCTCCTTTATACACATTGCATTGTATGCGTGCATTGCTTTACTGATATGTGTTCAAGTTTCCTTTTATACACATTGCATTGTATGCGTGCTTTGCTTTACTGATATGTGTTCAAATTCTCTTTTATACACATTGCATTGTATGCGTGTATTGCTTTACTGATATGTGTTCAAGTTTCCTTTATACACATTGCATTGTATGCGTGCATTGCTTTACTGATATGTGTTCAATTTTCTTTTATACACATTGCATTGTATGCGTGCTTTGCTTTACTGATATGTGTTCAATTTTCCTTTATACACATTGCATTGTATGCGTGCATTGCTTTATTGATATGTGTTCAATTTTCTTTTATACACATTGCATTGTATGCGTGCTTTGCTTTACTGATATGTGTTCAAATTCTCCTTTATACACATTGCATTGTATGCGTGCATTACTTTACTGATATGTGTTCAATTTTCTTTTATACACATTGCATTGTATGCGTGCATTGCTTTACTGATATGTGTTCAAATTCTCCTTTATACACATTGCATTGTATGCGTGCATTGCTTTACTGATATGTGTTCAAGTTTCCTTTTATACACATTGCATTGTATGCGTGCATTGCTTTACTGATATGTGTTCAAATTCTCCTTTATACACATTGCGTACACGCGTGCATTGCTTTACTCACATGTGTTCAAATTCTTTTTCCAACACATTGCATGCATTGTCACGCACCTTCGACTGCCTTGTCATGCATGTGGCTAACAATATTGTACCTGTTAAGTTTACTTTCTTTGCAGGCACGATATTGTATGTACGGCTCATTTGAGGCCGGCGTAACCGGACGAGCCGCACAGGTATTGTACCCTCCGCGTGAGACGTTCTGAGAATTGCATAATTCTCTTACATCCTTTCTGCATTGTAGTGTAGATGGGCGTATGCTAGCTTATAACTGTCGCATGTGTGCTTCATTACAGCTTTCTTTGCATGATCATAAGTTATGCTCGGCTTCTTGCATCGTCTTGCATTTTGCCCCTGCCTACGGGCGCATACCTTGCTTTGTCTTGCACGTTTGTCCAAGTCTTCGGCCTTGTCAAAAATGGGTCGTCTCTGGGCTTTGACATTCACTCCCGTCATCGTTATGACTTCCGAGTTCTGTCAAAGAGGGGCAACTGTAGACACCCCATTTTTGACCGTCCTCAAGACTTGGACGTCACCGCTTGAACACTCGGTGATTATCCATGTTTGTGTTTGTTTGGAGTTCCCGGAGTTCTCGGCTACGCGCCTTGCCTCAGGACCCCCGAACTTGACTGTTTTGTGTCTGGTTTGGCACCAAACACTTGTGTTTTGCCTTTGAGGGGCAGGGAATGCCTTCTGAGGCATCCCCACATACCACCGGCTGGCTGGTGTTGCCACCGGCACTATTTTGTGCTGGTCGGCGCTCTTTTTGGCAAAATGACCATTTTGCCCACCATCCATCAGACATGCTTTATGAGATATTTTAGACAATTTGTATCACCTTTTGCTCCCCTCCATACACGTATGGAGGGATGAGCCCTTAGTTTGCTTAGCTTGTAAGCTTTGCTTGCTTATATAAGCAAGGCTTCTCCTCTTGGCTCAAGGTTAGACATTGGAGGGCAAAACCAGAGCTTATACATACATATATATACATATATATCTCCTTCTCTCTCCTCTTGTGTGTGTGTTTTTTGACCAAAAAGTGTGATTTCACCTTACTTTTGCACCATTACACACACTACTACACCTTAATCCGAGATTGGGAGGCTTGGAGGTTTGTTTTGTGTGATCTTGGACTGGTTTTGATCACTAAAAGAGGGCTGGACCATTTGTTCTTCAAAGGATCTTCAAGGGTAAGAACATTACTTTAGATTCCCCATTCTTGCAACTAGTTTCTACCCCTCTTGTCTTGTGTTTTTGGATTTGTGTTTAACATAAAAAAGACTTGTTTTTCCTTGCTTAAGAACATTCATCAAGGTTGTTTTGTGGTTTGGATAGGGTCTCACCCTCTTAGGCCTTGTTTTGGCCATTTTGGAGCCTTTTCTTGAAGCTTTGCTTATTTGGTGTTCTTGGTCTTCTCACCACTGAAAACCAGTGAGTTTTTAGTGGTGAGGAAGGTACTTCCAAGTCTCAAATAGGGGAGGGACACCCCTCTCCCCCTTGTCCTTTGTTTGCCTTTGTATTTGGTCTAAAGAGTAGCATGTATGTATACTTGTATTTAGCTTCATTTCAGAACTTTTTTGAGTGTTTTGGAGCATGTTTAACCTCTGTTTTTGGTCGGATTTATAGCCCTTAGTGGGTATCTTATACTTGCTTTGAAATGCTCTATTATGCTAGGAAGAATCCCTTACATTTAGGTCATGTCCCTTGCATGTATTAGCCCCACTTCATGAAGATACTAGTATTATTTTGCCACATTTAAGGGCTATGAGCCACTGATTTTGCCATATATAGTGTGCTTGACATGGTTGTTTTGTATTCTAGGCTTGTAAGCCTCATGCATTTTAGTTCCTAGCATGTTCAACATTGATCACCCTCATGATTTGGCATCATTTGTGACCCTATTTCAGTCCATAAATCATGTGTGTATGTTTACATATGTGACCATTTTCATGCTTCAAGGGTGTCCCCTTTTATGTCTAGGAATTGGCATTGTGTATGCTTGTATGATTAATACATTTTGGGGCCGCCATATGTGGGTTTTGGGTATCATTTTGCATGATAGAAGTCTGTTTTTGGTTGTTAGATGCATGCCATGTGTGGCCTTGATAATGGTAGCAAAGTACTCTCTTTGGTGCCCTCGGTTTTGGGCCTATTGCCTTGCATGCTTGCATGGGTTTTGGTCATCATTTTGGACATGTTTTGGCCACTGTTTTAGGGAGGTTTGAGGGCTGTCCCATTGTAGCTTAGTCTACCATTGCATGTTTAGTGTATGTGTGTTGCATGCTTAGTCAACATAGTCTTGACATAAGACAATCCTATTGCCTTAGGTGTTCATGTTTGTGTCACACTTTGCATTGTGCATGCTTAGTATTGTATACTTCCCATGATGCGTTACATAGCATTTGGCATGCCTTACACTTTTGTGTCATGTTGCATTGTTGATGCATGTTTGCATGGATTGCATTTCATTGCTTGGTTTGGGGTGTCAAACCAAGTGTGGGAAATAAAGGGGTGTTTGTACCTTAAGTGACAAAACACACCTTAATTCCCATGTCACTAGGGCCCTTGACTTTGGCATGATAGGGACTTGGTTATCATTATTGTGTTGCATGCATTTTTTTACATTGAAATGCAACCTTGGTATCTTAGGCTATCATGCACCAAGGTGCACAATTGATAGCCCTAGAACCAAGAGCCATGTTTCCTTGAGTCCCATTCATGATAGGAAGTATTGGCCATGCATAAATATGCTCAAAAATCTGATACCATGCACTTTCTTTTCTTTTTCTTTGTCAAAACCTTCTCGGGAATTTTGTGCCGATGGCGGAAAAGAGTGCCGACCCAAGCCTTGTATTTCTGGCCGATAGATTATTTTGCAGCCGGTGGCCACCACAAGCAGCCGGTGGTAGTTTCCTCTAGCCGGTGGCACTCAGCAGCATGCAAGGAAGGTGTTCTGGGACTTTGGCAAATTTAGGAGAAGCAGGGCAGTAAAAAACAGAGGTGGCAGTGGCACGGTGTAGGCTTTTCTGGGCAAGTCGGACTGAAGCATACATCATTCGCGCATCCCGAGGCCCCTTTCTTGTTACATTACATTTAATTTGATAAATTAGAATTTTGTAATAATTTATTCATTTATTCTTTGGACTGTATTATTCTTTTGGTCCCTCCGAGTGAGGGCATATCTGTAATAAGTGTGTGTGAGTGGGTGCGTGTCTTCCAATCCCCATTTCTTTCTCCCTTTTATTTACCTGCTTTCGATGGTAGATTAGGGCACGTCTAAAGTTAGCATACCTTATGCAATGCATGCGTGCATTCACGCATTTGTTTACATGCATCGGGCTCGGCACATCATGCAAATTGCATCGTACTTTCAATTCCGAATTGAATACGTGGTAGTCGTCGCATTTCATGTGCCATGTTTAGGGTAGCCGAGCCTATTCTAGATTGCGTCTATGTCTGTGTTGCATTAGCCACTTAACATGAACTAGGTCATACATGTTTGCTAACCGGGTTATTGTTTTTGGCACGGAGTACGATGTAAGTTTTACGCTTTAGCATACCACATGCGTGTCAATGTTACCATGACAGTATGATTGCCATGCGGCTAAATGCTTATGTGTTATAAACTGTTTGAATGCCTGTGGGTGAAGGTTGGATCGCCTGAGTTGGAACAACTTATTAAAATCTGTATTTTAACCTACTTGCGAGTAGCAAAATCTAACACGTTTTTCGAGACAAAACGGATATGCAACGTTTATTTCCAAATTAGGCGATCTAGTCTATACTTGTTTGCTGCGCGCATAACATAGTAATTCTAGGCTAATAATTGGAATAAGAGCATGTAATGTTTTCAAAAATGAATATCACGGTTAGTAGAGGCCGGTCTTGGACGGGCGAAAGGTGCTCATAGTCGACCTTCCCGATCGTACCCAAGCTCCCGAGCCAAGACCACTTTGGTGATGACGGACATGTGGCCTTCGGCACCGAGTCAGGGTTTCCTAAATTTCCCATTTTAAAATATTTAGGTGGCGACTCTGTAATCTGGCAAAGCAGTCCATGTTTGACACTACTTTTTCAAAAATCTGTTTTTCTTCAAAACGATTTGCCAGATTTGGACTCTTTGGTTCAGATTTAGAACCGACACAAAGGGAGTCCGAACTGTAACCCGTGAGTCCCCCTCGCGGCGTGTTACACCTGCACATGTATGCATTCATGACTTCCACGTTTCTCTAAGAGGTTCCTTCAGCTCAGTACCGTTGTGCCCGGCTCGGCCTTTCACAAGATTGCTGGTAGAGATGGGCTAGCCCATTTAGATATCTACATGTGGGCTCGGCCCACTTTGGTTTCTGACGGTGGGTTCGGCCCATAGTTCGGTCCAAAGATTAAGTCCTACAGCTTTGCCTAGCCCAGCATCGCAGCTGGATTGGCCTTTTCACTGCAAGTTGGGCCCATGTGCTTGTGGACTTGGGTAGATTGTGTTATGGAGATGGGCTTAGGTGGCTGGCCCATGCATTTGTCTGACCCACTTGGACTTGGGTTTAGTGGATTGGGCCGGCCCAAGGTTTGGATCCAACCTGTTTATATTCTCTCCCTTCACCCACCAATTTATGTTAGATAAGCATCCTATGACCATTGAAATACTCATCTAGAAAAACAAATAGGACTTGGTGCATTTTGAAAACACAAGTGTCATAAGAATATATTCTACATGAAATTCAAATATACACGTGTGAGGGTAACAGAGCAATGCCTACAAATGATATGATCTTTCAACTTGGACACTCTTAACACCTTATCTTGTGTACCAAGCCTCGTTACACTTTCAAGACCAAGTTTTGTTAAATAAAAATAGCTAACATTTTCTATCCTAGATCCTCTCTCACCATGTCCATTTCTCCGTCTCTTAAGTCAAAACTTCTCTTTATCATGCGTTGAATTTTTTTTGAGTCTTATCATGTGATAATGAGAGGTCTAGGATAGGAGGGAAGGGAACCTAGAGCTGGGGCGCAAATGAATAAAGCCGTTCATGAACAGACTCAAACTCGAGTTGGTAAGAGCTCGTTCGAACTTGGTTCGTTAATATTTTATTTTTATTTTTATTTTTTTTTACGCTTGAGTTTGAGTTCGAGCTCATTAAATTTTTAATAAACAAGTCCAAACATACAAAAGTTCAACTCGTTAACTAGATCGTGTAACATTTATTATTTATATATTAAATAATGTAAAATTATGCATAAAAAATAAGATAAATGTGTTATTTATATATTTAAAAAATCTAAATGTAAATAATAGTGAATTATAGATAGTACATTTATATAATAGTGGTGGAAGATAATATTATTTTTATAAAATATTAACTTTTTTTTTTTTTTTAGTATGGTTATTTATATTGCTTATATAATTGTATAATCAAAGTTTTAATTGTAATTTTAGTCTCATACACAAGTATGATTGTATAATTTTTTTGACTCATTAAAGGCTCATGAACAGATTCGAGCTCGAGTCAAGTCTAAGCCAACTTAGCTCGAGTTCAGTTCTTTAAATTTTTATTGAGTTCGAGTTTGATCTTAAACTTGTTAAAATCTTAATAAATAAGCTCAAATACATTAAATCTCAACTTAGCTGGATTTGCAGCCCTACATAGAAAAAAAAAATCTAGTCTCTAGGATATTATTTTTTCATTTTTTATTTTCTTACAGTGAAAATTCCTACTGTAGCCTAGACCAACTTTGTTGCTCTTATTATATTAGGTAACAAGAAATATATTTTGTGAGTCATGCAATTTAAGAAATCATTGCATGCTATAATAAATTAAGGTTTTGAAGACAAATTTAAAAATAAAATCACTTAAGGAAAAATATTTTAGTTGTGAAAAATGTCATTATTGTATTTTTAGCTATAAAATTCAATATTTAGTAATGAATTACTATCATTTTGAAACCAAAAATTCCTTCTAAAATTATATAACTTTTTTGTAGTAGCAGAGTCAGAAATTCAAAATAGAGGGACACACATTAATCACAACATTAATTTCTTTCTCCCCCTTTTTTTTCTCCCTATAACAAGTAAAAACGAGATATTATTAAGCTTATACACTTTTTTATTTATTTTTTGTCAATTGGTAAGATATTACAATTATGATGAGATTCGTATCAACGTGACTTATAAATCCATAATTAACAACTAAATTCCATTAGCCCAACAATAGCGACAAACAAACAACTAAATTTATAATTAATAAGTTCAACACTATCAACTTAACTAATAAAAAGAAATAGCCAACTAAACAAATTTCATAATAAAAAATAAATTATCAATTGGTTCAATTCTTTGACCTGTTAGCTAAGAGTGTACAAAAATGAAGAAGAGAATATAATAGAACATTTTTAAAATTGTAAAAATATAAAGAATTTTACATGACTTAAGGAGAGATACTATTACAATTTTATTAGGAATAATATATAATCTTTATATATAGGGTGGTAATTATCAAAACATTAGGGGGGCACGTGACCCCCCTAATCCTTAGCTAGCTCTGCCACTACCTATTTGCACGAAATTATTTTGTACTTAAAAGTACATTTATTAGTCACATTTTCAAAATTTTGTTGTTATAGGTTTATTCTTGACTTTTTGAGATGGCATTTTTGTAATGGCTCACATGACGACTAATATTAGTCTCTTAATATTTTTATTTTTTGCAACAAAAATTTCACTTTTGGAAATGGAAAAAAAAAAACCCTTAGTTTTTAAAATCTTTATAAATTGTAGTGGAAATTAGACTTAGCCTCCGTTTGGGAAGTGGGTTGGCTTTTTGACTTTTTTGATTTTTTTAGTCTGGGCTAAAAAGCTTGGTTTGGGAAAGGCTTTTTGGCTTTTTTGACTTTTTTTGTGAGAGAAGAGTGTAATGATTATGGGTTGGATGTGATGTTTTGTTTGTTGTGACTAAAATAGCCTATTTGTCTTTTGTGGCTAAAATAGTCAAAAAAGCCCCGTTTAGCTCTTGCCAAACGAACCCTAAAATAGCCAAAATGTTGGAATACCAAATGATGGAAAATATTTTCAATTGAGTAGCAAGAGGTGGTTAGTATAGTATCCCTTGAATTAACAAAGATTAAGGTTACGCTAAATAATTCTTGTTTGGATCAATTTAAAATTTGAATTTTTTTAATCGGCTTTTGTTGTTTTTATTTTCGTCAGTGAATTTTTTTAAAAACTTTTTTGAGGCCTTAGGATTGGTTTGAAAAAACAATCATTTGCCTTGAACGGGGGGCAACTATACATTGATGTCCTATAAAGAATTTAATTACGCGGTGTTTGGTTAGAGGATTTAGAGAGAAATTTGAAAAAAAAAAAAAAAAAATGTGTATTAAACTAAGTGAAATATAAGTATATTTTATTCATATTTCAATTATATTTTCTATTTCTTTTTCTAAATTTCTTATCAAATCCCACAATCAAACACAACATTAGAAATTTCATTTAATCATGGTTTAGGATCATCTGTTTCTAAATTACTATGTCATATGTCTCAAAACACATACAATTATTATCTGAGAATCTTGAAATGTGTTTTTTTTTTTTTTTTTTTCTTTGAAACCCTACTAGAGCATGTATTTTTTAGTTCCAAATCTTTCAGTCCATTTGTCCTCAAACATGAATTATGTGAGAACTTTGGGACATGAAAAATATAATCCAACAACTGTGCAAGTGTTTTGGAAAACGGTAAAGAATTTCATGCCTCTCCCATGGATGATGGCTGGATTTGATCCTACAACCACCAAGAGGCTCTAGAGAAGCCTTTGCATATTGGGTTGGGCTTAAATAACTCTGTCCCACCCATAACAAATTAACAACAAACCCAAATTGCAAGTGGTCCTAGTCAGGGCCCAGGGCCATAATTTTGAGGTCTGAATTTGATTTTTTCTGAGTTTGGATATATCCCAGCCCACTATGAAAGCAGCCTGAGCTCAAAGTGAGAAAATCAACATGGACATAATTTAATCAATGGAAAATATAATCAGTGGGGGTGGTGCTGGTGGTGTTGGTGGTGACGATGGCGATAGTAACAGTAGCGATGTGGGGCATCAGTGGCAGTAGCAACAGTGATGGTGATGGTGATGGTGATGATGGTAGCAATAGCAGTGGTGGAGGCAATAGTGGGGCAACAATGTGGAAGTGGTGGGGGTGGTGGTGAAAGTGTGATGACGTTAGTAAATTTTTAGTTTGGAAAGATAATTTCTCACTTTCTAAAAGTGAAAAATATTTTTCACCCGAATAAACTTATTTTTCTTTATACCAAATACTAAAAAATATGAATAATGTTTTTGCCTTGCAACTAAATCTGCTTATATATCCTCTTATCTTAGGGGGTAATCCAGCTTCTTAAAAGTATTACTATAATCAATTTTGTCATATGAAATGTTGTTTAGCATGTCGTCTGGTTCCTTGTACTTTCAATAACTTCTCTGGAACTTGAGCTTGCTTGTAGCCATTTTCAAGAGGTAAAAGCTCCTAATTCATACCAATTTTCATTCATAATTCTCCTCATTGCCAACCAACTAAGCTCTATTATTCATAATTCTCATTAGAGTTTAGGATTACGTTTTGCAAATGATTTTTTGTCTGTGGATATCAGTGACATTACAAGAAGAGATGTACATGTATGTGTGTGCACATACAATTTTCCGTGCTCCAAAAAATAGACACATTGTGAAGAGATAAAAAAATGTGTGTAATAAAAGACTAGAAATCTCTACATTATTCTACAGTTCCTCATTACTGATAAAAGAGGAAGTCTAAAACTCATTCATTGATTTTAACTATTAGCTAGAATACAATACTAGTACCCTTGTATATAATATAAGTCAGTGGGCATTTCAATTATGTATGTTATCACTGTTTGTTTTTATATACAGAACATTCACCACGCTTAGATGTTAATTGCCGGCTATATGTAACCGGCAGAACTCATGTAATGTGTGACATTATTATTTCATTTTATTTAGCTTATTATTGCATTTACTTATTATTTAATTGTTTATTTACATTGGACCAGATCTTGGAAATCCAGGGTGTGACAGTGTATGTATAGACTTGCCTTTCATGGTTACGCTGCACGTGAAGAGAATAATTTTGTTAATCTTTCCTTCAATCAGGGAGTGCCACATGGTCTACCATCATTCTAGTCAGTTAAGGCCATGTGATATGTCATTCGGCTATCTAGCGATGGTTGCAGATGGAGAGGACCACCCTATATCGTGCCACATATCCTTATCCCACTAATCATAAACCCCGTGCTCTTGTTTAGGTTAGGATGATGAACCTTCCCAACTAGCCGACCATGATAGTAGGATTAGATCAGAGCAAGTCTTCTTGATTAGCTCAATTAGGTCAACCCCTAACCTCCAAGGTGGGTTGCTATGCTCATCCTACATTAGCAGACCTTCCTATTGTTCGCTGGGACGTCTAAGTCATAAGCTTGGGCCTTTTTGAGCCACATCAGTGGTCGAAGGGCCTAGGTTGTATATAAATTACGAGAAAAACCTATTTTGAAACCAATTAATATCAAAAAACAAGGAGAATCCCTTTTTTTTTTTTTTTTTTTTCCGAACACTAATAATCAAAGTTACAATTAGACAACAATGCTTCTAATAATAAATTCTTGTGTCCATATAATGCATCATGGTTTTACTTTCTTTAGTTCAGTAATATGCTTTTACTGCTAAAGAGATTTCAGACGAAAACAAATTCCTAGTTTCTTTCTCTTTACATTTTGTGGGATTTTATTGAATATGCGTTGCATGACTAAGATTCATATATTGTTTAGTTCATTAGAATAGAAGTTAGAATAAATTATTCATTTTGTTAGAATATGTAGTTTTGTGTGTTGTTTTAAAAACTAGTTATTTTAGCTAGTTTTTTTAGCTTTTAACGAAAAAACGTGCATAAAACTAGAAAGATAATAGTTAACTTTTTAGTAGTGACTTTTTGACTAAAATATTCTATTGCCAAACTTATAAAAAGAAAAGAAATGTCCATTCCAAAGAAAACCATAATTAACTAATTTAAGGAAATAGTTATTACATTAAGAAGTTAAAGAATAATTATTTTATTTCTATTTGAAATTATTTCAACGAATCAAACAATACTTGAAAGATAGGCTATTGAAGGTAGATTTTCTTATTTATTTATTTATTTATTTTTATAACATTTAGCAACAAGGCCAAAAGATGTAGGTATATGTCCTTGTCTTGTACCAATCACATCCCCACTTTCCTTTAGGTGAGAGACTCTCTTTACACCTCACTCCTCACATTACACTACACATTCATGCTAATCCTAAAACCCTTACGTAAGAATAATCTATTCTACCACAATTATATGACACAATCCGTAGCTAATCATAGTGATAGAAATATTAACAAAGGGTTAATGTAAATTTACTTTTACTTATCCTTTAGGAGAAAAGTTGGCCTCTTTGGTACAATTTTGGTTTTAAATTTTTGAAGGGAAAAAAAAAAACCTTGTTTTGGTAAATTAATTATTTCTAAAAAATGTTTTCAAGAAATATTTTAAAATTAATTTACCTTTTAGAAAACACCAAATTGAATTTTCTAAAATGGTTTCTGCAAAAATAGAATAATATGATAGAGATGTTTAATTTTGAAATCTTAGTTGTTTTTGTTTTCGAAAACATAGAAAACAAAACGATGCCAAATTGAACCTTTAATTTCTGTAATTTTTAACCGGCCAAAAAATATTTTCATCCCTTTTTTTGTTTGTTTGTTTGTTTTTGGAAAGCAATAAGAATTCATCAATTTCTCTTTTTTTCTTTCAACTTCTTATTCAATCTTGAATGTAATTCCCATAAGGTCTACCTAAGAGATAGATTTTCCATTAGAAGGAAGACATATCATTGATTGATTTTGAAGAATTGTATCGCCCTTTCTAGGTGGAATGCAAAGTCGCAGAATGTTTGAATGGTGATTAGCAAATTACCTTATTTTCTCTAGCTCAAATTAAATATATATATGTATATATATATTCATATGCTTTTCATTACTATATATATTAATGTCAAGGCAATGACTTATACACCTTTATATCTAAATTATTATTACTATTATTATTATTATTATTATTATTGGATTAGATTTTTTTCAAGTTCACATCTCAACTTGTGAGAACTTCAGAATTATTTTATACAAACATTTACATCTAAATTAGTACAAAAAAATACACGTTTCTTTGCCGATAATCCAACCTCATATACTGATTACAATGATTATATTTTCTTTGCCGTCTTGACTTTTGCTATTTTGTTTCCATGTATGTAAGCACACCATGACAGAAATTAGATAAAAGAAAAAGGATAAGATATTTCTAAGAAGATTAAAGAATACAAAATGCAATACAAATTCTTACAAAGTACAAGGGTAGAAACATGAAATGAAAAATAGCAAAAACTACCTACTTTGCATAACTACCCTTAGAAGTTGCATCTACATTTTGCTATTGCCACATAGCACTTCCTTCCTCCTCTATAATATTTAAATGATGATACTAGCCAGACAGAGAATTTCAATAAAATCTAAAAGTAAATAATAGATATCACCATAACTATAGTATAATAGTGTAAATTCACACCCTTTTGTTAAGTGACCTTAAATAGTTAAGCCACACTAATGAAAAAGGGTTGTGAATTGATAAAAAGCAGCAAGACTACACATTTAGAATTATTTATCTAAAAATAAAAATCAATGGTTCAAATTTACTTCACTCATAGATCCCACACTTAATCAATTTAATTTTCACCACACATACCTCTTCTAATAAATTATGGGTTCCTAATTATGAGAACCTAGCTTTTTTAGATAAGAAAATGTATAGAGTTAACAATTTTAAACTATATCCTTTAGAAAAATAAATGGATCCCATACAAATAAAATAAAATAAAAACTTATAAACAATTCATTAAGAATGTCAAAATCACAGCAAGAAATTGAAGAACCCTCAACATATATTATATAAATCCAGTAACACAATGGAGAGACAGAGAGAGCATTAAAGATTTAATATTTGAGTCAACTCTTAAAACCTTTCATATTAATTAAAGATCTGGAGATGTCCTTTTAAAGAGCAAAGGAATAATAGCAGAATTTTGTATGGTCTCTACCCATCCTTAGTGTTCCCAACCCAACAATTGTTACGAACAAAAAAAATTGTATATTTTAATCACACAATCAATCGAACATCTATGGACATGTAACAGAGGATACAAATAACAAGAGAATATCAATTATTTAAAAAAAAATTACAATCAATTATAAATTTTACAAATATTAATAATTAAAATTTTAATTTTTTTTTCATGAATGTGTTATAAATTTTTTGAAGTAACACTAAATGGTAAGTTCCCCTAAATAAAAGCTAACATTTCCATTTAAATAAGTCAATTTGCACAAGAAATCCAAAGATAAAGTGTTTCTCCTAGGATGAGCGGTACATTCAATCATTCTAAGTTTAACTTCTCTTAGTGTTACCGTCGGTCTGAATTTATACATGTATTTACAGTTAACTACAAGTATCTAATATGACTCTATATTGGGATTCGTAGTCAATAAAATTAACATTAAAAAATAAAAACAAAATGGGTACAAATCAGTCAATGAATATCATTTTTGTTTTAAATGGCCTTTTTGATGGGCTGCATGAATTGGACTCTAAGAACACATATTTATCAGAGAGTGATTACACTATAGGAAATGTTTGTTTTAATGGTGTTTATTTAGTGGCAATTTTTTGTAAACACCTTCTAATATTTAATGGCATTTTATAAACGTCGCCTTTTGTGCTAATTAAAACGGCACCGTTTAGCTAATAGAAGTTGTTTATAAACGCCTCCAAATGTGTTACAATCTCTCACACGCTCTTCCTTCCTCTCGAAACCCTCAACCTCTCTAAACCTTTCAGTTTCAGTAAAGAAGATGCCTCAGATCTCTTGCTCACTCTCTCGCTTCAGCTCAGTGATCCCTCAAATCTCAGAGTGATTTTAGAATTGGAATCGATTGGTATCAACTCGGTGATTTCATTTGTTTACCTATTCCATTTACATAGAAATAATTGAGAGGTAAACCTATCTGCATCAAGCTTCAGAATCGATATGCATCAAGCTCGGTGATTTCGATTTCAGAGTTCTCTCTCTCGATTTTGAAGCTCCACCGCCACCACCATCTGTATCGTCTATTAAGGTGAGCACCATTTGCATCAATATCAATTCAATCTCAAGCTCTTTCTCTCTCTCAATCTCTTCATTCCATCGATTCATCTCCTTTTAGGGTTTACAATCTTGAATCTCCTCCTAGGGTTTGCCCCTTGCGATTTCAAGCAGTAAATTCTCTCTCTAATCTTGAAGTTCATATTTAATTAAAAATTTGTTGCGAGAGATTTGAATTTGAATCAGAACTGTAAACAATATAGGCACTTGAAAACCCCTAGCACCATTCATTGACCTTGATAATTTGTTTCCACGCCTAAACATTGCTGCAAATTTATAAAAGTATATATATTATATTTCTTCCCAAATCACTTTCCATTAAACTTATAAAAGTTACAAATTCCATCAAGAAAACCACGAACACAAAAGCATTTGATTAGAGTTGAATTTATCCACCATTTGATTACTCAATCTAGTTAAGTGATCAAAGAAGATCATCCCATTATCATTATCAACTGCACGAGGGAAAAAAACATATATACATTTATATAGATGTGTGTGCATAAATATAGATGAATGATTGTATCTCTATGTCTACATATTGGTTAGGAATCAAGAGAAAATACCTGAGAAAATTGATCAGAAAGAAATAGTTGCGAAAACCCTAGATCCAGATCATATAGTAGTTTAATCTGTGATGCTATGATGTTGAACTTGAGTGATTGCTTCCTCATGAATTTACTTGTCCTACCAAACCACCCACATTTGGAATTTAGCCCCTTTAGTTTAGTTTTCAATTTTCTTTTGTTAATTACATATGCATATTATGCATCTTTGAGTTTTTGTTTCTGTGCATTGAACTTTTTATTTTGCCAAGTATAGAATGCCCTAGCTAGTCAATGGCGCTCTTTAAGAATGAGGCATGCTTTGCAAGATAAGCGAAAATGTGGGGGGGGGGGGGGGGAAATGAGGGAAGGCAATCCTTATCAGAGGCAAATTTAAACTCAATAGAGTGCAAAGACAATGCAAACTAGTTCAACATGGTATAAAAATGGCCCATAGAAGGATTATAAGGTGTTCTCCAACCTTGTGGTTAAGGGATCATCTCTTTCTTAGCTAGATTGTGGACTCAGTTCTTATTTCCTTCTCAAAAGAAGTAGATTGGCAGAGACATAAAAACTTAAGGATGTGGAGAATTGGATTTCGGTCATTCTATGACAATGAAACATTTAACCTCAACAAGGTAGAATCCCATTCTAAGTGACTTCTTGGTAGCTTTGTGACCAAGAATACATCTTTGCTTAAGTGACAAAACTTATTGCTACTCATCTTAAAAAAAAGTGAGGTTATCACGTTCTTTTAAGATTTCCCTAGTATTATTTTTTTGTGTTTCCATAGCACCAATCTTCAAAGTTGAGCTGAACTCTACGCAGAGCAGGTTGCTCCAACATCATAGCACCAATCTTCATTTTTTTCTTTTGTTTTTTAATTTTTTTTTATTGTAAAATTGACTTTCTTTGTGCTTGCTTTCATTTAAAGGCATAATAGTTTGGCCTTTATTGATTGATTTTAGAGAGCAGTGTATTTCTTGAATCTATCATAATCTATCAAGAGCATTGTAGAAACTTTTGGTTTCTTCATTAATATGCTTCATACTAGATACGCTTCTATTATGCCTGATAGTACCGATTTAGATTGCACCATCGGGGTGCAATCATTAATGGTGCATGCATGCATAAATAGCCTTAGACCCGTCCAAGAATCTTCATTAGAGATACCTAGTCATCTTTGATGAAACTTTTCTTGGATTGTCCAGTTTGGACAGTTCAGGAGCACAAGTTTATATTTTAATTAGTAGTTCTACCGCTTACAGTCCATCTTGAAGAGATTTTGTATAGCAGTTCCTCATGTTCTCTGAGTGCATACTAGGCAAGGAGTAGCAGTACACCTAGTCGATGTCGTGTACTTGGCGAACCATGGGGAGATGCTGTCTAAATTTCGTTAGAGATGAACAGAGCGGTATGAGTTGCTTTTCACAATATAAACTATGCATTCCTGAATGCAAAAGTAGGATGAACTAACATATTAGAGACCATTTAGAGGTAAATGATGTCATGTCGCATACATTATAAGGTACTTAATTGAGATTAAGATTAATTAAAATGAAAATGGTAATTTTAAACTTTGTTGATTTGGCAGTGACATTTGTAGTGTAAGACGGAGTCAGATGGATAAAAGTTGGATAAATCAGCATAGGTTGCACCCATAATACATACAAGGGGTTAAGCAATTTATTAAATTTGCATGTGAAAATAAGTTGCTGTTGAATGAAGTCACATGCCCATGTAAACGGTGTCATAGTATCAAATTAGTGGAGAAAGGTCTGTTAGGGAACATTTAATGATCAACGGGTTTCTTCCAAGTTACACTAGTTGGATTCTTCATGGGGAGAATTTGTCATCGCCTGTGCCACACAATGTGAATGTCGGGCAAATTGATTCGAATGATGGTGATGAAACTTATGAAATGCTATACGAGGGATTTGGACTTCCTTCACCAAGCTTTATTCACGAGGCAACAAGTTCTGGTATTAAACAAGCTCCAGATAAAAAAATTGAAAAATTCTTTAATTTATTGAAGGAGGCTGAAAAAGAGTTATATCTTGAGTGTCAGAAGTTTTCAACGCTCTCATTTGTTGTTCGGTTGTTGCACATCAAGTGCCTTAGTGGATGGAATGACAAGTTTTTCACGATGTTGCTTAAGCTTTTGAAGGATGCATTCCTAAAGGGTGAAACCTTGCTGCAACTAGGAAACTCCTTAGGGACTTGGGCCTCGATTATCATAAGGTACATGCATGCCCAAGAGATTGCTCACTATATTGGAAGGAAACGACTAGTATGGATAATTGCATAGTGTATCATATGCCTAGATACAAATAGTTTGAGGGGGAGGAGAATGATGTTAAGAAGAAGCAACAAAGAATTCTACATAAGATTGTTAGATACTTTTCTTTGATTCCAAGGCTTTAAAGATTGTTTATGTCATCTAAAACATCTTTTTTAACAAGATGGCATGTAGAGGGCCGAATTGATAATGGCAAAATAAGACATCCCGCTGACTCTCTTGTCTGGAAAATTTTTGATAATTTGTATCCTAAGTTTACAAGTGAGCCTTGCAATGTCAAACTGGGTTTAGCAGTGGATGGATTCAATCCATTCAAGGCAATGAATGTCTCTCACAGTAGTTGGCCAGTTATTGTGATGCCATACAATTTGCCACCATGGTTGTATGTGAAGCAGCCTCATATGATGATGACATTGCTCATCGATGGTCCTTCTTCACTTAGAAATAACATTGACATCTACTTACACCTTGTAGTGGATGAATTGAAAGAATTATGGGAAAATGGTGTTGACATGCATGATGTGGAAACTAATCAGATGTTCTGAATGCATGCTATGTTATATTGGACTATAAATGATTTTCCTACGTATGCAATTTTTTTTGAATGGAGCATGAAAGGCACTTTAGCCTATCCTTGTTGTAACATACATACTCATTCTCGATATTTGAAGAACTTTAGAAAATTTTGCTGCATGGGGCATCGTCGTTGGTTGAATACGGGTCACAAATTTCGAAAAGTTGGTGCGTCTTTTGATGAAACTCTTGAATTCAAACCATGTTTAACTCGGTTATCAGGGGCTAATGTGCTACGACAACTAGAGCCTAAGCCTAAGTTCAAATTGAATTCTAAGCGTCAATAATCTAGCAAACGGAATAGACAAGGGAAGGAAAAGAAGGAAAATGTGGAGGACTCGGGTCATAATTGGAATAAGAAGAGAATTTTCTTTCAGCTGTCATATTGGGAGCATAATTTGATTCACTACAATTTTGATGTGATACAAATTGAAAAGAACGTGTGTGATAATTTATTGTGGACGATATTAAATGTTGATGGGAAATGGAAGGATGATTTAAATACTCATTGAGATTTGCAACATATGAGAATTCGGAAGGCACTACATCCTCAAAAAAGGGTTGGAAGCAAGTATTATTTGCCTCCTGCATGTTTTGCCATGAACAATAGAGAGAAAAGTCTATTCTGTACACTTCCAAAGAATATCAAAGTTCCAGATGGTTACATATCCAATATCTCTTGTCGGGTTAACCTCAAACAGCGTAGCATATCTGGACTGAAAAGTCTTGATAGCCATATACTCATGCAACAAATACTTCCAAAAGCAGTAAAAAATTTGTTACTGAAGAAAGTGGTTGAACCATTAATTGAGTTAAGCAATTTTTTTAGGCAGTTGTGCTCCAAAACCCTAGAGAAGATCATCTGGAATCACAAATTGCTCTTACACTTTGCCATCTTGAGAGAAATTTTCCTTCATCAGTTTTTGATATAATGGAACACTTGCCCATTCACTTAGTAGAGGAAGCAAAGACTACTGATCCGGTGCAATATCGATGGATGTACTTTGTAGAAAGGTGTGTAATTCTATTCCAATGTTGATTTTGTATATATTTGCTTGTTTATATTTGGAAGTCATGTATGCATCTTTTTGTTCATAGGTACCTTATGACGCTTAAATCATACATGCATAATCAAAGTCATCCTAGGTTCAATTGCACAGGGATACTTAGTCAAAGAATGTATGACATTTTGCTCAAGGTACTTGCATGATGTTGAGTCGAAATTGCATCGACCATTAAGGAATTGTAATTTTAGCAACAATCCTAAGATATTAATAGGGCAGGCTTTAGGAAAAGGAAAAGTGTTTGTACTTGATAACACAACATGGGTACAGGCTCATCGGTATGTGTTATTTAACACTGCTGCAGTTGTTTCATTTTGAGAGTAAGAAAGACGCAACATTTGTCTCTTCATGAATGTATTTATACCAACTATAATTATCTTGCATTTTACAAATAGTTTAATTGTTTAGGGAACATCGTGAATTTATTAAGCGGTCACATTGTCATCTCAGAGATTATGATGTAGATCGTCGTCACAATGATGAGTTTCCCAAATGGTTCAATTCTCATGTAAATGCATGTTTCCAATTTCCAATTCTCATGATTCAATTTTTTTTAATCCATGTGTTTCTATATTTTTGAAGTTGTTAATTGATGTTTAATATTGATAACTTTATTTTAAAAATAGGTTGCAAAGCTGTTAGCTACTGAAAATGTAGCGTTGTCAGATGAGATTAAAATTTTAGCTTTGGGACCCAGCCAAAAGGCCACCAGATTTAATGGGTATATAATTAATGGTACTAGGTGTCATACTAAGAGGCGTGAGTTAAGAAGAAAAACTCAAAATAGTGGAGTTATAGTGAAGGCAAAGACTTCTAGCTATGCGAGTACGAAAGACATTAATCCAATGGAAGGTGTCATGTATTTTTTTTTTTTCTATGTTATGTTACTAATGCACGCCCTGGTTTAGAAAGATTGGCTTATGCTGTTACATAAGATTGTTGAGTTGTGCTATTGCGAGGTTCCATTGTCGTTACGGACAATTAATAGGTTGGAGTGAAATTAACAACTGTATCGGTTGTTGTAGTATGTTAACTCACAGCAATCATTGATTTATCATTCCTTGCAGGTGCGTATGGGCATTATTTGTATGGATGTTTTGTAGAGCTCTAAAGTTCGGTCTTTATGGGCAAATTAAGTTTTTATTTTTATTTTTATTTTTAATTTTAATTTTATTTTTATGGTTGTTGTTTCTGGAACTCTTCACTTGATTTTATAAATATTCAAAGTAAAAGATGCTTGGAGTCTCTATCCATAACTAAGTTAATGTTGGGAAGTCTGGAAATTTTTATTTGCTTATTACTGTGCGAACCAAGATTGTAGAAAATTGATGTGGAAATTCTGTTGAAATCATATTTTCTGTTTGTCTTGTTGAATTTGTTATTTGATAGGTTTAGAATATATGTGTGTGATACAATATTTTTTCCTTTAATTTTTTTGTCCTGTTTGTTGCTTGAATTTGGTTTAGAATAATCATACAATGTTTGCCTAAATTTAATCAATATATTGAAATAACAGCAAAGCTTTATCCATATTATTGCTATTTTTCAGCTTTATTACAAGTATGTTTTTAAGTTAAATCTAATAGAATTAGCACAATCTAAAAAAAAAGAAAAAAAAAAAAAAGAAAAGAAAAGAAAAGAAAAGAAAAGAAAAGAAAAGAGCTATAATGACGTTTTCCCAAACACCACTATAGTGCCAATGATCATATTTTTAAAATAGGAAAAAATCTATCACGACGTTTTTAAAACGTCGCTAAATACTAGATGACGTCATTTTACTGTTATTTACCACATTTAGCGGCATTTCTAAAAACGTCACCTATACTAATATAACGACATTTTTAAAGCATCATAAAGCTATAGTGACGGCCCTGTCTTCGGCGTTTGGTACTATACATCACAAAAAGAATTAGCGGCATTTTTTACACCTATAGCGGCATTTTTTAAATGCTGCTAAATGAGGAATTTCCAACAGTTTTATTTGATAATTTTGAAATATCACTTTACATCATTTATTACTTAACACTTATCAAATTGTTCCCTATAGAATTTAAGCAATCAATATTAAGGTACATTACCACTTGACATTGCCCAATAGCATAAAAATAATTTCTCATTCATCAAAACTGAAATTGATTATTATTATTATTTTAAATATTTTAAGGCATTACACTTGTATCCTAAATGCCCCTTATATCATCAAATGAATTTAACATATGACAAACTAAAATTATGAAACCTTTAGCAAAAATTAATGTATTTATATTTTGGGTTGAGGTTCTTTCATGTTGCCGTTTTAACATTAAAAAATTTGAAAGGCCTATAGGGCTTACCATGAGTCTCGTTTCGATTATTCAAACCGCTCATTTTCAACGTATATTGACCACGAAAAAATTAATTTGATCAAATAATTATAACATTTTTATTTTATCACATTTGTCTCTAAAAAAATAAACGACAAATATATTTTTAAATTAGACTATCTATTTTTTTTTTTAAATACTATAAAATGAAATGTCAAGATTATCAAATTGATCAAACATTTTCCGTCTAATAAATGCCCCAATAAAGGACCATCCATCTCCACTCAAATTAAAGTTTGAAAAATCATTAGAAAATAATTAATATTTAAAAGACATACATTATTTTAGGAGGAAGAGGATTTTTCGGATCCGTGAGGCTCGTGACGATGATTTGAAATGTTTATTTTTTACAATTTTTTATATATATCATTCAAACAAAAAAATTAGATCAATTCGATAATTATAATATTTTCATTTTATCGCATTTGTTTCTGAAAAAATGAACGATAAGTGTATTTTTAAAAATAGACCATTCATTTGTTTTAAGAAAGATGCAAAGAAATAAATATGTTATAATTATCAAATCGACCTATTTTTTGTGTGTAAATGATATATATGAAGAACACTAAAAAAGAATAGCTTGAATCATCAAAATGGGACTATGGTGGGACCAGGAGCTTGGACAATGACTCTCCCATCCAGATCTGGACTAGAAAGATTCCTTTTCCAATATAAAAATATATAATATATAATAAACAACCAAGAAAGTCCTTTTTTTAAGGGGGAATTACATCTCCGTGGGAAATTTTTTTTTGTTACACAATTTCTTTATTTTTTTTTTACACAAACATTGAGGGGTACACATGACACTTACACCCCCACTGCTCTTCAGTTGCACCTCACCACAGAATGACTTGCACTCCATATATTTTTGTAATTTCTTTTCCCTATCCCACTGGACTATAATTCTCCCTCCCCCCTCTTTTTTTTTTTTTCCTGCAAATTTTTTATGCTAAAATCTTAACTAACTTCAAATATTAGAGTCATTCTACTTATACCACAAATTATCTCCTTACACCTTTAAAATATTAATTTTAAATTTTTTTGTTTTTTATAATTTTCATAATACCAATTTTACCTTCATCCCTACTATTGACTCTTCTCCTTACCCTAAAACCTTTCAAACCCTAGTTTTTTCATCTCCACCCCATCACCACCACCTCTACCACAAAACCCTAGTTTCTCTTACATTCAAACCTTTTAAACCCTAGAATTTAAATCAACACATCCTTTACACATGTTGGAAATTGTTTTCCATATCCTAGCATGACCAACGTGTTCACGATTTGGAAAAATACTCAAGATTTGGAAATTGTTTATTGATTACTATGATCTAGAAGTTTGATTGGTAATTTGTTTTAATTTTTCACTAGCACTGTGTATGTATAACCGTGATATATAGATTGTGTACATAGCACTGTGTATATATAGATATGCCCTATATGTATAGATACGCACTGTTATGTATAATATGGGATATAAATACATATATACAAGCAAAAGGCACCCACGCTGGTACATTCTCTCTCTATATATATATATATATATATGAGAGGGGGATTTATACCGAACAAGAGCCGAGAAAAACCAACACGGAACATGTGTTGGGCCGATGTAAACCAAACTAACACGGAACATGGTGTTGGACTGAGCTAGCCTCAAGATTGCAGTTATGAGTGCCATGGTAGGGCCCCAAGAATGACCAAGCTAATAGCGGTTTGGATCAGATGCAAAGAACAAGTGATGTGCTTCAGCACTGCGATATGTGGCCAACATAACGATCGGCACACCCATTGTTGACTGGCATAGGAAAATGCCGTCGAGGCATTGACTGAACACAGTGCCAACTGGGGAGCAGGCAAGGCTCATCTCGGCATTAGGGTGGTCAAAGTTAAGTGTTTTTGGTTCAACAAGTGGTAGCATGGTTTAGGTACTCCACGTGGACCAATGGCGAAAGGAGATGAATCCATTCTATGTACTCGTCAATACCATTTGGTGGTTTAGCCAATATTGTTTGGCAGTATTGAGATATACACATGTTAAGAATGGAGAGGACAGTACAACCACACATCTGACAGAGGACAATAGAGGTAGTACGTGCATAATCTGGGGCTACATGCCCAGCCTAGATAAATAGGTGTGGGCTGACTTTAAGGGATAAGCAATCTTTAGCATTTCTCTCTCGACAGTGCTTTGCATTCTCTCTTCTTCTCCAAGAAAGCTAACTTGGCCATTGGAGGGGTTTTCCGACAAACCACTCATCGAGTAGCTAACCCTTGTTTTGTTCTCAGTCAATCGGAGCCCATTCGAAAGTGAGACGAGCTTGGTAGCAAGGCGTACAGAAGACGACGAATATTTCTTTTCTGTAAAATTGGCGCCATCTGTGGGAATCAAAACTTATAAAACCTTGTCCTCCAAGCTTTTCAATCGCAAACAACGACGAGATCTCGCTCTCAACTGTCGACAAAATCACTCCCAAGTCTGTTCAGAGGTGAGATGACCTGCTCGCCATTTTGAACATGGTTGGTCTGGCGACTTTTACCAGGGGACCACCTAGGGACGCGCAAGGAGTACCGAACATTCATAAAGTCTTGAAGGGCGCTGGTAACAAAGCTAATCTCACACTTAACATCTGGAGCACAAACTGAGAAACCGAGATGCCATCATTCGAAAGATAGCAGTTGAGATTGAGGCGTTGAAACGGCAGATTAAAGGAAAGGGTATTGCTGAAGTGGGAAACCAAAATGAGCGCACCCAACCTCGTCGCTCGGGCAGTTAGAATAGGCGATGAATGCCTTCCCTCTCCATTACTAGGAGCTATGGAGCTGGCAACTTCGTCCTGCCGGCAGAGAGATCATGTACGCGAGATAGTAGCTATCACCTTTTACGTTCGTCGATGACGTCAAGATACTGCTACTCTGCCTGATCGGAGGATCTAAGGGACATCATGGAGGAGCATGCACGCCACAAAGAAGCCCAGAGAGTGTCGAAATTTCAGAGGTTGAACCCTAGAGTGCACTCCAGTGAAGAGGTGGCCATGTTGCCACCTGTAATGGTGGTTAGAGCGCTAGTGGACAGAGACTTGGCGAGGCTTAGCGCCACCCCACTTTTCCCTGAGATTAAGAGCACACTGCTCCCCGCTGGTTTCCACCAACCTAAGTTCATATTATACGATGACAAGACAGACCCGTACATGCACGTTAGTCATTACCGACAGGTGATGGCAGGGTATAGATGCAATGATGCCTTGATGTGCCTCATATTCCCGACGAGTTTGGGAAAGTTGGGCCTGAAATGGTTCGAAAGGTTGCCAGAGGGGAGTATCGAGGGGTGACAATTCGTCATAAGATTTAAGACCAATACCAGAACACCGAAGGAGGTTGACCACCTCCTAGGCATAAAAATAGAATCGGCCAGTTCATTGAAGGCATGCAACGCCAAATATTAGGAGACCTACAACGAGATCCTCGATTGCCCCACTAACTTGGCGATCGCCCAGTACAAGTGAGGCCTACTAGTCAGACATAGGTTGAGAAACTCGCTTACGATGAACCAGTCCACAACTATGAAGTCATTGATGCAGTGGATTAATGAGTACATCCGAGTTGGGGATGATGCAACTGCAGCCATCGAGAAGATAGATCTGGTGGTAGCGGACAAATGTATGGCTAGAAAAGTTAACTCGGTGGGGTAGGAGGATAACCGCCCTAATAACCGAGAAAAAGAGCAATACCGTGGTGCTGGCCGTAATAGTCGAAATAAGGGCCGTGGCAATGATTGGGCTAACACTCTTCACAACGAGGAAGAAGACGCCAAGAGAAAGTTAAAGGCATGGACCGACATTACCACTGTCTTTAAAATTCTAATTTATCGCATCCTTAGTGAAATCCGAGACGAGACATACGTCCGGTGGCCAGCAAAACTGGGAGATGCTCAGAGGGGGTTCAACCCGAGATACCGCTACACTTACCATGAGGAGAGGGGGTATTGCACGGAGAATTGTGTGCTATTGAAGCAGTATTTAGAAGAACTGGTTACGGCAGGGCACCTGAACCGATACATTGATGGTGGCATAAGGGTAACACAACAAGGGCAAGGTGAGCCAAATGGGCTAGCCATTCTAGATGTCACGCCCCAGGGAGTCATCAATGTTATCCATAGAATCATTGAGCCAGCGCGGGTATGCGAGCTCAGAGGAATGATTAAGAAGGCCAAACACATGAGGAAAGTACTATCTGTTCTGCTCGCCGTAAAGAATAGGAAGACTGAGGTGTAAGGCGTTATGACCTTTTCAAGCAAGGACTTGGAGAGAATTCAAACACCTCACAATGACGCCCTAGTAGTGACTCTTCGTGTCAAGGATTTCGACGTCACGAAAATCTTGATCGACCATGGCAATTCGGTCGAGATCATGTACTATGATGCATTCAAATAGATGAAACTTGAGGACAAAGACTTAGCTCCAGCAACCTCTCCTTTAGTTGGCTTCAACTCGCAACCAGAGTGGCTAATCGGTAAGATCATACTGCTAGTCAAAGTGGGATCAATCACGAAACAAGTGGAATTCTAGGTGCTAAAGGTTTCATCAACTTATAACTTGATCTTGGAGAGGGGATGGCTATACGCTATGTAAGCGGTGGCATCAACTTACCACCAAGTGATGCACTTCCCTACCCAAACTGGGCAAATTGAAGAAGTTTTGGAACACCAAGTGATGTCGAAGCATTGCTTTGTCGCAGTGAATGGCTGTCGGATTGCTAAAGGCTTTGTCTAAATGATCGAGGGTCTAGAAGGAAAAGAGGTTCTAGACGATGTGGGGCAGAAAAGCGAAGGAGAAATCTGTGGAGGATTTGGTGGAGGTTCGGATAAATGAAAATAATTCAAATAAATTCTTTTTCTTAGGTTCATCATTCTCCAGCGTCGAACAGCTAGAGTATGTAAACTTTATAGTCTCCAATATTGAAGTCTTTGTATGGACGCCTTACGATATGCCTGGCGTTGATCCAAACTTCATTTGCCACCAACTCAATGCCTTCCCAAATGCTCGGTTTGTCATATAGAGAACTCAGTGCTCAGCTTTACACCATGCCGAGGTAGTCGCGGAAGAGGTCAAAATCTATTAGAAGCGGGGGTTATTGAAGAAGTGCACTACCCAAAGTGGATCTCTGACACATAAGTGGTTCCAAAAAAGAATGACAGATGATAAGTTTGTGTCGATTACAAAATGGTCAACCAAGCTTGCCCCAAGGACAGCTTTCCACTCCCAAGAATTGACCAGCTGGTGGATCTTACCGCTGGTCATAGAAGGTTTAGTTTCCTTGATGCATTCCACAGCTACCACCAAATAGCTATGTACAAGCCACACCCAGAGATCACTTCATTTACCACACCAAGAGGCTTGTACTGCTACAAGGTCATGCCTTTTGGCTTGAAGAATGCTGGAGCAACCTTCTAAAGAATGGTCACCAAGATATTTGCTCTTTTGCTTGGTTGAACTATGGAAGCCTATATCGACGTACGGTGGTCAAGAGCAAAGATAAATCTCAGCACCTTGGTGACCTAGCTGAAATGTTTGTCATACTTAAGCACCACATGTTGCGCTTGAATGCTTCCAAGTGTGCATTTGGCGTGGGGACTGGAAAATTTCTGTGCTTCTTGGTTACCAAATAGGGAATAGAAGTTGATCCCTCAAAAATAAAGGCAATAGTTGGAGCGGCCAAATTCAACGAAGGACGTGCAACATCTGGTTAAGATGGCGGCTATGCTGAATAGGTTTATCAGTCGGTCATCAGATCATTGCAGGCCCTTCATCAAGACTTTGAAATCTAAATTCTTCTGGGATGTAGAATGCAATTGAGCTTTGATCGATTTGAAAATGTAACTTTCTTCCACCCCAATCTTGGTCACCCTAAAGCCTGGTGAAGAGCCCTACCTCTATTTGGCTGTATCTTAATACGCGGTCAGCGCGGTGGTGGTCAGAACCGAAGGAATACAACATTTCCCCATCTTCTATGTTCGCAAGATGTTGCTCCCTGTTGAATCAAGATATCTACCATAGGAGAAGCTGGCATTAGCACTTATGATGTCCTCTAGGAAGCTAGCTTATTATTTTCATGCCCACACAATAATGGTACTGACCGAGTTCCCACTGAATGTTTTATTTGAGAAGGTAGACTTTTCTGGTAGAATTTTGAAGTGAGCAGTAGAATTGGGGCAATATGATATCAAATTCCAACCACGAACATTGATCAAGGTACAAGCCCTTGCAAACTTTGTGACAGAATTTGCCTCAGGCACTCACCTAGTCTGCCTGGTAGATCTAGCACATGACACTGAGCAAGATTGGATGGCTAGTGCAGACTTAGCACAACCAACGAGGGTGATGCAGCCAGAAGTAAACTTGCATTTTTCCATTTCATCTTCCAGCACACCCTTCGGTTCCACCAAGTTATTAGTTGCAACCCGTGTCGCCGTGCAGAGAGTGAAGCACAAGTAATAGAAAAGCAATATAGTAGCGAGAAGATCTTAGAAAAAGTGGCTGACCTACCAAGCAAAGAGATGAAAGTTCAAGCAGGAAAGCTGTACGCAAAAACCACCCAAACTTCTGAGTTAAAAAGTTCATAAAACCCATTTGATTATTGGAAGCTATTCATTGGTAAGATATGGAAGCTCTTCATCAGCGGGACTTCTAATAGTCATGGTGCTGGGCTAGGCGTTGGATTAATTTCACCGAACGGACTAACCATTGAGCACGCTATCACATTGGGGTTTCCAGCATCAAACAATGAAGCAGAGTATGAAGCTCTCCTAGCTAACTTAAAAAGTGCTTTACGACTGAATGCAACCGAGCTGCTGGTATTCAGCGACTCCAAACTCATTGTCAACGAAGTATCTAGAGAATACGAAGCCAAAGATAAAAGGATGGCTAAGTATCAGGCCTTGGTACGGGCAGAGATCAGAAAGTTTGGTGCAATAAAAGTGAAGCAAATCAGTCGTGAGAAAAATAGCAAAGCTGATGAGTTAGCTAGTCTGGCCTCCATGCAATGCACTTTTCCCAATCCCTTGATGATTGAATTCTTGCCATGGCCTGGCATCGAAGAACCTGAGGAAATTGAAGTACTCTATACCGAGTTAAGGCCATCTTGGATGGACCCCATTATAGTCTTCCTCAAAGATCGAATCCTGCCCACTGAGAAGAAGGAAGCCAACAAGATAAGGGCCAAGTCAGAGCGGTTTTGGCTCTTTCCATCTGGCGCCTTGTACAAAAAATCCTTCACTAGGCCATTATTAAAATGCGTCCATTCGAACAAGGTCGAATATTTTCTCTTTGAAATCTATGAAAGCAAGTTTGGAAGCCACATTTGGGGGAGATCTCTGGCATACCATGCAATTTTGCAAGGGTACTGGTAGCTATGCATGTAGGTTGACGCACAAAAATATGTGAGAAAGTGTGAGAAGTGCCAAAAATTTGCACACCAGATTCACCAACCAGCTAGGGAGTTACTTCTTTTGATTAACACTCAGTGTTTGCTCTGTGGGGGCTGGATATTGTAGGACCTCTTCCAACTACACCGGGCAATTGCAAATTTCTCATCGTAGCAACAGATTACTTCACCAAGTGGATGGTAGCTGAGCTGTTGGCGACCATCAAGGAAAATGATGTAAAGAAGTTCATCTGGCAAAATGTGATAACTTGATTTGGGGTTCCAAAGGCTCTTATCTCGGATAACGACACACAATTTGATGAAAAGCTCTTCAGAGGATTCTGTGAGGAATTGAAGATAGAGTTCTACAATTCCACGTCGGCCTACCCTCAGGCAAATGGGCAAGCTAAAGCTTCAAGAAAGACTATTTTGGATAGACTGAAGAAAGAGCTTAAGAAGGCTAAAGGAAGATGGACTGAGGAACTACCCAACGTGCTTTGGGCATACCAAACTACTCCAAGGTGTTCTACCGGTGAAACTCCTGGCTTACGGCATGGACGTTGCCATACGAATGGAAATTGGTATGCCAACCATCTGATCGGAAAACTTTGAGCCAGATCTAAATGGTAAAGCCATTGCTTTGGAGCTAGACCTTGCCAAGGAAAGAAGAGAAAGGCCACTGATCCACATCGTGACCTACCAGTAAGAGCTCTTCAAAAATACAACAAAATGGTACATCCGCGCTTGTTCAAAGTCGGAGATTAGGTCTTGAAGAAAGTAGTGGGAAACACCTTGATACCAGGAGAAGGAAAACTAGGTGCAAATTAGGAGGGGCCATATAAGATAATTGGCCTAGTTGGAAAAAGGGACATATCACCTAAAGGATTTAGACGACAAAGCTATTCCAAGACCATGGAACGTGGCCAACCTCAAGTTGTTTTAGTTCTGAAATGTAATTCTTTTTCCCTTACTTAGCACCTCTTTTTTGTTCAGTGTGACCTCTTGGCTCCTTGCTAGACGTTTTTTGTAATGCTTTGTGAGTAATGAAATGGAGCGTTTTGTTTTTCTTTGTATTATTGCATTTTGTATAAACTTTTTGGATTAGAATATTACATTATAAAACAATGCCTAGATGATATAATGGGATACCAAGGGCAACTGAACGGTAATCTGCAGACCTACAAAGGCTCACCGAGCGAAATTTTGTCACCAATAGGAAAGTTGGTGTTTTCCCTAACTTTAGTAATTTAAATCAAGTTGATTTTGCTCAACTTTTCCCAAGCTAGAATTTACTTGCCGGGAAGAAAGTTGGTGTTGATATTAAAGTCGAGCTAATTTTGCTCGTCCTTCCTTGAGCTAGAATTTACTTGCCGGGAAGAAAGTTGGTATTTTCCCCTAACTTTAGAAATTAAATCTGAGCTGATTTTGCTCGACTTTCCCCGAGATGGAATTTACTTGCTGGGAAGAAAGTTGGTATTTTCTCCAACTTTAGGAATTAAAGCTGAGCTAGTTTTGCTTAACCTTTCCCGAGCTGGAATTTACTCACCGAGAAGAAAGTTGGTGTTTTTCTAAACTTTAGAAATTAAAGTTGAGTTGATTTTGCTCGACCTTCCCCAAGCTAGAATTTATTCACCGGGAAGAAAGTTGGTGTTTTCCCCAACTTTAGGAATTAAAGTCGAGCTGATTTTGCTTGACCTCCCCAAGCTAGAATTTGCCCACCAAGAAGAAAGTTGGTGTTTTCCTCCAACTATGAGTTGGTTTGGTTCACCAAGTAGTAAGTAACTATCTAACTTGAACTGCCCACACAGAGCGGAATTTGGCTCGACAGAGAAGGAGTTTGAGTGTTGCCAACATGAACTCCTATTACCGAGTAGAATTTAGCTTGACAAGGAAAAGTATTAGTATTTCACCAACTTGAATCCATCTAAGCAGCATTTAGCTCAACACAGAAAAAGATGGAGTTTTCTCCAAAATTGTACTTTATTTGTCGAACAAATTTCATCTCCGTGCAAAGAAAAAGTTAGTGTTCTGCTTAAATCAGAAAAAGCATTCAAGAATACGAAGACAAGTGCATAAAGAGTGCAAAAAGTAGAAAGTTTTTATTAAAATTTAAGCATAGTTACAAAATGAGGGGCTTATAGCCCAGTTATATCAAAAGAAAGAAGAAAAGAAAAATACAAATAATCCAAACAGATCATTAGTCTATGTTTACAGCATTAGCCAAGTCAGCCACATCCTCCTCAGTCTCATCTACCGCATTCTGTGCATTAGCGCCAAGGGCTAGGTTAGCCTCCAACTCGACTCCTCCACTGCCCAATAAGGCTTTTTCTTTTTTAAAGATGACCGGCCTTGGGGACTTGTCCGCTGGCTGAGGGGCAAGGACTTCAGCCACTCTAGCTCCTTCGTAAATCATTTTTTGTTGCACGGCGGCAACATAGGTTTGCATGTATGAAGGAATAAAGGCGAGTGGAGGATTTTTGAAGAAATCAGAGTTTGGCACATGGCCAAGTTTCTCTGCAGCAGCTTTTCAGCCGCACTGGAAAAATATATCCTTTGTTGCCTCCACTTGTTGTTCATAAATGTTTTCTCCCTCAGCAAAGTCGCAATTCTCTACATCGTTGACTTGCTTCTTAGTTCAGACTTGTGGACAGCGCGGTACTTTCTTAGCTTTGCAAGGTACCTCACCTTTTTGCCTGAATCACCTTTTGTTTGTCCTCCTCCGCCTTCGACACCTGCTCGGCCAGCTGGTCTCGTTCAGTTGTGGTTGTAACGAGCGAGGCCGTCAATTTCTCTAGTTCGATCATCTTTGTCTTGTTATCAGCAATGGCCTCACAAAGACTTTGCCACATGACAATTATGCATTCATGGGTGACATAGTTCTTTTATGCGGCCTGCAAATAATAAGAAGTTAGTACACAAAAACTGAGCAAAAACTTCCACAAGTTAAGGACAATTGTTCTTACCAGCACGATGGACTTGGCGGCTGACCTGATGGCCTTCAAGTTAGATAGGTGCTCATGTCTCTTCATGTCCTCAGGGAGGAGCAGCCCCTTGGTCAAATTGAAGCCTAGTGAAAGGTCCTTGTCTTTGTACATAGAATCAGTGTTAGTCACAACTCGACCTTTGTACTTGACCTTTGGTGACCACACTAGGCGGCCAGTGGAACTGGTGGACTGCTTGGCTACAATTTGTTCAATTTGCTCCCCTTGTTCGGCAACAAGAAACTCGGTTGAATCTTCATCAACTAAGTGTGGCTCAGTTGAGGGTTGCCTCACTCTCTTCCTAGAGTAAGAAGAGCCGTGCTCAATTGCAAAGCTAGCATTGGTCTAGTCTCTTGTGGGACTGGTTGATCAGAACGATCTTTAGCTATCTCCGTCTGTTGAGAGGAGACGTTGGGCCCTGTAGTGATCATAGACTTAATGGCTTGAATTTTTTCCATTTCTTGCTCGGCAGTTAATGACACCAAATTGATCTTTGGAAGACTTGGGTCAGGCTTTAGGGAAAGGGCACACAGAAAATTATGACTCTAATTTTGTGCGATGCAATATACCAATTACGGTCTGGATGTTGTAGTGCGGTTTTGATGGCATTTTGATTGGCGTAAGAGTAATTTGCAGCTAAATGGCTATAATCTACAAAGAAAAGAAGACGGTTAGATCGGCCAAAAATTAAGTCATAAAAATGTAAAATCGTGCTATTTTGCTCACCATCTCCCCTTTTATTCTTGTTTATGTACTAGTCTGGTATGGGTGCTTTGGTATCTTCATACTTACCAGACACCCATAAGAAGTCATCATCGTTCAGATCCTTGTCCGGTGTACTTTCGACAAGTTTTGCTCGGCCTTTCCTCACTTTGTGGTACCAACAGAAACCTCATTTATTTTTACCAAGTGTGTACTGGTGAAATATCTCGGCCAACCCCTAATTCAAACCCATAATATGGTTTAGCGCGGCCACACCGTTGCTTATTTTGTAAGTATTGGTTGACACTTGGGTGGGGCACAACCTGGTTTGCCTCAAAAATTCACAAACCAAGGGTTGGACCGGGTGAATTGACCATAAAATGGTATTTCTTTTATCTGCTATTTCAATGAGTTAAATTTTGCGTGGTTGCTAAATATGGCGTGAATCGAAGAAACGGTTGCTTGGTCTTTGAGCTCTACCAATTGTGTTGAGGTGTGCCTGGTTGGTTCTAGTTCAATCTACATTAATAAAAAAAAAAAAAAAAAGTGTATTAGTGTAGACATCCCCGAACGTCCCAGAAGGATGACTCCCGTTTTGTTCGCCTGTGGGGCTACTACAGTTCAGGACTCGTTTTGTCACGGTTCTTAATCTGAACCAAAGAGTCCAAATCCGGCAAATCATTTTGAGAAAATAGATTTTTAGAAAAGAAGTACCAAACATGGACTACTTTACCAGATACAGAGTCGCCACTTAAATATTTTATTTTGGGGGAATTTAGGAAACCCTGACTCGTTGCCAAAGGCCACGTGTCCGTCATCACCAAAGTTGCCTCGGCTCGAGAACTTGGGTACGACTGGGGAAGGTCAGCTATGAGCACCCCCTCTCGCCCGATCAAAGATCGGCCTCTACTAATCGTGATATCTTGTTTTGAAAACATTATATGCTCTTGTTCCGCTTATTAGCCTAGAATTACTATGTTATGCGCGCAACAAACAAGTATAGACCAAATCGCCTAAATTGGGACAAAACATTTCATGTTCGTTTTAAAAATGGTTTGCTACTCGTAAGTAGGCTCAAATGTAGGTTTTGCCACCCTCGAGTGGGCTTTAGAAAAGATGGTTTTGCCACTATCTAGTGGGCTTAAAACTCACAGTTTTAATGCATTATTCCAATTTAGATAATTCGACCTCCACCCACAGGCATTCAAGCAGTTATATCACATAAGCAGCTGGCCTCATGGTAATCATGCAATTATGGCAACACTCACACGCATGCGGTATGCTAAAGCATAAAAGCTTACCTAGTACTCCAAGCCAAAACAGAAACTAGTTAGTAATCATATGCATGACCCTAGTTCATGTTAAGATGGCTAATGCAACACATGCAGGATGTAGCTAGAACAGGCTCGGCTACCCTAAAGATGGCATGTGAAATGCCGCAACTAACAAGTACTCAACTTGGAATTTGAAATACAAGTGCAGTTAGCATGATGTGCCGAGCCCGATGTATGTAAGACAAATGTATGGATGCACGCATGCATAGCATAAGGTATGCTAAATTAAACATGTCCTAATACTAAAAGCAAGTAAGCAAAAGGGAGAAAGAAGTGGGGGTTGGAAGACATGCACACACGCGCCCACACTTATTACAAATTTGCCCTTGCTCGGAGGGACCGAAAGAATAATACAATTAATTAACCTACAACCTAATTAAAATATTACAGACCAATTAATTAATTAACAAATTAATTACAAAATAAAATGTGAAGCCTAAAGAGACTGCCACAGCTCCGCCTCGGAATGCGTAAATGATGCATGTTTGACTTGTCCTGCTCGAAAACTCGCTGCCATAGCATTGCTGCCTCTGTTTACAACTGCCCAGCTCCTCTGAAGACTGTGAAAATTCCTGGGGCACCTCTAAACCACTTCTTGATCACTCTGGAACACCACCGGCCAATGCAAAGCACCACCGGCCATAGGAACATTCTTGTCGGCCAAATGTTGGGCCACCGGCCAGCCACAGATGGTCGGTTTGCCTATGTGGTCGGGCCATTTCTTGTCATAGAATCCTGCTTGACAAAGATGTGGGCAAGCAGTGTATGGCATGGAATTTTCAAGCGAATGTAAGCATGGCCACACTCCCTATCATGCCATGGACTCAAGGGGGCATGACCCTCAACCCTCGGGCCACCAATTATGCATTTTGATGCATGATGGCCTAAGAAGCCAAGCTTGCAACTTAATGTAAAATGCATGCAACAAACAAATGAATGCCGACACCCTATCATGTTGAGATCAAAGGCATCGGCGACCGAGGATTGAGACATGTTTCGTCACTTTGAGTACGAACACTTCCCAATCCTCATGCTTGGTTTGATACCCCAAACCAAGTAATGCAATGCATGTATACAAACATGGCTCAAAATGCAACATGAGGCTAAGAAGAAAAGCATGCCAAATGCAATGTATCCTAAGCATGCAAGCTAAGTTAATGCGATATAAACATGCCAAATAATGCAACGAGTATATGAGATGCAATTAGCTAAACACTATGCAAACATGCAAGTATGATGCTATGCAAGCATGATCCCAAAGCAATGCAACATGATCATGTAATGGTGGACCTAAAACCCAAAGGGCAGACCTCAGCCCACTCCCAAAACAGTGACCAAAAATGCCTAAAATGGTGGACAAATGCTCATGCAAGCATGCATACCAATAGGCCCAAGACAAGGAGCATTCCACTACAACTACCCCAAACACTTATGGCATGAACTTTTCAATACAAAACAGAGTTTTAACATACAAAATGAGCCTCCAAAACCCACTGATATGGTAGCCCCAAAGACCTAAACACTTAAGCATACCCAATGCTCATTTCAAGGCACAACAAAACAACTTTTCAAGGCATGAAAGTGATGATAAATGTAAGCATACAAGCATGGATTAGGGACTAAAATGGCATGTGAGATGACTCCAAAGCATTGAAACAACCCAACTAAGGCATGCTTATGACTCACACACTCAAGGCTCACAAGCCAAAATACAAAGGGGCTATACCAAACATGGAAAATATGATCAAAATAGTGTCTAACAGACCTCAAGCATGATGAAACATGACCAAAAGCTTCACAAAGCTAGGGAAAAATATGCAAGCATGATGGCCTAAAGGCAAGATGCATTTCTAGGCAAAATGAGGGAATACAAAGCAAGTATATTAAGCATGAAAGGGGCCATTAATCTGACCAAAAAAAGGGGCATAATATGACCCAATAACACCCAAAAACCTCTGAAATAGAGCCAAAGACAACTAGTCATGCATGCTACCATTATGAGCCAAAAATATGGACAAAAGAGAGACCAAGGGAGAGGGGTGTCCCTCCCCTATATAAGACCTCAAAACCTCTTCTTCACCACTTTAAATCCACTGGATTTCGGTGGTGAGAAGGCCAACACACCAAGGTAATCAAAGCTTAAAGGAGAAAGCACAAAAAGGGCCAAACAAGGCCTAAGAGGGGGAGATCGACCCCCAACAACAAAGTGACCTTAATGAAGTATCTTAAGCATGCAAATACAAGACTTTTTTCAATTATACACGAAGTCTAAAACAATAAGCAAGATTGGTAAAAGTCTAGTGCAAGATTGGGGAATCTAAAGTAAAAGAGTTACCCTTGAAGAACCCTTGGTAAACAGCAAGTGCAGCCTCCTTCTTTTGATCAAAACCAATCCAAAACCTCAAGAACAAACCCTCAAAGCCTCTCAAAGTTGAAGTATGGTGTAATAGTGTGTGTTTGTGTGCAAAACTAAGGATAAAATGCACTTTAAGGCCCTTGAACACACACAAATGATGCGAGAGAAGGAGGTATAGAGAGAGAAGGATATATATCAGATATATATGTGTATTAGGTCTGAATTTTGCTCAACCAAGACAAAGGAGGGGGGTGATCTCTTATATAGACAATGAAATGGTGCTAAGCTTCTCAAAGAAGCTAAATGAGAAGGGTCAAGAGGGTCAAGGCTTCCAATGGAAGCTAACCCAAAGGTGCAAGCTTCTTGAGGAAGTTAAGACAAAGGGGTCAAGCTTCCTCAAGAAGCTTGGGCAAAGGGTGCAAGAAAAAAGGGTCAAAGGGTGCAAAACAGCCACACCCGTGCATAGGGAGGAGGGTTAATGCATTCCAGCTGGCACAGCTGGCATGCATTATGCCTGAAAAAGGCAAGAAGGTTCTACCGGCCAGAAAAGGAGGCCATCGGCCAAATATATGGTCGGCCGGCCACACCAAATGCCGACTGGCCAATGGTATGTTTTACCAATGGCCGGTAGCCTCTAAACACAGCCGGTGGCCTCAAGCCATGGCCGGTGGGTGTCAAGGGGTAGCTAACAAGCTACTCTCTGCCCTCAGAAACAAAAACACAAGTGTTTGGTGCAAAACCAAACACAGAACAGTCGAGTTGAGAGATCCTGAAGCAAGGCGCGCAGCCGAGACCTCCGGGAACTCAAAACAAAACACGAACATAGGTAATCACCAAGTGTTCCAGCGGTGACGTCCAAGTCTCGAGGACTGTCAAAAATGGGGTGTCTACAGTTGCCCTTCTTTGACAGAACTCGAAAGTCATAACAATGACGGGAGTGATTGTCAAAGGCCAGAGACGACCCATTTTTGATAAGGTCGAATGCTTGGACAAAGCAAACATGCTGCAGATAAAGATATGTGCCTGAAGGCAGGGGCAAAATGCAATCGACAATGTAAGAAGCCGAACATAACTTATGATCATGCAAAGAAAGCTGTAACGAAGCATAACATGCAACAGTTTTAAGCTAGCAAACACAAATCCAACCACATTACAATGCAGAAAGAATGTAAGAGAATCATGTAATTCTCACTACGTTTTACGCGGAGAATACAATACCTGTGCGGTTCGTCCGGTTGCACCAGCCTCAAATGAACCGTACATACAATATCGAGCCTGAAAAAGAAAGAAAACTTAACAGGTACAATATTGTTAGCAATATGCACACGAATGCAATTGAAAGTGCGTGACAACGCAAAGCAAGTGGGAAGCATAACAATGCTGTGAAGGCACAAACACATGTAAGTAAAGAACACGCGACAACGTGCACAATGTGTATGAATGAATTTGAACACATGTAAGTAAAGAGCACGCGACAACGTGCACAATGTGTATGAATGAATTTGAACACATGTAAGTAAAGCAATGCACGCATGCAAGCAATGTGTGTAGAAACTTGAACACATGTAAGTAAAGTAATGCACGTATGCAAGCAATGTGTATAGAAACTTGAACACACGTAAGTAAAGCAATGCACGTATGCAAGCAATGTGTATAGAAACTTGAACACATGTAAGTAAAGCGTACGTGGAAATGTATGCAATGTGTGCAACAATGCAAAGGTATGAACACATGTAAGTAAAGCATACAAAAAAACGCATACAATGTGTAACCACCTGAAAATACTTATACACATGTAAGTAAAGCATGCAGTAACACATACAATGTGTATAGCAAGAATGAACACATGTAAGTAAAGCATGCGGGTTAACGCAAGCAATGTGTAACCTCCTGTGAGATGCATAAACACATATAAGTAAAGCACACGCGGAAATGTGCACAATGTGTGAAGCAAGCAAGGTATGAACACATGTAAGTAAAGTATACGCAAAAACGTATACAATGTGTAACCACCTGAAAGATACATATACACATGTAAGTAAAGCAATGCACGTATGCAAGCAATGTGTGTAAAAACTTGAAGGATGGTAAAAACGAGTTACTCATGATGTTGAAATTCAAAGTACTACAATACAGTATAATTGAAGCGACTTGTGGAGTGCACAAGATACAAAAGGATACGGGAAGGGGCGTTCCTCGCACGTACGGAGCATTGCTCAAAGAAGACACGGCCTGAGGTCAACTCGAAAGCCTACTAATGTTCCGAAAAAGTGCACTTCTTCGCACCACCTTGAGTAATGAAGGTGCCACACCAAACAATTGACTCGAACAAGGGCGCGGGAGGTGCATTGACCGCAAGGGGAGGTTACTGTATCAATCCCGATACTCTACTGCCTTACTCTCTTTTTGCTTTACTTTCCTTTTTACTGGTAGTTTAAGCACATTGCACTGCCTCAGGCAGGTTTTATTTTCAAAATAGTGTACATTTTGCAAAATACATGATGGAAATGAAACAGCTATTTTGTTCAAAAGGTGTTACATTTGCATGTTCCATGCATCGCATCGCATGGCATCACATAACAATGCGAATGAAATTAAAAGAATTCGTTTGAAAATGGAGCACTCATCGTAATAATCAGGTAGTGAACTGACTTACAACTCAATAAGCAAAACAAAGAGACTCAATAAAACCAACCAAGTGCGAGTACAACTCGATAAGCAAATCAAAGACTTAAAGAGAGTGAAATACAACTCGATAAGCAAATGTACAACAACTCGATAAGCAAAACGGTGTGACCCCGCGAGAATCGATCACCGGAGGGTATTGGTAGAGGTGCCAACTACAATCCCTTAGCATGTTCAACTCATAAACAGCTCATGGAATAAGAAGGAAGGCCACCGGCCAGAGGTAAAGGCCACCGGCCATGAGAAATGGCCATCGGCCAAAAGTGGTGGTCGGTCGGCACTATATTTAGCCGGCCGGCCATAAATTGCCAGAACCAGCAAAAAACTGACATCTGTCCTCCACTCAACCTTATCTTCTACAAAAGGCCTCAGCTTCATAGTTTTACTCAATTCAACACTGATTTGTTCCACATGGACGAGTTTCTTGCCCAGAATTTCTCAGCTTGGATTAACAACTTGGATGGCTCGGAAAAGCTGAATTTCCAGGGCTTCGGCATAAACGCGCTATTCACTCTGAGTCATACTCCGCTTCACCTTCCGTTTCTCCATGCCGCGGCAAGGTTTTAGAATCTGGTAACACATGTTTTTAGCTTTGGCGGGCAAGAGGTATGTCCTACCTTTGAGGATTTCCAAGCTTTAATGGAGTCCGAGCGCAACGAAGAGATCTTGCCCCAACTTTGTTTTGGCCATGCCCAAGCCTTAGGACAACTGTGTGGGCTCTCAATACCCGACGCTCGATCTTTGATTTGTGACGGAGTGCTGGTTATTTCGAATTTGATTTGCCGTTTTTCTGATGCCGGCGACCGCGGTGACCATCATTGGCAAGGTTTTTGGCAACACGCACTTTGTTTATGCATGCTATCTCATTTCTTACTTGCCTCAGGCTCTGGAGGATGTAGTGTCTAGCTAGTTGAGGTTGCTCAAGGCTTAAAGGAGGGCAAAAGCTGCATTGCCATGACTCTGGCCGAAACATTGATGGGCTTGGATGCCTTTTATCACCAAGAGACGACCAGATTTGCGAGGAGTCCACTACTGCTGCAGGTAATGTTTCCCACCCAATCTTACATATATATTGCTCACGTCACTCGGCTTTCGGGCTCGATTTTTCTCACAAAACCCTTTTCTCACTTTTCTCTCATCATACATCTCTCTATTCTTTATTCTCTCATTTTTCATCCCTTCCCAGGTGTGGTTGATGGACAAGTTGCAGGTTGTGGACTCTTGCCCGGTGTACTCAGCTCGCGGTTATTTTTTTCGGCAACGCCTAGTCGATGCCCTTGATGAGGGTTGGTGGTTCAACTGGATGTGCAGCTTGTCCGCAGACCGCATTACTTGGAGGTGCCCTTGGCTCAATCTACCGGCAATGGGCTATAGCATGACCTGCCAACCTGGGATTCAGCTGATTGGCTTGACTCACTGTGTGTTCTACTTCCCATTTTGGTTCCAGCACCAGTTTGGTCATGATCAGATTTGTCCACCAGAGGGGACAGAGTATCCGGCTACATTCCCAATCTGAGGTGCACAACTTGCCCGGTATACGACAGCATGGAGGACTAGAGAGCTCCTGGCCCCCGCTCCCACTTTCAGTTGTATTTTGTTTGATGAGTGCATAGATTGGCTTAATGAGGAGGCACAGATCGGGCCCAGCTTGGCATCAGAGGCTTCGACCAGCTCGGGGAGGGGGCGTAGGAACACCTGACTTATCTATGCCCCGGAATTATTGCTTTATTAGTACTTTCAAGTTTTTCCTTATGAATGTAATAAAAAGCAACTTCAATTTGTATGCAAGAGCAGGAGAACTCTGTATTGAAATCAATGAAATTGAAGATTGTGGTACTGAAAATTTCCCGTTTTGGTCCAGAAATGGTCTTAGTCGTAAAAAGATTAATTTGAACAAAGTCAACTTTTATTAAAACTTTTCAAAACCATTTTCGGTATGGATCAGAACTAGACACGCCTGAGATCTGTCACTGAGATGCACAACATCGGATTCCAGCAACTGGAAAGTTGCCCCTAGTCTGAATAGCACTGTACCGGAGATCACAACCGAAGCTCTTGAATACTGAATAGTCAAAGATGACCGAACTGATCAAATGGACAAAGTTGATCGGGAAAAAGTTTATGGCTGAACTTCAGGATGAAGTTGCCTACGTATCCCAAAGATGGGAATCAAGCCTTACGTAGTTCAGGCTTGGGTTCACTCTAGTATTTTCACTCTCCTTTTGCGCTCTAACTTTTGCCAAGGTCGCCCTTTGCGGGTTTTCAACCTTGTGAGCTCAGTTTTTATAATTTCAAATTTTTTGTGCTCTAACTTTTGCCTAGGTCACCCTTTCGGGTTTTCAGCCTAGCGAGCCTCTCAGGGGTAATATTTCTTCAACTTGTCCTTGTTGATCGGTTGTGAGAACTCTAGGCCATCTAGGTCCATCAAAATGACAGCTCCACCCGACCAAATAGACTTAATGATGTAGGGACCAGTCCAATTGGGTCTGAACTTGCCCCTTGGGTCGTGGATGGGAGCTCGGTTGTCCTTGAGTACCAAATCTCCTTCATTTAGATTCCTGGACTTAACCTTCTTGTTGAAAGCCCGGGCAATTCTGCGCTGATAACCTTGAACATGGTACAGTGCTTTCAATCTCCTCTTGTCAAAGAGCATGAGTTCCTCAAATCTGCTCTGCTGCCAATCTGCTTCGGCTATCTGGCACTCAGCGAACACTCGCAAAGACAGAACCTCAATTTTGATAGGTAGAACGGCCTCCATCCCATAAACCAAGGAATACAGAGTCGTCCCGATAGAAGTTCTAATTGAAGTCCGGTAGCCCCACAGAGCAAACGGCAACTTATCTGGCCAGTCCCGATAGGTTTCTACCATCTTCTGCAGTATGTGTTTGATGTTCTTGTTGGCGGCCTCAACTTCTCCATTGGTTTGCGGCTGGTATGTGGATGACTTATGAAAAGCCACGTTGTATTTCTCCAGTAAGTTAATCACTTCTTTCTTGAAGTGGGAACCGTTATCTGAAATGATCTCATTTGGGACTCCATAACGACAGATGATGTTGTTTCTGATGAACTTTGCGACATGTGAAGCCTTCCACACTCCATAAGATTAGGCCTCGACCCACTTTGTAAAATAATCTATCGCGACCAGGATGAACTCATGCCCATTCGATGCCTTTGGAGTGACAGCCCCGATCACATCAATTTCCCAGACTGAGAATGGCCATGGTGAAGTCATATTGTACAGCTTCGACGGCGGAATGTTCATGCGGTTTGCATGGATCTGACATTTGTGGCATCGCCGAACAAAACTGATACAATCCTCCTCCATGGTGGACCAGTAGTAACCCTGTCTGAGGATCTTCCGAGCCAACATTACCCCGTTCATATGTGCCCCACATTCTCCTCCATGGATGGCCTCCATCAGGCGCTTCGATTCTTCAGCTTCTACACACAGTTTATGCATTCCCAGATGACCTCTCTTGTATAGCTTACCTCTGCAGATGATGAACTGAACAGCCATTCTTCTAATTGCCCTTTTATCCTTGGCATTTGCCCTTGGTGGATACGTCTCTTTCTCCAGGAAGTTCCAAATGTCGTAATACTAGGGGTTATCGTCCTGAACCTCATCTATGGCTGCGATTGATTCATATGCTGGCGCAAACTTCTGGTCAATGATGACTAGACGCATCCGGACTCCAAACGGGATGTCTATCATGGAAGATAGAGTTGCTAGTGAATCTGCGAACCTGTTGTTCTCTCTTACTAGATGAGCGAAGTTTAGCTTCTCAAACCGAGGAATTAACAAATCCAAGGCCTGGTGGTACATTATCATCTTTTCTTCCGTGACTTTCCAGTCTCCTTTTGCTTGAGACACAACAAGGTTCAAGTCCCCAATGACGTCCAACCTTTTTGCCCCTAGTTCCAGGGCCGGCAATGCATGCCTCATATTCTGCTTCGTTGTTCGAGACTTTGAACCGGAGTTTGAAGGCTAGAGGGATACGGGAATTGTTGGGTGCTATCAGTAACACTCCTATCCCATATCCGTATTGGTTCGACGCTCCGTCAAAGTACATCGTCCAAGTTTCATCTTCGATGTGCAAAATGGCCTCATTTGGAAATAAGTACTCAACTGCTTCACCCCCTTCCACGGGATGATCGGCCAAGAATTTTGCTACTGCTTTTCCCTTGACTGACTTGCGTGTCATATATTTTAGATCGAATTCGGAAAGCAACAGCAACCAACGAGCTAGCCTACCCGTAAGTGCCGGTTTCTCAAAAAGATATTTGATGGGATCCAGTCGTGAAACCAACATTACGGAGTGAGCTAACAGGTAGTGCTGCAGCTTCCTGGTAGCCCATACCAAGGCTAAGCAAGCCTTCTCCAACGGTGTGTAGCGAGTCTCATACTCCAGCATCTTCTTGCTCAGGTAGTAGATGGCTCTCTCCACTTTGTGATTCCTGCGCGAGCATACAGCCCATTGTAGTTTCAGTCATTGAAAGGTACAATATCAACGGTCTCCCTAGTTCTGGTGGTGACAACACGAGTGGGTTCTGTAAGTATTTCTTGATCTGTTGAAAAGCAACTTGGCATCGACCGTCCCATTGGAATTTCTTTCCTTTTTTCAAGAGACCAAAAAGTGGTTCACAAGTCAAGGTTAATTTTGAGATAAACCGTCTTATGAATTGCACTTTACCTAGAAAGCCTCGCACATCTTTTTCAGTCATTGGTGGTGGCATTTCTAAGATGGCCTTGATTTTGGAAGGGTCGACTTCGATGCCCCTTTGTGTAATCAGAAACCCTAGCATTTTTCCTTCTATAACACCGATCGTACACTTCTGCGGATTCAACCACAACTGGAATTCTCTGATCCTTTGGAAGAACTTTTGCAAGGTAGTGTAGTGGCCCTCTCTTTCTTTAGACTTGACAATCATGTCGTCCACGTACACCTCAACCTCTTTGTGGATCATGTCATGTAATATCGTGGTTGCGGCCCGTTGATATGTAGCTCCAGCGTTCTTCAGCCCAAATGGCATCACTTTGTAGCAGTAGGTCCCCCACGGGGTGGTGAAGGCAGTCTTTTCCCGGTCTTTAGGTGCCATCACTATCTGATTGTAGCCTGAAAAGCCATCCATAAACGAAAGCAAAGCATGCCCCGTTGTAAAATCCACCAACTTATCAATATGCGGCAAGGGAAAGTCATCCTTCGGACTAGCTCTGTTCAAATCCCTAAAATCCACGCACACCCGGATCCTGCCATCTTTCTTTGGCACCAGAACGATGTTGGCCAACCAAGTCGGGTATTCGGATACCAGCAGGATGCCTGCATCGATTTGCTTGGTGACCTCTTCCTTAATCTTGATGGCCCAGTCAGGGCGGATCCTTCGAAGTTTCGCTTGATGTGTCGGGCCTCGGGTCAAGAGGATCCGGTCAGACAATCTTAGGATCGATTCCAGGCATGTCTTCGTAGGACCACGCGAAAACATCTTTGAAATCTTTTAATAAAGTGACTAAGCACTCGCGTTCCTCCGAAGACAACGTGGACCTGATCTGGACCAGCCGCGGGTCCTTCTCAGTACCGATATTCACAGTAGTGATTTCATCCATTAAGGGTTTAACAAATCTCTCTTGCTCTTGATCAATTAATCGTTGCAAAACCAGAGGAATTTCTTCCTCGTCGTTTTCGTCAAAATTTTGAAAGTCCTAATTCAAGCAATAAATCAAAGGCACGGAAAAGTACTCAGAAACTACATCCACATCATTCTCATTAAGTGCTTCCAAACCGTCCAATTCTTCTGTTACAATAGACTCAAAAGAGAAAGAAAAAGACGACCTGGACAGGACTGTGGCATCCGGGTTATCACCCCCAGGAATACCGGACTCAGACTCAGTTGAGTTGGAACTTGATTCCGACTCACAAGACTCTGTGGAATCAGATTCCGGCTCACTACCTGATTCGATGTTGCTTGACAAAAATCCCTCTTCGTACTGCCAAACGAGAGAGGGAGCGATGGATGCGTCCAAAATATTTGCTGGTAGGCCCGCAACCATTTCATTCCCGATCATGGACACCGAGAAGTTATCCCCCAAGCACTTCTATTCGATCAGAGCATCTGAAAGTAGACATGCCAGTGCTACCCCCATTTCAATCTCGACGTCCTCAGACTCCCTCTCCTTGCTCTGCTCAACCTCCACTAATGGGTCTGCCTACTCCTCGGTAACATCATCCCCAGGTAATTGCAGGTCGAAGAAGATCTCAAAACCTGGGATGCGCTTCCTCTCTGCGTTCAGCCACGGCTCTGGGAAGCCACAAAACGGAAAGTCCTCCCCCTCCCAGACGAAGCGTCCGTTTAGGGTACCCTGAATGGGCCTATGCATAAGCTCAAAAGGCTTCCCAGCCTGCTTCGCTCTGGCTCTTCCAGCCATTTCCTTTCCCTTCCTTATCCAATCCTCTTTGGTGGGCAGATAACCCAAGCCAAAGGTGTGTGGGTTGTATGGCACCTCGGCCAATGTTGCGATGCCCTTCCGGCCACTCTTTCCCAATCCCATCCCGGGGATGTGTTGGAGCTTGTTCATGAGGTATACTGCCTGAGCACTGACATATATCTCTTCGTTAGTAGCCATGATGTTCTGTACAACCCGAGCCTCAGCCAGGGTAAAACCTGATATGAACACATCCTCCATACCATGCTCAATTTCTAGAACAGGCGTAGATACCTCCGATGATGGATGAATCGATGAATTTCAAAAGGCAATGGCTACTCCCTTCCTATGGGGGTATTTCACCATTTGATGCAAGGTAGACAACACTGCCTTTATCTGATGCAGCCACGACCGCCCCAAAAGCAGGTTGAAAGTTGCAGGAACCTCTAAGACATGGAAATCTGTCTCATGCTGTCCCGGTCCAACCTTCGTCTGAATTTTTATCGTCCCCATGACTTCTCTGCTCGTGTTGTCGTATGCCCAGATCACCTGAGTTGTCGGTATAAAGTCCGCGGTCTTCAAACCGATTGCATACGCAGTTCTTGCTGGGCACACATTGATGGCAGATCCAGTATCAACAAGAACCACCGGTATCCATTTATTCCTACACTCCACGGAGATGTAGAGTGGCTTGTTATGGTTCGCCCCCTCAAGTGGCAATTCCTTGTCGGAAAAAGTCAGCATCGGGGTAGCTCCTCCCGGAAAGACTAATCCCACCAGCTCCTCTGGCATGGTTTCTATCGAGAGCTTGGCCTTATCCATGGCTGATAAGACAGCTTGCCGGTGCACTCGTGATGCCATAAGCAGTCCCCAGATAGAGATGTCTGCTTGTATCTTTTTTAGCTGTTTGAGTACAGCTTCATCCTGAAGTTGCTTCTCCTTCTATTTTTCGGCCTCCCTATCCTTCCTTGATGCCTCTGGCTGATCCAGGTGCGGAGGCTTGAAATACCGTCCACTTCTAGTCATATAGTCAACTTCACCAACGTACCAGGTATCATCTGGTTGGTTGCTCCCCCAATCGTCGTCCGTGTGGGCAAGACATAATTCATCGTCCTCCCACCACATTCCATCGGCAGCCGACAGACACTTGTCCGGCTCCGGTATGACTGTTCTCGTACTCGAGGTACCTTCCATCCATATGCTCGCGGATTCTCTTCACAAGATAGCGCTTTGATCCCCACATGGGCCTTAGCTTTCCTGATTCTCTCAAAATCTTCAAATCTTTCCTGTTCCGACTGTGTCAATACAGCTGGCTGTTCAAGAATTCCTATATTCAAAATGCTCCAATCCTGAGCGAAATTCTTGACACCGACGCTCTCTGGCGATGTACTCTGTTCTTCGACCCTTCCGGCCGTCACTGACATTCTTGCCCCTACTGGGCCCTGTCCTGGTTGGAACTCTTCCACGATATCTGGTTGATCATCCAACCACCCGGTAGCCTCTACCGATTCCTCATAATCGAACCAGCTTGATCTTTGTCCCTGGATCTTGGTCATCAGAAACCGAGATTGGCAAGGTCCTCTTCCACAGCCATCAAATTATTTGTCCTCTGTCCCAAACCATCCCCTTGGATTACACACAGCTCTATCTCTGTTGGCAATTCCACACTTGGCCCATCTTGGCCTAATGACGAAATGTAGTCACTCGGACTATATGCTTTCTCAACAAAACTCCCAAATTCCTCGGACTCTGGCTCAACAACCCCCTTCTCTTCTGAAATCTCCCCTCTTCTGTCTTCGACAGTTACCCCCATTGGCTTAGGTTGGGTTATAGAGATGTCCATCATGCACAAGTCAGTGCAGTCAGGAAGGAACACCTCCGGCTTAGGTAGGTGGGAAGGAGTGATATATATACTGGGATCGTAAGCCACGGCCCTAGTCTGGATAAAGTTGATTCTTTTGGGAGGTGGAGTTTGGTTGTGCGGTGGAAGAGGGTTTGTTGTGACATTGGGTTTTTCGGGAGGCATAATCACCCCGTTATCAATGAGATCTTGAATCTCATGACGTAATCGGTAGCATAGGTCGGTGTCATGACCGTGCTGTTGGTGAAATGCGCAATATTTGGCTGGGTTGTGGGTAGGAGGAAGTTTTTCCGGTAATGGCCGCGGCTCTAGGGGCTTCAAGTGCCCTTTTCTGATTAACACCCCCAGAGCTTTTACAGGGGTATATACAGTGGAGCGAAGGTTCTTTGATTTTTGGGTGGGTATTTGGCTGTTTGTGTGTGGCTTCCGGACGCACCGGAGAATGGCGTAGCTACCATGGTTCTTGGAGGGAGGTTGGTGGTGACCATGCTCACTTCAGAGGCTCTCGCAGTTGTAGCGCCGCTCGGGCCTGCATTGTTGTTGCGATTGAAAGTTCTTCGGGGTTGCTCCCGATCACTATCAATTAAGCCTTGCTTCAAGGCATTCTCAATTTGTACTCCCATCTTATGCAGATCAGAAAAGGTAGGGAAGGGGAGTATGATCATTTTCTGCATCAACTTCGGCTGAAGATTGCGCACAATCATCCGAATCTGATCTTTGTTTGTGGGCCTTAGGGTCATCATTGAAGCCTTAGCCCTCTAGCGAGTCACAAATTCTGAGAAGCTCTCCTTAGCCTCTTGTCTCGTCGTCTCAAGATCACGGGTCGTAATCTCGATTTGTGTGTTATATGAATATTGTGCAATGAAGGCCTCAGCCATTTTGTCCCAGTTTCTCTTGACATCATCTTCTAATTTGGCATACCATATGGCCGCCACACCCGACAAGGTCCGGCCGAATAGAGACAGCTTCTACAGTCTGGAGAGGCCCATTGGCCTTAAGATATCTTAAAACAATCTCAAGTGCACCATGGGATCCCCGGATCCATCAAATCGGTCGATGTGCGGCATCTTGAATCTGTCCGGCAGGGTCACAGCTGCATCAGTATATCCGTCTTCAATGTCAGGGATGGTCTTGACTCCCTGGGATCTCTTGAACATTTTTTCGAGCTTGCTCAACTTCAGTGCCGTGGGATCTGTCTCGAACTCAAAAGGGGAGTCCGGTTGGTTGGTGAGCATTTTGGATAATTGTGGTAGGATCTGGGGTAGAACCGAGGGTGGAGGTGGTCCTGTGGGAATGTCCGTATCATTCTGAACATTAGCTGTCTCCTCGAGGGTTGGAACTCCTGGCGGGGGAGGAGCTTGCTGCGAAGCAGATGCTCCGGTTTGCTGTTGTAGCCTCACGATTAACTCTGCTTGTTCAGTCATAACCGTGGCCTGTTGCTTGGCGAACTCCGCCTGTCGGACAGCATCTTGCTGCATAATTTTCATGCTCTCCTGAAGTTGGCGCACCATCTCCTCTAAACTTGCCATACTGTCCTGATTTGACTGAATTACCGGTATATATTCCCTCTCTGTAGGAGAAACAGAACCCTGGTCCCTACTATACTCAGGTAGGGTAGATAAGGCCCTCTGAACTGACTGTTGAACCGATGTTTTCTGCCTAACTGCCCTCCGTCTAGTAACTGGGGGTAGAGAGTGGTACACTGGTTGTCTGTCTACCAGATCCTCAGATCGATGGAGTCGACGACCTCTAGTCCAGAGTGCTTGGGGAATATCTACTGGGTCAGAAGCAATCGTGCTCAACTACCCTAGCAAAAAGATAAAATAAAGCAATAATAAGGAAATAAAATAACCAGATAAACGGACAGTATAACGGCGTAAATAAACACACAACACACAGTTTGGGCATCACAACACCCTGTTGATAAACTGGATACATTGTTCCTCAAACACTGGTCATTATCCCCGAATCACTGTCCCCAAAGCTGAATCTGATACCCGCAGATAACTGATTCTCAAAAACACTGATACTGGTGCCCTCAGGCCTGACACTCAAACTTGTAAACTGATACGCGCATTCCCTGTAGAGATACACTCCAAAAGCACGTAGCAAGTAAATGAGAGCCAAAATACCCATATGTTGGGATAGGGTTTCCCTGTCCTATTTTGTCAGGAACTAGGGTTTCACTACGCACGCAACGGTTTCAAACAACCTAACATCGGGTAAGCAACCTGTCCTAGTTTGGAATGGTCACTATGGATTCCGAACATGCACTAGGTCGAATGGTCGAAAGGGTGCCCCGGTAAAACCGGGGTTTGTGTTCCCATACTGGCAGAGCCCGCAACCGGTCAGCCTTATGGTCATGCCTTGACAAGACAAGCCTCTGGCAAACCGCTCAGGAATAGCAGATGGCCAACACGGTGTCCTACGTGCACCAATGCACATGCAATGCAAAGAAACACATAAGTGTAGTAAAAACAAGATATCACGCGTTCGAGTCAAGCTCTCTAAAAATCCCCAGCAGAGTCGCCAGAAACTGTAGACGTCCCCAAACGTTCCGGGAGGATGACTCCTGTTTTGTTCGCCTGTGGGGCTACTACAGTTCAGGGCTCGTTTTGTCACGATTCTTAATCTAAACCAAATAGTCCAAATCCGGCAAATCGTTTTGAGAAAACAGATTTTTAGAAAAGAAGTGCCAAACATGGACTGCTTTGCCAGATACAGAGTTGCCACCTAAATATTTTATTTTGGGGGAATTTAGGAAACCCTAACTCGGTGCCAAAGGCCATGTGTCCGTCATCACCAAAGTTGCCTCGGCTTGGGAAGTTGGGTACGATTGGGGAAGGTCAGCTATGAGAACCCCCTCTCGCCCGATCAAAGATCGGCCTCTACTAACCGTGATATCTTGTTTTGAAAACATTATATGCTCTTGTTCCAGTTATTAGCCTAGAATTACTATGTTATGCGCGCAGCAAACAAGTATAGACCAAATCGCCTAAATTATAACAAAACATTTCATGTTTGTTTTGAAAATGGTTTGCTACTCGCAAGTAGGCTCAAATGTAGGTTTTGCCACCCTCGAGTGGGCTTTAGAAAAGATGGTTTTGCCACTATCTAGTGGGCTTAAAACTCACAGTTTTAATGCATTATTCCAATTCAAGTAATTTGACCTCCACTCACAGGCATTCAAGCAGTTATATCACATAAGCAGCTAGCCTCATGGTAATCATGCTATTATGGCAACACTTACACGCATGCGGTATGCTAAAGCATAAAAGCTTACCTAGTAGTCTAAGCCAAAATAGAAACTAGTTAGTAATCATATGCATGACCCTAGTTCATGTTAAGATGGCTAATGCAACACATGCAGGATGTAGCTAGAACAGGCTCGGCTACCCTAAAGATGGCATGTGAAATGCCGCAACTAACAAGTACTCAACTTGGAATTTGAAATACAAGTGCAGTTAGCATGATGTGCCGAGCCCGATGTATGTAAGACAAATGTATGGATGCACGCATGCATAGCATAATGTATGCTAAATTAAACACGTCCTAATACTAACCATCAAAAGCAGGTAAGTAAAAGGAAGAAAGAAGTGGGGGTTGGAAGACATGCACACACGCGCCCACACTTATTACAAATTTGCCCTCGCTCGGAGAGACCGAAAGAATAATACAATTAATTAACCTACAAGCTAATTAAAATATTACAGACTAATTAATTAATTAACAAATTAATTACAAAATAAAATGTGAAGCCTAAAGAGACTGCCATAGCTCCGCCTCAGAATGCGCAAATGATGCATGTTTGACTCGTCTTGCCCGGAAACTCGCTGCCATAGCATTGCTGCCTCTATTTACAACAGCCCAGCTCCTCTGAAGACTGTAAAAATTCCTGGGGCACCTCTAAACCACTTCCTGATCACTCTGGAACACCACCGGCCAGTGCAAAGCACCACCGGCCATAGGAACATTCTTGTCGGCCAAATGTTGGGCCACCGGCCAGCCACAGATGGTCGGTCGGCACTGTATGTGGCCGGCCGGCCATTTCTTGCTGCAGAATCCTACAGTTGACAGCAACAGAGGGCAAGCAGTGTATGGCATGGAATTTTCAAGCGAATGTAAGCATGGCCACACTCCCTATCATGCCATGGACTCAAGGGGGCATGACCATCAACCCTCGGGCCACCAATTATGCATTTTGATGCATGATGGCCTAAGAGGCCAAGCTTGCAACTTAATGTAAAATGCATGCAACAAACAAATGAATGCCGACACCCTATCATGTTGAGATCAAAGGCATCGGCGATCGAGGATTGAGACATGTTTCGTCACTTTGAGTACGAACACTTCCCAATCCTCATGCTTGGTTTGACACCCCAAACCAAGTAATGCAATGCGCGTATACAAACATGGCTCAAAATGCAACATGAGGCTAAGAAGCAAAGCATGCCAAATGCAATGTATCCTAAGCATGCAAGCTAAGTTAATGCGATATAAACATGCCAAATAATGCAACGAGTATATGAGATGCAATTAGCTAAACACTATGCAAACATGCAAGTATGATGCTATGCCAGCATGATCCCAAAGCAATGCAACATGATCATGTAATGGTGGACCTAAACCCAAAGGGCAGACCTCAGCCCACTCCCAAAACAGTGACCAAAAATGCCCAAAATGGTGGACAAATGCTCATGCAAGCATGCATACCAATAGGCCCAAGACAAGGAGCATTCCACTACAACCACCCCAAACACTTATGGCATGAACTTTTCAATACAAAACAGAGTTTTAACATGCAAAATGAGCCCCCAAAACCCACTGATATGGTAGCCCCAAAGACCTAAACACTTAAGCATGCCCAATGCTCATTTCAAGGCACAACAAAACAACTTTTCAAGGCATGAAAGTGATGATAAATGTAAGCATACAAGCATGGATTAGGGACTAAAATGGCATGTGAGATGACTCCAAAGCATTGAAACAACCCAACTAAGGCATGCTTATGACTCACACACTCAAGGCTCACAAGCCAAAATACAAAGGGGCTATACCAAACATGGAAAATATGAACAAAATAGTGTCTAACATACCTCAAGCATGATGAAACATGACCAAAAGCTTCACAAAGCTAGGGAAAAATATGCAAGCATGATGGCCTAAAGGCAAGATGCATTTCTAGGCAAAATGAGGGAATACAAAGCAAGTATATTAAGCATGAAAAGGGCCATTAGTCTGGGCATAATATGACCCAATAACACCCAAAAACCTCTGAAATGGAGCCAAAGACAACTACTCATGCATGCTACCATTATGAGCCAAAAATATGGACAAAAGAGAGACCAAGGGAGAGAGGTGTCCCTCCCCTATACAAGACCTCAAAACCTCTTCTTCACCACTAAAAATCCATTGGATTTCGGTGGTGAGAAGGCCAACACACCAAGGTAATCAAAGCTTAAAGGAGAAAGCACAAAAAGGGCCAAACAAGGCCTAAGAGGGGGAGGTCGACCCCCAACAACAAAGTGACCTTAATGAAGTATATTAAGCATGCAAATACAAGACTTTTTTCAGTTATACACAAAGTCTAAAACAATAAGAAAGATTGGTAAAAGTCTAGTGCAAGATTGGGGAATCTAAAGTAAAAGAGTTACCCTTGAAGAACCCTTGGTGAACAGCAAGTGCAGCCTCCTTCTTTTGATCAAAACCAGTCCAAAACCTCAAGAACAAACCCTCAAAGCCTCTCAAAGTCGAAGTATGGTGTAGTAGTGTGTGTTTGTGTGCAAAACTAAGGATAAAATGCACTTTAAGGCCCCTGAACACACACAAATGATCAGAGAGAAGGAGGTATAGAGAGAGAAGGATATATATCAGATATATATGTGTATTAGGTTCGAATTTTGCTCAACCAAGACAAGGAGGGGGGTGATCTCTTATATAGACAATGAAATGGTGCTAAGTTTCTCAAAGAAGCTAAATGAGAAGGGTCAAGAGGGTCAAGGCTTCCAATGGAAGCTAACCCAAAGGTGCAAGCTTCTTGAGGAAGCTAAGACAAAGGGGTCAAGCTTCCTCAAGAAGCCTGAGCAAAGGGTGCAAGAAAAAAGGGTCAAAGGGTGCAAAACAGCCACACCCGTGCATAGAGAGGAGGGTCAATGCATTCCAGCTGGCACAGTTGGCATGCATTATGCCTGAAAAAGGCAAGAAGGTGCTACCGGCCAGAAAAGGAGGCCATCGGCCAAATATATGGTCGGTCGGCCACACCAAATGCCGACCGGCCAATGGTATGTTTTACCAATGGCTGGTAGCCTCAAAACACGGCCGGTGGCCTCAAGCCGTGGCCGGTGGGTGTCAAGGGGTAGCTAACAAGCTACTCTCTGCCCTCAGAAACAAAAACACAAGTGTTTAGTACAAAACCAAACACAGAACACTCGAGTTGAGAGATCCTGAAGTAAGGCTCACAGCCGAGACCTCCGGGAACTCAAACAAAACACGAACATGGGTAATCACCAAGTGTTCCAGCGGTGACGTCTAAGTCTCGAGGATGGTCAAAAATGGGGTGTCTACAATTAGCATGGCAGCGAGTGCACGGCGGAGAGGTTTTAGCTCGACTATCAAAATTGAATCTTGCTCTTTGCTCGATTATAGAGCTTAGAGCTGAAAATTAGACCGATTTTTGGGCCTAATTCGTAAACATCTTATCTCGGTCTCAAATCAATGCCCCTATGTTAAAACTAGCACAGTTCAGTCGAAGGGTTTACAAACAAAAGTTAGCTCGGTTAGGTCCTGCTTTTGGATCAATTAATAAATTTCTGCTCAGTTTTGCCTCCATTCTATTCATCCTAAATACTAGTTTGTATACTGAAACTAAGAGGAATGAGGGGCACAGAGGCCCTCTATATGCTTTGGTTTCAATTTCACCAAGTTTATACACGTATCTGCTAGTTCCACATCTAAGAAGATGTATTTACAAGGGTTCAACAGTCCAAAAACGGAAAAAATGACAAAGAACAGTGAAGAACAATTAAAAATAGTGATAAAAGGTGATTGGGGATTGGAGGAACTTACGATTTTACACGCCAAATCGAAATCGAATCGGACGAAACTCTCCCGTGACGACGATGGTTCATTTAACATAGAGGAAAATGGGACTTCGGGGTGGAGATGGAGCAAACAAAGGCAACAATGGTAAGAACTCAAATCTAGGGTTTTGGCGTGTGAAAGATGAACAATGAGTGGTGTGGGGCATATACATCGCCTTTATATAGGCATAGACGAAGAGGCTCCAACTTTTGAACTTTTGGGGATAATGATGATGGCTGTAAAGCAGCATGAAACAAGTGGAGGGTTGTTAGTACGGCCAATTGATGGGTGACCTGACGATGGGTACAAGTTTCCATGGCCGATCAAAACTGATAGGTCGGCCAGAAAAGGTAATCCCAATCATGCCAGGCCAGATAGAATTATGGGGCAATTAAGGGGGGGATTTATACCGAACAAGAGCTGAGCTAAACCAACACGGAACATGGTGTTGGGCCAAACTACCCTCAACATTTGTAACACCCCAAAATTTTCCAACATAATCTAGGTACGTCAACCAACATTCATTAAAGAATAATAGCAATTCTCCAATCACCATAACATTGATCATTAAAGTTTGTACAAAATAGTCCCACATGCGAATTATACATTCAATGATATGAAATACATGAATCTATAGCATGTAGAACGTCAAATCTAAAAATAAATAAAATGCACTCAAGGGGCTTACATATTCCAAGGCTTAAGCCCGGTTACACAAAAGATGGTTTCTCGAACCCACACATATATAGCCCTCAGCTTTATAAAAAATATGGTCACAACAAAATAGAGCCTCGTGCTCTCGATACACACATCTACGCCCTAGTTTGGTGGATTTGCCACATCTTTTCTTGCACCAAAATCCCACAGGGCTGAGCATAAAACCCAGTAAAGAATTCTTAACAAAGTATATATATTTATACAAGATTCCTGATATGAAATGCAGATGTCATGCTATGCCATTTAAAAGACGATTACATTTTCATCTTTTGAAAACCACCATACCCAATGATAATTTGAAATCTCAACAATCCAGAAATTTACAATTAATTTCAAAGGGGCAGTAAATACAACTCAGGTAATCCCTAGGTTGGTGTTTGCAAGTAGGCATAACTAGCACTACCAAAACCCCACTTTACCGGTTGCTAACCAGAAAGGAAGTGGTACCTCCACGCGTGTTTTCGGTCTTTCACTCTGAGCACTCAGGCCAACTTAATCAATTTCATCTACAGATCCTATCCACACTTACCAACGTATTTACCCCAAAATATTTCAATAAGCTCATTCGCAAACTTACCTTTCTCAATGCAAAAGTTTCTCAAGCTCAATTTTAAAATGTGTAATAATCAATTGAATGAATATGCAATGCAATAATTATCATTACTACATAACATTTCTCCATCTTTAAGTATTTCAACGATAATTCATCATAATCAAACTTTCCACTCTTTCAATATTCACTTGCATGATAACCACATTTTCATTTAAATTCATCAACAAATGAACACATTTCACATTTCATGTTAAACCATCAATTTGTTACAATCACGACTTGTCCATTATTTCACTATAAGTTTCCACCTCCATATCACAAATTCCATGAAATTCATCATTTCCACAAATGGAAAAAGATATTTTCTATTTCATTCTTCCATTGTGACATATCAACAAATTGGCTACTTTCATAGACCCTTAACCCATTTCAAAAGTTCATAAATTTTGGTATTTTGGCTAAAAATAGGTATCTTGTCACCTTTTTAAAAGGACACTCACGCGAAACATCTTTTCTCACACAATGAAGGTGAAACCCTCAAGGATTAACTAAAAAATAATTGAGATTTAAACCCACTCTTGAAAATCATAACATTCTTGAGCCAAAAATCAAAACTTTCTTATTATCATCAAGAAAACTCCAAAATCAACATCAACCTTGCAAAAACAAATATATAACTCAAAGAAGTCCCTACCTCAATATTGTTGAGAGAAAATAGATGAAAGCCCTAAAATCAACCCTAAAATCAATAGTGTTGAAATCCACTCTCCACCGCACAAGATGAAGTCCTCGATTAGCTCTCCAACTTTAATGAAGGAACAAGGATCAAAATCCCAATAGATTCCAAGAAATCAAGGTTTTAAGATGTTTGGCGAAAGTTTTTAGAGAGAAGGAGGAGCAAAAATGTTTTTAGATTGAGAATGAAGTGTTTTAAAGTGATATGCACTCAGCTCAAAAAGCAATAAAAAACAATGTTTTCAGACTCAGATCCATCCGGCACGTGCAGCAACCCCCTCTGCACGTGCGGCTCTCACCCCCGCACGTGTGGTGCTCTTCCCCTGCACTTCCCTCCACACTAGCATATATTGCAGTGTTGCACTTTGGATCTCCCCTGCTCTCTGCACAGGTGGCCCAAACCCCCGCACGTGCGGCTCTCCCCTTCTTTCCAAAAAATTTCCAACTCAACCAAAAACACACCAGCCCAACCTCACACCTTTCAAAACATGTAAAACTCAGGATAGCAATAAATAAGAATGAAAATTTTAGAGGGGGTGTTTTCAAAACAACAACCCAACGGTCAAACCAAAACCTCACACTAAAATCCGATACCATAATAATAGTAAACCAAGGTTAAGCAAAGAGGAACAAAATGAATAACATGCCCAGTCATCACAACATTGAGGTTATAAGAGCCGTGGTAGGGCCCCAAGAATGACCAAGCTAACAGTGGTTTAGGTTAGATGTGAAGAACAAGTGATGCTCGTCAGCACAGCGATATATGGCTAAGATGACGATCAGCACACACATTGTTGACCAACGTGGGTGAATGTTTTCGAGGCATTGACTGAGTGCAGTGCCACCTTGGGAGCAGGAAAGGCTCAGCTTGGCATTAGAGTGGTCAAAGTTGAGTGTTTTTGGTGCCACAAGTGGTAGCCAAGTTTAGCTACTCCACATGGACCAATGACGAAATGAAAGGAATCCATTCTGGGTACGTGTTAATACCATTTGGTGGTTTGGCCAATACTGTTTGGCAATATTGACGTATATACGTGTTAAGAATGGAGAGGGTAGTATAGCCACACGTCTGGTAAAGGACAACAGAGGTAGTGCGCGCACAATCTAGGACTGCATGGCCATCCTAGATAAGAAGGCACGAGCAGACTCTGAGGGGTAAGCAATCTTTAGCAATTTTCTCTCTACCGTGCTTTACATTCTCTCTTCTTTTCCATGAAAGCTAACTTGGTCGTCAGAGGGGTTTTCAGGCAAACCACCCGCGGGGTAGCTCACCCTTCTTTTGTTCTCAGTCAATCAGAGTCCATTCGAAAGTGAGACGAGCTTGGTAGGAAGGTGTACGGAAGACGACGAATATTTCTCCTCCGTACAGTATATATATATATAAAGGATGTGTTGATTTAAATTCTAAAACAAAACCAACTCCATCTATGTATTTGCTTAAAAAAATTTGGGGTTTTTGTTTTGAATTGTTAAAACTCCATGTCATCTCTCTTTTGTCTCAAATCTTCCTTCTTATATGATGTGTGAGTAATTTTCTGATCACACTGCCAACTCAGTGATCAGCTGGATAGAACTGGCAAAATAGATGACACCTAGCTAACTTCCAACAGAAAGAGAAGATTCCGGCGGTGGTTCTTTCACCCGGGGGCACTTCGACGATTAAGTCAGTATATCTCTCAGATATAATCAAGTGCTAAACTCACTGCTCAAAGCATAAATTGCGTACCTTAGACCCATCGGGGGTGCCTTTCTTTTATAGTTTAACTCTGTCCTAATCCCACGAGAAGCCTGACTTCTATGGACTCCCATTCAATGCTTACTTTGGACTCTACAAGAGATAAGGATAGACTCCCTGAGAATATTATCCTTATCCATCTTGAAGTCTTTCTTCATTCTAGGACTCTTGTCTCTTATCTGCTTACCTCGGATTCCGATATCCTCGGAGGTAACCTCGGCCTATCCGAGATGACCTCAGTATAACAACCAGGACATGTGGCACCTCGGCTGACACGTCGGCGTCACCTTGGCCATGTTTTGGTACTCAGAAAATATATCCCCACAACTGCCCCCTAGGTTCTATTACCTCGGCACTCTGAGGTGATGGAACCTACATCGGTACCTTATTCCAGTACGTCGGCTTTAAAGTATCTTAGCCGAGATCCTAATCATAGGCCGACATGTCTTCTAAAAGATCAAGAACTCTAATGAACTTCTTCATGCGTGTGAGCTGTCAAGCATCACTTTTCAACCGTTTCATTTACGTGTTTGATCCTCATTGCATCGTGTTGCTGATGTGCTTCCAAGCCGTTTTGCGTCTATGCACGCCATCTGACATGTGCGTTGCTCTAGGCGCACTAGAGGCTCTGTTTTGCCGCCGTTTCAAATTTTTAACAAAACCTTTCCCCCTTTCTCATTTTTTCACTTTTGCATTCGATTTCTCTTGCCTTTTCTTTTTCTAATTTCTCTCTCTTGAATCCGCCATTGCCCAAGCTCCAAGGTCTGCAACTGCCCTCATTCCTCCTTTTCGGTGAAACTTTCGCTGTTCCGTCGTGTCTACAACTGTCGCCCGACTTCGGCGATCTTCATACCGGCTTCATTTCCTCTAGTAAGCCATCGTTCCTTTCACTTTCAATTCTCTTATGTTCTTTGCTTACTTGCTGCTATTACTGCTTTGTTCAAACTTTCGTTTTGTGGAACTATTCATCTGGATGTGTCTATTCCATGATTTTGCTTTTGCCCAATATCTTGAACACTTGCACCGCTTCACCACTTTCTTGCGTTTTTGTCACTGTTCTTGACCTTGTACCCCTTGTACATACAATATTCTTGATAGTTCATCTCTGTTCTTGATTCTAAAGCACATCCTTGCTTTTCTGTTTTCCAGATCCGTGCCTTCAACCCTTGCTTCCATAGATCTAGGTTTGGGACTTGTTGTGTAGGACCCATAAGTTAAGAAAAACTGAAATCAGTACTTACCTAGGTTCTTGCCAAGGTCTCATCAACCCTCTCAAAACATCTTCTTTCTGAAATCCAACCCCGACCATTCAGGCTGATATCATGGGTATGTGGAGACATAGGGTAGATACCCCGACCAAACTTGAGTACTTTAGGCAAGAGTTCTCCATTCCTGATGATGTCCATCTGAGGCTGGCTGGAGATGACGACTCCATCATGCCTACAGATGATTCGATGCCCTTTCCCATTGTAGCTTTCACTGAGTGTGGACTCCGGCTTCCACTCAACATCCTCTTTCGCGAGATTCTTCACTATTACAAGTTGAACCCTATGCAACTGGCCATAAATTCTTATCGAGTGATCCATGGCATGATAGCCCTAGCTAGGCAAGAGAACGCTAGGATCACCTTAGCCGACATCCAGTATTGCTATACTATGTGTGGCCTTAACTTGAAAGAAAAAGGCTACATCTATTACCTTAAGTTGAGGTCTACTGAGTTCAAAATTGTAGCCGACCTCCCAGACTCCAACAAGGGAGCTGGGGATGACTATCTCATCGCATCGGGGAACTGGGAGTTTGGCCTAGACGAGGACCTCAATCTCTTCCCTTTTCAACGTTCAGTCTTTGTAGAGGGCAATGGTAAGAGCCATGCATTCAGTTTTAGCTGTTTTCGTTCAAAGTCTCAAATACTTTTATCTGATTCTGATGTATGTTCTTCTTCCAGCTGTTCGTAAGCCACCAAAGGGCTTCCGCCAGTCCTTCTGTCCTAGTAAAGACTTGAAGAAGCTTCTGAACTTGCCTGTTCATAAAAGGAAAGCACATTTTCTGCTCAATTTTATTCCAACGTACAAGTCAACTTTGCCCGACGTTCCCAAAAGGAAGAAAAAAAGCCTTTCTCCACCTTCTGCCTCAACTCCACAAACCGCATCAATATCTCGAGCTGATCAAGGGTCAACATCCGATCCAGTAGAACAGTCGTCTACTTCGGCTCAATATCTAATCCCACCACCTCAACGCAAACGTCGCCAACGTTTTGTTCTTGCAGCCGAGATGGGTCGCGCAAAACCTATGGCCAAAGATCTCTTAGCCAGTATCCCAACCGACGTTGATGCTCTTCCAACTCAAATGCAGCTTCCACCTAAGCCAAAAAGAGTCAAGAAGGCTCAACCAAAGGCCAAAGTGCCTCAGGCTGAGACTGAAGACACTCTGCCGATTTCCCAGTTGGCTCCAAGCGAAAAAACTACCTCTGTCCCTACGAAGAGGTCCGCTGAAGCCCTTCCCTCCGAATCCACCAAATCGAAAAGGCCGAGGTCATCTGCAACGACCTCGAGGTCAAAGAAGCCTGATGCCCCCTGGGCCCCTGAAATAACATTGGAGGATAAGCCTGTAATGGCTAGTGACAGCGCCGATGATATAAATGTCGGCGTTGCACTTAGCACTGCACTGCTTCTCCTAGGCGACTTGGAACGTAACGTCGGGTTTAGTGAATACGAAAATTATGCTTTGATGCTGCAACACTCTGTTCAAGTAAGTGTTTTTGTCTGGTACTTCTTCTTCCTTTTTCATTATTTCACACTTAGAATTTTTTCTAATACTTCTGTTTTCTTCCAAGCCATCCAGTACGCCCACTCTTTCTCTATGCAATCTTTTAAGAACCGTGAAAAGTTAGCTGATAAAAAGAGGGAAGTCACCACCCTTCAGAAATCAATTAAGAGCCTGCAGTCAAAGATGAAAACACTGGAGGACCAGGCCGAGGTTGCCATGAAGGAGAGGGACAATGCCGAGGAAAAAGCTGGTGCCGCTGAGGTAATAAATAAAGTTCTTCAATCTCAGCTAAAAGAGGCCGATGATAAGGTGGCCCAGGCCGAGAAGGAGCTTGAAGGCCTTGGCCACTAAGGCAGCCGAAATAAAAGATGCCGATGATAAGGCCTATAATCAAGGTATGACCGATGTGACAGAGGCCTATGAGCAACAAGTGAAGCAGGCATGCAACAGGGGTTTATCCCTTGGTTGGATGTCCCTTCTCAAGAAGCTCAATATCCCAGAGGACTCACCATTGAGGAAAGCTGATGCCATTCCTCTTCCATTTCCTCCATCTCCTTCACTAGCTCAATCCGAAGAAGATTCAGAATCTGAAGATGATGAGGAGGGTGATGCCCTGGTGAGAAAAACAAAGGAGGCTACTGGGTCCAAGTCCCTTCCTTCAACTGAGCAAGTCCTGGACTTGACTCAAGATGAAGAGGGTGATGAGGTTGTCAAGGAAACTACTCCTGAGCAGGCATCTTCCGACGTTCCTGTAGCCGAAAAAAGTATTGATGAAACCCTTGCTCAAATTGACGCTGAGATCGAGGCAGAAAAGGCTGCTGAGGCATCTACCCAACAATCATCTGAACTTCAGACTCAACCAACTGCTACTGTTGAGGAGTCTTAGCTTTGATGGTTTTTCCTTTTGTTTCTTTTGCACTCTGTATGTTTTTGTTTTTAGAAACAATGCCAGCCTCTTCACATGGCCGATGTGCCCTCGTTGCAACTGAATGCTAATAGAACTTTTCTTTCCTAAGTGCTTGCATTTTTATCTTCTCTTCATTGCTTCTGCATGATTCTATACTTAGAATATTATGCATGTCTTTCACATACTTTTCCTTCTTTGTACAATCTTCTCGGGGTGACACACCTCGGTTATGCAAATCGATGATTTACTTCGGCAAGTAAATTTGATTCAGCCTAACCTTGTAAAACTTTTTTCTCAAATTTCAACAAGTTTTTAACCTTAGTCTTCAACTGGAAAAATTGGCTCGAGTTTCAACAAGTGTTTGAACTTCTTCTGGGTTTAACTTCAACTTGTAAATTGCTACAAATTTTAACAAGTGAAGATAAACAAATATCTCGGCTTAACTTTAGTTTGTAAATTGCTACAAATTTCAACAAACGTTAAGCATTACTTCGGTTCAACTTCAACTTGTAAATTGCTACAAATTTCAACTAGTGAAGATAAACAAATATCTCGGCTTAACTTCAACTTGTAAATTGCTACAATTTTCAACAAGTGTTAAGCATCACTTCAGTTTAATTTTTGTAATGACCTGAATTTTAAAAATAAAAAATAAAAATAAATAAATAATAATAATAATAATAAATAAAAGAAAGTTAGAGAGATCATGATCAGAATGTGTGGGGGCAATGGAATATTTTCTTTAGAGAGAAAAGAGGGGGGGACAAAATTTGGTGGAAATAAAATATTAAAAATCTTATTATCTGGGCGTTCATTTCGGTGGAAGGGTCCAGCCAAGTGGGTGGTATGCATGATGAAAAAATAAATAAAATAATAATAAATAAATAAATAAATAATAATAATTTTGGGGGTGTTTAATATTTGCTATTTATAAATTATTTTATTAAGGATTTATTTTAGAATTAGAAATTTAACGTCCAAATAGTCTAAGGAGGGGGAATTGATAAGTTAAATCAGTTTAATTTTAAGTATTGGACCCTATGAAAGTGTAATTAAATATTCGATCCAGTTTAATAAAACTAAGGTTTGATCAATTTGGTCCAAATTGGAGTTAATTGAGTTGTGAGGATTGAGAATTTAGATTATTATGAACTAAATTTATTTATGAGGTGCTCAATTGAATATGTAATTTATTGATGAAAATTTGAGTCTGATCAGAAATTGAAGGCCTAAATGGTTTGGGAAATCAAAATTGATAATGATAATAAATTTAATTTAACATTTAGAGCCTTTTGAGAGTCTGACTAAACATCTGATTCGGTTTAATAAAATTAAATATAATTAATTAGGCTATAATGGAAATCAATTAGATTAATTAAATTATGAGAGATCCATGATTTGTTATAATTAATTTACCGATGTGCTAATTGAAATTTATTAAGACTAAGTATTGCTTAATTAAATTAATCCTAAGCATAAATTATCTTATGAAACAAACTAGAATGTTGTGGGTGTGCTAAGTAATCTGATTGTGTGCATGTAAGTGCTGAGTTGGGCTTCAAAGAGAGTGCACGTGTGCTGTGTTGGTGAAGAGAGGTGCAGGTGTGCATTATGTGTCAACATGAGAGGTGTGCTTGTGTGTGTGTGTATATGAGAGAGTAGGCAACTCTTTTTCTTTTATTTATTACTTATTGGAAGCACTCTTGTGCTGGAGTGAGATTGAAACCAAGAGAGAGAAGGGAGAAATTTCAGCTCAAGAAGAGGAGAAACTAAGGGAAGAGAAGCTAGGGAAAAGTGGAGAACTGAAGAAAAGTTTAAGAATTTGCCAAGAAACTCATCAATTTGAAGACTTAAAGTAAGAAACTAAAACTCAAATCTTGTAGATAAATCATCTAGAAGTTGAAATCAAGAGGTAATTGGAATCAATATCTTGTAAAAAGAAATAAATAAATAAATAAATAAATAAAAATAAAAGAATTAGCAAGAAGATGATAAAAAAAAAAAATTGAGTTTAGTGTAAGATTATGGAAATAAATTCAGAGAGTAATTAGTTGGGTATGATTCTTGTCATTCTTCATGAAGTTGAAACTCATCCTTACATGCATGTTGAAATTTCAATGTTTTAGATTTTAATTCATGTGTGAAAGACTTATAAGTGTAAATTTGGAATAGATATGAAGAAAATTAATTAAATCTAAATTTGGATAAATTAAGAAATAAATTATGTTGGTATATCAAATATTGGTAGTCTGAAAATCATGATAATATTGTGGAATTTGGACTTGCATGTGTAGTTTATGCAATTAAAAAGATTATTGAAGATGTTATTTGGCCATTTAAATCTGCTAGAAAGTTATACGAATTTTTAGACAATTTTATGCTCAAAATTTGAAGATTATTTCTTCTACAAAGTTGTTTATAATGATGTCTAGTTCATCCACAAAATTTTTCAACAATTATTGAGTTTTATACGAATTTATATATATTTTTAACCAAATCTGGAGCTATAGGCAGATTTTATTATGTGTTTGAAAAATCATTAAAAAAAAATTTATATTAAACCAAATCTTATAATTTCTAAGAAAAAATTGAAATTTGAGAAGTCTATTTTCATAATAAATTTTTAGATTATGTAATTGATTTATAAATTTAAATATGGAATTAATTTAAGAAAATATGATAAATTTGTGTCATGAACATTCTTGGAATTTTTAAGAATTATTTGTAATTTATTTTTGGAAACTGCTTTATGAAAAATGACCATAACATGTTTATTGAGTATTCTGTAGAGTTATATGAATTTTAGAGTTGTATAAGTAATTTATTTATAATTTCATTTGCAAGATATACATTCTGAAAATTTTGACAAATTAAGGAGGAATAAAAAACTATCTCTTCAATTGTTATTTATAACTTATTTTTGGGAAATTCTTTCTGAAAAATGATGTAAACATATTTATTGAATATTCTGTACATTTTCACGAATTTTAGAACTGTAGAAATAATTTATTTATAATTTTTATTACCTAAGGTATAACTTGAAAATTTCTGGACTGATTTAAGATCATCACTTCAATTATTTAATTGGATAAAAATTTGTTATTGTGTTGGCCTAATTCATCAAATATTGTAAATTAGTAATCCATGTATGGGTGTATTATGGTTTATTTAATATTGTGCTAGTTTAATTTTATAGATTAAAAGTCCATGCATGTATGTAATTATAATTTATTTCTTTTTGGTAAATAAATTATTATTTCATACCATGGTTTAAATAAATTGTTTATTTAAAATTTGTATCATTGTTTATTATTGGGTGACACGTGCAATATTTCATGTTTGGATTTCAATGAGTTGGTTTAACATTATTGGTAATTAAATTTCGAATTATTGTGAATATCTCAACGAGTAAAAAGACACGGAATTTAACCAATGACACATTAAAATGTAAAAGTGATGGGGTGAGCCCGGTTTAGAATCATGCGCAAGTGAGTTGCGAACCCTAACATGGCACGGGAAGGTATTTCGGCTCTTATTCGGTGTAGAGGCGATATAAGGTTGGTGGTGCGGGCGTTACAACATAGACCGTTCCCTTGGGGCAGACCGTGATGTCACGACTCGGGTATGTAACCCTGGTGCGTGGGCATCATTGGTAGTTACTGTAAGTAACATTTGAATATTTGACCAAGGGGGAGTCAGAATTGCCTGTGGCCATTGCTTAGCGGTTGAGTAGAAATAGTGCTCCGCGGGGAGTTACTTAAACTTATCTGATAAACTAAATCTATGAGAGTTTAAAAAGAAAAAGTAGGCATTTTCCTTATGATAAAATACTGCATCTGTTTGTCATTATTTATTTATTTATTATATATTGTTATTATTTCAACTGATGACATTCCTATCATACTTATTAAATGCTACTTGTTACTCTGTTACTACACATTATTCATTGTGGGTATTATTATCGGGGTGGGTATTTCGGGTTGTAGTATCTTATTGAGCTCGCCGCTCATTGGCATCCTCGTTGCTCTGGCGCTTCATGCCAGGTACCGAAGAAACCGAAGGAAACACCGAGGTAGTGGAAGGCAACATTTAGTCCTGATTAGCTTGAAACGTGCCAGAGTTCCATGAACCATTTTTCTGAGTTTTCTAGTTTTTCTCTAGTTTTTATTTTTTATTTTTGTCTATTAAGACAAGTTTTAAGCTTAACTGGAGTTGTAATTTAAGAACTTTTAGTGTTGGTGTTGTTAATTAATGGGTGATGGTAAATTTGGTGGCAACATTGATGAGGATTCTTAATTAAGAAAATTGATTTTAAGTTTTAAACCTTATTATGATGTCCCTAAATTTTGGGACGTCACAATTTTAACTTGTAAATTGCTACAAATTTCAACAAGTGAAGATAAAGAAATATCTCGGCTTAACTTCCACTTGTAAATTGCTACAAATTTCAACAAGCGTTAAGTGTTTTTGTCTTCTCTTTGGCCCCAATGTGAACCTGAGTTCCACTTGGGTTCTCATTTTTAAAAACAATATTATGCATTGTTTCACAAGTTGGAGAATTCTACTAAGATTTTAATCAGCAAAAAATCAAACAACATCTAATGATAGAAAAATTTCAAATTACAAGTGTTCCAGGGTCTTGTCAATGCTTTGCCCTCATTATCTTCAAGCCGGTATGCTCCATTGCCCAATACCGCAGTGACTCTGTAGGGTCCTTCCCAGTTTAGGCCAAGCTTGCCTTCCCTGGGATCCTTCTTGTTGCCTACGACTTTTCTCAGGACTAGGTCGCTGACTTGAAATTCTCTTGGATGAACCTTCTTGTTATAAGCTCTAGCAAGCTGTTGCTGGTATGCTGCAAGCTGTATTGCAGCTTTCTCTCTTCTTTCTTCTAGGAGATCCAGATCTCGGGCTAAGAGTACATCGTTAGTCCCGTTCTCAACTCCCTGGGTTCTGATCCCTGGGATGTCGACCTCCAATCGAATGACTGCTTCTGTGCCATAAGCCATGGCAAATGGTGATTCCTCTGTTGATCTTCTTGGCATAGTCCGATATGCCCAGAGTACATTGGGCAATTCGTCTACCCACTTCCCTTTTGCTGCCTGCAGCCTCTTCTTTATCCCATCCAGAATTACTTTGTTGGACGCTTCTGCTTGTCCATTGCTTTGTGGAAAACTTGGGGTTGAAAAGTAGTTTTTGATCTTAAACTTTGCATAGAATTTTTGATCAGCTTACTGTCAAATTACGTCCCATTGTCTGCAACAAATGCTCTTGGAATCCCAAATCTGGTGATGATGTTTCTCCTTATAAAGTTCTTGACATCCACATCTCGGATCTTGGCAAGAGGTTCTGCTTCTATCCACTTTGTGAAGTAATCTGTTGGTACCAGCAGGTACTTCCTTTGCCCAGTTGCTTGGGGCAATTGTCCAACGAGATCCATCCCCCATTGGGCAAATGGCCAAGGGCTGGATACAGGGTTTAGGTCAGTAGCTGGCTGGTGAATCAATGGTGCAAACCTTTAGCATTGTTCACATTTCTTCACGTAGGCTTTTGCATCTTTTTGCATGTAGGGCCACCAATAGCCCTGGGTAATGGCCCTGTGAGCTAGCGATTTGCCCCCAGTGTGGCTTCCACAAATTTCCTCATGAATTTCATATAAGAAATCCTCAACCTGCAGAGGGTGTATGCACCTTAAGAGGGGTCCAGTGAAGGACCTTTTGTAGAGATGTCCTTCTGCTGTCAAACCGAATCTTGCTGAATTCAATCTAATCTTGTGTGCCTCCTTCTAGTCTTCTGGATGCTTTCCTTCTTTCAGGAATGCAACAATTGTGTCCATCCAGCTTGGCCCCATGTCTATGCACATTGCTTCATGCTCTGTGATTACTGGTTCAATGCTCGGTCTAGACAAGTATTCAATCATTATTGTCCTTGCTTTTCCTGGTTGCATTGCACTAGCTAGGTTGGCCAATGCATCGGCATGGTTGTTATCATCTCAGCTGACTTGAAGCAATCTGCAGTTCTGGAATAAGGCTGCCAACCTGATGACCTCTTTTGCGTAGGCCGACATTCTTTCATCTCGGGCTGCAAACTCGCCCGTTGTCTGGTTAACTATCAATTGTGAATCACAAAAGACTATTACCTCATCTGCTTGTACTGCTGCTGTTAGCTTCAGTCCTGCAATTGATGCTTCATATTCTGCCTCATTGTTTGAGGCCTTGAACCCCAATCGAATGGACTGTTCTAATATTTCTCCATCTGGAGATATCAGTACTACCCTTGCCCTCGCTCCTTGACGGTTTGAACTCCCATCAACGAACAGTTGAAAGGAATTGCCAATGTAAATGCTGCAGGGTCTGGGTTTCTCTTCTTTCCTTTATTCTTTAGCCTTTGGCTGTGCTTCTGCTCGCTTGTTTGGACATTGTCTGTCTTGGGTCAACGGAGCCCGATGTTGGATGGACTCTGGCGTGAACTCGACCACAAAGTCGGCAAAAACCTGGCCTTTGATTGCAATTCTGGGCCTGTACTCTAGATCATACTGGCCTAGGGCGACTGCCCATCTGGCTATTCGTCCTGTTAAGTCTCCCTGCTGCAATAGGGACTTCAATAGATGCTCTGTTAGTATCACAACTTTATGGGCCTGGAAGTAATGGTTCAACTTCTTTGAAGCCATTACTAGAGCCAGTGCCAATTTCTCTAAGGGTAGATACCTTGTTTCTGCGTCGGCTAGGGTTTTGCTGAATAGTACACAGCCTTTTGCTCCCTTTTTTCTTCTCAGATTAGTACTGCACTAATCGCATGTTCTGAAATCGCTAAGTACAGGTACAGCTCCTCTCCAGGTTCTGGATTTGAAAGTACTGGCAGTGTGGTCAGGTACTTCTTCAGATCGGCTAATGCTTCTTCGCACTCCTCTATCTAGAGAAAGTCTGTGGCTTTCTTCACTAATTTGAAAAAAGGCTTGCACTTGTCTGAGCTTCTACTTATAAACCTGTTCAGGGCTACGGCCCTTCCAGTTAGCATCTGCACTTGTTTTGCCGACGTCGGGCTTTTCAGCTCTAGGATGGCCTTAATCTGATCTGGGCTGGCCTCAATTCCCCTCATAATCACCAGGTATCCTAGAAACTTACCAGATCCAACTCCAAATGCACACTTCGATGCATTAAGTCAGAACCGATATGTTTTAAGGATTTCAAAGACTGCTTTTAGATCGGCGAGATGGCCCTTAGGCTCCTTGGACTTAACGACCATGTTGTCAATGTAGACTTCTACTGTTCGGTTGATCAGGTGCTTGAACATCTTGGTTACCAATCTTTGGTAGGTGGCTCCTGCGTTTTTCAATCCAAAGGGCATTACTCTATAGCAGTATAGCCCTTTGGGAGTGATAAATGCAGTCTTCTCTTCATCTGCTGGGTCCATAGCTATCTGATGATACCCCCTGTAGGCATCCAGGAAGCTCATCCTTCCATGCCCTGAAGTAGCATCCACTAGCTGGTCAATCTTGGGTAGAGGGAAGCTGTCTTTGGGACAGGCCTTGTTTAAACTGGTAAAGTCTACACAGACCCTCCATTTACCGTTCTTCTTCTTTACCACCACTGTATTGGACAGCCATGTCGGGTAGTGAACTTCTCTGATGGCCCTAGCCTCCAGAAGTCTGTCTACTACTTCTTCTATCGCTTCGACGTGCATCAATGTTGGTCTTCTGGCTCGTTGAATTACAGGTTTGGCCGACCTGTCAACATTCAGTTTGTGGCAAGTGACCTCGGGGTCAATGCCAGGCATTTCATAAGGTGTTTAAGCAAACACCTCAATATTTGCTCGCAGAAAAGCCTCCAACTCTTTTTCTTCTTCTTCGGCTAAGCCCGAGCCGAGAAGAAAGAAGTGTTCTTTATCCCCATCCTGGACGAGGATTTTCTTTAGTGCCTCTTTGCTCTTCTTGGCTGGCTCCTTGTCAATATCTTCTAGGACTTTCACGTCCTCATCTTCGATTTCTGCCTTCTTTGGCTCTCGTATACTGCAGGTCGATTTCATTGCTGCCATGGTGCAATTCTTCACCTATAGCTGATCGCCCATGACTTCCTCTATCCCATGTTCTGTTGGGAATCGCAATAGTTGATGCAATGTTGAAGGAACTACCCCCATCACATGCAACCATGGCCTTCCTATAATGATGTTGTAAGAGGAGGATGTGTCAATGACGGTGAATCCTGTCTTGATCTTCCTAGTGCCAACCTGCACCTCCAAGTTCACTGCTCCCAGTGGCTATGTCGGCGTTCCATTGAACCCAACCATTGGGCCATTGGATTGTTCCATGTCGTCTGGGTGAAGGTCGAGCTCCTTGTAACATCGGACGTACATGATGTCACAAGAGCTACCTTGGTCAATCAGGATGCGTTTCACTTGGCACTCCCCAACCTGGAGGGATACTACCAAGGCATCGTTATGCGGATGCTGGACCATCTCTAGGTCGGCTTCAGTAAAGGTTATCATTGGTCCCTGGCATCCTTCTGCCCGATGTCTTTTCTCCCCGATTTGATAGACATGTTGTAGGTGTTTTACCTTCTGGGTCTCCCCTCTGATTTCGTTCTCGTTGACCTTCGAATGAATCACATTGACTATCTGAGGTCCTTCTGCCTGAGGTTGCTGTACTGGAGGAGGCGGGGCTGCTGGTGCTTGAGGCAATCTTGCCTGTTCTTCTCTTGTTCTAGCCTCGTCGACCAGATCTCTCAGGTGGCCTTGCCTTACCAAGTCCTCCAAGTGTGCTTTCAAGGCTCTGTAACCTTGAGTTGTGTGCCTCTCTTCATTGTGGTAAGCACAGCGCCTGCCAACGTTCCTTTCCATGAATTCTCCTGGTGCCCTTGCTGGTGCCCTAAAATAGGGTTGGTTCCGAATTTGTTCTAGGACTTTGTGAATTGGGGCCCGGAACACAGTCGTCACTGCCTGTGCAGCCCTCAGTTCTGTTTCATGTTTGTTCGATCCGTTGTTACCTCGGCCTCGCTTCGGCGAGCCATTTCCTTTCTCTTGCTTTACCTCCTTGGTCCCCGATGTATCTTCCTCAGCACTGGCATACTTCTCGATTCTCGTCATGAGCTCTTCCATGCTTTTTGGCAAAGTTTTTGCCAAAGACTTCCGTAGTGGACAATTGTCTTTCAGGCCGTTCTTAAATGACACGACCACCACTTCTTGATTGCATTCTGGTATTCGGTTGAATACCTTGTAGTACCTTTTTGCGTAGGCCCTAAGGCCTTCATCCTAACTAATCTTCAAAGCCATCAGTGCGTCCACCCTCAATGGCTGCAGCTTGTTTGTCACGAACCTGGCCACGAACATCTCGGCTAGGCCTTCCCATATCTTCACGCTTCCCTTCGGTAGTTTGTAGAACCAATCTGATGCAATCTCCCCGAAGGATGAGAGGAACACTTTGCAGAGCAACGGCTCGTTCCCACTGTACAGTGCCATTGAGTTCAGATATAATCCGACGTGGAAGTTGGGGTCTGACTTCCCATCGTATATCTGAAACCTCGGCATACTGAATCTCTTCAGTGCCTCAAACCTGCCTAATTCCACCGAGAATGGTGTCCTCGGCTTATCTGGGAAATTTACCTCGGCTTCGGCATTCTGTTGCTTTCTTTTGAGGTAATCTCTTAGGTCCTCTTTTGTCGTCCCAGGAGCTCGGCTATCTCCTGCTTTCAGTCTTTTTGGTGCACTACTTTCAGCCTCGTGGTGAGTCCTCTTTGACCCCTCTCCATGAATTGTGTCGGAGCACAGCACCTGCCCCTGAACATGCCGATGTCCCTTGGGGTCTGCTTCCCTTGTGTGATGCATCCTCCGTGATTCTTCTCTTCTTGGCTCCCTCCATCTGACCTCTCTGGAAGGTTGGTGAGAGTGTCTTTCACTCCCGTTGTGCTGAGGGACTATGGGGATTGTTCTTTGCCCTCCCTTCTGGGCATCGGCTGCCAGAATAGACATGTCCTGCAGCGGGAACGGTGGCTGCATGACGTTATTTTGCATCATGAAATTGACAACCGACTGTAGGTCTGCAAATTTGTTTGCCATCTCCTTCATCTCTTCGTCCCTTCGCAGGCATCTATCCTTCCATACCTGGAGGTCGTCTTCGTTGTAATAACCACTTTGCTCTGGTTTCTTTGGTGCGCCACTAGTCTGGCCGACGTCCTTCACTCCGTGATTCTGGTCACGGGTTTCTGCATTGTATTCATCTCCTGTGACATCCAGGTCAATAGGTCTCCCGCTTCCAGCAGGAGTGTCGTCCCCAATCTTTTCCTTCTGTCCGTTGCTGGCCATCTATTCTCCTATCTTTCCCACAGACGGCGCCAAATTGTGTGAGTAATTTTCCGATCACACTGCCAACTCAGTGATCAGCTGGAGAGAATTGGTAGAATAGATGACACCTGGCTAACCTGCAACAAAAAGAGAAGATTCCGGCAGTGGTTATTCCACCCAGGGGCACTCCGACGATCAAGTCAGTATATCTCTCAGATATAATCAAGTGCTAAACTCACTGCTCAAAGCATAAATTGCGTACCTTAGACCCATCGGGGGTGCCTTTCTTTTATAGTTTAACTCTGTCCTAATCCCACTAGAAGCTTGACTTCTATGGACTCCCATTCAATGCTTACTTTGGACTCTACAAGAGATAAGGATAGACTCCCTAAGAATATTATCCTTATCCATCTTGAAGTCTTTTTTCATTCTAGGACTCTTGTCTCTTATCTGCTTACCTCGGATTCCAATGTCCTCGGAGGTAACCTCGGCCTATCCGAGATGACCTCGGCATAACAACCAGGACACGTGGCACCTCGGCTGACACGTTGGCGTCACCTTGGCCACGTGTTGGTACTAAGAAAATATGTCGTCTCTCCTTTGTCTCAAATCTTCCTTCTTATATGATTTGTTCATATTTTCGTTCTTTTATGATTTGGGTATTGAACTTTCGGAAGAGAGAGTTATGTCTATCAATGAAGTAGGCATCGAGATTGATGGTTACCGAACTAGAGTGGTGGCAGAGTGGTGGTGAAGTGGCGGTGATAGTGATGGGCCGGTGGAAGTGGTGGTAATGGGGTGGAGGTGAAGAAACTAGAGTTTGAAGGTTTTGGTGCAAGGAGAAGAGTCAATGTTAGGGACGAAAGTAAGACTAGTATTATGAAAATTATAGAAAAATAAAACGAAAATTTAATATTTTAAGAGTATAAGGAGATAGTTTTGTGGTGTAAATAGAATCACTCAAATTTTATTATGCTTTGCCACTATTGACCTCATGATTGTTATATTATTAAAGATGGATTGTCATAATTTGTTTATAAAAACAAATTGAAAAATTAGTTTGGTTAAAAAAAAATAAAACCCATTATTTTCATATAATTTTTCCTTCTCTTAGGTGAAAATAATTTTTAAAATTTAAAAATATCATTTTTGTGTTTATTTTTTGCAAACTAATTTTTAATTTTTGAAAACTCAACCAAACAAATCATTGAGTTTTGCTTCATTTCAAATTGGATTTTATTGAAAAGTAGAAAAAAAAATGTTTATGAAGCACTTTTAAAATCGACATTGATAAACACAAATTTTATTTTAAAAGGTCTTTTTTTTGAAGAGTTTTGACCATTGATGATGTCCAGTTTTGTATAATTCGACTTGATTCAATACATTTGTAAGAAAAGATAATATTTAGTCTTTGGAGGTAGTGGTATGGCGCCACCTAAAGATCTCTCGATGACTCGAGAGAAATGATATGAAACAAACGCTTAAGTTGTTTGTATTGCATATCTTTGACTTTTTATAAAGGGTCTTTATCATAGTCATTAGTAGTGATGGGCGTCCTATCTATTGAACCATAAACTATATGGGTTGATCTATCTAACCCGAGCTTTAACTAATTTTGTATACATCAACCATAATTGTAAGTGGAAATTGCAAAAGAATTAGAACTTTTAAAAACAAATTAAAAAAAGTTAAATGACTTCTGTTTGTTGGTGGGAGTGGGGTGCAAACCACGGCTGGTGATCTACAAAGAGAGGCTTAAAAACGAATCAAACTGAAAATAAACTCACTGAAATATATTTTGAAAATTTCTGAAATTACACAGCACTCTCTTTTCTTTTCTTTTCTCCCACACACTCTAAATGCTCAAAACATATAACTATATATAAATAAAACTAACAATATGAATACAACAAATGCAACTACGGCTGAGGCGTGAATCGCAGCTATTGTTGACAAACTTGTTCTGCAGCCTTCAGTTTTGGACAAACTTCATTGTAGACTTCACATGCCTACTCTTAGGCCGGTGGAAAAAACAAGCTATAGGTGAAGCAAGATTACTTCACAACATCTCCCCTTAATCTTGATTCCCCATGCTGCTTCATTCCAAGCATTAACTTCATTCTGTTGAACAGATCATTTTTCAATGGCTTCATGAAAATATCTGCAAGCTAATCTTGGGATTTGCAAGGCAATAATTCCACCTCTTTATTTTTCACATGCTCTCGGATGAAATGATAGCGGGTATCAATATGCTTACTTCTTTCATGATAAACTGGGTTCTTTGCCAATGCAATTGCTGAGTGATTATCAACAAAAATCTCAGTGGGTTTTTCTTGTGGAAATCCCAAATGCTTCAGCATGTTCCGTAACCATATTGCATGGCACACAGCTGAGTTAGCTGCAACATACTCAGCTTTACAAGTCGATAATGTCACAATGGCTCGCTTCTTGGATGACCATGTGAAGGATGTATCTCCCATAAAGAAAGTAAACCCTATAGTACTTTTTCGTTCATCCAAGTCACGTCCCCAGTCGCTATCTGAGTAGCCAACAAGACTGAAGTTTTCAGTTGGTTTATTGAATAAACCATCATCGACTGTACCTTTGATGTAGCGAAGAATCCTCTTTGCTGTATAAAGGTGTGACGGATCCGGTGTTTCCATATATCTGCTGATCAGTCCTACTCCGTAGAGTATGTCTAGCCTGGTGCAAGTAAGATAGCGAAGACTTCCAACCAAGCTCTTGAAATAAGTTGGATCTACATCACCTGCCTTCGTACCTTTTCTGAGCTCCACTCCACTGTCTACAGGAGTGTTCACTGGATTGCAATTTTCCATTCCATATCTCTTGAGAATTTCCTTAGCATAACCACTTTGGGAAATAAAAATTCCATCTTTTCTTTGTGCCACTTCAATGCCGAGAAAATGAGCCATTAATCCAATATCTGTCATTTCAAATTCTTGGACCATGCTTCTTTTAAAGTCTTTGAACATGACTGGATTGTTTCCGGTGAAGATTAGATCATCAACATAAAGACAAGCAAGCAACATGCTTCCATCAGCTTCCTTCTTCAAATATAGTGCGTGCTCATATGGACATTTTTCAAAACCATTGTCATGAAAATACTGATCAATTCTAGTATTCCATGCACGCGGAGCTTGCTTCAATCCATAAAGTGCTTTCTTCAATTTGTACACTTTGTCTTCATGCCTATTCTGAACATACCCCGAAGGTTGTTCAATAGAGATTTCTTCTTCGAGGAAGCCATTAAGAAATGCAGATTTCACATCAAGTTGATAAATCTGCCACTTGTGCTGGGCAGCCAAAGAAATCATTAGCCTGATAGTCTCCAATCGGGCAACTGGAGCAAACACCTCTCCATAGTCAATTCCAGCTCTCTGCTTGTAACCTTTTGCTACTAACCTTGCCTTGTAGCGTTGCACTTTGCCTTGTGCATTTCTCTTTGTCCTGTATACCCATTTCACTCCAATGGGTTTGTGCCCCTCTCGTAGACTGGTAAGCTTCCATGTGTCATTTTTCTCAATGGCATGAATTTCTTCATCCATTGCTTTCTTCCATTTATCTTCCTGGATGGCTTCTGAGAAGGTAAGTGGATCACTATCTGCGAGTAGGCAGTACAGATTCAGATCTGCTTCTTCTGGAGCTTCATATATTTCCTACAAATTTCTCATTGGTCTTGGTTGTTTGAAAAAACTATCATCTGATGATGCTGATGCTAATGCTGATGATGATGCAACATTTCTGTGAGAAACGAGCGATCTAGGTGTAGGAATTCTATGTGGAGGAGTTTGTGGCTCATCTTGAACTTCTCTTGTCATTTCAACAGGAGCTTTTGATGTTTCATCTTCAAGAATAAGTTCTGCATCTTTGACAACTTCATCTTGATTCCAGTTCCAAGCTTCTTCTTATTCAAATATCACATCTCGACTCATGATTACCTTTTTGGTAATGGGATTACACAACTTGTATCCCATTGTTCTGTCTCTATATCCGACAAGGATACATTTTTCTCCCTTATCATCAAGCTTGGTTCTTCTTGCTTCTGGAATCTTAGTGTACGCAACACACCCAAATATTCTGAGATGGTTGACACTTGGCTTATGTGAACTCCAAGCTTCTTCTGGAGTCATAGAATGAAGACTCCTGGTTGGGTATCTATTTAGTAGATACACAAAGACATGATACTGAATTTCAAAATTGCTTGGCGGTCCTTTCCTTTCAACATGCTTCTTGCCATATCTAAGATTGTGCGATTCTTCCTTTCAAAGAACACCATTCATTGCGGGCGTATAGGATGGTGTTGTTTGATGCTTGATTCCCTGCTCTTTGCAATACTTCTCGAAAGCATCTGATGTATATTCTCCGCCTTGATCTGATCGCAGTGTCTTGATGTAGTAGCCGCTTTGCTTTTCTACAAAAGCTTTGAATTCTTTGAAGATGCTGAACACCTCCAACTTTCTTTTAAGAAAGTACACCCATGTCTTCCGGCTATAATCATCAATGAATGTGAGAAAATATCTATTCTGTCCATTTGACATCGACTTCAATGGACCACACACATCAGTGTGCACTAGCTCCAGCGGCTTTGTTGCTCTCCACTTCACTTCTTTGGCAAAGCTAGTTCTGTGATGCTTGCCAAGAATGCAGCTTTCACAAACTTCATTAGTATGAGCAATATGAGGTAACCCTTTCACCATATTCTTGCTTGACAACAGCTTCAAGCTTCCAAAGTTAAGATGTCCAAACCTCAAATGCCATAGCCAGTCTTTGTCTTTGATGATGGCATTTAAACACTTCGCAGCATCATGTTGGATGTTCAATGCAAACATCCGATTCTTGGATATTCTCACTCGAGCGATCAAATTACCAAGATTGTCTTTGATGGTAAGATGACAATCTTTCATAGTGATGTCATATCTTTTCTCTAGGAGTTGTCCCATACTCAAAATGTTATTCTTCATGGCAGGAACATAATAAACATTGGAGATATAATCATGATCTCCATTTTTGAGCTTGATTACAATATTACCTCTTCCTTTCACTGGAGTCTTTGACGAATCACCAAATGAGACTTGTGCTTGTACAGTCTCGTCAAGCTCAACGAACAGCTCTCTTTTACCACACATGTGATTGTTGGCTCCTGAATCTAGATACCAAACATTGTTTTGGTTTTCAATGTCTCCATGGTGAACAAACATGACTGTAGGTCCAACTTTGTTTGTTTCCTGCTCGGCAAAATTTGCTTGCTCGCCAGCTTCTGTTGTTGCTCTACTTCGGCATTCATTCTTTGTAATGCGAACTTGTGCTTGGTAACACTGAACATTACTTTTGTCAAAACCTGGTCGGTTGTTGTAACCAGCTCCTCTACCGCTTGCTCTTCCTCTTTGAGCAAAGTGTGGTTGACGTCTTCCTCCTATAGCTGGACTTCTTCCGCATCTTCCTCGAAAACTAGAACTTCGGTTATTGTAACCACGACCTCTTCCTCGGCTTCTTTGTGATGTCCCCCCTTGTTCATTTTTGTCATCTCTGAAAGAAAGCTTTGATTGAAGAGCTTGCTCTAGAGAACTTGAGGAAGTCTTCTTGTTGATCCTTTGTTCATGAATCTCAAGTGTGCCCATCAACTCATCGGTGGTCATGGCACTGAGATCCTTGGACTCTTCTATTGCTACAACCACGTGCTCGAACTCGGAACTGAGTGATCAGAGAATCTTCTCTATCACTTGAAGAGATTCCATCTTCTCTCCATATCTTCTCATCTGATTAACAATGGTCAATGTTCTGTTAAAGTACTCAGAAATTGACTCATTCTCATTCATGTGTAACATCTCGAATTCGCCACATAACACCTGGAGTCGAACTCTGATCGTCTTTTCAATTCCACGGTGTGAATTGCGAAAAATACTCCATGCCTCTTTAGAGGTTGTTGCTGCTGAGATCTTCTCAAAACTTGACTCATCAATGCCTTGATAGAGGAGATACAAGGCCTTTTTATCTTTCCTCCTTGAATCTTTTAATGCCGTCTTCTGAGTATCATTTAAATTTCCTTCATCGTCGAGAGTAGCTGGCTCGTCATATTCTCGATCCACTAACTCCCACAAATCTTGTGAGGCTAGTAGGGCTTGCATTTGAATACTCCAATTTTCATAGTTCTCCTTACTGAGTTTTGGAAACTGGGGCTGAAAGAAATTGTTTGTGCTGGCCATTGGTTGTCTTTAACAATCTGCAAATTTTCAGAATGGAATTTGCAAATTCTGACCGTATAGATGTGTCCGGAATGCTCCAAATAGTTGGAAACCACTATTGGATTACCAGAAACGGACTTCGAATGGCTTAGATCAAGCCAAAACAAGTTGAATGGTTCAGATCTGCGGTTGGACCTTAACCGCGGCACACTGGATTAATCTCCGTGCGGCTCGATCCAGCGGCTCGATCAGCGCCGGGCTGGCGCGCGACGGAGGCTCGGCTCAAGTCAACGGCTCCGGTCAACGGAGGCTCGACTCGGCTTGTCGACTCAGTCAACGGCTTGGTCAACGGCTCGGCTTGGATGACGTCAGCAGATGACGTCGGCAATGACGTCAGACTTGGATCCGGATCTGGGTTGACGGATCGGATCTCGGTCAAACTATGCAATTTGGGCGAAGAAGACGCGTGGAACGCGTGTGTGCGTGTCGGTGCGTGGCAGCGGCGTTAGGGAGGCGCGTATGGCGCGTGTGGCTTCTGTGAGGCTCGATTTTTTATGTTCTTTTTTTCAGTGTGATCGTCTCGTCGAGAGCTTCAATCTAGTGTGATCAAAAATTGATTTTGACCACTTTGATTTCTGGGCAACTTTCGAAATCACACTCTGTTTTTGCAAATTTGTAGAATTTCTGCAAATTCAAGCTACCTTCGACTCGATACCACTTGTTGGTGGAGGGGGTGCAAACCATCTTGGTGATCTCAGAAGAGAGGCTTAAAAACGAACCAAACTGAAAATAAACTCACTGAAATATATTCTGAAAATTTCTGAAATTACACAGCACTCTCTTTTCTTTTCTTTTCTCCCACACACTCTAAATGCTCAAAACATATAACTATATATAGATAAAACTAACAATGTGAATACAACAAATGCAACTACGGCTGAGGCGTGAATCGCAGCTATTGTTGACAAACTTGTTCTGCAACCTTCAATTTTGGACAAATTTCATTGTAGACTTCACATGCCTACTCTTAGGCCGGTGGAAAAAACAAGCTATAGGTGAAGCAAGATTACTTCACAACACTGTTTAGGATGAAACTACTTCACCATTTCCCTTGAATTTACCAATATATGCCCTATCGGCAATTCACCACTAGCAAGTTAGCAACCATGGTTATACCCTCCCCCACCATCCCTAAAACCCCCTCCGGCCACCCAGACCCCTCTCTATCCGCCACCCTCCTTGTCACTCTAACCCCTTCCCAACAATTTCGTCCATCTAATCCTTAGCCACAACAACCACCACAAACTTTGTAACTCCTATTCTTAATATTAATAAAATTTTCTTTGTCCATCAAAAAAAAGTACAACTACAACTGCCACAAACTCCAACCCCTCCTTGATGAGACCAAATAGCCCTAACCTTCGTTCTTGTGAAATACAATTTGAAGGTGCTGGCTGCTCAGGATTAAGATTTGGGTTTTGGTTCACCAAATTGGGAAGGAGATTTCTCCATGATTGGTATGCCGAATTGCTCCACATTTGAGATGGATACGAAAAGAGAGGTAATCCTCTATTAGGGCTGGTCCAAACCTTAATGAGACCTAGAGCAAAATCTTAATATTATCTTTAAATAATATTTAATTAATTATATATAATTTATTTTTCTATCATTATAAATAAAAATTTAGAAATTTATCTACAAATTTTACAATTGGTGCTTTTAGTAAAGATATATATATATATATTTTTAGTTGGAGTTTGTATGAGAGGATTTTTTTTCCCCTATCCTTTAGATGATTGAACATGTGGTCATGTTTGGTTTGTATTTGTGAAACAATTTTGAAAAAATAACTTTTTAAAAAGAGTTTACAAATTTTAAAATTTTGTTTGGTTGTATATTTTGAAAATAGTTTTAGAGTTTTGGAGTTTGATATATCTATGTATATATATTTTGTAGTTGAATTAGATGTGTGTAAGAGAAAACGTGATTAATTGATGTGTAGACAGATAATTGATTTTAGATTTTTTTTCTTTTTCAAAAATTTTTAGCCAAACAAAATTTTTAAAATTTTTTCTCAAAAATTATCTCTCAAGAGACAAATCAACTATTGAAATCCTTCATCTTAAACCAAACTTACTTTTTCCTCTCATCTTACAACTCTTTATTCTTTTATCTTTCTTTTCCGTTTTTCTCTTTTCCCAAATATGGCTTATGGATAAGTTGAAGGTATAAGCAACTACTACCCGTTACTCAGTAGTTTCATACCATTCTCAATCTCAACTAGTGAAGTGGATACCATTAACGATTGGCATGATTGGATGTTTAGCATAACATACAGAGATATTGCTTGACGTTGTCCTTGGCTGACACTTCCGATGATGACCCATGAGATGCTTCCTTTTTCGAGTGTAGAGTTAGTGGGTCTATGTTGTGTAACCTACTACTTTCCTTTTCAAATCTTGCGACAGCTTGGGTACATACAAGTGGTTCCAATGGGTGTTCGACGATACCCTCATGCCTTCATTTTCAAAGCCTCTCACTTGAAGAAAAATTCTAGGCTTGGCGAGACAAAGAAATCGTGGCAGCAGAAGATGTCTTCAACTGTAGGCTATCTAGTAATTGATCTAGATATTTCAGATGTTAATATTTTGGGGGCGTTACAAGATAAGAGATGAAGAGTTTAGATTCAAGCTACCCAATTCCTTCAAGCTCAACCAAACTTCACTCAAAATTACTCTAAAAATATTCTCTAAAGCTCTTAAATCAAGTACCCAAACCTTAGATCATAAGGAAGAAGATCAAGGCTTGGTCACACAATAATGGAGTGAGGAAAAGATTTATAACATATATATCTCCCTTCAAACCCTAACCAATCCCTAATTGATTAAGTTGATCCAAGGGTTCAAAACCCATCTACGATAGCCCAAAACATGCTTACCATCCATTCAAAATTTCAAATTATTACTTGTACAAAATACATACAATATTAGTCAACAAAAAAAAAAAAAAAAATCATGCAAAATTGACAAACGGTGTAAACCTCAAAACGTTGTAGAATGGTTGTAAAAGTTGCATGATCCAAATGAAGAAAGTCACATAAGTTACATTAGGAGAAATGTGGCTGGTTATAGCAGAGGAGGGGCGGATTTTTTTGCCTTAATCTATGTTATTATACAACACCTCATAGTCAAATATGTGAATAACTTATTTTCTCCATGAATTTTACAATTTTAGGGGCCCAAACACATAATTAATTATTCTAATTTTTTAAAATGATGGTGAAAATACCAGAAAAATTATATCTTATTGATAAATAATGCAAAGAAAATAATATACAAATAGATCAGACTGAGGCACGGATATCTCGTTTTCTTTAAGGAGATCAGGCCCACTACGGTAGAAAGAACTCAAATACTGATGCTGCAGTCACAAAAGTATGACTTGTCCCCTCCAGGATACAACAGCTCGACCACTTGTCGTATGGTTCAGGCCAACTCTGCACAAGATGGTGAATCCAAAGCTGCACCAAGAAAAACATTCTTCTTTGCTAGTAATCTCTCAAGTATAAACAATAGTTAGTATAGAAAAGAGTAAATGAGAGGAACTATTTATAGGCTACTAGGACCTTACAAATTACACCAAAAAATAATAATGACCATTAAACTAGAAATAAAGGAGAGTCTCCAAATGTTAACACATTACCAAGTCCATGGACTTCCAATTAATCTCCATTCATGAACAAGACAAAAGATCACCAAAAAACAATGAATTCCCATTTACCAAACAAAATGAGATTCATGAACAAGATAAAAGAAGATTCATGAACAAACTAAATAAATAAATAAAAGATATTAAAATGGTCCAACAATCCCCCACTCATTTTAATATCAACAAGGACAAATGAGATTACCAAACAAAGATAGACTAGTATGCATCATGAAGGTGTTCTCTGTATTGAATCTTCATTAGTGAAATAGCAACCTCTACTCCAGAGTCAGTAGTGGTCTTAGACTTGAACTATGACTACTTAGGGGAAATAAAGTATTACTGCTCACACATAATAATTCAAGTGTTGACATGAGCTTTTAATAGCCAGCACATTACGGCCTTGTGCTAATCCCAATTTTCATAAGCATATTTGAGAATAAGCCTTATTCTCATAGAAAGCGGCCCTACTTTCATGCTCACATAGGTGAAATTTGTCAAGGATGTTCTTGTAATTTACACACCCTACTCAATCAGAATTTTATTAAGAGTATAAAAACTCAATCCTCTAACATTACAGGATAAATGCACTTACATCATAGAGATGGACAACAAAATATTAAAGAGTGTATTTTTTACAACCACCATATGATTCGTTCTTACCATTGAACCTAGTTACAGGATCTCTAATCCCTAGGTTGCGTATTCTCATACATGATTTATGATTTTATAGGCTTCAACCCCATCTCCCTCAATGTATTCCAGACCCCATCTTTTGCCTAGGCCTTGGTTAATGGATCCGCAAGATTATCACGAAATTTTACATAATTCACAGTTATGATGCCTTTACTCAAGCAAGATCTCACATTATTGTGTTTCCTTTGAATAGGTCTGGATTTACCATTATAAAATTGGTTGTTCACTCTACCAATAGCAGCAGTGCTATCACAACGAATTAACATAGGAGGAATTATTATTTTCTTTTTTTCAAAAAGGGATTTCTTGTAACAAATATTTCAACCAATTCGCTTCCTCACATGCTGAAACTAACGCTATAAGCTCAGCTTCCATAGTAAAATTAGCAATTATAGTTTGTTTTCTAGACTTCCAACATATAACACCACCACCCAAGGTAAAAATAAAACCCGAGATAGAGAGAGAATCACTTGACAAAGTGTTCCAATCGGCATCACTATATCTCTCAAGTACCGCAGGATACTTGTTATAAAACAAACCATAATTTTTTGTACCAGATAAATATCTCATAATTTTTCCCATGACTAGCCAATGATCTCGACTTGGCTTGCTAGTAAACCTGCTAAGTACTTCAACAGTATATACAACATCAGGTCTAGTACAATCAGTAGCATATCTCAAACTACCAATCATGCTGGCATATTCCTTTTAATTAATCACTTCTTTTTCATTTGTTACAACAGATAAATGTATGCTTGCATCAAAAGGAGTAGCAACATGTTTACAGTCTAGAAAGTTATATTTCTTTAAAATTTTCTCAACATAATGCGACTGATCAAGAAAAATGCCATTCTTAGTCTTGGTAATTTTAATTCCCAAAATAAAATTGGCTTCATAAAGATCTTTCATATCAAAGTGGCTATTAAGTATATTTTTAGTCTCATTTATAATATGTAAATTAGAGCCAAAGATAAGTAGATCATCCACATATAGGCTAATAATCACATGTGCATTCTCACAAGTTTTATAATATATGCACTTATCACATTCATTAGTCTGATAGCCATTCTCAAGCATGCATCAATCAAATTTCTCATATCACTGTTTAGAAGCTTGTTTTAAACCATAAAGGGATTTAGTTAGCTTACACACCTTGCTTTCTTGGCCAGGCTCCACAGAGCCCTCTGGTTGGTTCATATAAATCTTCTCATCTAGATCTCCATTTAAAAATGCTGTTTTCACATCCATTTGATAAATTTGTAAATCATGAATTGTAGCTACTGCTATCAACAATCTAATGGATGTAACTCTAGTAACCGGAGAACAAGTATCAAAGAAATCAAGATCAACTTGTTACTTAAAACATTTAGCAACAAGTCTCACTTTATATTTATCTATAGTTCCATCCGGTTTAAGTTTTTTACGAAGAACCCAATTACAACCAATAGTTTTACAACCCGGAGGTAAATCCATTAGCTTCCATGTTTTGTTTGAAAGTAGTGAATCTATTTTATCATTTACAGCCTCTCTCTAGAAAATAGCATCAAGTGATGGTAAAGCTTCTTGCACCATAAGAGGAATTTCTTTCACATTGTAAAGATAATAGTCAGGGCCAAAATATTTTTCAACTTTAGCTCGTTTACTCCTCCTTGGTTGGATTTGAGAATTTTCTTATTCTTGAAAAACTTGAGATAGAGTAGAAGAGTTAGGTACGGATAAAATATTTTCAGAAATTATTTGACCCCCACTATTTCTAGATTTGAAAGGAAATTTATTTTCATGAAAAATAGCATCACCTAATTCAAAAATAATATTATTTTCCATATCAAAAAATCTATAAGCTGTACTATGCAGCACATACCCAAGAAAAACATAGGTGGTAACTCGTTCACCCAATTTAGGTCGTTTAGGATCTGCAAGTCTCACAAAAGCTAAACAACTCAAAACCCTCAAATAACCTAAATTTGGTTTATGCCCCCGCCACAACTCATAAGGTACAATTTTAGTTTTTTTGTGTGGCACTCTATTTATCACATGGCAAGTTGTCAAAATAGCATCGTCCCAAAGATTTGAGGGAGCACCTGAGTCAATAAGTATAGCATTCGTCAAGTCAATTAATGTTCTATTTTTTTTTTTTCAGCTACGCCATTAGATGAAGGTGAATATGGTGGAGTAGTCTCATGAATAATTCCCAATAACTAAACAAAAGAGTTGAATCCAAGAGATTCATACTCCCAGTTTCTATCACTTCTAATTCTCTTTAATCTTTTTACCGAATTGATTTTCCACTTAAAAGGAATTCTCTAAATTTCTCAAAAGCATCACTTTTATTTTTTAATAAATATACGTTTGTGTATTTTGAAAAATTATCAATAAAAGTGATAAAATATCGATAACTACCTCAAGTTAAAATTTTTTCAAACTCACACAAATCAATATGAAATAATTCTAACAATTCGGTATTTTTTTCAACACTTTTATGAGGCCTCTTTGTAATTTTGCCTTTACTGCAAACTTCACATTTCTCAAACTTTTTTGTCACTTTAGGAATTAATCTTAAACTAATCATGATTCCCACATATTTACTATTAATATGACAGAAGCAAGCATGCCAAAAATTAATAGAAGACAACATATAAACAAAACAAAGTTTATCTTTATAGTAGAATTGTCATTACCCTCTTGTGTTATTAATGCATCTTAGCCTCTAGCCTCCTCTTCGACTCGGATGCGAGTGATCAACGCCTCTATGGATGTCTCCTTTTATTTGTGGCGCATGCTCTTTTGGAATTCTCTCCAAGATGGGGGTAGCTTGTCGACAAGTCCTGCAACTACCAAGTTGTCACCAATCTTGATGCCTTCAGATCTTACCTCTGCAACTATCATTTTGAAATCTTGTGCTTGCTCCACAACAGATTTTTCATCCACCATTTGGAAGCGAAAAAAGAGGCTAGCTTTATACTTTTTTGCTTCTGCCTCTTCAATATCATACTTAGTCTGTAAAACTTTTCAAATTTTCTTTGCAGAGGTGTAAGTGGTGTCATAGTAATCATAAAATTGATCAGCAAGGCAATTTAAGAGATAAAAATGACATTTATACTCATCTGTATTGTAGGAAGCCACTTTGGCTTCATGTGCCTCATAATCTTCATCATTCATCTCCTCGATTGGGATTTTGTTTGGGTTCTTCTCGATAAGAACATATGCAACTTTCAAAAGGCTGAGGTAAAAAAGAACTTTTCCTTTCCACGTCTTAAAATGAACTCCCTTGAATTTGAAAGGCTTGTTGAGATCTCCAATTCCATTATTGGTCTTTCCTAGTACTTGTTCCACGGTTGATCTCCTTAAAATTGATGGTGAAAATACTAGAAAAATTATATTTTATTGATAAATAATGCAAAGAAAATGAAATATAAATAGATCAGGAAGCATAGATATATTATTTTCTTTAAGGAGATTAAGCCCACTGCGGTAGGAAGAACCCAAATACCGATGCAGCAGTCACAAAACTATGACTTGTCCCCTACAGGATACAACAGCCCGACTACTTATCGTATGGTTTAGGCCAACTCTGCACAAGATGGTGAACCCAAAGCTCCACCAAGAAAAATACCTTTCTTTGCTAGTAATCTCTCAAGTATAAACAATAATTAGTGTATAAAAGAGTAGATGAGAGGAACTATTTATAGGCCACTAGGACCTTACAAATTACACCAAAAAATAGTAATGACCATTAAATTGGAAATAAAGGAGAGTCCAAATATTAACTCATTACCAAGTCCATGAACTTCCAATTAATCTCTATTCATGAACAAGACAAAAGGTCACCAAAAAACAATAAATCCCCATTTACCAAATAAAATGAGATTCATGAACAAAACAAAAGAAGATTCATGAACAAAATAAATAAATAAATAAACGATATTAAAATGATTCAACATAAAATATATTAAGTAATCGAACACAATATTTTAACACACAAGATTATTTATTAGGTCTGGAGAGTCCATTTCTCCAGTCTCGAACTGGAACGAAAAGTTGTTCACAAGTATTGATGAAATAATTTATATAGGACATTAAATAACCAAAGTGCTAATTATACCAAATTTATTAAATAAAAGTTTAAATTGGTCCGGTCGTTCTTAAAATCTTTTTAGTCATCCTTGATGTGTTGTTTTGCAAGGACAGTTGCTTTGATGAGGTTGAGGGACTCTTCAAGATCATCACATAGTTGGTGAGGATCAGGAATAGTTTCTTCTTCTGCTGATATTATGAAGATCAATTTGTTGACATAACTTACCACATGAATCACCAATGCCTGTAACAGATGTAATTGTCAGCTTATTTAATTCAAATACCAATTACTATATTACACTAATGGTCTATAAAATTTGCAATTTATTATATTTTAGTGTCCAATTTTTAAAAATTTGACTTTGATTCTCAAAGGATGTGATCCATTATATTTGACTCTCGTCAACTTCATTCAAAATAGATAACAAGAGGAGGGTTATCTTCGAATTTTTCATAAAGCCTCAACAAAATCAAAAGGACCAAATGCGCATGTGGTTTGGAAAGTATGCATTTTATTGCATTATTTATCAATAAAATATGCCTCTGTTGTATTTTTATCTTTAATATTTTAATTTTTTTTTTATAACATTTCTGAAAACTCACCATCTCATGCTATTGATTTTGAACCACTCTGAAACCATGAACTAAACTGTAACAAATTGCATTTTTGTGGAGCAAAGTAGAAAATTTAAGAGATTGGAGACTAGAGAATAATAAATCGTATATTTTAGAAGTCAATATTATAATTTATAACTAAGCCATATATATATACCAAGTACCATTTCAAACATGTTTAATAAATTTATGTCAATTTAGTTTTATTTCAAACTAATTTCGTTTCAAGGGGAGATACTTACATTGGGTTGGCCATAAAAAGTTGGAGCATAGAAGGAAACTTCATGGCCACAATATGCAATTCCGTCTCCAGTTCCAGGTACATTGGAGAACCATAGTGTCGTATTTGAGAAAACTTTGTAGTTAAGATGTCCTGCAACCTATTCATGATTAAACAAAAAACAGATACATAATTAGTAATTTATAATCACTCATACTAAGTTTTCTATATATCACCAATTAATTTTTGTTCGTTTTCACCTCTTATGTGAATATATAACATATGCCATAGATAAATGTACGACCATCATACTGAGGTGGGCTTTGCAATTAAGGCTTCGTTTGGGGTACACTAAATAATATAAAAAGTTAAAAAGTTACTATCCTATTTAAGTCACATCATCTTATTTAAATCACATCACCTCTCTAACACATCACATCAAACCCAACCCATATAAGCCAATAAGTCAAAAAATACAATTTTTTAGAACATCCCAAACCAACCCTAAATTTTTCAGCGTTTTTTTTTTTTTCTTTTTTTTCCTTTTTAATCTAAGAAAGGTTTGATAAATGTTAAAAATTTGAATTTGTGTTAGCGAAAAAGTTGAGTAGATCCTACATTATTATTATTATTATTATTATTATTATTTCTATTGTTAGGTTTTTTAGCCGAATAAAAAGACTTTATTTGGCTTTTTTTAGTCAGAAGGTCACTTTTTTACCGATATCCAAATAGGAAAATAGGTTGTCTCCCTTATTCTTTGTGTCCTATGTAATGTGTATGACATTTAGGCCAAGTTTGGGAAGTTACAAATAATTCATCTTTTTATCTTTTTATCTTTTTTACATCACATCATCTCTCTACTTTTTTTACACATCTTTTCGTAAAAAGACAAAAAGTACACTTATTTAGGTCATCCCAAACAATTCCTTATTGTGTGGATATACTTAGAGAAGAGAAAAATTAGTGATATTCATGTGGTGAAAAATAATTTTTTTTGGATATATTTTTGATTGGGGTTATAGGGGGGGGATTGTGTTTGATAATGAGGTGGGACTATTATATAGGACTATTATATTGTGTGGCCCCCGTTTGTTTGGGGTTCTAGGAAGGGGATTGGGTTTGACAGTGAAGTGGGACTACTATATGGGGTGTTTGTTTTGAGAGATGAGGAGGGGACTCCTAATCCCTTGGTATTAGTAAAGGCCTTGGAAGGGGGATTGGGAAGGAGGAGGTAGATATGGTATTAGAAAAATAGTGAGGGGATTAGAAATTTTTTTATTTTTTTTATTTTTTATATATTGGGAATTTTTTAAAAATATTAATGATTAATTTTTTTTATATATTTTTTTTGTTTTATTATTTTATATAAAAATAATTTAACAATTCCTAGACTAACAACTATCATCAAAACAAACACAATTTTACTTAATCTCCCTCACTATCAATCCCCTCCATTCTACCTCTGAAAACAAACGGGACTATGTATTTTATTTTTGGTTTTAACTAAAATAGAATTTTATTTTGGTAAATTATACAGACTCTTCATATAAAAAAATTTTACTACACAAATATACACGAGAATATAAATAAAGTAGTGAAATATATCCGATTATAAATAGTATTTATATATAATCACTTTAACCGATTTTTTTAAACAACAGCGTCAATATATATATATATTTTTAATGTATTGAGAAATTTAAAATATTTATGGCAAATATGTGATGAATATGATAAAAGTCTATTTTATTTTATTTTATATAAAATTTATTTTTTCAATAACCTCATTGTCAAAAATTTATGAAGTTGTCATAAAATACATATTTAATTATATAAGAGATGATGCCATTATTTTATATCAGTATGACCAACAGATAACTAATAGTAAGAGGACAAAAGGCTATGTGAATTTAACCTAAAAAGAGTACAGGACATTTATGTTAAATTTTTAGGACTTGTATTTTTTATGAGATATATTGGAGTAATAATTTACACAATACTTTTTCTTTGAAAGCGTTTTTTTTTTTTTTTTTTTTTTTTTTTTTTTTTTTTTTTAAGGGGGAGGGGGTAAATTATATTTTACCCTTTTATGTATGGTCCTTTTTTTATTTTGGCCCTTAAAGTTTTTGTTCTCACACTTTAGCGCTTCATGTTTTAAAAAAAATTCAATTTACTTCAAAAGTTAACTTATGTTCAAAATTAAACAGAAAAGAATACATCGACAACCATGCGACATAAAAATATATAATTATATTTCTCACATCTCTTACACAAATCCAAATCTTAATATAATAATATAATTTTTATATCATCTGACAACAAATGTAACATTTTTTTTAAAATTTTAAACATAATTTCATTTTAGAAGTAAATTGGAAAAATTGAAATATGAAAGGGTCAAAATAAAAAATAAAAATTTAAAAACTAAAATGAAAAACTAGCCAAATATAAAAAGAACAAAGTATAATTTATGATGTAGGATGAATTACATACCTTATTGCCAAAAAACTTGATAAGTAAGGTTGGAAGGACAAGTTCGGATCCTCAGCCGCCCTACCCAGCGGCCCTTTCCAGCAGCGTCCCAAAACGACGTCGGTTTGGGTCTAATTTTCCAAAAAAAAAAAAAAAAAAAACAGAACGACGGTCTGCTACTGCTGGGTTCATTCATATATATATATATATATATCCTTTGTAAATTTTCGAAAAGAAATGAAGAATGATCCAAATCTGGGAAGCATTCTTGGAAATTTTGAGGAAGCATTCAGTTCTTGAAGAATGATCCAAACACACCCGAGGTCTTCATCATCAAAAACACACCTTCATCAACAACAACACAGAGGTCTTCATCATTTTCAGATAAAAAAAAAAAACCAAATCAGTGACCAAATCAATTTTTGAATGCATAAAAAAACAAATCGGTGGTCAAAAAAAAAACACAGAGGTCTTCAACATAGGAATCAAAGTTTTTTCCCCCTTTAGATCCAGATCCAAATCAACTAGGAAAAAAAAAAAAAAGAGAAAACAGAGGCCATCGGCGATCAAAATTTTTTTTGAACATCATCATCATCTTCATCAACAATCAAATCCAGCTAGGTAATCACATACACACAAACAAATCCAGATTTTGAACAAAATTTTTTTTTTTTGATGATGATGAACCCAGCAGAACCCAGCAGCTCCTTCTTCCTCTTCTTCTCTTCTTCTTCTTTTTCTTCATCTATAGATATAATGATATATATATATATATATGGATGAACCCAGCAGTAGCAGACCCTCGTTCTGTTTTTTTTTTTTTTGGGAAAATTAGCCCCAAAACGACGTCGTTTTGGGGCGCTGCTGGAAAGGGCCGTTCGGTAGGGCGGTCGAGGATCCGGACTCTGGAAGGACATATGTCCAAAAGGGCTCAAGAGAGGACTTTTTTTGATTGATAGTAACCTTTGCTTTGCGAACATAATCTATGGGGTCTTCTCGAAATCCAATGGTGAATGGAAAAACAACATGTCCAATCTTATTGCCCCATTTCACTGGATTCCCCTTCTCCATTATATCAGAAAAAGCCTATATAATAAAAGAAAAAAAAAACAAATTATGTTAGTGTTCTAAATAAAAATTTTATTTTTTTATTTTTGAAGAAGTAATAAAACTAAAAATAAAAATTATGATCAATCTTATTTATCAAAACAAACTAGTTATGGTTGTTTGGTTTTTTTTTTTTCAATTAATTTTTTTGGAGTGAAATTTTTTTTTTTTTTGGTTAATTTTAAAAGCTTCCACAAATTTGGATTTTACTCTTAGATGGATGAGAAAAATAATTTTGTTTACAAAAAAAAAAAATTGAAAAAAAAAGTCCAGAAAAGGCAAAAAAAAATCCCAAAATAATTAAAAGGACCTGAAATTCATCTAATTTGTCTTTAATGAACTTTTTAATTTTTTTTTTTTTGTAAAAATTCATCTACACAAAAGAGACCTGAAAAATACATAATTTTTAAAAAAATTAAAAATAAAAATAAATAGATAAATAAAAACTGTTTTAATTGCATGCCAAACCACACTAAATGATTTGAATAGTACAATTGATTGAAGCATGAATTGGAGAGGAGCACGCAATTTGATCCCCCCTAATGGTCTTAAGTTGATGTAAAATTTGCTCTAATAGCATCTCCAACCCAATCTTCTCACTAAGAAGATGAAAATAATTTTTTGGAAAATTTAGTCATAAGTCTTAGTTTTTGAAACGTTGAACCATTTAGTCTTAAAAGTTTTCTTATGCTCCATTTAGTCCCATTTTTACATCAGCATGATGTAAATGATCTGATGTTTCATTCTATAATTTCAAAATTTATTAAAATCTGATGAACATTAGATGTTTTTCATCCTATATTTTCAAACATTATTGAAATTTGATGAACATTAGATGTTTAAAATCTAATGTTTGTAACATGACTCTGATGTTATTAACATTGTATTTGATGTTATTAACATTGTAATGGGACCTTTCAGTCTATAAGAAAACTTTTAGGACTAAACAGTGCATAAGTTATTAATTTGGGATTTATTAGTGTATCCCCCTAATTTTTTTTATTAAAAAAGTAAATATAGAGTATGTTACTGTTCATTTAAATTTCAACCACAAACCTTCAAAACCCTTCATCCTCCCTTCATCAAAAAGTAATTTTTGTTCATTAACAAATATTTAATTTTAAAATTTTTGTAAAATATATTTAATATTATACTCATTTTAAAGGTATGATTTCACATTTTTTAATGATGTCAATTTTATAAAAATTAAATTTACATATTAAAAGTTATTTGTAATATAATAAAAAATATAGAATAAATAGTGTTTTGGAGGGCATCCTCTATTTTTCATCCTCCCTTCATATTTGGAGGATCAACTCATCCTCCTCCCAAATAGAGATGGATTTGGAGGATGGGTTGGAGCAACAAATCCTCTATATTTGAAGATATAGAGGATGCATTGGAGATGCTCTAAGAGCATCTCCAATGCAATACTCTTACTAAGAGGATGAAAATAATATTTTTTATTCAAAAAGTAAATATAGAGGAGGTTACTATTCATTCAAACTCCAACCACAAACTTTCATTTCCTTCATTCAAACTCTATTCAAAAAGTATTTATTCATTAATAAATATTTAATTTTAAATTTTTGTAAAATATATTTAATATTATACTCATTTTAAAGGTATGATTTTATACTTTTTAATGATGTCAATTTTATAAAAATTAAATTTATAAATTAAAAGTTATTTGTAATATAATAACAAATATATAAATGAATAGTATTTTGGAGGATCCTCCATTTTTTCATCCTCCTTCCAAATATGGAGGATGAACTCATTCTCCTCCCAAATAGAGATGAATTTGAAGGGTGGGTTAGAGGAGCAAATCCTCCATATCAAATATGGAGGATGGATTGGAGTTGCTCTAAGGCGGATATTTTTCGGAAGATAATTTTTCTCCTCATTTGGTATCTTGTCAATAATTTCACCTGTCATGATAGAAAATATATATATAAATATATATATTAATTTAGGGTTAAATTGTCCTCTTCAATGAGTATATATAATTTGAGAAATTACAAATCAGTGAAATAATTAAAAGATGCACATATAGTGAATTCACACAGCAAATTTTATGTGTACATATAGAACCAATGTGATTATAAATATATTTGGAGTGATTGGTGTCCTTTGTAGGAATAAGGATTTATTATTGAAAAAATTGATGAAAATTTTAATTTAAAAAAAAAGTATAAGATATTAGATTCAAGATAAAATCTTATTGATGATAAGAATATGTCAAAAAAATTGTTGTCGCTAGAAAAAGTTGCCTGAAAAGTCAGCGGCGGCCTGCAACAGCTAGTGGTGGTGGTGAGGCAAAAAAATGTGTGATATTCAACAGATAAAATATTAAATGAGTAACATGTCATATTTCAATAGATATGTAATTTTATAGATTTCAAAAGATAGACAAATTAAGTAATTTCAAGAGATAGACTGATTTCAAGAAATAAACAAATAGATTGTTTTCAACAGATAATTGTCATTAGACAAATTATGTCATTTTGGCCTAAAGATATTGGAGCTTGGGCCTAATGGCCCAAAAAATTAATAAATATATTTATGGACTAAGTTCCTTTATTATTGGGTTAAATGTGTACACTAAAATTTTATTGGATAAATTACATTGACACCTCTTGAGGTTTATGTTTATTATAGTTCCTCCTCACCTTTTGAAAATTACATCCCCTCCCTGAGATTTAAAGTTTCATTACAGATTACTCCATGAGGTTTAAAGTTTCATAATATTTTCCCCTCACCGTAATGATCATCATACATAAAATTAAATTAACAAGGGGGGCCAATGTAATTTTCCAAATGTGAGGGAAGAAACTGTAATAAACATAAATCTCAGGGGGTGCCAGTGTAATTTATGCAATCTATTTTCTTCCCTTTATTTTTAATTATGATAATAAAAAATTAAGTTGCTCTGTTCATTCACCTTTAATGAGGCTAATAAAATTTAATAGTGAAGAGCCGGCCAAAATAAGATTTTGGAAAAAATGTAAAGAAAAGTATAAGAGTTTTAATGACACAAGAAAAATAACCATGTATGGCTCATTAATATCAAATGGACAAAAATGATGTTATTATAATTTGACTTAAAATTTAAAGATTTGACTGTAATAATTGAAAATGAAATGTTCAAACTAAAATTTTGATCAAAACACAAAAATTGTAACTGTAATTAATTTGTTATTATTATTTTTCATGCATTTAATGGAATTTGAAAATAAAAGAAGCTCACTATATCTCCTGTTTAGGTATCGAGATAACCCAGCTTGTGAGACCCCAAGCACTACATCATTAATGGTCTGTGAAGCCAAAGCAAAACAAACAATTTTAGCATTACAAGCAAAAGGTTTATAAACATGTATATTTCTAAAAGTGTAATCTAATTTCTTTTGGGGTTAATTACACTTTTCATCTTTATAGTTTGACTTAAAATTTATTTTAGTTTTTATAATTTTAATTTGAAAAATTTGGACCTCATACTTTAACTTTAGTTTCAATTTGTTCCATCCATCTAAAATGGAAGTTAAAATTAACAATTTTGAAACACTTGTCAATTTTTTAAGGTTTCAATATTCAGTTCTTCAGTCTAAATTGGAAATTAAAATTAAGAATTTTAGTACAATTATCAACTTTCGGAGGTGTATGCATAGATAAAATTAACAAAAAATTAGATAGCAGAACTAAATTGAAACTAGACTAAAGTGTAAGGACCCATTTGTTCAAATTGCAACTATAGCGACTAAAATAAAATTTAGATCAAACTACAAGGGTTAAAAGTATAATTAATTCTTTTTTTTTTTGTTTTAAATTGTTAAGTTTTTGTTATTAGCAATCCCATTTGACAAAACTCCTTTCAATTGTAATTTTATTTGATCTTTTATTTCAGTGAGGTTATGAGTATTTAGATGCGAATCTAACCCAAATTGTGCATTGCAGAAAAGTTTGTGATCTTAATCATTTCATATTTACCACTTTGCTGACTAAGTATGGGGATCGAGCTGCCCAATCAGCTCACAAAGGTCTAGGGGGCAGTGCCCCCAAAGCAAAAAACAAAAATGCAGTCCAAGTTGTTTGACCGCTTGAGCGGTCATTTATGCACTCGAGCGAAGAAAAAGATCATCTAGTATTTTTGCAGAGCGCCTGAGTTCTGAGAAGAAAGTTTTACCACTCGAGCAATGAAAGTTGCGCTTAAATGGTTAGCCTATATGTTTTGCACCGCCTTTACTCACACCGCTCAAGTGGTGAAATGTGCGCTCGAGCAGTCTGCGCGATCATGTTTTCTATAAAGTGCACTGCTCGCTATTTTTAGGGTTCGAGCCATCCATATTTTCAGAGAGGAACAAGATACAAAATGATTTATATTGGAGGGTGCTTTATGAGTGTTTCCTTAATGATTTTAGAGTGTTCAATGGATCCGTGAACTTCATATCAACATCATCAAGGGTTTGTTTGTTCTCGTTTATTCACAAAAGAGAGAGTTGTCCTTTGGTAGATTCCGGGAAACTTAGGCCTGAAACTTTGGTGGATTCCAAAGTGGCTCATCGTCGTGGACTCGACATCAGCAGTGTGGATTCAATATTGGGCAACACAATTGCAAGGTGAAGACGGTAGTGGAAGAGGCACATAGGGGACGATTCAATTTGGGTGTGGATTCGCTAGGTAATTGAGAGTACAATTGTGTATTTCCTTTTTTGTCTTCTTAGTGGATTGTTTTGTCTTTAACCTATGATTTTTTTTTTTTTATCACAATTGGAGGCACTCTAATTGTGATTTTTTTCACGTTAAATCGTTGTATCGATTCGTCTTTGATTGTTTGATTAGGATTGTTCTTTATTGTTTAAAATTGATATATAATCACAAAACAATATCTCGGGAATTTTTAGATTTTTCATAAATAAATAAATAATTAGTGGTACATTATTCATAAAATGATTTTGTTAGGATTGGATTGCTCTCAAGTTCAAAATTTGAACTTGACCGTTATAGTAGGATCTATGGGTCTTCCATGCGTCATATTTCGGTTATCCGAGAAGTTCATTTTGTAAAATATTTTGTTTATATCATTCATAGAAAAAATTAGGTCTATGAAATTGTAGCATCTTGGATATTTTCTTCATGGCTCGAGCGATGGATTGTTTGCTCGAGCGGTCTTTCAGGTCTTGTAGTCTTTTGTCTATAGACTGAATTTCTAGGAGTTCGCTTTTGCGCTTGAGCAAAGGTTTTGTCGCTTGAGCGGTCTTGCATCTCTGATGCTCAAGCATAAGTTTCATCGCTCGAGCAATCTATTCGGAATCAGCACTTTAAAAGGTCACTTTTTGGTTAAATCTATATCATTTTACTCTCTCTCTCTCTCTCTCTCTCTTTTCTCTCTTCTTCCTCCATTTCTAAAAGTCCCAAGCTTTCAAGCTTGGATTTCATTTCCTCTTACTTAAAATGTCACCCTAGTTCCTTATACAAAAACGTAGAGCACGAAGAGAGCTTTCAAGTAATCTAAGCGGATCGTGTTTTCATCAAAGTTGGTTTTTCATCAAAGTAGGGATTTATTTTCTCGCTAAAAGTAGGGATTTATTTTCTCTTTTTCAATACTTCTTTATAGATAGACATGTGGTATATTTTTATTGCATAAAAGTATCATTTAGTTATGTGATTTCAAAATTATAAAATTGGGTTTTTGTGTTTGAGCTTTGGAAAGTGAAATGGTATTTGTTTTGTGGGTTTTGATGTATTGGAAGTTAAATTATCTTGCTTATGTTGGGAATAGAGAAAAAAGCTTAATGGATTGAAAAGGGGTAAAGTTGAGTAATAAATATTAATGTGTGAATTGCTAAAATAAAGTTAATCGAGATGTTGGGATTGTTTGATCAACATGAGTTGTGTTGAGTTGAGTTGGGTTATGGTTTTTTTATCTATGGATTGAATTTGTTAAAGGAAGAAAATGTATTTTTGGATAATGATTGGAATATTGTGAACTGGAAAACAATGGATTTAATTTTTGGAAAGAAATGAAATTCGAACTCTTTTGTAAATTGAGAATAAACAAAGGTTAAACTTTGGGTATTTTATATGTTATTGTGGTTGTTGGGCTTAATGCCTCATGAGAATTGGATTATTGTATTTACGTGTATTAAATGCTAGCAATTAGAGGTTTTGTCCTTAGTCATCGATGGAGGATGACATTGTTGTGTTGAATAGATTATGAGTGTGTACTACACTTGTGTTATTTATGTATGTAGCTTGTTGTGATGGTTGGTAATGTACATGCGCTTAGAATAAGAGATATAATTTACCTTCTAGCTAGCGCCTAGAGAATTAGTTGCACCTAGGATGAGAGGTACCATTACCTTCCACCTAGTGCCTGGAGAAATTGGCAGGGGTACCATTACCTTCCAACCGGTGTCTGGTAAATTGGGATAGGTACCACTGCCTTCTAGCTTGTGTCTGGAGAAATTGGCGTTTCGTTTTGGAAAGGTATATCACTGGCTTACCATACTTAAGGCAAGTAGAGCATTGTTTCGTTTCTCATTTTGTCATAGTGTATCTGTGTATATCACGCGTGGTAATGGTTATGATTAGACAAGGCCGGGTTGTCTTATGTGATAGTGTAGTGGTCATTACACCCGTATTATTTTCATATTCATGTTAGGATGAATGTGTGTGTACATGGACGTATTGGACGAGTTGTTGAAAGTGTTTCTTTACCATGGGCTTAAGGCCAGGAAATGTGATGAACGTATTAAAAGTGAACAGATGTCATGTATTACAGGTAAGTAATGAGAAGTAATTGAATGTTTTCAAAGAAAACCAATTGTTATGTGATATTTTTGAAATGGGAAATGAGAAAGAAAAGTGGATCTTTTGTGTTATTGAATAAACTGAACGATTTTGGAAAAAAAAAAGTACTTATATAAGTATACTGTGGTTATAAACTGTCACATTATGTATATAGTATAATATGATGCATTCATGATCATAGCTATCTGTTTATTATTATTGTTTAAAATTATAACAATTCTGGTTTAGACCCGGCTCATTTGATGTTCTAGATCCGAGTTCATTGTCTTATATGGTTGTTCATGTCTTATTTCTCCTTATTTCTTATTGAGTTTGGTTATTGGAGTGCCTTGATTGCGTTCGGAATATGTCGAGAGTTAGTTTTTCAAAATGGTTCCTACCCAGATTTTAGCTTTTTCGCTCGAGTGACACTTCTTGCGTTCAAGCGGTCTTCGAGAACTCTCAGTACTTTTGCAGGTGTGCAGAGATACTAGGAGTTGGTATTATTCGCTTAAGCGATACTTCTTGTGCTTGAGCGGTGTTTGCTCGAGCGGTACTTCTTGAGCTCGAGCAGTGGTCTTCTGTCTACAAAACTTCTGGGAGTTTGTATTGTTCGCTCGAGTGGTCTAACTTATTGTGTCTGGTGTTCGAGCGACACTTCTTGTACTCGAGCAGTCTGCGCGTATATCTGTAACAACCCTGATCTGTTATTAGCCCATGATCCTTAATTAAGACTGCTTAATACATAATTAAGGAGAAATTATACGCCAATTGCATGTGTTATATGTTATTTGCATTTATATTTGTCTATTGTAGAAAGATCTGTCTGTGTTTTTGTTTCATTATGCGAATTGAAGACATTATCAGCATCCGATCACGAAATTCACTCGGTATATGTGTTAGTTAGAATTTTTAGAAAATTATGATAGGTTTAATTATAATTCAATTCTGAACCAAATAATTAGAATAAAATAATCTTAATTGATTACTCTTAACTCAAGTTAATTAAGTCCCACTAACCAAGCCTATATAAGGCTTATACACACATTACAACCCTCCTTGTTTATCATCTTTCTTGAGGTGAAAAACGTGAGAGAGGGAGAGCAAGAATGGGAGGAGTAATTCAAGAAGATAAAGGGAGAATTGTTATTGATTGATCAAGAATTGGAAGGAATTGGTGATGGTTATTCAAGCCTAGCTAGAATCTAAGGGAATTGTGGACTTTAGGTAAGAAATTAACTCACACTCTATGAGTTTAACTTAATTTACACATGATTCAAAGAGAATTGAGTTTAGATGGTAGAATTGAACATGATTCACGTATACATGCTCATTTCATCATGTTTTGAGATTGTTTCCAAGGAATTCTTACATGCATGTGTTCATTCTAGCATGGTTTTGAAAATTGCTCTCATTTCACATCATTTGACTTTAATTGATCATGTTTTCAAGATGTAGAACATGAATTAATACACGCATGTTTTATATACATACAATTCAAGTTTGTTTTTGGATAATTCACTTACCTTTGGGCTTTAAATTTGTAAAATGATCTTCAATTCATAATGTTTTACATGTTTACAAGTGTTTTCTTAAGTTTTGGGCCCAAAGGATGTGTTTTGATGCTTTGAAAATGGATTTTGAACTAGAATCAACAATCTGGAAATTCCAGAATTTGCACCCTTCACTCGAGCGGTGGAGTTTGCGCTTGAGTGAAGAATGAGAGCTCCCGGTACTTTTGTAGAGTTTAGGGGTTGGCTCGAGTGGCATAACCTGGACTCGAGTGACCACTCTTATTTTTGATCCTCCGCTCGAGCGTAGGAAGTTGCGCTCAAGCGTAAAATGAGAGCTCCCAGAAGTTTTGTAGAGTTTTACAAACCGATCGAGCGATCGAAGTTGCGTTCGAGCAGAGACCTTGTTTGCTCAGTCTTTGGCTCGAGCGAATGTCAAGCATCCGTCGAGCGTAAGAATCATACAACCAGTACTTTTACAGACTTTGCAAATCACTCAACTGACCGAAGTTGCACTCGAACGGGCTGCCCTATTTTTAAAAATTTGACTAAGTGTTTCAACTCATATTTTGGCATCCTCATTGCATTTTAGGCATTTTTAGGCCTTAATTAAGATACAATGATGATGATAAGAATTAGAAACACACCAAGGGAGAAAAGAAATGAGTTAAGTATTTTCCAAGCATGTGTTTCAATGTGTATCCACTATGTGTTTATGCAGGTCACACGCCATAGATTGTTGATCCGACTGTTCTGACTCTTCTTCTATTGGAGCTATTTGTGAGTAAAAACTCTATAAAGCTATGTTTGATTATAAGATATGATCTATTTTCTGAAATGTTATTTTATGAATCATGAATGAATGTCCATTTTCTGAAATGTATTTATGGCATCCTTAGTTCACGTGACCCTCATCCGGGGGTAACAATACCGTGGCCAATAATCATGTGACCCTTGCCTGGGGGTAACAATACCGCGGCCTATGTTCACGTGGCCCTCGCCTGGAGGTAACAATACAATGGCTATTTGTCCACAAAGATATTGACCTTTATGGTCGTCGGTACCGACTATGCATGTGGGTCTTATGACCAATCTGATCTGTTAGCTAATGGATGTACCACATATAATTGCTTATGAATTCTTTATAAGTATATGAATTGGAATATGTTTTTAATATGAACTCTGATTTCTAAATCTGTTATGGACATCATTCATAAAACGTTTACTCTGTTGCTATTCACTGGGCTCCAGCTCACTGTATTATTTATGTATGTAGGTGACCAAGCACGTAACCAAGCTCAGAGTTGATTACCTGGAGTTTTGTTTTGTCAGCCAACCATAGTGCCTCCCGAGGAGGTTCCCGTTTTGTAGTAATCAAGTTTTTGTGAACCATGTTAAAGATCATTTTGTATTTCTTTTGTTAAGTCAAACATGTCTTTTTTTGTCTCTATGTATAGATTAAGACGTGGGTATGACGTCTTAATTCTGTATATTATGTTTTAAACTTTCTATCTCATGTATGTCTACACAGCTCTATGGACATTATTTGTTGGTATTTGTTTCCGCTAGCCCCTGTATTTTGTTTAATTTGTTCAAAGGCCTTTGGTAATCACAGGATTATTGACCGGTTATGACGCTAAACATATAGGGGTGGGTTTGGGTCATGACAATATCAGCTTGTAAAAGTCACTTTTGAGTCACTTTTTCATCTCTCTCTCTCTCTCTCTAAACATTCTAAAAACCCTAGTTCTAGAGCTTCTCTCTCTAAAACTCACCTTCTCTCTACAAATAAACCTAGATTCATTGGTTTCTCCACCATAGTCCAATTGATAAAATGGTAGAGCACACCGAGAGCTTCCTCTTAATCGGAACAAAGTTGATTTTTGACGTCTTTGAGGTGCCTCCTCACTCTCTCTTTCTCTCTCTCTCTCAAACTTAAGGTAGGGATATCTTTGCACTTTCTTATGAATTTGTAACTTAGTTATTTGTATTTTTGAAACAACATGGTGATTTAAGGACTTTTTTTTTTTTTTTTTAACAATCTAAGGCTTTGGCTTGAATTCAAAAAGAGGAGTTTTCAAATGGGTTGTTGGAAATTATCAAGGAAATGTATTTATTGTTGAGTTATGATGGAATGATGGATTTTTATCTTTGAAATTGATTTATAAAGGAAAGGGGATTTTGCCCTAAGAATATTAAATATTGATTTTGAAATGATAAATGGAATTGCTATTCGAAATGTGGATTTGGATTGATGTTGATGAGGATGGCAGAGTTAGATATGTGTTATCATTCCCATCTTGAGATTTTCGAAAAGTTTATTGTTATGGAAATTATTTATTTGTTTAGAGATATCTGTTTTGGGCTATTGGTGGAGGATAACTACGATTGTTGTAAAAATTGTATGAGAACTAGGAGAATTGAAACTATTTTCCCATCCATGGCATTGAGCATTGTTGCATATTTAACATATTTGAAAGTGTATATTGTTTTGAGAAAAATGGATGAATACCTTGGTGAATCTAGGTAAGGGGTGTGGTTATGGAAATTAAGTTGGCTTGTGTGTCCTTGGTAAAAGACTAGAAACGCACGCGGATAGATGTCGAGCCTTCCGGCTAATGCTGATAAAAATGATAATTGGTAGTACTTGTATAGTCTACTTGCAGACACTTAACTAGGGATTCCCAGAGTGTGATTCATTGTCCTATTTTCTATTATAAAGGAAATCATTTCATGAGTTGAGATATAAACCTGACATTGCATGGATTTGAAAAGAGATAAAAATATTTTCAGTATGTGCACTGCATATGCTTACATCTTATATCTTTGTTAAGATTCATAAACTGCGTTCAAGTATTTCTACTGGGCTTTGGCTCACCCTATGTAGAAAAAACCATTTTCAAGTGCTGATGATATGCCTCTACCAAGGCAAGAGCTTGGGAGGATTTAGAGCAAGAGCTTTATTTTGTTTATTTGTTATATTTAATTGTACAAGCTTGGGGCTTTATTTGTATTGAGTGTAATCTCACTTTTGTTGTAACCAAGTATTGTCTTGGAAAGTTGTAAGCTTTTAGGACATTTCTTATTTGTTTTAACTCTTATTTCATATCTTTAACTTGTAACATATACTATAGATTTAGGGTTAGGACTTACGAATGTATAACTACATACGTTACCTTTTGTATCATCGAATCATATAAAATGAAAGGATACTTATTTCAGAAAACTATATTTATACATTGCTGTTATTTATTAATATTGTGGGTGGTTTATTGTAATTATTTTGAGGTGTTACAAAAATCATGTTGGGATCCCTACTGAACTTTATATTCATCCCATGTTGGTAATCATTTTTCAAGTACAAGTTCATAAGTGATTCAAGATCGGTGACCTTCTTTACGTGTTGGCCACAGGGCCTTTATCTGTTAGTGGAAGGACTTTATTGTAATAAAGGTTAAACCCTTTCTCTTTTATGTAATAATGTAAGCCTACAGACAGTTTATTTAATTGTAATTCATATTGCATTCAATATGTATATGAATGAGAGGACTTTCATTTATTTATAGACATTATAGATATTTATCTTCCGCATGTTGTCAATTGGATTATATTAATGAATGAGATAATGCATCCGAGTAATAAAAAGTGGGGCGTGACAACTAATTTTACCATTTTCATTTTATCACATGTCTCCGAAAAAATGAACAACAAGTATGCTTTTGAAAATATATCATCCATTTTTATCGAAGACAAACACAATAAAATAAAAATTGTTTGGTTATCAGACAGACCTAATTTTTTTTCATAAATAATATACACAAAAGTTATATAAAATGAACTGTTCAAATAATTAAAATATTGTTAGTATTTTTCCATAATAATATTAGAAAAATATATAAAATACATCAAATAGAAATGACAAAATAATTTTTCTTTTTATAATTAAAGAATGAAATACAGAATAAACTACAAATCTAAAAAATAGGAATGAAGTAGATTACATCATGGAACATAGAAATGGCAACGGGCCAGGCCAAGCCGGGGATTACACTCTCCATCCCCGATCCCCGAAAGTCCAAAATTCCCCGTCCCGGCTCCCTATCCCTGGCGAGGAACCCATCATCGCCCCCTCTCCCTCCCCTGCCTCTGCTCTCGCCGCCGCTTCCTAATTGGGATCGGGTTTCCCCGACCCCGAAAAATCCCCGTACAAAAACAACAAAATATCAACAACATCATCCCTGATTTGTTTCATTTTCATCAACATCAACATCATCAACAACAACATCATCAAAATCAACATCAACAACCATATCTTGAATATCAATGGAAAAAAAAAAACAAAAAAACAAAATGAGATTTGACTCAGATATGAGATCAACTACCCAAAAAAAAAAAAAAAAAAGAAGAAAAAAGATAGAGAGACACATACATGTATACACACATACATACATGAAATCTGTGTAGCGATCCCGGTTTCGATCATTCTTTCATGTTTTGCCACTTCGACTGGGCCGGTCAGGGATCGAGCTGCCCGATCAGCTTATGGGGGTCCAGGGGGCAGCACCCCTTGGCCGGTCGGAGAGCAGCGCCCTGGCGGGGTCGAGGGGCAGCGCCCCCGAAGCAAAAATAGAAAATGCATTTGAAGTTACTTAGCTGCTCGAGTGGCCATTTATGTGCTCGAGCGGAGAATGTTTAGTTTCAGAAGTTTGACCTGTTTGCAAAAGTACTGGGTTAGTGTATTTGACGCTCAAGCAGGGCATTCCATGCTCGAGCGGACCATGTTATATCAATTCGTGAATCTGATATTTCAGATCACTTTTTCAGTCCTCTTTCTCTCTCTAAAACTCTCCAGAATTCCAGATCGGGAGCTTCTCTCTCTATGAGTCATCTTCTCTCTTTGATTTTTCCAAATCCATTGGGATTTACACCTAAGTTTTTCACCAAAGTTGGTTATCATCTCGAGGGCTTCATTGTGTGCGGTGAAGATCTAGTTTCGGCACCGTTGATTTTGGGGGTTTCATCTCATTTCTTCTTCAAAACTTGAGGTAGGGATTTTTTAGAGTTATATATATGTTTTTGCAAGATCTATATGATTTTCGAAATCATCTTTTGATAGTTTTGAAAATTGATTGTTGATTCAAGAAGTTGAGCAATTTTGAAAGCGGGTTTGTCTCTTGTTCTTTTAAAATGATCTTATGGGTTTTGATCTTCATTAATTGAAGAAAAGATGATTTCGGAAAGTTTTCTTTCAAAAGATTTGAGTTATATAGTTTTGGTGAGAAAACCTAGAATTTGGGGATTTTTTTTTAAGAAACTGAAAATCCATGAATGATATTGTTAGATTTATTTTGTGTGTCAAAATAAATGGATGTTTGGAAATTTTCTTATTTATATTTATATAAATGATGAATTTCAGGGAATATGAGAATTGTTGTTCATTTTGGAAATTATTGTTCAAAACGTTGAAATAGTCTTGAAATGACTAATTGTTGAGGATACTTGAGAAGAGCAAATTATGTTATTCCTTGGATGATGAATTGGAATAAAATTATTTATGTTCATCTTGTGTTATTGGCATATCAATTCATTTTATTACATTAAACTTTGAAAGTTGAATTGAGAACAGAATGTTGAGAAACAAATTTTCATGGAATGGTTTTGGGGTAAATACATTGGTAAGTCTTGATAAGTGGTGCAGATGATATTGAATAAGTTGGCCTGAGAGTCCGGGGTGAAATACCGAAAACCCGCGCGGATAGGTGTCGAGCCTTTCGGTTAATACTGGTAAAAATGACAAATTGGTAGTACTTGTATAGTCTATTTATAGACACCGACCTAGGAATTACCAGAGTCGTATTTACCGCTCTTGAAATGAGTTGTTAAGTTTTGAAGAATTGAAATTGCATGACATCATTGAGCATGGGGGTTTTCAAAGATGAAGATGTGATTTTCTTTCAAAAGAGCATAACATGGCATGTGCATTTCATCTCTTGAGACTTATATAAAAGGTATATACTTTATTAAGGATTTCTTACTGGGCTTTATGCTCACCCTACGAGATTTTTGTGCAGGAGAAGATGTGGTGATGCCACCTAACTAAAGGCAAGGAAATGTGTGTTAAGAGTACGAGACTCTCATTTTGTTGTGAGTCTGTATGTAAGCCAAGGGATGTATGTGTATGGATTTGAATAACCGTTTTGTGTAACCAGGCTCAAACCTTGGAAACTTGTAAACCCTTGGGGGTATTTATTTGTTTATTTACTTGTTGTTGAATTAATGTATTGTTGCATGAAGAACTATTGTATCATGTAATGTAAGTTTAGAGATTTATATTCAGTTTTCCTTGAAAGAGCCATGGTTGTTGTATTATCATTTGGGTTAGAAATTTGGAGCGTTACAAGTTGGTATCAGAGCTACCGGGTTTGAATACTTGGAGCTTGTGGGAAGTGGTTGTTTAACCACAATGGGTTCTTTTAGCATATTTATGAAGTGTTATGCATTTTGTGACTATGTGATAACATGTTTATGTGACTAAATGGGTATGGGATTGGACTTTTGAGATGTTTTTTGCGCCTGTTAAATTCCTTGAGGTCTTATTAGAAGGGTACTGGATCAATACTCATTCTATTAAGAATTCTTGGTTTTTCGTGGGACGAATCTCATCATAAGAGTATAATCTGTATGTGTTTACATGACTAAGTGCTTATGTGGAGTAAAATTGAATTGTGTATATGGTAGAGAAATATATGGAATTGTTGTAGGAGAACGTGTGAGTCAAGTTACGAGCACATATGAGTTAATGTGCTAAATTATTTCTCTTGTGTCCTTTATTAGGATGTCAGGAAGGGGTCAAGTCCATGGTGATAGAGGCGAGAGGCGTGGTAAGACTCGCCAAGGTGTGCATGAGGTACCAGTTCATAGGGTTCCGGTGCAAGAAGAAGGGTTCGGCCAAGTTAATATGGCCGAGCAAGCAGGCCAAGCTAATGTGGCCGAGCAAGTGGGACAAGTGGGTCAAACCGTAATAGGGGCCCAAGCTCGAGAAAGGAAAGGGGCTTTAAGAGAATCTATGAACTTGTTGAGGGTGAAGAATCAAGCCCAAGAGAACACCGTGGAGTCAAGGGCGAGTTTCCTTACTACAAAGTTCTTACAGGCCAAACTGGATAAGTTTCATGGTGGTCCTGAGCCCAAGAAAGCGGATGAGTGGCTCGAACAAACTGTAAAGACATTTGAAATGCTTCACATCGAAGATAGTGAACTAAGAGTGACTCTAGCGAGTTACCACCTTAAGGGAAACACGGGTCAATGGTGGAAATATGCTAGGAGTAGAGTGGAGCCGACATGGGGAGCCTTTGCGGTTGCTTTCCAAGATAAGTACATACCTCCCACTGCTAGGGAGAGATTGAGGCAAGAGTTTAAAGACCTCAAATAACTCGACATGCCCGTGGCCAAGTTTGAGGCGGTCTTCTCTAGTTTGTCCTGATTTGCACCAAAGTTGGTGGCAATGGAAGAGCGCCGTTGCATTGAATTTGAAAAGAAATTGAAAACAAAAATTATGTTCAAGCTTGTCGGAAATATGATTCGGGAATATGACCATCTTGTGGAGACGGCGACACATGTAAAAATTTCCATACAAGCCGAGGAGGAGAGGCTTTGGAGTTCAAGGTCTAGGGGCCAAAAGTCTCAAGGAGACTATAGGTAGAACAAGAAGAGTAGGAACACCTATCAATTCCAGTCCCAACCACAGCAGTCTAGATCCACTTTTCCTTTGCTTAGTGCGGGTCCAAGAAAACGTGCATCGAGTAGCTTCTCATGTTTCATGCGTGGCCAACCGGGTCACAAATCCTTCTCATGCCCACAGAATAGAGGAGGGCAGTTAATGTTACCACCACCTAACCAATCTCAAAGTCAGCCTTAGTCTCAGAATAAAGGTCAAGGGTTTAATTGTTATCAGCGTGGTCAACCGGGCGTATAAAGAGAACTTACCCACAGTTCGGAGGCGCATCTGGTACATCAGGGTCGAGGCAGACTCAGAGCCACCAGCAGACTCAATCAGTCCAAGCTTCACGAGTTAATTAAGGAGCCGCTTTGGCTCAATCAGTACAACATGCCTATGCTCCGAGAGGGAAGCAAGTCAATCGTGGGCACAGGCGTGTGTATCTTTATTCTTGTGCGCAGGCGATTGCGTAATCCTCAGTTGTGAGAGGTATTTTTGTTGTGTGTAATTCCTTGGCTAATTATTTATAGACACGGGTGCATCTCATTCATTTACATCTACTGCATTTGCTTCCGCATTAGGGTTAGAGGTAGCACGGTTAGTGCCTCCACTCAGAATAGAGTCACCTGTTGGGGGTACAATTGATTTAGACCGGGGTTGTCGTGATTACGAAATAGAAGTTGTCGAGCGTCGACTTCCGTTTGCTTTTGTGTTGCTAGATATGTCGAGTTTTGATGTCATTTTAGGCATAGACTGGTTGTGTTCTTACCAAGCTGTGATTGATTATTACCGTCAGAGAGTTACAGTGTGCACTTCGGGTGGTGATCGTTTCTATTTTTTGGGGAACCGAGTTGATAGAGCCTTGTCGCCAATTGTTGACCCTCGTAGTAGGAGCAAGCTTAGTGGCCTTCTTGCAACTCTCTTGGATAGTAAGAGTGACGGGACTCGTGTTGAGTTACCAAGGGTAGTTTGTGAATACCCAGATGTCTTTCCAGAAGATCTTACTAGTTTACCACCTCACCTGGAGATCGAGTTCTCCATTGAATTAGTGCCTGGCACAACACCGATTTCCATGTCACCGTATAAATTTGCACCCGCCGAATTGCATGAGTTGAAGAATCAACTCCAAGAACTTTTAGACAAGGGCTTCATTCACCCTAGTACATTGCCTTGGGGAGCGCCAGCTCTCTTTGTGAAGAAGAAGGATGGGTCATTGCAGTTGTGTATTGATTACCGCAAGTTGAATAGAGTTACAGTTAAGAACAAGTATCCTCTACCCAGAATAGATGATTTGTTTGACCAACTTAGAGGGTCTCGTTGCTTCTCAAAAATAGATTTGAGGTCGGGGTACCATCAGTTGAGAGTTCGGGAGGAGAACATTTAGAAGACAGCCTTTCATACTCGTTATGGCCACTATGAATTCCTTGTAATGCCTTTCGGGTTGACCAATGCACCAGCTTCCTTTATAGATTTGATGAACATAATTTTTCGAGAATACTTGGATCATTTTGTGGTCGTCTTTGTGGACGACATCTTGATTTATTCAACCTCTGAAGAGAAACACGAGACTCACTTGTAGGTAGTGCTGGGTTTACTTAGTGAGCACCAATTGTATGCCAAATTTGAAAAATGCGAGTTTTGATTAACAGAGGTGAAGTTTTTGGGGCATGTAGTGTCTAGAGAGGGAGTGACTGTGGACTCCTCAAAGTTAGATGCCGTACAGGATTGAAAACAACCAAAGAATGTTTTTGAAATCCAGCGTTTCTTGGGATTAGCGGGGTATTATTGACGTTTTGTAAGGGACTTCTCTAGACTAACTGCACCTTTGACTAGGTTGACTAGAAAGGGTATCAAATTTGTATGAAGTGGGGCTTGTGAAAAGTCATTCCAAGAGTTTAAGACTAGATTGACTACCGCACCGATTTTGATAATTCCGGAAAGGGGTTTGAATTACATTGTCTATTGTGATGCATCCGAAGATGGACTTGGTTGTGTCTTGATGCAAAAGGGAAAAGTTGTGGCCTACGGTTCACGACAATTGAAAACTCACGAGAAAAATTACCCCACCCATGATCTAGAATTAGCAGCGATGATTTTTGCTTTGAAAATTTGGAGGCATTACTTGTACGGTGAGAAGTTTAAAGTCTTCTCCGATCATAAGAGTCTAAAGTATTTGTTTTCTCAAAAAGACTTGAATTTACGACAATAGATGTGGATGGAATTTATGGAGGATTATGACTTTGAGTTATACTATCATCCAGGGAAGGCCAATGTGGTGGCCGATGCTTTGAGTCAAAAATCTGTCAGTAGTTTCGCAAGTGTGGCCATTTGGGAATGAGATATGCTAGATGTTATTGGCAAGTTTGATTTGCACTTGGGTGAGTCCGAAGAGAGTGCTACCTTGTTTACTTTGAATGCTCAACCTACCTTGGTTAGTAAGGTCATAGAGGCATAACGAGGAGACCGTGATGTGGAATCAATCCATGTTAAGATTTCCAATAGGAAGGAAGAGAAAGGTTTGAACGTTCACTCGGATCTGAGTGTACGTTACCTAGACCGTTTGTTTGTACCAGAATCTTGTAGAGAGGAAGTACTTTAGGAGTTCCATCACTCACGCCTTGTGGTACACCCGGGAGACACTAAAATGTATCATGATCTTGGTCGTTAGTTTTGGTGGAGGGGTATGAAATGGGATGTCGCTTTATTTGTATCGAAGTGCCTTACTTATCAACAAGTGAAGGCCGAACACCAAAGACAAGCGGGTTTGTTACAACCCTTACCGATAACTGAGTGGAAATGAGAGTGTGTTACCATGGATTTTGTAGTTGGGCTTCCTAGAACACAACGAGGCAATGATGCCATTTGGGTGATTGTTGATAGGTTGACTAAGTCTACACATTTCATCGCGATATGCACCAACAACTTAGTTGAACGCTTGGCAGAGTTGTACATTAGAGAGATAGTTCGACTTCATGGAGTCTCTATGACTATTGTGTCGGATAGGGATCCTCGTTTTACTGCCCAGTTATGGCAAAGCCTTCAAGAGGCGTTGGGAACTAAGTTGACTCTTAGCACCGCTTATCATCCTCAAACCGATGGACAGTCGGAATGTACTATTCAGATTTTGGAAGACATGCTTAAAGCTTGTGTCCTTGATTTTAAGGGGCCTTGGGAAAGGCACTTACCATTGATTAAGTTTGCTTACAACAATAGTTACCGAGCTAGTATTGGGATGGCACCATTTGAGGCCTTGTATGGCCGACCTTGTAGATCACCGGTTTGTTAGGCCAAAGTGGGTGATGCACCGTTACTGGGTCCAAAAATTGTTAGAGAGACAACCGAGAAAGTTGTTTTCATTCGGAAGAGGTTAGCTACGGCTCAAAGCCGACAAAAGGGTTATGCCGATAAGAGGAGACGACTTTTATCTTTTGAAGTTGGTGACCATGTGTTTCTAAAAATCTCACCAAGGCAGGGTTTGATAAGATTTGGTAAGAGTGGTAAATTATCTCCAAGGTTCATTGGGCCTTTTGAGATTTTAGAGTGAATTGGGGAAGTGGGCATACCGGTTAGCTTTACCGCCATAACTTTCAGAAGTTCACAATGTATTTCATGTATCAATGCTTAAGAAGTATGAAGCCGGCCCTTCTCATGTTCTTGATTGGGTTAACTTGGAGGTAGATGAGGATGCCTCTTACAAAGAACGACCGGTTCAAATATTAGATACCCAGGAGCAAGTGCTGTAAGACAAAACTATACCGTTGGTAAAGGTGTTGTGGAGACACCATGGGGTTGAAGAAGCAACGTGGGAACGGGAGGCTGACTGCTCCAAATATCCGGATTTGTTTGAAAATGCTTAAGTTGCTTTTCTTTGTAATATTTCCTAGTGTTGAGGGAAACGTATTTAAAGTTGTTAACCACATGTTGATATGTGCGTTGTTGTTTTAAGCATAAGGTAGTTGAGAGTTGCCATTACTTTTTAGGAAATTTCATGTTTATGCATATTTGGGAGGTTGTTGTTAATGAGATAACCATGGTGGAAATGGTGGAATTTGGTTAAGAGTTAGTATTGTGATTTGAAAATGAAATGGCATGGCTTTGATCGCTAGAAATCCCTTTGTTTGGGTAGTTTGATTTGAAATTTCGGGAACAAAATTCTTTAAGGGGGGAAGGTTGTAGCTATCCCGGTTTCGATCCTTCTTTCATGTTTTGCCCTTTCGACTGGGCCGGTCGGGGATAGAGCTGCCCGATCAACTTCTGGGTCCAGGCGGCGTCCTTTCGAGTCGAGGCGCCTGGCGGTCGAGGGACGCCCCAAAGCAAAAATGCAAAATGCATTCGAAGTTGCTTGTCCGCTCGAGCGGCCATTTATGCGCTCGAGTGGAAAATATTTGGTTTTAAAAGTTTGACGTATCTGCAAAAGTACTGGGTTAGTGTATTTGACGCTCTAGTGGGGCATTCCACGCTCGAGCGGACCATGTTATATCAGTTCGTGAATCTGATATTTCAGATCACTTTTTCAGTCCTCTCTTTCTTTAAAACTCTCTAGAATTCCAGATCGGGAGCTTCTCTCTCTCTAGAAGTCATCTTCTCTCTTTGATTTCTCCAAATCCGTTGGGATTTAGACCTAAATTCTTCACCAAAGTTAGTTATCATCTCTAGGGCTTCGTTGTGTGCGGTGAAGATCGAGTTTCGACACTGTTAATTTTGGGGGTTTCATCTCATTTCTTCTTCAAAACTTGAGGTAGGGATTTTTTTAGAGTTATATATATGTTTTTGCAAAATTTATATGATTTTCTAAATCATCTTTCGTTAGCTTTGAAAATTGATTGTTGATTCAAGAAGTTGAGCGATTTTGAAAGCGAGTTTGTCTCTTGTTCTTTTAAAATAATCTTATGGGTTTTGATCTTCATTGATTGAAGAAAAAATGATTTTGGAAAATTTTCTTTCAAAAGATTTGAATTATATAGTTTTGGTGAGAAAACCTAGAATTTGAGGATTTTTTTTTTTTAAGAGACTGAAAATCCATGAATGATATTATTATATTTATTTTGTATGTCAAAATAAATGGATGTTTGGAAAATTTCTTACTTATATTTATATAAATGATGAATTTTAGGGAATATGAGAATTATTGTTCATTTTGGAAATTATTGTTCAAAACGTTGAAATAGTCTTGAAATGACTAATTGTTGAGAATACTTGAGAAGAGGGAATTGTTTTATTCCTTGGATGATGAATTGGAATAAAAGTATTTATATTTATCTTATGTTATTGGCATATCAATTCATTTGATTACATTAAACTTTGAAAGTTGATTTGAAAACTTGCATTAAGAAAAAAATGTTGAGAAACAAGTTTTTATAGAATGGTTTTGGGATAAATACGTTGGTAAGTCTTGATAGATGGTGTAGATGATATTGAATAAGTTGGCCTGAGAGTCCGGGGTGAAAGACCAAAAACCCGCGTGGATAGGTGTCAAGCCTTCCGGTTAATACCGTTAAAAATGACAAATTGGTAGTACTTGTATAATCTACTTGCAAACACCGACCTAGGGATTACCAGAGTCGCATTTACCGCTCTTGAAATGAATTGTTAAGTTTTGAAGAATTGAAATTGCATGACATCATTGAGCATGAGGGTTTTCAAATATGAAGATGTGATTTTCTTTCAAAAGAGCATAGCATGACATGTGCATTTCATCTCTTGAGACTTGTATAAAACCTATATACTTTGTTAAGGATTTCTTACTGGCCTTTATGCTCACCCTACGGGATTTTTGTGCAGGAAAAGATGTGGTGATGCCGCCTAACTAAAGGCGAGGAAATGTGTGTTGAGAGTACGAGACTCTCATTTTGCTGTGACTCTGTGTGTAAGCCAAGGGTTGTATGTGTGTAGGTTTGAATAATCGTTTTATGTAACCAGGGTGAAGCCTTGGAAACTTGTAAACCCTTGGGGGTATTTATTTATTTATTTACTTGTTGTTAGATTAATGTATTGTTGCATGAAGAACTATTGTATCATGTAATGTAAGTTTAGAGATTTATATTCGATTTTCCTTGAAAGAGCCATGATTGTCGTATTATCATTTGGGCTAGAAATTTGGGGCGTTACAATCTGACTCAAATTTGAGATCTCTGTGTGTCATCAAACAAATTTGAGATGAGAAGAGGGGACGAAGAAGGTAGAGGTGACGAACGACGAAGAAGGATGGTGAAGATGAGAGGAGGGGACGGAGGAGGTGGCAGTGACAAAAAGAGAGAGAGGGCGGCGACGGAGGTGAAGCGAATGGTAGAGTCGACGGAGGTAAAGCGGCGGTGCGAGGTGGACGGCAACTCTGGTGTCACAAACAGTGGTGGTGGCACGACAGAGGAGGAGAGGTGCGAGGTGGCTGACAACTTTGTCATTGCGGCAGTAGAGGTGGCACAGAGAAGGAGGCGACAGCGTCGCTACGGAGAGAAAAAAGAGAGTGAGAGAGAGAGTAAAGACAGATGGATGAGGTAATAGGAGTCTGTAAGAGGGGTATATATATATATGAATGGATAGAAGGGTATAATAATAATTTCAGTTCGGGAAAACAGGGACGAAGACGGGTATGGACCGGGGTCGGGGCCAGGGCTGCGAAACGTATCATCGTCCCCGATCCGAAAATTATTGGAGATTGATTTTCGAATACCATCCCCGGCCCATTAGGGATATTTTAAGGGAAAAACCATTTTAAATGAGATCGGGAGGACTAGATCCCTGTCGGGCCAAGTTCAAATTGCCATCTCTAATGGAACATATTACAAGACGGATCCACATAGACATACAAAATAATATACAAGAAATAATTTAAATCTAAAAGTTTGAAGAACAAAAGATAAGAGATACAATCTGAAGCCTATGTGATACCACAGTTTTCTTAAAATAAATTTACATGCCTCCTAATGGGTGCTGGAGGTACGCCGGCATCTGTCTCTCAAGATATTACAGTCAAAACTAGCTCATATAGAAACACCTTCTGAATAGCTTCTAGGAACTTGACAATAGCAGTACTCTCTCTATAACAAGAACCAAAGAAGAGATTAGCAAAAAGAAGATAGAAAAAATTCCTTTGGTGTAAAACCATCTCCAATTTTATCTCAAGAAAATTGTAAATTTTCCATCTCAAAAATATTTCTATATCATACTTCTAAGTTGGAGGGGAAAAGGCCATTTTTATACTTGTAGGGAAGTGGTCTTAGCCATGAAGGCTACCGTAAAACCTAACATCAATGACCATCAAGTCTAGCCATTAAGGCAAGAGTTACAAAGGTGCAAAACTCTCATGTGCATAACATAGATAGTTAAATATGTATATAGTGCTATTCAAGCCCGATGGGTCGCAAAACGGATACGGGTGTTGGGTCACAACCTAATCCAAGGCCAATCTCAAACATATACACAACTTAAGCCCAACACAACACAGCTTAGACCAAGCTTAAGACTAAGTCCAAGTCTAAGTCTAAAACCAAGCCTAGCAAATGTACAAGCACAAGCCTAGGCCCAGTCCAAACTAAGACTAAGTCCAAATTCAAGCCAAACTTTTATTATTGTCCACTTTATGAGACAATTCTCATTCACAAATTAATGGTTTCGACTCATTATTTCTATATTGTAACCTTTTCACTTAAGAGAATACAAAACCATTCAGACCCACTTCAACCAGTGGTTAGGTCCCACTTTAATTTCGAATTAAAGTTATCGAAAAATCATTATTTTGATGTCTAGAACTATTTTTCCATTTATGTAAACCGAGACAATAGACCTTACATAGGAATTACTCCAACCATCGTTTTGTTCCCACTGTTGTGTCTAGTTTGGCCTTGGAACACTTACCTGGTTCAATGAGTGTTTTTAAAGAATTCGGCCTCATTAATTCCTAAAGAAACAGCCCCACTTCGCACTTACATAAGTGGCCTACATAAGGTATCTCGCTATACCACGGTTGACTATTCACAGCACTTAGATCATTAAAAGCATTAGCTTAACTTTCCACCGCACATGGTATCACTGTCTAAAGGAATGGGCAAGAGAATTTACTTCTACAGTGACTCACCTATTACACGCAATTAGGTTGTCTTTTTGAACCTAGATCTTGAGATCTCCAGTCAACTAGGTTGGGTTTTCCACTTCGATAACACTTGCCAAAAGGCCTTAACCCCATTCCTCTTGACAACTTCTTACTAACTCTTGATTTAACCCTTAGGTTAACGAATCCATAATATTGTCCTTAGAATGTATATAGTCTATAGTGACAACACATGAGAGTAGTCATCATATGGAACTATGTCTTTGACAAAAATGTCTAGACCTTCCATCGGTGTCCTACCAATACTTGATTAGTTGTCACAAAGTATACAAAATTGCTAGCACAAGTTTTGATCAACATGGAATATCCTCCAGAAAATAGCAAAGCCATTTAACTACTTCAGTAGCTTTATGTAAATCACTGAATTCCGATTCCATCATTGATCTCGTAATACACATCTGCTTGGATGATTTTCAAGACACAGCTACACCTCCAATAGTAAAAACAAATCCACTAATGAATTTGTAATCTTTATATCAGATGTCCAAGTGACGTCATTGTACCCTTCAGGTATAATCGGATATCTAGCATAATGCAACCCATAATCCCAAGTGTACCGCAAATACCTTAATACCCACACAAACGCCTTCAAAAGACAAGCATTGGGATTACTTGTGTATCTACTTAGCATGTTGATTGAATAGGCTATACTTGGCCTTGTACAACTCATCAACTATTTAGACTTTCCTATGATTCGAGAATATTCCATTATTCTTAGCCAAACAGAGACTAAAGTCTACTGAAGTCTTTAACACACTTGTATCTAACTTAAACTTCTCAAGACTCTTATCAAAATAATAAGACTAAGAAAGTACACTACCAGCAAATATTCAGGAAATCTTAATTCTCAAATATACATCTGCAAGGCCTATGTCAAAATTAAAGTTCAACATCCACTTGGTATTATTGAACTTCTTCTCATAACTACCAACAATGAGTATGTCATCTACACACAAACACAAAATGACATATACTATTATCAGTGTCTTTGGCATAAAGACATTTGTGAATACCCAATTGATTATAAAAACCCACTTGACAACATAGTGTAGTCAAATTTTCACATGTCAATGTTTCGGTGCCTATTTCAAATCATAAAATGATCCTCAAGCTTACAGTCTTTTCTCGTCTTGGAACCAGAAAACCCTTCGGGTTATTCCATAAGGATTTATTCAACTAAATCTTCATATAAGAAAGCTATCTGAGCATCTATCTTGATGTATCTCTAGACTTCGCACAATTACGATCACACTCACCATAACTGGTGATCATGTATCAAAATAATCCAGGCCTTCTCTCTGCCGGTATCCTTTGATAACAAGCTTGTCTCATTGACTTTCATCCACTTGCATCTCAAGGCTTACTACCTATGCAAGATCATGTTAATTTAATAACTTCTTTCTAGAGAAATCATAGCTTTAAATAAGCTTTGAGCCTTGCTTGCCACCATAAAAGTTTAAGAAGATTACACAGAAGAACTTTTAAGTCCTAGCCTGTTAACATCTTTTAAGCTCATCTCTTTTCTCATGAAAACCTGCTTCCTCAATTCCATGATGGTATTCTTGTGTAAATGTAAATATCAGATTTGTCCACAAGGAAACCAATATGCATTACTATATTATGCATATATAACTGTTGAACACAAAGTCAACGAATTTTTAGGCCTATCCTAACCCTCTTAGGTTTAAGTATTGCCACATTTTGCATGACATGCACTTGTAGAATTTATACGAAGGCTTTCGGCCTTTCCAAGAATTCATACAGGTCTTTTAAACAATACCTTGTGTCATAAGGATTATGAGACTCTCAAAATCATATCATAGAAAACACATTCCCAGACCATCATTAACCAAATTAGGTCTTTTCCAAATTCAAGGCACTGAAACATATTTGGTCCAACCTGTCACCCTGAAGCCAATAGCCTTACTATTAGAAAACACAAATCCAATGTTCAATAGTCTACTATTCAGAACTTCATTACATGCCCAATAGTCTTATCACTAGGAGTCACTAATTTTTCAACATGTAGTCAATAGGCTTTCTATTATTAGGAATCACAATGTCTTAACATGTGATCAATAATCACTTTCATTACTAGGAATCATCATGTCTTGACATATGATTAGTACTCTTTCACTACTAGGAACCATTATGTCTTAATATGTGATCAATAATATGTTCACTATTAAAAAAAACAATCTCATAACTGTGTAGCCAGTTTTCTAACACCTCCTAGGAACTACCAGTTTCCTATTTTTGTGATCAGTGATCATGCACTCACTAGGAGCCACAAATTTAAGAATATATTTGAACTTTTTTTTAGAAAAAATTCAAAAAAAAAAATATATTCATTCATCCTAGCGGGTTGTCTCATATTTGCTTTTAAGCAAAGTCACATAGCAATATTGACACAAGGATAACATACGAATTGTCTTTGATCCATTCAGAGATATTAGCATGCAATCTTATGATCTCCTTTAATCATACTTGATCTCTTTTGATCTTGCTTTAAGAACCTCGCAAGGCTTAAGGTTGTCGGTGGAGCAAGATTTCCTATTGTCACCTTTGAAACCATTTCTGAAAACTCCAATAGAATTTCAACTATTTTCTTTCTCTAGAAGCCAAATTAACACTAGGAAATCCCAAAAACTGAAATTTAATTCAAACCCAATCTTACCACTAACTTCATAATCAAACATGGTCAGAAAAGTTTCCAAGAAAACTGAAGAGATCATAACGGTCCCACTTAAAGCCCAATTAACCTTAGAAGAAACTTTCAAAAGCTTGTTGACTCATTGTCCATGGGAAATAAATTTAGAATTAAGTTTCCAGGGGATAAATCAGGTTTAACAACCAATTCCCAAGCAAATAAAAATTGCTACAAGAATAATTTAGCTAATGCTAAATCTTGGTTTCTTTTTCCAAAACCAAAACACTTTGGAAATAATCAGATTATAACCGAAGACTTTATCAAAACTTGGTTTTCTACCACTTTGGGAATAAAAAGATTAAACCCAAAGACTTCATCAAACCCAAAGGCTTGAAACCAAATTCATCTTAGTTGTCATTTCTGAACATAATCAGAAATACTCTTTAGTCAAGGCTAAATTTTGGTTTCTATTACAGAAAACTAAAACACTTTGAGAATAATAAAATTAATCCTAAAGATTTTTTCTAAACCTGAAGGTTTATAAGTTCTTTCCTTCTCTCTTTCCTTTCACTATAGTGAAACTATTATAAATTAGAAATTAAAACTACTACAAATTGAAAAGTAGTTATTACAATTATAAATTGTCCAAATATGTAAAATCAAAGTTCATGGTTGCATCCGGAATAGTCTGTTTAGCCAAGAATATATTCTTCTACTTTTCCAAGTGGCTAAACGACAAATACCATAAACTCCAAGGGTCAAACTACAAATACTAGGAAGTTCAAGGGCCAAATGCAAATATCATAAAGTTGAGGGGTTAAATGCAAATACTAAAACTTTAGGGGCCAAATTGGAATTTCAAAAAGTTTTGCGTCAAAATGAAATTATCTTGAAATTCAAGGACCAAAAAGTAATTTTTAAAAAAAATTCTAATGACATGGCAACCTTATTGATGTGTCACTGACTAGTCTGCCACATGTCACTGAGATGGCTGCTAACTAGGCTGCTGCATGGCTCTAAAATCATCTATCAATCATGATGATGTCATCATCTGATAAAAAACTTTTCGGCAGTCGTGTGGATTCATTCGGAATCCGTTTGAGACATTCTTTATATCGTTGGAAAGCTTTCAATTAGATGAATCTCCGAAATTCTCAAAACAAGAAATTTAACACTTCGTTTTTTTTTTTTTAGAACTTAATTAATCAAATTAAATTGAAATGGTTAACCAACTTGCAATACAACATATGAAATAAATCCAATATAATTCTCTACATTAAAGCGAATATTTCAATTCACAGGTATATCCAAATATATATATATATCATTCTTATTTAAATATATATATATATATATATCATTCCACGCAAAAGTAATCTTATTTAAATAATTCCAATTTATTTTATTTGTTCGTATTATATATCATTCTTTTGCATTTAGGTAAACTTGTAAAGAAAGTTAACTACAAAAAAAAAAAATTAATAATAATAATAAACAAATCAAATAAATTAGTAAGAATCTAAAACAATAAAATTCTTATTTTATCTTATCAATTCTTAGTAACTCATGCACTAACAACCAAATTACTCATGCAATAACAACTAATTAACATAAAATAACTTGCATGAATAAATTACTAGAAACAAACAACTCAAATTCAATAACTCTAGGCAATTAAATTGATTTGATTCCAAGAGTTACTAGAATAAAATTATAATAAAAACTAAATTGTTTTATCAAAACAATTTATAAAGATCTATTTTAAGATTGTTGACATTTTTTTCATAATAATATTAGATAAAATTATAAAATAAATTAAATAGAAATGACAAAATAATTTTTTTAATTAAAGAATGAAATATAGAATAAATTCAGAGGCAGGCGCAACGCGTCACTTAAGGGGAACGACCTAATATTTAATCAATTCAGAGTATTAGGCTTCATATCATAAAGGATCCGAGCAGTTTTTTTACGTGTTGAACTAGATTAGGAATGAACTAGATTACATCATAAAACATATTACAAGATGGATCTACATAAATATACAAAATAATATACAAGAAATAGTTTAAATCTAAAAGTTTGAAGAACAAAAGATAAAAGATGCAAACCAAAACTTGTGTGATACCACAATTTCCTTAAAATAGATTCACCGCCTCCCGATGGGTGTTGGAAGTATGTCGGCATCTGTCTCTCAAGATACGACGGTCAAAACCAGCTCATACAGAAACACATTGTGAATAGTTTCGGTGAACTTGACCATGGCAACACTCTCTCTCTCTAACAAGAACCAAAGAAAATGCTAGCAAAAAGAATATAGAAAAAATTTCTTTGGAGTAAAACCATCTCCAACTTTATATAAAGAAAACCACAAATTTTTCATCTCAAAAATATTTCTATATCATATATCTAAGTTGAAAGGGAAATGCCTTTTTTATACTTGTAGGAAAGTGGTCTTAGCTATGAAGGTTACCATAAAACCTAATATCAATAGCCTTCAACTCTAACAATTAGGGCTAAAGTTACAAAGGTGCAAAACTCCCATATGCATAATATATATATATATATAATTAAATATGTTTATAATGCTATTCAAACCCGATGGGTCGCAAAACAGATACGGGTGTTGGTAACCCAATCCAAGCCCAATCTCAAACACATCCATAAGTTAAATCGAACACAACACAACTTAGTCCAAGCTCAAGACTAAGTCCAAGGTCAAGTCTAAATCCAAAACCAAATCCAACACATGCACAAGTACAAGCACAAGCACAACCACAACCCTAAGCTTAGGCCCAGTCTTAAGTTCAAATTTAAGCGCAATTTTTATTGATACCCACTTTATGAGACAATTCTTATTCACAATTTAATAGTTTTTGCTATTATTTTTATATTGCAATCTTCTCACTTAAGAGAATACAAAATCATTCGGACCCACATCAACAGGCGGTTGGATCTCACTTTAATTTCAAATTAAAGTTGTCAAAAAATCATTATTTTCCAACAAATATAACCCATAGTAGGCCCTACAGACCTAGAATAATGGTTAAATTTATTTTTTAACTCGAAAGAATCCCCATCATTTTTAGTTAATATGTATTTTTTTTAAGATTAACATGAAGAGATCATGAGATTAATTGGCATAAACACATCAAACCATTAAACTAAATAAAATTTTGAAAAAAAAAAAAAAAAATCCAAATGAAATGACAAATACAACAAAAACTTACAGCATTCATGGCTTTCTTGATCAACTTTACATCATCTAAGTTGACAGTACGTCTGATGATACGCCGAGCATTCTTCTCAACACGTTGTGAAGCTTTTATAGGTGTTTCTGTATCCTTCAAAAACAATGAAGTCGCCACAAACAACAAAACTCCAATAATTGTGTTCCGGACTAACCGCAAAACTGACCAAAACCCAAAATTTTTAATCAAGGATGATTTCTTCATTACTGGGATGCTCGGCAAGGCCTCGGGATTGGAAACTTTCCGACAACAGGCAAGCAAGAGAGCCATGAGAGACGTGCCATCGCCGATGGAATGGTGGACACGGTACACGATCACACATTCGGAGTCGGAGGTTTTGATGTCAAGGATGTGGACGTCCCATAGAGGCTTTGTTTTGTCTACGTCAGTTTTTGTTAGGTTGCATATGTAGTCCTCCACAAACTTGTCTGGCGATTCCATGTTTTGGTCCAGCTCTGGGACTACAACGTGTTCATCCACATTCAACTCTGTTGCTACCCATTTCAGCTTTCCACTTTTTTTGTCCAATACCTGCAAAATTAACATTTAGGATTTTATCGGTGAAAAGTCCATATATATGATAATATGTCATTAAGTCTAAGGATTAATCTTTTTTGAACATGAGGACATACGTGAAAAAGTCTCTGACACCAGTTGCCACAAAATTGGTTAGAAAAGCCTCCGGTGACGGCTAATGGCAGTTAAGTGGATTATAAATGACATTGGACAAATAATTGAAATGATAAGTGACTTATGTACTGATATGTGACATTTGGATTAATAAATAGACAAATAAGTGCTTTGTATAGACAAGTGAAACATCAACACACATGTAACACTTTGACTTGTAGACATACAGTAAGATTTGGACATAATTTTTTTTTTCGTCCCAAAAGATTAAAGCTAGGATATATTAACCCAAAATTTTCAAAAACGAAAATACTGTATATAATTATATTTTTTTAACCTTATTTTCTAACTCCAAACACACAAGTGAATAGGTCTTATATACTTTCATGAATATAAGCCACTTACTTTATACTTGAGCATGTAAAAATAATATAAATAATAAAATTATGTATACTATTATTCCTTTATAAATAAACTTCTTGCCTGAATGCTCGGTTGAGATAGGATTCTTCAATATCCAAACATTCCAGATTATGTCAGATTGTAGTTTAGATTGGTTCATATCCTATCGCTTAGTTGCATGTATATATCAAGGGCAATGCTACCGACCCCTAGTACGGAGATCCCCACTGACGTGTCGGCACGTGATTGGTTGAAATAAAAAAAAAAAAAAAAAACTGTTTTTTCCACCAATCAGGGAAGACCCCCAGCGGGGAGTCTAAGTCATTTTTGATATATCAATTGTATATATCCTTATCATCTCAGCAATAGTGTTCAAATATATCACCATTATGTAACACGTGAGTGTGTATGAAATTATCATCATTGAATAAAATTATTTGTTAAATCCATATACTCTGTTTCAAGTTGGTATCAGAGCCAATCTCCTCAAGGCATCAGAAATTTCTTCCTCCAGTAGTACTGTGTGAGTGATTTTCTAATCACACTGCCCGCTTAGTAATCAACTGGAGAGCACCGATAGAATAGGTGGCTTTTAGCTAACCTGCAACAGAAAGAGAAGACTCCAGTGGTGATTCGCCACCCGGGGGTACTCCGACGATCAAGTCAGTACTCAATATCTCTCAAAGATAATCAATAGCGCTCGGTGATGTTGCATACTGTGCTCGTTCAGAAGTCTCAGAGTCGCGGCCGTGCGCCCTACCTCCGAACTTCCGAACTTTCTCCTGTGCCTTGCCTCGGTTTGCGAACCAGACTCGGTTTTCTCTGTTTTCTTTCCTGAGGGAAGGGAGTGGTCCTGTAGGCTATCTCTCGGTGGCTGTGGGCTACATTTCGTGGCCGTAGGCCATTTTGCCCATTTCGGAGCCCGGTTCCCGGTTTTCGGAGCCGTCAGGCCGTGTGCCTCGGTTCGGGACCGCCCAACCATCTCCGATTTCTCCGGTTTTTGGCAAGTGCCTCTGTTTTATCTTTATGAGGAACACTGGGGCCTCAGATACCCACTTCGTGGCCAAACACCACTTTCGGTGCCTGCAGCCCATTTTCGGGACCCCGAACTGCGCGGTTTGGGCCCCGAGCTTTCATTTTGCATTAGTTTTTGTTCAATTTTGGCAGGTACCTCTGTTTTAGCACCAGGAAGATCACTGGAGGGTGGGAGGCCAGCAATTATCTCAGAAAACCAGTTTCGCTCCTCCGGCGTCCGTTTTTCTCACTTCCAGGCTAATGTTGAACACCCTAGGGATATTTTCTTCGAGCCGAGACTACATATTTGTGATGAGGGCACATGGGAGGACACCAAAAAGTGGTGGTCGGCCAGTAATTTTTTACTTCATTTTTGGCCATGGCCGGCCGGCCATGGGGAGTGGCTGGCCGACCAGGTGGAGTGGCTGGCCGACCAGGTGGGGTGGCCGGCCGGCCACCTTCAAGAAAAGCTCCTGGCCGGCATGCTTCCTGCTTTTGACCACTTTACAGCTGTCCAGCTGTTTTTCAAAATATCTCAGCCCTCCGGGGGATATTTTGGGAGGGAAAGCTTGGGTGCATTTCCCTCCCCTTTTACACCCCTTTTGGTCTATTTAAGGGGCTGAGGAGCTCCTTTGTTAGGGTTACAAAAATTCATCTCAAGACTTCATCTTCCAAAACCTCCATTTCCATAGCCAAAAGCTCCAAAAACCTTCAAGGTTCTAGGCCATTCCTTCATCAACCCTAAGCCTCACCATCACCACCTCCATTCCAGCAGCAAAGGAGGGTTTTTCAAAGGCTAAGGACCAACAAATTGAAGCCAAGAAGCAACAAAAGACTTGTCTCCAAGGGTAAGACTCTAATTCCCTTTTTCTAGCACAATTTTGAATCAATTCTTTACCCTACTTGCTCTCAATTTTAGGCTCCGACCCTTACTGATTTTAGGCTCATTTTGAGCCTCTCTTCAACATTGAAGAAGGGCTCAATCATGTTTGGTGTTTCTATCTTGCACTTGTTTTGTAATTCTTCCAATTTACCGTAAATTTGCAAGGTTTGTCTAGCCTATATGTGATATGATTTTGAGCATGCTATAAACTGAGATTGAGCTTATTTTAGGTCCCTCTACAACATTGTAGAAGGGACCAATCTTGTTTGGTGCCTCCATGCATGGCTTCTCTTTATACCTCTCTTTGACCCCATTTTGCATGCCTCTTTAAGCTTATTTGGCTTCTGTTTTCAGCCTTCATTAGGCTTGAAAAGAGCCTTATTTTGGCCTTCTCTTCATGTTTTGTTAAGGGTCTTAGGCCATTTGGTAATTTTTTTGGGTACTTCATGTTATACCTCCTATTTGGTTCATTATTTTGCATGCTTTGTTAGGCTTGCTTAGCTTCTGTTTTCAGCCTTCATCAGGCTTAGAAAGTGTCTTAAAATGACCCATTCTTCATATTTTGTTAAGGATCCAAGGTTGTTTGATGCATGCTTTTGGTACCTCATGTTATAGCCTTTGTTGGCTCATTATTTTGCATGCTATGTTTAGCCTATCTACATACTGAATTGGGGGATGTCATCTCTTGTAAATGTGCATATTTTTGGCCCCTCTTTAATGTTGTAGAACTGTATTTTTCAGTTTGAGCATTGTATATACCACTTGCTGTGTAATTCTCCTCTTTTCCCCCATTTTTGCAAGCTATTTTTGCCATACTTGTGATCATTGTTTGGCCATACTTTGTACTGAAAAAATGCTAGTTTAGGGGCTTCCTTGCTACTGTTTTACATGTTATGTCCATACTGTGCATGTTTAGTAGGGCTGTAGGCCGTTTCGGGTGCATAACATTGCATTTCGGGCATCGGGTGTAATTTTGTCATAATTCGGGAGCTATTTGTGCATCATTTTAGCTACTGAAATTTGCATTTTTTCATATGCCATATGCCACGTTTCATTTGCATGCCATTTCATGCCTGTATGTCGCTGTCTCGGTTTGCGTGCCGTGTGCGCGCATTTCGAGGCAGCTTGTTTTCATCTTTCGGCAGCTTATGTGAGTGCGGCTGAGGCCCTCTCATGTTGGTATAAGCCCATCATTGCATTTTTCATGCCATTTCGCATGCCTCGGTTTGCGTGCCCATGTGCACGCATTTCGAGGCACCTCATTTTTATCCACCGGCATCCTATGTGAGTGCGGCTGAGGCCCTCTCATGTTGGTATAAGCCCGTCATTGCATTTTGCATGCCATTCCGCATGCCTCGGTTTGCGTGCCCGCAGGCACGCATTTCGAGGCGCCTCATCTTTTTATCCGACGGCATCTTATGTGAGTGCGGCTGAGGCTCTCTCATGTTAGTATAAGCCCATCTTGCATCGTGTATGCCATTTTAGATCTGTTGCATTCCGTATGCCATTTCCTCGGTTTGCGTGCCCGTGGGCACGCATTTCGAGGCATTTCATTTTAGTCTCATTGTATATCATTTTTCATGCCATTTTCTCGGTTTGCGTGCCCGTGGGCACGCATTTCGAGGCATCTCATTCCCATAACATTGTGTATGTTAGGATTGCATACTAGCTGCATTTCATGCATATCATGCATATTGCATCGTGTTCGGGATAGGTGTTAGCCCAGGCACGGGAAACGAGGCGCGTTTCGTACTCCGAGTGACGGAACGGGTCTCAATTCCCAAGTCACCGACCTCCGAATCATTCATGATGGAGTTACGTTTTGTTGTAGCATTCATATGCATTCATCCTATATTGAGTTGTGCAATCCGACTCCTCGGCCATCATGCATCGATATGCGTGATTGATGGCACGAGGATCGAGGCATGCATATATTTGTGAAATACATTGCTATGCTCCTTTCCTGCTCTCTATTGCAGCAAAATCAAGAATCAGCAGCTTTTCGGAGTCTGGCACGCATTTCGAGAAACATTGCAAATAGAGGCTAATTGGGGCATCCCAGTGGATTTCCGCGCCAAGGCAGCCCAACATGCATCATTCATCAGAATCGAGGCAGTCCTTGGCTTGCATGCCAGTTTACAGTTTTTCTTAGTTAATTTGTCAATTAATTAGGAATCTGTATTATTTCGGACTGTATTATTCTTTCATTTCGGACTATATTATTATTTATTCGGACCCTCTGTGCGAGGGCATAATTGTAATAAGTGTGGGTGAGTGTGATGTATGTCTTCCAACCCCCATTTCTTTCTCCCTTTTATTTACCTGCTTACGATGGTTAGATATAGGGCATATTTCAATTAGCATACTGATGTGATATGTTTGCATCATTCATTCATCTGTTTTTTGCACTTGCTCGGCGCATCATACAAACTGCATCTGTATTTCAATTCCAAATTGAATACATGCTAACTGTAGCATCTCATATACCATGTTTAGAATAGCCGAGCCTGCTATAGTTGCATTTTGCATGTGTTGCATTAGGCAATTCCATATATTTAGGATCATGCATGATTCCTAATCAGTTTTCTGTTTTGGCTTGGAGTACTTGGTAAGTTATTATGCTTTAGCATACTTGCATGCGTGTGAGTGTTGCCATGAATAGCATGCTTACCATAAGGCTAACTGCTTATGTGATATAACTGCCTTGAATGCCTGTGGGTGGAGGTTGAGTTATTTGAATTGGGACAATTCATCGACTGTTCGTTTTAAGCCCACTAGATAGTGGCAAAATCAGTGTTTTCTTAAGCCTACCTGAGGGTGGCAAATCCGCGTCTTAGCCTACTTGCGGGTAGCACCATCAAACCATTTTCAAACAAACAAACATGAGATGTTTAGTTCCAATTCAGGCGATTCAGTCTATACTTGTATGCTGTGTGCATCACATAGTAACCTAGGCTAATAACCGGAATAAGAACGCACAAAGTTTTTCAAAAACAGATATCATGGTTAGTAGAGGCCGGTCTTTGACCGGGCTAGCGGGGGTGCTCACGATGTGACCTTCCCCAATCGTACCCAAGTTCCCAAGCCGAGGCAACTTTGGTGATGACGGACACGTGGCCTTTGGCACCGAGTCAGGGTTTCCTAAATTTCCCATTTTAAAACATTTAGGTGGCGACTCTGTATCTGGCGAAGCAGTCCATGTTTGGCACTTATTTCAAAAATCTGTTTTCAAAACGATTTGCCGGATTTGGACTCTTCGGTTCAAGATTGAGAACCGTGACATTTGAGTCCTTCGAACTGTAGTAACCCAATATCGAACCAGAACGGGGGGGGATTCACACTCCCTTCCCCCGGTATGCGTTCAGGGACGTCTACAGTTCCCTGGACTTTACTGTCCACTGGTGTCAAGAATCAAGTTTCATGCTTTCCAAGCTGCTTGAAATCGCACCTCCTAGCCGAGGTTCTGGTTCCATTAATTCGTAAACTCCAAGAGCTTTGCAACTGCTCCACTCACACTCTCTAGTGAGTTCCCGATTTCCAGTCATCTATTTGACTCCGGCGATTTTCATATCGGCGTTCATTTCACTTGGTAGGTTCATAAACCCTTTACTTGCTATTAAGCTCAATCTTTCATAACTCTTCTGAATTTGTTTACTTGCCATCTGTTGCCTTCAATTTTCGTCTGTCTTTAAGTTTTGAATTGTTTGAATATCTGGCACTGTTCTTGTCATATCCGCTTTCTGTTGCTAGCATCGTGTCTGGGTCATTACTTTCTTGTTCTTCACATACTTACTTAGTGCCTGTGTACTTGGCTTTATTCTTGAACTTTGTCGTCTTCTTGACTATTTTTCTCTTTTTTTATTCAATCCTCTGGCTTTTTCTCTTTCTAGCTCTTTTGCTTAAATCCGTCATTGTTCCAAGCTTTCAAGCTTCTACAACTGTCTTCGTTCCTCTCCTCCGGTGAAGCTTACGTCATTTTGTCATTGTCGTCAGACTTTGGCAATTCTCATTCCGGCTTCCCTCTTTCTGATAAGCCACTGTTCCTCCTGGTTTTATTTCTTGTTGCTTTCCGAGAAACTCTGCTTCATTGTTAATCACCATTGTTGTTTTACCCGTTTGTTCCCAAATCATCTTCTTGAATACACACTGTTCACACATTTGTTGATTTCTGCCACTGTTCTTGGCTTGACACACCTGTGTAATCTTTTTGTCTTGATTTCCTGATAGCTTCATCACCATTCTTGATTACGAATTACATTCTTGTTTTTGTTTTCTGTGTCTTTTTCTAGATTCTTGCTTTCAATCCTTGCCTTCAAACTCCGAGGTGCCAATCGCCGAGAAGAGCCTTGATAAAACTCTTCGGGAGATTGATGCTGAGCTCGAGGCCGAGAAGGCTGCTGAGAAGTCTTCACAACTATCTTCTATATCCTGCCATTGATGCCGAGTAGTTTTGTTTCCTTCTTTTACTCCTTGTACCTTGTACTTTGTCCGTCTTTGTATGCTTTTAATCCGGCCGACGTGCCATTTTTGTAGTCTGAATAATTTATTTTTCAATATTCAGGCCGAAGTGCCTTCTTTCTTCGTTAAATGCATTTCTCTGATTTCTTTTTTGAATGTATGTCTTCTTTTTTCTGCTCTTGTATGATTCTATACTTAGAATTATTTGCATGTCTTCAAAGTACACCTTGACTGTGCAGTCTCTTCGAGTAAAATACCTCTGTCACAACTTCTAATCTTGCTCATCTCGGCCTTGTCCTAACACTTGAAAATATTGTAACAAATATTTTCACAAGTGTTGCTTAGGACTTGTCATTTTCTCAATGTCTTCTATCAAGACTTCAGTTTTCCATATTTCAAGTTTTGACAACCTGGTAGTCTCGGCAAGTACTCAGATATTGCTTGAGCTTGACTTTAACTTGTAAATTTTTCTCAAAAATTTCAACAAGTGTTTAACCATCTTCCTTTATCATAACCTCGGCTTAACTTCAGCTTGTAAATTTTTTTCAAAATTTCAACAAGTGTTAAACCATCTTCCTTTATCATAACCTCGGCTTAACTTCAGCTTGTAAATTCACACAGAATTTCAACAAGTGTTAAATATCACATTGGTTTAACTTCAACTTGTAAATTCACACAGAATTTCAACAAGTGTTAAATATCATCTCGGTTTAACTTCAACTTGTAAATTCACACAGAATTTCAACAAGTGTTAAACATAACCTCAGTTTAACTTTAACTTGTAAATTTACACAGAATTTTAACAAGTGTTAAATATCATCTCGGTTTAACTTCAACTTGTAAATTCACATAGAATTTCAACAAGTGTTAAATATCACATCGGTTTAACTTCAACTTGTAAATTCACACAGAATTTCAACAAGTGTTAAACATCATCTCGGTTTAACTTCAACTTGTAAATTCACACAAAATTTCAACAAGTGTTAAACATCATCCCGATTTAACCTCAACTTGTAAATTGCTGCAAATTTCAACAAGTGATAAACATATTCTTCTTCTCTCTGCCCCCTGCATGGCTTCCACATACTCCTTTGCGAACTTTATAAAAGGTCTTCAACCTGGCTAACTGCAGTCCAACCTTGTGTGTTTTCTTTTTTATCTTCTGGGATCTGAGATTTGCTTACTGAGCACTTCTCTTTTCGGACTTAAGTGCCGAGATCTTGTCTGCTAGAATCTTGGATCTGCTTACTCCGGTTGAGCTCTTCTCTTCTCGGACCTATTCATCTAGGCCGAGATCATGTCTTCTAGGATCCGGGATCTGGAATCCGGGATTTGCTCACTTAGGCTGAGCTCTCGTCTTCTCGGACCTACTTGTCTAGGCTGAGATCATGTCTTCTCGGATCCGGGATCCAGGATCTGGAATTCGAGATCTGCTCACTCAGGATGAGTTCTTCTATACTTGAATGTTATCTCCTTGGGAGCACTCATGTCCCCTGTCTTTGCATCCCTTCTGGAAGGTGTAGACGTCCCCGAACGCCCCGGGAGGGTTAAGTCCCGTTCCGTTCATATTGGGGTCACTACAGTTCAAGGACTCAAATGTCACGGTTCTTGATCTTGAACCAAAGAGTCCAAATCCGGCAAATTGTTTTGAGAAAACTGATTTTTGAAAGAAGTGCCAAACATGGACTGCTTTGCCAAATACAGAGTCGCCACCTAAATGTTTTTTAATGGGAAATTTAGGAAACCCTGACTCGGTGCCAAAGGCCACGTGTCCGTCATCACCAAAGTTGCCTCGGCTCGGGAACTTGGGTACGATTGGGGAAGGTCACTTTGTGAGCACCCCCGCTCGCCCGGTCAAAGACCGGCCTCTACTAACCATGATATCAAGTTTTGAAAAACGTTGTGTGTTCTTATTCCGGTTATTAGCCTAGGTTATTATGTGATGCGCACAGCATACAAGTATAGACTGGGTTGCCTGAATTGGAACAAAACATTTCATGTTTGTTTGCTTGAAAATGGTTTGATGGTGCTACCCGCAGGTAGGCTAAGACATAGATTTTCCACCCTCGGGTGGGCTTAGAAAACATGATTTTGCCACTATCTAGTGGGCTTAAAACAAACATTTGATAAATTGTTCCAATCCAAATAACACAACCTCCACCCACAGGCATTCAAGGCAGTTCTATCACATAAGCAGTTAGCCTTATGGTAAGCATGCTATTCATGGCAACACTCACACGCATGCAAGGGTGCTAAAGCATAAAAACTCACCGAGTACTCCAAGCCAAAATAGAAGCTCGTTAGAAATCATGCATGATCCTAAGTATACAGAAATGCCTAATGCAACACATGCAAAGATGCAACTATAGCAGGCTCGGCTATTCTAAACATGGTATATGGAATGCTACAACTAACACGTATTCAATTTGGAATTGAAATACAAATGCAGTTAGTATGATCTTGAGCCGAGTGCGTGCAAAAGCAGTGAATGATGCAAACATCTTTGTCATCTTTATACTAATTGAAACATGCCCTAATCTAACCATCATAAGCAGGTAAATAAAAGGGAAGAAAGACGTGGGGTTGGAAGACATACATCACACTCACGCACACTTATTACAATTATGCCCTCGCGCAGAGGGTCCAAATAAATATACAGTCTCGAATGAAAGAATAGTACAGTCCAAATAATACAGTCCAAATAATGTACAAATTCCTAATTAATTTACAAATTAACTAAGAAAATAATAAAACTGGCATGCAAGCCAGGGACTGCCTTGATTCTGCTCCGGATGATGGAATGATGCATGTTTGGGCTGCTTTGCGCGGAAATCCACTGGAATGCCCCAATTAGCCTCTGTTTTGCAATGATTCTTGAAAAGCGCGCCAAGCCTCGGAAGACCGCTGATTCTTGATATGCTACAACAGAGAGCAGGAAAGGGGCATAGCAATGTATTTTCACAAATGTATGCATGTCTCGATCCTCGTACCACCAATCACGCATCTCGATGCATGATGGCCGAGGACCCGAATTGCACAACTTGATACCGAATGAATGCATATGAACACTACAACAAAACCTAACTCCATCATGGATAATCCAGAGTGTCGGTGACTTGGGAATTGAGACACGTTCCGTCACTCGGAGTACGGAACGCACCTCGTTTCCTGTGCCCAGGCTAACTCCTATCCCGAACATGATGCAACATGCATGACATGCATGAAATGCAACTAAGATACAATCCTAACATACACAATGTTATGGAATGGCATACACGCTATACGAGGTGATACACAATCGAGCATACACAATGCTATGGATGAAATAGCATACGCAATGCAATAATGGGCTTACACCAACATGAGAGAGCCTCAGCCACACTCACATAAGAGGCCATCAGATGAAAACAAGACAACTCGAAATGTGTGCCCGCGTGCACGCAAACCGAGGATGGACCCTCAGGCACCGAAATGCCACTCTAATGAGACATGCCAAAGACATGGAATATGATATGCAAACATGCAAAAATCAGTAGCAAAATGAGGGGGCAAAACAGCCCCGGAACAAGGCGAAATGACACCCGATGCATGGAATCACTCCCGAAATGCAAAACTAGGTACATGAAATGGCTTACAGCTATACAAAGCATGAATAATTCATACATGAAGTGTGAAGACAGAAGCTAGGAAGCCCCAAAAAAAGAATTTTTATAGTATAAATCATGGCCAAAAAGCAAGCACAAGTAGGGCAAAAATAGCATGCAAAAATGGCTTCACAAGGGAGGCAATGAGGCAAGTGGTAGATGAAAAGCCCAAAAAGGAAAAGACCCTTCTACAACACTAAAGAGGGACAAAAAATATGATGTTTTTCAGTAGATGACAAGCCCCAAATCAGTATATAAACATGCTCAAAATGCAATGGACGATTAAGGCCAACAAAGGGGCAAGGAAGTAACTGATATATGGGGGGCTCAAACAAGTGAGGGACCTTCAACAATGTTAAAGAGGGTCCCAAAATATAGCATTTTACAGTATATGATCAAGCCCAAATCAGTATAAAAACATGCTCAAAATGCAATGCAAGATTAAGGCCACAAGAAGGCTATAACACAAAGGATACAAAATATTTCTCAAACAGCCAAAGACCCTTAATGAAACATGACAAGGGGGTAAAAATATTTCTTATTTCAGCTCTGATCATGGCCGAAAAACAGAAGCAAGATAAGCTAACAAAACATGCAAAAATAGGGACCAAAGAGGGGTACAATGGCAAGTGATACATGGAGGTCCCAAATAGTGTTGAGCCCTTCTTCAATGTTGAAGATAGGCTCAAAATAGACCTATTTAAAGTTTACATCAGGCCCCAAAACAGATCACACACAAGCTAAAAATATCATGCAAGAAAATGGCATTCAAGAGGGTATTGAAGCAAGTGCAACATGGGGGGCTCAAACAGTGTTGAGCCCTTAATGAAACAAGGAAATGAGCTCAAAAAAATGACCTTTTCAGTTTTGGTCGGAGCTCAAAACAGCAAAAAAATAGGGCTAAGAAATGGTACAAAATAAGGCCCAAAAAGAGGGGAAATGAACTTACCCTTGAAGACTACCCCTTGGATGCTTCTTGGCTTGAGAAATGCTTCCTCCTAGCTGCTAGAAAGCTCCCCAAGTTTCTGGAAATGGTGTAGTGGTGGTGGTGTTGGGTGGTGATGAAGAAATGAGGTGTTGGACTTAGGAATTTTGAAGGAAATGAGAGAGATAGGGGGAGATATGTGTGTATGAGCTCCAAGCAAATTTTCCCAACCCTAAAACCAGGTTTTTGCAGTTGGTTATGTAGACAAAGAGGGGGAGAAAGGGAGGGAAAAAGTGGAGGGAAATTGCATCAAGTTTCCCTCCAAAAAAAGTTCCCTCCGGATACAGGTTTTGGAGGGAAAAACAATGCACAGCTGTAATGTACTCACCCTGAGGAAGCTGGCCGGCCAACTTTCAGAGTTGCAGGTGGCCGGCGGGCCACCCCCCATGGCCGGCCGGCCAAGGGGCTAAATGGTCAAAAAGATTTTCTGGCCGGCCACCACAAATTGGTGTCCTCCCAGGTGCCTTCAACACAACCCTGTGGTTCAAAATTAGCAACTATAAAACAGGAGAGAGAATAAACCATTTTTAGGAGAGGTTCAAAATGGGTCAGTGGAATTACTGGCCGGCCACCAACTTTTAGTGTCCTCCCATGTGTGCACAACACAAATATGTGGTTTGGGGTCGAAGAAAGTGGCCCTAGGGTGGTCAACATTGGCTTGGAAGTGAGAAAAACGGGTGTCGGATGGCGACGGAGGAATATAACTGGTTTCTGAAACAATTGCCGGCCTCCCACCCTTCTGTGACCTTCCTGGTAATAAAACAGAGGTACCTGCCAAAAATGAACGAAAATCGATGCAAAATGAATGTTCGGGAGCTAGAACGTGCAGTTCAGGGTCCCGAAAACTGACCTTTAGGCACCGAAAGGGGTGTTCGACCACGAAGTGGGTCTCTCAGACCTCAGTGTCCCTCAAAAGGGAGTAAATAGGATGCATGCCAAAAACTGGAGCAATCGGAGATGGTTAGGTGGTCCCGAACCGAGGCACACGGCCTGACGGCTCCGAAAACCGGGAACCGGGCTCCGAAATGGGCAAAATGACCTACAGCCACAAAATGTAGCCCACGGCCACTGAGAGATGGTCTACGGGACCTCTCCCTCCCCTTAGGAAAAGAAACAGAGAAAACCGAGTCTGGTTCGCAGACTGAGGCAAGGCACAGAAGAGGGTTCGGAAATCCGGAGGCAGGGCTCACGGCCGCGACTCTGAGACTTCTGAACGAGCACAAAACACAACATCACCGAGCACTCAATCGGTGACGTCTGAGTCTTAAGGTCAGTCAAAAATGGGGTGTCTACAGTTGCCCCTCTTTGACAGAACTCAAAAGTCACAAGTGACGGGAGTGAATGTCAAAGCCCAGAGACGACCCATTTTTGACAAGGCTGAAGACTTAGACAATCATACAAGGTGAATAGAGATATGCTCAAGGCGTGCCATGAGCAAAGGGGCAAAATGCAAAGCGATATGCACGGAGCCAGATGTAACTTAATGATCATGCAAATGCAGCAAGCTGTAATGAAGCAAGTATTCGCAAATAGATGCAACGGTTTTAAGCAAGAATGCAAAGCAACAACTACATTTCATGCAGTTAGGAATGCGGAGAATTATTCAATTCTCGTCGCGTCTCACACGGAAAAGATACGATACCTGCGCGATTCGTCTGGTCGCACCAGTCTCAAATGAACCGTACATACAATATCGTGCCTGCAAAAGAGAGAAATTCAACAAGCACAATATGCTAACAACGTATATTCAATGTGATTCCGAAAGTTGGACACACGCAGTGCCGGCGAGTGAAAGCGTCGCAATACGAGAGAGGAACGTGCGTGACAACGCATGCTCAAGCACAGAGGTATGGCAATATCAAGAAATGTGCATAATAATGCAAGTATGCTCATGAGAATGCAAGTTATGTGTATGATAGTGCAAAACGAGCATAAATCAAGGTGCCCGTTTGTTACGAAATAACGAGCAAGGAAACATGCGTTTTGGCGAAGGCGACTCGATCGTGGCCTCTAATTCACCTCCCGGAGAGATTACAACATGTTCAAAAAGGATACACTCTGATTTTGATGAATAATGATGAGACACATGTCAGAACTTGAAACTGAAGTTCTGGCGGAGCGATTTCGCGACAGAAAGTGCACTTTTCTTAAACTTTTTCAGGTCCCGGGAACTCCAATCTTCCTCAAAATTTGCAGAGAGCTAGGTGAGCATGTAGGGGACACCACCGGCCAGTTATCTTCCCCAGGGGAGGCCACCGGCCACTTTTCAAAAAGAGAATGGCCGGCCAGCCAGAAAAGGTGGCCGGCCGGCCACCTGCCCAAAACCGTGGGTAATTTTGTCTTTTCACCCTCTTTTCTTTATATTCTCTCACCCAAACACTTTGAGCTCATAACCTCAGCCACGAAATCTTCTCCTCTTGCTTCCCAAACCATTTTCTCCCTCATATCTGAGCTCTATACGCGTTTTCCAATGCCCCACGCAAGTTGTTTTCGCGAAAACATTCAGTTTCAAGCACTTTGAACCGATTAAATTTTGATTTCGGTGCTTCTTTTTTCATTTTCACCACTTGAGGTAAGTTTTTCTCAATATTTGGAAGATTTTCTCGGGAGTTGACTTTTGTTGACTTTTTCATTTCCCGAGAATTGACTTTCGTTGACTTTTTCCAATTTTGGCTCATTTTTGCTCCTTTTGCAGATTTTCCGAAATGGCGGGTAATTTTCCTCATGGTGGAGGCCCTCCGGGTGTCGGGGATGATTTTGATGTCATGACTCTGCCGCCGAGGGTCCGACCTTTCATTCCTGAGAGGTATGCCCTGCCGGCACACGTTCTTCTGCGGGCCATTTTTCGTCACTTCACTGACTTTAGTGATCGAGCACCCAAAGATCTGCTTCTGCGGGAGCTAGAGCATCACCTCTCCCACAAGGCACGAGAGGTATTTTACTTCATTTTCTGCATTTTTCGTGCATTTCGTGCCTTTGCCATGCTTGAACACACAGTTTAGCCTATGACATAGTACTTTGTTTGCATCCTGAACATATGGCTTAAACACTTGAATTTCTGAACACTCGGCTCATTAGTTAATTGTCAACGCACGACACACATTAGTTAAGAAGTGAACACACGGCTCAAACACTGATTTGTTGAACACACAACCCGAATTTGAAGGTGAACACACAGCACACACTGACTAAGAGTAGAACACGTAGCCCAAACTCTAATTTTTTGAACACACAGCTCGGATTGATGGTGAACACACGGCACACACTGATTGGGATTTGAACACACAGCCCAAACATTAATTCTCTGAACACACAGCCCAAATTGATGGTGAACACACAGCCCACACTGATTTAGAGTAGAACACGCAGCCCAAACTCTGATTTTCTGAACACACAGCTCAAATTGATGGTGAACACACGGCACACACTGATTGGGATTTGAACACACAGCCCAAACATTAATTCTCTGAACACACAGCCTAAACTGATGGTGAACACGCAGCACACACTGATTGGGATTTGAACACACAGCCCAAACATTAATTTTCTGAACACACAGCCCAAACTGATGGTGAACATGCAGCACACACTGATTTAGAGTAGAACACGCAGCCCAAACTCTGATTTTCTGAACACGCAGCCCAAACTAAAGGTGAACACGCAGCACACACTGATTTAGAGTAGAACACGCAGCCCTAACTCAGATTTTCTGAACACGCAGCCCAAACTGAAGGTGAACACGCAGCACACACTGATTTAGGATAGAACACACAGCCCTAACTCATATTTTCTAAACACGCAGCCCACACTGACTTAGAGTAGAACACGCAGCCCTAACTCAGATTTTCTGAACACACAGCCCAAATTGAAGGTGAACACGCAGCACACACTGATAGAATTTTGAACACACAGCCCACATTGATGGAGAGTAGAGCACACAGTTCGCTTACGTTACTTCACGCACAGCTTATTCATTTCATTTGCACATAGCTCATTTATTCTGAATGCAGGTTGGTTCTCGCACCGTGCGAGGATATGGCTCCACCACTGCTAGAGAGTGGTATCTTTGAGCTCCGGTGTCAGGATTTAGTTGATTTGGCAGGGTTCGGGGCCTTCTGCATGGGGTTATCGCATTGTCCTGCCAGGAGGACACTGTTGGCAGCTTTGGTGGAGAGATGGTGGGACACCACCAACTCCTTCCACTTTTCCGCCACTGGGGATTTGACTATGACCCCGCTGGATTTTGCTGTACTGACCGGCCTGGACATAGGAGGTTGGCCCATTTCTTACGACGAGGATATGGGCGAGTGGGAGGCCGCTTGGATACATCTGCTGGGGGCCCGCCCGCCTATGGATAGAGCTTCAGGGAGAGTCCGATACACCTGGTTCTCTTCCCATTTTCGGAGAGAGGGGATGGAGCTTGGGACTCCTGAGGAGGCAGAGCAGTATGTTGTGGTTTTCTTATGTTCCTCTTCGAGACTACTTTGTTCGCCGATAGAGGGAACACGGTTAGGCTATATCTGTTGAGCGCTCTGGTGGACCTGTCACAGGTCGGTCGGTACGACTGGGGTGGCGCCGGCCTGGCTACCCTTTACTGCTACATGAGCGCGACCTCCCGTGGGCAGGGAGACTTACTTGGCGGTTATTGGAGAGCCTGGGAGGTACTTTTTGTCCTCTTGATTTACATTTCTGCTCCTCATTACTCGTACATTGCACACATAACGCACTTTACACTCTGTATTTTGCCCTCAGCACTTTGTATTTGCATTATGCACTGCTTTCCTCAGTTATGGGTCTACGTATATTTCCCGACGTTAGCCCCAGAGTTAGTGGTGGCAGGGCCCCTCATGACCCCATACTCACTGGTATTCGAGGGCCAACATCGGCCGAGACCCCGAGAGACTCTCTTTTATCTACGGCAGTATTTTGACACTGTGCGGACGACAGAGGTATTTCAAAACTCTCAGTTCCTTCCGTTTTCATCTTTGATTTGTCCTGTATGTTCCCGATTTCTGATTGATTTATGCACTAGTTATCCGCAGATTACATGGCAGCCCCGGGCGCCCTTGGGTGATGGTCTCCGATTTCAGTATGCCGGAGGATCGGGCACCTCCCAGTACAGGATCCTGCTTGAAGGACCGGTTGGTAGAGCGTGGTTTCTGGGGGAACGCTTCTTGCGTCAAGTATGGGGGTACACTTCTCAGGATCCTCCCGCAGCACCCGCAGCCAGTATGCGGACTACTGATAGGCTCTCTTCTCAGGATGTTGTTAGTGCTATGCTGGGCACTGATGCTTTGCTACATCTCGAGGAGGGGGACTATGCCACTTATCGCCACGTGTATCTGATGCCTCCCTTGACGGGAGTGCGTACTCTGTCATTGAGGCCCACTGGTATACCACCTTCGAGTCAGGCTTGTGCTACAAATATCCCTTCCTCCAGCAGGGCTGGTACGTCTAGAGGTGGGGATGGGTCGATTCCCCCGATCCCTCCGACTCTTCATCATTCTGGGTGGCCAGACATGCCGACCGAGTTGACGAGTTGGCGATTTTGGACTCCTTACCAGGTCCCGCTGGAGCCTCCTCTTCCTGACCATAGACATGTCAGAGATCCTGATTCACCACCGGTATGTTTTATAGCTTTGATTTATCAGTCGGATACTTGGACATTCATTCCTTTACTGATAGTTTCGCATTTGTATCTGCAGCCTCCTGTTGAGTACGTGGATGAGATGCTTGGAATGCTGGCCACATTTGAGGGCATGATCCTGCGGAGGGAGGCACAGCTGGCCATTATGGGTGTGCAGGTACTGTTCGTCTTTCTTGCATTTATCATATTTCTGATGACACACTGGTTTTGAACATTCTACTGCATTGATAGGCTGTTTGTGTAGAGCACATCTGACACACACCTCACTCACATACTGTACTTGCATCTAATTTCCATATTTGAACTGATGTATTAAACTCTTCACTTTCAGATGCCTCCTGTGTATGCTCCGCCGCGGGCCGGGCCACCCGGGCCTTCTCAGGGAGGTCGATCGTCTGGATCTTTTCGAGGTGCTGGGCCATCTGGGCCCTTTCGAGGAGCTGGGCCATCTAGGCCTTTTCAGGGAGCTGGGCCATCCAGGCCTTTCCGAGGAGCTCGAGGAGGGTCCTCTCGCAGATGCAGGGCACATGTTATAGAGGCGGAGCCTGATGAGGAGGAGGAAGAGGAGGTTGCAGATCGTCAGTCAGAGACATCTGCTGAGGAGGGGGACTCCGATCTTGGTTCCGGGAGTGGAGGCAAGGCTGAGGGGGATTCTGAGGATGACAGCTCCGACCTGGATGATGATGGTGGTGCAGAGATTGTACCGCAGAAGAGGATGAGGAGGGCCTCTCATTCCCGCTCCCGAGGGCATAGATGCTGCTGTTTCCTGCTTTATTTTTCTTTTTGCTAGTAGTTTGTAGCACTTTGCATATTGTTAGGCAGTTTTATTTTCTGTAAAACTTGTACCTTTATTTGTTGTAAAACATGATGGAATGAAACAGCTTTTGAAAAGGTGTTTGTATTTGAAACTCTTAGCATCGCATCACATCGCATTATTTTGCACAAAAATGGGATTGAATGGAAATGTGCGCTGTGTATTTACCAGGTCAGGTAATGAACCGACGCAACAAATCAGACAACTCGACTCACTAAGAAATAAAAGAATCTTAGCAAGTTTACAACTTGATAAGCAAAATACAATAATGTTAACGACTCGATAAACAAGACTTAACAAAATTGCGTAAACAAAGAGTAACAACTCAAAACACAAAATACGACAGCTCGACGAAACTTACAACTCGGTAAACAAAATGACAACTCGATAAGCAAAATACAACAATGTCAAACAAAACAAAGCGTACTTCAGACGATCTAGGTGATGGAACGCATCCGAAACTGAGAGAAATGGAGGCCTTTGACATTCCCGATGCACCGAAATGCCTCGAACTTCCTTCCGGAGGGCAAGACAGGACCAATGGCACACATTGGAGCATGGCCGGCCAGCTTTTTGCATTTTGGAGAGCCATAGGTGGCCGGCCGGCCAGTTTTTGAGTCAAAGGTGGCCGGCCTGCTAGAATCGGTGGCCGGTCGGCCACTTTTCCCTGCAACCCACAGAATTCTGACACTTGTCCTTCGAATAGTGTTTCACCCCCTATAAAAGCTCCAACTTTGGGACTCATTCATTTCATCACTGCTTTACACAAAGAATGGAGGCGTTTCTCATAGAAAATCTCACATCTTGGATCTCCTCTTTAGATGGCTCGAAAAAGTTGAACTTCCAGGGTTTCGGCTTGAATGCACTGTTCACGTTGAGCCGGACTCCGCTACACCTTCCTTTCCTTCATGCCGCGGCGAGGTTTTGGAACCCGGTAACGCATGTCTTTAGCTTCGGGGGGCAAGAGGTATGTCCCACTTTTGAAGATTTTCAAGTTTTGATGGAATCCAAGCGAGGTGAGGAAATCTTGTCCCAACTCAATTTTGGCTATGCCCAAACCTTAGGGCGGATGTGCGGACTCAACGCGCATGATGCTCGATCCCTGCTTTGTAATGGAATGTTGGATATCCCAAGCCTGATCTACCGGTTCTCCGATGCTGGTGACCGCAGCGACCATCATTGGCAAGGCTTCCGGCGACACGCCCTCTATTTATGCATGTTGTCTCATTTTCTGTTTGCCTCAAGCTTTGGAGGATCCAGCGTCTGTCTGATTGAAGTGGCTCAAGGCTTGAAAGAAGGAAAGAGTTGCATCGCCATGACATTGGCTGAGACACTGATGGGCTTGGATGCTTTCTACCGTCGGGAGACAACCAGGTTCGCAGGGAGTCCATTACTGCTGCAGGTAATGTTTCCCACCCGATCTCACATATGTATTTGCTCACATCACTCGGCCCTCAGGCTCGATTTTTCTCACAAAACCCCCTTTACTTTTTCTCTCATCATACATCTCTCTATTCTTTATTCTCTCATTTTTCATCCCTCCCCAGGTATGGTTGATGGATAAATTGCAGGTTGTGGACTCTTGCCCTGCTTACTCAACCCGCGGCTACTTCTTTCGACCTCGTCTAGTCGATGCCCCTGATGAAAGATGGTGGTTTGCCTGGATGTGCAATCTGTCGGCAGATCGCATTGCTTGGCGCTGTCCTTGGCTCAATCTTCCGGCAATGAGCTACAGCATGTCTCGGCAAGTCGGGATTCGATTGATCGGCTTGACTCACTGCGTATTCTATTTCCCATTCCGTATTCTGCGCCAGTTTGGCCATGATCAGACTTGCCCACTAGAGGGGATAGAGTATCCGGCTACATTTCCGGTTTGGCGCCTGGTAGCTCGGCGAACCTTGCGTGAGAATTAGAGAACTCTGGCTCCTGCTCCCACTTTTAGTTGCACTTTGTCTGACGAGTGCTGGGATTGGCTCAACGAAGAAGCACAGGTTGGGCCAAGCTTGACATCGGAGGCTTCAACCAGCTCTGGGAGGGGACGCATGGACACTTGACTTGACTATGCCCCGGATTTATTGCTTTATTAGTACTTTCAAGTTTTCGTTATGAGTGTAATAAAAAGCAACTTCAATTGTATGCAAGAGCAAGAGAACTCTGTTTTGAAATCAATGAAATTGAAGGTTGTGGTACTGAAAATTTTCTGCTTTGGTCCAAAAAATGGTCTTAGTTGTGAAAAGATTAATTTGAACAAAGTCAACTTTTATTAAAACTTTTCGAAACTATTTTCGATATGGATCAGAACTGGACACGCCTGAGATCTGTCAACGGGCAACGACATAGAGGAACGGAAAACAAAGCGGCATATGACTCAACAAAAGAGTGTTCATGCCAAAACTGGAAAACTTTACCTTTTCCATTCCATCCAAAGTGGTCGTCCATTCCTTGAGCCTTTCGACAAGAAAGATCTCCATTTTCAGAGAAAACAACAGAAAAAATAGTATTTTGTCAAAGAAATAATGAAAGAAGACCTTTATAAAGGATAAGGTTGTGTGAGTGGCTGACAATTATTGCCAGTTGTCCAGCTACATGCCTTGGTTGGCCAGCCATCTTTCTTAGCTAGCGGTCCATTATTTTGGCCAGCCGACTAATTGTGTTGGCCAGGCAGTTGGCAGTAGTGTTATGTTTGGTCGCTCTTTGTTTTTGAGTCTTGTTTTCAATCTGTTATTTCTAGCATGTGTGATTAGCTGGGTGTAGGTTGTTTTTACTTTGTTTTTCATTTATTGAGTTCTATTTTGCATTTTGGTCAGTTAGAGTCTCAATATTTTGTTACGAATATCATTCCAATACAAGCATTTTCAATTCAATTTCAATTACATTTCATGCAAGTGCCATTGCCATTTTTGAGATGTTATGCAAAATAAATCCTCCTTTTATAAAACTGCAAGGTTTAACCCCGATCATAGTTTGTACAAAAGAGGAAACACAAGTGTTTAAAACAACAGTCACAGTCCCATCTGAAGCTATACAAAGCGCTAAACTGCCAAAACAAAAGAAAAAAACAAAAGAAAAAAACAAAAGAGTACAAAAATCTAGTATCGTTCGCATCAAACGTGTTGAAAATCCCTCTTCATCCTCTTTCGAGGATGGGACTTAGGAGCACTATCCCCATCAACGCCACTATCATTAAAAGAGTGGGACTCCGAGCCGTTGTCATCCTCTTCGCTCCCTAATCTAGAGCTAGCCTCATCATCCTCACTCCAAACTCAGAGTGCCTGCTTATTGTTTCCTTTGTGTTATTGGTCTCGACATCATCCCCACTCAAAATCGACTCCGAGGAGGAGGAGGTCTCCTCTGCCTGAGACTCTCTACTCTGCCCCCGGGCACCCCTGCCTTTGCCCCAACCTCTGCTCTCATCCTTGCAGCACGCTAGGGCTTGTCTACATCTCCTCCCTGCTACAGGAGGAGATGCCGTTGGCGTCGCTGGTGCTGCCAGTGCCGCTGGCGCAAGTGGAGTCAGAAAGCAAGAAATTGAGTATAAGAATAGTGTCAATGCAGAATCAGTATGAATATGGCAAATCAGTACACTTTGGTGTAGAACAGTATGAGTATGGTAAAAAGAGAATCAGAGTAGTGAAACGAATGAGAAAAGAAAGGTACCTGATAACCGTGGAGAGTAAGCAATGTCTCCCTCCTCCGCACCATCTGGACCAAAGAGGTGACCAACTCGAGGAGGTCATCCACGTAGTCCACTGGCACCTGCAAGTGAGTATGAACATCAGTATTCGGAAAAAGGAGTACCAAATGCAAACTATGAAACAAGGTCCATACCTACTGCACATTAGGGTCCATGACGTACCCGTGCTCCTCCTCAGGCGGCTCAATCAGAATCTGGTAGGCCGTCCCTGTCACGACCCAAACTCACCCCTAAAAGTTTAGGTTATTACCGGCTTGTGCTCAGGCCTCAGAAACAAAATTTCACAATATTAAAATCATATTAGGGCCTAAAGCAGAAGCAAAGTAAAAATAATAATAATGTCCATTGAGCTCGTGCATACATGATGACTGAAATAATTAAAACATTTAACTATCCTTTCCATATTTACATATATAGATCTCACACACGTACATAAACTCACTAAAATACAAAATTCTAACAATACAAGGCTAAAGCCTCTACACAGAGGCGCATCTTGGGTGACTTGGCATAGTAGGTTCACAAAAGAACTCCTGAGGCTGACCTAAGGTTGGCTCCAGATTGATCACCTACATACATATAAAATACGGAGTGAGCGAAGCTCAATGAGTAATAATAAAGTGAAGAGAATCAAGTGAATAATCTAGATTTAAAGAAGCTTAACACAATACTCTTCCACAATTGCATCATTCATAATGTTATTCACAATCATTTTTACAAAACGGCCTTAAGCCCATCATATAACAAAATGGCCTCGGGCCCACGTATATCAAAACGGCCTCAGGGCTAATCATATAACAAAACGGCCTCGGGCCCACATATATCAAATCGGTCTCATGCCCAATCATATATCAAAACGGCCTTGGGCCCACCATATCATATTACAAACAATTCACATTTCTTGTTCATAACTCATTTCACAGTTTTTGGAAACTTGTGCATTTTGATAAAATGCAATATTTAGAAAATCATGTCATACCTAAATCAAAATAGATAACGAAAACATATCTTTACTACACTATTACTAACAGTGATGGGCTTCTAGTAGCAGTTGGACGATGTCCTCGTCTTGACCTACAACCACAATTACATATCACAACATATGAATATAACCAATCCGTTTCGTTGCTCTTTAATCAATTAGTTATGTTGGTTCAAAACTCATTAGTCTTCAATAGGTCATAATTCATGTCTAGGAAAATAGGAGGAAACGAAAGGAAACTGGGTTAGACGAAGAAATACCATGAAATCGGTAGACAAAAAGTGAACAACCTTCACTAATTTGGGCATATCTATTTGTGTACTTAGAATTTGGAGGTAAGACTGCCACCATTGGAAACAAGACTTTCGGGGCTTGAATTTAGGCTCAAGAATCACTTAAAACGGAGTCTGAATGAGAGATATGCTTATTTGAAGTTGAGCTAAAACAGGGGAGTGCCGCACGTGCGGGGGCACATGCTTGGATTTCAGAATGTAACTTTATGGGGGACACTATTGGCCGTACGTGCAGGAAATCCCAGGGCACGTGCAGGACTAGGTAAAAATTAGTTCGAAAATGGCTTCTTGACTTGGAACCCCTCATTTTCAAAATTAAACTTTAATTTCAGGTAAATCACAGCTCAAAACTCTTTAACACACGTTAAATTTCACATCCTTAGTTTCCAACAAAAATCATAAATCCAAAACAATACTCAATTTCCCATTTACAAGTACAAGGTTGAGAATCAAAACACAAAATCATAAAGTATACATGGCAGGGAGTTCTAAGCTCACTTACATAGTGAAATCCTCTTTAGCCCCTTTAAAAACCATAAAGCTCCTACAAGAAATCAAGTTGTGAACATAAATTCATACTATATACAAAGATTCAACATCTTCTTCCTTGATGAAACAAAACACATACATATAATCATATATAACCCATGAAACTCACTCTTTAGCTTATAATCTTCAAGTATTGAGAGGGGAAATCTTACCTTAAGCCTTTAACACCACTTGTTCTTGCATAATCATGGTGAATTCAAGCGAAATCTTGGATTTCCTCTTTTATTCCTACACTTTCTCCCTTCTTCTCTTTGAGTTCTCTCTAGAAGTCTCTCCCTCTCTCGTGTCTCTCCCTCTCCCTCAGATATTTTTGGGCTCAAAAAGTGATGAGTTCAACTCATGTATCACATATATATATGCCCACCACAATTAGAGAGAGCCAAATGCACCCTTACGAATCAAACGAAATCAATTTTCAAATAAACTTTCTAAATGGTTCTAAAAATCATGCTGATCACAAATATATGGTCGGTTCCGGGTTATCGTGCCTCTTAAGCTTTCAATTTTCAGTCCAAATGTCACAATTTCAATAGATTTTCTTATAACCGACAGATACAACTTCAAATCCTTAATATGCACATCCTTAAACATGCAATTCCACATCAACAACATAAAATCATGACTAATCATAAGTCCCACATAATTTAATTAACCTAATTTGAATTCCATTAGGGCCCAATTAATTATATTTAAATTTATCCATCCGAATCAGATTTTTCATCAAACTCCCAAAAGGCCCTAAGTATCAAATTAAGCTTATTCTCATCATCAATTGTGATTTCTCACATCAGTAAGGCCCTTAATTTTTAAATACCTCATAAATAAACTTAATCCACAATAACCTTAATTCCCACTCCTCAATTAATCAAATCTCAATTTCACAAATCTCAATCGAATATTAAATTAAATCCCCATATGGTCCTATACTCGAAATTAAAAGAAAGCAACTCATTAATTATTCTTTCTTGAACCACTTGGGCTTTCTAGTTCTAATTCCAAAATAAATCCCCCATAAAATCGTATACAAATCAGTCTCAATAATATTCATGATTCCCAAATTAAATCAGAATAATAGGCTGTAAAATTTAAATCTTCATCATCAATTAAATATAAAGTATTATGTGATAGGGTTGTTACAATCCCACTCGGCCGCCAATATGGGATTGAAGTCGGGATCATCGGCAGACAAACAGCATGTATTGCAAAGGCAATCCCTCTAACTCCAAGCTTGGCAGGGTCTCCTGCAAGAGCTCCAGTCAAGGGTGGCATCGGATGAGTCCGGATGAAAGCAGCATAATCCCCAATCCCTCGGAATACATCAGCGTCCTTCCCTACCATGAACTGTACGATGGCCTCGACAGGTAGACCATCGAATGTCCTCATAGATGGTGGAGACGGAGCAGGAACAGCGGGATCCGGGGCCCCTAGGGTCTAGCGCACAAATCTCTCCCCTAGGTGCCATATTTGGCAGAAGGGGCCCTCCAACAGGATTCGTAGCCCGGAGGTATCCCAGGACCCCACATAATCATCCCTCGTACCAGCTGGCATCACCGCCCACAGCTACTATGTAATCTATAAATGGAGAATTCATAGTTGTTAGTAGCCGTTAGTTGTCAGAGTATAGATCAAAGCAGTAGCAATGGAATGGGTATGAGTTTCGGATTACCTCATGTATCACCACTATATCGAAGAATTGGTGGTAGTAAGAAAAGACCATATTGCCATGACGCCGGGGATAGTAGTGATCGTCGTACCGCTGAGAGTAGGGCATAGCAGCCTCTACCTCATCTCGTGGAACCGGGCCAAGGGCAGGAATGTATGCGTAGACCTAGAGTTGCAAGAAAGGATCAGTTTGTGAGTCAACAAGCACCAACACAGATAAAGATAAAAATTTTAAAGTTTAAAGTAGAAAGCATAATGTACAAACAGAGATAAAGACAAAAAATATAAAGCAGAAATCACAATGAATAAATAGAATTTGAAAGTGAAAGTGCAGTGTGTACCTCTCAGTCCCTCCAGTAGCCCCCGACCATGTTCCTCTTCTTGTAGGAACCAGAGCTCATATAGCCATATAAGGTGGCAAGGCTAGCGTTGCCCCAATCATAGAACTGGACTCATGGCAACACCAACAGAGCGCTCAGCATGTATAGACCTACGGTATTCCACCTGTTCACAAACAAGGTGGTACTGAGAAGATATATCAGGAAGCCTTGTGTGTACTACTCAATCTCTGCCTGGGTCTCCTGATGGCTCTCGTGGAATCGATCATAGAACCAACTGTATTACACCATGGTTGGTCTGTTTAGAGGAGGGCGTGCCCCAAGCAGATAAATCCAAGCGGCCTCCCACTGGCCCATATCTATGTCAAAGGGAAACAGATCACCCCCTACCCATAGCCCTATAATCATAAAGAAATCACACGTGGTCATCGTCATATCCCCGGTGGAAGAAAAGTGGAAGGAGTTGGTGGTGTCCCACCACATCTCTACCAAAGCCCCGAGTACGTGCAAGCCCTGAGTAGAATAGACCGAAGCCTGCCTTATCAACTAGCTCTCAGACCTGAGCAGGGAGCTCCTGATACCACTCTCTCGCCGTCACGACACCATAGCCTCTCTAGGCAAGAACATCATCCTATGTTGAAAGAGAACAATGTGTCAGATGCATAACAGATTGAAAGGCTGTAATGGAATGGTAAAAGAAGCAAAGTGCAGAAACAAAAGGTTCTTACCTCAATAGCGTCGTGGAAGAGGTGAAAGGCATGCTTCCTCAAAAGGAAATCCCCGGGCACGCCCATAGTAAAGTCCTCAAACTGCAACATGTCATCGGGGGCTATAACGTGTGTCCGTGGATGGTAACTGGCGGGGTCAAACAACCATACCCTTAGTGGTGGCAGCTTAGGCTGAGCTCGGGAGGGTAGATCTCCTCTACTGCAAGATTGGCGGCGATGTCCTTCGCCGCTCCACCAACCTCATCTGGAACTGGTACCTTGTGATGGGCCTCATCATGTGGAATGTCATCTGCCAAGAGCAACATAGTGGGTGGTGAGTAAAAATAAGGGAAAATGAGGAAAATAGGCAAAAAATTGCCAAAATCAAGCCTTAGGAGAGAGAAAAAAGAGATAGAAAGTCAAAACCCAAGAAAAAGTACGGAAACCAAGGAAAGCCCATGAAAACAAGCCCAAAAAATGAGAAACCACAAAACTCAACTAAAACAAAATTTGATCGGTTCAAAGTGTAGAGGATTTAGATTGTTTTACGAAAAAAGTTTGCGTGGGGGGTGGGTAATGTGAGTAAAGTGAAAAACTAGAGAGAGAGAACACCTAAAGAGATAGGAAGGGTGTTTTCGGATCTGTAGGTTTGAGGAAATAAGGGCCTTGTGTTTTAAAGAGCCTTGAAGCTGAAATGTCAAAATTGCCCCCGAAACCAATTAGGTGGTGAACCGGCCAATTAAATGGCCCGCCATCCCATTTTTGTGGCTAGCCGACCCCTCTTTTGGTCCAGAGTTAATTTTTGCTGTGGCCTTGCCCAATCTATGCATGGGTGGTCCTGTATTAATCTTGAGAAGGAAAATTGGAGAATTTAGGTATGTTTCGGATTCCGAACATCCCAAGATTGTGTTTCGGTTGCACCGTTTAGAGTCCCACTATTTCCCTGTTGCATGAATATGCCCCGATCTTAAGCCAGAGCAAGTTGTATCCTTTTATAAGTATTTGAGGACCTCCGAATTGTAAGTCGGAGAGTGAATGGAGATCTCTGTGAGGTATTTTCTAGAACTACACCGCTTTACTTTACCTTTTTTCCATAGAGCATTGTTTTTATCCAGTTTATCGCACCCATTGCATCCTTTTGCATCATGTGTTACCTTGTACCATCTATCCTTTCACGCCGAGGCACATTTAGGATCATTGTCCTTCGTTCTTTTCTCAGGACGTGGGAAGCACATTTCTGAGTGGGTTTCTTTTCTCGAGACGTGTGAAACACGTTCCCTAGTGGCTTTCTTTCCTCGAGATACATGAGACGAAATCCCAAAAAATTTCTATCTTAGGGTATGTGATGGCATATTCCTGTGCATGGTAGGGTGTTTCCTACCACCTCCCCTGTGGAGTGCTTTCGATAGCACCACTTTTGTACATCTTCTCTGTTACATTGCATGGAACTTGCATCGTATCACATTCCATATCAATTACAGCAATTATGTGGCATCTATATGTATCATACTCTTTGTATTCACCCTTATCGCGTGAGTGCAATTTGGCTTGTACCCTTTCCCTTATCACGTAAGTATGATTTGGTTTGCCCCATCCACCCTGTCTGCGTGAAGCGTAGTTTGGCATGGAGCTTTTCCACTTTCTGTGTGAAACATAGTTTGGCTTGTACCCTTCCCCTTATCACGTGGGTGTGATTTGGCTTACACCCTCGACTCTCTCTACGCGAAGCGTAGCTTGGCATGGAGTTTTTCCCTTTCTGTGCGAAGCATAGTTTGGCTAGTACCCCTTCCTTCATCGTGTGAGTGCAATTTAGCTTGTACCATTCCCCTTATCACGTGAGTGTGATTTGGCTCGCAACCTCCACCCTCTCTACACGAAATGCAGTTTGGCATGGAGCTTTTCCCCTTTCTGTGCGAAGTGTAGTTTGGCTTGTACCCCTTCCCCGCATCACTTGAGTGTGATTTGGCTTGGACCCTCCACCCTCTCTACGCGAAGCATAGTTTGGCATGGAGCTTTTTTCCTTTCTGCGCGAAGTGTAGTTTGGCTTGTATCCCTTCACCTTATCACGTGAGTGTGATTTAGCTTCTACCTTTTGTCTCTTCTGCGTAATACGTAGTTGGCTCACATCTTTCACTTGTTTACAACCTTCCCCCTCTCTCCGTATGCAATACGGTAAGATGCGTCTATCGGCTGTGCTGTTTTTCCTTCTTTCACGTGAAACATGTTTAGAATTGTTATTTGCTTACTCCTTTTTGTGTGAGGCATTGGTAGATTTGTTGATTTAATGCTTTTCATTCATATGCTGTCATCACTACTACAAAATCATGAATAGATCACACTTTTTTTGTGTGATGGATACTATTTAATCACACTTTTTATGTTTTATTAAAGTGTTATATTTGAGAGTGTGATTAAAAAGGGTTATTTTTAATCACACCTTTTAAGTGTCATTAAAAAATGATTCCATCACACTTTTTAAGTCTGATTAATAACATTTAAATCACACCTTTTAGGTGTGATTAAAAATGATTCCATCACACCTTTTAAGTGTGATTAATAACATTTAGATCACACCTTTTAGGTGTGATTAAAAATAATTCCATCACAGCTTTTAAGTGTGATTAATAACATTTAAGATGTGATTAAAAATGATTCCATCACACCTTTTAAGTATGATTAATAATTAATAAGACATGTGATAATAAACCTTTAAATCACAGATTTTAAGTGTGATTAATATCTAATAAAACTTATGATTAATAATGAGATAAGATCACACTTTTGTACACTTTCAAATGCAATACACACAATATACTATATTTTGAATCACAATCACATGTTGAATGGAATAACGTCATATATTTCATAAATGAAAGTTAAATGTTCAAAAGTATACACAAAGGAATTAATAAAAGTTTTTAACTGTGATTACATATATTAAAAAATGAAAAAACTTGAAAAAACCAAGTTCTTGAATTATTTGACCATATTTTGCATCTCTCTTGGAAATTTCTGACATGAAAAATAAAAATATAAATTTATTCAGAAACCACTAGAAACATATGAATAAACTTACTATTTTTATAAAGACTGTTCTTGTTTTATAAAAGATAAAATCAGATATTTTCTCATCACACTAACTCTTCATCTCCTCTTCATCTCCTGTATCAATAGAAAAGGAATAACAACTTTGATTATGACTAGTATAAAATGTTTGGATTACCATATAGATATGATATATACATAGACACTACTACAAAATCATAAATAGGTCCCACTTTATTTTACATTGCCTACTTCTTAAATATTAATAATCAACAAAATTTATTATCCAATCATCACCTATAACAAGATTATGCTGAAATTTTTTTCTTTGCTCAATGGTTATTCTCTTAGCAATTCAACAAAGCTCACATCATTTCCCAAAGTCATGAATCATGAAATAGCTCTGTATGTCAGTTTCTTATTTTCAATTAAAAAAAATTGGAAAACAAATATAGCATCTGGTAACATACAGCATATCTGGAGATAAGTGGCCCAACCACCAAATAACTCGGTCAAATGACATAGCATATTGTAGCCAATATATGATGTCCATTAAAAGAAAAATAAAAATGCAGGAACAAGATTTTAACCCACATAAGTCAAGTCAACCTACTTGAAGCTGCCCAAACGAAAGAAAGAAGCCTGTCAGAAAATCATGCTTGCAGTATCTGCACAAATAAAGAAATAATAACAGGTTTACATAATAAGGTCCCCAGATTAAAGAAACAACCCTCAAAAGAGTCAAATAGAGTGTACCCACCGTGCATAACTTATAAATAAATTACGTGCCAGTGTTCAGGCCTGTATCATTTCAAATAACTCCAACGGTGGCCTCTGTGTTTAACAAATGTATGTGGAAAAGACAAATAAATCATAACCCAAGAAAGTGACATTTGTTTGCACTCCACAAATGTTAATGGATTCATCTATAGAAGTATATTAAGGCATACAAATAACTTAAAATAAGTATATATCACAAGTGATACCTTCTGCCAGATATTAAATAGGACAAGATAGACAAGGTCAGTATCACAACTTTCAGTTGCCTTTGTCAGAGCTGTATCCTCCTCCCCAATGCTTAGTAGTAGAGGAACTTGAGACAACAATCAAAATCTCTTACAAAATGACTAAAGCCATCATTCAGTTCTTTAGAGAGACATTTCTCCAACAAAGGATTGAAAGAAAGAAAAATAATGAAATAGTGGAAAAGAAAGAAGAAAGAACCTACTTCGAAGAACGTGGTTCATGTTCAACAAGCATAGCAGCCAATTTACGTCTGCCACTCTTATCTGCATGAGCAGCAACTGCTGCATAAGATATACTTCTGCATATTTTTAACTGGACAAAAACAACAACAAAAACATAAAAAGTTACTGTCATACTTCACAATTAGATGGCATAGAATGAACAAAATCACCACTTCCAGGCTAAACTAAACAACTACAAAAGATAACACAAACCTTATCAAGTAAAATTTCAAGAAGAGTGATATCAGGAATTGCTAAAGAAGCTATTATCTTTGCACATGCCCAGTGCATTATCACCACTTCCTATACAAACCCAACCAAAGAAAATGAGCATATAAATGATGTCATAGTTTGCAGTTCCAAATAGAAGGCAGCAGTTAAGTCGAAACAAAGTCAACTAGTTTTCAATAATAGTACGTGACACCTAGGCTATGAATGCATCTCAAATTCCACTTCAAATAGTTACTGAAAACGATTCCAATTATATGAGAAACCATATCATTGCAAAATTCTCCCACCAGCATTGCAAAGAGCCTCTTTTTCAACATTGAAAAGAGAACAGACCGTTGGCATAGAGTCAAATATTAAACCACTAGCAGTGAACCGAAGATGTAAAAAAATATTTTAATAGAACTTGAATGAGCTTAGATGGAAAAGCCAGTGTATTTGAGCTACACGGTGCTTGGAAATTAACATATGTTTACTAACAAAACTAAAACTAGAGGTATAATCACTTACTTTGCCAATGATTAATTTATGTTGCCAATGATTAATATGGACCCCAACCGGAAATGTGTAATATAATGTATGTTTACTAACAGAACTAAAACCAGAAACTCATCAAATAAAATACTTGTCATAAAGTTCTCAACTTTTGGCGTTACTGGCACCACTTGTGAGGCACTGAAAGGTTGGATCTGGTATTCCAGATATAGGATTGTCATATTATAGCAGATTTCTTTCATATGGAAAAATACATTCAACCCACTAGTTGATGGTCCATATGAAACAAATGATATTTAAGGAAATATTTTTACAATGATGGACATTGTTAAATACACAGCAACACAGTAGTTGATGGTCCCCATTATTGATCCATTGTTATGAAAATATGCTCAGCATGATAGGAAAAATTATTGGTTGGTTCAGAGGTGCCATGTAGCAGTATCCCAAGACCAACCAATAACTTCTCGCATGATAGTCATGTCCATTTGATTTCAATTGAAATCTACTCTAAAAATACTATTAAAAAACAATTGCTCCCGCTATGAAAGCAAATAAAGACTCATCAGCCTATATTTATGGCTTCTAAATAATATGGACTTTTTTGAGTATTCCTGACAAACATGATCAGCATTACCATAATAACTTCAATTATGCACCACATAGTTAAGCAAAACAAGAAATCATGCTAAAATTAAGCAATGTAAAGGTATTAGGAGTGAAGTGCATAACGTTTTTGCCACTACACAATCAAAGTTGCTATAATACAAGCACTATGACACCAATTACACAAAACAAGAAAAATATATTTCACCATGTCAAGTCAATGTGATCATATCAGTAGTGAACGATGTGAAAGAAACAGAGCTACAAGCTTAAACTTCATTCTAGTATGGAAAACTATTTGTAGAAGAAAAGTCATCTTCAAAATGTCACTTTTCCTTCAAATAATGCTTTGACCCTAAAGACTGCATTTAGCCTTCTAGTGAAAAAACAATGAACACATTGCTTTGACCCTAAAGTTGCAAGTGGAATCATGTAACATACAAATGCACATTCTTATAATGTGCCACCAACAAGATAAGATTCCTTCGTAATTGAACAAAACAATGAACACATTGCACAATGGCACAAGGCGATCAATTATTAGAAATAATATAAAATCACATTTAATGATTAATCATTGAACACTGAGGCCAACAATAAAATTTTCTCTGTAATTGATCAAACAAATAAACACTTCAACATAATGCTGGCCAAACAACACTTTGGTGGTGGCTTGAAGTTACCTTGATGAGCTCAGTGAAGGTGATCAAAAGCCCCCAAGGATGTGGTCTATTCACAATCAGTCGTTCCAACAAAACTCTCGTTATTTGCTCCTGTATAATTTCCTATCCAACAAGGAATACGAAGCTGTGAGCAGATCGCATTTCGCATAACTAGTGTAAAAATCCTTGACTTAACTAGTGTAATTCTCAAAGATCACGAACAGAAGTCCACTTTCATTTCAAATTTTCTTTTATAAGTTGCATAACAGAACCAGAAATTTATCTATAGGCCATTTACTATGTTCTGTCCATATTCTCAACGGTGAATGGTTCTAAAGAAAAATACGAACTCATACCAAATGAAGTCAAATGATCACAATATTTTTACCGGAGATAGTTCAATAAGTTAGGAAGATATTTCAAGAACTCTAGAGCTAAAAACCACTTTATGATGGAGAACTCATTTTTGGAAGAAAACTGGTATATTCAAACAGTGAGTTCAGCAGACTCCAGCACAAGTGGGCTGAGTTAGAAAAATGAACAGAGGCGTCAAACGATGTCCAAACTAAGTGAGACCAAAACCATTGGAAAGGTATTTGAGTTAGGGATACTTTATTAGAAGGATGAAAAGTCTAAAAATTACATCACGGGGGTGGAAATAGAGGTTCAAGCAGTTTTTACTTCTTCAAAATCCGGAACGTCTTTACCATCCCCATCAAATTGAGATACAAGCCAAGTTTTTACTTCTTCAATTTGACTGATACTGAAACTACTTCTGCTTTTAACTAGTGAATGATCATTTTCAGAAATCATGTCGCTCATTCTTTGCACTAATGTTTGGTTTCAAACTTGAACTAAGATATCTTCGAAATATATATATTTTTTTCAGTATTGAGTTATACAAATTCTATTACTTAAACTCATCATATTGTTCTTATCAAAAAAGTTTTTTTTTTTAAATTAATAATTAAATATAACCTCGGAATTATACTATAATGATATGCAAGAAATGTAAGTCAGTGTATAAACTACATAAACGAAGGTTGTGTCTACAATTCATTGGATTATGAAGTAATAATCATAATGGGATATCAAAAATTCCAATGATTAGTCATTTTGATTCTTCATAAATTGGGTTTTGAAGATTGATGAACTGAGTATTTGTTGAATTAGTAAATTGGCAAAACAAACAAAAGTAGATGATAGAACATACGTACCTGAGTGTGGCTCACATACACTAGTGCATCATTTGATTTATTTTGTATCATATATATATATAGAGAGAGAGAGCAGCGGCAGCAAGCGAGGGAGGCATGACTTTTGAAGCAACTTGCCAATTGTTGCCAAGTCTGTATGCATTTTAATTCAGAATTTGGTTTTAAAAGTAACTAAAAGATTACCCCAAAATAAATAAACTAGACAGTCCACTCTTGAAATTTAAAATATATATATATATATATATATAAGGAATTCAATAAATTTAACAATTAGCGAATTATTAGTGAAAAAGGTATTTAATGGGCAATGTTTGAATTAAACATAACCAAAAAAAAATGTTTGAATTAAAATTGTAATATAATCCAGTGTAATATGTTAGATTTACGATTCAATGTATTTTTTCTAAATTAAAATTGTAATTTCTTCATTATTTTAATTGGTTATTTTTGTACATTAAGCAGCACAAATAAATTATTCCCAAAACGGAATTTGGTTTTAACGTGCCAAAACAGACAGCGCTAAAAACGAACTTCCCAAAATAAAATTATTCCCAAAACGAAACTTTCCTAAAACGGAAAAATCACTAATTTGAAGGCCTAAACAAAGGAATTTGGCTAAAATCCACCGTTCATCATCGCCGAGGATGGCATGATTTTAATTTAAAATGCCATTTCCAATCAGACTACCAAATTTGAGACAATTTCGAGCTCGTCTCAAAAGTTGAAAATTGAATCCAAACATGAATTTCTTGTTTTTTAACACTCCATACCCAAGAAACTTTTGTGCCACGTGTCACAACATGACTGGTTATGACTCGCAAGAAGTTTACTACCCGTCGAAAGACAAGGCCCTCCCTTAATCTCCATGTTTTAGCAGTCAATTATGAATAATTTAAGCATGAGTTAATTTTCAAATCTAACAACTCTGCCCTCATTTGCATATATAGTAGCTGCCTAAAGTTTCATCTTCTCAGATTCATCTGGGCCTTTTGAATTCATCTGATTTGCAATATATATCATAGTTTGGCCATGAGTCCCTACTACTACAACCAACACCAAGCCACAGGTAAATTTTCAATTATCAATTGAGTGCATACATTCTATGTGGCAACTTCTATAAGGTCTCTCGCCAAAGAAGAAACTATGTTTATGTATATTACTCTAATGAGTATTGAGACCACACCAATCACTGAATGTTAACTACTTTTGACAAGTACATATATATCTATAATCCACCAATTGATCCAAGTCTCCAGCAAAAAAACAAAACAAAAGAACTGGTAAATAAATGGTTAGTACAAATGTAAATATCTGGTTTATGCAGTAGTGGTGGCAATAAGTTTTTTTTGTGTTGATTTTTGTAGGGGTACACCCTCCATCATTTGCTCCATATCCTCCACCTTCTATGTATCCCTCACGAGCCGATGTGTATGCTTCACCTCCACCACCAACACCTTATTCTCCTTTGGTGGCCAGAGTATTTAAAAACGAGCTTCTATTTCTTTTTCTTTTCTTTTCCCTTTACTTTTTTGGTACAGGAACCAACAATGAGCTTAATTTGATAATTAAGCATTTAATCAAAATAAATTCTACAAAAATCAGTGACTTGTCTCTGTCTTCTAAAGGAGGAAATCCACATGTTTTCACCTACATAATATGTACAGGAAATGGAACATTATTACGTTTCAGGAATTCAACGGCTAAATGTCAAGATTTTTCTGATAATCCTTGTTTTTGCCAAAAATGCTAATTTGTTTTATAAATACTCAAAATAGTATCGGTCTAACGATATTTTTCTTAAGTTTAGGCGCATGAAGCATGAAAAACTGAATACATGTATAAACAAGCCCTTACATTCATCCTCAAGGGAAAAATGAAAAAGAAAAAAAAAAGTCAAATAATGCTAGTTTCAAATTTCAAAATCAAATATGAGTATGCACAAAGAAAACAAGTGCAAAAGGGAAAAAATAAACACTAACCTGAAGTATACCATCCAAGAACATCTCACCTTCGGATAAAACTATAATGTTTTCTGAGAAAAAACCTGTTGTTATCTTGTATTGCATGTTAAACAAAATTATGAGGTTGTAAAGCATAATATGCCCAGCAATAAATGAATCCAAAAGCATATGACTAATATACAGTATCCCTTACATACAAAAAATGAAATTAACTTCAGAATCAATTAATTTCACCAAATTCAATGGAAATGAACTCGACATGTTGTCCAAGAGCAAGAAAAGAGACAGATTGATAGTGATAGAAAGAATACAAATGAGAAACAAGGGTTTTACTCAGTTTGGTATCAATTCAATTCATAGTTGAACCATGTCCAAGATGTAGAATGTTATTAGCAATTTACACAACTGTGATAAAAACCCCAAAACAACTTCAAAATCAATAGAATGAAAAATGATTAAACATCATAATTCAAAGAAAAGCAAATGGAGTTTTCTTCAATCCACGTCAATCAAATTAATTACAAGAGGCAAAAACTATAGGTTTAGCAAATTCAAGGTGAAGAAACTCTTGACAGGTTCAAGGGGCAAAGATTTGAGAAGTTGAAAATTATAGTTAGGGTTTGAAATTAGGGGAACAAGAGAGAGAGAGAGAGAGAGAGAGAGAGAGCGTGTTTACCCGATGCAAGAGGTCTGAAATCAAGAGGATTAGCAATGGTAGAGTGAAAGCGGCTCCACGCACTACTATCGAACTTCATCTCTCCACCGAACCCCACTGCTGCTCCCACGCTGCTCCTGTTTCGTTTCGTGTTAGCTACGTTCTTCGAGTTTGCTCTCTGCCTTGGTCAGTTTGCCGCCGACCTCACGGTGGGGAAACAGAGCGCTACCTGACTTGAGACATTTTTGGTGGTGGTGATTTTGAATGGTGGCCTAGGGTTTGTGCTGGTGTGAATGGTAGAGAAAAAAAAGAAACAAATGGAGAGCCAGAGAGACAGAAACATTAGAGTATTGTTTTTTCAATATATATATATATATATATTTTTGGGGGTGTTTGCCGCGTGAATTTTTTATTTTCCCGCTACATGTTTTTTGGGGATGTTTTGAAAAGTTGGTAAAAAGTTAATTTTTTGACTTTTTTTAGCTTATTTTTGTCTTTTTGTGGGTATATAAATAATCACACTTTAATTAGAATGTGTGATTAAAAAATATATATATATATATAATCACACTTATTTAAAAAGCGTGATTAAAAAGTAGTAGTGTACATATAATCACACTTTAATTAAAAGGTGTGATTAAAAAATATATAAACAATCACACTCTAATTAGAATGTGTGATTAAAAAATATATATAATCACACTTGTTTAAAAAGTGTGATTAAAAAGTAGTAGTGTATATATAATCACACTTTAATTGGAAGGTGTGATTAAAATATATATATATATATATAATCACACTTAATTGAAAAGTGACATAAAAAGTAAATATTATCACACTCAATCAAATTAAGTATGATTAAAATATCAATCTAATTTTTTTTTATCACACTTCCAATAAAAGTGAGATCTTTTTTTTTTTTTTTTTGTCAAAGTGTGATCTTTAACTATTTTTGTAGTAGTGCATCTTGTTATTATTGATTGAGTTGTCTTGCATGATCATGGATTTTCAAAAGTGACTGGCTTCGCGTAGCATGTAAATCCAGCTTTCAAATGTGTTCTTTCTGCATATCATTTGCATCTTGCCCATGAACTACACTAGTTTGATTCCTTACAAAGGGATACGTAGGCAACTTTCAAGTTCAGCCAATTGTATTGACATTTTGATTTCTGAACCAAGTCTTACGGCCTTGTCAAAATGGGTCGTCTTCGGGCTTTAACATTCACTCACGTCATTTCATGATTTCGAGCTCTGTTAAAGTAGGGCAATTGTAGACATCCCATTTTTGACAGCCCGTAAGACTTGCGCACCTCAGGCTGAACACTCGATGATGAAAAACAATTTTCAAACAAACATGAAATCAAAGTGTTTCAACTTTTGCAAATTAGTCTATACTTGTGTACGTCACATAGTAAAAATAGGTAATAATCGGAATAAGAGCATATAATATAAATAAGAATCACATCATGGTTAGTAGAGGCCGATCTTTGATCGGGCGAGTAGGGCGCTCAATTCATGACCTTTCCCTCTCATACCTAAGTTCTTGGGTCGAGACACTTTAGTGATGACAGATAAGTGGCCTTTCGCACGAGTCTCAGGTTTCCTAAATTTTCCAAAAATATTTAGGTGGCGACTCTATAATCTGCCAAAGTAGTCCATTTTTGGCATTTGACATCAATTTTTCAAAAGAATTGTCGAATTTGGACTCTTTTGAGTTTTCACTGTTTCACATTGCACTTGTGAAATCAGATTCAGAACCACGGGAGTCTGAACTGTAGGGCTAGTCATATCTGAAAGGAGTACGAAAAGCAAGCTACAGTAGGCTTCTGAGTGGTTAGGCTAGAAAAAAATTAGGTTTTGGTCAGAATGGGATGCAAGGTTTTAGGCTCTGAAACTCAAAACTGAAGCTTCTTGCTGAAGAAATTGAACGAGTTGTACAATATATTCAGTTTGGTTGATGTTGGTTATTGGTTTATGTCGAAGATATGATGATTTTGGTTTAGACCTTTGAGATTCAGGTTTTCTTGTCTTTAATGGTTGTTCATATCCTTATTTATCATATTCCTTGTTGATTCGAATTGTTTGAGTATTGTGGTTGCATTTCGAACATGTCGAGGGTTTGTTTTTCAATAGAAATTTTGTCCAAATTTTGGCAAGTCTGCAAAGATACTAGGAGGGTGTATTCTTAGCTTGAGCGGTGTTTCTTGCACTCGAGCGGTGTTGCGCTCGAGCAATCTTTCTTACACTCGAGTGGTGGTCTTCTGTCTGCATAACTTATGGGAGTTGGTATTCTTCGCTCGAGTTGTGTTTCTTGCACTCGAGAGGTGTTGCTTTGTAATTTCTAGAAGTGTGGTGTTTTGGTCGCTCAGTGGTTTGTGCGTATTTGGAACCCGTTATGTGGGTGTTTGGTGTTGGAGTATTGTTGTATTTCCTTATCAAGTGGGAGTCTTATTGTTGGAGCAGTTAGTAAGAGTGGTTGGCATGAGAGTGATGACTTGAGTTTATTTTATGGGACAATTATTTCTAGCCTACTCAATGTGGTTAGTTTTGTTTTATGGAAATTGCTTTAAATATAGATTCTTTTGTTTGGGATTGGTGGTATGTCAGAGTATGTTGTTAAGAGATGTGTAGAAAGGGATTGGTCATAGGACTATCCTAGGAGGTTGCCTTGGTGTGGTAATATTATGCTTATTGTATTGTTGCGTGATTTAATGTGTGCTAAGTTAAATTACTTTCGTCATAAGTGAAGGTTATTTATGAACCTCATATAGGATCCCTAGTGTTAGGGTGATTTTCTGTTGTGGTTTTAGTTTGATGATGGAACTTCTAGTGGTTTGGTAAGGTTGTGTGGAGCGGATAGTGAGTTGTGTAAGTTTGTTATTTACTTCATTGGTCTTGGGGTGAGTGCATATTATGATATTTGCAAGTTCAGCTCGAACTCAAGTGTGGTGCGAGGAAGTATTTCCATGTAAGCATAAGTGCAGGGGATGGGCTAAGATTTGAGGTAATATGGGTTAACTTGAGAAATCTGGTGTGATTCAATGACAATGTAAGATTGTGTGATGAGCTCCTTCTCAGAGTTGATTTGGTTAGGTAATATGTGTTGGTGTAGTGTTGAGATATGGGATTAAGTGGTATGTCGGTGTTTGGAGGCTAGTATGGGATAGTGGTGTTGAATAATAGATTGGTTGGCATTTGGATTGGTTGACATATAGCCACCTCAGGAATTAGATGGAACTAAAGGATTGTGTAATTGATTGATATCTTAGTGTGGCATATAAATTCCATATGGACAATTGGGAAGTTATTTTGAGTTTGAGGTAACCACTTTAGGGTTACGATTTTACTGTGCTTTTGCGCCATTATGTGATTGTGAGTATAAAATTTCTTTTTCTAGTGTTATTGCATTGCTGGCATTTTGGAAATTTTTCGGGATTCTCATTGTGGAAATTTGGTTCTGGTATTGTGGCATCACTGTGGGTGTGTTGGGTTTTGTTGGGTGATCGTGTTGTGGTTCACTAGATGAATGCTAATGAATGATTTTGAAAATAAAATAAAATAAAATAAAATTTCTTTTGGTGTTGTGGCCGTGGGTATTTTTCTTGAACTAAAATGGTTTTGAATTAAAACCTAAGTTTTCAGTTTAATAAAAGTTGAATCCAATAAATCAGAAACAAAATGAAAATGGTTTGTGTTATAAATATCATCTATGGTTTTCGGAAAAAGAGTTTGGAAATCTCTGAGTTTTGTTGTGGACGGTTGAAAATGTATCTGGATTGTGACGGTGCAGTTGGACGCCTTTTGGAAAAGCAAAGTGTTTTGAGACAAATGGAAAAAGTATAAGGAATTTTCTTTAACTTGGACGTGGCACCTTGTGTTGCAGTGCGTTGTGATCTAACCTGAGTTGCTAGTTATGTGCTATGTGTTTACTGTACATATTTTACCTTGTGTTCTCATTCCGAGAGTTGGTTGAGAGTCTAGTGTGCGAGGAGTCCTCTTATTCTCTATGTCCGAGCGTTTGAGCACTCGGTGGTGATTTCGGTGTTACAGGTGATTCAGGCGTGGTTGACATCTTTGAGTCCGAGTGGTTGCCATTGTTGTTGTGGTGGTTGTTGTTTCTTGTCTCATAAGCCACTACAAGTCGTGTGGGTCGAAGAGACACTTGTGTTTGTTCCTTGGTGTTTTGTTGTTCGGGCATCTTTGGGGCCCTGAGGTGTTGAACCTAGGATCTAGGAACTTATTCCACAATGGATTTAAACGTTGGTTATCATTGCGTGGATTTTGGTTTTGGTATTACTTCAATTTCGGGGACGAAATTTCCTAAACTGGGGAGGTTGTAGCACTCTGTACTTCTTGTTATAATGGAATTATATTTGACTCTTTGATTATCATGATTGGGAACCTTCTTAGTCGATATTTGAGCCTTGGTTGAGGTGTTACCATAGTGGTTGGGTGAGATTGAATCAAAAACTCCAAATTTGAATAATTGTTATTGAGTAGTCTTTACTCTTTTATCATTTTTTCTCTCCACACTTTGAATCTTGATGTGAGGCTAGAACTATTGGAAAGCTTACTTCTGGGACTTCAATTTGGACACCAGAACGACCCTAAACAAAGTCTAGACGAGAGATATACCTATTTGAAATTTGGAAATTTGTGTTGTAAGCGTAGTGTGCTCGAGCGCAACTTTTAACGCTCGAGCGTACAGCGTAGAATTAGATCTTTAAAAGTCACTTTGTGGATCAAACCTCTTCACTTTTCACTCCTCTCTCTCTCTCTCTCTCTCTCTCTCTCTCTCCGCTTCTGCCATTTTTGCTTTCTCAAGCTTTTTAGGCTTCTTTTAATCTATTTCTATACATCTTTGACCCGTAGTTCCATATACCAAAGCATAGAGCATGACGAGGGCTTCTATTTAATCTCAACGGATCGTCGTTTCACCACCGATGATTTTTCTGACTTCTTTACTTCTTGCTTCAAGAGGTAGGATCTATTTCTTAAACTCAATATGAGTTCGGTATTGTATTTTTGGTGTATTTTAAATATACAGATTCCATTGTTTTTGGATTGATTTTTGGAAAATTTGTATTGTAAGTGAGGGTTTGTTCCAAATGGGATTGTTGAGCTATGGCTTGGCTACAAAAGTTTATTTTCACACTTACAAAAAATGCATATGAGTTTTCAAAAGTAAAAAGCCTTAATTTGGAGAAACCCAAAAATGTTGATCTTTTGGGGAAATGGTTGGATTATTAAATCAAAAATGTAAATGAGGGGTTTTCAAATATTTTCTTGAAAAAGGTTGTGATTATGAAATTGGAGTTGATAGATGGTGAAATAAGCTATTTCTTGTATTGAAATGGATTTTCGAAGAGGAAGAGGGGTTTTGCCCAAAAATGTAAATGTTAAGATTGTAAAGAAGAAATAGAATAAATGTTAAGAAATGTGAAATTGAAATGATGATTAATGATGATGATGGAGTTGGATATGTATTATCACTACCATTTGAGATTTTGGAAAAGTGTATCATTAATGGAATTTATTTATCTGTTTAGAGATATTTGTTTTTAATTATCAGTGGAGGATAGCTATGATTGTTGTAAAAATTGCATGTAGACTAGGCAAATTTGACAGTTTATAAATCATGCATATCATGGAGCATGCAATGGATTTTGAGAATTTAAACTGTATGTTTTGGAAAGAGATTTTGGAAATTCTTGTGTTATGTTTTGAGAGCATTTTTTAATTTTGAAAATCATATTTTGGATCACATGTAATGTGTTATTCGAAAAGGGTAAATAAAATGGTAAATCTAGGAAAAGAAAACTAATCTCTTACATGTTGTCATTGAATGTGGTTATGTTTTAATACATTGTAAATGCATGATGTTTGGGAGAAAAAATGGGATGTACTCCATGTTTGGGAGAAGAAAGGGGATGGACTCCATTGAATAAAGTTGGCCTGTGCGTCCAGGGTGAAAGTTCTAAAAAACACGCGTATACATGTGTGCCAGCTCCCGCGGATGAAATTTTCGTAAAATGGCAAAGGTAGTGCTCGTATAGCCTACGTTTACATGGGTCCCGTTTGACGGTTTTCCATGGACGAAATTTCTATGAAAGGTTGTATTGGTTTTGGAGATTTACCCATTTTATTTATTGTCATTTTGGTTTTGGAAAGAAATAATGTTAAAACAATTTTAGCAATGTATTTGGTGTTGGTTAATGATGTTTTCATATTGGAATTGGTAATGAAATTGCTAGTTGATACCTGGATTGACTTGTGGAAATGGATTTTTTTTATATCAAACTAATGTACTGAATTTGAAAAACGTTTTGAATAAACGAAAGGTTTTCACAACTGGGAAGAAAGGGTTTTTATTGAGAAAACAAGTGGATTGGAGAAAGTATTGAGCATATTATATATGTCTGTATTGCATTCATGATCATTTACATTGGTGGAGCATATTTAGTTTTTGAAATATTTATTACTGTGCTTTATGCTCACCCTACGTGGCTGAAAACAGTTTTCAGGTATGCTTATGTGGATGTCGACTGAGATGTTGAAGTTGTGTTTGGAATAGTGTAGGGTGGTTCCTTTATTTGTTGGCCAAGGGCTATTTATGTATTTGTTGGCCGTGTGCTATTCTTGTAAGAGTTACACCCTTTGTATATGATGTAAGCCTTTGGGCATCTTAATTTGATTATTACATCTTTGTATGTTCTAGTTACAGAGCATCCATTCGACTTAGATGTTGTATCTAAGAATGTATAAAATTGGAATAACACATGTACTATGTGCCTATATTATATACATCTTCATGAGTGTTGTTAGTTATTGTTTATCGTTGGGTGGTTTACTCACGTGGGCCGAACCTCTTAAATCTGTGGCGTGACACTCACAATGGTACCATAAATATCCTCCAAGATGATGATATACTACACAATTTATATGAACAATTCACAGCAAATACTCCTATTCAAATCCAAGAAACTTCTATTGTTGCTGCTCAACCACCAATTCATAATTATTACCCTCGTCCAACTCCAATAGATCTACAATTAGAAGAATGCCATTATGAGATTCCTTTCTCCTATTCCAGAAGTGACCTACGAGAATGGAATCTTGATGGAAAATCTGATTACCAAACTCTTAATCTCAGCCAACACATGGTTGTGGCTGCTAATGCGACCCTTGCCAAACACCCTTCCAATAATACTAATAGTACCGTTGCCCGTATGCTTATTTCCGGATTTTCTGGCCAACTCAAAGGTTGGTGGCATAATTACCTGACCCATGACCAACATCAAGCAATATTAACCGCTGTTAAAAGAGACCACAATGATATCCCTATTTTAGATCCTACGACACGATAACCTACTAGTAATGTAGTTACCACTCTGGTTACCGCCATCACTCAACATTTTATTGGAAATACCCAATTTTTTCTTGAACAATCCAAAGAACTCCTCATCAATTTATGTTGTCCAACCCTTACTCATTTTTGTTGGTATAAGGATATTTTCCTCTCCAAACTCTATCAACGACATGATGCAAATCAAGTTTTTTGGAAAGAACGATTCATAGCTGGTCTTCTAACATTATTTGTTGAAAATGTTAAAACCTGTATTCGTGCCAAACACAATGGTCAAATTCCATATAACCAATACACCTTTGGTGAACTCATCTCTGAAATCTGTGCAGAAGGTCTCTCCCTATGAAATGATATTAAACTCAAAAGTCAATTAAAAAAAGAAAGAACTACTGGATGTATAGAAATTGGTCAATGTTGTTACCAATTTGGTTACAACTCTATTCTTTCTCCAGTAACTGGCCCTTCCTCTCAATGAACTCCTCGTTGCAAATCCCGAAAATCCACATCCAAAAAATATTATCCAAAATTTTCAATTATAAAAAGAAACCGTATTACAAAAAGAGAAAAATTTCCAACACTAAAAATACATCTACATCCAAATCCAAACCCAGTTCCTTGAAGAAATTTGCCACCTATTGGAAATGTGGCAAACCAGGCCACTATGCAAACAAATGTCTCACTAAAAGGAAAATTCATGAACTTAATGCCTCTGATGAACTCAAAAGTTAGTTAGAATCTATCCTTCTTTTTTATAAAGAACCCCAATATGAATCAGAATACTCTTCTAATAATTCATCTGATAATGATTTCCAATTAAATGACATTAATAACGATATTATTACCTCTTCTGATGAAGAACCCGAAGATCATCTAGAATCCTCCCATGATTGTCAATGCAAATCAACAACAAATTATTATAAAGCCATTTTAGAAATGAATGGTCTTAGTATTAATATACTCACGACACAAAAAAAAAAAAAAAAATGATTCTTGAATTTATTGATAGTATAGATGATCTCGAGAAAAAACAACAAGCCATGTTTAAATATTCAAACTCAAAACACAAAAATGCTCCAACAACCCATACCACACAAGAATTAAAATATGATACAAATGATTTCAAAGATGTCCTTGATCAAGCCAACAAAGTTCCTACTTCCTTAAACATACCCACAATACAAGACTTACAAAATGAAATTTGTAATCTTAAAATTGATATTCAAAATCTCCAATTTAGAGTCTTTGTAATGCCCCGAAATAATTACCATAATCCATCCACAATATTAATAAACAACAACAATAATAAAGTAATTATCTTCCAATAAATCTAATTGAGATTACAAAAAGGGAAAACATATGCGGTATACATTCATAGTGCCTAGCCCTAAATCTATAGCATTTGTTACCAATAAAAGAAAAGAATGAAAGTTAAATAGATAAGAAATGCCCTAAAGGCTTAAAACGTTCCAAGATGGTTCTTGGTTACAACAAAAGTGCCCAAGCTACTGCCTTGGCGGAGGCATATCATCAGCACCTGAAATGTTTTTCGCACAAAGGGTGAGCCAAAGCCCAGTAGATACAATTTAACATAATATATGAATCTTAACGAAACTATGAGGTGAATGCATATGCAATGCTCGTACCAAAACGTTTTTATATCTCTTTCCAAAATCGTGCAATGTCAAATTAGCATCATGGTTCATCTCTTTTACAATTGAAAATAGGGCAGTGAATCACACTCTGGGAATTTCAAACAATACAACCTTTCCCGAAAATTTCGTCTGGAGGAAACTGTAAACCGGGACCCATGTAAACATAGGCTATGAAAGCACTACTATTGCCATTTCACGGAAATTTCATCTGCGGGATTGGCACCCATAAATACGCGTGGCTTTTAGGACTTTTACCCTGGACACTCAAGCCCACTTAGTTCAACATTACAATTCATGTTTCCCAGATTCACCCGTTTCTCAACATGGTAAACATTTTCAATGTGTAAGTGTCAAATAATGCTCAATGCTAATGAATGAGAAAATAGTTTCAATTCTCGTAATTCACATGCAATTTGTACAACAATCATGGCTATCTGTAGCTCGGCTTTTTCGTGCCCCCTTTCGAAAGTTCGAAATAAGCCCTATAGTTTGGACTCCCGCGGTTCTGAATCTAATCTCACAAGTGCAATGTGAAATTGATAAACACCAAAGAGTTCAAATCTAGCAAATCTTTTGGAAAATCGATTTTGAATCAAATTCCCAAAATAGACTACTTTGCCAAATACAGAGTTGCTACCTAAATATTTTTGTCAAATTTAGGAAACCTATGACTCGTGCCAAAGGCCATGTGTCTTTCATCACCAAGATTGTCTCGGTTCGGGAACTTAGGTATAAGAGGAGAAGGTCATGAATACATTTGAGCATCCTCGCTCAGCCGATCAAAGATCGGCCTTTACTAATCATGATATGATTTTTATCAACACTACATGCTCTTGTTCGAATTATTTAAGCTAGAATTTACTATGTGATGCGCACAGAGAACAGTATAGACTAACTTTGCAAGAATTGGAACATTTGATTGATGTTTGTTTTGAAAATTGTTTCGAAATATGTACCACTTGGACAAATGATCACATATGAACATTGCTCAAATTATTCCAATTCAAGCAACAAGCCTTCATCCACAGGCATTCAAACAGCTATAGCATTTAAGTAGTTAGCCTTATGGCAAGCATGCTAGATATGGCAACAATCACACGCATGCGATATGCTAAAGCGAGTAAAGGCTCACCTAGTACTCCAAGCCAAAAAAGAAATGAGTTAGAAAAATGCATGATTTCTAACTATGTAATATGACTAATGCAACATATACAATATGCAATCTAAATAGGCTCAGCTACTTAATATGGCATATGAAACATTTGATAGCATGCGGACTAAGCATGTATTCAAAGAAGAATTGAAATCACAATGTAGTTATAATGATGAACTGAGCCTCGGTGCATGCAATACGAATGGATGCAAACATGAAATATGCTAGACGAAACATGATGTCCCTAAACTAACCATCATAAGCTGATAAATAAAACGGAGAAATACGTGGGGTTGGAAGACATACACATCATTACAACATTGTGCTCTCACGAAGGAGAGGCCAAATAAACTAACTAGCTAATTAATTAACTATTCCAAACTAAAATGAATAATTAGCTAAACTACTTAACTAATTATTATAACAAAAATTAATTAACTACTCAAAGTTAACCAACTTATTACAAAACAAAATTGAATAACTAATTAACGAACTAATTAATTACAACAATTGACAAAATCAATTAGCTACGACTAATTAATTGCAACAAATAGATAATCTAAGTTAAATAGGCATGATGCACGAAGAATGCTCATGCTCTTGCTCGGTTTCCACCCGAAAAACCATTGTTTGCTTTTGAATTCCTCTGTTTGCACAGTTAAACCCACACACTGTTGCCCACTTCTAGAACAACTCTGCTTTGCCAAAGGAACACACTACAGAATTTTCATTAGTTGTCGGCTGGCCACTGGTGTAGACTGCCGGCCACCACTGATGGACGGCTGGCCATCTGCTAACCATTTGCTGGCCATGAAAGTGGCATGCCGGCCACTGCTGCACAGATTCATCTTCCTGCAACAGAGGACAAAAAAAGCATATACAGGGTATTTCAAGGGTCTGTTTGCACAACTCACCCCTCATTTTCATAAGCAAATCAAAGGAGTAATGAACTTGGTTCTTAAACCATCAACTCACGCAATTTCATTGCATGATGGCATATGAACCAAAGTATGCAATTTCAATAAATGCAACAAAATGAGGCTCAAAACCTCCTCCATTTCATGAAAGATCAAGGGAAGTGGTGACCTCGGAATTTTGGATCATTTCTTCACTAATGAGTATGAAATGACCCAAGCTTTCATGTGTTCAATTTACGTCCAATTGAACACAACATTTTCATTATCTTGCTCACTTTTAGTCCAAGTTTTAGTTTCTCCATTTTAGGTTACCAGTCATTCTTTAACCAATTGAGTCCAAAGGGTGAACTTAAGTCCTCTAATGGAAAGAAGGCTCAAACTCAAAGTTGTTTTACGCATGCAAGAGACATCATACCTTTGGTAATGAACCCCCTGAGGGATTAAACCATTAAGCATGAAACCTCAACCTCATACTTTAAACAAACAAGTTGTTTGAACCACTTTCAAAGCAAAACAAAAGCCAAGAAAGGAGGGAGGTTGTAGAGATGATTAAGTGCTTAAAAGGAGTGAGAAAAGCATAAATAAATGCTATCAACTCAAACAAGATGGTGTCTAAGGCCTAGAACACCAAACTTATGAGGACTATTACACTACAAGCATGCAAAACAAAGCTCAAATGCAACTAACAGCCCAAAACAGTGCTAAAATAGTCTAAAACAAGCCCTGAAACATGCAAGAATTGAACTAAAAATAGCTAGATTAACATGCTAAAACATGGCACAAATTAGACTAGTAAGCAAGACATAAGGAGGGGAGGCTAACCCCTCCAAATTTGGGGTCAAAACATGATTTTGACCACTGAAAAAGCTCTAAAAATCAGTCTTTAAAAGCTCAAAAAATATAGTAAAAGGATGGGAAACACAAGGGCAAAGGCCTCCAAAACAAGGTTCAAAGAAGGGCTATCAACCCCTCAACCATTAATGGCCTTAAACCCAAGCTTCAGCCTAAAAAATACGGAGTTTTGGTAGCCCAAAACAAAGGAAAAATAATAGGAAAAAAAAGTAGAGAAAGCAAGCTAATAGATAAATTTTTATACCTCTTGAAGAGAATAAGCAATTTAACCAACAAAACCAAGCAAATAGCACCCTCAAGAGCTCAAACCAAGCTCAAGAACACCTCAGCTCAAAGATGAGAAGATTTGGTTAAGGATGTATAGGCAAAGGTTGAAGATTTGCAAGCAAAAGTGTAGGATCTTGCTAGAGAGGAAATTTTTTTATCTCCAAAATTTCTAACCTTTAAAACATGAAAGGAGGTCTCCCATATATAGAAAACATGAAATCTCCACAAGGAGATCTAGCCTTACACGTGGAGATAGATGCATACATCTGTGCAAACAGTTGGCACAGCTAGCATAAAATATCTGCAAAATACACTGGTGGCCAGCTGGCCATCATTGGTGGCCAGCAAATCACATCAGTGGCCGGAAGCCCAAAAGTGATGGTGTAGACACCCCATTTTTGACTATCCTCAAGACTTGGATGTCACCGTTTGAACACTCGGTGATTATCCATGTTCATGTTTGTTTGGAGTTCCCGGAGTTCTCGGCTACGCGCCTTGTCTCAGGATCTCCGAACTCGACTGTTTTGTGTCTGGTTTTGCACCAAACACTTGTGTTTTGCCTTGGAGGGGCAGGGAATGCCTTGTGAGGCATCCCCACACACCACCGGCACTAGCTAGAGGCCACCGGCTGCTTTTTGTTGCCACCGGCAATATATATTGCCGGCCGGCACTCTTTGTTGCCGGTCGGATCATTTTGTCAAAATGACATTTTGGCTAGCGATTCTTGTTAATTGCTTTTCGGATATTTTAAGGCAAATTGTCTTGCATTGACTTCCCCTCCATACACGGGTATGGAGGGATGGACCTCTTGTTTGCTTACTAGTTAAGCATTACAAGATTGCCTCTTATAAGAAGAGGCCTTCTCTCCCTTGTTTTAGGGTTAGACATTTTAGAGAGGGAATAACTCAGAGAGAGCTCTGGTTTTAGGTTAGGGTTTGTGTATCTATCCTATATCTCTCTCTCTCCCTTAAGCTTAGTGTGTGTGTTTTGTCTTACTATTGCACACAAGCACCTAGTGCTTCACCTTCCTTTGGCTAGTGAGGTTCCAAGGGCTGGTTCTTGCTATTTTTGACTGGATTGAAGCTCAAGGAGGCAACAACATCAACATTTGTGAAGGTGGTCAACAAGGGTAAGAAACTAGCCTTTTATTCCCCATTTTTGCATCCTATTTCTACCTATCTTAGAGCTATTTTTGTGCTTAGTGTTCAATACAAAAAAGTTCTGTTTTTAGGTCCTCTTGATAGTTTATTCAGAGTGTTATGTGCTTTGGGGAAGTTTGACCCCTCTTAGGCCTTGTAAGGCCCTTGTTTTGTGCCATTTTGGTGAGTTTCGAGACTTTGGTGTTTGGGCCTCTTCAACATTGAAATCTTGAGGGATTTCAGTGGTGGGGATAGTGCCTTGAAGTCTCCAAAAGGGGAGGCCCCCCCCCTTTCCTTGTTGTCCTTGAAAAGGACCATTTTTGGTCTCTAAAGGAAGCCTTTGTTCAAGTGTGTGTTGATCATGTCTAGGCTGCATTCCATGCTTATTATGCCATAATATAATCATGTTGTGTGTTGGTTTTGGTACTCCATACATGTTTAGTATAGATGCCATGTAATGCCCCTTTGATCCTTTAACATACCTTAGGTTGTTAGCCTTTGTTTAAGCATGATTTAGGCTTAGACTTATGAATGTTTTTTACTTATTTTGCCATGCTTTAGGTCTGTCCATAGTTGTTTGGATTGATTTTGGCATGCTTAGTATAGCTCCTTTGCATTTGTAGCTTGTTAGGCTTATATACCTCAAGTATGTGAATGTGTAGCATGTGTTGCTTGCATCATTTTGGTGGTTTGGAACCACCCAACATGTAATTTCAGTCCCTTTGGCATGCTTATATGCTTGCCTTAGTTGCCTCTTTATTGCTTTGAGAGCATGTGTTGCATGCCTTATGTTTTGACCATTATGCATGCCTTTGAATTCAAACCATTTAGATGCCATCTAAGTGGTCCTTTGGGCTTGATTTTGTGTGCTAAAACTCTGATTTTAGTTGCTTAAGTCTTGCCATGTTAAGCCTTGTCAAGTGTAGTTCAATGCCCTTTGACTAGCCTTGAGCACTTGGGCCATACTTGCATGCTTATGCTTGTCTCATTTGGGTTGGTTTGGCACCATATTCTAACATGATTTTTAGAGCTTATATTGCATGATAATTGTCCATGTTTAACTTCTTTTAAGTGTGCTTAAAGGTTGTTTGTTCAATGTTTAAGTTGGTGCCTTAGCATGTGCATGAGTGTATATGTGTTTGACCCTCATATTTTAGCATTTTGGCTACTAATTTTAGGCCTATTTGGAGCTACCTAAGTCATGTTTAAGACCATCATTTGCTTGCTTGCATGCTTACCTCATGTTTGCTTGTATGCTTGCATTGTTTGTTTACACGCTCATGTTGCATCCCTAGCTAACATGATTAGGTTGCAATGCATCTTGCATGCATGCCTTGTCCCATGATTTGGTGATGAGGATTGGGCTCTTTGATTGTTTAGTTTGCATTTCATTTGACATGAAAATTGCACACTTGATTCTTTGGGCCATCATGCATGAAAATGTGTGATTGGTGGCCCGAGAATCGAGGCACATCCTCCTTTGAGTCACAAACATGATAAGGAATGTGTTTGGTGCATACATTGCTTGAATTGATCTGCCATCCAAGATTCTGCCCTCTGCTGCTGTGATTTGTAGGTTTTGCAGGAATTAATTGTCGGCCGGCAGTATTTAGTGCCGACCGGCAGTCAATCAATGGCCGGTGGATGTGTTTTGTGCCGATGGGCCACATCCTAGTGCCGGTGGTCATTTCCTCCAGCCGGTGGGATCATCCAGTGTCCAGAGAGGCATCCTTGAGGCTTTGGCAGTTTTCAGAGGAGCAAAGCAGGGAAAACAGAGGCAGGCTAGGCATGGCAGTGCAATTCCGAGCGAAATCCGAGCGCGCATGCATTGAGCCCTCGCCCCGAGGCGGTTTACTGTTTTCTTAGATTAATTAATTTGTTAATTTAATTAATTTGTAATATTTAATTAGCTTGCGTAGTTAATTAATCTGTATATTCTTTTGGTCCCTCCGAGCGAGGGCAAATCTGTAATAAGTATGGGTGAGTGGTGTGTATGTCTTCCAACCCCCACTTCTTTCTTCCCTTTTATTTACTTGCTTATAATGGTAGATTAGGGCACGTTTATTTTTAGCATATCTTATGCAATGCATGCGTGCATCCATGCATTTGTTGACATGCACCAGGCTCGGGACATCATACAAACTGCATTGTATCTTCAAATCTAACTTGAATACGTGCTATTTGTAGCATTCCATATGCCATGCTTAGGACAGCTGAGCCTGTTTAGATTACACCATTGCTTGTGTTGCATTAGTCACTCTAACATGAACTAGGACATGCATGTTTGCTAACTGGTTTCTGTTTTGGCACGGAGTACAATGTGAGTATTTATGCTTTAGCATCTCGCATGCGTGTGAATGTTAACATAACGGCATAATTACCATGTGGCTAAATGCTTATATGAGATAAACTGTTTGAATGCCTGTGGGTGGAGGTTGGATTTCTTGAGTTGGAAAAACTCGTTGAAATCCGTGTTTTAACCTACTTGCGAGTAGCAAATTCCAAAGCGTTTTCAAAACAAACGGATATGCAATGATTATTTCCAAATTAGGCAATTTAGTCTATACTTGTTTGCTGTGCGCATAACATAGTAATTCTAGGCTAATAATCGGAATAAGAACGCGTAATGTTTTCAAAATCGGATATCACGGTTAGTAGAGGCCGGTCTTCGGACCGGGCGAAAGGGGGTGCTCATAGCTGACCTTCCCCGATCGTACCCAAGCTCCCGAGCCAAGACCACTTTCGTGATGACGGACATGTGGCCTTCGGCACCGAGTCAGGGTTTCCTAAATTTCCCATTTTAAAATATTTAGGTGGTGACTCTGTATCTGGCAAAGCAGTCCATGTTTGGCACTACTTTTCAAAATCTGTTTTTCTTCAAAACGATTTGCCAGAGTTGGACTCTTTGGTTCAGATTACGAACCGCAACAAACAAAAAAACAGTGGAGTCCGAACTGTAGAGTGAGGCCCAAGGGCGCGTCTACAGTTTCTGGCGACTCTGCTGGGGATTTTAGAGAGCTTGACTCGAACTCGTGATATCCTGTTTTGACTACACTTATGTGTTTCTTTGCATTGCATGTGCATTGGTGCACCTAGGACACCGTGTTGGCCATCTGCTATTCCTGAGCGGTTTGCCGGAGGTTTGTCTTGTCAAGGCATGCCACAAGGCTGACCGGTTGCGGGCTCTGCTAGTATGGGAACACAAACCCCAGTTTTACCGGGGCACCCTTTTCGACCATTCGACCTAGTGCTTATTCGGATCCATAGTGACCATTCCAAACTAGGACAGGTTGCTTACCCGATATAGGTTGTTTGAAACCCTAGCTCCTGACAAAATAGGACAGGGAAACCCTACCCCAACATAGGGGTGTATTGGCTCTCTTTTATCTGCTATGTGCTTTTAGAGTGTATCTCTGCAGGAATGCATATATCAGTTTGCAAAGTCTGAGCATCAGGCCTGAGGGCACTAGTATCAGTGTTGTCAAGAATCAGTTATGTCTGCGGATATCAGTTCAGTTTTGAGCAAAGATTCGAGGAACAAAGGATCGAGTAGAGTGCAGTTGTTCGGCTACACCCGTGTTTGATCTGTTTGGGGCTGAAATACTGCTTGTTTTCCGTTTCAGTTCAGAGATTCAGAGGGTCAATCCGGAACAGCTAGTGTCTTCTCCTTGCTAAGATAGGACTGAGCATGACGCATAATTCAAAAGAGATCGTGGTCATGACGGCCGCGTTGGATCAAGGAATCACCCTACACAGTGAGACTACTGTTGACATGCCGCATCCACCCAGGTCGCCTGCCGCACACCCAATTTGGGCCCCTCAACTATATCAGGCTCGCGAGCCCACTACATTTGAACTAATGGGGATGATAGGTGATCTGCAAAGATCCGTGGCGGATCTCGCCTATGGGATGTCTGTTTCGCCACCAGCCGCACCATATGCCGGAGGCTTTATACCCCAGGAGCCCCCGCTATTGGGACGAATTGTAATTGAACTCAGCCAACCAGAGATGGCCTCCAGCTATGGCAACGACGCATCAAACCAAGTTCTAAATCAGGCTGAGGCCAGAGACAAAGGCAAGATAAAGGCAGATGCCGACCCTATCGAACAACTGATGTGGGCAGTAGAGGCTTTGAAAGTCGAGGGAATGAACAAGCAACAGATATCCGCAGTTATGTCAAAAGCTGTGGAGGATGCTTTCCCCACTCCGCCTGAGGGCAATTCCAGTCAATCAGAGAATCGAGATAGGCCCTGTCATGCCAAAACAGTTCTTCTCCCTCCCAGCCTTGCATCCGGAAAAGATCAGAAATCCAAGGCCGCACCCGCCGATCCGTTCGCTAGTGCATCTAGCAAGAGTGCTCAGGCTCCAAAGTACCTGCCCGGGGGCGCAGGGTCTTCTATGCTCTCTACATGCCATTGTCCAAGGCACTTCAAATCCTTGCCGAGAGGGGACACCTTAAACCCCTGGAGCCTCGGCCTCTCCCGCAGAATCTCCCTACCACACATGATGCTGCTCTGTACTGTGCGTACCACCAGCAGACTGGTCTTGCTACTGATAATTGCTTCCGCCTCCATCATGAGGTACATGATTTGATTGACAACGAGGTTATCCTCCCACCTACCTCAGCAAAGTCCGTCACCACCCAGTTGTTGGATTTTGAGGATACAGATACTGCGAGTATGTAAGCAGAAGGTGAACCGCCCGTGGGCAGTGCCTAGCACATTTTTGGATGTGGCGTTTGGCACGCATTTTTTTTGGGCATCTGTTAATGTTGGTTTTGTAAAATTCTAACTTAGGTGTCGAGTCAGTCTTTTGTTTTGTTTTGAGTCTGTCTCTCTATATTGAGTCAGTCTTCTTGCTTACAGGGTCTGTCTTGTTGTAATGAGTCAGTCCCTCTTGTATAGAATACCAGGTTATTCCAAGGTTGTTGCCTTGAATGCCGTTTTGTAATTATCCTTTTGTTTTTTCCTTTTGAGTCTGTCTCGGTTGAGGAGCCAGTCACCATCAGGGAATCTGAATGAAACAGCCGTGGCTATCACATTCCAGTACTTCTTATTGTTTCAGCTAGTTGTGCTAGAGGATGTGAATGGAACAACAGTACATTTCGTCTACTCTCTTATGCCTTAAACATCGTTATAACGACCTAAGCTTTTCATAAAACCCCATTTTGAACACTGCGGTGAGAAAAACGAAGAGGAAGTAATTCCTCGGGTTTTGTAAAATTTTGATCATTTTGAAAGAAAGAGAGGCCTGCTAAGCTTTTAATGAATGAAATTATGCTTGTCGGCGTGAGTACTGAGAAGGATCCTGGTCCGATCCAGACTGGTTCCACACTATCTTCAGCGCGAATGATTTGTCACTTTCGTAAAAACTTTCAAAAATGAAATGTTTCGTGCAGTCTTGCGAAGACCTGTGTGGAATCGCTCTTGAGATTATGCAGCCCAGGATCGCTCCCAGCCTCAAGATTCAATTTATCTGTTGCAAACTGGAACCCGTTCAAAAATGTTCCACAGCGCCATGAAATGCCTGCGTGGCCCATTTTGAAACAGCCCTTGAGCAAGAGGCATCAAAGTCAGATCAAGGAGATCAGATCCCACCAAGCAAGGCTCGTGAAGCAACCGTGATGAACTTTTCTGCAAATCAACACAACAGTCATTCTCCTGGATACAGAAAGACCTCAATCTCAAAACCATTTGGCATGGGCTTGCTACACTTTTTACCCTTTGAGAGGCTCGCTGGGCCGAAAACCCGGAAGGGCGGCCCAGGCAAAAGTTAGAGCAAAGAAAAAGAGAAGAAAAAAGAAAAAAAGAAGCAAAAAAGAAAAAAGAAAAGAACAAAGAATAGCAAAAGAAAAGAAAAAGAAAGAAAAAGAAGAATATAGCTCGCAAGGTCGAAAACCCGCATCGGGCACCTTGGCAAAAGTTAGAGCCTAAACAGTGAAGGTTAAAATACCCGAGTGTACCTTAACCGGAACTACGTAAGGCTTGATTCCCGTGTTTGGGATACGTAGGCAACTTCATCTTGAAGTCTAGCCCCCAACGCTTCCATAGCGACTCAGTCCATGCCATGGTTTTGATCACTTTTGCCTCCTCCGAATCCAATGTCTCGATTGCAGCGACCTGGAACTACGTGATTAACTTCCTCTTGAAATCCAAACCACCAACACCTTCTAGGTGACTGTGTCCATATATTGATTCAAATCGTCTTCATCTCCTCCACGTTTGAGGATCCGATCGTTGTCAACAAGGACTAGCTTACAACGTGCCGTGGCATCATCCAAATAAGGGGCAACTTTCCGTTGCCGTACAATGCCATAAGTTGCCCTAAGTTACCGTCCAAACCAGGGGCAACTTTCCGTTGCCTTATCCCGCTTTAAGCCAGGGGCAATTTTCCATTGCCTCCGATCCAAGATTGCATATTTCGAGGGTAAGTTCCGCACTCGTTGAGCGTTGATTGTTTGCAAAAATAGTTTTTGAAAATTTTCACTGAGGTTGACTTATTTTCTCGAAAACTATTTCTCATTTTCCAAAATTGGACCATGTTTGGACCCCGAAAAGGAGAATTTTCAGTGCTCACAGCCTGATTCGCATGATTTTCAAATCAAAAATCGAATAAGTGTGTTAATCCGACTCTCATTCTAGATCAAAACTGTTTTAGAAAACAAAAAATGGTCAAAGTGACGAACTAGGGGCACAATTGAGTCAGGTCTTCTGTCTTTCCCCCGCCAACATACTCGCCGGAAAGGCGCTCTATTCACCAGAAGGAATAGCCGTGAGCTAACAGTGTTGGGCGTGAACCCACAACCTCTCGTTTACCTATCAACCACTCTGGGGAGGGATGAAAAATGAGAGAATAAAGAATAGAGAGGAGTAAGTTGAGAGAAAAGTGAGAAAACGGTTTTGAGAGAAAAATCAAGCATGAGGGTCGAGTGATGTGAGTATCACAAATCAGAAAGGGTGGGAATAATATCTGGAGGAATTGGCTCCTCGAGATTTGAGGTCTTTTTGTAAACATGTCCGTGTGTCGTGTCTTTTGATCTGTCGGTCTCGATTCTAGTTTTGAGTCTTTTTCGAGTATGTTTCGTTATGATAGGTCGCGTGCCTCTTGTTTCTTAGTTTGAGTCTGCCTCGCTGTGTTCTGTGGTAGGCTTGACACCCCGGTTGAAAATCCTTCCTTATGTCAAAAAATCAGTCGTGCTCGGAATGCTGTGCTATTCTCCACATTCATACGAAGCAAGAGAAGAACATAAAATTTGCGACATCTGAGTGTGTTTCAACTACAACCGTGTTACTTTTGTGATCCGTCTTGTCAGATTGGGTTATTTGTTCAGGGTTTGCTGTGTGCAGAATGAACCAAGTGTTGTGTTATGGGCTGTATGCAGATCAATCCCCAGTAGAGTATGGGCTATATTACTCAGTTTGAGTAGTGGTTTTTATGAGTTATTTGCTGTTAGTTGGTTGGTTATCCGATTATCATCTATTAGTTAGTTGGTTATCCGATTATCATAGTGCAAGTGCTCAAATTACAAGTATTCACTTTTCAGACAACAGATCAATGTCATTTACATTTGAGGTGTAATATGATGCAATACAGTGCAAGGTATGAAATATACACGAATGTAAACACTTTTTCAGACAAAAAGTTTGTTTCATTTCATATCATCTTTTCAAGTACATAAGTTTTGGGAAAACAAAATCTGCCTGCGGCAGTACAAAGTACCCTAACTACTAAACAAAAGGGGAAAATGAAAAAAAAGGGGGAAAAGAAAAAAAGAAAACAGTAAAATCTGTATCACATGTCAAAAACCGGCTCCGGGGCCATCAAGCTATCCTAGTCCTCTTCCTGGACGAGGGTCCAGGAGCGTCATCACCAGGGGCACCACCAGGGGCATCGCCGTCTGAGCTCGAGTCCGAGCCATCACCGGTCTCCTCCGCCTCTAACTCTGCCTCAGGCTCGTCATCCGGAAATGGGGCCCGCGAGCTACTCCCGATATGAGTGCGCCCTCCTCCGGTGCGGGGATACACTCTGCCATCCCGGGTAGAAATGGGAGGTCCAGCCGAAGCACCACCCACCGGAGCGCCACCCACCGGAGGAATCGGGAAGGGAGGCTGAAAAGCAAGAAAGGCAAATACATCAGAATGCTGTAAGCAGTAAATCAGTGCAGAATGCAGTATATGAGTATAGTCTGTGAATGCTGTGAGCAGTTTATCAGTGCAGAATGCAGAGTATGAGTATAGTCTGCGTATGCCATGAGCAGTTTATCAGTGCAGAATGCAGAGTATGAGTATAGTCTGTGTATGGCGTGAGCAATTTATCAGTGCAAAATGCAGTGTATGAGTATAGTTTGTGTATGCCGTGATCAGTTTATCAGTGCAGAATGCAATGTATGAGTATAGTTTGTGAATGCTGTGAGCAGTGAATCAGTGTAGAATATAGTGTGTGAGTACAGTGTATCGGATGCCGTGAGCAGTTCATCAGATGTTACGTTATGCATCGGATTATGTAAAGCAGTTTGTATATGGTTTGAGGCTGTGGTTAGGAAGAACATACCGGAATGCTGTAGAGGGCTAGGAGGTCGAACGTCCGCTGTAGCATCCCCATCATGGAGGCATTCATCTCCAATGACTGCCCGGTGTACCCAGAAGACGCCTGCAAAAGTATCAGATGCATCAATATTCTGTGGAATATCAAATAAATTGAAATGAAATGGCTGTACAAAAATGCAATAATACATACCGGAGGCAAGTCAGGGACACCGACAAGCTCATGGTCAGCCGGTGGAGGAGCAAAGGGGATCTGGTAGGTCGCACCATCCTACCCTCGGAAAGTCAGTGAAACAGGCAGAATAGGCCAACCGGACGCTCGCCCCCGCTGGACTCCGCCCCTGCCACGGACTCGGGCCCTCCTCGACGCTCCCCCTCCAACCCCCGCTCTCGCTCCAGCCGCTGGCGCCGCAGGTCTCTCTCTCTCTCTCTGCTCGGTGGCCGCCGCTCAGACGTCGCATGATGAAGGTCCGGACGGACTCTGAGTAATCGCCTTCGCCTCGGAAGTCGTATGCCTCCTAGCCGATGGTGTAGTCTGCCATCACCTCGGCAGTGAACCTCTTCGTATCCCGTATGTGCTCGGGAGGATGCACCGGGACTATCTGCTCAGGTAAGCCTAAGGTCTAGCGCAAGAAACGCTCACTCAGGTACCAAGCCCGGCCACCGCCCTCGGCGTAATCCGTAACGAGAGGTCTCGTAAGACCGAACCGATCCCTCATCATCGCTGGCAGTGGAGCCCACGGCCGCCAGGTGATCTGAAATTGAAATACAATTTGTTACCTACTGATATTGTAAATATACAGTGGAAAGTCGAAGCTTAAATGAACTGCAAATAAAACATACCTCGACAGCGGTGATGGTGTCGAAGTAGCGGCGGAAGAAGCTGAATGTCTCCCGCGGCCTCCGGGCGCATCTCCCGTCAAAGCAGTGTGAGAAGGGGACGACCAGAGGGGTCTCTGCGTCGGGTACAGGAGCGAGCCTAGGAAAGTAGGCATAAACCCACAGCTGCAAGATAAATACCAGTGCATTTATCAGATAAAGCAGAATACAGAATAGAAGGCAGAAACTGTGTGAGTAGTGTTGTGCAGTGTATTGTGCAGAGTGTACAGTGTGAGCAGTGTACAGTCAGTGTAAAGCAGGGTATGTGTGTGCCGTGTGTACAGTATACAGCAAGTGTAAAGCAGACTACAGTGTGTGCAGTGTGCAGAGTACAGAAAATAAAGAACGGAAATGAAAGGCAGAAAAAAGAAATGTACCTCCCAAGCACGCCAGTAACCCCCGAGCAACTGTCCACTGCCGCGGGAGGCTGAGCTCATATATCCATAAAGGGTGGCCAGAGCGGCGCCACCCCAGTCATAATGCAGAATGTCTCTGACATCCACCAGTGCGCTGAGAAGGCAGAGAGGCACTGTGTTCGCCCGGTCGGCGAAGATAGTCGTCCCGAATAGGAACATGAGGAAGCCGCGTGCATATCTCTCCACGGCCTCTGGGGTCATCGGGGCTGCATCAACGAGGAGGGGCTGGACCCGGAACTGCACCTCGAACCAGGAGTACCGGACGAAGCCAGGGCGCGCGAGAGGCGGTGCCGCGCCAAGCAAGTAGACCTGAGCTGCGGTCCACTCATCCATGTCAGTGTCAAAGGGGATCGGATCACCCCCTACCCCGATGCCGGTGAGCATCGAGAAATCATAAGGGGTCATCGTCATGTCCCCGGTCGCAGACAAGTGAAACGAATCGGTGGTGTCCCACCACCTCTCCACCAGGGCGGCAAGAAGAGGTCTGCATGTCGTGAGCTGGAAAAGTCCTCGCAAAAGCGGCTTTGGTCTCTGATGCGACGAATCGCTAAGAAGCTCAGTGTACCACTCGCGAGCAACGGTATTCCCATACCTGCGGATGGTATGGGAATCTCCATGTTTTCAAACAAATAGTTATGAAGCAATATAAAATGTACAGTTTTGAAGAAACAGTCAAAATCAGTACAAATTTGGCATACGTGCAAGTTTATCAGATTCAAACAGATACCGGGTGCCAGTGTGCTTATAGTGAACTACAACGTGTGATGCGTCAACGTGTTTGAGTGATTCAATGCAAATTTGGCATGCGTGCAAGTTTATCAGATTCAAACAGATACCGGGTGCCGGTGTGCTTACAGTGAACTACAACGTGTGATGCGTCAGTGTATTTGTGTGGCTCGGTGCAAATGTGGCATGTGTGCATATTTTCAGATTCAAACAGTTATCGGGTGTCAGTGTTTGCAGTGAAATACGGTGTGTGCCGTGGTTTGAGTGGTTCAAGGCTAGTGCAGTGTGTGCGCGTGTGAGTCTTATACAGATAATCAGTTGCAAACGCCTTTGTAATCAACTACAATGTGCAGTATATCAGTATATCGGAACTAAGCAGTTAAAGAATGCAGCCAGTTATGATAATCGGCAGTTAAACATTCTACATCGCGGAAAGTAAAGCAGAGAAAGAAAGTTACCTCGGAAGCACCGGAGGAAAGGTGGGAGACAGGCTCGCGTAGCAGCAGCTCAGGATCCAATGCCATGTCAAAGCTCCTGAACTGGCGTAGTCCGTCGGGTGGTAGAACGTGAATCGTTGGCCGGTAGGTCGCCGGGTTGAATGGGCGCTCGCTCAATGGGAGGAACTCGACCTCGGGATCCATCTCGTGATCCGAGGGAGTCCCGCCGCGTGGAACGTCGTCGGCCATATCGAGAATGACGGGAAAACGGCCGAGGAAGGAAAATAGGCTCGGAATACGAAGAGTCAACTCGAAAGTCAACCCCCGGGAGGGTGGAAAATGGCCGGAAAGGTCGGGATGGGAAAAGGGTATGGAAATGAAGAGGAAATCGAGGGGCACAAGTCCCGAAAAGGGGAAAATGGCAAAGGGAGCACCGAAATGAAATTTCAATCGGTCGAAAATGTCCGAAATGCGATGAACTTCGCGAATCGAACGACGGAAAATGCGCGAAAACACAAAGAAATGAGCAAATGAGGAGAGAAAAAAGGCTCTAGAGAGAGAGAGATGGTTTTCGGCAGAAGGGAAATAAGAAAATAGGGTTTAAAAACCCTATTTTCAAACACCCGAGGTGAAAAGTCGAATCTGCCCCGACTCAACAACTTTTTGCCGGTCGGCAACATTTTGTGGCGGCCGGCAGAATATTGTGCTGATGGAATTTATTTTTAGCCAGTGGACAGCCGGTGGCCTCCTAGCCCAGCCGGTGATGTTCCCACAACCTTGTTTAGGCAATATGGGTGGTTTTTGGTCTTCATAGCTCAAGAAAGTGCAGAAAAGTGTATCTCCGACGCTCAACCGGCCTCCGTTTTGACCTCGGACCGTGTCTTCTGTGCGTGGCACTCAAATTCATGCAATGTTGTGTCCTTTTGTACCCTTTTGTCTTTTACAAGATTCAAAAGTTGCCTCGTGTGCGTTGCACGCTTTCATCGCACTACTTTGGTGCATTACATCGTGCCGTCATGCGCCTCACAGTTGCATTGTTATGCACGTATTACACGCGTTGTAACACGCACCCCTTGCATTGTCATGCACATCTCGTATGCATTGTCATTGCATTTTTATTATAAGCATTGTCATGTGTTTCAAATACATACGTCGCCTCGCGCATCGTTCGCGTTGTTATACACTCCCTTACCATGCATCGTCGTGTATTCCGAAACACGTGCGTTGTTATGCATTTAAGTCCATTTGCATTGTCTTGCATTGGCATGCGTGTCTCATTTGTTACATTTTACACTCCATGTGGCGTGCGTGTCACACTTACATCATGTTACCTTTCGGGTAGCATGCGTGTCACATTAGCCTCATTCCCATTGGCATGTGCGCCTCATTGGCACAGGCACGTATGCCTCATTCCCATTGGCACACGTCCCCCATTTGCATTGGCATGCGTGTCTCATTTGCATTGGCATGCGTGTCTCATTTACATTCGCATGCGTGTCTCATTTGCAGTATCTTGCATTCCTTTTGTGACTCGCGTGGTCTCGCTTGTCACGTGCTTTTGTCTTTCCTCTCTCGCGTGTACTACGCTGAGAGGCTTTTGTCTTTCCTCTATCGCGTGTACTACGCTGAGAGGCCTTTTGTCTTTCCCCTCTCGCGTGTACTATGCCGAGAGGTTTCTTTTTTGCTTTGTTTTTTCCTCTCCTGCGTACGATACGCTGAGAGATGTTGTGGTTGAGACTCCGGGTGTTCTCGGTAGTCGCTTTTAGCCTTCTCTGTGTAAGGCACCGTGAGAATTGCTTAATTCTCTTAATCCTTTCTGCATGAGATGTAGTTTGGTTCATATTTGCTTGCTTGCACGACATTCACTTAAAATGTCCCATATGTCATGCATCATTGTAAATATCGCATATGTCATGCATCATTGTAAATATTGCATATGTCATGCATCATTGTAAATATCGCATATGTCTTGCATCATTGTAAATATTGCATATGTCATGCATTTCAAAAAATCCAAAAAAAAAAAAAAACCATGCATATGTCATGCATTTCGTTGTAATATAGTGCATATGTCATGCATTTTCTGTAAACATCCATCTATATTGCATTATAGTTGCATGCACCCACTACATTATCCACTCGCATTGTCGTGCATTCTTCACTTGCATTGGCGCGCATGTTTCGCTTCCACTCGCATTGACATGCATTATTCACGTGCGTTGACGCGCATGTTTCGATTCCACCCGCATTGTCATGCATTCTTCACATACGTTGACGCGCATGTTTCGCCTTCACTTATCCATTGTATTCATCTCCATTGCATTGTAATTGTATACATCTACTGCATCATCTTCCATCTATGGCTCGCGCCTTTCCTTGTTGAGCTTGGTCTAGTATGTGCCCTTACTTTTCACGTTGAAGCACAGTTCTGCATGTGTACGCGCCTATTCCTTGATGAACTTGGTTTGAGGGTAGTGGCACCTTTTCTGTGTTAGACATGGCTTGTATGTATACATGCCTTTCCTAGGCAAAATACAGTTTTGGCTACACGCCATATCCATTTATATTACATTGTAGTGTAAGTTTTGCATCCGGCATTAGGATCGTTGTTCTTTCCCTAGCGGGTTGTCACCCCACTTATGTCATTCCACCCAATACTTGTTCTTGTGTCCGTCTGCATCACTCATAGTTCAGACATCATTCTATGGTAGACGGACTCGTTACTTCCATCAACCTATTTGACATACGTGTGGTTTCTAACCGCTCGTGATCGAATCGTGATTCAATTGCTCTGCATGTAGTTTGCATTGTTTCAATTGCATTGCATTATTTCAATTGCATTGCATTATCATTTGCATTGTTTACACTTAGTTTTGTATATAGTGTGTATCATTTTGCATTCATCATTGCATTGTTATGCATATTGCTAACAACATTATACCTGTTAAGTTTGCTTTCTTTGCAAGCACGATATTGTATGTACGGTTCATTTGAGGCCGGTGCAACCGGACGAGCCGCACAGGTATTGTATCCTCCGAGTGAGACGTATTGAGAATTGCATAATTCTCTTACATCCTTTCTGCATTGTAGTGTAGTCTGGCGTATGCTAGCTTATAACTGTCGCATGTGTGCTTCATTACAGCTCTCTTTGCATGATTATAAGTTATGCTCGGCTTCTTGCATTTTCAGTTGCATTTTGCCCCTGCCTTCGGGCGCATACCTTGTTTGTCTTGCATGTTTGTCCAAGTCTTCGGCCTTGTCAAAAATGGGTCGTCTCTGGGCTTTGACATTCACTCCCGTCATTGTTATGACTTCCGAGTTCTGTCAAAGAGGGGCAACTGTAGACACCCCATTTTTGACCGTCCTCAAGACTTGGACGTCACCGTTTGAACACTCGGTGATTATCCATGTTTGTGTTTGTTTGGAGTTCCCGGAGTTCTCGGCTACGCGCCTTGTCTTAGGATCTCCGAACTCGACTATTTTGTGTCTGGTTTTGCACCAAACACTTGTGTTTTGCCTTGGAGGGGCAGGGAATGCCTTGTGAGGCATCCCCACACACCACCGGCACTAGCTAGAGGCCACCGGCTGCTTTTTGTTGCCACCGGCAATATATATTGCCGGCCGGCACTCTTTGTTGCTGGTCGGCAGTCATTTTTGTCAAAATGACATTTTGGCTAACCGGTTACTGTTCAACTACTTTTTCAGATATTTTAAGGCAGCTGTCTTGCATTGACTTCCCCTCCATACACGTGTATGGAGGGATGGACCTCTTGTTTGCTTACTAGTCAAGCATTACAAGATTGCCTCTTATAAGAAGAGGCCTTCTCTCCCTTGTTTTAGGGTTAGACATTTTAGAGAGGGAATAACTCAGAGAGAGCTCTGGTTTTAGGTTAGGGTTTGTGTATCTATCCTATATCTCTCTCTCTCTCTCCCTTAAGCTTAGTGTGTGTGTTTTGTCTTACTATTGCACATAAGCACCTAGTGCTTCACCTTCCATTGGCTACTGAGGTTCCAAGGGCTTGTTCCTGCTATTTTTGATTGGATTGAAGCTCAAGGAGGCAACAACATCAACATTTGTGAAGGTGGTCAACAAGGGTAAGAAACTAGCCTTTTATTCTCCATTTTTGCATCCTGTTTCTACCTATCTTAGAGCTGTTTTTGTGCTTAGTGTTCAATACAAAAAAGTTCTGTTTTTAGGTCCTCTTGACAGTTTATTAAGAGTGTTTTGTGCTTTGGGGAAGTTTGACCCCTCTTAGGCCTTGTAAGGCCCTTGTTTTGTGCCATTTTGGTGAGTTTCGAGACTTTGGTGTTTGGGCCTCTTCACCACTGAAATCTTGAGGGATTTCAGTGGTGGGGATGGTGCCTTGAAGTCTCCAAAAGGGGAGGGCCCCCCCCTCTCCTTGTTGTCCTTGAAAGGGACCATTTTTGGTCTCTAAAGGAAGCCTTTGTTCAAGTGTGTGTTGATCATGTCTAGGCTGCATTCCATGCTTATTATGCCATAATATAATCATGTTGTGTGTTGGTTTTGGTACTCCATACATGTTTAGTATAGATGCCATGTAATGCCCCTTTGATCCTTTAACATACCTTAGGTTGTTAGCCTTTGTTTAAGCATGATTTAGGCTTAGACTTATGAATGTTTTGTGCTTCTTTTGCCATGCTTTAGGTCTGTCCATAGTTGTTTGGATTGATTTTGGCATGCTTAGTATAGCTCCTTTGCATTTGTAGCTTGTTAGGCTTATATACCTCAAGTATGTGAATGTGTAGCATGTGTTGCTTGCATCATTTTGGTGGTTTGGAACCACCCAACATGTAATTTCAGTCCCTTTGGCATGCTTATATGCTTGCCGTAGTTGCCTCTTTATTGCTTTGAGAGCATGTGTTGCATGCCTTATGTTTTGACCATTATGCATGCCTTTGAATTCAAACCATTTAGATGCCATCTAAGTGGTCCTTTGGGCTTGATTTTCTGTGCTAAAACTCTGATTTTAGTTGCTTAAGTCTTTCCATGTTAAGCCTTGTCAAGTGTAGTTCAATGCCCTTTGACTAGCCTTGAGCACTTGGGCCATACTTGCATGCTTATGCTTGTCTCATTTGGGTTGGTTTGGCACCATATTCTAACATGATTTTTAGAGCTTATATTGCATGCTAATTGTCCATGTTTAACTTCTTTTAAGTGTGCTTAAAGGTTGTTTGTTCAATGTTTAAGTTGGTTCCTTAGCATGTGCATGAGTGTATATGTGTTTGACCCTCATATTTTAACATTTTGGCTACTGATTTTAGGCCTATTTGGAGCTGCCTAAGTCATGTTTAAGACCATCATTTGCTTGCTTGCATGCTTACCTCATGTTTTCTTGTATGCTTGCATTGTTTGTTTACACGCTCATGTTGCATCCCTAGCTAACATGATTAGGTTGCAGTGCATCTTGCATGCATGCCTTGTCCCTTGATTTGGTGATGAGGATTGGGCTCTTTGATTGTTTAGTTTGCAATTCATTTGACATGAAAATTGCACACTTGATTCTTTGGGCCATCATGCATGAAAATGTGTGATTGGTGGCCCGAGAATCGAGACACATCCTCATTTGAGTCACAAACATGATAAGGAATGTGTTTCGTGCATACATTGCTTGAATTGAGCTGCCATGCAAGATTCTGCCCTTTGCTGCTGTGAGTTGCAGGTTTTGCAGGAATTAATTGCCGACCGGCAGTATTTAGTGCCGACTGGCAGTCAATCAATGGCCGGTGGATATGTTATGTGCCGATGGGCCACATCCTAGTGCCGGTGGTCATTTCCTCCAGCCGGTGGGATCATCCAGTGTCCAGAGAGGCATCCTTGAGGCTTTGGCAGTTTTCAGAGGAGCAAAGCAGGGAAAATAGAGGCAGGCTAGGCATGGCAGTGCAATTCCGAGCGAAATCCGAGCGCGCATGCATTGAGCCCTCGCCCGAGGCGGTTTACTGTTTTCTTAGATTAATTAATTTGTTAATTTAATTAATTTGTAATATTTAATTAGCTTGCGTAGTTAATTAATCTGTATATTCTTTCGGTCCCTCCGAGCGAGGGCAAATCTGTAATAAGTGTGGGTGAGTGGTGTGTATGTCTTCCAACCCCCACTTCTTTCTTCCCTTTTATTTACTTGCTTATGATGGTAGATTAGGGCACGTTTATTTTTAGCATACCTTATGCAATGCATGCGTGCATCTATGCATTTGTTGACATGCACCAGGCTCGGGACATCATACAAACTGCATTGTATCTTCAAATCTAACTTGAATACGTGCTATTTGTAGCATTCCATATGCCATGCTTAGGACAGCTGAGCCTGTTTAGATTGCACCATTGCTTGTGTTGCATTAGTCACTCTAACATGAACTAGGACATGCATGTTTGCTAACTGGTTTCTGTTTTGGCACGGAGTACAATGTGAGTATTTATGCTTTAGCATCTCGCATGCGTGTGAATGTTAACATAACGGCATAATTACCATGTGGCTAAATGCTTATATGAGATAAACTGTTTGAATGCCTGTGGGTGGAGGTTGGATTTCTTGAGTTGGAAAAACTCGTTGAAATTCGTGTTTTAGCCTAGTTGCGAGTAGCAAATTCCAAAGCATTTTCAAAACAAACAGATATGCAATGATTATTTCCAAATTAGGCAATCTAGTCTATACTTGTTTGCTGTGCACATAACATAGTAATTCTAGGCTAATAATCAGAATAAGAACGCGTAATGTTTTCAAAATCGGATATCACAGTTAGTAGAGGCCGGTCTTCGGACCGGGCGAAAGGGGGTGCTCATAGCTGACCTTCCCCGATCGTACCCAAGCTCCCGAGCCAAGACCACTTTGGTGATGAACATGTGGCCTTGACCGAGTCGTGGTTTCCTAAATTTCCCATTTTAAAATATTTAGGTGGCGACTCAGATCCGCAAAGCAGTCCATGTTTGGCACTACTTTTCAAAATCTGTTTTTCTTCAAAACGATTTGCCAGAGTTGGACTCTTTGGTTCAGATTACGAACCGCAACAAACAAAAAAACAGGGGAGTCCGAACTGTAGAGTGAGGCCCAAGGGCGCGTCTACAGATGGCCGGCAGCCTCTAGCCGTGGCTGGCAGGCCACCAGAAATTGCAAGCTTGAAGGACTAAGGCTTGGTCCAAAAATGAGGCAACAAGGGTGTAGGGTTTGAAGGGCTCAAAGTTGCGGCGTTCCGCTGAGAACTTCGAGCACTTGGTGAGCAAATACATTCATCATCGGGTGTGCATGTGATGGCGTCCAAGTCGTAATGGTCGCAAAAAATGAGGTGTCTACAATTGTCCCTCTTTGACAGAACTCGGAGTCATGAAATGGCGTGAGTGAATGTCAAAGCCTGAAGACGACCAATTTTGACAAGGCCGTAAGACTTAGACAATCAAACAAGACAGAAATAAATGGTTGCGCCCACGGGTTACCTACATATCCCTTTGCAAGGAATCAAACTAGCGTAGTTCAGGGGTAGAATGCAAATGATACACAATATAACGAAATAATACAGTTGATATGTAGTGCAATGCAATGCAATAATATAATCAAACCACAAGCAGTGCTAAACCACACAAATACCATAAAGGGATGGAGATGCAAAATAAAACTACATTTTATATAGAAAAAAAAATGGTGTAGCTCGACTTTTTGCGTTCGCTTTCGGAACACGAATCGGTCCTACAGTTCGGACTCTACTTGTGGTTCTGAATCTGATTTCACAAATGAAATGTTAAATAGTGAAAACACAAAAAGAGTCCAAATCTAGCAACTCTATTTTGGAAAATCAATGTTTTGAATGAAATGCAAAAAATGGACTACTTTACCAGATTTCAGAGTCGCCACCTAAATATTTTGTTTTGGAAAATTTAGGAAACCCGTTAGTCGTGCCAAAGGCCATTAGTTCGTCATCACCAAAGTGTCTCAGCTCGGGAACTTAGGTATGAGAGCGGAAGGTCATGAATTAAGCACCCCACTCGCTCAATCAAAAATCGGCCTCTACTAATCATGATGTGATTCTTATTTATATTATATGCTCTTGTTGTGTTATTAAACTAACTTTACTATGTGATGCATGCAAGTGTAGACTAATTTTGCAATCATTGGAACACTTGATTCATGTTTGTTTTGAAAATTGTTCCGAATATGTACCACTTGAAAAAGTGATCGCATATGAACATTACTCAAATTGTTCCAATTCAAGGAAATAGCCTTCATCCACAAGCATTCAAGCAGTTTATCAATTAAGCATTTAGCCTCATGGCAAGCATGCTAGACATGACAATAATCACACTCGTACATCATGCTATAGCAAATAAAAGCTTATCTCATACTCTAAGCCAAAAAGAGAAACTAGTTAGAAAAATGCATGATTCCTATGCAACATGACTAATATAACACATGCGATATGCAATTACTAGGCTCGGTTACTAATATGGCATATGGATCAATTTGATAGTATGCAGTCTAAACATGTATTCAAGTAAGTATAAGCAATAACAATGCAGAGTTAGGATAATGAAACGAGCCTCGATGCGTGCAATACAAGTGGATGCAAACATGAAGTATGCTAAATGAAACGTGATGCTCTAAACTAACCACCATAAGCTAGTAAATAAAAGGGAGAAAGACGTGGGGTTGGAAGACATACACAAATTATTACACATTTATCCTCACGCAGGAGAGTTTGAATGTCCGAGTGTCCGAATTTACTACTAATTGCAAGTCCAAATGAATAAGTGAATAAATACTGAGCTATCATTAACTAACTAGCTAATTAAAAATCCGAGGATGCATAACGCTTGTTTGCGCAGCATCCAAAAACTATTCTATCTGCCCAGACTATTCTGTTTCACCTTCAGCCACTGCCCTCTGCTTCTGCACAACACACTGTCTTACCAAACATGGATGCCCGGCCGGGCCTTAGGAAGGTCGGCCGTGCCTCGGTTTCATGCAACTTCATTTTGTGCTCTGAAGTGAAAATAGTGCAGACAGAGTGTTCTGGACTCTGTTTGTCTATCTCACACTTCTCTGTCATAGGAAAGCCTCGAAAGAATGGTAGAATTGTTTCCAAATCCATCAATGAGCAAATTGATTTCTTGATGATTTCGATGTACAATTTGGACAAAAATCAATAAATGAAAAGGATTATAATCACCCCTCCCTCCTATCATAGAGTGAATTCAAAGAGGGAGGTAGAGATGCTTCAAGGTTCATCAAAACATCATGAATTGATGTAAAACAAACCTTGACATAATGAACTCAGCGTAACGTCCAGCCGAACCAAAGCAAGATAACTCATTTTCTTTATATGGGTTGGTTCATTTTAAGCCAAATTCATTAGTCCTTACCATCCTGTAATCCATTAAGTCCAAGATGATGATTATGTCCACTAAAAGGAGAAAAGCATCAAATAGGAAGTAATTCTCAACATGAAAAAGAGATTACGACGTTCACGATGAACCTCCGTAGAGATTAAGCCATTAAGTGCAAAACTCTAGTTCATGTGTTGAATAACCATCAACCATTTGAAACAACTCTCAAATGAAATAAAGGAGTGACAACTTGATTATTAAAATGAGATTATTAAATATGGATATGAGTTTAAGAAAAGCTAGAACAACATGGAAAAAGCTATACAAGTGAACTTATGAGACAACAAATGAACTAATCAAAGCATGAATTAATTAAATAAATTAAAACAGCCCTAAAACATCCCTAAGGTATAAAAAGCAATAGCTAAAACCATGTTAAAAGAGCACAAAAAGATAGGTAAAACAAAGAAATACAAAGCTAGTAAGCAAAGCTAAGGAGGGGTGGCTAACTCCTTCACTTTTGGGACTTCTAAACCATATTTTAGCTTCTGAAAATAGTCCAAAAATAGCCCCAAAACAAAGACAGATAAGTGGGAAACATGAGGATATAAGCTTGGAATAAGGTTCAAAGAAGGGTGGTTAACCCCTTTACCTTTGGTAGCTCTTAAATCACAAGTTTTAGCCCTTGAAAATAGTATAAAAACACAAGAAAAAGATGGACAAAGATTGAAATGAAAGCAAGGGAGAAGGTAGCAAGCTTTTACCTCTTGTAGAGAAGGCGTTCCTGTTGTAAACCAAACTCGATTCCAAAGCACACTCAAGTTTGAGTTATGGTTTTCAATTCTCAATCAAAGTTCCAAGTCCAAGCTCTTGCTATGGTATGTATGGATGATATGAGAGCTCAAAGGTTATTAAAGTATGAAGATGACTTACATTCTTTGATTCTAACCCTTGATATTTTCTAACACTTTGATATTTTCCTTACACATTGATAGTTTCTAACCCCTAAACACAAGTCTGAGGCCTCTTATTTATAGAATTTCGAGCTGCAGATGAAAATATTTGCAAAATTGGACAGCTAGCAGATTGTGGCACAATCTTCTTTGAAAAGTCAAGTGGCCCGGCTGGGCATTGGTTCCTATGGTCGGCTGTCACTGAGGCACGGTAGGGCCTCAATGTAATTCCACTATTTCTCACTTTTAGGTTCAATATAGGTTGGTACAATGTTCAAAACTGAGTTTCTGGGGCAAAAATATAGTGGGTATGGAAGGTTAGGATTGTTTAGAGCTTGAAATTGAATTCTTTGTTGAGAATTCAAACCACTTACACATTGTAACCTTCATCATTGAGTGCTCGGAATAAAGTGCCTAAGTCTTATGAGCGGTCAAAATTGGTGTGTCTATAGTTGTCCCTCTTTGACAGAGCTCAAAATCATTTCATGACGTGAGTGAATGTCAAAGCCCGAAGACAACCCATTTGATGAAGTCGTAAGACTTGGGCAGACAAACAAATATGCAAACAATTGGTTGAACACGAGGGTTGCCTACGTATCTATTTGCAAGCAATCAAACTGCATAGTTCAGGGGCAAAAATGCAAAATGATATGCAGAACATAACTTATGATCATGCAATGAAACAATCAAAATAATGATGTGACATCGAACAAAAGCATAAATTAGAGAAAAACAAATCTAGCCGTGTTTCACACGGAAGGGGACAAAGAAAGTACAAACCAATCCACATTGGATATAAGAAAATACAGGCTTGTCTACGTCTCACGTAGGAAAGGTGAAAAGCTCCATGAGTGATGTGAACACCATGCACACTTGATGTTTTTTTAAACGCAGGAATAACCACCTAACATGTCTCACATGAAAAGAGGGTGGGGTGGTGTGAACAACAGGCGCACTTGCTGTTTTTAATCGAGTAAATCAACAACTTAATGTGTTACACATGAGAGGAGGAAAGGTTGGTGTGAACGCTGGGTGCATCCGACATTTTTAACCGAGGACTCGAGATCGTAACGCATCGTACATGAGAGGAGGAAAGGTGGTGTAAAAAGACAGAGGCACCTACTATTTTTAACGGATTTGCAATCCCAACGCGTCGTACGCGAGAAGAGGAAGTGTGGTGTGAACAGACAGGCGCACCTATTATTTTTAACTGATTTACAATCCTAACGCGTTGCACGCGAAAGGAGGATGGGTGGTGTGAACAGACAGGAGCACATACTATTTTTAACCGATTTGCAATCCTAACGCATCTCACGCGAGAGGATGAGGGGTGGTGTGAACAGACAGGTACACTTGCTATTTTTAACCGATTTGCAATCCTAACGCGTCGCATGCGAAAGGAGGAGAGGTGCCATGAACAGATAGGTGCACCTGCTATTTTTAACCGATTTGCAATCCTAATACGTCGCACGCGAGAGGAGTAGTGGTGTGAATAGATAGGCACACCTGCTGTTTTTAATCGATTTTCAATCCAAATGCGTCGCACACGAGAGGAGGAGCGGAGCAGGGGTGGTGTGAACAGATAGGTGCACTTGCTATTTTTAACTAATTTGTAATCCTAACGTGTTGCATACGAGCGGAGGAGGGGTGGTGTGAACTGACAGGCACCCGCTATTTTTAATCGATTTGCAATCCTAACGCATTGCACATGAGAGGAGGAGGGGCAGCGTGAACAAATAGGTGCACCTGCTGTTTTTAACCGATTTGCAATCCTAACGCGTCGCACGCGAGAGTAGGAGGGGTGGTGTGAATAGATAGGTGCACCTGCTATTTTTAACCGATTTGTAATCCTAACGCATCACACGCGAGAGAAGGATGAATGGTGCACAAGATAGTGTGATGTAAAGTAAAATGCACAAGATAGTGTGAATAAGGTGCACAAGATAATGCGATGCAGTTTGAAATGCACAAGATAGTATGAATAAGGTACATAAGATAGTGCAAATAAAGGTGCATAAGATAGTGCGAACAGGGAAGCACAAGATAGCGTGAATGGGGATGCAGAAGATAGCGCGAACGGGGGCGCACAAGATAGCACGAACAGGGGCGCACAAGATAGTGCGATGCAAAGTTCACGAAACAGTGTGATGAAAGTTAAAATGCACTAGACAATGTGATGCAGGTTAAAATGCACTAGACAGTGCGATGCAGGTTGAAATGCACCAGACAGTGCAATGTACGTGAAATGCACTAGACAGTGCGATGTAAGTTGAAATCCACTAGCCAGTGCGATGTAGGTTGAAATGCACTGGATAGTGTGATGTAGGTTGAAATGCACTAGTCAGTGCGATGTAAGTTGAAATGCACTAGACAGTGCGATATAGGTTGAAATGCACTAGACAATGCAATGGTGCACAAAATAGTGCGATACAAAGTGAATAGGATAGTGTGATACAAAGTGCACAAAACTGCGCGATGCAAGGTGAAATGAACAAGATAGTACGATGCAGGGTGCACAAAACAATGTGATGCAAAATGAAATGCGCAAAATAGTGCGATGATATGTTATATGTTTGGGGAATGCAATAAACAAGCAAAGTGACGCTTTTAGAAAGCACCTCATGGGGCGAGTGGCGATGAACCACTCTATTCTGATAGGGATCTCCCTCTTGTGTTCTTTAAACTCTTACCTTCAACTCACAGTTCAAAGGCCCTCAAATGCTGACAAGGGATAACCTCTGCATGTAGAAGCTACGGATGCTGCTTTTCTTTTTGATCATATTCGCAACTTTCCCTATTCTCCAACAAGGTGACAGACTAGGTTGGTTCAGTATCCAGAATTGAGGCGCATACATGCTACCTTAACCTATGGGGCTACCATACAGATTTCAAGCTGAGGATACACCCCTGGGTATTTAAACCAGACTTTAGTCTCAGAAATTCCAAACCATTATGTTCTAGGCATCGCCATTCAAACTCTAGTTTCCAACGTCGCAGTTGGTCTCCTAGGAACTCATTGCAAACACAGCCAAGGTGCTGTTGACAGGGAATGGTGTTTCGGGATAGCACTTTGATCGCCATTTTGGCTTGAAGCAGGCTTGAGCTTGAGCTTGAGCTTGGGGTAGAGGTACACTCATACTCTGGAGAGAAGACAAAGCCTTAGAAAGTGCATCTGGAATGCAATCTCAGAATTTTCTGAATTTGAAATACACTAAGATGCTCTAAATAGGTCCTTGCTCCAAATAGGTCCTTGTTCCAAATAGGTCCTTGTTCTCACAAGAGTTCGGAACCTATGTAGCTTCAGATAGGTCCTTGTTCTAATGCTTTCTCTTTTGAGTGGGTAAATACCAAATCCTAACATGCTTCACGTGAAAGGAGCGAAGGTAAATTCGAAGTCCAAACACGTCTCACCCAAGTGGAAGAAGGTATAGTAGAAGGATTTCTCTTCTCTCCCCATTTTTTTGTTTTCCTTTTTTGTTTTCAAACAAAAAATCAAAAAGAAAATTTTTATTTGTTTTTATACATACCAAATATCGCATACATATACAGACAAAAGTCACACAGATATGTACAAACAATATACATATAGAATACACACAGATACGTACATACGGTATACATATACATATACAAACAAAAGACACACATATATGTACATACAGTATATATATACATATTCGGGGAATATTCCATTACCGATAAGGAATATTCTATTTGCGGCCGTCAGCAGGAAGATGCCGTTACTGAGAAGGCATATTTCATTTGCTGACGTCAGCGTGCATACGCAAAACATGCAAAAAGAAAGGAAAAATGCAAATGCATGGATACGGGGGTTCGAACCTCTGACCTCATGCTTAGTCTCCAAGTCCTCAACTACTGAGCCAAACCACTGAACCAAACCACTCTTGTGAAAAAATATTCAAACAAATATATATATATATACATACACGAGACATATATACATAAAACCAAAACAAAACAAAAGAAACAGTTGTTCCTATGGGAGTTCGAACTTCTAACCTCAGGCTCAGCCTTTCAATCCTCAATCACTGAGCCAAACAACTGAACCAAGCCACTCTTGTGAGAAAATATTCAAGCAAATATATATAATACAAAGATATGCAATACATATACATATATGTATACAACTCTCCCACCTCTCTCTCTTCCTTTGAAAACCGTGTCTGACACGCGGCCTTACATTTTGCGTTAGCCGGTTGACAAATTGCCTCGGCTCTCTCTCCCTCTTTGTCTTTCTTTGTCGTCTTCTTCTCATTCTCCTCTTCTGTCTCCTTGTTCTTCTTCTTCTCTTCTATCTTCTTCTTCATCATCTCTTCTGTCTCTTTCTTCTTCTTCTCTTCCGTTTACTTCTTCACTATTCTCTTCTTCTTCTCTTCCATCTTCTCATTCATCACTCCTTGAGAGAGACAAATCAGAGAGACAAAACTCAGTCTGCTCTCTGCCATTTCCTTGTGACTCTTTTCTTTTACACCTCTCTTTGCTAACACATGGCCACATTCCGTCCTCTCACTCTCTTTCCAGAACTTAATGATCCCTTAAGCTCCCCTGGGTAGACATTACAACAAAACTGACTTTTTACGACACCACATCAACGACATGCAATAAATGCACGCTGTAGTTTCTCACTTTTACGACTTACTTTTTTTCTACGTCGTAAATACTTTTTGAACCACGGCGTGTCTATTGTGTAGGGCGTGAATGGTAATAACAATGATTTTTTTACGGCTTGCAATGCACGCTGTAAATAATAAAACTTTCTACAACGTGCATATGGCGTGTCATTAATACATCAATTATACATAATACGCATATGCCAGCTGTAAAAAGTATTGCACTTTTCACGACATACACAATACTAATTGTCAAAAATATTACACTTTTTATGACACACAATTATTGTCATGAATGGTATGATAAAAAAAAAAATATAAGCGGCAAATTCTGGTGCCCATCACCAAAAAGAAAATATATTTCAAATTTTTTTTTTCCCCAAAATAACTCTTTGCCTTCTAGTTCGTCTAATCAGATAGGGAACATAGCAAGGGTTTCAATCTCTCTCTCTCTCTCTCTCTCTCTCTCTCTCTCTCTCTCTCTCATGATGAAGGCCGAATCAAACCCTTGTTCGACACAGCAAGATCGTAGAACTGATTTGGGTATTCTTTTTCAATGGGGGTGAAAATTGATTTTTTAGGTTTGATTTGGATGAATGGTGAAGAGAGGGAACCCTAAAACCCCTCATCCCTTAATTACAAATTTCAAATCATCTTCTCTCTCGTCTTCCTCTACATGCTTCTCTCTCTCGTGCTTTCTCTCTCTATAAGTGCTTCTTGTATCAGCCACTTTGTGCGCTGAACCTGTTCGATGAAAGTCCTCTCTAAAAATTCTTTACTATCTATCTAGTTTGGGAGCCTTTTAAAGATGTATGTTGTGAAGAGAGATGGGTATCAAGAGACTGTGCATTTTGACAAGATCATTGCTCGTCTCAAGAAGCTCAAGGGCGTCAGTACCACAGAACCCTATGTCTTTCCCTAATCGCCTGCTTCAATCGCCGCGACTCATTTTCCTCTGCATAGCAAGTCATTCAGCGAATCATAATGTAGTGTTCCTCACTCCCTGATGCAATCTCAGCTGTCGATTATGTAACAAATTGAGGTATGGAGCTTGATCCATCTAGCTATGGTTATCATTAAATTTTGTACAAAAATAATCTGAATTGCAATACATATATCATTGGAATTTTTAGAGTAGTATCATGTATACTGTTTTTGTCTGAAGTTTGGGTGATTTGGCCCTCCTAAGAGATGCACGTTTACTATGCTAGAATTAGCTGAAATAGAATGCCCATTCTAGCTTTGCATTCCCTTTGTTTTCTTGTTATGGCTTATGCAAGTAGGAATAGCCATTTCATTGAAATAACTATTCATTATTTCAATAAAAAATGAGAATACCTATTTTTGTCTCAAAGTTAAAGAATAGGCATTCTATTCCATCAAGGAATAATCTTAAAATAGTGTCTGTTTGCCACTGCCACTGCTGTAGCTACTATCACTGCTATCATGCCACTGCCACCCTATTACCACCACCACCGCAACCACCATCACCAACACCAAACCTTCACCAAAGATAAATTATTTCATTTTGTTAATTCTGTGGATTTTTAGATGATCTACATGGATGTCTAGATGAGTTTTATATATCCTGTATACGAAGATTGTGCCTTCTTTGGTTCCTCTTTTTAATCAAATTTACTTGTTGAAAAATTAGAGATCCATAGAAGATAGATTGTTGGCACAAGTGCATTGTAACTTAAAGTTGCAATGCACAAGATTTTGTTAGTTCTTCTGCCAAGAAAACATTTTAGACGTTTCTCTGAGATAATTTTCAGTAGGTTTTTTTTTTTTTCAAATGTAAATTGTGATAGCATTAGATTGTAAATGCATCGACTCTTCAAATATGGATTACAATTGACAAATATAGGAGGAAGAGAGATAAATTAGTGGAAGGTTCTTCTGCTGCAAGGATACCTACTATGTAGGGGCCTTTCACGGCCTACTGTTATAGGTCGGTCTTAGATGGGATTTAGCATATTGCAATGGTCAGGGTGAGAAATATTTGTGACTTCTAAAATATTATCTATTTCAAACAATTTTTTTATCTCAGTGACGCTCAACTCAACAAGCATAATTTCAGTTACTTTGATTTTGTTTATATTGCAACACATATATTGAGGGTATAGTAATCATTAGTAGACTATTCAAGAGCACTCGTGCTCATGGTTGCTCTTTGCTCAAATTCTTTTGTAAATTGTCTTCTTGTTGCTTGGCCATAAGAGATTCTATTTTTCAAGTTAGGTGATGAAAAAATGTTCCAGTTATGTTTGTAGTAGGCAAAGCTGAGAGCTTATACTTGTGTCAAGTCTAAACAGATTTGGTATTTTCTTTTTGGGTAAATTACACATACCACTTCTAAGATTTATGGAAAATACAGATTCTCCCTTCTAGTTTGAGAAACTACAAATTCCCCTTACCAGAGTTTGTCTTTTAACAAAGTTTATAGAAAAATTAAAATTACCTTACTTTCAAATACCAAAAAAAAAATTACCCTACTACCCTCATTTCCTTCCTGCCTCCTCCACCCAAACCCCTCTCTATACACACAGACTCAGCCACCCTTTCCCGTCACATCCCAACTCTGAAGAGCAAGTGTTTTTGCAATTTTGCTCCTGGTTCTGCTTCTGTGTCACATCTTGTTTTCTACGCCACAATTTCTAACCATCACCTCTGACAATCTTTGGGTATTTTGTATGTTGATTGTTTGCCTAAATATGTGTGTGTTTTGGGTATTTTATTTGTTGATTGTTTACCCAAATATGATTCTAGCTTTCTGTATTGCTTCAGTAGCTGCTTTTGTTTTTCAAATAAACTTTTGAACAGAGAACTGAACTGGCTTTAATTTTTACACATTTTTATGGGTATTTTTTGGTATGTCCATTAGAAAATGTCAACCTCTACTCGAGCACAAACCCTACAACATGATTTTATTTTAAATTTTTTTTAGTATACATTGCAACATGATGATGTGGTAGTGCGGTAAAGGGAGGGAGGTGGCTAAGGTGTTGTTTATTGATAGCATTGTAAGCAGAGGTGTCTATCTTGATTCATTTTTGTTAGATTCTACGGTGATTAGTTATTGGAAATTAAGAGAATTGGAAGAAGCAAAAACCCATTTTGATAGGCTTATTTCAATGAAATCTATTCATTTTAGAGGGGCTTGTAATGCTCTCCTTGAGGAGCTGTATAGTACTTTATTAGGGTCAATGACGCTGGTAGTCTTCTGGGTTATTGGTGTTATAATATGCTGGTTGATGGGTTGTGCCTCAAGGGACATTCAAATGAAGCCATGTATGTGTTTGATATAATTCATGAGAGAGCGATTCCATGTACTGTTCATTTGTACAAGTCATTGATTCATAGTTTTTGTAAGAGAGGATGGGTTGAAGAGGCCGAGTTGCTGAGTATAGAAATAGAGTCTTGAGGTCTTTTTATGGATAAAGTAATGTACAGTACTCTTATTAATCAACAAGAGCAAGAAAATGAAAATAGCCCTAATAAATTGCTCTGTTTTTCTCAATTAATCTAGAAAAAAAAAAAGAAAAGAATATACATTGCTCTCTTTTTCCTAATTAAAATTGGTAACTAGCTGCTTTCTTAGAAACATGATTTGACCGAAGTATATATATTGACCATTATAGTTTTACCATAACAATTAACAACATTATCAGTCAGTTAATTGAAAACATAACAAGTAGATCATCACAATTCCAAAACCCCTCCTAAAACTCAACCCATTTCCACCAAATCCATAACCCCCATCATCTTTTCCTCTCATTGACATGAGAGCTGACAGATCACTGGGAACTACTGCCTATAAAGCTAATTGTTTGTGTATCCTAATTTTGAAGATAATGCAATATGTATCAATGAATTCTAGAATTGAGATGGAAGAAATTGCAAAGTTTCTATACTGTTAGATGGAAGTGTGCTATCCTCCTTTGACTAATGTACTGAAATTTTTGAACTCTCACAGGCACATCTTTAGGTTCCTGAACTGCTTCTCCAGGAGATCAAATCTCTTGACAGCTCATTTGTTGAAGAATTCTGGCAAATCTGGGCAGTACTGTTTAAGTTTTAAGGCTAAAATTTTGGTGAGTTGCCCAAACACACTGACTATTTTTCTTCTTCTTCTTTTTCTTCTTCTTCTTCTTCTTCTTGCATAATATTGTATAGGTAGCTGATTCACTCGAGAAGGGCACTGAACATGAAGACAAATATATGATTAGTGAGAAAGAACTCCTTGTGAATAAGTGACAGTTCTTCACATTGGCATTTATATTGGGACTTACAAATAGCTGGTACTGTTATAGTTTATTAAATGTTGCTGATGGTCTACGTTTGCATTGTAGATTTATTTCAATACCAAAAGACATGGGGACATTTAATTGTGGTGCATTTGTGGCAGGAATAGTAAGGGTGTGTACTACATTACCCTTGTTTTCTCCTAAATGGTTAAAAGTAGTTAAAAGCTCTGAGGAATTTTTTTTTTTTCCTTTGAAGGGTGTTTTGGATGGTGCAGGATTTCTGACTGTGGTTGCTGCACATTTTGTGCCTGCAGAGGGTCAACAATGACCTCAAACAACCATTTTAATAAAATTTACTGAAGAGGTAATAACTAAGAACTGCATTAAATCAATTCTCTCCCTCTTTATCTTCTGCCACCCTACCGATGATCCCTCATTTTTTTTTTTTTTTTGGATTTTATTTTGAACTCTCCTAATTAGTTACCATGGATTATGTTTGCGTCGTTGTAGATTTGTGCATAAACTTTTAGTTGCACAATGAGTTTTTGAGTTTCACTAGTGTCTGTTGGGTTGGATGTTAAAAGCCTAGAACATTTTTTTTTTTTTTTTTTGAAGGAAAAGTAAACTGGAAGACATGCATATACTCAATAGACAATCTAGACAATATTACTAGGTTGATTTCATTCTTCTTGCTATAAGCATACATGACACTGAACTCCCCCTACCAAAAAATAAATATAAAAATAAAAACTTCAACGCCTTAGCTTGCGTCCCTGTAAACCTCATAGAGGTATAAGTTTAATGTTAGTGCTAATCATTATTTGTATGTGTGTGTCATGAACACAGGACTAATGCCTTGTGAACAGTTATTCCATGCAAATGTAAGGTAATTGAATATAAAACTCCATCATATGCCAGAAGGGCTTAACTAAGATAATAGTTGCCTACTACTGCATTTGACCAAGGCCAGTAAAGAACTTCAAAATTCAACTCAAGTAGGCCAAGTCTCAATTACTTGGAGTTTGTTACATGGATATTTTCTCTAACTAGCTTGTTTCCTTCCTGGCCATATGTTCAAATTAATCCAAGACAATCATGTTATTTCTCTTATGTGGGATGAGTATTGGAACACTCCTACGAGTAGCAAGCTTTTAAATTTTATAAAATGAAGCAGAAAAAAGCTCTAATTAGGGTTGAATTCTCTAGTTTATGTGGCCAAAAGCTTGGAAAGAATGTAGAATTTTAGGATAAAAGGTGGTAACCAAAGGGTAAGCTTTGGCATGAAAAGAAATGGTGCAGGGGCTATTCGAATAGGATGTGAACAGTAGCTAGGCTAGTTTTCGGTTTCTTTTGCATGCTTTGGTTGTTAGGTTGAACTTTGAAGGAAGAGTGAAGATAGGCTTGCAAAATAAGGTTGAAAACTTGAAAGGAGTGAACCAGTGGCTGGGCAGATTTTACTGAGGCTTGAAAAGGCCAATAATTGCAAGATAAAAGAAGAAAGGTGGGGGGTATCTAGGAATCACTCCCAGAACTGGGCATCACACCTAATGTTAGAATTGTATCACACTAATTCAAAGAAGCTATAAAAGCTCTAAAGATTCTCTAAAAACTTAACTCTATTAATTAAAAATCATTACCCGACTTTATATAGACTTAAAATGGATCCTAAATCTAAAAAGACTTGGACTTTCTCTTTTGGGAATTAAGATTTTGGCTTCTAAAATCTAATTAAAACCAAATATGACTAATAACTAAGAAACATAACCACTTCTAAGGTGTCATATCCATGTTGGAAACTTCTTCACACATGTTGATTAACATGTCCAAATCTGTCCTTTTTTATAAATAAATAAAAAAATTATTTTTATATGCTTTGGACATCTTCTCAAAGCAACATAAGCAAATGATGCAGAAATTAGTAAGTGCGCATATTTTTCCAAAACTTTTTTCTGGTGTCTTACTAGTTCTGTTTTGTGTATTGCAATTCATCATATTTTAAAAGATAAAACTTGATCATTTCTTAATATGTCAGGAAATATTTTTGTCCATGAGTCATTGGTTTTTGTACTTATGTGAAGTTTCTTTTGTCATGCAGACAGCAAATGCAACAAGGTTAGTTGCTCCAGCTATTGCTGCGGGTTTAGGTACCTTAATATATACATTGGGTACCTCATCACTGTGATAGGAGCAATTGGAATTGTTACAACTGCAGCTGCAACTGTTATAGAAACTGTTGTCGGTAGTTTTAGATAATCTCTTAATAGTTGTCGATATGTTTAGAAAGTTAAATATGCATAGTTTTGGATTGTTTAAACTTTTTGTACAATTTAGAACTTACGGATATAGTTTTCGAATATTTGGAATGTATAGACAATTGTTGAATGTTTATAATTTATAGATACAGTTTCTTTTTGATGTTTCAAATAATATTTTGATCGTTGATTGATGTTTTGTGAAGCTTGTTTGTAATATTTGTTAGATTGTACAAAATTGTTCAAATTGAACCTTTAAAAAAAAAAAAAAAAAAAAAAAAAATTGCATATTCTACGACAGGCATGTGAGCAACCGGTATATCTCCCTGAGGTAAAAAACAGATATCTCAACCCCAACTGCGCACAAGTGAGATAGATAGTGACCGATCCAAGATATTGAACTAATGATCTGCTGATTGGCGTTTTACCTGCCTCGCAAAGGAATCTGGTGCCCTTGAATCTCGACTGACAAAGTCTATTAGCACAAGTCCGATGAACCTCGAGGGATATTGGAGCCCTCTGAAGCTATGGTTTCCTGACTACCTTGCAAGAGAGAAAACATGCAGCGTCTCAGCCCAATTTCGCCAAAACATATATGAGCATAACAGCATGACTGTGCCCTCTACTGAATTCTACCCCAAAATTCTGCCTGTAAACCAATACCCTCAGGTAAACTGAATCCCAAAATACTGAACTGGTGCCCGCAGGCCTGATGCCCAAACTTGCAAACTGATACACGCATTCCTGTAGAGACGCACTCTAAAGCACATAACAGATAAGTGAGAGCCAAAACACCTCTATGTTGGGGTAGGGTTTCCCTATCCTATTTTGTCAGGAGCTAGGGTTTCACTATGCATGCAGCAGTTTCAAACAACCTAACATCGGGTAAGCAACCTGTCCTAGTTTGGAATGGTCACTATGGATTTCGATATACACTAGGTCGAATAGTCAAAAAGGGTGCCCTGGTGAAGCCGGGGTTTGTGTTCCCATACTGGCAGAGCCCGCAACCGATCAGCCTTATGGCATGCTTTGACAAAGTCAAGCCTCCGGCAAACCGCTCAAGAATAGCAGATGGCCAACACGGTGTCCTAGGCGCACCAATGCACATGCAATGTAAAGAAACACATAAGCATAGTTAAAACAAGATATCACGAGTTCGAGTCAAGCTCTCTAAACTCCCCAGCAGAGTCGCCAGTAACTGTAGACGTCCCCGAACGCCCCGGGAGGATGTGTCCCGCCTTGTTCGTTTGTGGGTCTACTACAGTTCAGGACTCAAATTGTCACGGTTCTTAATCTGAACCAAAGAGTCCAAATCTGGCAAATCGTTTTGAGAAAAACAGATTTTTAGAAAAGAAGTGCCAAACATGGACTGCTTTGCCAGATACAGAGTCGCCACCTAAATATTTTATTTTGGGGAAATTTAGGAAACCCTGACTCGTTTGCCTAAGGCCACGTGTCCGTCATCACCAAAGTTGCCTCGGCTCGGGAACTTGGGTACGATTGGGGAAGGTCAGCTATGAGCACCCGGTCTCACCCGATCAAAGATCGGCCTCTACTAACCATGATATCTTGTTTTGAAAACATTATGCGTTCTTATTCTGGTTATTAGCCTAGATTTACTATGTGATGCGCACAACACAAAAGTATAGACTAAGTCGCCTAAATTGGAACAAAACATTTCATGTTTGTTTGTTTGAAAATGATTTGATGGTGCTACTAGTAAGTAGGCTAAGACATGAATTTTGCCACCCTCAAGTGGGCTTAGAAAATATGGTTTTGCAACTCTCAAGTGGGCTTAAAACTCGCATTCAATGCATTGTTCCAATTTAAGTAACCCAACCTTCATCCACAGGCATTCAAGCAGTTATATCACATAAGCAGCTAGCCTCATGGTAATCATGCAGTCATGGAAAACACTCACATGCATGCGTTATGCTAAAGCATAAAAGCTTACCTAGTACTCCAAGCCAAAACAGAAACTAGTTAGTAATCATGTGGATGATCCTAGTTCATGTCAAAATGGCTAATGCAACATATGCAAGATGCAACTACAATAGGCTCGGCTATTCTAAGATGGCATATGATGATGCTACAACTAACACGTATTCAACTTGGAATTGAAATACAATGCAGTTAGTATGATGCGCCGAGCCCGGTGCATGCAAGACAAATGTAAGGATGCACGCATGCATAGCGTAAGGTATGGTAAATTAAATATGCCCTAATACTAACCATCGAAAGTAGGTAAGTAAAAGGGAGAAAGAAGTGGGGATTGGAAGACATGCACACACGCACCCACACTTATTACAAATTCGCCCTCGCTCGGAGGGACAAAAAGAATAATACAAATTAATTAACCTACAAGCTAATTAATTATTACAGACCACCTAATTAATTAAGCAAACTAACTAAGCTAAGAAAGCAGTAAAGGCCTCGGGAAGAGGGTCCAATCTTGTGGCGATGCTTTCGAGTTTGCTCGAAATCAACGCCATGCACAAGTTTGCCTCTGTTTTCCCTGCTCTGCTCCTCTGAAAATTGCACAAGTCCCAGGAAGCACTCTATGGACATTGTGGAACATCACCGGCTAAGACAGAACACCACCGGCCATGTCCAGATGGTCATCGACCATTTGTAAAGCCATCGGCCAACAATGGATGGCAGTCGGCCAACAAAGATAGATGGCCGCCAAAGCTTCCCTCTGAAACCTGTTTTGAGAGCAGCAGAGGGCAAAACATGGCATGGCAATGCATTTCAAGCAAATGTGTGCACCACCACACTCCTTATCATGTTTATGACTCAAAGGAGGATGGCCCTCGATTCTCGGACCATCAATCGCGCATTTCAATGCGTGATGACCCAAGAAACCAAGTTGTGCATTTTGATTTCAAATGAAATGCACATAAAACACCCAATAAATCCTAACCTCTATCATGATCACTCAAGAGGCAAGGAATGCATACTCAATGCAATACAACCTAGGCATGTGAGCTAGATATGCAACATGAGCATGGACACAAGCAATGCATACTAGGCACACAACCTAAGTTAACAAGCATGCTAGGCATGGAATAACTATGCTAATGGCAAGCATACAAGATGCAATTAAAACATGCAAGTATGCAAGACATATGACAATATGCAACATGGTCCAAAACTCAAAGCAAGCCAAGGGGCTTAAACTATGGCTTTACATGCCAAGCCTCAAAGGGCCAAGGGGACTTAAAATAGGTCCAATGTAAGTCTAAACAAGACTAAAGACACACCTAGATGGCATCTAAATGGTCTAAACATGGAAGCACATACAAAGGTCTAATCATGCAGCATAGGACAACAACCTTATAAAGCATTAAAGGAGCATCAAATGCAAGCATACAAGCATGCCATGAGGACTGAAATGACATTATAAGTGATGCCAAATCACTGAAATAGTGCAAGTAAAGCATGCTAGAGGGGTCAACACTCAAGGCCTACAAGGGGGATTACATGGTAGCTATACAAAGAAAATCATGGATGACCCAAACAGCCAAAAATAGTCCTCAATCACACTAAAACATGCATAAAAGCTTCACAAAGCTAAGCCAAAACAAGTAAGCATAGTGGTCTAAATGCTAGATACATGTTAAGGCAATTTCATGGCATTACAAGACAAATATGCAAAGCAAGTATGGTGTGTCCAAACCAATTAAAAACAGTGCTATATCATGGCAAAATAAGCACAAATAACACTTAAGACATGGCCAACATGAACTCAAGAATGGTGCTCACATATGAGGCTAAAATGGCACTTTTTGAAGACAATAAGGAGAGGGGATGACCCTCTCCTTCTTAGGACCTCAAACCACCATCCTCACCACTGAAATCCCTCAAGATTTCAGTGGTGAGGAGGTCCAAACAAGGTGGTCCCGGAGCTCACCAAAAACACACAAAAATGAGGCTAAACAAGGCCTAAGAGGGAGGTAAACGACCCCAAACACAAAAGTGACCTTAATGAAGTATCTTAAACACAAAAAAACATAATTTTTTTATGTTATAGACAAAGCTCAAAACGGCAAGCAAGATAGGCTAAAAGCGTGTGCAAAAAAAGGGAATAAAGAGGGAAAATGAGTTACGTTTGTAGCCCAAAGGGGACAACAGCCTCTTGGTCCAAAAAAATAGTACCTTAGCCTCTGAAAATGGCCTCCAAGCTCCTTAGGTTGATGATGGAGGTGTTAGGCCAAGAGTTGTAGTGTAAATGTGCAAGAACTAGACCCTTTTGAACCCTCTAACCCACACAAATGTAGAGAGAGAGGGAGATATAGAGAGGGAGTGATATATATATCCTATATATCAGATTTTTCTAATCCTTGAAATGGAAGGAGAAGCTCTCCTTATATAGACAAGACAATGGCTCAAAGCTTCTAAGAGAAGCTAACACAAAAGGGGCCAAGCTGCTTGGAGAAGCTAGGAAAACGGGTCAAGCTTCTCTTAGAAGCTTGGAGCGAAAGGGCCAAGCTTCTTGGAGAAGCAAGGCACAAGGATTCAAGCTTCTTGGAGAAGCTAGAGCAAAGGTGCAAAGGGTTCAAGCTTCTTGGAGAAGCTAAACCAAGGGTTCAAAATGTTCAAGCTTCGTCAAGAAGCTAAAACAGGGGTTTGAAAAGGTTCAAGCTTCCTCAAGAAGCTAAAATAGGGGTTCAAAAGGGTCAAGCCTCCCCAAAAAAGGGTCTCGGCCAGAAAAGGAGTCAATCGGCCAAATTAATGGTTGGCCGACCAAATAAAGTGCCGACCGGCCATCACCAATGGCCGGTGGCAAGAAAAGAGGGCCGGTGGCCTCAAGCCATGGCCGGTGAGGTGTGGGGATGTCCAATCAAGCCATTCCCTGCCCTCAGAAGAAAAAATAGAAGTCGAGAGGTCTTGAGGCAAGGCACGCGGCTGAAACCTCCGAGAAGTCAAGACGAACACAAACAGGGATGATTATCGAGTGTTCAAACGATGACGTCCAAGTCTTAAGGACGGTCAAAAATGTGGTGTCTATACACTCTGAAGGCAGAAATGAAAGAGCTGAAACGGCGAGCCACCTCTAAGGCCCGATTCGGAGTACCTTCGTACTTTGCCTTTGATGGTCGGCAAGGAGTTAACTCTCTCGGTAGAAGAACTGAGGTAGGGACTTCAAGGGTCTCTTAAGACAAAACCTTGAACGGACATTTTGTCCACCAAGGGGAAGACTTCCCCTTCTGTGAATTTCCAAAGCCTTAGTTTGATAAGGAAATGAAGACAAGGTATTCGGGGTTCGAGATCTTCTTCGGGCACCAATTACCAGAAGAGGAGGACGAACAAGCAGACTTGAGCCCTAGCACAAATCAATGGGGGACTGCAAGCCTGGACATTGAAGAGGAAGAGTTGTTGAGAAAAGCACTAGCTGGCCTACTACCAAGTTCTACTACTGGAGCTGAGTCTGTCAACTTGGGGGATAGTTTTACCATCTCAATGATTAGGGATACACCGGCAGCGGATTTCACTGGTCTCATCGTGGATGCATCCGAGGCTCCATGCCTAGTTTGGAAGCTTAAGCAAGGCGTCATCAGCAATTCTGGATCAGATAGTTAGTCCGAATCTGGATCCACTGAGTCTGTGAAGTCGGAATCAAATTCGATTTCCTTTGAGTTTGGTACTTCCGTGAGTGGTAACCCGGATACCAAAGTCCTATCCAGGTCGTCTTTTGGCTTTTCTTTTGAGTCCACTATAACTGAAGATTCAGACCGTTTCAATGAGAATGGTGTGAACTTTGCCTACTTTTATGTGCCTTTGGTTTATTGTACTGATCTTGATTTTCAAAATTTTGACTTAAACGAAGAGGAAGAAATTCCTCGGGTTTTGAAAAATTTGGTTGATCATGAGGAGGAGAGGTGTGTTAAGCCATGTACAGATGAAATCGTATCAATTAACGTGGGTACTGAGGAAGATCCTCGCTTGGTCCAGATCGGGTCCACGTTGCCTTTGGAGAAGCGCAAGCGTTTAATCGCTTTATTAAAAAATTTTAAAGATGTTTTTGAGTGGTCCTAAGAAGACATGCCTGGAATCGATCTTGAGATTGTACAGCATCGGATCCCTCTTGACCTTGAGGCCCGGCCAGTTAAGCAGAAGTTGCGTAGAGTTCGTCCCGATTGGCCTTTGAAGATCATGGAAGAAGTTACCAAACATATTGAGGCAGGGTTCTTGCTTGGGTCTGAGTATCCGACGTGATCAGCCAATATTGTTCTAGTTCCGAAGAAGGATGGCAAAATCAGAGTTTATGTTGACTTCAGGGATCTGAATAAGGCCAGTCCAAAGGATGACTTTCCTTTGTCACATATAGACGAGTTGGTAGACTTCACAGCCAGCCACGCGATGTTATCATTCATGGACAGGATTTTCGGGTATAACCAAATTCGGATGGCACCTAAGGATAGGGAGAAGAACATTTTCACTACTCTGTGGGACACCTACTGCTATTGAGTCATGCTGTTTAGGTTAAAGAATGCTGGGGCTACCTATCAGAGGGCGGCAACCACCATTCTACAGGATATGATCCACAAAGAGGTTGAGGTGTACGTGGACGACATGATTGTCCAGTTTATCATCTCTGAAGACAAGTTGTATAAGAGAGAGCATTTGGGAATGCACAAGCTCTGTGTCGAATAAGAGAAGTCGAAGCGACTCGTGGAGGCCACCCATGGAGGGGAGTGTGGAGTATACATGAATGGTGTGATGTTGGCAAGGAAGATCCTCGAACAAGGCTATTATTGGTCGACTATGAAGGACAGTTGTACCAGCTTTGTTCGACGATGCCACAAATGTCAAATCCATGCTAACTGCATGATCATCCCACCGTCAAAGCTCTATAACATGACTTCGTGTAACGACCCCACCACGTATAATGATTAGCACTTAATTAATTAAGAAGATTTGAAATTTAATTGCCAATTATTCTAAATTAATCCGGGATTTATGAAAAATTATGAGATTGATTCATATATGATTCTATTGAGGATTTATTTTGAGATTTGAAATTGAAAACCTAAATGGCACAAGAGAGTATAATTGGTGAATTGAATTATTTTAATTTCGCGCATCGGTGCATGTGGGAGTTTAATTAAATATTCGATTCAGATTTGTGAAATTGCGACTTGATTAATTGGGTCCGGATTGGAGTTGTTTAAGTTATGAAAATTTGGAATTCAGGTTATCATGAATTAAATTTCTTTATGAGGTATTCAATTAAGGTATTCATTGAGTATGTAATTTATTGGTGAAGATTTTGAAGTTTAATATGAAATTGAAAGACCGTAATGATTCAAGAAACTAAAATAGAGAATGGAAATAAATTTAATTTAATATTTGGAGCCTTTTTGGAAGTTGACTAAAAATCTGATTCGGATTGATAAATTTGAATATATTTAATTAGGCTCTAATGGAAGTCAATTAGACTAATTAAATTATGTGGGATTTGAGATTAGTTATAATTAACTAATTTAGTGTTAATCAAAATTTATTAAGATTAATTGATGCTTAATTAAAATAATCTTAGACATAAATTAAATTATGGAACAAACTAGAGTTGTGGGTGCGTGTGTGCAGAGAAATCTGTGTGTGTGCATGTGAGTGTTATGTTGGAGCTCAAAAGAAAGGTGCAAGTGTGTGCACACGTGGGGCCTTGTTAAGAAGTGAAGTGTGTTATATGTGAGTCAAGAAGAAGAGAGAGAGAGAGCTTATTCTTGAGACCATTTTTTGCTGGAAAGAGAGTGAGTTTGAGAGCTCAAGGATGTAGGGAGAGAAACCCACTTTGTGTTGGAAATTGAAGGAAGAAGAAGACTCAAGGGGAAATCATCAATAATCTTTGAAATTAGAGCTTGAGGTATGAAAATTATACTTGATTTATGTAGAATCTTCATATCACACTTGAAATTAAGAAGGTTATGAATCAATCTCATGGATTTTGTAAGAAATTGAGTTAGGTTCATGAGCATGGATAATAAATTTAGAAATTAGTAATTTGAGTGTGATTTTGTAGTCATGCGTGAGATTAAGTAGCATCGTTACATGCATGGGGAAATTTATAAGTTTTAGCACTCTCATCTTGGGTTTAGAAGAATTTGAGATAATCAACCCATGTTTTGAAGAGAATGAGGAAAAGTTTTGTAAACATTAATATTCATGGAAATCTAGAATTAATCTTGAAGATAAATGAAGTTTTGATTTTAAATCTCTAACCCATGCATGTAATGTAATTTAAGAGTGTAACTCAAATTAAACATATTTTGGAATATTTATGATTTAAGGAAATAAGTTTGGATAGTAGTTAGTTTGAATTTGAATTTGGATTTGATATGAGAAAAATTAATAAAAATCTAAATTAGAACAATTTAAGATCTTGATCATGGATTCAGCTTGACTATGTAGAATTGGTTGGATTTTGATAAATGTTTCATGCATGCAAATGATTTTCTAAGGAGTTTATGACTTTAATTTCATGTTTTGAAGGAAAATAGAAAGAGCTTGAAGTTAATTTTATATAATTAAAAAGAAAATAAGAAGTTGGAGTTATGTTCATGATTATGGAAATTAACTTAGGAATTAATTATTTTGGGTTTGATTTTGAATGTCTTCTATGAATTTGAACCTTATTTTTATATGCATGTGATTTGGGGAAATTAAGGAATTAATTCATGAATATGGTTAAGGTTAATCAATATAGAAATAATTATAATTCTTCAATTGAGCTTGGGTTTGGAAACCTTGATATAGATGAAATGTAAATTTACATGCATCATAGATTTCTTGGAATTGATTTCATGTTTTGATGAAATAAGAACTAAGCTTTGGAAAATTATGAATTTATGAACAAATGAGTTCAATTTTTAAATTAAACGAGTTTGATATGATTCGAGTTTATGAGATGGATTTATGTAAATTTAAGATTCAAATCTTGTAACATTGGCCCTTATATTCTTGTTAAAAGCTATATGGTCTTTTGAAATTAATTATATTGGTTTGAACTAAGTTTTAAAGCTCAAACGTAATCTAGAAAAACTCAGAATTCGACATGTCCGCTCCAGCGTGGAGAGTCTCGCTCGAGCGTACCCAGTTTTACTAGACTCCTCGCTCGAGCGCCAAAAGTCTCGCTCGAGCATAATTTGCAAGCAACCAGTACTTTTGCAGATCAAAGGGGTCCGCTCGAACAGAGGGCCTTGCTTTAGAAATTTTCAAAAGATGTTTTATGCTTCGTTTTCCGTTCTCTTTCATTTCAAAGCACTCTTAGGCATGCGTTGAACATTGCAAATGCATTAAAGAACATGAAAGGAGCCTGATAATGTTAAACAAGTTAAAGAATGGAATGAATTGTAATATGACCCAATGTGTTATGAATTATATAGGGTCAAACGTAAGGACGAATCACGCACCAGAACATTGTGAGTAATAACTTAGTAAAGTTATGTTCAACTTTTTTTATTTTTTGTATGATAAATTCTTTCATATCTGTTTTCTGAAATGATATGTTCTGTACAATGAATGATTGTCCCATTTATGACATATATTCGTGGCATCCTTAGCAACATGTGATATCTGTTAGCTGTTACCCGGTATCGAAGGTCCCATTATGGGACTTATTATGTCTGTCATCTGTTACTCCTACCGGAGGCTCCATCATGGAGCTCAGCGTGTATATTCTCTGTTACCCAGTATCGGAGGTTCCATTATGGAACTTATTATGTCTACCATCTGTTACCCGTACCGAAGGCTCCAGCATGGAGCTCAACATGTTTATTCTCTGTTACCCGGATCCGGAGGCGCCTTTATGGAACTGGTTATTCATAACCACCATATGTTCTGCATCTGTTTTGTATCTGTTCTGTTAGCGCTAATGAATGTACCACATATGATTAAGTATGAACTCTGATTTCTATATTTGATTTGAATAAGAATATATATATATGAATCTGTTTATGAATCTGAATTTTGACTTCTGAATCTGGAATGGACATCGTTCATTAAAACCCTTTACTCTGTTATTATTCACTGGGCTCTAGCTCACTGTATTATTTATGTACGTAAGTGATCTGGCGCGTGACCATTCTTAGAGGCATCCGCCTGGAATCTGTTTTTGTCAACCAACCTATGTGCCTCCCATGGAGGTTCCGGATATGTCAAGTGACTATGGCTATGTGATTTAAAGTTTAAGTTTTGTTTTCTTGTTTGGTTAAGCAAGTCTTGTGTATTTGTAAATAGGGCTAAGTCCCTTTTTTTTTCTAATTTGTATAAATATAATGATGTAAGGATGATGTGTATATATGTATATAAAAATTTTAAAATTTTTCTGTCTCATATAAGTTTGCACAGCTCAATGGACGTTGTATATTTGTTATTTGCTTCTGCTAGCCCTAATATTATGTTAATTTGTCTCGGAGACCATCGGTAATCCCAGGATTACTGGCCGGTTACGATGCTAAACCTATAGGGGCGGGTTTGGGTCGTGACACTTTGCCATGGCTTTTCACATTCTGGGGAATTAATGTCATCAAGCGCAGTCTCGGCAAAAGGCTCAAATGGACATGAGTTCATCTTGGTGGCGATCGACTATTTTACTAAGTAGGTGGAAGCTTAGTCTTATTCTATGTTGAAGGCATCACATGTGGCCATGTTCATCAGAAACAACGTCATCTGTAGGTATGGGGTGCCAAATGAGATCATCTTAGACAACGGCTCGCACTTTAATAAGGAGGTGGTGGATTTGCTAGAGAAATACAACGTGGCTTCTCACAAGTCATCAACATACAAACCGTAGACCAACGGAGCTGTTGAAGCTGCAAACAAGAATGTCAAGAAAATCTTACGAAAGATGGTGCAGACCTACAAAGACTGGCCAAATAAACTACCTTTTGCACTCTGGGTTATAGAACATCAATTTGAACATCTACAGGGGCAACCCCCTATTCTTTGGTGTATGGGATGAAAGTTGTTCTGTCGATTGAGATTGAAGTACCATCGCTGAGAATCATAGCCGAGTGTCAGATAACAGAGGTGGATTGGCAGCAGAGCAGGTTCAAAGAATTGATGTTGTTTGACGAAAGGCGATTAAAGGCGTTGTATCACATACAGGGATATCAACACAGAATTACTAGGGCCTTTAATAGGAAAGTCAAATTCAGAAATCTCAAGGAAGGAGACGAAAGGGCGACCTAGGCAAAAGTTAGATCATGAAAAAGTGGAAATAAAGAGAAATCGAGCTCGCAAGGTCGAAAACCCAAAAGGGTGGCTTTGGCAAAAGTTAAAGCACAAAAGGAGAGTGTTAATAGTCGAGTGAACCCGAATTGAACTACGTAAGGCCTGATTCCCATCTTTGGGATATGTAGGCAACTTCATTCCGAGTTCGACCATAACCATCTTCAACTGAACTGTCTTCTCCATTTGTTCGATTGGTCCGTCATTCTCCATCACTTGTTAACTTGGTTGTATTACCTCCATTTGACAGAAAGTCCGGTTAAAGCAGTGATGGTGAATATAGTCATGGGTAGTCACAATCTTTTTGATTTGGCACTGTACATCTTGAGGATTGATTCCATGTGTGTCAGGTAGTGACCGTTTTAGAAAATTGTTTTCAAAAGTTTTAATGGAGCTAGTTTTCTCAAAATTTTACCATTTACAACACAGACCATTCTTTGAACCAAAAAGGAAAGTTTTTAGTACCCACAACTTTAATTCCATGACTTCAACACAAGTACATTCTCCAACTCTCAGGTCAAATCAAAGTTGCTTTTACATCATAAAAACTTGAAAAAAAAAGTCAAAGTAATAAACTAGGGGCACGGATAAGTTGGGTGCCTGTCCTCTACCTCCTGCTCACACTCACAGAAGTCTTCGCAACCAAGGATGGCCCAACATGTGCCTCGTCCTTGAGCCAAGCCAAGCACTCACCAAAAAGGGCATAACTGAAGCTAGCAACAGGGGCCAGAATATCTCTCTTCCTCCAACCAGCAAGGTATTGAGCCACATACGAAGCACAAACCAGAAATGGAGCAGGGTATTCCAACCCCTCATTTGGAAAAGTTTGATTATGCCCAAACTAACGTTTGAACCGAAAGGGGAAGTAGAATACACAATGTGTAAGGCCAATCAACTGTATACCTAGCTGGTGACGCATGCTGTAGCTCATCTTAGTCAAATTAAGCCAGGGGCAATGCCAAGCAGTGTTAGTCGTAGATCTGCTGCACATCCAATCGCCCTATAATACCTCTGAGGAAAACTCCACTAGCCATGCACGAAAGAAGTAGGATCCGGCCGAATACTCGGGGCAAGGGTCCACCACTTTCAGCTTATCCATCAACCACACCTGGGAAGGGATGAAAAATAAGAGATATTAAAGAATAGAGAGATGTATGTTGATAGAAAAGTAAGGAAAGGGCTTTGAGAGAAATGTAGAGAGTGAGTGCCAAGTGATGTGAGCAATCATAAATAAGAAGAAATTATGGGAAAAAAATACCTGAAGAAGCAGTGGACTCCCCGCAAATTGAGTAGTCTCTCGCCGATGGAAAGCATCTAAACCCTTTACGGTCTCAGCCAGTGCCAAACTGATGCAACTCTGACCCTCTTTCAAACATTAGGCCACTTCGGTCAACCTAATGCTAGCTCCACCACAACTAGGGGCAAGTAGGAAGTGTGCAAGTAAACATAAGCAGAGGGCATGTTAACGATAACCTCGCTAGAGAAGGTCACCTCTATCCCTAATGACGGAAAACCACTAAATCAAGCCGGGTATATCCAACTATCCGTCATGAGCCAAGGATCGAGCATCATGTAAAGCAAGCCTACACATTCATTCCAAAGCCCGTACGTGGCCAAAACGGGCTTGAGGCATAATCTACTCATCACACTGGGATTCCATTAAAGCTTGAAACTCTTTAAGAGTTAGACACATTGCTTGTGCTCTAAAGCAAAACATATGTGTAACCAGGTTCCAACATCGAAAAATGGCATGAAGGAATGGAAAACAAAACAAAACATGACTCAGTGGAAAAAGAGTGTTTATGCTAAAACCCCAAAAATTTACCTTTTCCATGCCATCCAAAGTAAGCGTCCACTCTTGGAGCCTCTCGGCAAGAAAGATCTCCATTTTCAAAGAAAACAGCAGTAAAGATGAAGTTTTGTTGAAGAAATGGCAAAATGAGGCTTTTATAGAGGATAAGGTTGTGTGAGTGGCTGATAGCTGTTGGCAACTATCCAGCCACATGCCTTGGCCGGCCGACCACCTTTCCTGGCCGGCCGTCCATTCAGACCAATTATGTGGGCCAAGCAATTGGCAGTAGTGTTATGTTTGGTCGCTTTTTGTTTTTGAGTCTTCTTTTGAGTTTTTTTTTGTTTCTAACAACTGTAATTATATGTGTTTAGGTTGTTTTAGGTTTGTTTTTCCATTATTGAGTTGTATTTCATATTTTCGGTCAGTTGAAGGCTCAATATCTGATTACAAACATCAGCCAAATATAGGCATTTTCAGTTTCAAATTCAGTTCCAATTTTATGTAAGTGAGGTGCCATGCTTGAGATGCAAAACAAAACTCCTTTTATAAATTTGTAGGGTTTTACCCCGATCATAGTTTTTACAAATGAGAATACAAATATTTAACACAAAAGTAATAGTCCTATCTGAAGCTATACAAAGTGCTAAACTACAAAGAAAAAAGACAAGGGCAAAAAGAATACAAAAATCAGAGTCAAGCTCGAGAGGCTCTCTTCCTCCTCTTCCGCGAAGGGGACTCACGGGCATTGTCATCGTCAGCACCGCTATCGTCAGAATGGTAGGACTTAGAGCCAGAGTCAGTGTCATCCTCCCCGCTCCCTAACTCTGAGCCAGCATCATCATCCTCACTTCCAGACTCAGAGCGCCTGCTCATTGTCTCCTTCATACCGCTGGTCTTGGCATTGTCCCCACTTAAAATCGGCTTTGAGGAGGAGGAAGTCTCGTCTTCCTAGGACTCCCCGTTCCAACTCTAAGCACCTCTACCTTTGCCCTGATCTTGAATCATGCCTCTACCATGTCTAGAAGCCTGTCTGCCTCTCCTCCTTGCCACCGGAGGAGGTGCTGCTGGTGCCACAGGTGCGGGTAGAGGTCGAAAGCAAGAAATAGGAAATCAGTACAAAGTAATGCAGGATCAGTATGAATATGGCAAAATAATGCAGAGTAGTACAAAGTATCAATACAATATGAGTCCAAAATCAGTGTAAAGGTGGTAAATCATAACAATATCAGTGCAGATTCAATATAAATATGGCAAATTAGGATAGTATAATGTAGAATCAGTGCAAGTCAGATATGGGAGAAAAGGTAGAATACCTAGTAGCTGTGGAGAGTATGTAATGTCTCTCTCCTCCGTACCATTTGGACCAAAGAGTCGATCAATCCATGAAGGCTGTCCATATACTCTAACGATACATGCAAATGAGTTTGAACATCAGTATACAGAAAAGGGAATGTGAAATGCAAACTGCAAGGCAAAGTGCATACCTGCTGCACATCAGGGTCACTGACGCACCTATGCCCCTCCTCCGGCGGCTCGTCCAGAATATGTTAGGCCATTCCACTTGGCCACCAACATGGGATCGCAGTAGAGATCACTGGCAGACCTGCTACATGAACAGCGGGAGCAGCTACTCCAACACTAGGCTCGGCAGCATGAGCAGCACCTCCAGTAGTGGGTGCGCCTGTAGTGTCTCTTGCACAGGCTCCAGTCAAGGATGGCATCAGATGAGTCTGAATGAAGGTAGCATAATCCCCAACCGCACAAAAGAATTCTGTGTCCTGCCCTGCCATGAACTGTACGATGGCCATGACAGGTAGACCATCGACTATCCTCATAGGTGGTGGAGACAGAACAGGAACAATGGGATCCGGTGATCCCAGGGTTTGACGTACAAATCTCTCCCCGAGATACCAAGTCCTACAGAAAGGACCCTCTAACAGGATCCACATTTGAGAGGTGTCCCAGGACCTGGCATAATCATCCCTCATACTAGTTGGCATCACCGCGCACGGCTACCATGTGATCTATAAATAGAGAATTCACAGTTGTTAGTTATCGTCAATTTTCAGAGTGTGGATCAAAACAATGTAATGTAATGGAATGGGTATAAGTTTCATATTACCTCATGCACCATCACTATGTCAAAGAAGCGGCGGCAGTAGACGAAGGTGGTATTGCCACGATGCAGAGGATGGCACCGGCCATCGTATCGCCGAGAGTAGGGCACAACAGCCTCTACCTCGTCTCGTGAAATCGGGACAAGGGCAGGGTAGTATGTGCAGACCCTGAGCTACAAGGAAAGATCAGTTTGTGAGTCAACAGGCAGAAATAAAGAGAAAGATAAAAAGTGCAAAGCAGAAAGCACAATTCACAAATAGAAATAAATACAGAAAGTGTAAAGTAGAAAGCATAATGAACAAACAAAAGTTGAAATTAAAAGTGCAGTGTATACCTTTAAAGCTCTCCAGTAGCCCCCAATCTTGTTCCCCTTCTTGTAGGAACCGGAGCTCATGTAGCGGTATAGGGTGGTGAGGCCAACACCACCCTAGTCGTAGAACTGGACCTGTGGCAACACCACCAGAGCACTCAGCACGTACAGACCCATGGTATTCCATCTGTTCACAAACAAGATGGTACCAAGAAAGTATATTAGGAAGCCCCACGTGTATTGCTCGATATCTGCCTAAGTCTCTAGATGGCTCTTGTGGAAGTGATCATAGACCCAGTTGTATCTCACCACAGCCGATCTGCCTAGAGGACGTCGTGTGCCAAGTTGATGAATACAAACAGCCTCCCACCGGCCCATATCTATGTCAAAGGGGATCAGATCACCCCCTACCCATAGCCTAGTGATCATGGAAAAATCTATGGCATCATCGTCATCTCCTCGATGGAGGAGAAGTGGAAGGAGTTGGTGGTATCCCACCACATCTCTACCAAGGCACCGAGTAAGGCCCAGCTAGCCATCAGTCACTATAGATACCCCATTTTTGACCGACCTTAAGACTCAGACGTCATCGTTTGAGCACGCGATGATCACGCATGTTTGTGCTCGTTTCGAGCTTTCGAGGCTTTAGGCTGAGCGTCTTGTCTCGGGACCTCTTAACTCTCTTTTTCTTGGTTTGTTTTTGGACCATGCCTTGGTGCCTTTTCTTGGAGGGAGAGAGAGGCCTGTAGGCCACTTTTTGTAGCTGTAGGCTACTTTTCTCTCTTGTAGGCCACTTGCGGTGGCCGGTAGGCTAGTTTCGGGGGCTTTCAGCTGGGCGCCTTGTCTCGGGTCCTCTTGGATCTCTTCCTTTTGGCTTGTTTTTGTGCCATACCTTGTTACTCCTTGCCTAGAGGGAGGGGAGAGGCTGTCGGCCACTTCTGGTGGTTGTAGGCCACTTTTTCCCCCTGTAGGCCACTTGAAGTGGCCTACGGCCTTTTTTCTACTTTTGTAGATATTTTTGGTGCCAGCTGTGCCAGCTGGTGAACACAAAATGCATCCTCCATACACGTGTATGGAGGGATTCAAACAAGCTCTAAGCTTTCCATGGAAGCATGCCCTTGCATTGCTTATATAAGTGGAGCTCTCTCTCCCTTTCCAGAGGTTCAAAATTTTTGGAGAACAAAAATTTACTCTCTATATATATATATATATTGTGCTTGAAATTGGATTTTCTTCACATATTTGCACACAACCTCTTAGCCAAACACTCCTACTTTGTTGCTGAGGTGCTTGAGGGTCTTGTTTGGAGCCTAAAAGCTGGTTTTTAGCTCAAGAAGTTCTTTGTTCTTTGTGCTTCAAAGGTAATCCCTTTATCCTCTTTTAAGCTTATTTTTGTATACGAGCTTAGCCACCTTTGCATGCTATTTTAGGCCTAGCTTTCAACTACAAAAAGCTTTGTTTCTAGGTGCTTAAAATGGTTGTTTAAGGCCTTGTTTGAGTTAGGTGTGGTCTACCCCCTTTCGTGGCTTGTTTCGCTTTGATTTGTGCCATCTCTTAAGGCCTTTGAGATCATCTCTTTTTGGCCTTTTAACCACTGAATTCTAGAGGAATTTCAGTGGTGGAAAGGTAGTTTTGAGGCCCCAAATAAGAGGGGGTCATCCCTTCTCTTTGTGTCTTGATTGCTTGTGTTAGTGGCCTCATACTTGAGCATATTTTTCTAGCATGTGTTGGCTTGATCTCAACCTACTTTTGGTCTTATTTCAGTATGTTGCAGCTATGTTTTGGCTTGGTTGAGTCACCTTATGGATGCTTCATACACTTGTAGTGCAATCCTACTCATAAGCCTAACATGCTTCATGATTTGGCATATTATTCTAGCATGTTTTGGCTTCACTCCAACATGTTTTTGGTGTTATTTTAACATGCTTTAGCTCTAATTTTGGTTGGTGAGGTCACCTCTTGTTTGCTTTTTGTACTTGTAGTGCAATCTCACTCACTAGCCTAGCATGCTTAGTGTTTTGGCCCATCATTCTAGCTTGTTTTGGCTCCATTTCAGCATGCTTTTGGCCTTCATTTAGCATGCTTAAAGCCTGTTCCAAGTGGTCTTGGTCATGTATGGCTTGCCTTGTAGGGCCATAGTGTGATTGGGTTTGCTAGTCTTGTGTTTTGAGACCCCTAGCATGCCTTATTTGTGACATTTGTGTGATATAGCATCATTTGGCATGTAAATTTAGAGCATAAACTTCTGTCATAATCTCATGTTTATCACTCTTTCATGATGTTTAAGAGTTGTGTCTTTATGCCTTGTTTGTGAGCTAATACATGAGCATATCTTTCTTGCCATCTATCATGCGAGCCTAGAATGTTTTTGGTACTGTTTTGACCTGCCTTAGGTCTGTCTAGGGCTAGTTTAGTCCATTGAGCATTGTATTGTATAGTCCTAGTGTTGTGTACCTCACTAGCTTTAATGCTTAAGGATCCTAACATGCTATACTTGCATTATTTGCATGATATGCCATCTTTTGGCATATGATTTCAGCGCCTATATCTCTGCCATACTGTGATAACCCTGTTCCATACCATGCTAATTAGTCTTTATTATGAATGTGATTATGTGTCTGATATGATTTTGTGTGCCATTTATGTGAATATATGTGGTTTTGAATTTCTATCTGTTCACCGTATGAAAATCTGTTTGGCTTTCTGCTTTGGAAATTAAATTGAAGGCATTATCAGCCATAGAAGCCGAAATTGTCTGTGCTATTGTGATTAGCGTAATTTTTAGAGCCTACGGTGAAATTTAATTAAAAATTGATTAGAATCAGATTAATTAGATCAAATTGATGGTGTAGTGCTCAAATTATTTAATATTAATAATTGTGATTAATGGAACTTATATAAAAAAGGGCCACTTTCACTCAATTCCTCTCTTTTGTTCAATTTGGATGATATTAACTCCAAGGAAAGAGAGAGAGGGTCGGCTAGAAAGGGAGAGAGGTAAACAATTGAAGTTTGATCTTGAAGCTTGAATAATTTGCAGACCAACTCAAGAATTAAGCATAAGCTTGGAAGATTAAAGCTTTTAGGTGAGTAATTGATTATGAATTCATGAGTTTAATATTGCAATTTTGTGAATTCAAAGTTGAATGGTGATCAAAAACAATGATTGTGTTGTATTTGATAAATTTGAAGTCAATAGATGCATGCATGAAAGAAATTGCTATGAATTTCCATGTTTGAGCATAATGTGTGTGATCCTTGTTGAATTTTGATTAAAGTCCATGTATTTGATCATCTCTTCACCAACTAAGTTGAGAGTATTGAGTATATCCCACATGCAAGTACAAATCATGGAGGTGTGAGTCTTGAATGTTTGAATTTAGTATGTTGGTGATGAGTTTGGGACAATTTGAGTCATGCATGTAATTGATTCATGAAATTGAGCTTCATAATGTAATGAATTTGGTGTTGGATCATGTTAGTACATGTATATGTGAAGTTTGTGCCATAATATGCAAGATATGTTGATTTGGATGCAAGTTTGAAGCTCAAGAACAATTCTGGATTTTCTAGAATTTGGGATGTCTGCTCGAGCGGGAAAGGCGCTGCTCGAGCGGGAAATACGAGCTCCTAGAACTTTTTGCAGACATGATGTCCGCTCGAGCGGGGAGCTATGTAGAATGACCTTCAGCTCGAGCGTCTGAGTTCACGCTCGAGCGTAAAAATAGGGCAACCAGTACTTTTGCAGACCTAATGAGTACGCTCGAGCGGGAAAGTCCACGCTCGAGCAGGGACCCCTGTTTCTGAAATTTTGTAAATATGTTATGTGTTTCATTTTCCGTTCTCTTTCACTTCTAAGTACTCTTAGGCATGCAGTAAGCATTGTAAATGAGTTAAAAGGATAAGAATGAAGCCTAAAGAGGAATATGTGAATTAAGAACGGATTGAATTGTTTGTGACCCATTGTGTTCATGGAATGTGTAGGGTCGAGCTCCAGGTCAAATCATCCAGCCGATCACTGTGAGTAATATCTTAATAAAGATATCTGAAGTATGTTATTTGTCCAATTACTTACTTCTATGTAAGTCTTATAAGTTTGTTAATTTGAATGAAAGTATGAATGGGCCAAAGGCTAGTTTGACATGAATGAAAGTATGAATGGGCCAAAGGCTAGTTTGACATGAATGAAAGTATGAATGGGCCAAAGGCCAGTTTGAGATGAATGAAAGTATGAATGGGCCGAAGGACAGTTTGACATGAATGAAAGTATGAGTGGGTCAAAGGCCAGTTTGACATGAACGAAAAAATGAATGGGCCAGAGGCTAGTTTGACATGAATGAAAGAATGGATGGGCCAAAGGCCAGTCTGACATGAATGAAAGAATGAATCGGCCGAAGGTCGTTTGACGTGAATGGATTGGGCCTGAGGCCGTTCGATGTGTTTGGAACCGCAGTTACTTGACCTATGTATATATATATATATTAGATAGAAATATGAATTGGGCCCAAGGCCATTTGGTGCATATTGTTCTAAGTACCGTTCTGTAGACAACCCATTTTTGACCGTCCTCAAGACTTGGACGTCACCGTTGGAACGCTCGGTGATTATCCATATTTATGTTCGTTTTGAGTTCCCGGAGGTCCCGACTGCGCGTCGTGCCTCAGGACCTCTCAACCGGCTTGTTCTGTGCTTGGTTTTACACCAAGACTTGTGTGTTTTTGCATTTGAGGGTAGGGGGAGGCTTGTTAGCCATCCCTGAAGCCCACCGGCTGCCCCCACACCACACCGGCACTCCCTTTTGGCCATCGGCACTGTTTTCTCAAACACTTTGGCTGGTCGGCACTGTATGTTGCCGGTCGGGACTTTTTTGTGTCGGTGAGTTTTTTGGCCGGCATGCACCCTTTGAACCCCTGGGACATGGTGCATGCCAGCTGTGCCAGCTGGAATGCACCATCACACTCCCCCGTGCACAGGTGTGACCATTTTGCACCCTTTGCACCCTTGAACCCCCTAAGCTTCTAGAAGCTTGACCCTTTGGCCAAAGCTTCTTGGAGAAGCTTGGCCAGCTGTCTTGGCTTCTCCAAGAAGCCAAGACCCCTTTGCACCCCTTGAACCCTTTTTCTTTTGCTTAGCCACTAAGTCTTAGGCTTGCCTTGGCCTATATAAGCAACCCTTCTCTCCATTTGTTGGAGGTTAGCCATTTCCCAACACAAAACCAGAGCTTATATCTATATATCTCTGATATATATCTATCTATATCTATATCTTCCCTTCCCTCATCCATTGTGTGTGTTTCTTGGCCTAAATAGTGTGTTTTACCTTACTTTTGCATCATTACACACACTATTACACCTAGCTCCAAGATTGAGGGACTTGGAGGGTTGTTTGTTGTGATTTTGGACTGGTTTTGATCATTAGAGGAGGCTGCTGCTGGTTCTTCAAGGAGTCTTCAAGGGTAAGCAAGTTGCTTTAGTTTCCCCAAACTTGCACTAGCTTTCTACCTGTCTTGCTTTGTGTTTTTGGCTTTGTGTTCAACATAAAAAAAGTCTTATATTTTCTTACTTTAGAACCTTCATTAAGGTCACTTGGGGGTTTGAGCACAAACTCACCCTCTTAGGCTTTGTTTTGGCTATTTTAGCCCCTTTTCTTGAAACCTTGTTTAACTTGGTGTTTTTGGTCTTCTCACCACTGAAAACCAGTGGGTTTTCAGTGGTGAGGGAGGTATTTTGGAGTCGTATATAGGGGAGGGACACCCCCCTCCCCCTTGTCTCTCTTTGGTCTTTACTTTGGCTCACATAGTAGCATGCATTTTTAGCCTTACATGCCTTCATTTCAGAGCTTATTTGGGTGTTTTGGATCATATATCATCTCTGTTTTTGGTTGGTTTTGTGGTCCTTAGCATGCTTCTTATACTTGCTTTGTAATGCTCTAGTTTGCCTAGAAATGAGCCATGAGTTTAGGCCATGTTTCTTGCACGTATGAGCCTCACTTCATGAAGATATTAGCATCATTTTGCCATGACTAGAGGCTGTAGGCAACTAATTTTGCCATGTTTGGTATGTTTGACAAAGTTATTTTGCATTAAGGCGTGTTAGTCTTAAGATGTGAGTTCTTAGCATGCATTTGGTTAGGCTATTTTAGTGATTTGGAATCATCTAATATGCTATCTCAGTCCTTATGTCATGCTTATATGCCTCCATGTATCATCTCTCCCATCTTTTGAAATGTTGGTCTCTTATGCTTTAAAGTGAGCATTGTGCATGCTTGTATGTTTAGAGCATTTGGGCTGCCTTGTTGTTGGGTTTTGGGGGCTCATTCCATTTGTTAAAATCTGTTTTTGGTGGTCTAATATATCCCATGAGTGGCCATGTTAATGGTAGCAAGGAGTGCTCCCTTTGCGCCTTAACCTTAGGCCCTTTGACTTGCATGTTTGCATAGGTAATTGGTCATCATTTTGGGCATGTTTTGCCACTGTTTTGGGTTGGTTTGAGGGTTGCCCCATTGTGGTCTAGTCCACCATCACATGCTTGCCTCATGTCTATCGCTTAATTGATTCATTAAGTGTTGTAGTATGTTGGTCTTATTGCTTGATTGGTCCATGTTTTCATGACATTTGCATCTTGTATACTCTAGCATTTTGCATGCTTAACATGGTAGTTGCATGACATTTGGTGTGCTTGCATCCTAATTCCCATGTTGCATCATTTGAGCTATGTTGCATACATGCATTTCATGGCTTGGTTTGGGGTTGTCAAACCAAGCATAAGGGTTGAGGGAAGTTCACACTACAAGTGGTGCAACTTATTTGAATTCTTGGTCCCCAAGGCCCTTGGCCAACACATGATAAGGTCTTGGTTTCATTTGTGTGTTTGCATGCATTTTTACATTAAAATGCAATCTTGGTTCCTTAGGCTATCATGCACCAAGATGCATAGTTGATGGCCCAAGAACCAAGGGTCATGCTTCCTTGAGTCCCATACATGATAGGGAGCATTGACCATGCTTACATTTGCTCTAAAATCCATATCATGCCTTTGCACGATCACGTTCTTTGTCAAAGCCTCTCTGCAGGAATTTTGTGCCGACCGGCACTTTATGGGTAGCCGATAACCTCTCAAGCAGCCGGTGATCATTTTACATGGCCGGTGGCCATTCCATCCAGCCGGTGGTGTACAGAAGCATGCAAGGAAGGTGTTCTGGGACTTTGGCAATTTTTGGAGAGACAAGGCAGTAAGAACAGAAGCAGTAGTGGCATCGTACGGGTTTTCCAGGTGAGTCGGATTCGAGCACGCATCATTTGCGCATCCCGAGGCAGGGCTGAGGCCCCTCTTTTTTTGTTATATACTGAATTTAATTTGATAATTAGAAATTTTTGTAATAATTTATTTATTTTGTATTTGGACTGTACTATTTGGGACTGTATATTCTTTTGGTCCCTCCGAGTGAGGGCGTATTTGTAATAAGGGTGTGTGAGTGTGTGTATGTCTTCCAACCCCATTTCTTTCTTCCCTTTTATTTATCTGCTTATGACGGTAGACTAGGGCATATTTAAATTAGCATAACAGTATGAAAGCATGTTTGCATTCATTCATCTGTTTCGCATGCATCGGGCTCAGCACATCATATAAACTGCATCGTACTTCAATTCCAAATTGGATACGTGATAGTTGTAGCATTTCACATGCCATGTCTAGGATAGCCGAGCCTGCCTAGCTTACATCTTTGCATGTGTTGCATTAGACATTTCAGTATGCTTAGGCCCATGCATGGATTTCTAATAAGCTTCTGTTTTGGCTTGGGGTACTAGGTGAGTTTTTATGCTTTAGCATCCTTGCATGTGTGTGAGCATTGCCATAACAGCATGATTACCATGAGGCTAAGTGCTTATGTGATATAAACTGTTTGAATGCCTGTGGGTGGAGGTTGGATTGCTTGAGTTGGAATAACTCATTGAAATCCGTATTTTAGCCTACTTGCGAGTAGCAATTTCAAAACTGTTTTCCAAACAAACAGATATGCAATGCTTGTTTCCAAATTAGGCAATCTAGTCTATACTTGTTTGCGGTGCGCATCACATAGTAATTCTAGGCTACTAACTGGAATAAGAACACATAACGTTTTCAAAATTGGATATCATGATTAGTAGAGGCCGGTTTTCGGACCGGGCGAGAGGGGGTGCTCATAGCTGACCTTCCCCAATCGTACCCAAGTTCCCGAGCCGAGGCAACTTTGGTGATGACGGACACGTGGCCTTTGGCACCGAGTCAGGGTTTCCTAAATTTCCCAAAAATAAAATATTTAGGTGGCGACTCTGTATCTGGCAAAGCAGTCCATGTTTGGCACTTCTTTTCAAAATCTGTTCTTCTCAAAACAATTTGCCAGAGTTGGACTCTTTGGTTCAAGATTAAGAACCGTGACATTTTGAGTCCTTTGAACTGTAGTGACCCAATATCGAACCGGAACGGGGGGGGACTCTCACTCCCTCCACGGGATGCGTTCGGGGACGTCTACAGTTTTTGGCGACTCTGCTGGCGAATTTTTAGAGAGCTTGACTCGAACTCCTGATATCCTGTTTTGACTGCACCTATGTGTTTCTTTGCATTGCATGTGCATTGGTGTGCCTAGGACACCGTGTTGGCCATTTGCTATTCCTGAGCGGTTTGCTGGAGGCTTGTCTTGTCAAGGCATGACCATAAGGCTGACCGGTTGCGGGCTCTTCCAGTATGGGAACACAAACCCCGGTTTTACCGGGGCACCCTTTTTGACCATTCGACCTAGTGCATATTCGGAATCCGTAGTGACCATTCCAAACTAGGACAGCTTGCTTACCCGATATAGGTTGTTTGAAACCGCTGTGTGCGTAGTGAAACCCTAGCTCCTGACAAAATAGGATAGGGAAACCCTACCCCAACATAGGGGTGTATTGGCCCTCATTTATCTGCTATGTGCTTTCAGAGTGTATCTCTACAGGAACACACATGTCAGTTTGCAAGATTGGGTATCCGGCCTGAGGGCACTAGTAACAGTATTTTGGGAAATCAGTTATCTGTGGGTACCAGATTCAGACATAGGGGCAATGATTCAAAAACAGTGATCAGTATTTGAGGAATAGTGTCTCCGGTTCACGAGCAGTGCATGCTATGATATCAAAACCGTGTGTTGTATGTTTATTTTATGCCGTTGTGCTGTCCAATTGTCTGTTTATTTATACGCTTTATTTATCTTTTTTTTACTAGGTAGTTGAGCACGATTGTTTCTGACCCAGTAGATATTCCCCAAGCACTCTGGACTAGAGGTCGTCGACTCCATCGATCTGAGGATCTGGTGGACGGACAGCCAGTGTACTACTCGCTACCCCCGGTTACTAGACGGAGGTCAGTCAGGCAGAGGACATTAGTACAACAGTCAGTTCAGAGGGCCTTACCTACCCCACCTGTGTTCAGTAGGGATCAGGGTTCTGTGTCACCAACAGAGAGAGAATATATACTGGTAATTCAACCAGAACAGAACAGTATGGCTAGTTTGGAGGAGATGGTGTGCCACCTCCAAGAGAGCATGAAAACAATGCAGCAGGATGCCGTCCGTCAGCACTCGCCAGTAACAGCCACACCGTGAAGGAACAGCAGAGACAATTGCTGCTAGAGCAAAGAATCGAGACATCTGTTTCACATCAAGTTCCTCCCCCACCAGGAGTTCCGAACCTCGGAGAGACAGCCAATGTTCAGAATGATACAGAATTTCCCACAGGACCACCCCCACCTCCAACCCTACCTCAAATCCAACCTCAGCTATCAAAAACACCCACCAACCTACCGGACTCTCCCTTTGAGTTCGAGACTGATCCCACCGCACTAAAGTTGAGCAAGCTTGAAAAGTTGTTCAAGAGATCCCAAGGGGTCAAGACCATCCCCGACATTGAAGATGGATATACCGACGCAGCTGTGACGCTGCCCGACAGATTCAAAATGCCTCATATTGATCGGTTTGACGGGTCCGGGGACCCCATGGTACACTTAAGACTGTTTTCAGATGTTCTAAGGCCAATGGGCCTCAGTAGGCTTCAGAAGTTGTCTTTGTTTGGCCGGACCCTGTCGGGTGTGGCGGCCATATGGTATGCCAAGCTAGAAGATGATGTCAAGAAGAATTTGGACGAAATGGCTGAGGCCTTCATCGCACAGTATTCGTATAATACACAGATTGAGATTACGACCCGTGATCTTGAGACGACTAGGCAAGAGCTAAGGAGAGTTTTTCAGAGTTTGTAACCAGATGGAGGGCCAAGGCTTCGATGATGACCTTGAGGCCTACGGACAAAGACCAGATTCAGATGATTGTGCGCAATCTTCAACCGAAATTGATGCAAAAGATGATAGTACTCCCCTTTCCTACCTTTTCTGACCTACATGAAATGGGGGTGCAGATTGAGGACGCCTTGAAGCAAGGCTTGATTGACAACGACCGGGAGCAACCCCGACGAACTTTCAATCGTGGTAGCAATGCAGGCCCGAGTGGCACTACTACTACGAGAGCCACCGAAGTAAGCATGGTCACCACTAACCCCCCTCCAAGAAATACGGCAGCCGCACCATTTTTCCGGCACGTCCGGAAGCAACCCGCAAACAACCAAATGCCCACCCAGAAACACCAGAACCTTCGCCCCACTATATATGCCCCTATCCAAAGCTCTGGGGGTTTTGATCAAAAAAGGGCACCTGAAGCCCCTGGAGCCGCGGCCCTTACCAGAAAAACTCCCTTCTACCTATAACCCGGCCAAATATTGTGCATTTCACCAACAGCACGGTCACAACACCGATCTATGCTTCCGATTGCGTCATGAGATCCAAGATCTCATCGACAGTGGGGTGATTTTGCCTCTCGAAAAACCCAATGTTACTACAAATCCCCTCCCCACACATAACCAAGCTCCACCACCCAAGAGACTCAATTTCATCCATACTAGGACCGTGTCCTACGACCCTAGTATCTATATCACACCTACCCACCTGCCTAAACCAGAGGTGTTCCTCCCCGATTGCACCGACTTGTGCATGATGGACATCTCCATGACCCAATCTAAGCCAGCGGCGGTGACCGCCAAGAACAGGGGAAGGGAGATTCTAAAGGAGAAACAGGTTGTTGAGTCAGAGTCTGCAGAATCTGGGAGTTACGTTGGGAAGACATATAGTCCGAGTGACTACATTTCATCAAAAGGCCAAGATGGGCCCGGAGTAGAATTGCCAACAGGGGGAGAGTTGTGTGTGATCCAAGGAGATAGTCTGGGACAGGGAACAGATGATGTAACAGCTGTAGGGGAGGACCTGGCCGATCTCCAATTTTACAGTGACCAATACCCAGAGGACGCGGCAGTTGCGTGGTTCGATTTTGAGGATTCAGTGGAAGTTACCGGGTGGTTGGACGATCAACCCGATGTGGTAGGAGAATTTCAAGCAGAGCAGAGTTCAGCAGGAATGAGAATATCAGCGACGGCCGGAAGGGTCGAAGAGCAGAACACATCGTCGGGGGGCGCCGGTGTCAAGAATTTCGCCCGAGATTGGAACATTTTGAGTACGGAGATGATTGAGCAAATACCATGTCGAACAAGCAAGTTTTGAAGATTCCGAGAGAATCAGAAAGCAAAGGCCCATGGGAGTTGAAGCTGCGTGTGCACTGAAACGAGAATACTACGAGTGTGGATGAAAGGTGTCATGAAAGAAGAACAATATACCAGAGTCGACAGTGTCTATCGGCCGCTGATGGAATGTGGTGGGAAGATGAGGACCTATGTCTTGCCCACACGGATGAAGATTGGGGGAATAACCAACCTGATAACACTTGGTACCTCGGAGAAGTCGACCACATGACGCGAAGTGGGCGGTATTTCAAACCCCCACACTTGGATCAACCAGAGGCCTCAGGGAAGGATAGGGAAGCAGAGAAGCAAAAGGAGAAACAACTTGAGAAAGAAGCTGTACTCAAACAGCTGAAAAAGATACAAGCAGACATCTCCATTTGGGGACTACTCATGGCCTCGCGAAGTACAGGCTGAATTTGTTTTGTGACCATGGATAAGGCCAAACTCTCCATAGAGACTACACCAGAGCAGCTGGTTGGACTGGTCTTCCCGGGAGGAGGTTCCCCGGCATTGACCTTTTCGGATAAAGAACTTCCGCCTGAGGGCGTAAATCACAATAAACCCCTCTACATCTCCGTGGAATGTAGAGATAAGTGGATACCGGTGGTACTTGCCGATACCGGGTCTGCCATCAATGTCTGCCCAGTGAGGACGGCGTATGCAATTGGATTGAAAACTGCAGATTTCATACTGTAGACACCCCATTTTTGACCATCCTCAAGACTTGGACGTCACCGCTTGAACACTCGGTGATTATCCATGTTTGTGTTTGTTTGGAGTTCCTGGAGTTCTCGGCTACGGGCCCTGCCTCAGAACCTCCGAACTTGACCGTTTTGTGTCTGGTTTTGCACCAAACACTTGTGCTTTGCCTTGGAGGGGCAGGGAATGCTTTGTGAGGCATCCCTACACACCACCGGCAGTGGCTAGAGGCCACCAGCTGGTTGGTGTTGCCATCGGCACTATATTGTGCCGGTCGGCACTATTTTGTGCCGGTCGGCACTCCTTTTGGTAAAATGACCATTTTGCCCTGCCGATCACTTTACAGTTATTTTTGGAGATATTTTTAGATAGCTTTCTTGCACTTGTTTCCCCTCCATACACGTGTATGGAGGGATGAGCCCTTTGATGGCTTAACTTGTAAGCTTTGGTTGCCTATAAAGAGAACCCTTCTTCTCTTGGCTCAAGGGTTAGAAAAGTTTTGGTTAGAAAGGTGAGAAGAAGCTCTAGTTTTAGGTTAGAAATCCTATATCTATTCTATCTCTCTTTTTCTCTCTTGTTTGTGTGCCTAGGTGTTTGTGCCTTACTATTGCACATCAACACCTAGTGTTTCACCTTCCCTTGGCTACTGAGGTCCCAAGTGGTTGTTCTTGGTGTTCTTGACTGGTTTTGAGCTCAAGGAAGCAACAAAGTCAACATTTGTGAAGAGGGTCAACAAGGGTGAGAAACTTACTTTATTTACCCCATTCTTGCACTCCATTTTGACCTATCCTTGAACTGTTTTGTGCTTGGTGTTCAATACAAAAAAGTTCTGTTTTTTAGTCCTCTTGATAGTTTATTAAGGGTACTTTGTGCTTTGGGGAAGTTTGGCCCCTTTTAGGCCTTGAAAGGCCCCATTTTTGTGCTATTTTGTAGAGATCCGAGATTTTTGTGCTTGGGCCTCTTCACCACTGAAATCTTGAGGGATTTCAGTGGTGAAGATGGTGCCTTGAAGTCCCAAGAAGGAGAGGGCCACCCCCTCTCCTTGATGTCCTTGAAAAGGGCAAGATTTGGCCTCTTAAGGGAGCATAGTTTTGATTGTTTGTTGAGCATGTCTTGGCTGCATTTTATGCTTATTATGCCCTAATATGACATTGCTAAGTGTTGGTTTTAGCACTCTTTGCATGCCTTGCATAGTTGCCTTGTAATGCCATAATAGTCCCTTAACATGTCTAGGTTGTATGCCTTTATTTTGAGCATGTTTTAGGCCTAGATCCATGAAGTGTATATGCTTATTTTGCCATGTTTTAGGTCTGTTCTAAGTCATTTTGGTCAATCTTAGCATGTATCTTGTAGCTCCTTTGTATCCTTGGCTTGTTGGCCTTAAGTGCATAAGTGTAGCATGCCTTTGTTTGCATCATGTTGGTGGTTTAGAACCAACTAGCATGCTATTTCAGTCCCTTTGGTGTGCTTGTATGCTTGCCTAAGTGGCTTCTTTAATGTTTTAAAAGCATGTGTTGTATGCTCCATGTCTTGGCCTTAATGCATGCCTTTGAATTCATGTCATCTAGATGCCATCTAGGTGGTCCTTTAGGCTTAGTTTTATGTGTTAAAACTCTGTTTTTAAGTGGTTAAGTATTGCCATGTGTGGTTGTACTAAGTGTGGTTCAAAGCCTCATGGGCTTGGCTTAATGCTTGAGCCATTTGTATGCCTTGTTTGGCTTGCTTTGTTAGTTGGTTTGGCACCATGTTTTGCATGAATTTCAGAGCTTTTCATGTATGCTAATAGTCCATGTTTGTGCCTCTTAGATGTGTTTAAGAGTTGCTTAATTATGCTTAAGTGTTGGTGCCTTAACTTATGCATGTGTGCATGTGTGTTTCGCCCTCTTGACTTAGCATTTTGGCCACTGATTTTAGGACTATTTGAGTTGCCTAATTCATGTATAAGACCATCCTTCCATTGGTTTGCATGCTTACCTTGCATGCTTGCTTGAACCCTTTGCATGAACATATTGCATAGTCCATGTTGCATGCCTAGTTGACATGTTTAGGGTTGCATTTGTATTGTGCATGTTTGGCCTCTTGAGATGAAAATGATAGAGGTTTGGCACCCTTTCATGTTTACTTTGTTTGCATGCATTTGAAAGTGAAGTTGCATCCTTGGTTCCTTGGGCCATCATGCATGAAAATGTGCGATTGGTGGTCCGAGAATCGAGGCACATGCCCCTTTGAGTCGCTAACATGATAAGGGATGTGTTTGGTGCATAAATGGCTTGAATTATATTGCCATGCATGTTGTTGTCCTCTCACTTTGTGAGTTTGCGTGTTCTGCAAGGCATTCTTGGCCGTGATTTAGTGTCGATCGGCAGTCAATCAATGGCCGGTGGATATATTTTGTGCCGGTGACCACATACTTCAGCCGGTGGTGTTTCCCCTCTGCCGATGATGTCCCTCAGTGTCCTAGGAGGCACTCCTGAGACTTTGGCAGTCTTCTGAGATGCAAAGCAGGGAAAATAGAGGCAAGCTAGGCATGGCAGTGCAATTCCGAGCGGAATCCGAGCGTGCATGCATTGGGCCCTCGCCCTGTAACGACCCAGAAATTCTTTCCTCCACTCGAGCGGGGGATTGGCCGCTCGAGCAGACTTTTGGGGTTCCCAGCAATTTTGTAGACGACCTGATATTCTGGCAGTTGTGGTTTTCCGCTCGAGCGGATGACTTTGTTGGTCTATGCGCTCGAGCGCAAGATTGGGCGCTCGAGCGGGTCGCTTAGTTAATTTTGATTCTGAAGCATGTGGGCTCATTTTTGATGTTCTTTTTAGTGTATTTGAAATGTTCTTACCTTATTTTGGGATATTGATTGAGATGATAAGATGATGGTAAGGTAAGATTGGACCAAAAACCTTAATTTGAATTATTCGTTTACGACCAACCGTCACTCATTTGCCTTTTTCTTTTTCCACACTTTGAATATGGATGTGAGGTTAGGACCAGTGGAAAGCTTAGTTCTAGGGCTTCAATTTGAACACAAGAATGACCTAAAACGGAGTCCGGATGAGGGAGTTATACCTGTTCAAAGTTTCGAAATCTGTGCTGAAAACAGGTACGCTCGAGCGGGAATTCCTCCGCTCGAGTGGGAATTACGGGGCAGTAGCTTAAAAAACGGGATTTTGAGATCTTTCTCCACATTTTCTTTCCCCTCTCTTCTTTCCTCTTCTCCTAAGTTCGAAACCCTCCGAAACCCTAGCCTCAAAACCTTGAATTCCTCTAATTTGAGCAACAATCCACCATGGGTTTTGTATCAAGGATGGAGACTAAGAAAAGACCAATGTTTTAAACCGATTGGAACTTGGATTTGCGAAGGTTTCTCTTCAAGCTTGCTCTTTTGTTAATTCAAGGAGGTAAGGGTTCTAATACACTTCAATACTTACATTAAGAGATAGATTTGTAGTATTTCCATTGTATTGATGTACAAATTTGTATTTTTGAGCATATAGAGTAAATTATGAGATTTGGGAATTTCGGGTTTGAAGCATTGAGAGTCCAATTGATGGGTTAAAGTGCTGGAGTATAATCCTTAGATGTATAATCAAGGAGGAAATTGGGATGTAAGGTCATGGTATGAGAAGTATGAATTTTTATGGAAAACTTTATGTTCTTGAAAACCCTAGGTTAATTTGTGATGATAAATAATGATTTTGCTCAAATTGAAAATAGAATCATGGAATCGGTGGGTTGAATTACACGTAAACAAGTTTAATTGGATTTCTAAGATGTTTTGAAATAATGTTAAAAATTTACGAATGAACCTTGTTATGGGTATTGTAATCATGTTAAAACGAGAAGGAAAATTAGGGGAAATGATTTAAAGAAGTAATGTGTGACTTCATTTGTGTGTAGGACACGCTTCGGGAGGGATAAATGCTTCACCAATGCACTGTGAGTAGTAGTACACTTTATACCGCTAACGATTGCCATTAGTATTCTGTTAATTCCGTTACTTATGTATGTAAATGATTCAAGCAAGATAAATGTTATATGTTTATGTAAATATTTCAAGGAAGATAAAATGTTTACGTAAACATTTCAAGGAAGATAAATGTTATATGTTTAAGTAAGTGTTTCAAGGAAGATAAAATGTTTAAGTAAATATTTCAAGGAAGATAAATGTTATATGCTTATGTAGATGATTCAAGGAAGGTAAATAAGTAAGAGAAAGAATGAAACAACCTTCCTAAGATCCTGGAATTCTGTAAGACTCTAAAATAAGTTTACATATGTAATAAGTCAAGTATGTTAAGAATGGTGCAAGTCTATATATATGTGGCAAGTTCAAGTATGCACAAGATTAAGTAAAGGTACAAGTTAAAGTATATACAAGTTAAAGTATGTTGCAAGTTTACAAGTTTTCGTAAGTTACCAGTTCAAGTATGGTATAAGTTTATATATGTTACAAGTGCAAGTAAAGATAATTTTACGTATATTACGTATGTTACAAGTTTACAAGTTTATGTTATAAATTTACGTATGTTACAAGTTTAAGTCTACTACAAGTTTACGCGTATTATAAGTTCAAGCGGGTTCCCAGTTCAAGAATGTTACAAGATCAAGTATGTTACATGTATGACTTATAATTTCTGTTATGGTTCAAGTATAAGGAATATTCATAAAGAACATGTATGATATACTTCCTTTATGATATGACAAGATATGCCATTTACAAGGGCTTATTGCCAATTACAAGGGCCTCGTGCCATTTCAAGGGCTTTTATGCCAACCTTTTCAAGGGCTTCATGCCACTTTCAAGGGCCTCATGCCATATGTTTCAAGGGCCTCGTGCCATATGTTTCAAGGGCCTCGTGCCATATGTTCCAAGGGCCTCGTGCCATATGTTTCAAGGGCCTCGTGCCATATGATTCAAGGGCCTCGTGCCATATGTTCCAAGGGCCTCGTGCCATATGTTTCAAGGGCCTCGTGCCATATGTTTCAAGGGCTTCATGCCACTTTCAAGGGCCTCGTGCCATATGTTTCAAGGGCTTTTACGCCACAAGTTTCAAGGGCTTTATGCCAACACGTTTGAAAGTTTAATGCTATAATATTCAAGGGCTTAAAGCCATTATGCTTTAAGATGTTAGGTTTCAAGTTATTATGCTTCAAGTTATTATGTTTCAAGACTGGGCCTAAGGCCGTTATGAAATTAGTACAGAAGCAGACTAATTATGTTAATTTTGCAATTTCGCACGTATTGGTATATTATGTTTCAAATGAAGCACCGTTTTGTTTAAGTACTATTATTCACTGAGCCTGGCTTACTTTGTGTTATGTCTGTTCTGTAGGTGACCACCTTGGAGGTCAGTCTTAACCTTGATGCTCGCCTTTCATTTGTCAACCTCAGTGTGTCCAAGCACCCAAACCAAGCCCATGCATGTCTGTAAAGTTTGTTTAAATTTTTGGTTAATTGCCTATCCACGTGAAAATGTATGCATATAACCCCTTTCCCTTAATAATGTTTAGTAATACGCTCAGTAAAGGAGCTGAGTACGTGTATGTGATCCTGGCATGTTAGTAATAGCTCAATGGATGTTATTCTATGTATTTTATATTATTAAATGCTTCCGTTCAGGCCCCGTATGTTATGTATAACAGGTTTAGCGTCCATTTTCGGATAGGTCATGCCCAAACTTTTAGGGGCGAGTTTGGGTTGTGACACGCCCCGAGGCGGTTTACTATTTTTCTTAGATTAATTAATTTGTTAATTAATTAGGCTATTTGTAATATTTAATTAGCTTGCGTAGTTAATTAATTTGTATTATTTTTTTGGTCCCTCCGAGCGAGGGCAAAACTGTAATAAGTGTGTGAGTGGGTGTATGTTTTCCAAACCCCCATTTCTTTCTATCCCTTTTATTTACCCGCTTTCGATGGTAGATTAGGGCATACTTATTTTAGTATACCTGATGCAATGCATGCGTGCATCCATGCATTTGTTGACATGCATCGGGCTCGGTACATCATACAAACTGCATTGTATTTCCAATTCCAAATTGAATACGTGCATCGAATAAAGTGCATTTCACATGCCATCTTTAGGGTTAACCGAGCCTACTCTAAATTGCATCTTCGCCTGTGTTGCATTAGCCACTTAACATGAACTAGGTCATGCATGTCTGCTAACTAGTTTCTTGTTTTGGCACGGAGTACGATGTAAGTATTTTACGCTTTAGCATATCGCATGCGTGTGAATGTTAACATGATAGTAGGCTTACCATGCGGCTAAGTGCTTACATGAGATAAACTGCCTGAATGCCTGTGGGTGGAGGTTGGGTTGCTTGAGTTGGAAAACTCGTTGAAATCCGTATTTTAGTCTACTTGCGAGTAGCAATTTCAAATTGTTTTAAAAAACAAACGGACATGCAATGTTTATTCCCAAATTAGGCAATCTAGTCTATACTTGTTTGCTGTGCGCATAACATAGTAATTCTAGGCTAATAATTGGAATAAGAGCATGTAATGTTTTCAAAAATGGATATCACGGTTAGTAGAGGCCGGTCTTCGGACCGGGCGAAAGGGGGTGCTCATAGCTGACCTTCCCCGATCGTACCTAAGCTCCCGAGCCAAGACCACTTTGGTGATGACGGACATGTGGCCTTCGGCACCGAGTCAGGGTTTCCTAAATTTCCCATTTTAAAATATTTAGGTGGCGACTCATCATCCGCAAAGCAAATTCCATGTTTGGCACTACTTTTCAAAATGCTTTTCAAACGATTTGCCGGATTTGGACTCTTTGGTTCAGATTTAGAACCGACACAAATCGAGTCCGAACTGTAGTAAACCCAATATGAACGGAACGGGACCTAACCCTCCCGGGGCGTTCGGGGATGTCTACAGTTTCTGGCGACTCTGCTGGGGAGTTTGAGAGAGCTTGACTCGAACTCGTGATATTCTGTTTTGACTACACTTATGTGTTTCTTTGCATTGCATGTGCATTGGTGCGCGTAGGACACCGTGTTGGCCATCTGCTATTCCTGAGCGGTTTGCCGGAGGCTTGTCTTGTCAAGGCATGTCCATAAGGCTGACCGGTTGCGGGCTTTGCCAGTATGGGAACACAAACCCCGGTTTTACCGGGGCACCCTTTTCGACCATTCGACCTAGTGCATATCGAAATCCGTAGTGACCATTCCAAACTAGGACAGGTTGCTCACCAGATATTAGGTTGTGTGAAACCGCTGCGTGCGTAGTGAAACCCTAGCTCCTTACAAAATAGGACAGGGAAACCCTACCCCAACGTAGGGGTGTATTGGCTCTCTTTTACCTGTTATATGCTTTTAGAATGCATCTCTGCAGGGAACGCATATATCAGTTTGCAAGATTTGGGTATCAGGCCTGAGGGCACCGGTATCAGTGTTGTTGTGAATCAGTTATATCTGCGGGTATCAAATTCAGATTTGGGACAGTGACTTCGGGGAACAGTGTTCAGTAGTAGAGTGCAGTTGTTCGACTACACCCGTGTTTGATCTGTTTGGGGCTGAAATACTGCTTGTTTTCCGTTTCAGTTTAGAGATTCAGAGAGTTGATCCAGAACAGCTAGTGTCTTCTCCTTGCTGAGGCGGGACTGAACATGATGCAGAACTCAGAAGAGATTGTGGTCATGACGGCCGCGTTGAGTTAAGGAATCACCCTACAGGACGAAGCAACTCTTGATATGCCGCATCTGCCCAGGTCGCCTGTCGCACAACCAATCTGGACTCCTCAACTATATCAGGCTCGCGAGCCCACCACATTTGAATTAATGGGAATGATAGGTGATCTTCAAAGATCCGTGGCGGATCTCGCCTATGGGATGTCTGTTTCGCCACCAGCTGCACCATATGCCGGAGGCTTTATGCCCCAAGAGCCCCCACTACTGGGACGAATTGTAATTGAACTCAGCCAACCAGAGATGGCCTCCAGCTATGGCAACGACGCATCGAATCAAACTCTAGATCAGGCCGAGGCCAGAGACAAAGGTAAAATGAAGGCAGATGTCGATTTATTGAACAACCGTGGGCGAGAGGCTTTGAAAGTCGGGGAATGAACAAGCAATGATATCCGAAGCTATTTAAAAAGTCAGGAGGATGCTTTCCCCACTCTGCCTGAGGGCAATCCCAGTCAATTAGAGAATCGGGATAAGCCCCGTCATGCCAAGACAGTTCTTCCCGCTCCCAGCCTTGCATCCGGAAATGATCAGAAACCCAAGACCGCACCCGCCGATCCGTTCGCTAGTGCATCTAGCAGGAGTGCTCAGACACCAAAGTACCTGCCCCGGGGGCGCAGGGTCTTCCATGCTCTCTACATGCCATTGTCCAAGGCACTTCAAATCCTTGCCGAGAAGGGACACCTTAAACCCCTGGAGCCTCGGCCTCTCCCGAAGAATCTCCCTGACACCCATGACCCTACTCAGTACTGTGCGTACCACCAGCAGACTGGCCATGCTACCGACAACCGTTTCCGCCTCCGGCACGAGTTGCAAGATTTGATTGACAACGAGGTTATCCTCCCACCTACCTCAGCAAAGTCCATCACCACTCAGTTGTTGGATTTTGAGGATACAGATGCTGCAAGTATGTAATCAGAAGGTGAACCGCGGCATGCGTTGTTCCGTACATTTTTGGATGTGGCGTTTGGCACGCATTTTTGAGCACCTGCCAATGCTAGTTTTGTAAATCCTGACTTGGGTGTCGAGTCAGTCTCTTGTTTTGTTTTTGAGTCTGTCTCTCTGTACTGAGTCAGTCTTTTGCTTACAGAGTCTGTCTTGCTGTAACAAGTCAGTCCCTTTTCTATAGTATACTAGGTGATTTCGGGGTTGTTGCCTCAAACACCGTTTTAGTTACTTTTGCTTTTTGAGCCTGTTGTTGTCGAGGAGCCGGTTATACCACCAAATCTGAATGAAACAGCTGTGGCTATCACGTTCCGTATTTGTTGCTATTTGAGCCAGCCGTGCCAGAGAATTTGGATGGAACGACAGTGCATTTCACCTGCTCTCTTGTGCCTTAAACATCGTCATAATGACCTAAGCTTTTCATAAAAACCCTTTTCGAACACTGCGGTGATAAAAACGAAGAGGAAGGAATTCCTCGGGTTTTTGCAAAATTTTGATCATTTTGAGAGAAAGAGAGGCCTGCTAAGCTTTTAATGAATGAAATCATGCTTGTCAGCGTGAGTACTGAGAAGGACCCTGGCCTGATCCAGACTGGTTCCACACTATCTTCAACACGAGCGATTTGTCGCTTTCTTAAAAACTTTCAAAAACAAAATATTTTGCGCAGTCACGCAAAGACCTTTGTGGAACCGCTCTTGAGATGGTGCAGCCCAGGATCGCTCCCAGCCTCGAGATTTGATTTATCTATTGCAAACTCGAATCTGTTCAAAACATTCAGTGCCATGAAACGCCTGTGTGGCCCAATTCGAAGCAGCCCTCGAGCAAGAGGCATCAAAGTCCGATCAAGGAGATCAGATCCCGCCAAGCAAAGCTCGAGAAGTAGCCGTGATGGATTTTTCCTCCAAATCAATACAACAGTCGTTCTCCTGGACACGGAGAGGCTTCAATATCAAAACCATTTGGCATGGGCTTACTACACTTTTACCCTTTGAGAGGCTCGCTGGGCCGAAAACCCGGAAGGGCGGCCCAGGCAACAGTTAGAGCAAAGGAAAAAGAAAAAGAAAAGAAAAAATACAAAAGAAACAAAAAGTGAAAAAGAAAAGAAAATTACAAAAAAAACAACAATAGCAAAAGAAAAGAAAAGAAAGAAAAGAAAAGAAAAAGAAAAGAGAAAAAAGAATGAAAAAGAAAAACATAGCTCGCAAGGTTGAAAACCTGCAACAGGCGCCTTGGCAAAAATTAGAGCCTAAATAGTGAAGGTTAAAATACCCGAGTGTACCTTAACCGGAACTACATAAGGCTTGATTCCCATGTTTGGGATACGTAGGCAACTTCATCCTGAAGTCCAAATTTCAACGCCCATAGCGCCTCACCATGTCATGGTTTTGATCACTTTTGCCTTCTCCGAATCCAATGTCTCGATTGCAGCAACCCGGAACTACGTGATTAACTTCCTCTTGAAGCCAAACCACCAACACCTTCCGGGTGACTGTGTCCACATATTGATTCAAGCCGTCTTCGCCTCCTCCACGCCCGAGGATCCGATCGTCGTCAACGAGGACTGACTCACAAAAATGCCGCGGCATCATCCAAACAAGGGGCAACTTTTCGTTGCCATGCATTGCCATAAGTCGCCCTGAGTCACCGTCCAAACCAGGGGCAACTTTCCGTTGCCTTATCCCCCCCTTTAAGCCAGGGGCAATTTTCCATTGCCTCCGATCCAAGGTTGTGCATCTCAGAAGTAGGTTTCATGCTCGTTGAGCAAGCGGCCATTTGCAAAAATAGTTTTTGAAAATTTTCACTAAGGTTGACTTATTTTCTCGAAAACTGTTTCATTTTCAAAATTGGACCATGTTTGGACCCAAAAAGGAGAATTTTCAGTGCTCACAGCCTGATTCGCATGATTTTCAAATCAAAAATTGAATAAGTGTGTTTATCCAACTCTCATTCTTGATCAAAACTGTTTTAGAAAATAAAAAATGGTCAAAATGACGAACTAGGGGCACAGTTGAGTCGGATGTTCCGTCTTCCCCCTCGTCGCCAACGCACTTGCCCGAGAAACACTTTATCTACCAGAAGAAATGGCTGCAAGCTAGCTGTATCGGGCGTGAACCCACAACCTCTTGTTTACTCGTCAATCACCCTGGGGAGGGATGAAAAATGAGAGAATAAAGAATAGAGAGGTGTAAGCGGAGAGAAAAGTAAGAAGAAGGGTTTAAGAGAGAAACCGAGCCTGAGGGCTGAGTGATGTAAGTACCACAAATCAGAAAGGGTGGGAAATAATACCCGGAGGATTTGGCTCCTCGAGATCTAAGGTCTTTTTTGTAAACATGTCCGTGTGTCGTGTCTTTTGATTTGTCGGTCTCAATTTTGGCTTTGAGTCTTTTCCAAGTGTGTCTCGTTGTGTTAGGTCGTGTGCCTTTTGTTTCCTTGTTTGAGTCTGTCTCGTCGTGTTCTGTGGTAGGCTCGATACCCTAGTTGAAAACCCATCCTCTTCCAAAAGGTAATCGCTTGTGCTCAGAATGTTGTGCCATTCTCTACATCCGTGCAAAGCAAGAGAAGGAAAGGGAAAATTTGGGGACATCTGAGTGTGTTTCAACTACAACCATGTCAACTTTGTGATCCGTCTCGTCAGATTGGGGCTATTTGTTCAGGGTTTGTTGTGTGCAGAATGAACCAAATGCTGTGTTATGGGCTATATGCAGATCAATCCCCAACAGATTAGTCCCCAGCAGAGTATGGGCTGTGTGTTCAGGTTGAGCAGTGGTTTGTATGAACTGTTTTGCTGTTTAGTCGGTTGGTTATCTGATTAGTACAAAGGCGAAAGTGCTCGTTTCAAACAATGTATCAATATCATTTACAGTTGAGGTGTAATATGACGCCATGCGGTGCAAAGTATGAAATGTGCAGGTGTAACATTCTTTTTCAGACCAAAAGTTTGTTTCATCCCATATAATCTTTTCAAGTACAACGTTTGAGAAAAACAAAAACCTGCCTGCGGCAGTACATAGTACTCTATCTACCAAAAAGAGAAAAGTACAAGAAAAGAAAATGAAAGAAAACAAAGCAGGTCAAGATCATCATCAACGGCCTCGCGGGGATCCGCCCTCGCCTCTTCTGGCGGAAGCACAGAGCATCGCTGAAAGTGTCATTGCCGAGCCCGAGCCCGAGCCGCCTGCCTCCTCCTCGAGGGCCTCCGCCCGACTCGCCATCCCCTGCAACTGGAGCCTGCGAGCTGCTCCCCACATGGCCACGCCCCCCTCTGGTGCGGGGGAATATCCTGCCACCCCGAGTAGAAATGGGAGGTCCAGATGGAGCGCCGCCACCCACGGGAGGAATCAAGAAGGGAGGCTGAAAAGTACAAAAGGCAAATGCATTAGTACACATGAAGCAGTTAATCAGTGCAGAATGCAGTGTATGAGTACAATGTGTGAATGCCGTGAGCAGTTTAATCGCTGCAAAATGCAAGCAGTATGAGTACAAATGTATGAATGCCGTGGAGCGCTTTATCGGTAAAGCAAGCAGTATGAATACAGGTGGCCAAGTGCCGTGAACAATTTATCGATGTTGTGTCGCATCGATTATGCGGCGATTCGTATATAGTTTGGAACTATGTCGAGAAAAACATACCGAAGGCCGAGAAGGCTAAGAACTCAAGGTCCACCGCAACATCCTCGCCATGGAGGCATTCACCCAATGACCGCCGGTGTACTCAGAGGAAGCTCGCAAAGTATTAGATGCATCAATATTCCGTGGAATATCGAATGAATCGAATCAAATGACAATGCAAGATGCGTAAATAAAGTGGTACATACCGAGGCAAGTCGAGAATGCCGAAACTCATGACCACCGGGGAGGAGCAAAGGGATCTGTAGGTCTCCCCACCCCTCCTGCCACGAGCTCGAGCTCTCTGTGACGATCCCCTTCCTGCTCCCACCTCTGCCCTAGCCGCCGGCGCCACCCGGGTCTGGCGAGGCCTTAAACACGCGTGGTCTAGGAGACCTTAAATCCTTGGGAGGTGCAAGACCTTCGGTGCATTAAGGTGTGCACCTCATTGCATTTGGCATGCATTCCATCGCGCTATTACGCGCACCTCATCAGTTGCCCACCAGGGTCTGGCAAGACCTTAAACACGCGCGGTCTAGGAGACCTTAAGTCCTCGGGAGGTGCAAAACCTTCGGTGCATTAAGATATGCACTTCATCGCATCCGGCATGCATCATATCACACTGTCTTGTGCACTCGCGTTCAACGATCGCGCTTATTTTGGCGATCGCTACTGTTTGGCACACCCTCATTGCACTTCATTTTCCATCCTTTGAGGCACGCGTACCTCATTGTACGCACGTCTCGTTTACCCCATGTGCATCCGCATGCGTTACTCATTTGCATCGCATTCACTTAAAGTGTTGTGTAGTTGACCCCCCCCGGGTCTGGCGAGACCTTAAACACGCGCGGTCTAGGAGACCTTAAATCCTCGGGAGGTGCAAGACCTTCGGTGCATTAAGGTGTGCACCTCATTGCATTTGGCATGCATTCCATCGCGCTATTTCGCGCACCTCATCAGTTGCCCACCAGGGTCTGGCGAGACCTTAAACACGCGCGGTCTAGGAAACCTTAAGTCCTCGGGAGGCGCAAAACCTTCGGTGCATTAAGGCGCACCTCATTGTATTTGGCATGCATCGCATCGCGCAATTCCACACATCGCACTGTCTTGCGCACCGCATTTCAAATTCACGCATCACATGCATTCGCAAAGCCGCGCATTGCCGCGCATTTCAAATTCATGCATTGTCATATATTCAAAAGTCGCGCGTTAGCGCGCATTTCAAAAGAAACATCATGCATCATGTGCATTTCAAAAAACAACATGCATCGTCATGCATTTCGCATCCCGGTCTAGGAGACCTTAAATCCTCTGAAGGTGCAATTCCTTTGGTGTTTGTCGTGCCCAAACGACTTTCGGTGGTCTGGTGAAGCCACCTGTCTGTGTTTGCTGTGAGTTCCTAGGAGGTCAATGGGGACGGTGAAAACTAGAGTTTGAACGGCTTATGCCTAGAATGCAAAGGTTCGAGATTTCCGAGACTAAAGTCTGGTTCAAATACCCAGGGGGTGTACCCTCAGCTTGAAATCTGTATGGAAGCCCCATAGGTTTAGGCGGCATGTTTACGCCTCAATTCTGGATACCGAACCAACCTAGTATATCGCCCCATTGGGAGAATAGGGAAAATTGCAATCGCAGCCATTGCATCATACTGCATTGACATGCATCATTAAAATGTCACATATGTCATGCATTTCAAAAAATTCAAAAAAAAAACAACAAAAAAAAACGTGCATTGTCATGCATCATTTGTAAGTACTGCATATGTCATGCATTTCAAAAAAAAAAAAAAAAACATGCATTTGTCATGCATCATCATTGTAGTATAGTGCATATGTCATGCATTTTCTGTAAATATCCATTTCTATTGCATTGTAGCTTGCATGCATCCACTGCATCACCTTCCATATATGGCTTGCACCTTTCCTTGTTGAGCTTGGTCTGGTATGTGCCCTTACTTTTCACGTTGAAGCACAGTTCTGCATGTGTATCGCGCCTACTCCACACTGGTATGTTGGATTGACGTTGCGGCACCTTTTCTGTGTTAGACATGGCTTGTATGTGTGCATGCCTTTCCTAAGCAAGATACGGTTTGGCCCGCGCGCCATAATCGCATATTGCATTGTAGTGTAATTGTTGCATCCAGCTTTAGGATCATTGTTCTTTCCTTAGCGGGTCGTCACCCCACCTATGTCATTCCACCAAATACTTGTTCTTGTGTCCGTCTGCATCACTCATAGTTCAGACATCGTTCTATGGTAGACGGACTTGTTACTTCCATCAATCTATTTGACATTTGTGTGGTTTCGAACTGCTCATGATTGAATCATGATTCAATTGCTTTGCATGTAGTTTGCATAGTTTCGATTGCATTGCATTATCATTTGCATTATTCATACATCACTTTGTATATAGTGCATATCATTTTGCATTCATTCTGCATTATCATGCATATTGCTAACGATATTGTACCTGTTAAGTTTGCTTTCTTTGCAGGCACGATATTGTATGTACGGCTCATTTGAGGCCGGTGCAACCGGACGAGCCGCACAGGTATTGTGTCCTCCGCGTGAGACGTTTTGAGAATTGCATAATTCTCTTACATCCTTTCTGCATTGTAGTGTAGATTGGCATATGCTAGCTTATAACTGTTGCATGCGTGTTTCATTACAGCTTTCTTTGCATGATCATAAGTTATGCTCGGCTTCTTGCATCGTCTTGCATTTTGCCCCTGCCTTCGGGCGCATACCTTGTTTTAGCTTGCATGTTTGTCTAAGTCTTCGGCCTTGTCAAAAATGGGTCGTCTCTGGGCCTTGACATTCACTCCCGTCATGCTTATGACTTTCGAGTTCTGTCAAAGAGGGGCAACTGTAGACACCCCATTTTTGACCGTCCTCAAGACTTGGACATCACCGCTTGAACACTCGGTGATTATCCATGTTTGTGTTTGTTTGGAGTTCCTGGAGTTCTTGGCTACGCGCCCTGCCTCAGAACCTCCGAACTTGACCGTTTTGTGTCTGGTTTTGCACCAAACACTTGTGCTTTGCCTTGGAGGGGCAGGGAATGCTTTGTGAGGCATCCCTACACACCACCGGTAGTGGCTAGAGGCCACCGGCTGGTTGGTGTTGCCATCGGCACTATATTGTGCCGGTCGGCACTCCTTTTGGCAAAATGAACATTTTGCCCTGCCGATCACTTTACAGCTGTTTTTGGAGATATTTTCAGACAGCTTTCTTGCACTTGTTTCCCCTCCATACACGTGTATGGAGGGATGAGCCCTTTGATGGCTTAACTTGTAAGCTTTGGTTGCCTATAAAGAGAACCCTTCTTCTCTTGGCTCAAGGGTTAGAAAAGTTTTGGTTAGAAAGGTGAGAAGAAGCTCTGGTTTTAGGTTAGAAATCCTATATCTATTCTATCTCTCTTTTTCTCTCTTGTTTGTGTGACTAGGTGTTTGTGCCTTACTATTGCACATCAACACCTAGTGTTTCACCTTCCCTTGGCTACTGAGGTCTCAAGTGGTTGTTCTTGGTGTTCTTGACTGGTTTTGAGCTCAAGGAAGCAACAAAGTCAACATTTGTGAAGAGGGTCAACAAGGGTAAGAAACTTACTTTATTTACCCCATTCTTGCACTCCATTTTGACCTATCCTTGAACTGTTTTTGTGCTTGGTGTTCAATACAAAAAAGTTCTGTTTTTTAGTCCTCTTGATAGTTTATTAAGGGTACTTTGTGCTTTGGGGAAGTTTGGCCCCTTTTAGGCCTTCAAAGGCCCCATTTTTGTGCTATTTTGTAGAGATCTGAGATTTTTGTGCTTGGGCCTCTTCACCACTGAAATCTTGAGGGATTTCAGTGGTGAAGATGGTGCCTTGAAGTCCCAAGAAGGAGAGGGCCACCCCCTCTCCTTGATGTCCTTGAAAATGGCAAGATTTGGCCTCTTAAGGGAGCATAGTTTTGATTGTTTGTTGAGCATGTCTTGGCTGCATTTTATGCTTATTATTCCCTAATATGACATTGCTAAGTGTTGGTTTTAGCACTCTTTGCATGCCTTTCATAGTTGCCTTGTAATGCCGTAATAGTCCCTTAACATGTCTAGGTTGTATGCCTTTATTTTGAGCATGTTTTAGGCCTAGATCCATGAAGTGTATATGCTTATTTTACCATGTTTTAGGTCTGTCCAAGGTCATTTTGGTCAATCTTAGCATGTATCTTGTAGCTCCTTTGTATCCTTGGCTTGGTGGCCTTAAGTGCATAAGTGTAGCATGCCTTTGTTTGCATCATTTTGGTGGTTTAGAACCATCTAGCATGCTATTTCAATCCCTTTGGTGTGCTTGTATGCTTGCCTAAGTGGCTTCTTTAATGTTTTAAAAGCATGTGTTGTATGCTCCATGTCTTGGCCTTAATGCATGCCTTTGAATTCATGTCATCTAGATGCCATCTAGGTGGTCCTTTAGGCTTAGTTTTATGTGTTAAAACTCTGTTTTTAAGTGGTTAAGTATTTCCATGTGTGGTTGTACTAAGTGTGGTTCAGAGCCTCATGGGCTTGCCTTAATGCTTGAGCCATTTGTATGCCTTGCTTTGTTAGTTGGTTTGGCACCATGTTTTGCATGAATTTCAGAGCTTTTCATGTATGCTAATAGTCCATGTTTGTGCCTCTTAGATGTGTTTAAGAGTTGCTTAATTATGCTTAAGTGTTGGTGCCTTAACTTATGCATGTGTGCATGTGTGTTTGGCCCTCTTGACTTAGCATTTTGGCCACTGATTTTAGGACTATTTGAGTTTCCTAATTCATGTATAAGACCATCCTTCCATTGGTTTGCATGCTTACCTTGCATGCTTGCTTGAACCCTTTGCATGAACATATTGCATAGTCCATGTTGCATGCCTAGTTGACATGTTTAGGGTTGCATTTGTATTGTGCATGTTTGGCCTCTTGAGATGAAAATGATAGAGGTTTGGCACCCTTTCATGTTTACTTGGTTTGCATGCATTTGAAAGTGAAGTTGCATCCTTGGTTCCTTTGGCCATCATGCATGGAAATGCGCAATTGGTGGTCCGAGAATCGAGGCACATGCCCCTTTGAGTCGCTAACATGATAAGGGATGTGTTTGGTGCATAAATGGCTTCAATTATATTTCCATGCATGTTGTTGTCCTCTCTTTGTGAGTTGCGTGTCTCGCAGTATTCAAGGTCCGGCAAGATAGTGCCGATGGCATCAATCAATGGCCGGTGGATATATTTTGTGCCGTGACCACATACTTCAAAGGTGGTGTTTCCTCACCGATGATGTCCTCGGTGTCCTAGGAGGCACTCCCGAGACTTTGGCGATCTTCGAGATGCAAAGCTGAAAATAGAGGCAAGCTAGGCATGGCGAGGCAATTCGGAACGGAATCCGGCGTGCATGCATTGGGCCCTCGCCAGAAGCGGGGTTCGTTTTTCTTAGATTAATTAATTTGTTAATTAATTAGGCTATTTGTAATATTTAATTAGCTTGCGTAGTTAATTAATTTGTATTATTTTTTTGGTCCCTCCGAGCGAGGGCAAAACTGTAATAAGTGTGTGTGAGTGGTTGTATGTCTTCCAAACCCTCATTTCTTTCTATCCCTTTTATTTACCCGCTTTCGATGGTAGATTAGGGCATACTTATTTTAGCATACCTTATGCAATGCATGCGTGCATCCATGCATTTGTTGACATACATCGGGCTCGGTACATCATACAAACTGCATTGTATTTTCAATTCGAAATTGAATACGTGCATCGAATAAAGTGCATTTCACATGCCATCTTTAGGGTTAACCGAGCCTACTCTAAATTGCATCTTCGCCTGTGTTGCATTAGCCACTTAACATGAACTAGGTCTTGCATGTCTGCTAACTAGTTTCTTGTTTTGGCACGGAGTACGATGTAAGTATTTTACGCTTTAGCATATCGCATGCGTGTGAATGTTAACATGATAGTAGGCTTACATGCGGCTAAGTGCTTACATGAGATAAACTGCCTGAATGCCTGTGGGTGGAGGTTGGGTTGCTTGAGTTGGAAAACTCGTTGAAATCCGTATTTTAGCCTACTTGCGAGTAGCAATTTCAAATTGTTTTAAAAAACAAACGGACATGCAATGTTTATTCCCAAATTAGGCAATCTAGTCTATACTTGTTTGCTGTGCGCATAACATAGTAATTCTAGGCTAATAATTGGAATAAGAGCATGTAATGTTTTCAAAAACGGATATCACGGTTAGTAGAGGCCGGTCTTCGAACCGAGCGAAAGGGGGTGCTCATAGCTGACCTTCCCCGATCGTACCCAAGCTCCCGAGCCAAGACCACATTGGTGATGACGGACATGTGGCCTTGACCTTAGAGTCGGGGTTTCTAAATTTCCCATTTTAAAAATATTTAGGTGGCGACTCATGTCTGGCAAAAGATCCATGTTTGGCACTACTTTTCAAAAATCTATTTTCTCAAGCGATTTGCGGATTTGGACTCTCTGGTTGATTTAGAACACACAAATCGAGTCCGAATCTGTAGTAAACCCAATATGAACGAACGGACCTAACCTCCCGGGCGTTTTAGGACGTCTACACATACCAATGTTCAAGTCATCCTGCATATGACAACACAAGTAGAGAAGTAATGGGAATAGTTAAAGCTCAGACAAAGGTTGGGCCAGGGCAGCACGAGATAGATTTCCATGTCCTAGAAGTTCCCGCAACTTTCAATTTGCTTTTAGGGCGGCCGTGGCTGCATCAAGCGCAGGCAGTATCATCTACTTTACATCAAATGGTGAAATACCCCTATGGGAAGGGAGTAGCCATTATCTTTGGGAATTCATCAATCCACCCACCACCGGAAGTATCCACGCCTGTTCTAGAGATCGAGCACGGCATGGAAGATGTGTTCATATTAGGTTTTAGCTTGGCCGAGGCTCAGGTTGTACAGAATATCATGGCCGCTAACGAAGGAATATACGTCAGTGCTCAAGTAGTGTACCTCATGAACAAGCTCCAATACATCCTCGGGATGGGATTAGGGAAGAGCGGTCGTAAGGGCATTGCAGCGTTGGCCGAAGTGCCGCACAACCCCCATACCTTTGGCTTGGGTTATCTGCCCACCAAGGAAGATTGGGTAAGAAAAGAAAAAGAGATGGCAGGAAGAGCCAAAGCAAAACAGATGGGGAAACCTTTTGAATTGATGCATTGGCCCATCCAGGGTACCCTGAACGGACGCTTCATCCGGGAGAGGGAAGACTTTCCATTCTGTGGTTTTCCTGAGCCATGGCTGAATGAAGAAAAGAAGCGCATGCCAGGGTTTGAAATTTTCTTTGACCTACAGTTATCTGGGGATGATGTTGTTAAAAAGCAGACCAGCGATTGAGGCGAGCATAGGAAGGAAGTGGAATCTGCGTACGTGAGTTTGAAATGGGGTAGCTCGCATGTCTACTTTCAGATCCTTTGATCGACAAGGTGTGCTTGGGGGATGACTCCTCGGTGTCCATGATCGGAGATGAAACGGCTACGGGCCTACCATCAGCTATTTTGGATGCATCCATCGCACCCTCCTCACTGGCGGTCGAGGAGGATTTTTGTCAAGCGACAGGTCGTAGTGAGCGGAATCTGATTCCACCGAATCTTGTGAGTCGGAATCAGTCCCTCGTCTGAAGTCTGAGTCCGGTATTCTGGGGTGATAACGGATGCCACAATCATGTCGGTCGTCTTTTCTTTCTCTTTTGAGTCTGTTATATGAGAAGAATTGAGTTTGGAAGAACATAATGAGAATGAGGTGATGTGGTTTCCAGTACTTTTACGTGCCTCGGTTTATTGCTTAAATCGGGACTTTCAAAATTTTGATGAAAACAGCGAGGCGAAATTCCTCCGGTTTTGCAACGACTAATTGAACAAGAGCGAGAGGTTTGTTAAACCCTTAATGGATGAAATCACCCGTGAACATTAGTCTTGAGAAGGACCATGGTGGTCAGATTGGGTCCACGTTGTCTTCGGAGGAACGCGAGCGCTTAGTCGCTTTATTAAAAGATTTCAAAGATGTTTTCGCGTGGCCCTACGAAGACATGCAGAATCGATCTGAGATTATGCTGACGGATCCCTCTTGACCCGAGGCCGACACTGTCAAGCGAAACTTCGAAGGATCATCCGCCTGATTGGGCCATTAAGATCAAGGAAGAGGTCACCAAGCAGTTAGCGGGCTTCTGCTGGTATCCGAATACCCGACTTGGTTGGCCAACATTGTTCCGATCGAAGAAGGATGGCGAATCGGGTATGTGTGGATTTCGAGGATTGAGCAGGCGATCCGAAGATGACTTTCCTTGCCACATATCGGCGAATTGGTAGATTTCCACGGGGCATGCTTTGCTTTCATTCATGGATGGCTTCTCGTGTTATAATCGGATAGTAATGGCACCGAAGACCGGAGAAGAGCTTTTACCACCGTAGTACATATTACTCTGAGTGATGCCATTTGGGTTGAAGAACGCTGGGGCTACATATCAACGGGCTGCAACCACAATATTACATGACATGATCCATAAAGAGGTTGAGGTGTACGTGGACGACATGATTGTCAAGTCCAAAGAAAGAGAGGGCCACTACACCGCCTTGCAAAAGTTCTTCCAAAGGGTCAGGGAATTTAGGCTGCGGCTGAATCGTAAAAAATGTACGTTTGGTGTTACAGCGGGAAAAATGCTGGGATTTCTAATTACACAAAGGGGCATCGAAGTCAACCCTTCCAAAATCAAGGCCATCTTAGAAATGCCACCACCAATGACTGAAAAGGAGGTGCGAGCCTTTCTAGGTAAAGTGCAATTCATAAGGTGGTTTATCTCAAAACTAACCTTAACTTGTGAACCACTTTTTGGTCTTCTGAAGAAAGGAAAGAAGTTCCATTGGGACGGCCGATGCCAAGCTGCATTTGAACATATTAAAGAGTATCTACAGAATCCGCACGTGTTGTCACCACCAAAGCCAGGAAGACCGTTGATATTGTATCTGTCAGTAACCGAGACTACAATGGGCTGCATGCTCGCACAAGAGTCAGAAGATAAAGTGGAAAGGGCCATCTACTATCTGAGCAAGAAGATGCTGGATTACGAGACCCGCTACACTCCGTTGGAGAAGGCTTGTTTGGCCTTAGTATGGGCTACTAGGAAGCTGCGGCACTACCTGTTAGCTCACTCTGTAATGTTGGTTTCACGACTTGATCCCATCAAATATCTTTTCGAGAAACCAGCACTTACGGGTAGGCTAGCTCGTTGGCTGCTATTACTCTCCGAATTTGATCTCAAGTATGTGACGCGGAAGTCCGTAAAAGGGAGAGCGGTGGCAGAGTTCCTTGCCACCACCGGTTGAAGGGATGAAGCGGTTGAGTACCTATTCCTAGATGAAGCTATTCTCGCATCAAGATGAAACTTGGGCGATGTACTTTGACGGGCGTCAAATCAATACTGTATGGGATAGGAGTGTTCTTGATAGCACTGACGATTCCGTATCCCTTTAGCATTCAAGTTCGGTTCAAAGTCTCGAACAATGAGGCGTAATATGAGGCATGTATTGCCGGTCTAGAAGCGCCCTAGAACTAGGGGCAAAGGCGATTGGACGTCATTGGGGATTCGAACCTAGTTGTGTCTCAAGCTAAAGGAGATTGGAAAGTAAAGAGGAAAAGATGATAATTTACCACGGACCTTGGATTTGTTAATTCCTCGGTTTGAAAAGCTAAATTTCACTCACCTAGTAAGAGAACAACAGGCTTGCAGATTCGCTAGCAACTCTATCTTCCATGATAGACATCCCATCTGGGTCCGGATGTGTCGATCATTATTGACGAAATTTGCACGCCTCTGAGTCAATCTCTGCCATAGATGAAGTGCAGGATAACAACCCTTGGTATCACGATATATGGAACTTCTTAGAAAAGGAGGCATATCCACCAGGGGCAAATGCCAAGGACAAGAGGGCAATCAGAAGAATGGCTATTCAGTTTATCATCTGCGGGGTAAGTTGTACAAAAGAGGTCATCTGGGAATGCACAAGCTGTGTGTGGAAGCTGAAGAGTCGAAGCGCCTGATGAAGGCCATCCATGGAGGAGAATGTGGGGCACATATGAATGGGGTGATACCAGCACGAAAGATCCTAAGACAGGGCTACTACTGGTCTACCATGGAGGAAGATTGTATCAGCTTTGTTCGGCGATGCCACAAATGCCAGATTCACGCAAACCGCATGAACATCCCGCCGTCAAAGCTGTACAACATGACGTCGCCATGGCCATTTTCAGTTTGGGGGATCGATGTGATTGGAGCATTACTCAAGAAGTCGAATGGGCATCAGTTTATCTTGGTAGCAATAGATTACTTTACGAAGTGGGTCGAGGCCCAATCTTATGCCGTGTTGAAGGCTTCGCATGTCGCAAAGTTTATCAGAAACAACATTATCTGCCGTTATGGAGTCCCAAATGAGATCATTCGGACAATGGTTCTCACTTCAAGAAGGAGGTGACTGATTTGTTGGAGAAGTACAATGTGGTTTTTCATAAGTCGTCCACGTATCGGCCGCAGACCAACGGAGCAGTTGAGGCCGCCAACAAAAACATCAAACACATACTGTAGAAGATGGTGGAAACCTATCGGGACTGGCTAAATAAGTTGCCGTTTGCTCTGTGGGGCTACCGAACTTCAATTAGAACTTCTACCAGGGCGACTCCGTATTCCTTGGTATATGGGATTAAGGTCGTTCTACCTATAGAGATTGAGGTTCTGTCTCTACGAGTATTGGCTGAGTGTCAGATAGCCGAGGCAGATTGGCAGCATAGCAGATTTGAGGAACTCATGCTCTTCGATGAAAGGAGATTAAAAGCATTGTACCATGTCCAAGGATATCAACGCAGAATCGCCCGGGCTTTTAACAAGAAAGTTAAGTCTAGGAATTTGAAGGAAGGAGATTTGGTGCTCAAAGACAACCGAGCTCCCATCCACGACCCAAGGGGCAAGTTCAGACCAAATTGGATGGGTCCCTATATCATTAAGTCTATCTGGTCAGGTGGAGCTGTGGTTCTGATGGACCTAGATGGCCTAGAGTTCTCCCAACCGATCAACATGGACAAGTTGAAGAAATATTACCCCTGAGAGGCTCGCTAGGCCGAAAACCCGAAAGGGCGGCCTAGGCAAAATTCAGAGCACAAAAAAAATTAGAAAGTATAAAAACTGAGCTCGCAAGGTTGAAAACCCGCAAAGGGCGGCCTTGGCAACAGTTAGAGCGCAAAAGGAGAGTGAAAATACTCGAGTGAACCCAAGCCTAAACTACGTAAGGCTTGATTCCCATCATTACGATACGTAGGCAGCTTCGTCCCGAAGTTCAGCCATAAACTTTTCCCCGATCAACTTTGTCCATTTGATCATCTTGGTCATCTTTGCCCATCAGCATTTATCGCAATCTCCGGTACAATGCTTTTCAGACTAGGGGCAACTTTCCGTTTTGCGTCTGATCAGCATGTACCATTCAAACAAGGGCAACTTTCCGATTGCTAGGATCCGGTTGTGCATCTCGTTGGATGATCTCAAGCGTGTCTAGTTACGATCCATATCGAAAATAGTTTTGAAAAGTTTTAATAAAGATGACTTTGTTCAAATAAATCTTTTTACAACTAAGACCATTCTCGGACCAAAATGGAAAATTTTTGATACCACAACCTTCAATTTCATTGATTTCAATTAGAGTTCTCTTGCTCTTGCATACAATTGAAGTTGCTTTTATTACATTCATAAAAGAAAACTTGAAAGTACTAATAAAGCAATAAATCCGGCATGGTCAAGTCAATGTCCTCGCCCCTCCCGTAGCCGGTCAAGCCTCGATGCCAAAGTGGGCCCCTCTGTGCCTCTTCAATAAGCCAATCCAAGCACTCATCAGACAAAGTGCAAGCGGGAGCGAGGGCCAGGAGTTCTCTCGGCCTCCATGTTGAGGCATACCGGGCCAGCTGTGCGCCTCGAATCGTGAATGTAACCTGGTACTCTATCCCTTCCCGCGGACAAGGTTGATTAAGACCAAACTGGCCGGGCGCTGGAATGGGAAGTAGAAGACACAGTGAGTCAAGCCAATCAATTGGATCCCGGGGTGACGGGCCATGCTGTAACTCATCATTGGGAGATTGAGCCAAGGGCACCGCCAAGCAATGCGGTCTGCGGACAAACTGCACATCCATTCAAGCCACCAACCCTCATCAAGGGCGTCAACTAGGCGTTGCCTGAAGAAGTAGCCACGAGTTGAATATGCTGGGGAAGAGTCCACAACCTTCAGTTTATCCATTAACCACACCTGGGGAGGGATGAAAAATGAGAGAATAAAGAATAGAGAGATGTACAATGAGAGGAAAAGTGAGAAAAGGGCTTTTGTGAGAAAAACCGAGCTTGAGGGCCGAGTGATGTGAGCAAACATAAATGTGAGATTGGGTGGGAAACATTACCTGCAGTAATAGTGGACTCCCTGCTAATCTGATCGTCTCTCGACGATAAAAGGCGTCTAAGCCCAGCAATGTCTCAGCCAGGATCATGGAGATGCAACTTTTTCCCTCCTTCAAGCCTTGGGCAACCTCAATCAACCGGACACTAGGCCCTCCGGAACCGGAGACGAACAGAAAATGAGATAGCATGCATAGACAGAGGGCGTGTCGCCGAAAGCCTTTCCAGTGATGGTCACCGCGATCACTAGTCTCAGAAAAACGACAAACCAAGCTCGGAACATCTAATGTTCTGTCACAAATCAGAGAACGAGCATCGGGCATTAAGAGCCCACACATTTGTCCTAAGGCTTGAGCATGGCCAAAACGAAGTTGGGGCAGGATCTCCTCATTGCGCCCAGATTCCATTAGAGCTTGGAAATCTTCAAAAGTGGGACACACCTCTTGCCCGCTAAAGCTAAAGACATGTGTTACCGGGTTCCAAAACCTTGCCGCGGCATGGAGGAATGGAGAATCTTGAAGTGCAGGCGCAAAGTGAATAGTGCGTTTATCTTGAAAGCAGGAAATTCAGCTTTTCCGAGCCATCCAAGTTGTTAATCCAAGTTGCGAGATTTTGGGCAAGAAATTCTTCCATTTGGAGCAAATCAGTGTGGAAATGAAGAGAACCACGAAGTTGAGACCCTTTTGAAGAAGATAAGGTTGAGTGCATGATAGATGTCAACATTCTGCTAGTGCTGACAGTTTAGTGCCGACCGGCCAATTATAGTGCCGATCGGTCATCTGTTTTGGCCGATGGATCACCCTTTCGGCCGATGGCCGTTCCTCAAGGCCGGTAGCCTTTCTGCTGGGCCGGTGGTTCTCTCCCTTGTCCTCTGAGCTGTTTATGCTAAGAATTTGGAAAATCCCACCACTTCCAATACCCTCCAGTGATAAATTCTTATGAGGGCACGCCCATTTGCTTATCGAGTTGTTGCATATTTGCTTATCGAGTTGTATTTCACTCTCTTTAAGTCTTTGTAATGTTTATCAAGGTGTACTCGCATTTGGCTAGTCTGCCGAGTCCCCCTGTTTTGCTTATCGAGTTGTAATTGGTTTACTACCTGGTTATTACGATGCGATGCTTTGTTTTCAAAACGCAGTTTCAATTTCAGTCACATTGTTGTGTGATGCCTTGTGATGCGATGCATAGAACATAAATGTAACACCTTTTGAACAAACAAATTTGTTTCATTTCCATCATATGTTTTGCAAAAACACACGCTTTTGAGAAATAAAACCCGCCGAGGCAAAGGTAATGTGCTTAAACTCCTAGTAAAAAGGAAAGTAAAGTAAGAATAGCGGGGTAGCAGAGTCTTTGGGTTTGACACAGTAACCTCCCCTTTCGGTCATCGTACCTTTTGCGCCCTTGTTGGTCGATCATGTGATTTGGCACCTTCATCACTTAAGGCAGTCCAAGAAACTGCGCCTTCAGAACATAAGTGGAGCTTCGAGTTGACCTCGTACCACAACTTTTGTGAGCGATGCTCGGGACATGCGAAGGACGTCCCTTCCCGTATCCTTTTATATCTTGTGAATTCTCTAAATCATTTCAATCATACTGAGTTGCAGTACGTTGCATTCCAGCATCATGTTTACCATGTTCAGTTTCGAGTTCCCTTTTATACACATTGCATTGTATGTGTGCTTTGCTTTACTGATATGTGTTCAAGTTCCCTTTTATACACATTGCATTGTATGCGTGCTTTGCTTTACTGATATGTGTTCAAGTTCCCCTTTTATACACATTGCATTGTATGCGTGCTTTGCTTTACTAATATGTGTTCAAGTTCCCCTTTCAAGTTCCCCTTTTATACACATTGCATTGTATGCGTGCTTTGCTTTACTGATATGTGTTCAAGTTCCTATATACACATTGCATTGTATGCGTGCTTTGCTTTACTGATATGTGTTCAAGTTCCCTTTTATACACATTGCATTGTATGCGTGCTTTGCTTTACTGATATGTGTTCAAGTTCCTTTATATACACATTGCGTGCATGTGTGCATTGCTTTACTCACATGTGTTCAAGATTCTCTTTCCATACACATTGCGTGCATACGTGCATTGCTTTACTCACATGTGTTCAATCCTACTATCTTGCTGTACACATTGCATGCATTGTCACGCACTTTCGACTGCCTTGTCATGCTTGTTGCTAAGTACATTGTACTGTTAAGTTTGTTTTCTTTGCGAGCGATATTGTATGGACGGCTCGATTGAGGCCGGTGAAACCGAGCATTTACCGCACAGTATTGTATCCCCGCGTGAGACGACGGAGAATTGTATAATTCTCTTACATCCTTCTGCATTGTAGTGTAGTCTTTGTATGCTAGCTTATAATTGTTGCATGTATGCTTCATTCTGACTTTCTTTGCATGATTTTAAGTTATGCTTGGCTTCTTGCATTTTCAGTTGCATTTTGCCCCTGCCTTCGGGCGCATATCTTGTTGGTCTTGTATGTTTGTCTAAGTCTTCGGCCTGGTCAAAAATGGGTCGTCTCTGGGCTTTGACATTCACTCCCGTCATTGTTATGACTTCTGAGTTCTGTCAAAGAGGGGCAACTGTAGACACCCGATTTTTGACCGTCCTCAAGACTTGGACGTCACCGTTGGAACGCTCGGTGATTATCCATATTTATGTTCGTTTTGAGTTCCTGAAGGTCCCGGCTGCGCGTCGTGCCTCAAGACCTCTCAACCGACTTGTTCTGTGCTTGGTTTTACACCAAGACTTGTGTGTTTTTGCATTTGAGGGTAGGGAGAGGCTTGTTAGCCATCCCTGAAGCCCACCGGCTGCCCCCACACCACACCGGCACTCCCTTTTGGCCATCGGCACTGTTTTCTCAAACACTTTGGCCGGTCGGCACTGTATGTTGCCGACCGGCACTTTTTTGTGCCGGTGACTGTTTTGGCCGGCCGGCATGCACCCTTTGAACCCCTGGGACATGGTGCATGCCAGCTGTGCCAGCTGGAATGCACTATCACACTCCCCCGTGCACAGGTGTGACCATTTTGCACCCTTTGCACCCTTGAACCCCCTAAGCTTCTAGAAGCTTGACCCTTTGGCCAAAGCTTCTTGGAGAAGCTTGGCCAGCTATCTTGGCTTCTCCAAGAAGCCAAGACCCCTTTGCACCCCTTGAACCCTTTTTCTTTTGCTTAGCCACTAAGTCTTAGGCTTGCCTTGGCCTATATAAGCAACCCTTCTCTCCATTTGTTGGAGGTTAGCCATTTCCCAACACAAAACCAGAGCTTATATCTATATATCTTTGATATATATCTATCTATATCTATATATTCCCTTCCCTCATCCATTGTGTGTGTTTCTTGGCCTAAATAGTGTGTTTTACCTTACTTTTGCACCATTACACACACTATTACACCTAGCTCCAAGATTGAGGGACTTGGAGGGTTGTTTGTTGTGATTTTGGACTGGTTTTGATCATTAGAGGAGGGCTGCACCACTGGTTCTTCAAGGAGTCTTCAAGGGTAAGCATGTTGCTTTAGTTTCCCCAAACTTGCACTAGCTTTCTACCTGTCTTGCTTTGTGTTTTTGGCTTTGTGTTCAACATAAAAAAGTCTTATATTTTCTTACTTTAGAACCTTCATTAAGGTCACTTGGGGGTTTGAGCACAAACTCACCCTCTTAGGCTTTGTTTTGGCTATTTTAGCCCCTTTTCTTGAAACCTTGTTTAACTTGGTGTTTTTGGTCTTCTCACCACTGAAAACCAGTGGGTTTTCAGTGGTGAGGGAGGTATTTTGGAGTCGTATATAGGGGAGGGACACCCCCCTCCCCCTTGTCCCTCTTTGGTCTTTACTTTGGCTCACATAGTAGCATGCATTTTTAGCCTTATATGCCTTCATTTTAGAGCTTATTTGGGTGTTTTGGATCATATATCATCTCTGTTATTGGTTGGTTTTGTGGTCCTTAGCATGCTTCTTATACTTGCTTTGTAATGCTCTAGTTTGCCTAGAAATGAGCCATGAGTTTAGGCCATGTTTCTTGCACGTATGAGCCTCACTTCATGAAGATATTAGCATCATTTTTCCATGACTAGAGGTCAGAGGCCTTGATTTTGCCATGTTTGGTATGTTTGACAAAGTTGTTTTGCATTAAGGCTTGTTAGTCTTAAGATGTGAGTTCTTAGCATGCATTTGGTTAGGCTATTTTAGTGATTTGGAATCATCTAATATGCTATCTCAGTCCTTATGCCATGCTTATATGCCTCCATGTATCATCTCTCCCATCTTTTGAAATGTTGGTCTCTTATGCTTTAAAGTGAGCATTGTGCATGCTTGTATGTTTAGAGCATTTGGGCCGCCTTGTTGTTGGGTTTTGGGGGCTCATTCCATTTGTTAAAATTTGTTTTTGGTGGTCTAATATATCCCATGAGTGGCCATGTTAATGGTAGCAAGGAGTGCTCCCTTTGTGACTTAACCTTAGGCCCTTTGACTTGCATGTTTGCATAGGTAATTGGTCATCATTTTGGGCATGTTTTGCCACTGTTTTGGGTTGGTTTGAGGGCTGCCCCATTGTGGTCTAGTCCACCATCACATGCTTGCCTCATGTCTATGGCTTAATTGATTCATTAAGTGTTGTATTATGTTGGTCTTATTGCTTGATTGGTCCATGTTTGCATGACATTTGCATCTTGTATACTCTAGCATTTTGCATGCTTAACATGGTAGTTGCATGACATTTGGTGTGCTTGCATCCTAATTCCCATGTTGCATCATTTGAGCTATGTTGCATACATGCATTTCATGGCTTGGTTTGGGGTTGTCAAACCAAGCATAAGGGTTAAGGGAAGTTCACACTACAAGTGGTGCAACTTATTTCAATTCTTGGTCCCCAAGGCCCTTGGCCAACACATGATAAGGTCTTGGTTTCATTTGTGTGTTTGCATGCATTTTTACATTAAAATGCAATCTTGGTTCCTTAGGCTATCATGCACCAAGTTGCATAGTTGATGGCCCAAGAACCAAGGGTCATGCTTCCTTGAGTCCCATACATGATAGGGAGCATTGACCATGCTTACATTTGCTCTAAAATCCATATCATGCACTGTCTGCCTGCTGTTGCTGTCAAACTGTCCTCTGCAGAAATTTTGTGCCGACCGGCAGTATAGAGTGCCGACCGGCACTTTATGGGTAGCCGATAACCTCTCAAGCAGCCGGTGATCATTTTACATGGCCGGTGGCCATTCTATCCAGCCGGTGGTGTACAGAAGCATGCAAGGAAGGTGTTCTGGGACTTTGGCAATTTTTGGAGAGACAGGGCAGTAAGAACAGAGGCAGTAGTGGCATGGTATGGGTTTTCCGGGCGAGTCGAATTCGAGCACGCATCATTCGCGCATCCCGAGGTAGGGCTGAGGCCCCTCTTTTTTTGTTATATACTGAATTTAATTTGATAATTAGAAATTTCTGTAATAATTTATTTATTCTGTATTTGGACTGTACTATTTGGGACTGTATATTCTTTTGGTCGCTCCGAGTGAGGGCGTATTTGTAATAAGGGTGTGTGAGTGTGTGTATGTCTTCCAACCCCATTTCTTTCTTCCCTTTTATTTATCTGCTTATGATGGTAGACTAGGGCATATTTAAATTAGCATAACAGTATGAAAGCATGTTTGCATTCATTCATCTGTTTCGCATGCATCGAGCTCGGCACATCATACAAACTGCATCGTACTTCAATTCCAAATTGGATACGTGATAGTTGTAGCATTTCACATGCCATGTCTAGGATAGCCGAGCCTGCCTAGTTTACATCTTTGCATGTGTTGCATTAGACATTTCAGTATGCTTAGGCCCATGCATGGATTTCTAATAAGCTTCTGTTTTGGCTTGGAGTACTAGGTGAGTTTTTATGCTTTAGCATCCTTGCATGTGTGTGAGCATTGCCATAACAGCATGATTACCATGAGGCTAAGTGCTTATGTGATATAAACTGTTTGAATGCCTGTGGGTGGAGGTTGGATTGCTTGAGTTGGAATAACTCATTGAAATCCGTATTTTATCCTACTTGCGAGTAGCAATTTCAAAACTGTTTTCCAAACAAACGGATATGCAATGCTTGTTTCCAAATTAGGCAATCTAGTCTATACTTGTTTGCTGTGCGCATCACATAGTAATTCTAGGCTACTAACTGGAATAAGAACACATAACGTTTTCAAAATTGGATATCATGATTAGTAGAGGCCGGTTTTCGGACCGGGCGAGAGGGGGTGCTCATAGCTGACCTTCCCCAATCGTACCCAAGTTCCCGAGCCGAGGCAACTTTGGTGATGACGGACACGTGGCCTTTGGCACCGAGTCAGGGTTTCCTAAATTTCCCAAAAATAAAATATTTAGGTGGCGACTCTGTATCTGGCAAAGCAGTCCATGTTTGGCACTTCTTTTCAAAATCTGTTCTTCTCAAAACGATTTGCCAGAGTTGGACTCTTTGGTTCAAGATTAAGAACCGTGACATTTTGAGTCCTTTGAACTGTAGTGACCCAATATCGAACCGGAACGGGGGGGGGGGGGGACTCGCACTCCCTCCCCGGGATGCGTTCGGGGACGTCTACACGTTCGTGTAACTTCTTTATTTGATATTATTCACTGGGCTTTCGCTCACGCTCATTCATGTGTCTGTAGGTGAGCCAAGGGAGGTCCAAATCCAGCCTCAGTGAAGTTTGTGAGAAACAGCCAAGGTTTTGAAGAGTCAGCCATACGTCTCACGCACGAGACTTGTTTTCGCCTTTTGCTAGTTTGCTATATTTTGTCATGTTGGCGAGAACTTTGGTTTACCGTTGTATATAGTTTTGATTGGCTGACTTAGACTTCAATGATCCTGTATGTACAGACTTTATATTATTACATATCTTGATGTGAGTTATTAACATGTGTATGTATGGATTGTTATGACGTGCCATATAAGCACAGCTCTATGGACAAAAGTTTGAAATTGCTTCCCTTTGGCCCCTTTACTCTGATGAGTTATGTCCTTTTTGGATTGAGGCCGTAGGTAATCCCTTGATTACTGGCAGGTTATGTCCTTAACCCATAGGGACGGGTTCGGGTCATGACACATACTCCCTTATTTATCACTCTTTCATTGTGTTTGAGAGTTGTGTTTAAATGCTTAGCTTGCGAGCCAATGCATGAGCATGTTGTTGTAGCTTGTGGTGCTTCATTTCCAGCATGATTTTGCCACTATTTTGGCATGGTGTAGGTCTGTCCATAGTTGGTTTGACCATTTGAGATGGATAGTGCATGCCTCATGTGTAATTTTCTTCACTTGCTTTAATGCCTAAGTCTTCTAGCATGTCTTGCATGCATTTCCTACATGATAGAGTCTTGTGCATGCCACTTAGCATCGAAAGATGAGCATGTTGTTTGCATGTGTGTTGCATTGCATGTGTTTGGATCGAACGTTAATCCAAACACGAGAAATGAGGAACGTTTCATACTTGAAGTGATGAAACATGCCTCATTTCCTAGTCGCCGTCCTGCTTGATTATGCATGATAGGGTGGAGGCCTCTCGAGTCTTATGTGTTACTTGTGCATTCATTAACTTGTACAAACTCGGCTTCTCGGCCATCGTGCATTGTGATGCTCGGTTGGTGGCCCAAGAGTCAAGTACCGCACTCATTTGAGTTTGAGAAATGATAAGGAGGGTGGTTGTACACACATACCCTGCAAATGCCTTGCTTTGCTCTTGTTGAACTCTGTTTGTAGCAAAATGGAAGTGTGAAGAAGCAACTGGCCGACCGGCCAGAAGAAGTGGCCGATCGGCCACTTTAAGTGGCCTACAGCCTCCCCTGGTGGCCGACAGTCCACCAGCTTGAAGATGGTTCAAAGTTGTTCTGGTTCTAGAGCAGAAGCAGTCTGGGAATTGGTTTGGTGTTCAAAATCAAAGCAAATACAAACAGAGGGAACGGGTGGCAAGGCGACGAGATTTCGGGAAAAAACAACCTAGCATGCATGCATTCCTTGCCCCGAGGCTCCTTTTAACTGCTTTGATTAACTAGTTAATTCGTTGGTTTTGTACTTAATTTGTTAATGTACTTAGCTAACCGATTTGTGTTGTAATAACTAATTAGTTAACTAGAATAGGTAATTAGTTTATTTATAATAGTTAGCTTAATTAGCGTAGTTAGTTAGCTCTCATTTCATTCGGACCCTCCGTCGAGAGGGCAAATGTTGTAATAAGGATGCGTGTGTGTGTGCATGTCTTCCAACCCTCACTTCTTTGTCCCTTTTACTTATCAGCTTTTGAGTTTATGGCATATTTTGATTAGCATACTTATGTTTTGCATGCGTGCATCATTCATTCGTATTGCATGCACCGGGCTCGACGCATCATTCAAACTGCATTGTATTTCAATACTTCTTTGAATACATGTATCAAATTGTTGCATTCATATGCCATCCTAGATAGCTGAGCCTACTTAGTTGCATTTTGCATGTGTTGCATTAGGCATTGTTGACATAGCTAGGATCATGCATTGATTACTAACTAGCTTCTGTTTTGTCTCGGAGTACACTGTGAGTGTTTATGCTTTAGCATCCTTGCATGTGTGTAAGTGACTGCCATGATAGCATGCTTGCCATGAGGCTATTTGCTTAACTGCTATAACTGCATGAATGCCTGTGGGTGGAGGCTTGATTGCCTGAATTGGAACAACTCGATGATTGTGAGTTTTAAGCCCACTTTCGGAGGGGCAAAATCATGTTTTTAAGCCCACTTGAGGGTGGCAAATCCGCGCTTTAGCCTACTTGCAAGTAGCACTTTCAAACCATTTTCGAAAAACAAACATGAGTTGTTTTGTTCCAATCCGTGTGATTGAGTCTATACTTGTATGATGCGCGCATCACATAGTAAGGTTAGCTAATAATCGGAATAAGAACACATGTGTTTTCAAAAATAACATATTATGTTACTAGAGGCTGATCCTTTGATCGGGCGAGCAGGAGTGCTCATTTCATGACCTTCCCCCCTCGTATCCAAGTTCCCGAGCCGAGGCAACTTTGGTGATGACGGACACGTGACCTTAGGCACCAGTCAGGGTTTCCTAAATTTCCCCAAAACAAAATATTTAGGTGGCGACTCTAAAATTTGGCAAAGCAGTCCATGTTAGGCACTTCTTGTTTAAAATCGATTTTCCAAAACGATTTACCAAATTTGGACTCTTTGGTGATTTATCAGTCTTCATTGCACTTTGTGTGATTAGATTCAGAACCGTGACAGGAGTCCGAATTGTAGTAGCTAGAAACCAATTCGCGCCCTTGCGCGCAGAGCGAGTTTGGGCAGTCTACAGTCACGCAAGCCTTGAGCAAAATAGGCTGAAGTCCACCTCATCAACTAGCTCTTAGACTCGAGCGGGGAGCTCCCGGTACCACTCTCTGGCCGTCGCCGCGCCGTAGCCTCTCCACGAGAGAACATCACCCTGTGTTAAAGGGAGAGTATGTTAGATGCATAACAGAATGAAAGACTGTATGAAATGGCAAAGCAAGCAAAAAGCATGAAAGGAGCAAAACTTCTTACCTTAGCAGCGTCATGAGAAAGGTGCGAGGCGCACTCCTTCAGAAGGAAATCCTCGAGCATGCCCATAACGCAGTCCTCAAACCGTAGCATCCCTCCAGGGGCCATCGCATGTGTTCATAAATGGTTAGTAGTTGGGTCGAACGGCCTCACCTTCAGTGGTGGCAGCTTAGGCTCGTGATCGAGAGGGTATATTTTCTCTGCTGCAAGATCGGCGATGATATGCTCCGCCGTTCTGCCTGCTTCATCTGGTACTAGTACCTCGGGAGGGGCCTCGTCATGTGGAATGTCATCTGCCATGAGCAATGTAGTAGGTGCTGAGTGACAAAAAGGGAAAATGAGGGAAATAGGTGGGAGATGAGCCCAAAGCAATGAGAACCCAAAAAACTCAACCAAATTAGATTTCAATTGGTTCAAAATGTAGAGGACTACGGGTGTTTTACGAATAAAGTTTGTGTGGCGAGGTGAGTAATGCGAGTAAAGCGCAAATCCAGAGAGAGAGAGAACCTAGAGAGAGAGTGAGGGTGTTTTCGGATGTGTAGGAATGAGGAAATGAGGTCTTGGTCATGTTTTAAAGAGCCACAGAGCCGAAAGGTCAAAATTGCCCCTGGAACCAATTGGCGGGCTGGCCGGCCAATTAAGTGGCTGGCCGTCCAGATCTTGTAGTGTAACAACCCTGATCTGTAATTAACTTATTTGTAATTAACTACTAATCTGTAATTAAGGATGTTAATTAAGTGGTTAAAACAAACTATGTGTTTATTACGTATTTTGTATGTTATTTCCTTTTCTATCTGTTACTTGTAGTCATATCTATCAGAAATTCTGTTTTGATCTGAAAATTGAAAGCCTTATTGATATTCGAAACTGAAATTGGTAACATCAATATGTTATTCGGAATTTTTAGAATGTTATGGCAAATTTTATTAAAAATTGATCCAGTCTGATTAATTAAGTTGCGTTTGGCAAGTCTTATGTTCTAATTAATGTATATTAGCATTACAACTATATAAGTGGGCTCTTAGGCTCATTCTTGAGCTCAAGCATGTTTCATTTGAGTGGAAAATTTCGAAATCATATTCTAGAGAGAGGGTGAACTCCATTTTAGAGAGAGAACAAGTAGAGATTCAAGAAAAAGTTGGAGATTTTGCTAGAGCAACTCAAGTTTGTGCTAGAACAATAGTATTTGAAGGCTTTTGGTGAGCATCAAACCCTTAATTCTTGGAGAGTATAAGATTTAGAGTTGAATTCATGAACTATATGAGATTAATTGCATGTTTTTAGTTAAAGAATGCCAAGAAGAGGAAGTAGCTTAACATGCATGTATAGTTTTGGCATTATTCTTTAGTTTTGATCATGAATATGTTGTTTAAATTGAGTTTTGAAGCTAAATTTTACATGCATTCTTGAATTGAGTTATTTTGAAGTTGACCTCCATGATTTGTATGCTTTGAAAAAGAATTTGAAGTTGAATGTTTCATGCATGGTCATTGGAGTTAGAATTCTACCATCCAAGATTATAATTATAAATTTCTTGGAACTTGCATGTTTGAATTATCATATTATAAAGTTTAATTTCATGCTCCGAAATGAAATTTGGACATGCATGGAACTATTAAGTTTAAAATTGCTAATGACATGAGCTTTGAAAAAGGTTTGTAAAACTTACATGCATGGGAGTTTTTAGCCCAATTTTGGTTAAATCCATGAGTTTTGAGGAAAAAAAGTTTATGAAAATCATATGTTCAAGTTTTTGGGTAAGTTTTCCAACTTTATGAAGAAGCTATGCATGAGTTTGCCTTTGAAATTGCATTTGAAAGCTCAAAATTCTGTTTTGAAAACCCAAAATTTTGTAGGTTGCTCGAGCGAGACATTTCGAGCATCTAGTAGTTTTGCAGACCGCTCGATCGACCACTTGGTGGCTCGAGCGAACCCTTTGTATTTTGTTGAACCGCTCGAGCGTGAGAGTTATGGCTCGAGCATAGATTGAGACCATCTAGTATTTCTGCTGGCAGAGCAGTTCGCTCGAGCAACCAAAGGTGCACTCGAATAGCCAAGCCAAATTCAGCATATTATTTTTCAAAGACATTCAATGTTTATATTTTTGTTCCCATCCTTTTCTAAGCATATTTAGACATGAATTATGAGTCATTTAAGAATAATGAGCTAAGAAATAACATGAGTAATTGAATTAGAAAATATGAGACCAATCCGAAATCCGAGAATGTGATTCACGTGTACAATTATGAGAAATGGACTGAAAAAGAAACCAATGTAAAAAAAAGCTAAGCCATGATGGCCAAGTACATGTGTAATGATAAGATATGTTTGTGTTATGTACCTTGTGGTTGTAGGTCAAGACTCGAAGATTGATTGACCGTTTACGGGAATCCACTGTGAGTAATGTTATTGTAAAGATATGTTCATATAAATTATATTCCAAATGTGATTTGATAAGTTATGATTTCTGAAATGATATTTTTTTACGTGAACGAATGTCCTATGTTTGAAATCTATTATGACATCCATAGATAGTCCCAAGTCATGGGGGACGGCATGTTAATTCGTGTCCATGATATATATGTGATTACGAGATCTCATTAGCCACTTTATTGTATTGATATGTGTTTAATTGGTATCCGGAACCGATTACTCTAGTCGGAAGATGATATGTAATGTGTTCTATGGGATGTACCATTATTATGTTCGGATATGAGAATTGAATATGTTATGATCTGTTTTATGAATATGATATGTTGGAAATTCGTTCACAAACCTCTTTACATTAATGTTATTCACTAAGCTTAGCTCACTGTGTGTATATATATGTATAGATGAGCGTTCTGGAGATCAGGCCTGAAGACTTTTGTCTGGATCTGTGTTCTATTGTTAGCCAACCATTGTGCCTCACGTGGAGGTTCCAGAAGTGTCACATGTTAGAAGTTCTGGTTGTTTCTGTATATGAGACTTGCTTGTTTTTGTTGGCTGCACTTAAAATGCTATAATGTGTGTGGGTATAATGTAAGAATGACTTTTGGATATGTATATAAAGTTTTAAATATTTTGTTTCATATAAGTCAGCATTGCTCATTGGACAATTATATTATATGTATTTGCTTCCGCTAGCCCCTTAATTCTGTTTATCTGTTCAGAGGCCTTTGGTAATCCAAGGATTGCTGGCTGGTTACAACGCTAAACCTATAGGGGCGGGTTTAGGTCGTGACATGTGGCCTACTAACCCCTCTTCTGGTCCAGAGTTGATTTTTGCTGTGGTCTTGCCCAATCTGTTCATGGGTGGTACTGTATTCATCTTGAGAAGGGAAATTGAAGTGTATGAAATTGTTTCAGATTTTGAAGATCCTGAAATTGTGTTCTGGTTGCACCGTTTCGAGCCCAGCTATTTCTTCGATGCATGAGTATGCCCCTATCTCAAGCCGAAGTGAGTTGTATCCTTTTATAAGCATTTGAGGACCTCCGAACTGTAAGTTGGAGAGTGAAATGGATGTCTATGTCAGGTGTTTTCTAAAACAATACCGCTTTACTTTACTTTTTTAGAGGCGTTGTTTTTATCTAGTTTATCGCACCCATTGCATCCTTTTGCATCATGTGATTCCTTGTACCACCTATCCTTTCACACAGCAGCACATTTTTGGATCATTTTCCCTCATACTTTTCTCGGGACGTGTGAACCGCGTTCCCGAGCGGGCTTCTTTCTCAGGAGCTATGAAATACATCCTTGCACAGTTTTCTCTCCTCAAGATACATGGGATGTACTCCTGAGAGGTTTTTATTTTACGGTATACAATGGCATATCCCTATGCACGGTAGGGTGTTCCCTGCCATCTCCCCTGTGGGGTGCTTTCGATAGCACCACTCTTGTGCATTTTTTCTATTACATTACGTAGAACATGCATCGTATCATATTTCATATAAATTACAACAATTATTTTGCATCCATATGCATCATACTGTTTGTATGCCCTCCTTCTGTGCGAAGCATAGTTTGGCTAGCACCCCTTCCCCTTATCACGTGAGTGTGATTTGACTCGTACTCTCCACCCTTTCTGCACGAAGCGTAGTTTGGCATGAAGCTTTTCCCCTTTCTGCGCGAAGCATAGTTTGGTTAGCACCCCTTCCCCTTATCACATAAGTGTGACTTGGCTTGCACCCGCCACTCTTTCTGCGCAAAGCATAGTTTGGCATGGAGCTTTTTCCCTTTCTATACGAAGTGTAGCTTGGCTAGCACCCCATTCCCCTTATCACATGAGTGTGATTTGGCTTGCACCCTCCACCTTCTCTACACGAAGCGTAGTTTGGCATGGAGCTTTTCCCCTTTCTACGCGAAGCATAGTTTGGCTAGCACCCCTTCCTCTTATCACATAAGTGTGATTTGGCTTGCACCCTTCACCCTCTATGCGCGAAGCTATGGACGCGCCCGAACGTCGAGGGCTCCGCGTGCGAAAAATCGGCACGAAATCCCGTTTTGTTCATTTGGGCTTACTACAGTTCGGACTCAATGTCACGGTTTTGAATCTGATCTCGCAAAGTGCAATGCATGACCGATAAATCACCAAAGAATCCAAATCCGACAAATCGTTTTGGAAAACTGATTTTTGTAAAAAAAGTGCCAAACATGGACTGCTTTGCCAGATACAGAGTCGCCACCTAAATATTTTATTTTGGGGGAATTTAGGAAACCCTGACTCGTGCCTAAGGCCGCGTGTCTGTCGTCACCAAAGTTGCCTCGGCTCGGGAACTTGGGTACGAGAGGGGAACGTCATGCAATGAGCACCCCCACTCGCCTAATCAAAGATCAGCCTGTACTAAGCATGATATCTTGTTTTCGAAAACACATGTATTCTTATTCCGGTTAATTAGCTAATCTTACTACGTGATGCGCACAGCGAACAAGTATAGACTAGATCGCCTAATTTTGAACAACACATTGCATATCCATTTGTTTTGAAAATGGTTTGAGGTTTGCTACTTGCAAGTAGGCTAAATCAGGGATTTCAATGAATTGTTCCAATTCAAGCAATCCAACCTTCACCCACAGGCATTCAAGCAGTTATATCAACTAAGCAGTTAGCCTCATGGCAAGCATGCTAACATGCCAACATACACATCTCATGCAGTATGTTAAAGCGTAAACACTTATAGTGTACTCCGAGCCAAAACAGAGAACTAGTTAGAAATCATGCATGATCCTAGTTCATGTTAAAATGGCTAATGCAACACATGCAAAAATGCAACTAAGATAGGCTCGGCTATCTGGAATGGCATATGAATGCGACAATTCGATACATGTATTCAACTTGGAATTGAAATACAATGCAATTAGTATGATACGCTGAGCCCGGTACATGCAGGACAGATGAATGAATGCACGCATGCAAGCATAAGGTATGCTAAACAAAATATGCCCTAAAACTAACCATCGTAAGCAGTTAAATAAAAGGGAGAAAGAAGTGGGGGTTGGAAGACATGCATAACACACATGCACGCTTATTACAAAAGTTTGCTCTCTCAACGGAGGGTCCGAATGAATAATACAAACCGACTAATTAACTAACTAACAAGCTAATTAATTATTACATAACCGAATGAATAACTAGCTACAACTAATTATTACAAAACCTAATTAATTAACAAATTAACTAATTAAATTACAAATCCAAATGCTAACTAACAAGTAAGCAATAAACAATGCTGCTCCAGCTCTGGTTAAAGGAGAAGAGTATGCATGCTCGGTTGTTGCCCCAAAAAGCTCTTTGGTTGCTCTCTTGAGGCTTTGCTTGCAGGGTGTCTTCCAGTGTTTGCTGCTGAAACTTACCAAAACCATACTGAGGAGTGCACCAGTGGCCTGCCGGCCATGAGGAGCCTCTGCCGACCAATGATGCACACTGCCGACCAAGGATGAAGGGGGTGCCGGCCACTGGTGTGCTGTGACACCAAGCGGCAACAAAGCATAGAATAGAGGAAAGGGAGGGTCTCCCAAGGGTATGTACGCACTATGCCACTCCATATCATCTCAAAACATCAAGGGAGAGGGATAATCGGATCCAAAACCATCAATCACACATCTCGATGCATGATGGCCAAAGATCCAACTTGTGCAGATTCACTGTAAAATGAATGCACAAATAGACATATAAAGCCTAAAACTCTATCATTCGTCATCAAGAGCGTCGGCGACCGAGAATTGAAGCACATTTCATCACTTGAAGTATGAAACGTCTCTCGTTTCTCGTGCTCGGATTAATACTTAATCCAAACAACAATGCAACATAAGCATGGCAAACATGCAATATGACTTAAGCATGCAAACATGCAACTACATGGCATACTCAATGCAATGTAATATGATTAACTTAACAAAGCTAATGATATGTGAACAATGCTAATGCATGCATGCACAATGCAATGCTACAAGGATAAATTAGCAATGTTAGGGACATGCATACTCAATGCAAAGCAAAATAAACATACAAGCAACATGCAAGTGAACATGCCAAATGGACTTAAAAAAAAAAGGGGTAGACCTCAGTCATGCCCCAAATTAATGGCCATTAGTGCTAAAATGATGGTATGAAAAGGATGAAAAAGGCAAGACAAGCATGTATGCCAATTGGCTCAAGGATTAAGGTACAAAGATGCAACTCTTAAGCACACTTAAAGAGTGACAAGTATGGATATGTGACAGCACCATAACTTCTGAAAACATGCATGGAATGGTGCCAAACCACCCTAGTAAGACAAACAAAGCATGCAAGAAAGCTCAAAGCTCGAAACTAGCGAAGAGACTTAAGCCATGGCCATGCAAAGCAAGCCCCAAAGGGGCAAGGGCATCCAAAACAGTCCCAAGGCAGGTCAAGGTGAGACAAAAAACATGCTTGAACTTAGCCAATACAAGCTAGAACAAAAGGCTGAAAGCATGAAGCATGCAAGGCTACAAAAAGGGTATTACACTACACCTATTTCAACCCAACATGGCATGACTTAGACAACATAAAACAGAGTTACATCATGATATAACAAGACCAAAATTGCACTGATATGATGGCCCAAAGGCCTAGGCATGATGGCATGCACAAAAATTCACTCTTGAGGCATAAAGAGCCAAACCTCCAAGGCGTTAAAAGAGTGACAAGCACAAGTGTATGACCATGAAATATGCACTGATATAACATTTGAAATGATTCCAAAGCATGCAAACATCACAAGTATAGCATGGTAGGGGCCTCAAAACTCAAGACTAGTCAAAGCATTTGCACCATAGCTATACAAAACATGAGTCATATGACCATGGCAGCCCAAAACAGTCCTAGAACAACCCAAAATATGAATACTGTAATAACCCGATCAGAGCGTCCCTGAACGTCCGGGAGAATCCCCTCTCCGTTTTGTTTATTTGGGCTCACTACAGTTCAAGACTCAATGTCACGGTCCTGTATCTAATCTCGCAGAGTGCAATGCAAGACCGTTTTGTTCATTTGGGCTCACTACAGTTCAGGACTCAATGTCACGGTTCTGTATCTAATCTCACAGAGTGCAATGCAAGACTGATGAATCATCAAAGAGTCCAAATCTGGCGAATCATCAAAGAGTCCAAATCTGGCAAATCGTTTTTGGAAAACAGATTTTTAAAAAGAAGTGCCAAACATGGACTACTTTGCCAGATACAGAGTCGCCACCTAAATATTTATTTTGGGGGAATTTAGGAAACCCTGACTCGTTGCCTAAGGCCATGTGTCCGTCATCACCAAAGTTGCCCCGGCTCGGGAACTTGGGTACGATTGGGGAAGGTCAGCTATGAGCACCTCGCTCGCCCGATCAAAGATCGGCCTCTACTAACCATGATATCTAGTTTTGAAAACATTATGTGCTCTTATTCCGGTTAATTAGCTAATCTTACTATGTGATGCGCACAACACACAAGTATAGACTAGATCGCCTAATTTGGAACAAAGCATTGCATATCCACTCGTTTGAAAGACAGTTTGAAATTTGCTACTTGCAAGTAGGCTAAAACACGGATTTCAACGAGTTGTTCCAACTCAAGCAATCCAACCTTCACCCACAGGCATTCAGGCAGTAAATCAACTAAGCAGTTAGCCTCATGGCAAGCATGCTTTCATGTTAACATTCACACTCATGCGAGATGCTAAAGCGTAAACACTCACCTAGTACTCCAAGCCAAAAACAAAGAACATGTTAGTAATCAAATGTATGATCCAAGTCCATGTTAAGATGGCTAATGCATCGCAGTAAACCTAGCAATAGAGTCGGCTAATCTATAGATGGCATGCGAAATGCAACAGATAACATGTATTCAAGTTAGATTTGAAATACTATGCAATTAGTATGATGCGCCGAGCTCGGTGCATGCAATACTGATGAATGATGCATACATGCATAGCATAAGGATGCTAATTGAAATATGCCCTAATACTAACCATCAAAAGCAGGTAAGTAAAAGGGAGAAAGAAGTGGCGGTTGGAAGACATGCATCGCACACACGAACACTTATTACAAATTCGCCCTCACTCGGAGGGATTGAAAGAATAATACAACTTAATCAACTAACAAGCTAATTAAATAGTTACAAACCAATTAACTAGTTAAGCAAATTAACTAAGCCAATAAAGCGATAAAACAGCCTCGGGAAGAGGGTCCAATGCATGCGTGCTCGACTCCACTCGGAAATCCACCACCATGCACAAGCTGCCTCTGTTTTCACTGTTTTCCTCCTCTGAAATTTGTACAAATCCCAAGGAACACTCTCTGAACACTGTGGGGTGCCACCGGCCATGCGGAATGGTCACCGGCTATGGGAAAGTGGTCATCGACCATTGGTATGGCTCTCGGCCAGAGATTTGTGGTCGGCCGGCACTCAATGTGGTCGGTCGGCCATCTATGCCTGCAGAATCCTATTTTGACAGCAACAGAGGACAAGCAAGGTATGGCAATACATTTCAAAGCAATGTGGGCACCACCCCACCCCTTATCATGTTTATGACTCCAAGGGGGATGGTACTCGATTCTCGGACCACCAATCGCGCATTTCGATGCGTGATGGCCCAAGAAATCAAGTGTGCCATTTCAATGTGGAATGAAATGCACATAAACAAATAATAAGCCCAACCTCTATCACTTGATCAAGAGACAAGGCATGCATGCTCAATGCAATGCAACTTAGGCATGTGAGCTAAGTATGCAACATGACAATGCCAACAAGCATACAAGGCATGTAACAATCATGCTAATGACAAGCATGCAAAAACACATGGGGCAAACATGTAACAACATGCTAAGCAACCTAAACAAAGGGAAGAATGCATGCCAAATTCTAGCACGTCCGCGAGGGGACCTCGGCTACAGTTCGGACTCCCTTTTGTGTCACGGTTCTTAGTCTGAACCAAAGAGTCCAAATCCGGCAAATCGTTTGAGAAAAACAGATTTTTGAAAAAGTAGTGCCAAACATGGACTGCTTTGCCAGATTACAGAGTCGCCACCTAAATATTTAAAATGGGAAATTTAGGAAACCCTGGCTCGGTCTGCGAAGGCCACATGTCCAATCATCACCAAAGTGGTCTTGGCTCGAGCTTAGGTACGATCGGGAAGGTCACTATGAGCACCTTCCGCCCCACTTGGGTCAAGACCCCTCTACTAACCGTAATATCAATTTTGAAAACTTTATGCGTTCTTATTAGGTTATTAGCCTAGAATTACTATGTTGTGACAGACAAACAAGTATAGACCAAATTGCCTAAATTGGAACAAAACATTGTAAGTTTGTTTTGGAAATGATTTGCTACTCACAAGTAGGCTAAAATGCGTTTTGCCACCCTCAAGTGGGCTTTAGAAAAAGATGGTTTTGCCACTATCTAGTGGGCTAAAAACTCATAGTTTTAATGTGTTGTCCCAATTTAGGTAATTCAACCTCCATCCACAGGCATTCATGCAGTTATATCACATAAACACTTAGCCTCATGGTAAGCATGCTATCATGGCAACATTCACACACATGCGATATGCTAAAGCATAAAAGCTCACCTAGGACTCAAGCCAAAAGCAGAAGCTTATTAGAAATCCATGCATGGACCTAAGCATACTGAAATGTCTAATGCAACACATGCAAAGATGTAATCTAGGCAGGCTCGGCTATCCTAAACATGGCATATGGAATGCTACAAATAACATGTATTCAATTTGGAATTGAAAGTACGATGCAGTTTGTATGATGTGCCGAGCCTGATGCATGTCAACAAATGCATAGATGCACGCATGCATAGCATAAGGTATGCTAAAATAAATATGCCCTAATCTACCATTATAAGCAGGTAAATAAAAGGGAGAAAGAAATGGGGGTTGGAAGACATACATGCCACTCACCCACACTTATTACAAATTCGCCCTCACTCGGAAGGACTAAAATAATAATACAATCCGAATAATAAACAAATTAATTATTACAAAATTCTACTTATCAAATTAAATCAAATGTAAAAAGGAAGGGGGGCCTCAGCCCCGCCTCGGGATGTGCGAACGATGCATGCTCGGTCCAACTTGCCCGGAAAGCCCATACCGCACCACTGCTGCCTCTGTTTCACTATCCTGCCTCCCTGGAAAATTGCCAAAGTCCCAGGACACCTTCCAAATTCACTGCAGTACACCACCGGCTAGAGGAAATAACCACGGTACATTGAGAGATGGCCACCATTCGGGGAACTTATCGGCAAAAAGATTGCGGTCGGCACTAAGAGTGCCGGTCGGCACTAAATTCTGCAGGAGAGCAGTTTTGGTGACAAGCGACAAACCAAAGAAGGCATAGCATAGAATTTTGAGCATATGTAAGCATGGCTATGCCCCCTATCATGTGTTAGACTCAAGAGAGCATAGCCCTCGACCCTCGGGCCATCAATGATGCATCTTGGTGCATGATGGCCTAAAAGGCCAAGTTTGCAACTTTGATTTCAAATGAAATGCACATCAAACAAACAAGTGAAACCCAACCTCTATCACTTGATCAAGAGGCAAGGCATGCATGCCAATGCCATGCAACCTAGGCATGTTAGCCAATATGCAACATGGCATCAAAGGGAGCATACAAGCATGCAATGCGCATTAAGTACACAACCTAAGCAACAAAGCAAACAAACATGCCACAATTATACAAACCACTAGAGCATGCAAGGAGTAATCTAAATCATGCATCATTCTAGCAACTTTTAAGCACACTTAAAAGAGGGTAAACATGGATACATGGCATGCTTAGAAAGCTCTGAAATCATGCTACAAAATGATGCCAAATCAAGCAACAAAGTAGGCTAAGCATGCATACAAATGGTCCAAGCATTAAGGCAAGCCAATGAGGCTTTGAACCACACTTAGTACAACCACACATGGCAATACTTAAACAATTAAAATCAGAGTTTTAACACATAAAACTAAGCCCAAAGGGACCCCTAGATGGCATCTAGATGGTTCAAATTCAAAGGTATGCATTAAGGCCAAAACATGGAGTACACAACACATACTTTTAGAGCACTAAAGAGACAACTAAGGTAAGCATACAAGCACACCAAAGGGACTGAAATAGCATGCTAGATGGTTCCAAACCACTAAAATGATGCAAGCAACACATGCTATATACTCATGCACTTAAGGCTAGCAAGCCAAAATGCAAAGTGGCTATACAAGGCATGTCATGGATGACCTAAACAACCAAAAACAGGTCTTATACATGACAAAATAAGCACATTTTCAGTGTATGACCAGCCACAAAAACAGAAGCAAGATAGGCTAAGAAAGCATGCAAGATTACGGTAAATCACATGGATTTCAAAGCAAGTAGCACATGGAGTATGCAAACAATGTTGAGCCCTTCAACAATGTTGAAGAAGGGCTCAAAATAAGCCTATTATTAGCTTACATCATGCTCTGAAACAGATCATACACAAGCCAAATATTCTATGCAAGAAACATGGCATACAAGAGGATATTGAGATAGGTGCTAGATGCAGCCACCAAACGGCAAGGGGTCCTCAATCAAACATGAAGAGGACCCCAAAATAAGACTATTTGAAGTTTGGGTTGGAGCCCAAAAGTGCTTGCAACTAGGGCTAAGAAATGAAGCAAGAAAATGCAAGAAAAGGGAAGATGAGGACTTACCCTTGAAGACCAGCAAACCAGCACCTCTTGGACCAAGTTTAGGTGCTCCTAAGCTCTGAAGAACAGCCCCAAGTCGTTGGAAATGGAAGTGGTGGTGTTGTGCTATGGGTTGGTGAAGGAATGGCCAAGAATAATGGACTTTTGGAGGCAAAGGTGAGATATAGAGAGAGATAGAGGGTTGTATCTATCTATATCAGATATATATCTATATATCTCTGGTTTTTGTTCCAAAAACTCTAACCCTCATCAAAGGAGGAGAGGGCCTCCTTATATAGGCAGGCAAAACAAGACTTAGAGCCTAAGTTCCAAAGGGTCAAAGGGTGCAAGGCTTGTAAGGGAAGCTTGGACAGCTGGTAAGGCTCCTTGAGAAAGCCAAGACAAAGGGTCAAGGCTTCCTCAAGAAGCCATGAGCAAAGGGTGCAAAATAAGGGCCAAAAGGGTGCAAAATGGTGCAAAATAGGCACATGGATGCACGTGGGTCTGGTTACATGCATCCCAGCTGGCACAACTGGTGTGCACTATGCTTGGGGGTTCAAAGAGTTCAGGTCGGCCAGAAGGTGTGATCATCGGCCAAAATAAAGTGCCGGTCGGCACTCTTTTCTGCCGGTCGGCTAAATAGAGTGCCGATGGATGATTCCTTGGTCAAAACATGGCCGGTGGGTATGCAAATCGAAGCCCCGGAAGTTAGCTTTCCAATGGCGCAAACCTTGCATCAAAATTCCTCCTATGTAAAAAGTTATGCCCTTTTCCGTGAAGTCGCGCAGACTCGATCCAACCTGGATGATCCCCTGCTTCAACCAATCATATCTCCTCCACCTTGACTTGGCTCTAGGAGATTCTTGAGTGCAAAGTGAAGCCCCGGAAGTCTTCTTTCCAACGATGATGGCCTCATAGCTTAAATCCAAGTACGCAATTGGATAAGCCCGATTCAGCGAGGGCTGCTCGATTCTCTCCTACCCGGATTCATGCCGAACTTCTCCCAGACCAATTTTCTCTCCTCCTCTCCTCTTTTTTTCAACTCCAAACCCCTAAACAAAGTGTTTGGGAAGATTTGCCTCTCTTCTTGCGAAGAACTGAACATGCCCCACATCTCTCAACACCGAGCAAACCATCAAGAATGCCCAAGTCTTGAGGCGGTCAAAAATGGGGTGTTCTGATTGCCCCTCTTTGGAGAACTTCGAAAGTCATAACAATGACGGGAGTGAATGTCAAAGCCCAGAGACGACCCATTTTTGACGAGGCCGAAGACTTGGACAAACAAACAAAATACAAATGTATAAATGGTTGTGCCCGCAGGCTGCCTACGTATCCCTTTGCAAGGAATCAAACCAGCGTAGTTCAGGGGCAAGATGCAAATGAAATGCAAGATGCAAGAATTGGATAATTGGACTTATACGCTTTCGCGAAGCCGGTTTGTAGTGGACTTATCGCTTCATGGCCGGTTTATAAGTGGACTTATACGCTTTTATGACGGTTTTGTAATTGGACTTATCGCTTTTCATGGCCGGTTTTATAGTGGACTTATCGCTTTGTGGCCGGTTTATAGTGGACTTATCGCTTTTGGCCGGTTTATAGTGGACTTATACTCGCTTTATGACGGTTTTATGAGTGGACTTATCGCTTTTCGCGGCCGGTTTTATAGTGGACTTATACGCTTTTCGCGGCGGTTTGTAGTGGACTTATACGCTTTATGGCCGGTTTATAATTGGACTTATCGCTTTTCATGGCCGGTTTATAGTGGACTTATACGCTTTTCGCGGCCGGTTTTGTAATTGGACTTATACGCTTTTCGCTGGCCGGTTTATAGTGGACTTATACGCTTCGCGCGGCGGTTTTATAGTGGACTTATACGCTTTTCGCGCCGGTTTGTAATTGGACTTATACGCTTTATGGCCGATTTATAGTGGACTTATACGCTTTTCGCGGCGGTTTATATGGACTTATACGCTTTTCGCCGGTTTATAGTGGACTTATACGCTTTTCGCCGGTTTATAGTGGACTTATACGCTTCATGGCTTGGTTTATAGTGGACTTATACGCTTTTATGGCTTGATTTATAGTGGACTTATACGCTTTATGACGGTTTGTAATTGGACTTATCGCTTATGGCCGGTTTATAGTGGACTTATACGCTTTTGGCCGGTTTGTAAGTGGACTTATCGCTTTAGGTTGAGTTTGAAAATTCGGGATGTATGCAAAAAGGAATTGCACCTTTAGAGGATTTAAGGTCTCCTAGACCCGTGAAGAGTGCATAGCAATGCAAGTGAAGTGGGTGCATAACGACGCAAGTAATGAGCATGACAATGCTAGATAGATGTGCATGACAATGCAGGTGTAACGGTGCATAACAATGCAATTATGGTGTGTGCATCACAGTGCAAGCATGAGAAGTGCATAACAATGCAATATAGGTACACAAGACGGTGCTATGAGGTGCGCGAAAGCGGTGTGATAAAATGCATTTTCTATGCAAGTATGGGGGCATTTAACAGGCACCCTGGTGTCTCTGATTTACCTCTTGGAGGGTTTTGCAACACGCTTAGCTCGAAAAGGGGACACCCTGTTTATGTTGGCAAGAGATAACATCTGTTGCTACTTTAATTGTCGTTCTGTCTTGAAGCAGGCTTACACTTGAGGTAGAGGCGCACTCATACTTCGGAGCATTGGCAAGGTCCTGAAGAGGTACATCCGGAGCACAATCACGGAATTTGCTGAAGTTGAAGCATACTCAGATGCCTCGATTTTCGCTCTTTTGCTTTTGCTCGGCAATCCGGAACCATATAGCTTCAGATAGGTCCTGGTTTCACTGTTCACACTTATCGGGGGTGGGCCCTGCAGTTTTCGAAAGAACAAATTCCTTTTTTTTGCACAAATGTGGAGAATGGCACAGCACTCTGAGCACAAGATGATTTTTTTGAAATTGAAATTGAGTTCTCAACTGGGTATTGAGTCTACGACTGGACACAGCGAAAACGACTCAATAACGAAAAACAAAAAGGTAAACAACCCAAATATATCGAGACACGCTCGGAACGACTCAAATCTAGAATCGAGACAAACAAAACAAGAGACATGACACACAGACGTGCACAGGGAGCCTGTTTCTCCGGGTAGTGTTTCCCACCCTTTCTCATTTGTGATCCTCACATCACTCGGCTCTCAAGCTCTATTTTTCTGAAAAAAAGCCCTTTTCTCACTTTTTCTCTCATCGCACATCTCTCTATTCTTCAATCTCTCATTTTTCGATCCCTCCCCTGGGTGGTTGATGGATAAACAAAAAGTCGCGGGCTCTTGCCCCTAGCATTCCGCTAGATTCTTTTCTTCCGCACACAGCAGTGAACTTTCCCACAGAGAGGTTGTGCCACAACTGGGTGTGTAGCAAATCTGCTGCTAACATCGGTTGATGATGCCCTGCTGGGGAGTTTGGACATGGTTAGATCTGTCCAGATGAGGAAGTGGAACATCTCGATCCATCCCAGTTTGTGCTTCACACGTGGCTTGATACCTCGCTACTTGGAGGGCTAGAGAGCTTTCAGCCTTTTGTTGTTGACTTCAGTGGTGCCCTTTTCTTGGCAGGTAGAATGCCCTTCTTGGCAAGTATGTTGATGATGGGGAAAAGACAGAACACCTGACTCAACTGTGCCCCTAGTTCATCATTTTGACCATTTTTTTTGTTTTGGTTTTAAGACAATTTTGACCAACATGAAAGTTAGATTAACATGCTTGTTCGATTTTTGATTTGAAATCATGCAAGTCAGGCTATGAGCACTGAAAATTTTCCTTTTTTGGGGTCCAAGAAATGGTCCAGTTTTGGAAAAATGGAGTGGTTTTCGAGAGAATAGTCAACCTCAATAAAAATTCTCAAAAACTGTTTTTGCAAACGGTCACTGCTCAACGAGCACGAAACCTACTCTTGAGATGCACAACCTCGGATCCATAAGCAATGGAAAATTGCCCTTTGTCTGAAGGACACTGCATGGCAACGGAAAGTTGCCCCTTGTTTGAATGGCACCACAGTGCATTGAATGGCAACGGAAAGTTGCCCCTTGTTTGAATGGCACTACAGCGCATCGTAGACAGTCCTCAGAGCGATGATTACAACCAAACTCTCAGATACAGAGAAGGCAAGGATGGTCAAAACCATTACATGGACACAATCGAATTTGAAGTGTTTGTGGCTGGACTTCAAAGTGAAGTTGCCTACGTATCCCAAACATGGGAATCAAGCCTTACGTAGTTCCGGGGTTAAGGTACACTCGGGTATTTAACCTCTCCTTTTTATGCTCTAACTTTTGCCAAGGCGCCTGTTGCAGGTTTTCGACCTTGCGAGCTTTGTTCTTCTTTCTTTTCTTTCTTTTCATTTTTTCTCTTCTTCTTTTTTTTTTTTTTTTTTTTTTTTTTTAGGCTCTAACTTTTGCCAAGGCGCCCGATGCGGATTTTCAACCTTGCGAGCTTCTTTTTCTTTTCTTTTCTTTCTTTTTCTCTTTTTTTTTTCTTTTTTTTTCCTGTATATTTTTTCTTTCCTTTTGTATGTATTTTTGCTTGCTCTAACTTTTGCCTGGGTCGCCCTTCCGGGTTTTCGGCCCAGCGAGCCTCTCAAAGGGTAAAAGTGTAACAAGTCCATGCCAAATGGTTTTTGAGATTGAAGCCCTCTGTATCCAGGAGAGTGGGCATTGTATCGATTCTTGAGCGGATCCATCGTCGGCTCTTCGAGCTTATCTGACATTTTTGCCCCTAGTTTGAGGGGGGCTTCTGATCTAGCTTTGCAAGCCTCTTTTGATCTTCTGATCTGACTTTGGTGCCTCTTGTTCGAGGGCTGCTTTTGAATCTGGCCACACAGGCCTCACATCATGATTGACCGTTGAACATTCTGAATGCAAGTTCAAGGTTTGAAGGCAAGGACTCAAGTCTCAAGGCTGAGAGCGATCCTAAGCTGTACAATCTCAAGAGCGATTCCACACATGTCTTCGCAGGACCGCGCAAAACATTTTTTGAAAGTTTTTAAGAAAGCGACAAATCGCTCGCGCTGAAGACAGCGTGGGACCAATTTGGATCAAAGCTAGGATCCTTCCCAGTACTCACACTAACAAGCATGATTGCATTCATTAAGGGCTTAGCACGCATCTCTTTCTCTCAATTTGATCAAATTTTTACAAACCCCGAGGAATTCCTTCCTCTTCGTTTTCACCGTAGTGTTCAAAAAGTTGTGAAAAACTTAGGTCATTACAACGACTTCAAGGCACATAAAAGACAAAGTTCTTAGTCAAATACTGCCATCTCATTCAGAACTTCTGGCATAACTAGCACACGGCAGAAGCAAACACAAGAGTGTAAAAATCATCGCTGTTCCATTCCAAATCTGTTGGCATAACTGACTCCCTGGCAGAAACAGACTCAAAACAAAATGCAAAGGCAAACGCAAAACAAGCAAGTGATGTCCGAGGTAACACCCCCCCCCGGAATCACCCGACTCCTATACAATAGGACTGACTCGATACAACAAGACAGACCTTACTGACACAGTATGAAAAGACTGACTCAAAACAACGAGACAGACTTTTAAGCAAATAAAAAGACTGACTCAAAATAAAGAGACAGACTCAAAACAGCACTGACTCAATACCCAAGCCAGAACATACAAAAACCAGCATTCGCAAATGCTCAAAACTGCGCGTGCCAAACACCACATCTGAAATACACCAAGTGCCACCCACAGGTAGACCCATCCCTGATCACATACTTGCAGTAACCCCTACTTTCACTGATCTAGTGACGATGGATGGATCTTAGCAGCGCGAAAGGTGATGACCTTATTGTCGATCAAATTTTGTATCTCGTGGCGACGAACACAAGCTATTAGTGTCATGACTGTTTGTTGATGGAAAGCCGATGCTTAGTCGGGTCATGCTTTGGAGGGAGAGGATCGGGTAGAGGCTGTTGTTCTAATAGTTTCAAATGTCCTTTCCTGAGTAGGCCCCCTAGAGCTTTTGACAAAGGCATATAAAGTGGGGTAAAAACCCTCTTGACTTGAGGTGGATATTTGGCTGCTCGCGAGCTACTCCCGGACGCACCGGTGAATGAGGTAGCTGTTTTTGACGTGGTGGTTGCGACCATGCCCACTTCAGAAGATCTTGCAACTGCATCACCGCTGGTGGTCGCATTCGAACTGCGGTTGAGTGCCCCCTTGGGCTGTTCCTTTTCCTGGTCAATGAGGCCCTGTTTCATAGCGTCCTCAATCTCTACCCCCATCTCGTGTAGGTCCGCAAAGGTAGGAAAGGGTAAGACTATCATTTTTTGCATTAGTTTAGTTTGGAGGTTGCGCACAACCATCCTTATCTGGTCTTTGTCAGAAGGCCTTGTAGTCATCATTGAGGCCTTTGCTCTCCATCTCATCACGAACTCTGAGAAACTCTCATTTGGTTCTTGGCGGATGGCTTCGAGATCAAGAGTTGTGACCTCGATCTGCGTGTTGTAGGAGTATTGGGCAATAAAGGCCTCAGCCAGCTCTTCCCAGTTCTGTTTCACGGAGTCCTTCAATTTTGCCTGCCAGATTGCGGCTACCCTGCATGGTTCGCCAAAGAGAGACCGAGCCGTGGTCAAACCCATTGGCTTCAAGATATCGGAAAAGCGGTGGAGGTGCACCCTCGGGTCTCAGGCCGTCAAAAGCGATCGATATCGGCATTTTAAACCGCTCGGCAAAATAGCTAGATTCAATATACCCGTCCTCATCCGGGATGAGGTTCACTCCATGTGCTGTCTGAACAACTCCTCGAGTTTATTGACCTTAAGTGCGGTTGGGTCAACCTCAAATTCAAAGGCGTGTGCCTTTGGGTTAGCCGGTGCTTTGGACAAGCGAGGTGGGATTGGCGGTGGGACCCGGCCTGTCGGAACATCTGTACTCTGGACATGGTGCCTCTCTGGGTATTGGAACCCTGGTAGGGGTGGAGGTGCGCAGTAGATACTCGGTTTCTTTGCCTTAGCACAGCAAGTGTCTCTGCTGTTGGGTTATGACCACGGCTGTTGCTTGGCGGTTCGCTTGACGAACGGCGTCTTGTTGCATGGCTTTCATACTATCACAGGTTGGCGCACCATCTCTTCCGGGCTCGACATATTGTCTGATCTAATTGAGCAACGGTATATCGTATAGTAATAGGCTCGGACATCTCAAAGCTTTGCTCAAGATCACCATCGGTGGGCGTTGTTGTCTTGGTGTGGTCTGCTGCCTAGCCTTCTTCTACGATTACCCTTGAACGGAGTCTCGACCACAAAGTCTACCAACGCAAATCCAATGTACCCGGGAGATAGTGGAGCCTTCTGAAGCTATGGTTCCAAGACTACCTAGCAAAGGGAAAAGCAAACATCTCGGCTCAACTTCACCAAAAGCAGAATCTGGCCGAACGAGCAGTATTCTATTCCTGATCACTGTTCCCCAAATAACTGCCCAAATATGAATCTGATACCCGCAGATATAACTGATTCTCAAAATACTATCTTGGTGCCCAGTTGATAGGATACAGACTATAAGCTGGTATATGCATTCCCTGTAGAGATATACTCTAAAAGCACATAGCAAGTAAATGAGAGCCAATACACCCCTATGTTGGGGTAGGGTTTCCCTGTCCTATTTTGTCAGGAGCTAGGGTTTCACTACGCACGCAGCGGCTTCAAACAACCTATTATCGGGTGAGCAACCTGTCCTAGTTTGGAATGGTCACTACGGATCCGAATATGCACTAGGTCGAATGGTCAAAAAGGGTGCCCCGGTAAAACCGGGGTTTGTGTTCCCATACTGGCAGAGCTCGCAACCGGTCAGCCTTATGGTCATGCCTTGACAAGACAAGCCTCCAGCAAACCGCTCAGGAATAGCAGATGGCCAACACGGTGTCCTAGGCGCACCAATGCACATGCAATGCAAAGAAACACATAAGTGTAGTCAAAACATGAAATATCATGAGTTCGAGTCAAGCTCTCTAAAATCCCCAGCAGAGTCGCCAGAAACTGTAGCACGTCCGCGAGGGGACCTCGGCTACAGTTCGGACTCCCTTTTGTGTCACGGTTCTTAGTCTGAACCAAAGAGTCCAAATCCGGCAAATCGTTTGAGAAAAACAGATTTTTGAAAAAGTAGTGCCAAACATGGACTGCTTTGCCAGATTACAGAGTCGCCACCTAAATATTTAAAATGGGAAATTTAGGAAACCCTGACTCGGTGCCGAAGGCCACATGTCCGTCATCACCAAAGTGGTCTTGGCTCGGGAGCTTGGGTACGATCGGGGAAGGTCAGCTATGAGCACCCCCTTTCGCCCGGTCCGAAGACCGGCCTCTACTAACCGTGATATCCAATTTTGAAAACTTTATGCGTTCTTATTCCGGTTATTAGCCTAGAATTACTATGTTGTGCGCACAGCAAACAAGTATAGACCAAATTGCCTAAATTGGAACAAAACATTGTAAGTTTGTTTTGGAAATGATTTGCTACTCACAAGTAGGCTAAAATGCAGGTTTTGCCACCCTCAAGTGGGCTTTAGAAAAAGATGGTTTTGCCACTATCTAGTGGGCTAAAAACTCATAGTTTTAATGTGTTGTCCCAATTTAGGTAATTCAACCTCCATCCACAGGCATTCATGCAGTTATATCACATAAACACTTAGCCTCATGGTAAGCATGCTATCATGGCAACATTCACACACATGCGATATGCTAAAGCATAAAAGCTCACCTAGTACTCCAAGCCAAAACAGAAGCTTATTAGAAATCCATGCATGGACCTAAGCATACTGAAATGTCTAATGCAACACATGCAAAGATGTAATCTAGGCAGGCTCGGCTATCCTAAACATGGCATATGGAATGCTACAAATAACATGTATTCAATTTGGAATTGAAAGTACGATGCAGTTTGTATGATGTGCCGAGCCTGATGCATGTCAACAAATGCATAGATGCACGCATGCATAGCATAAGGTATGCTAAAATAAATATGCCCTAATCTACCATTATAAGCAGGTAAATAAAAGGGAGAAAGAAATGGGGGTTGGAAGACATACATGCCACTCACCCACACTTATTACAAATTCGCCCTCACTCGGAAGGACTAAAATAATAATACAATCCGAATAATAAACAAATTAATTATTACAAAATTCTACTTATCAAATTAAATCAAATGTAAAAAGGAAGGGGCCTCGGCCAGCCTCGAGATGTCTTGAACGATGCATGCTCGGTCCAACTTGCCCGGAAAGCCCATACCGCACCACTGCTGCCTCTGTTTCACTATCCTGCCTCCCTGGAAAATTGCCAAAGTCCCAGGACACCTTCCAAATTCACTGCAGTACACCACCGGCTAGAGGAAATAACCACCGGCTGCTTGAGATGGCCACCGGCTGCTGGGGAACTTATCGGCACAAAAAGATTGCCGGTCGGCACTAAAGAGTGCCGGTCGGCACTAAATTCCTGCGAGAGCAGTTTTGACAACAAAGAAACCGGCGGTGCATAGCATAGAATTTTGAGCATATGTAAGCTTGGCTATGCCCCCTATCATGTGTTAGCCTCAAGAGGGCAAGGCCCTCCACCCTCGGGCCATCAATGATGCATCTTGGTGCATGATGGCCTAAAAACCAAGTTTGCAACTTTGATTTCAAATGAAATGCACATCAAACAAACAAGTGAAACCCAACCTCTATCACTTGATCAAGAGGCAAGGCATGCATGCCAATGCCATGCAACCTAGGCATGTTAGCCAATATGCAACATGGCATCAAAGGGAGCATACAAGCATGCAATGCGCATTAAGTACACAACCTAAGCAACAAAGCAAACAAACATGCCACAATTATACAAACCACTAGAGCATGCAAGGAGTAATCTAAATCATGCATCATTCTAGCAACTTTTAAGCACACTTAAAAGAGGGTAAACATGGATACATGGCATGCTTAGAAAGCTCTGAAATCATGCTACAAAATGATGCCAAATCAAGCAACAAAGTAGGCTAAGCATGCATACAAATGGTCCAAGCATTAAGGCAAGCCAATGAGGCTTTGAACCACACTTAGTACAACCACACATGGCAATACTTAAACAATTAAAATCAGAGTTTTAACACATAAAACTAAGCCCAAAGGACCCCCTAGATGGCATCTAGATGGTTCAAATTCAAAGGTATGCATTAAGGCCAAAACATGGAGTACACAACACATACTTTTAGAGCACTAAAGAGACAACTAAGGTAAGCATACAAGCACACCAAAGGGACTGAAATAGCATGCTAGATGGTTCCAAACCACTAAAATGATGCAAGCAACACATGCTATATACTCATGCACTTAAGGCTAGCAAGCCAAAATGCAAAGTGGCTATACAAGGCATGTCATGGATGACCTAAACAACCAAAAACAGGTCTTATAAATGACAAAATAAGCACATTTTCAGTGTATGACCAGCCACAAAAACAGAAGCAAGATAGGCTAAGAAAGCATGCAAGATTACGGTAAATCACATGGATTTCAAAGCAAGTAGCACATGGAGTATGCAAACAATGTTGAGCCCTTCAACAATGTTGAAGAAGGGCTCAAAATAAGCCTATTATTAGCTTACATCATGCTCTGAAACAGATCATACACAAGCCAAATATTCTATGCAAGAAACATGGCATACAAGAGGATATTGAGATAGGTGCTAGATGCAGCCACCAAACGGCAAGGGGTCCTCAATCAAACATGAAGAGGACCCCAAAATAAGACTATTTGAAGTTTGGGTCGGAGCCCAAAAGTGCTTGCAACTAGGGCTAAGAAATGAAGCAAGAAAATGCAAGAAAAGGGAAGATGAGGACTTACCCTTGAAGACCAGCAAACCAGCACCTCTTGGACCAAGTTTAGGTGCTCCTAAGCTCTGAAGAACAGCCCCAAGTCGTTGGAAATAGAAGTGGTGGTGTTGTGCTATGGGTTGGTGAAGGAATGGCCAAGAATAATGGACTTTTGGAGGCAAAGGAGTGAGATATAGAGAGAGATAGAGGGTTGTATCTATCTATATCAGATATATATCTATATATCTCTGGTTTTTGTTCCAAAAACTCTAACCCTCATCAAAGGAGGAGAGGGCCTCCTTATATAGGCCAAGCAAAACAAGACTTAGAGGCTAAGTTTCAAAGGGTCAAAGGGTGCAAGGCTTGTAAGGGAAGCTTGGACAGCTGGTAAGGCTTCTTGAGGAAGCCAAGACAAAGGGGTCAAGGCTTCCTCAAGAAGCCATGAGCAAAGGGTGCAAAATAAGGGCCAAAAGGTGCAAAATGGTGCAAAATAGGCACATGGATGCACGTGGGTCTGGTTCTGTGCATCCCAGCTGGCACAGCTTGTGTGCACTATGCTTGGGGGGTTCAAAGAGTTCAGGTCGGCCAGAAGGTGTGATCATCGACCAAAATAAAGTGCCGGTCGGCACTCTTTTCTGCCGGTCGGCTAAATAGAGTGCCGATGGATGATTCCTTGGTCAAAACATGGCCGGTGGGTATGCAAATCGAAGCCCCGGAAGTTAGCTTTCCAATGGCGCAAACCTTGCATCAAAATTCCTCCTATGCAAAAAGTTATGCCCTTTTCCGTGAAGTCGCGCAGACTCGATCCAACCTGGATGATCCCCTGCTTCAACCAATCATATCTCCTCCACCTTGACTTGGCTCTAGGAGATTCTTGAGTGCAAAGTGAAGCCCCGGAAGTCTTCTTTCCAACGATGATGGCCTCATAGCTTAAATCCAAGTACGCAATTGGATAAGCCCGATTCAGCGAGGGCTGCTCGATTCTCTCCTACCCGGATTCATGCCGAACTTCTCCCAGACCAATTTTCTCTCCTCCTCTCCTCTTTTCTTCAACTCCAAACCCCTAAACAAAGTGTTTGGGAAGATTTGCCTCTCTTCTTGCCGAAGAAACTGAACCTGTGCCCTGCACATCTCTCAACACCGAGCAAACCATCAGTAATGCCCAAGTCTTGAGGGCGGTCAAAAATGGGGTGTCTACACAAATGCACTATCATTTAAGCATGTAACAAGACGTTTATAGGCCAAGTATGTGACAACATGCAAGGCCAATGTACACACAAACATTCATGCACACAAAGTCCAACACTTATGCATCAAATAGAAACTTTTAAGCACACTTAAAACAGGATAAACATGGACTAATGGAAAGCATGGCAAGCTCTGAAAATACATGAGGGATGATGCCAAATCATCCTAACAATGTAAGCAAGGCATGCAACCAAACCCAAGGACTTAAACTATGGCCATGTGACAGATGAAGCAAATGACCAAAGGGCCATGGGGACTCAAAACCACCCCAAGGAAGACCAAAACAAGGTGAAAGGCACACCTAGATGGCATCTAAATGGCCAAAGTCTAAAGGCATGCACAAAGGTCCAAACATGGAGCATAAGACACAAGCCTTTTAAAGCAATAAAGGGGCATCAAATGCAAGCATACAAGCATATCACAAGGACTGAAATGGTGTTATAAGTGGTGCCAAACCACTGAAACAAGCCAAGTAATGCATGCTCAACACTCACACACCCAAGGCTAACAAGCCAAAATGCAAGGTGGCTATACAAAGCATGTTATGGATGGCCAAAACAACCACAAAGAAACCTTAAGAATACTAAAACATGCATAAAAGCTTCTCAAAGCTTGGCCAAAAACAAGTAAGCATAGTAGTCTAAATGCTAAGTACATGTTAAGGCAAATAATGGCATTACAAGACAAGTATGCAAGGCAAGCATGGTGTGCCTAAACCAATTAAAAACAGTGGTATATCATGGCAAAATAAGCACAAATACTACTTAAGACATGGCCAACATGAACTTAAACAAGGTGCTCACACATAAGGCTAAAATGACAATTATTGAAGGCAACAAGGAGAGGGGATGGCCCTCTCCTTCTTAGGAGCTTAAAGAACCATCCCCACCACTGAAATCCCTTTGGATTTCAGTGGTGAGGAGGCCAACACAAGGTGGTCTCGGAGCTCACCAAAATAGCACAAAAATGGGGCCAAACAAGGCCTAAGAGGGGTCAAACAACCCCAAACACCAAAACAACCTTAAACAACTATTTTAAGCACTTAAAATAAAAAAATTTATATTTTATAAGTTAAGCTTAAAAATAGATGCAAGGATGGCTAGAAGCCTATGCGAAAAGGGGGTATTTAAAAGGAAAGTTCTTACCCTTGTAGACCCCTTCAAGAACAATGCTCCAGCAGCCTTCTTTAGGTCTATACTAGCTCAAAACCTTCAAGAATAATCCTTTGGCTCCTCAGCAACCAAGGTAAGGTGTAGAACTAGGTGTCCTAGTGCAAAACAAGAGAACAAAACCCCTTTAAACACACACAAAGAGCAAAAGAGAGGCAGTAATAGAGATAGATAGATACACTATTTCTAACCCTAATCCAGACCTCTGGAACTTTTTTGTAACCCTTGAGGAGGGAGGAGAAGCCCTCCTCTTATAGAATTCCAACTCTTGCAAAGCTTACAAAACAAGCTAAGCAAGAGGGAAATCCCTCCATACACATGGAGGGGGTGCAAAGTGGGTGCCAGCTGGCACAAAATATCTGCCAAAAGCAGATGAACAGTGGTCGACCAACAAAAATGGCCATCCAACCAAGAAAGGTGACCGGCCGACCACCAAGAGTGCTGACCGGCCATCACCAATGGCCGGTGGCAAGAAAACATGGCCGGTGGCCTCAAGCCAGGGCCGGTGAGGTGTTGGGATGGCCAACAAGCTATTTCCCACCCTCAAAAGCAAAACAACAAGTGTTTGGTGCAAAACCAAACACAAAAACAAACAAGTTGAGAGATCCTCAGGTAGAGCGCGTAGCCGAGACCTTCATGGGCTCAAAACGAACACAAACATGGGTGATCACTGAGTGTTCAAAAGGTGACGTCCAAGTCTTGAGGACCATCAAAAATGGGGTGTCTACACCGACCCTCGCATGTGTTTCTAGTACACTTTCAGTCCCTTATTCTGTGCATTTAAATGCTTATTGAGAAATTTTATGTGAAATTTTATTTAATTAAGTGAATCTTATGAATATAGATTATCTGTCTAATAGGGGAAAAATATGTTACAACATTTATATTTGGATCAGAAATTGGAAGCCTTAGAGGCTTAATTATCTGAAATTGATTTTATATTTGTGATCAGCAAATTTTTTGGGTCATAATATGATTTTCTATAAAAATCTGATTCAGAATCACTAAACTGGTAGAATTTTGTCCTGTTCAACTTTATATATATATATATATATATGTGTGCCTCTTTGAACATTTGACTTAGAGCCTTATACAAAATATCTCCTGAGAGAGAAGGAGAGAGTTAGAGAAGAACAAAGAAGAGGGAGGTTCATCAAGGAGGAAGAGTAGGAAATTGAGGAGGCTTGTAGGGATTTAAGTTTAAGGTATGTGTTATCTACTCGTGTTAAGCTTCTCTTGATTAAAGAGTGAAAAACTCTCTACAATAATGAAGTTAGGGTTGTGCTTAAAGATCAAGTGTGTGTGTGTGTTTGTGTGTGTGTGTGTGTGTGTGTGTTCTTGCTTAGTTGTTGTTGTGTTGGTGGTTTTAAACTTTGTAGAGAGGAGGTGCATCGTATCCCCTTGCCTTACATATTCAAACTCATCTAAATGTTTGGGTGATTATGTGTGTGTGTTTGGAAAAGTGAGTATAATTATGAATATAAGGAATTGATTTGTGTATATGAATTTTAGAGTATTGAAGACCTAATTGAATTTGTGATCCATGTTAAGGTGATGATATACCATCCTATTGTTTTAAATTCCTCCATTTTTGGGCTTTGCAATGTTATAACTTGGTGATGCTGTGCTTAGTTTCGGACTGCCCAAAACAACGGCCACGGCCGCACGTGTGGAGGTCATGGCAGCACGTGCGGACAAGAGGGAAAAAATGGGAATTTCATTCTGCTTTACGCTTCGTCGAGGAAGAATACCGCCGCGTCTTGCCCAGCCGAAAAATTTAATTTGTCCGTTTTATTTAGCTTGATCCTCTGATATTATTAAAATAATTATTTGGTAATCTTAGACCGGTTGTAAATTCATTCGAAGCGTAACGACTCAGAAAATGATTTAAAGGAAATGAACTAATGTGTGAATTATAAATGTGTGTAGGACACACTCCGGGAAGAACCACCGCTCCGCCACAGCACTGTGAGTAATAGTACTGTAGTAATACGTTTTGCTTACTGTTATTAGTTAATGTTAACGTTCTATTATCTACAAGTTAACTTTATTGATTCACGAACATTTTGGAACAATGATGTCCCTGTGTACCTGGAATCATCCTATTTTACTAATGATGGGCCCGAGGCCATTCAGTTATAAGTCACCGAGTGTGGACACCTCCGAAGAATCGGAATGATTGGACAATCTATGTGCATCCGTATAAATTTGAGATGATTCTATTGTGTTATACATGGACCCGAGGTCATTCAGAACCTACGACATGAATACAAAGGTCTACCATCGTTACATGACCCACGTTATGATGAGAATTGTTTTCTCCCTATTAATCGTACTATAGTGATATACGTGCCTTATTCACTAGTTATTATTATATTCTATTATATGCAAGATAACTATGTCGATTGGTAATAAACTATGAGGAAATGTATATACACTATTGTGTAATGGCATTGTTATGAATCTGAGTTTATTCTGTTTTGCTAATATTGGGCCGAAGGCCGTTCTGTAAAATCTGTTAGGCCAGAGGCCGTTCTGTAAAATTTTTTAGGCCAAAGGCCGTTCTGTTAAATCTGTTGGGCCTAAGTCCATTCTGTGTGATACTAGGCTTGAAGCCACTTTGTATAAAGACTGGGCCCAAGGCCGTTCTGGAAATGTTTACAGGAAAAGATTAACAATCTAACCTCTGTCCTTATATACATTATGAATCAAGTTTATTCATTAAATTATTTAAGTACTATTATTCACTGAGCCTCGCTCACTTTATGTTATGTCTGTCTCTGTAGGCAATCAACCTGGTGGTCAGTCTTAGTCCAGCATGGGTCACTTCTTTTTTGGTCAAGCAGTGTGAAGAAGCTTATGTGTTTGGTGGCGTTACCTTGGTGACCCCTAGTTTGGTCATTAATCTTTTAATTGGTCATGTGTGACCTTCTTTACCAACATTTTTGTTGTATGCCTATGTGCGAGGCTGGTTCTGTACATATGTCCATATATGTTGTTGTGTGACTGCAAATATCTGCTTCTTGTATATCTGTCTATCATATTTGGCACTGTTTAACGGCACATTGAGATCCTGGAATATAGTTTCGAGCTCAATGGATGTTAGATTATATTATTTTATGTTATTAAATGCTTCCGTTCGGGCCCCATATATTGTATGCATCGAATTAACTATCCGTTTCTGAAGTGATCATGCCCAAACTTTTAGGGGCGGGTTTGGGGCGTGACAAATATAATCATGCTGGAGCATAGCCAAAATATGCTAGAATGATGAGCCAAAACATCATGCATACCAAGCTAGTAAGCAAGATTTATACTACAAGTACATGGAGCATGCAAGAGGTGACCACACTAGCCCAAATCAGAGTCAAGACATGTCAAATGATGACCAAAAACCTACTGAAATGGAGCCAACACATGCTAGAAAGACATGCTACTTTGATGAGGCACAAATGGGATAACACTACACATACAAGAAGCATGCACAAGGTGACCAAACCAGCCATGGACAGAGTCAAGGCAGGTCCTAAAAGTCACAAAAAAGTGCCTGAACTAAGCCTCCAAAGTATAGAGATACATGCTCATTTGATAGGCCAAAAACTCAAGCAAACAAAACAAAAAGAGAGAGGGTCATCCCCCCTTGATTTGAGGCCTCAAAACCACATGCCTACCACTGAAAATCCATTGGATTTCAGTGGCTAGAAGGCCAAACAAAGACTAACTCAAAGGCCTTAAGGCATGGCACAAAACAAGGCCAAACAAGGCATACAAGAGGGTAGAACACCCTAAACACCAAAGAGGCCTTAAACAAACAACAAAAGCACTTAAAAATAGAACTTTTTTCAGTTGAAAGCAAGGCCTAAAACATTATGTAAGGATGGCCAAAATGGGATACAAATAGAGGCTTAAATGGGGAAAACACTCACCCTTGAAGCACAACTTCGAAACCAGCAATCTCAGGGGCCAAAAACCAACTTTCAGAGCTCAAGTAACACTCCCAAGAACCTCAGCTCAAAGATGGTAGTGTATCACTAGGTGTTGTAGTGCAAAAGTGAAAGAAAAATGGACTTCAGAGCACAAACAAACACAATATAGAGAGAGAGAATGAAAAATATAGTGACAGAGAGATATAACTCTTCAAAAAATGTGCTGAGCCTCTGCTGGAGAGGAGGAGCCTCTCCTTATATAGAGGAATGCAATGGGAAGCTTGTTAAACAAGGTATGTGAGGAGAGATGAGTGGAAACCAGCCGGCTCAAAAAATCTAGAGTGAAATCTGCTGAGACAATGCAATCTGCCGGCCATCAGTGGTGGCCGGCAGTGCCTCATTGATGGCCGGCAGGCTTCATCAATGGCAGGCAGGGAGAAAACCATGGCTGTCAGGAACAAAATGTGGTCGGCAGTGCCTCACAAGAAGCATGATGAAAGGGCCAACACATGGTCCAAAAATGAGACAGAAAGAATACATGGTTTGCAAAGCTCAAATCTGTGACGTTCTGCCGCGAACTCGAATACTCAACGAGCAATCGAACTTGTTATTGGATGTATGTCACGCCCCAAACTCGCCCCTAAAAGTTTGGGCATGACAATTTCAGAAACGGACGCAAAACCTGATGTATATATCTTATGGGGCCTGAACGGAAGCATTATCAACATAAAATAACATAAAACATCATCCATTGTGCTACTACTACCATGCCAGGATCGCACACATCATTGCATTAGGTACACAATATATATATAAACATACACCCAAACTTCGGTTATACACTTATACACTCATACTTAGACCCACAATTGGGCGTATAACGAAAATATTAAGGAAGGACAACCAAAGCATAAATCAATAACCTAACACTACTTTACAAAATGCACGGCTTCAGGTGGTGCCTGGACGCATCAAAGCTGACAGAGAAAGACGAGCCTTAAAGGTGAGGCCTGAACTCCCGGTTGATTACCTACAGAATAGACAGACAAAATACAAAATGAGCGAACTCAGTGAATAATAGTATATAAATAATGCCGTAACCATGTGATTAGTGCATTTACGTAACTTTGTAGGACAACTTTGTCAATTCACAATTCCACAATTTGGCCCTTGGCCTAAGGAGTTCACACATTTACAAAAGGGTCATTGAGTTTCATAGGTTCACAATTTATCATATAGGACCTCGGTCCTTTGGATTCACAAGCTCACAAGTTCATACATTCATATTTCACATATTGACTCTTGGCCTCATAACTTCATAGCTCATAATTCTTTTGAGACCTTCCATAATTTCACAAGTTCACAAGTTCGGCCCTTGGCCTCATAATTTCATAATTCACAAGTTCACAAGTTCGGCCCTTGGCCTCATAATTTCATAATTCACAAACTGACAAGTTCGGCCCTTGGCCTCATAATTTCATAGTTCACAAATTCACAAGGTTATACCTTTCATATCTTCACAATTTATAGATTTCGTAATTTCACAAATCGTATCTTTCATGACTTCACAAATTGGCTTTAAGCCCAGTTCTTGTATGTATGGACTCAAGAGGTGGCTCGTACGGATTCTAGAGGTGACTCCCACCAAGGTGTAGCACTTAGTTCCGTACAACACTTTGTACCATACTAGAAATCAATAAGTCTCATCATGTCATAATATAAACGAAACGAATATCATAACGGAATTACCACAGATAATATCAGAACAGACTGGTCTTATAGTTATTCAGAGGCACATAGATTATTCCAATCATTTACATGAGTTAATGTAGTTAGTTTACGTGTAACAAAATATTAATGACAATCATTAGCAATACATAAAACGTATCTCACAAATTGTACAGGTGCCATCACAATGCTATTTGTAGGGACAAAATAATTATCTCATACCAGTCTTAACCATCCTTGATAAAGCTGGATAGTTCGGAATACATAAGCATCAATGTTCCATTTGTTCACCATGAATCATTAAGCTTAATCTACGGATCACAGAATATTAATAATGTCTTTTAAACATACTACTCAATAGGTTATAGCACGTTACCGAAACCATTAATCATAGACGGAATACAGAATAGTTTCAGAAACATATCAATGGATGCCAATTCCTTCTATATTCACACCAATTTTCAAATACAAACATATTAACATAATTACCATGGAAAAACGGAATAGTAATAATAACAATCACTATTAACAGTAATTGATGTATGTTATAGTACTATTACTCACAGTGCGTTGGTAGAGCATTTATTCCTCCCGAAGCGTGTCCTACACACATATGAAGTCACACATTAATTCTTTAAATCATTTCCCCTAATTTCCTTTCTCATTTTCCCATAATTCACAATACTCATAACAAGGTCCATTCGCGAATTTTTAACATTTTTTCGAAACATCTCAAAAATCCAATTAACCTTGTACATGTCTAATTTCACCCACCAATTCCATGATTCTACTATCAATTTGGGCAAAATCATTAATTATCGTCATAAATCAATCTAGGGTTTCTAGACAAATTGGGAAATTCAAGAAACGTTAAACTTCTTCACCCATTACTTCCTCTTCTAATTAACCTTTTGATTACACATCCTAGAATCATAATTTATAATCGAAATCCAACAAGAAAGCCCCAAACTCTCCAAACCCGAAATCCCTCAATGTGTACAAAATAACTCTATATGCTCAAAATAGAGGTTTTGCATTTATATACTCTTAAATATCACAAATCTATTTATAATGGAAGCATTGAAGGAGAACTAAGACCCCTACCTCAAGAATCAAGCCAAAGAACAAAGATTGATGAGAATCCTTCGCAAATCCAAGTTCCAATCGGTTGAAAATGTTAATCTTCTCTTGTTCTCCATCATTGATGCAAGAACCATGGTGGATTGTTGATAAAAGTGGAGGAAATCAAAGGTTTTGGGCTAGGGTTTCGGACCTATGCAAGAGGGAAGAAGAGAGGAAAAGAAAAATGGAAGGAATGAGCTCAAAAACCCGTTTTTACACTGCTGAACCTGCTATTTCCGCTCGAGCGTCCCTATTCCCTCTCGAGCGGACTTGCTCTCAGCACAGATTACGAAACTTCGCACAGGTATAACTCTTCCATCCGGACTCCGTTTTAGGTCGTTCTTGTGTCCAAATTGAAGCCCCGGAAATAAGCTTTCCAATGGTTCTAACCTTACATCCATATTCAAAGTGTGGAAAAAGAAAAAGGCAAATGAGTGACGGTTAGTCGTAGACGACTTATTCAATTTAAAGTTTTTGATCCAATCTTATTTTACCATCATATTATCATCTCAATCAATACTCCAAAATAAGATAAGAACATTCCAAATACACTAAGAAGAACATCAAAATGAGCCCACGTGCCTCAGAATCAAACTTAACTAGACGACCGCTCGGCGCCCACCTTCTCGGCGCTCAGACAAACAAAGACGTCCGCTCGAGCGGCCACTTCTACGCTCGAGCGGGAATCTACAACCTCCAGAATCTCGGCAGCCTGCAAAAATGTTGGGAGCCACACAAGTCCGCTCGAGCGTCAACTCCTCCGCTCGAGCGGAAGGAGAAATTCTAGGTCGTTACAATGTACCTGCAAGCATATCCAAGTCTTCAGGACGGTCAAAAATGGGGTGTCTACAGTTGCCCCTCTTTGACAGAACTCGAAAGTCACAAAGTGACGGGAGTGAATGTTAAAGCCCAGAGACGACCCATTTTTGACAAGGCTGAAGACTCAGGCAAACATTCAATCAATATAATCATGCAGAGATGCGCCTGCAGGCTAGGGCAAAATGCAAATGACATGCACGACGCAAGAGCATAACTTATGATTATGCAAAGAAAGCTGTAACGAAGTAATTATATACGATAAATGCAACAGTTTAAGTGAACGAATTCAAACCAAACTACATTACATGCAGAAAGGATGTAAGAGAATTATATAATTCTCGCTACATCTCATGCGGAGTACATACAATACCGTCTGATTCGTCTGGTCGTGCCAGCTTCAAATGAACTATACATACAATATTGTGCCTGCACAAAAAGAAACTTTGATAGATACAATATAGTAGAAACATATGTAGGTAGAACGTGCATAACAATGTAAGTGAAAACGTTGCATGACAATGCAAGCGAAACAGGCGCACAACAATGCGAGTGAAAAGGGTGCATAACAATGCAAGTAATGTGCGTGACAGTGCAAGATAGACAAATGTGTAAAAGCGCAAGTAAAACATGCGTAACAGCGTAAGATAGAGATATGCGTAATAGCACAAGTAAAACATGCGTAACAGCGCAAGTTAAAGATATATGCGAAACAACGCAAGTAAAACATGCGCACAAATAAGAAAGTTAAAGAAGTGCGTAAATAAGAAGTAAAACATGCATAACAATGTGAAAGTTAAAGAAATGCATAAAACAACGCAAGTAAAACATGCGTAATAAAGGCAAGTTAAAGATATATGCGAAACAACGCAAGTAAAACATGCGTAACAGCGCAGGTTAAAGAAGTGCGTAACAGCGTAAGTAAAAACATGCGTAATAGCGCAAGTTTAAGATATATGCGAAAGAACGCAAGTAAAACATGCGTAACAGCGCAGGTTAAAGAAGTGCGTAACGGCGCAAGTTAAAGATATATGCGAAACAACGCAAGTGAAACATGCGTAACAGCACAGGTTAAAGATATATGTGAAACAATGCAAGTAAAACATGCATAACAGCGGAGGTTAAAGAAGTGCGTAACAGCGCAAGTTAAAGATATATGCGAAACAACGCAAGTAAAACATGCGTAACAGCGCAAGTTAAAGAAGTGCGTAATAGCGCAGGTAAAACATGCGTAACAGCGCAGGTTAAAGAAGTGTGTAACAGCGCAAGTTAAAGAAGTATGCGAAACAACGCAAGTAAAACATGCGTAACAGCGCAGGTTAAAGAAGTGTGTAACAGCGCAAGTAAAACATGCGTAACAGCACAGGTTAAAGAAGTGCGTAACAACACAAGTAAAAACATGCGTAACATCGCAAGTTAAAGAAGTATGCGAAACAACGCAAGTAAAGCATGCGTAACAGCGCAAGTTAAAGATATATGTGAAACAACACAAGTAAAACATGCATAACAGTGCAAGTTAAAGAAGTGTGTAATAGCGCAAGTAAAAACATGCGTAACAGCGCAAGTTAAAGAAGTATGCGAAACAACGCAAGTAAAACATGCGGTGCAAAACAATGCATGTAACATGCGTAACAGCGCAAGTGAAAAATGAGGTGCAAAACAATGCATGTATATAGAATGGATGTTTAATACAGCAAGCGAATGCTAGGTGACAACAAAAACATGCTTGATAAAGACATCTTGAAAGCAACATCCGGTTTACCTCCCGGAAGATTTGTGATGCGTCAAAAAGGATACACCTTGTATGCGTTGATGGGCGATAACCACCGTATATTGCGAATATGATTCCAGGCTTCCACAGAGGCATTTTGAATCAAATTTTGAGCACTCCTCGGAATTGTTGGAACCCAGGGACACATACCAAGGTCAAAGAGGCAGGGGAAGCTGTTGAAGGCTTGTCGGCCATCAAGCAAACATTCAATATAATCATGCAGAGATGTGCCCGCAGGCTGGGGCAAAATGCAAATGACATGCACAATGCAAGAGCATAACTTATGATTATGCAAAGAAAACTGCAACGAAGCAATTATATATGATAAATGCAACAGTTTAAGCGAACGAATTCAAACCAAACTACATTACATGTAGAAAGGATGTAAGAGAATTATACAATTCTCGCTACGTCTCATGCGGAGTACATACAATACCGTCTGGTTCATCTGGTCTTGCCAGCTTCAAATGAACCGTACATACAATATTGTGCCTGCACAAAAAGAAACTTTGACAGATACAATATAGTAGAAACACATGTAGGTAGAACGTGCATAACAATGCAAGTGAAAACGTTGCATGACAATGCAAGCGAAACAGGCACACAACAATGCGAGTGAAAAAGGTGCATAACAATTCAAGTCATGTTCATGACAGCGCAAGATATAGAAATGCGTAAAAGCGCAAGTAAAACATGTGTAACAGCGCAAGATAGAGATATGCGTAACAACACAAGTAAAACATGCGTAACAGTGCAGGTTCAAGATATATGCGAAACAACGCAAGTAAAACATGCGTAACAGTGCAAGTTAAAGAAGTGCGTAATAGCGCAAGGAAAAACATGCATAACAGCGCAAGTTAAAGAAGTATGCGAAACAATGCAAGTAAAACATGCGGTGTAAAACAATGCATGTAACATACGTAACAACACAAGTTAAAAATGAGGTGCAAAACAACGCATGTATATAGAATGGATGTTTAATACAACAAGCGAATGCTAGGTGACAACAAAAACATTCTTGATAAAGACATCTTGAAAGCAACGTCCGGTTTACCTCCCGGAAGATTTGTGATGCATCAAAAAGGATACACCTTGTGCGTGTTGATGGTTGATAACCACCGTATATTGAGAATATGATTCCGGGCTTCCACGGAGGCATTTTGAATCAAATTTTGAACACTCCTCGGAATTGTTGGAACCTAGGGACACATACCAAGGTCAAAGAGGTAGGGGAAGCTGTTGAAGGCTTGCCAGCCATCAGGGAGAGCTGCCAGCCCTCTGCCGGCCATAGATTATGCACTATCGGCCATAGATTATGCACTGTTGGCCACCGATGTGCCCCTGCCGGCCAACGGTGGCAGATTCGGGCAATTCGGTCTTTTCGGCCATGGGTCTTTAAATACACCCAAAATTACCTCATTTCCTCCACACCCCTTGCACAAGAACCATTTCCATTGCTCTCTAGGTGCGCCTTCTCTTTAGATTCACGCGTTCTACGCGTTTCCCAACACCCTAAACAACCTTGAATCGTTAAAACCCCTTTGGTCTCTTCGATTTGAACCAATCAGAAATTGATTCCGAGGTGTCTTTTGTCATTTCCACCATTCAAGGATCATTTCCCCCGAGTTTCTCTCGAGGTTAGTTCGCTCTTCCTGGGTTTTCAACTTTATTCGAATTTTCCTCTCTCCTAGGGTTTGGTTTGTTCAAAACTTCACTATTCTGCTCATTTTTGCATCTATTTCAGATGGTCGATGACATTCCGCATGATGGGGGTTTCTCCGCATTCTCTCTAGTGGAGCTTGCCGCGGACTTTGCAGCTGAGCCGAGGGTTGAGCCTCAGCCTTTACCACTGAGCATACGTCCCTTCGACCCCGCGAGGTATCACCCGGAGACTCACATTATACCAGTGGCGCGAGGCATCCATGCCTTTGCTGATTTCGATGAGGACGTTCCAAACGACCTCTTGCTGAGGGAGCCGATGTCTCATTTGTCGGCCATTGCTATGGAGGTACCAACTCTGCTTTTCTGCAGCATTACTTTCAACTATTTGAATTTCTTGCACTGTTTTGATCTGCTTGTATCACATGCTTTGATCTGACTGTATTTCATACATTGCTTCCCTATTTTTAGTTGTACTTGACACATCACTGCCCTGTACGCACTCTATACGACTGTACCTCAGGCATCACTACTCTGAATTGGATTGTATTTTCACTACCTTACTGCTCTAAATGCAACTGTATTTTCAACACACCACTGTTCTGAATGCAACTGTATTTTCAATACATCCTTGATCTGATTTCATCTCATGCATTGGTACAAGACGGATCCCGCTCCTTCAGAGGTTATGGTGCGACGACAGCTCGGGATTGGTATGATGTACTTCCCGCGAGGGTCTGCCAGATCATCGACGGGGCCATTTTCGACTTATTCTGCTCTAGCTTGACACGGGTTGTAGTGAGTCGCCCTCTCCTAGGGGCTCTTGTGGAGAGGGGGTCGGATACCACCAACTCTTTCCACTTCTCCACGGCGGGAGAGATGACGATGCCTCCATTTGACTTCGCTATGATCATTAGCTTGGGCGTAGGAGGTGATCCTATTCCTCTTGATCCCGACATGGGAGACTGGGTAGCCACATGGGATACATTACTTGGAGCGCGTCCACCGATGCTTTGAGCAGGCATGGTTAGATATACCTGGTTCAAGGAGCATTACAGAGGAGAGGATCCCGAGACTGATGAGGAGGTGGAGCAGTATGCTAGGGGCTTCCTCCTGTTCCTTTTCGGTACCACCTTGTTTTTGAACAGCTGGAATACCGTGGGTTTATACTTCGTTGGCGCTCTAGTGGTGCTCCAGTGGGTTCATTTTTATAACTGGGGCGTAGCCGGCCTCACCACCCTCTACGGATACATGAGCTCGACCTCTCGGATGTGCGGGAGGTTGATCGGCGGCTACTGGTGAGCTTGGGAGGTACACAACTTAGTTTTCCCTTTTCATTATTTTGCTTAGTATTTTCCGCTTTCATTGTGTTCAACACTTGTACTTTCTGCATTCTCTGTATCTGCTCATGTACTTCTGCTTTGCATTTTCTGTACACCATACATACTGCACACCGCATACCATACACTACATACACAAAATCTAATATCTGTTCTAGACCTGCACCCCTTATGCATTGTACTACACTCTGCTTTCTGCATGTTCTATACTCTGTTCATACACTGTACTGATCACATCTTTCTCACAGCTGTGGGTGTACGCATACTTCCCGACACTTGTTCCAGAGCCTGTGGAGGAGACCCCAGCGACAGTCCCATTCTCTGATGTATACGACGGCCAACTTCGTTGTAGGACCCCAGAGAGCTTTATGTTCTTCCGACAGTATTTCGATTCGATCACGGCGCGCGAGGTAATTTTGCAATGAGATTATTTCAATTAACCCAATGCACCCACATTAGTTATTTGACAACTGATCATTTTGTTTGTTCTCTTTTCTTAGATCACATGGCAGCCATGGGATGTGATTCCGTCAGGACTCCGAGATCAGTACCACACTGCCCGGACCATGTCTCAGTTCCACATCTTGTTCGAGGGCCCGATATGTCGCGCCTGGTTTTTGAGTGAGCGCTTCGTACACCAGACCTTGGGATTGCCTGCTCCATTTGTACCGACAGCACCTCCACCATCGATGAGGGAGACACACAGGCTATCCGTCGACCAGGTGATTTAGTTCATGGTAGGACTGGAGACGGATTACTTCTGGTTAGAGGGCGACTATGCGACCTTTATTCAGACGCATTTGATGCCACATTTGTCCGGTGTCTGAGGAGGAGAGGGAGCGCGGGATCCAGCTGCGAGAGGGAGGGGCGGAGCAACCAAATCTCGTAGGAAGAGAGGTCCTAAGGGGAGATAGGGGACTGTATGGCTAGCGCTGCCTACTACTATGACATGCCGAGTGCAGGCTAGAGAGACTTATCAGATTCCAATCGCTCCTCCTCCAGCTGGTCATGAGCTTGTCGGAGTTCGCGGCTCGACCCCGGTATATGCTATACCTTTCATTCTGTACAGTCATTTCATTTCATTTGATATCCCGCAGAATACTAATGACTTCAACACTTTTGCAGGCTCCTATTGAGTACACTAGTTAGTCTCTGGAGCTGACGGCCTCGGTGATGGGGATGCTACAGACGAGCATGGACCTGCTCAGTATTTACGGCATTCCGGTAGGTTCTTTTAAACTACACTTCATACCGCAAAGTCTTTTCTTGACACGCCATCATTTGCACAATTCCACACTGCACTGATCTGATACATTGCTCCCATACACCGCTCACGGTACATATATACCGCACATCATTCACTGCTCACAGCACATTATTCTTTGCTTTTGATACATTTTGATTAATAATGCATTTTGGCAAATTGCCCTTTTTCAGATTCCTTTCCTGATGCCAGGCCCATCAGATGCCCCAGCAGGAGTAGGGGCGGGTCCTTTAGCACCTCCCCGAGTAGTAGGGGGAGCAGGACGAGGGACTAGTTCACGGGGGCCTGCCCCAGATGATGATGAGTCTGACGAGGTGGTAGTGAGTCTGCAGTCAGAGTCGTCTCAAGATGGAGATGAGGCTGGGGATGGTTCAGGTTCAGAGTCAAGTGCTGATGGTGACGATGTTCCAGAGTCCTCTCGGTCGAGGAAGAGGGTGAGGAGGACCTCTCAGTCTTGAGGCGACCGGCGCCAATTTAGATGCTCTGTTTTTGCTTTATTTCTCTTTTTACTTGTAGTTTTAGCACCTTGTATTGCATCAAGCAGGTTTTATTTTCTTCAAAACTATATACTTTTGTAAAAAAGAATCTATGATGGAATGAAACAACCCTTTTTGTTAAAAAAGTGTTACATTTGTACATTCTATGCATCGCATCGCATCGCATCACTTTACACAACAATGTAAATGAGATGGAACTTTGTTTTGAAAACTAAACATTCAAATTGCATTAATCAGGTAGTGAACCGACTAACAACAAAACAACTCGATAAGCAAAACAAAGCCTTAACAAGTTTACAACTCGATAAGAAAGTTACAACAACTCGATAAATGAGAGGAACATATAAATGAGAGGAACATGGTTACAACTCGATAGCAAAAAGAAAACTAATACGTCTTAAACGTAACACAACAGAGTCCGACAAGACAAAACAAGACCTTAAAAGATACGAAAAACAGGACTCCACTGCAGCAAACAACTAAGTCTTCACCAAGAAGGCTAGTGGGCAGGAGGGAAAGGCTGACGGCCATCGATTGTGCCTTCATGGCCATGGTGAGCCATGCCGACCATCGATGGCGGAACACTCAAACGCGTCGACATCATCCTCCACTCCTTTGCCTTATCTTCTATATGAGTTCGACTTAGGATTCTCTTCATTTCAGCTTAATTTTGCACCAAATGGAAGCATTCCTTGTCCAAAATCTCACAAATTGGATTGCCAACTTAGATGGCTCAGAAAAGATGAATTTCCAGGGCTTTGGCATAAGTGCACTATTCTTGTTGAGTCGCACCCCACTGCGTTTTTCGTTCCTTCATGCCGCGACAAGGTTTTGGAATCCGGTAACACACGTCTTTAGCTTCGGCGGGCAAGAGATGTGTCCTAATTTCGAGGACTTCCAAGCTTTAATGGAATCCGAGCGCGATGAAGAAATCTTGCCTCAATTCCGCTTCGACTATGTCCAAGCCTTAGGACGAATGTGCGGCCTTACTTTGCATGACGCTCGGTCATTGATTCATGACGGAGAGCTAGACATTCCGAGCTTGATTTGCTGGTTTTCTGATGCCGGTGACTGCAGCGATCATCATTGGCAGGGTTATCGGCGTCATGCACTTTCCTTATGCATGTTGTCCCATTTCTTGCTCGCCCCAGGCTTCGGTGGGTTTAGCACTCGTTTGATTTAAGTTGCTGAGGGCTTAAAAGAAGGCAAAAGCTGCATCGCCATGACATTAGTTGAGACCTTGATGGGTTTGGACGCTTTTCATCGCCGGAAGACGGCTAGCTTGGCAGGGAGTCCACTACTATTGCAGGTAATGTTTCCCACCCTATCTCATATATGTTCCTTACATCACTTGGCCCTCAGGCTCGGTTTTTCTCTCAAAACCCTTTTCTTACTTTTCTCTCAACGTACACCTCCCTATTCTTTTAATCTCTCATTTTTCATCCCTCCCCAGATATGGTTGATGGATAAATTGAAGATTGTGGACTCCTGCCCCGCATATTCAGCTCGTAGCTATTTCTTCCGACGACGTCTAATCGAAGCCCCTGATGAGGGATGGTGGTGCAACTGGATGTGCAATTTGTCCGCTACAGACATTGTTTGGCGCTGCCCTTGGCTCAATTTACCGGCGATGAGCTACAACATGACCCACCAGCCCGGGATTTAGTTGATTGGCCTGACACACTGCGTGTTCGATTTTTCATTCTGACTCCGGCGCCAGTTCGGACATGATCAGACTTGCCCGGAGGAGGGGATAGAGTACCCTTCTACATTTTCGGTCCGAGGCGCACTGCTAGCTCGGTATGCCACAGCCTGGAGGACGAGAGAGCTTGTTGCCCCCGCTCCCATTTTCAGTTGCACCCTTTCTGATGAGTACATAGCTTGGCTCGATGAGGAGGCACGGGTTGGGCCCACTTTGTCATCAGAGGCTTCCACCAGCTCTGGGAGGGGACGCAGGAACACCTGACTATGCCCCGAATTTATTTGCTTTAATCAGTACTTTCAAGTTTTCTTATGAATGTAATAAAAAGCAACTTCAATTTGTATTCAATAGTAGGAGAACTCTGTGTTGAAATCAATGAAATTGAAGGTTGTGGGTACTGAAAAATTTTCGTTTGGTCCAAAAAATGGTCTAAGTTGTAAAAAGATTAATTTGAGCAAAATCAACTTTTATTAAAACTTTTCAAAATCATTTTTGATATGGATCATAACTGGACACGCCTGAGATCTGTCACTGAGATGCACAACCCCGGATCCCAGCAACTGGAAAGTTGCCCCTAGTCTGAATAGCACTACACCGGAGATCACAACCGAGCTCTTGAATGCAGAATAGATGAAGATGACCAAACATGATCACATGGACAAAGTTGATCGGGGAAGTGTTTATGGCTGGACTTCAGGATGAAGTTGCCTACGTATCCCAAATATGGGAATCAAGCCTTACGTAGTTCGGCTTGGGTTCACTCGTGTATTAACACTCTCCTTTTGCGCTCTAACTTTTGCCAAGGCCGCCCTTTGCGGGTTTTCAACCTTGCGAGCTCAGTTTTTATAATTTCAAATTTTTTGTGCTCTAACTTTTTCCTGGGTCACCCTTTCGGGTTTTCGGCCTAGCGAGCCACTCAGGGACAATATTTTTTCAACTTGTCCATGTTGATCGGTTTGGAGAACTCTAGGCCATCTAGGTTCATCAAAACGACAGCTCCACCCGACCAGATAGACTTGATGATGTAAGGACCAGTCCAATTGGGTCTGAACTTACCCCCAGGGTCGTGGATAGGAACTCGGTTGTCTTTGCGCACCAAATCTCCTTCTTTCAAGTTCCTGGATTTAACCTTTTTGTTAAAAGCCCTGGCAATCCTTCATTGATAACGCTGAACATGGTACAGTGCTTTCAGCCTTCTCTCGTCAAACAGCATGAGTTCTTCGAACCTGCTTTGCTGCCAATCTGCCTCAGCTATCTGACACTCAGCCAGTGCCCGTAATGACGGAACCTCAACGTCGATAGGTAGAACAGCCTCCATCCCATAAACTAAGGAATACGAAGTTGCCCCAGTAGAAGTTCGAATTGAAGTCCAGTAGCCCCACAGAGCAAATGGCAGCTTATCTGGCCAGTCCCGGTAGGTTTCCACCATCTTCTGCAGAATGTGCTTGATGTTCTTGTTGGCGGCCTCAACGGCTTCGTTGGTTTGCGGTCGATATGTGATTGACTTATGAAAAGCCACGTTGTACTTGTCCAACAAGTCGATCACTTCCTTCTTGAAGTGGGAACCATTATCTGAAATAATCTCGTTCGGGACCCCGTAGCGACAGACGATGTTGTTCCTGATGAACTTTGCAACATGCGAAGCCTTGAACACCGCATAAGATTGGGCCTCAACCCACTTTATGAAATAGTCTATCGCGACCAGAATGAACTCATGCCCATTGGACCACTTCGGAGTGAACAGCCCCAATCACATCAATCCCCCAGACTGAAAACGGCCATGGCGAAGTCATGTTGTACAGCTTCGACGGCAGAATATTCATGCGGTTTGCATGGATCTGACATTTGTGGCGTTGCCGAACAAAACCAATACAATCCTTCTCCATGGTGGACCAGTAGTAACCCTGTCTACGGATCTTCTAGGCTAGCATCACCCCATTCATGTGCACTCCGCACTCTCCTCCATGGATGGCCTCCATCAAGCGCTTCGATTCTTCGGCATCAACACACGGTTTATGTATCCCGAGATGACCTCTCTTGTACAGTTTACCCCCACAGACGATGAACTGAGCAGCCATTCTTCGAATTGCCCTTTTATCTTTGGCATTTGCCCCTGGTGGATACGCCTCTTTTTCCAAGAAGTTCCAAACATCGTAATGCCAGGGATTCTCATCTTGTACTTCATCTATGGCAGCAATCAACTCATAGGCCGGCACGAATTTATGTTCGATGATGATCGGACGCATCCGGACTCCGAAAGAGATGTCTATCATAGAAGATAGAGTTGCTAATGAATCTGCGAACTTGTTGTTCTCTCTTAACAGATGAGCGAAATTCAGCTTCTCAAACCGAGGAATCAGCATGTCTAAGGTCTGGTGGTAGATTCTCATCTTTTCTTCTTTGACTTTCCAATCTCCTTTAGCTTGAGATACAACAAGGTTCGAGTCCCCGATGACGTCCAAACGTTTTGCCCCTAGTTCGAGGGCGGCTTCTAAACCAGCAATACATGCCTCGTACTCTGCTTTATTGTTCAATACTTTGAACCGGAGTTTGAATGCTAAAGGTATGAGGGAATTGTCGGGTGCTATCAGCAACACCCCTATCTCATACCCGTATTGGTTTGACGCTTCGTCAAAGTACATCATCCAAAACTCGTCCTCGACATGCAGAATGGCCTCGTCAGGGAATAGGTACTCAACTGCATCATCCCCTTCCACTGGGTGATCGGCTAGGAACTTCGCTACCGCTCTCTCCTTCACTGACTTACGCATCACATACTTCAGATCAAATTCAGAAAGCAGAAGCAACCAACGAGCTAGCCTACCTGTAAGTGTCGGTTTTTTGAAAAGATATTTGATGGGATCTGATCTCAAAACCAGCATTACGGAGTGAGCTAACAGGTAGTTGTAGACACCCCATTTTTGACCGTCCTCAAGACTTGGACGTCACCGCTTGAACACTCGATGATTATCGATGTTTGTGTTTGTTTGGAGTCCCCGGAGTTCTCGGCTACGCGCCCTGCCTCAGGACCTCCGAACTTCACTTTTTTGTGTTTGGTTTTGCACCAAACACTTGTGTTTTTCCTTGGAGGGGCAGGGAATGCTTTGTGAGGCATCCACACACACCACCGGCAGTGGCTACAGGCCACCGGCTGGTTGGTGTTGCCACCGGCACTATTTTGTGCCGGTCAGCACTCTTTTTGGCAAAATGACCATTTTGCCCTGCCGACCACTTTACAGCTATTTTTGGAGATATTTTCAGACAGCTTTCTTGCATTTGTTTCCCCTCCATACATGTGTATGGAGGGATGAGCCCTTTTGATGCCTTTACTTGTAAGTTTTGGTTGCCTATAAGGAGAGGCTTCTTCTCTTGGCTCAAGGGTTGAAGTTCTTGAGAGATTTAGACATTTTAGACAGACCAAGCTCTGGTTTTTAGGGTTAGGATAGATACACATCCTATCTCTCTTCTTCCCTCTTGTTTAGTACACTAGGTGTTTGTGTCATACTTTTGCACATCAACACCTAGTGTTTCACCTTCCTTGAGTTCTTGAGGGTCCAGAGGTTTGTTTTGGAGCTTTGGAGCTGGTTTGGTGCTCAAGGAGGCAACCACATCACCATTGTTGAAGAGGTCTACAAGGGTGAGCCAACTAGTCCTTTTTTCCCCATTCTTGCATTCCATTTTTGCCTAGTTTAAAACAGTTTTTGTGCTTAGTCTATAACACATAAAAGTTCTGTTTTTTAAGCCTCTTTATTGTTTATTAAGAGTGCTTGGTGGTTTGGGTAGGTTTGACCACCCTTAGGCCTTGAAAAGACCACTTTTTGTGCTATTTTGTGAGGGATCCGAGACTTTGGTGTTAGGATCTCTTCACCACTGAAATCTTGAGGGATTTCAGTGGTGAAGATGATGCCTTGAAGTCTCCAAAAGGGGAGGGCCACCCCCTCTCCTTGATGTCCTTGAAAAAGACAAGTTTTGGCCTCCAAAGGAGCACCATGTTTGGTTGTGTGTTGAGCATGTTTGGTTTGTTTTTCATGCTTATATTGCCATGATATAACATGTTTCTAAGTTGGCTTCGGTACTCCTTGCATGTTTTGCATGGTTGCTTTGTAATGCCTCTTTGGTCCCTTAACATGCCTAGGTTGTATGCCCTAGTTTGAGCATGTTTTAGGTTTAGACTTATGAATGTTTTATGCTTATTTTGACATGTTTTAGCTCTGTCCATAGTCATTTGGGTTGATCTTGGCATGCATCATATAGCCCCTTTGCATTTTAGGCTTGCTAGCCTTTGAGTATGCATGTGTAGCATGTGTTGCTTACCTCGTTTTGATGGTTTGGAACCATTTAGCATGTTATTTCAGACCTTTTGGTGTGCTTGTATGCTCACCTTAGTTGCCTCTTTAATGCTTTAAGAGTATGTGTTAAATGCTCCATGTTTTGGCTTTAATGCATGCCTTTGGATTCATGTCATCTAGATGCCATCTAGGTGGTCCTTTAGGCTTAGTTTTATGTGTTAAAACTCTGTTTTAAGTGTTTAAGTATTGCCATGTGTGGTTGTGCTAAGTGTGGTTCTAAGCCTCATTGATTTGCTTTGAACCTTAGACCATTTGCATGCTTTGTTTGGCTTGTTTTGTTGCATGATTTGGCATCATGTTTTGCATGATTTTCAGAGCTTTACAATGTGTGTTTATTGTCCTTGTTTGGTATCTCCAAGTGTGCTTGGGGGTTGCCATGATTATGCCTTGGGTTCGGACCATAACACTTGCATGTGTGCATGTGTGTTTGGCCCTCTTGACTAGGCACTTTGGCCACTGATTTTAGGACTATTTGAGTTTCCTAATTCATGTATAAGACCATCCTTCCATTGGTTTGCATGCTTGCCTTGCATGCTTGCTTGAACCCTTTGCATGAACACATTGCATAGTCCATGTTGCATGCCTAGTTGACATGTTTAGGGTTACATTTGTACCGTGCATGTTTGGCCTCTTAAAGTGAAGTATGATGGAGGTTGAGCACCCTTGTTTGCTTGTTTGCATTGCATGCATTTGAAATCAAAGTTGCATTCTCGGTTCTTAGGGCCATCATGCATGGAAATGCGCGATTAGTGGTCTGGGAATCGAGGCACATGCCCTTTTGAGTCAATAACATGATAAGGGGTGTGTATAGTGCATAAATACCTTGGATCACATTGCCATGGATGTTGTTGTCCTCTTTCTTTGTGGGTTGCGTGTTCTGCAGTGTTAAGTGCGGCGGCACTATTTAGTGCCGACCGGCAGTCAATTACCAGCCGATAACTTCATCTAGTGCCGGTGGCCTCCTTCTTCAGCCGGTGGTGTCCTACTCCAGCCGGTGGTGACCTCCAGTGCCCAAGGAAGTATTCCTGAAGCTTTGGTAATTTTCTGAAGAGGAGAGCAGAGGAAACAGAGGCAATCATGCATGGCAGTGTGATTCCGAGCGATCCGGTAGCGTCTTTGCATTTGGCCCTCATCCCGAGGCGGTTTACTGTTTAATTAGATTAATTATTCTATTTAATTAATTTAGTTGATTTGTAATAATTAATTAGCTTGCATAGTTAATTAGTTATTCGGTTTTGTATATTCTTTCGGTCCCTCGGCGAGGCAAAGTTGTAATAAGTGTGTGTAAGTGGGTGTATGTCTTCCAATCCCCATTTCTTTCTATCCCTTTTATTTACCTGCTTATATTGGTAGATTAGGGCATTTCTATCTTAGCATACCTTATGCAATGCATGCGTGCATTCATGCATTTGTTTACATGCACCGGGCTCGGTACATCATACAAACTGCATTGTACTTCCAATTCCAAATTGAATACATGCTATTTGTCGCATTTCACATGCCAAGCTTAGGATAGCCGAGCCTGTCTAATTGCATTCTGTATGTAGTGCACTAGTCACTTAACATGAACTAGGTCATGCATGTTTGCTAACTAGTTTATTATTTTGGCGCGGAGTACGATGTAAGTATTTTACGCTTTAGCATACCACATGCGTGTGAATGTTGCCATGACAGTATGCTTACCATGCGGCTAAGTGTTTATATGAGATAAACTGTTTGAATGCCTGTGGGTGGAGGTTGGGTTGCTTGAGTTGGAAAACTCATTGAAATCCGTGTTTTAGCCTACTTGCGAGTAGCAAATTCCAAAGCATTTTCAAAACGAACGGATATGCAATGTTTATTTCCAAATTAGGCAATCTAGTCTATACTTGTTTGCTGTGCGCATAACATAGTAATTCTAGGTTAATAATTGGAATAAGAGCATGTAATGTTTTCAAAAAACGGATATCACGGTTAGTAGAGGCCGGTCTTCGGACCAGGCGAAAGGGGGTGCTCATAGCTGACCTTCCCTGATCGTACCCAAGCTCCCGAGCCAAGACCACTTTGGTGATGATGGACATGTGGCCTTCGGCACTGAGTCAGGGTTTCCTAAATTTCCCATTTTAAAATATTTAGGTGGCGACTTTGTAATCTGGCAAAGCAGTCCATGTTTGGCACTACTTTTCAAAAAAATCTGTTTTCTCAAACGATTTGCCGGATTTGGACTCTTTGGTTCAGATTTAGAACCAACACAAATCGAGTCCTTGAACTGTAGAAAGAAGCCCCCACGAGCGCGTCTACAGTTTCTGGCGACTCTGCTGGGGAGTTTGGAGAGCTTGACTCGAACTCGTGATATCCTGTTTTGACTACACTTATGTGTTTCTTTGCATTGCATGTGCATTGGTGCGCCTAGGACACAGTGTTTGCTATCTGCCATTCCTGAACGGTTTTCCGGAGGCTTGTCTTGTCAAGGCATGACCATAAGGCTAACCGATTATGGGCTCTGACAGCATGGGAACACAAACCCCGGTTTTACTGGGGCACCCTTTTCGACCATTCGACCTAGTGCATATTCGGATCCATAGTGACCATTCCAAACTAGGATAGGTTGCTTACCCGATGTTAGGTTGTTTGAAACCGCTGTGTGCGTAGTGAAACCCTAGCTCCTGACAAAATAGGACAGGGAAACCCTACCCCAACATAGGGGTGTATTGGCTCTCATTTACCTGCTATGTGCTTTTAGAGTGTATCTCTGCAGGGGAACGCATATATCAGTTTGCAAAGTTTGAGCATCAGGCCTGAGGGCACTACTAGTGGTATTGTTGAGAATCAGTTGTATCTGTGGGTATCAGATTCAGTATTTTGAATAGTGGTTCTGGGGGACAGTGTTCAGTAATAGAGTACAATTGTCCGGCTACACCCGTGTTTGATCAGTTTGGGGCTGAAATACTGCTTGTTTTCCGTTTCAATTCAGAAATTCAGAGAGTTGAGCCAGAATAGCTAGTGTCCTTTTCTCGAGGCAAATGAACATGACCAGAACTTCGGAAGAAATTGTGGTCATGACGGCTACGAGTCAAGGAACCACCCTCTGAGACGAAGCAACTCTTGATATGCATCGCCCGCCAGTCGCCTACCGCACATCTGGACTCCTCAACTATATCAGCTCATGAGCCCACCACATTGAATTAATGGGAATGATAGGTGATCTTCAAAGATCCGTGGCGGATCTCACCTATGGGATGTCTGCTTTTGCCGCCGGTACATATCTGTAGGGAACTTTGTACGCCAGAGCCCCCCTCTGGGGCCAATTGTAATTGAACTTCACCAACCGGAGATGGCCTCCGGCTATAACAGCGCAACAAACCAAGTTCTAGAAACGTAAGGCGGAGACAAAAGGTAAGATGAAGGCGGTTGCCGACCCTATGGAACAAGCTTTTGTGGCGATAGAGGCTTTGGCAGGAATGAACAAGCAACGAGATATCGCATGATTCGACAAAAATGGAGGATGCTTTCCCTACTCTGCCTGAGGGCAGTTCCAGTCAATCAGAGAATCGGGATAAGCCCCGTCATGCCAGGACAGTTCTTCCCGTTCCCAACCTTGCATCCGGAAAGGATCAGAAACCCAAGACCGCACCCGCCGATCCGTTCGCTGGTGCATCCAAAGCAAGTGCTCGAGACTCAAAGTATCCTGCCGAGGGCGCAGGGTCTTTCATGCTCTCTATATGCCATTGTCCAAGGCATTGCAGATCCTTGCTGAAAGGGGACACCTTAAGCCCCTGGAGCCTCGGCCGCTCCCGAAGAATCTCCGGGGCACACATGATGCTTCCTTGTACTGTGCGTACCATCAGCAGACTGGCCATGCTACCGACAATTGTTTCCGCCTTCGGCACGAGGTGCAAGATTTGATTGACAACGAGGTTATCCTCCCGCCTACCTCAGCAAAGTCCGTCACCACTCAATTGTTGGATTTCGAGGACACAGATACTGCAAGTATGTAATCGGAAGAAGAACCGCCTGCGGGCAGTGTCTGGTACATTTTTGGATATGGCGTTTGGCACGCATTTTTGAGCACCTGCCAATGCTAGTTTTGTAAATCCTGACTTGGGTGTCGAGTCAGTCTTTTGTTTTGTTTTTGAGTCTGTCTCTCTGTATTGAGTCAGTCTTTTTGCTTACAAGGTTTGTCTTATTGTAACGAGTCAGTCCCTCTTGTATAGTATACCAGGTGATTTCGGGGTTGTTGCCTCAAAACACCGTTTTGTCTTCCAAATAGTTGTTTTTTCTTTTTGAATTTGTTTCTGCCGAGGAGCCGGTTATACCAGCAAATCTGAATGAAACAGCTGCGACTATCATGTGCCGTATCTGTTGCTATTTGAGTTAGCCATGCCAGAGGGTGTGAATGGAACGACAGTGCATTTCGCCTACTCTCTTGTGCCCTAAACATCGTCACAATGACCTAAGCTTTTCAGAAAAACCTTTTTCAAACACCACGGTGATGAAAACAAAGAGGAAGTAATTCCTCGGGTTTTGTAAAATTTTGATCAGTTTGAGAGAAAGAGAGGCATGTTAAGCTTTTAATGAATGAAATCATGCTTGTCGGTGTGTCTTGAGAAGGACCTGGCACGATCGGTGGTTCCACACTATCTTCAACACGAGCGATTTGTCGCTTTCTTAAAAACTTTCAAAAACAAAACATTTTGTGCAGTCTCGCGAAGACCTGTGTGGAACCGCTCTTGAGATGGTGCAGCCCAGGATCGCTCCCGGTCTCGAGATTTGATTCATCTGTTGCAAACCGGAATCTGTTCGAAACGATCAGTGCCATGAAACGCCTGTGTGGCCCATTTCGAGGCAGTCCTCGAGCAAGAGGAGTCAAAGTTAGATCAAGGAGATCAGATCCCACCAAGCAAAGCTCGAGAAGCAACCGTGATGGACTTCCCTGCAAATCAACACAACAGTCATTCCCTCCTGGATACGGAGAGGCTTCAATCTCAAAACCATTTGGCATGGGCTTGCTATACTTTTACCCTTTGAGAGGCTCGCTGGACCGAAAACCCGAAAGGGCGGCCCAGGCAAAAGTTAGAGCAAAGAAAAAGAAGAGAAAAAAAGGAAAAATACAAAAGAAGCAAAAAAAGAAATGAAAAATACAAAAGAAGCAAAAAAAGAAATGAAAAATGCAAAAGAAAAGAAAAAATGCAAAAGAAAAAGAAAAGAGAAGAAAAACAAAGCTCGCAAGGTTGAAAACCTGCAACAGACGCCTTGGCAAAAATTAGAGCCTAAACAGTGAAGGTTAAAATACCCGAGTGTACCTTAACCGGAACTACGTAAGGCTTGATTCCCATGTTTGGGATACGTAGGCAACTTCATCTTGAAGTCCAGCCCCCAACGCTTCCATAGCGTCTCAGTCCATGTCATGGTTTTGATCACTTTTGCCTTCTCCGAATCCAATGTCTCGATTGTAGCAACCCGGAACTACATGATTAACTTTCTCTTGAAGCCAAACCACCAACACCTTCCAGGTGACTGTGTCCACATATTGATTCAAGCCGTCTTCGCCTCCTCCGCGTCTGAGGGTCCGATCGTCATCAACGAGGACTGACTCACAAAAATGCCGCGGCATCATCCAAACAAGGGGCAACTTTCCGTTGCCATCCATTACCATAAGTCGCCCTGAGTCACCGTCTAAACCAAGGGCAACTTTCCGTTGTCTTATTCCCCCTTTAAGCCAGGGGCAATTTCCCATTGCCTCCGATCCGAGGTTGCGTATCTCGAGGGTAAGTTCTACGCTTGTTGAGCATTGATGGTTTGCAAAAATAGTTTTTGAAAATTTTCACTGAGGTTGACTTATTTTCTCGAAAACTGTTTCATTTTCAAAATTGGACCATGTTTGGACCCAAAAAGGAGAATTTTCAGTGCTCACAGCCTGATTCGCATGATTTCCAAATCAAAAATTGAATAAGTGTGTTTATCCAACTCTCATTTTTGATCAAAACTGTTTTAGAAAACAAAAAAATGGTCAAAATGACGAACTAGGGGCATGATTGAGTTGGGTCCTCTGTCTTCCCCCCGTTAATATGCTTGCCGACAGGGCGCTCTATCCGCCAGAAGGAACAGCTGTGAGCTAACAGTGTTGGGCGTGAACCCGCGACTTCCTATTCATCTGTCATTCACCCCGGGGAGGGATTGAAAAATGAGAGAATAAAGAATAGAGAGGTGTAAGCAGAGAGAGAAGTGAGAAAAGAGTTTTGAGAGAAAAACCGAGCTTGAGGGCCGAACGATGTGAGTATCACAAATCAGAAAGGGTGGGAATAATACCCGGAGGATTTGGCTCCTCGAGATTTGAGGTCTTTTTGTAAACATGTCCGTGTGTCGTGTCTTTTGATTTATCGGTCTCGATCTTGGCTTTGAGTCTTTTCCAAGTGTGTCTCGTTGTGTTAGGTCGTGTGCCTTTTGTTTCCTTGTTTTAGTCTGTCTCGTCGTGTTCTGTGGTAGGCTCGACACCCTGGTTGAAAACCCATCCTCTTCCAAAAGGTAATCGCTTGTGCCCAGAATGCTGTGCCATTCTCTACATTCGGGCAAAGCAAAAGAAGGAAAGGGAAAACTCGGGACATCCGAGTGTGTTTCAACTGCAACCGTGTCAGCTTTGTGATCCGTCTCGTCAGAATGGGGCTATTTATTCAGAGTTTGCTGTGTGTAGAATGAACCAAATGCTGTGTTATGGGCTATATGCAGATCAATCCCTAGCAGATTAGTCCCCAGCAGAATATGGGCTGTGTGTTCGGATTGAGCAAGGATTTGTATGAGCCGTTTTACTGTTTAGTTGGTTGGTTATCGGATTATTACAGTGCAAGTGTCCAATTGTCAGACAACAGATCAATATCATTTACATTTGAGGTGTAATATGATGCAATGCAGTGCAGGGTATGAAATATGCATATATATACAAATGTAACACTCTTTTTTTAGACCAAAAGTTTGTTTCATTTCATATTATCTTTTTCAAGTACAATGTTTGAGGAAAACAAAACCTGCCTGCGGCAGTACATAGTACTCTATCTACCAAAAAGAGAAAAGTACAAGAAAAGAAAATGAAAGAAAAACAGCAGAAGTCTGTAATCATCATCAATGGCCTCGCGCCGGGGGATCTGTCTTCGCCCTCTTCCTGGGCAGAAGCACAGGAGCATCGTCAGAAGTGTCGCTGTTGGAGCCCGAGCCCGAGCTGCCCCCGGCCTGCTCTTCAGAGGCCTCCGCCTCCGACTCGCCATCCCCCGCAACTGGAGCCTGCGAGCTGCTCCCCACATGGGCACGCCCCCGTCTGGTGCGGGGGAATATCCTGCCATCCCGAGTAGAAATGGGAGGTCCAGATGGAGCGCCGCCACCCACGGGAGGAATCGGGAAGGGAGGCTGAAAACTACAAAAGGCAAATGCATTAGTACACATGAAGCAGTTTAAAAGTGCATAATGCAGTGTATGAATACAGAGTGTGAATGTCGTGAGCAGTTTAAAAGTGCAGAATGCAGTGTATGAATACAGAGTGTGAATGCCGTGAGCAGTTTATCAGTGCAGAATGCAGTGTATGAATACAGAGTGTGAATGCCGTGGCGGTTTTAACGCGATGCAGTATGAATACTGATGTTGAATGCCGTGGAGCGCTTTATCGCGTAATGCAGCAGTATGAGTACAGTGTGTGAATGCCATGAACAGTTTATCAGTGCAGAATGTAGTGTATGAATACAGTGTGTGAATGCCGTAAACAGTTTATCAGATGTTGTGTCGTGCATCAGATTATGCGAAGCAGTTTGTATATAGTTTGGAACTATGTCAGAGAGAACATACCGGAAGGCCGTAGAAGGCTAAGAACTCGAAGGTCCGCTGCAACATCCTCGCCATGGAGGCGTTCAGCTCCAATGACTGCCGGGTGTACTCAGAGGAAGCCTGCAAAAGTATTAGATGCATCAATATTCTGTGGAATATCGAATGAACTGAACTGAAATGACAATGCAAGATGCAGAAATAAAGTGGTACATACCGGAGGCAAGTCAGGAATGCTAGCAAACTCATGACCAGCCGGGGGAGGAGCAAAAGAGATCTGGTAGGTCTCCCCACTCTGCCCCCTGTATGTCAACATGGTAGGCAAAGCGGGCCAGCCGCCCTCGCCCCTCTCTGACTCCTCTTGCCACGAGCTCGAGCTTCAGGACGATCCCGCCTCGCTCCCACCTCGCCTAGCCGGTGCCGCAGTCTCTCGGCTCACCGGCGACCACCGCCAGAGGCCGATGATGAAGGTCCGGACGTACTCGAGTAATCGCCGCCTCGGGTTGCTGCTTCCTCCCAACCGATGGTGTAGTCCGCCATCCGCCAGCCGGTGAAACGCTTCGGTGTCCTCATATGCTCGGAGGATGCACCGACTATCTGCTCAGTAGCCTCGAGGTCCGACGCAAGAAGCGCCACCAGTACCAACCCGGCTGCATCGCCCTCTAGCAAAATCCGGTAACGTGAGGTCTCGATCTCGCCGGCAAACCGATCCCACACGACCGCTGGCAGAGGAGCCCACGGCTGCCAGGTGATCTGAAATTGAAATATAGTTTATTGCCTACTGGTATTGCAAATATACAGTGGAAAAGTGAAGCTTAAATGAACTGCAAGTAAAACATACCTCGGCGGGAGTGATGGTGTCGAAGTAACGACGAAAGAAGCTGAAGGTATCACGAGGCCGCCGTGTGCACCTCCCGTCATAACGGCGTGAGAAGGGGATGACCAGAGGAGTCTCTGTCTCCGGTGCTGGCTCTAGCCTGGGGAAGTAGGCATAGACCCAAAACTGCAAGATGATGTCGAACATTTATCGAAAAGCGTAATCTGAGTAAAGCAAAAATAGCGAGCCGTGTGTGCAGGTTGTGTATTGAGCAGAGTATACAGTGAGTAGTACAAGCGTAAAGGGTATGTGTGCCGTGTGTACAGTATACAGCAAGTGTAAAGCAGACTACAGTGTGTGCAGTGTGCAGAGTACAGAAAGTACAGAACAGAAATGTAAAGCGGAAAAGAAGACGTACCTCCCAAGCTCGCCAATAGCCTCCGAGCAACTGCCCGCTGCCACGGGAGACCGAGCTCATATAGCCGTAGAGAGTGGCCAGAGCCGCGCCACCCCAGTCATAGCGCAAGATGTCCCGGACGTCCACCAGTGCACTGAGTAGGCAGAGAGGCACGGTGTTCGCCCGGTCGGCGAATAGGGTGGTCCCCAGCAAAAACATCAAGAAGCCGCCAAGATATCGCTTTCACGGCCACCTCGGCCATCGAGCTGCGTCAACAACCTAAGAGGTCGCACCGAATCGCACCTCGAACCAGGAATAGCGGACAAAGCCTGGACGAGCAAGAGGTGGCGCTGCACCAAGCAAATGGACCTGAGCGGCGGTCCACTCATCCATGTCGGTGTCGAAGGGGATCGGATCACCCCCTACCTCGATGCCGGTGAGCACCGAGAAATCATAAGGGGTCATCGTCATGTCCCCCGCCGCGGATAGGTGAAATGAATCGGTGGTGTCCCACCACCTCTCCGCCAAGGCGACTAAAGAGGCTCATAGAAGAAGTCGGGTCGCACCGCAAAAGGAACCGAAGCCCGCCTCATCTACGATGTGTTGAACCGCCTCGGGAAGCTCCGAGTACCAATCTCGAGCCGCAACATTCCCATACCCGCAGATGGTATGGGAATCTCCCTGTTTTACAAACAAATGGTTGCAAAGCAATATGAAATGTACAGTTCTAAGGAAACACGTTAAAGTCGATACAAATCTAGCATGCGTGCACGTTTTTCAGATTCAAACAGAGACCGGGTGCTGGTGTGCTTACAGTAGACTACAATATGTGATGCGTCAGTGCGTTTTTGAGTGGTGTAGTGTAAACATGGTGCACGTGTGTACGTTTTTCAGATGCAAGCAAATGTCAGGTTTCAGTGTACCAGTAGGTGGACTACGACCTGTGATGTATCAGTACTCCTGTAAGGATCAATGTAAATCTAGCATGCGTGCAAGTTTTCAAAATTCAAACGGGTACCGGGTACCGGTATGTTTCAGTGAATTGCCAATGAGTGATGTTACAGCGTGTCTATGTGATTCAGTGCGAGTCTAGCATGCGTGCGAGTTTTCGGATTCAAACAAGTGCCGGACATCGGTGAGTTTGCAGTGGAATACAGTGTGTGCCGTGTGTTTGGGTGATTCAGGCTAGTGCAGTGTGTGTGCATGTGTGTCGGTCCTAAGCAGATATCGCCAGAAGTTGTCTACAATCAACTACAGATTACGATATCGATTAAGCAGTTAAAGACCGAAAGCAACTATGGCAGTTAACAGTTCTACATTGTAGAAAATAAAGCAAAGACGAGAATGTTACCTCGGAAGCGCCGAAGGACAAGTGAGAGGCCGGCTCGCGCAGCAGAAGCTCCGGGTCCAGAGCCCTGTCAAAACCGCGGAAGTGGCGGAGTCCATTTGGCGGAAGCACGTGAACGGCCGGGCGGTAGGTCGCCGGGTCGAATGGGCGTTCGCTCAACGGGAGGAGCTCAACCCCGGGATCCATCTCGTGATCCGGGGGAGTCCCGACATGTGGAACATCGTTTGCCATAGCAATGGTAGTGAAAGAAATAGCCGGAAAGGAAAACCGGGGCGGAATGCGAAAAGTCAACTAGAAAAGTCAACCCCGAGCGGGTCAAAAATGGCCGGAAAGGCCGGAAGATGGAAATACACGGAAATGTAGAGGAAATCAAGGGGAACAAGTCCTGAAAAGGCGAAAATAGCAAAGGAGATCCCGAAATGAGATTTCGATCGGGTGGAAATGTCCGAAACGCGAAGAATATCGTGAATCTGACGGTAAAATGGTGCGAAAACACGAGGAAATCGACGAAAAATCGAGAGAACAAAGCTCTAGAGAGAGAGAGTGAAGGATTTCGGCGGAAGAGGAAGTGGAAAATAGGGTTTAGAAGCCCTATTTTATAAAGCCCGAGGTGAAATAGCAAATCTACCCCCGATCAGGCATTTTCTGCCGGTCGGCACTATTTTGTGCCGGTGGCAGCCGGTAGCCTTCCCATCCAGCCGGTGGTGTTCCCAAGGCCTTGTTTAGGCGAAATGAGTAGTTTTGGGTCTTCATAGCTCAAGAAAGTGCAAGAAAATGCACCTCCGATGCTCAACCGGCCTCCGTTCTGACTTCGGACTGTATCTACTATTCGTAACACTCAAATTCAAGCAAAGACTGTATCCTTTTTGTATCCTTTTGTCCTTTATACAGATTCAAAAGTTGCCCCGTGTGCATTACACGCATCCATCGCATTGTCTAGTGCATCGCGTCGTGCCGTCTTGCGCGTCCCTTGTGACTTGCACTGTCTTGCATTTTTCGTGTGACATGCGTGTCACACTTGCATCATTTTCCATCGAATGAGGTATGCGTGCCTCATTTTGCATTTCACTGCATCTCGAGGTACGTGTGCCTCGTTTTGCATTCCATTTTCCATCGAATGAGGTATGCGTGCCTCATTTTGCATTTCATTGCATCTCGAGGTACGTGTGCCTCGGTTTGCATTCCATTTTCCATCGAATTAGGTATGCGTGCCTCATTTTGCATTTCATTGCATCTCGAGGTACGTGTGCCTCGTTTTGCATTCCATTTTCCATCGAATGAGGTATGCGTGCCTCATTTTGCATTTCATTGCATCTCGAGGTACGTGTGCCTCGTTTTGCATTCCATTTTCCATCGAATGAGGTATGCGTGCCTCATTTTGCATTTCACTGCATCTCGAGGTACGTGTGCCTCGTTTTGCATTTCATTTTCCATCAAATGAGGTATGCGTGCCTCATTTTGCATTTCATTGCATCTCGAGGTACCTGTGCCTCGTTTTGCATTTCATTTTCCATCAAATGAGGTATGCGTGCCTCATTTTGCATTTCATTGCATCTCGAGGTACGTCTGCCTCGTTTTGCATTCCATTTTCCATCAATGAGGTATGCGTGCCTCATTTTGCATTTCATTGCATCTCGAGGTACGTGTGCCTCGTTTCGCATTCCATTTTCCGTCAAATGAGGCATGCGTGCCTCATTTTGCATTTCATTGCATCTCGAGGTACGTGTGCCTCATTTTGCATTCCATTTTCCATCAAATGAGGTATGCGTGCCTCATTTTGCATTTCATTGCATCTCGAGGTACGTGTGCCTCGTTTTGCATTCCATTTTCCATCAAATGAGGTATGCGTGCCTCATTTCGCATTTCATTGCATCTCGAGGTACGTGTGCCTCGTTTTGCATTTCATTTTCCAGTCAATGAGGTATGCGTGCCTCATTTTGCATTTCATTGCATCTTGAGGTACGTGTGCCTCATTTTGCACTCCATTTCTCATTTGTATTGGCGTACGCATCCCATGTGCGTTACCTCGTTGTTTTATGGTCTGACGAGACCTTAAACACGTACGGTCTAGGACACCTTAAATCCTTGGAGGGTGCGAAACCTTCGCCATATGTGCACGGTCTAGGAGACCTTAAATCCTCGGGAGGTGTAAAACCTTCGGTGCATTAAGATATGCACTTCATCGCATTCGGCATGCATCGTATCGCACTGTCTTGTGCACTCGCGTTGTCAAACGCATCGCGCTATTTTGCGCATCGCGCCGTTTGGCGCACCCTCATTGCACTTCATTTTCCATCTTTTGAGGCATGCGTACCTCATTGAACGCACGTCTCATTTGCCCCATTTGCATCCGCGTGCATGTCTCATTTTCATCGCATGCACTTAAAATGTTGTGTAACAGTTGCCCCGCCGGGTCTGGCGAGACCTTAAACACGCACGGTCTAGGAGACTTTAAATCCTCGGGAGGCGCAAAATTTCGGTGCATTAAGGTGCACCTCATTGCATTTGGCATGCATTCCATCGCACTATTTTACACACCTCATTGCATTTGGCATGCATTCCATCGCGTTGTTTCGCGCTCCTCATCATTGCCCCCCGGGTCTGGCGAGACCTTAAACACGCACGGTCTAGGAGACCTTAAATCCTTGGAGGGTGTGAGACCTTCACCATATTTGCATCTCGGTCTAGGAGACCTTAAATCCTTTGAAGGTGTAATTCCTTCGGTGTTTGTCGTGCCCGAACGACTTTCGGTGGTCTGGTAAAGCCACCTGTCTGTGTTTGCGGTGAGTTCCTAGGAGACCAATGGGGAAGGTGAAAACTAGAGTTTGAACGGCTTATGCCTAGAACGCAAAGGTTCGGAATTTCTGAGACTAGAGTCTGGTTTAAATACCCAGGGGGTGTACCCTCGGCTTGAAATCTGTATGGAAGCCCCATAGGTTGAGGCAGCATGTTTACGCCTCAATTCTGGATACCGAACCAACCTAGTATATCGCCCCGTTGGGAGAATAGGGAAAATCGCAATCGCAGCCATTGCATCATACTGCATTGTCATGCATCATTTGTAAATATTGCATGTCATGCATTTCAAAAAATCCAAAAAAAAAAACAACAAAAACAACACGTGCATTGTCATGCATCATTAAATATTGCATATGTCATGCATTTCAAAAAAATTCAAAACAAAAACATGCATTTGTCATGCATCATCATTGTAGTATAGTGCATATGTCATGCGTTTTCTGTAAATATCCATTTCTATTGCATTGTAGTTGCATGCATTCACTGCATCATCTTCCATCTATGGCTTGCACATTTCCTTGTTGAGCTTGGTCTGGTATGTGCCCTTACTTTTCACGTCAAAGCATGGTTCATGTGCATCGCGCCTATTCCTTGATGAACTTGGTTTGAGGTTGCGGCACCTTTTCTGTGTTAGACATGGCTTGTATGTGTGCATGCATTTCCTAAGTGAGATACGGTTTGGCCTGTGCGCCATAATCGCATATTGCATTGTAGTATAATTGTTGCGTCCAGCTTTAGGATCATTATTCTTTCCTCAGCGGGTAGTTTCCCCACCTGTGTCATTCCACCCAATACTTGTTCTTGTGTCGGTCTGCATCACTCATAGTTCAGACATCGTTCTATGGTAGACGGACTTGCTACTTCCATCAATCTACTTGACATTTGTGTGGTTTCGAATCGCTCATGATTGAATCATGATTCGATTGCTCTGCATTTAGTTTGCATTGTTTCAATTGCATTGCATTATCATTTGCATTGTCATACATCATTTTGTATATATTGCATATCATTTTGCATTTTGCATTGCCATGCATATGGCTAACGATATTGTACCTGTTAAGTTTACTTTCTTTGCAGGCACGATATTGTATGTATGGCTCATTTGAGGCCGGCGCAACTGGACGAGCCGCACAGGTATTGTACCCTCCGCGTGAGACGTTTTGAGAATTACATAATTCTCTTACATCCTTTCTGCATTATAGTGTAGATTGGCATATTCTAGCTTATAACTGTCGCATGTGTGCTTCATTACATCTTTCTCTGCATGATCATAAGTTATGCTTGGCTTCTTGCATCGTCTTGCATTTTGCCCCTGCCTTCGGGCGCATACCTTGTTTTGTCTTGCACGTTTGTCCAAGTCTTCGGCCTTGTCAAAAATGGGTCGCCTCTGGGTTTTGACATTCACTCCCGTCATCGTTATGACTTTCGAATTCTGTCAAAGAGGGGCAACTATAGACACCCCATTTTTGACCGTCCTCAAGACTTGGACGTCACCGCTTGAACACTCGGTGATTATCCATGTTTGTGTTTGTTTGGAGTCCCCGGAGTTCTCGCCACGCCCGCCTCAGACCTCCGAACTCACTGCTTTTGTGTTTGGTTTTGCACCAAACACTTGTGTTTTGCCTTGGAGGGGCAGGAATGCTTTGTGAGGCATCCCTACACACCACCGCAAGTAGTGGCTACAGCCACCGGGTTGGTGTTGCCACGGCACTATATTGTGCCGGTCGGCACTTTTTGGCAAAATGACCATTTTGCCTGCCGACCACACTTTACAAATTGCTTTTGGAGATATTTTCGCATGACTTTTCAGCATTTGTTTCCCCTCCATACATGTGTATGGAGGGATGAGCCCTTGATGCCTTTACTTGTAAGTTTTGGTTGCCTATAAGGAGAGGCTTCTCTTGGCTCAAGGGTTGAAGTTCTTGAGAGATTTAGACATTTTAGACGTACTAAGCTCTGTTTTTAGGATTAGGATAGATACACATCCTATCTCTCTTCTTCCCTCTTGTTTAGTACACTAGGTGTTTGTGTCATACTTTTGCACATCAACACCTAGTGTTTCACCTTCCTTGAGTTCTTGAGGGTCCAGAGGTTTGTTTTGGAGCTTTGGAGCTGGTTTGGTGCTCAAGGAGGCAACCACATCACCATTGTTGAAGAGGTCTACAAGGGTGAGCTAACTAGTCCTTTTTTCCCCATTCTTGCATTCCATTTTTTCCTAGTTTAAAACAGTTTTTGTGCTTAGTCTATAACACATAAAAGTTCTGTTTTTTAAGCCTCTTTATTGTTTATTAAGAGTGCTTGGTGGTTTGGGTAGGTTTGACCAACCTTAGGCCTTGAAAAGACCACTTTTTGTGCTATTTTGTGAGGGATCCGAGACTTTGGTGTTAGGATCTCTTCACCACTGAAATCTTGAGGGATTTTAGTGGTGAAGATGATGCCTTGAAGTCTCCAAAAGGGGAGGGCCACCCCCTCTCCTTGATGTCCTTGAAAAGGACAAGTTTTGGCCTCCAAAGGAGCACCATGTTTGGTTGTGTGTTGAGCATGTTTGGTTTGTTTTTCATGCTTATATTGCCATGATATAACATGTTTCTAAGTTGGCTTCGGTACTCCTTGCATGTTTTGCATGGTTGCTTTGTAATGCCTCTTTGGTCCCTTAACATGCCTAGGTTGTATGCCCTAGTTTGAGCATGTTTTAGGTTTAGACTTATGAATGTTTTATGCTTATTTTGACATGTTTTAGCTCTGTCCATAGTCATTTGGGTTGATCTTGGCATGCATCATATAGCCCCTTTGCATTTTAGGCTTGCTAGCCTTTGAGTATGCATGTGTAGCATGTGTTGCTTACCTCGTTTTGATGGTTTGGAACCATTTAGCATGTTATTTCAGACCTTTTGGTGTGCTTATATGCTCACCTTAGTTGCCTCTTTAATGCTTTAAGAGTATGTGTTAAATGCTCCATGTTTTGGCTTTAATGCATGCCTTTGGATTCATGTCATCTAGATGCCATCTAGGTGGTCCTTTAGGCTTAGTTTTATGTGTTAAAACTCTGTTTTAAGTGTTTAAGTATTGCCATGTGTGGTTGTGCTAAGTGTGGTTCTAAGCCTCATTGATTTGCTTTGAACCTTAGACCATTTGCATGCTTTGTTTGGCTTGTTTTGTTGCATGATTTGGCATCATGTTTTGCATGATTTTCAGAGCTTTACAATGTGTGTTTATTGTCCTTGTTTGGTATCTCCAAGTGTGCTTGGGGGTTGCCATGATTATGCCTTGGGTTCGGACCATAACACTTGCATGTGTGCATGTGTGTTTGGCCCTCTTGACTAGGCACTTTGGCCACTGATTTTAGGACTATTTGAGTTTCCTAATTCATGTATAAGACCATCCTTCCATTGGTTTGCATGCTTGCCTTGCATGCTTGCTTGAACCCTTTGCATGAACACATTGCATAGTCCATGTTGCATGCCTAGTTGACATGTTTAGGGTTACATTTGTACCGTACATGTTTGGCCTCTTGAAGTGAAGTATGATGGAGGTTGAGCACCCTTGTTTGCTTGTTTGCATTGCATGCATTTGAAATCAAAGTTGCATTCTCGGTTCTTAGGGCCATCATGCATGGAAATGCGCGATTGGTGGTCCGGGAATCGAGGCACATGCCCTTTTGAGTCAATAACATGATAAGGGGTGTGTATAGTGCATAAATACCTTGGATCACATTGCCATGGATGTTGTTGTCCTCTGCTGTGGGTTCTCAAGAAGAGTGCCTACGGCACTATTTAGTGCCGACCGGCAGTCAATTACCAGCCGATAACTTCATCTAGTGCCGGTGGCCTCCTTCTTCAGCCGATGGTGTCCTACTCCAGCCGGTGGTGACCTCCAGTGCCCAAGGAAGTATTCCTGAAGCTTTGGTAATTTTCTGAGGAGGAGAGCAGAGGAAACAGAGGCAATCATGCATGGCAGTGTGATTCCGAGCCAGTCCCGAGCGCGTGCTGCATTTGGCCCTCATCCTGAGGCAGTTTACTATTTAATTAGATTAATTATTCTATTTAATTAATTTAGTTGATTTGTAATAATTAATTAGCTTGCATAGTTAATTAGTTATTCGGTTTTGTATATTCTTTCGGTCCCTCCGAGCGAGGGCAAAGTTGTAATAAGTGTGTGTGAGTGGGTGTATGTCTTCCAATCCCCATTTCTTTCTATCCCTTTTATTTACCTGCTTATATTGGTAGATTAGGGCATTTCTATCTTAGCATACCTTATGCAATGCATGCGTGCATCCATGCATTTGTTTACATGCACCGGGCTCGGTACATCATACAAACTGCATTGTACTTCCAATTCCAAATTGAATACATGCTATTTGTCGCATTTCACATGCCAAGCTTAGGATAGCCGAGCCTGTCTAATTGCATTCTGTATGTAGTGCACTAGTCACTTAACATGAACTAGGTCATGCATGTTTGCTAACTAGTTTATTATTTTGGCGCGGAGTACAATGTAAGTATTTTACGCTTTAGCATACCACATGCGTGTGAATGTTGCCATGACAGTATGCTTACCATGCGGCTAAGTGCTTATATGAGATAAACTGCCTGAATGCCTGTGGGTGGAGGTTGGGTTGCTTGAGTTGGAAAACTCATTGAAATCCGTGTTTTAGCCTACTTGCGAGTAGCAAATTCCAAAGCATTTTCAAAACGAACGGATATGCAATGTTTATTTCCAAATTAGGCAATCTAGTCTATACTTGTTTGCTGTGCGCATAACATAGTAATTCTAGGTTAATAATTGGAATAAGAGCATGTAATGTTTTCAAAACGGATATCACGGTTAGTAGAGGCCGGTCTTCGGACCGGGCGAAAGGGGGTGCTCATAGCTGACCTTCCCCGATCGTACCCAAGCTCCCGAGCCAAGACCACTTTGGTGATGACGGACATGTGGCCTTCGGCACCGAGTCAGGGTTTCCTAAATTTCCCATTTTAAAATATTTAGGTGGCGACTCAGAATCTAAAGCAAATTCCATGTTTGGCACTACTTTTCAAAAAAATCTGTTTTCTCAAACGATTTGCCGGATTTGGACTCTTTGGTTCAGATTTAGAACCAACACAAATCGAGTCCTTGAACTGTAGAAAGAAGCCCCCACGGGCGCGTCTACAGTAGTGCCGCAGCTTCCTGGTAGCCCATACCAAGGCCAAAGAAGCCTTCTCCAGCAGAGTGTAGCAGGTCTCGTAATCCAGCATCTTCTTGCTCAGGTAGTAGATAGCCCTCTCCACTTTGTCCTTAGACTCCTGTGCAAGCATGCAGCCCATTGTAGTTTCAGTCATTGAAAGGTACAAGATCAACGGTTTCCCCGGCTCAGGCGGTGACAACACAGGTGGGTTCTATAAATATTGCTTAATCTGTTCAAAAGCAGCTTGGCATCGGCCGTCCCATTGGAACTTCGTTCCTTTCTTCAGGAGACCAAAGAGTGGTTCACAAGTCAAGGTTAATTTAGCAATAAACCGTCTTATGAATTGCACTTTACCCAGAAAGCCTCGCACCTCCGTTTCAGTCCTTGGTGGTGGCATTTCTAAGATGGCCTTGATTTTGGAAGGGTCGACTTCGATACCTCTCTGTGTAATCAAGAACCCCAGTATTTTCCCTGCTGTAACACCAAACGTGCACTTCTGAAGATTCAGCCGCAACTGAAATTCTATGATCCTTTGGAAGAACTTTTGCAAGGCGGTATAGTGGCCCTCTCTTTCCTTGGACTTGACAATCATGTCGTCCACGTACACCTCAACCTCTTTGTGGATCATGTCGTGCAATATTGTGGTCGCAGCCCATTGATATGTAGCTCCAGCATTCTTCAACCCAAACGGCATCACCCTATAACGGTAGGTCCCCCACGGGGTGGTAAAAGCAGTCTTCTCCCGGTCTTCGGGTGCCATCACAATCTGATTATAGCCTGAAAACCCATCCAAGAATGAGAGCAATGCATGCCCAGCAGTGACGTCCACTAATTCATCGATATGCGGCAGAGAAAAGTCATCCTTCGGACTAGCTTTATTCAAATCCCTAAAGTCCATACATACCCGAATTTTTCCATCCTTCTTCAGCACTAAAACTATGTTGGACAACCAAGTTGAGTATTCAGATACCAGCAGGAACCCTGCGTCAATTTGCTTAGTGACCTCTTCCTTGATCTTGAGGGCCCAGTCCGAGCGGATCCTTCTGAGTTTCTGCTTAACAGGTCGGGTCTCTGGGTCAAGAGGGATCCTGGTCGCATAATCTCGTGGATCGATTCGTGCATGTCTTCGTAGGACCACGCGAAAACATCTTTGAAATCTTTTAACAAAGGAACTAAGCGCTCGCGCTCCTCCGAAGACAACGTGGACCTGATCGGGACCAGCCTCGGGTCCTTCTCAGTACCAACATTAATTTGGGTGATTTCATCAACCAGTGGTTTTACAAACCTGTCCTGCTCTTGTTCTAGCAAATATTTCAAAACTGGAGGAATTTCTTCCTCGTCGTTTTCATCAAAATTTTGAAAGTCCTGATTAATACAATAAATCAAGGGCACAGAAAAGTAATCGAAGGCCGCAGCCGCACAATTCTCATTAATCACTTCATCCAGTCCATCTGATTCTTCTGTTACAACAGACTCAAAGGAGAAAGAAAAAGATGACCTAGACAGGACTGTGGCATCCGGGTTGTCACCCCCAGGAATACCAGACTTAGACTCAAACGAGTTGGAACTTGATTCCAACTCTACAGACTCGGTGGAATCAGATTTCGGCTCACTACTTGACCCGGTGCTGCTTGATAAGAATCCCTCCTCGTATTGCCAGACAAGGGAGGGTGCGATGGATGCATCCAAAATGTTTCAAGGTGGGCTTGCAACCATTTCATTCCCAATCATGGACACTGAGAGGTCATTCCCCAAGCACTCATGTACGATCGGAGGATCTGATAGTAGACAAGCCAGTGCTACCCCCATTGCAATCTCAGTGTTCTCGGAATCCACTTCCTTACACTGTTCAACCTCAGCTGATGGGTCTGTCTGCTCCTCGGTCTCATCATCCCCAAACAACTGCAAATCAAAGAAGATCTCAAAACCCAGCAAGAGCCACTTCTCGGCATTCAGCCACGGCTCTGGGAAGCCGCAGAATGGAAAGTCTTCCCCTCCCAGATGAAGCATCCATTTAGGGTACCTTGGATGGGTCGGTGCATCAACTCAAAATGCCTCTCAGTCTGCTTGGCTCTGGCCCTTCCGGCCATCTCTTTGCCTTTCCTTACCTAGTCCTCCTTGGTAGGCAGATGGCCTAAGCCAAAGGTCTGCGGGTTGTGCGGCACTTCAGCCGATACAGCAATGCCCTTCCGGCCACTTTTTCCTAGTCACATCCCAAGGATATGCTGGAGCTTGTTCATGAGGTGCACAGACTGCGCACTGACATATAGCCCCTCATCAACAGCTAAGATGTTCTTAACGACCCGGGCCTCGGCTAGGGTAAATCCTGACAGGAACACATCCTCCGTGCCATGCTCGATTTCCAAAACTGGTGTAGACACTTCTGGCGGCGGATGGATTGACGAATTCCCGAAAATTATAGCCACCCCCTTCCTATGGGGGTATTTTAACATTTGATGCAAGGTGGAAGAGACTACCTTTACCTGGTGCAGCCACGGCCGCCCTAGGAGTAGATTGAAGGTTGCGAGAACGTCCAAGACATGAAAGTCAACATTGTGTTGTCCTCGACCAACCTAGGTCTGAAACTGCACAGTCCCCATCACCACTTTACTGGTGTTATCATACACCCGTATCACCTGGGCAGTTGGCACAAAGTTCGCGGACTTCAACCCGATTGCCTATGCCGTCCTTGACAGGCACACGTTAATGGCGGATTCCGTGTCGACCTCCTCTCACGATTTCAGCGTGGTTTAATTGTCCCTTTCCTTACACAATTTTAGCGTGTTTGGAATTTATCTCAGGTCGCGTTGTATACGCGCCTGGGAGCGTTGTATTCGCCCTCCTCTCACAATTTCAGCGTGGTTTGAGCGTCCATTTTCTTACACGATTTCAGCATGTTTGAAATTTATCTCAGGTCACGTTGTATACGCGCCTGGGAGGGTTGTTTTCAACCGCCTATCATGATTTCTGCGAGATTTGAGTGTCCCTTTCCTTACACGATTTCAGCGTGTTCGCAATTTATCTGAGGTTGCGTTGTATACGCGCCTAGGCGGGTTGTTTTGGACCTCCTCTTACGATTTCAGCGTGGTTTGAGTGTCCCTTTCGTTACACTATTTCATCGTGTTTGGAATTTATCTCAGGTGCCATCGTACACGCGCCTTGGAGGGTTGTTTCCGACCTCCTCTCACGATTTTAGCGTGGTTTGAGAGTACCTTTCATTACACGATTTCAGTGTGTTGGGAATTTATCTCAAGTTGCATTGTATACGCGCCTGGGCGGGTTGTTTTTGACCTCTTCTAACAATTTCAGCGTGGTTTGAGTGTCTCTTTCCTTACACGATTTCAGTGTGGTTGGAATTTATCTCAGGTTGCGTTGTATACACGCTTGGGCAGGTCGTTTTGGACCTCCTCTCACGATTTCAGCGTGGTTTGAGTGTCCCTTTTCTAACACGATTTCAGCGCGTTTGGAATTTATCTCAGGTTGCGTTGTATACGCGCCTAGGCAGGATGTTTTGGACCTCCTCTCACGATTTCAGCGTGGTTTGAGTGTCCCTTTCCTTACACGATTTCAGCGTGTTTGGAATTTATGTCAAGTTGCGTTGTATACACGCCTGGGCAGGTTGTTTTATACCGCCTCTCATGATTTCAGCGTGGTTTGAGTGTCCCTTTCCTTACACGATTTCAGCGTGTTTGGAATTTATCTCAGGTTGCGTTGTGTACGCGCCTGGGCGGGTTGTTTTGGACCTCCTCTCACGATTTCAGCGTGCTTTGAGTCTCGCTTTTCCTAACACGATTTCAGCGTGTTTCGAATTTATCTCAAGTTGCGTTGTATACGCGCCTAGGCGGGTCGTTTTGGACCTCCTCTGACGATTTTAGCGTGGTTTGAGTGTCCCTTTACTTACACGATTTCAGCGTGCTTGGAATTTATCTCAGGTTGCGTTGTATACGCGCTTGGGCAGGTTGTTTTGGACCTCTTCTCACGATTTCAGCATGGTTTGAGTGTCCGTTTCCTTACACGATTTCAACGTGTTCGGAATTTATCTCAGGTCGCGTTGCATACGCGCCTGGGCGTGTTGTTTTGGACCTTCTCTCACGATTTCTGCGTGGTTTTAGTGTCCCTTTCCTTATACGATTTCAGCGTGGTTTTAGTGTCCCTTTCCTCACACGATTTCTGCGTGTTTGAAATTTATCTCTGGTCGCGTTGTATACACGGCTGGGCTGGTAGTTTTGGACCTCCTCTCACGATTTGAACGTGGTTTAAGTGTCCCTTTCCTTACACGATTTCAGCGTGTTTCGAAATTATCTGAGGTCGCGTTGTATACGCGCCTAGGAAGGTTGCTTTCGACCTCCTCTCACGATTTCAGCGTGGTTTGAGTGTCCATTTTCTTACACGATTTCAGCGTGCTTGGAATTTATCTCAGGTCACGTTGTATACGCGCCTGGGCAGGTTCTTTTGGACCTTCTCTCACGATTTCAGTGTGGTTTGGGTGTCCCTTTCCTTATGAGATTTCAGCTTGTTTGGAATTTATCTCAGGTCGCATTGTATACGCGCCTGGGCGGGTTGTTTTGGACCACCTCTCACGATTTCATCATGGTTTGAGTGTCTCTATCCTTACACGATTTCAGCGTGTTTGGAATTTATCTCAGGTCACGTTGTATACGCGCATGAGAGGGTTGTTTTGGACCTCGTTTCACAATTTCAGCGTTGTTTGAGTTTCCATTTCTATACACGATATCAGCGTGTTTGAAATTTACCTCAGGTTGCATTGCATACGCGCCTGGGCGGCTTGTATTAGACCTCCTCTCACAATTTTCAGCGTGGTTTGAGTGTACCTTTCCTTCCACGATTTCAGCGTGTTTGGAATTTATCTCAGGTCGCGCTGTATACGCGCCTGGGCGGGTTGTTTTGGACCTCCTCTCACAATTTTAGCGTGGTTTGAGTGTCCCTTTCCTTACACGATTTCAACGTGTTTGGAAATTATCTCAGGTCGCGTTGTATACGCGCCTAGGAGGGTTGTTTTCGACCTCCTCTCACAATTTCAGCGTGGTTTGAGTGTCCATTTTCTTGCACGATTTTAGCGTGTTTGGAATTTATCTCAGGTCGCGTTGTATACGCGCCTGGGCGGGTTGTTTTGGACCTCCTCTCACGATTTCAGCGTGGTTTGGGTGTCCCTTTCCTTATAAGATTTCAGCATGTTTGGAATTTATCTCAGGTCGTATTGTATACGCGCCTGGGCGGGTTGTTTTGGACCACCTCTCACGATTTCAACATGGTTTGAGTGTCTCTGCCCTTACACGATTTCAACGTGTTTGGAATTTATCTCAAGTCGCGTTGCATACGCGCATGAGAGGGTTGTTTCGGACCTCGTCTCACAATTTCAGCGTGGTTTGAGTTTCCATTTCTATACACGATTTCAGCGTATTTGGAATTTACCCCAGGTCGCACTGTATACGCGCCTGGGCGGCTTGTATTGGACCTCCACTCACGATTTCAGCGTGGTTTGAGTGTACCTTTCCTTACACAATTTCCGCATGTTTGGAATTTATCTCAGGTCGCGCTGTATACGCGCCTGGGCAGGTTGTTTTGGACCTTCTCTCACAATTTCAGCGTGGTTTGAGTGTCCCTTTCCTTACACGATTTCAGCGTGTTTGCAAATTATCTCCGGTCACGTTGTATACGTGCTTGGGAGGGCTCTTTTGGACCACCTCTCAAGATTTCAGCGTGGTTTGAGTGTCCATTTCCTTACATGATTTCAGCTTGTTTGCAACTTATATCAGGTCGCGTTGTATACGCGGCTGGGCGGGTTGTTTTGGACCTCCTCTCACGATTTTAGCGTTGTTTCAGTGTCCCTTTCTTTATACGATTTTAGCATGTTTTGAATTTATCTGAGCTCGCGATGTATTCGCGCCTGGGAAGGTTGTTTTCGACCGCCTCTCATGATTTCTGCGTGATTTGAGAGTCCCTTTCCTAACACGATTTCAACGTGTTTGGATTTTATCTAAGGTTGCGTTGTATACACGCCTGGGCGGGTTGTTTTGGACCTCCTCTCACAATTTCAACGTGGTTTGAGTGTCTGTTTCGTTACACGATTTCATCGTGTTTGGAATTTATCTCAGGTGGCGTCGCATACGTGCCTTGAAGGGTTGTTTTCGACCTCCTCTCACGATTTCAGCGTGGTTTGAGTGTACCTTTCCTTACACGATTTCAGCGTGTTTGGAATTTATCTCAGGTTGCGTTGTATACACGCTTGGGCGGGTTGTTTTGCACCTCCTCTCACGATTTCGGCGTGGTTTGAGTGTCCCTTTCCTTACACGATTTCAGCGTAATTGGAATTTATCTCAGGTTGCGTTGTATACGCGCCTAGGCAGGTTGTTTTGGACCTCCTCTCACGATTTCAGCATGGTTTGAGTGTCCCTTTCCTTACACGATTTCAGCGTGTTTGGAATTTATGTCAGGTTGCGTTGTATACACGCCTGGGAAGGTTGTTTTATACCTCCTCTCACGATTTCAGCGTGGTTTGAGTGTCCCTTTCCTTACACGATTTCAGCGTGTTTGAAATTTATCTCAGGTTGCGTTGTATACGCGCCTAGGCGGGTTGTTTTGGACCTCCTCTGACGATTTCAACGTGCTTTGAGTGTCCCATTTCCTAACACGAATTCAACGTGTTTGGAATTTATCTCAAGTTGCGTTGTATACGCGCCTGGGCGAGTTGGTTTGGACCTCCTTTGACGATTTCAGCATGGTTTGAGTGTCTCTTTCCTTACACGATTTCAGCGTGTTTGGAATTTATCTCTGGTTGTGTTGTATACGCGCTTGGGCAGGTCATTTTGGACCTTCTCTCACGATTTCAGCGTGGTTTGAGTATCCCTTTCCTCACACGATTTCAGCGTATTTGGAATTTATCTCAGGTCGCGTTGTATACGCGCCTGGACAGGTTGTTTTGGACCTCCTCTCACGATTTTAGCGTGGTTTTTATTGTCTCTTTCCTTACACGATTTCAGCGTGGTTTTAGTGTCCCTTTCCTTACACGATTTCAGCGTGTTTGGAATTTATCTCAGGCCGCATTGTTTACGCACCTGGGCGGGTAGTTTTGGACCTTCTCACATGATTTCAGCGTGGTTTAAGTGTCGCTTTCCTGACACGATTTCAACGTGTTTGGAATTTATCTCAGGTTGCGTTGTATACGTGCCTGGAAGGGTTGTTTTCGACCTCCTCTCACAATTTCAGCGTGGTTTGAGTGTCTATTTTCGGCGTGTTTGGAATTTATCTCAGGTCGCGTTGTATACACGCCTGGGCGGGTTGTTTTGGACCTACTCTCACAATTTCAGCGTAGTTTGAGTGTCCCTTTGCTTATACGATTTCAGCGTGTTAGGAATTTATCTCAGGTCGCGTTATATACGCGCCTGGGCGGGTTGTTTTGGACCAGCTCCCACGATTTCAGCGTGGTTTGAGTGTCTCTTTCCTTACACGATTTTAGCGTGTTTGGAATTTATCTTAGGTCGCGTTGTGTACGCGCATGAGAGGGTTGTTTTGGACCTCCTCTCACAATTTCAGCGTTGTTTAAGTTTCCATTTCCTTACATGATTTCTGCGTGTTTGGAATTTACCTAGGTCGCGTTGTATACGCGCCTGGGCGGCTTGTTTTGGACCTCCTCTCACGATTTCCATGTGGTTTGAGTGTACCTTTCCTTACACGATTTCAGCGTGTTTGGAATTTATCTTAGGTCGCGTTGTATATGCGCCTGGGTGGGTTGTTTTGGACCTCCTCTCACAATGTCAGCGTGGTTTGAGTGTCCCTTTCCTTACACGATTTCAGCGTGTTTGGAAATTATCTTAGGTCACGTTGTGTACGAGCCAGGGAGGGTTGTTTTGGACCTGCTCTCAAGATTTCAGCGTGGTTTGCGTGTCCATTTCCTTACATGATTTCAGCATGTTTGCAATTTATCTCAGGTCTAGTTGTATACGCACCTGGGCGGGTTGTTTTGGACCTCGTCTCACGATTTCAGCGTGGTTTCAGCGTCCCTTTCCTTATACGATTTCAGCGTTTTTGGAATTAATCTCAGGTCGCGTTGTATACGCGCCTGGGAGGGTTGTTTTGGACCGCCTCTCGTGATTTCTGCATGATTTCAGTGTCCCTTTCCTTAAACGATTTCTGCGTGTTTGAAATTTATATGAGGTTGCGTTGTATACGCGCCTGGGCTGTTTGTTTTGGACCTCCTCTTACGATTTCAGCGTGGTTTGAGTGTCCCTTTCCTTACACGATTTCAGCGTGTTTGAAATTTATCTCAGGTTGCGTTGTATACATGCATGGGCAGGTTGTTTTATACCTTCTCTCACGATTTCAGTGTGGTTTGAGTGTCCATTTCCTTACACGATATCAGCGTGTTTGGAATTTATCTCAGGTTGCGTTGTATACGCGCCTAGGCGGGTTGTTTTGGACCTCCTCTCACGATTTCAGCGTCCTTTGAGTGTCCTTTTTCCTAACACGATTTCAGTGTTTTTGGAATTTATCTCAAGTTGCGTGGTATGTGCGCCTGGGCGGGTCCTTCTGGACATCCTCTGACGATTTCAGCGTGGTTTGAGTGTCCCTTTCCTTACACGATTTCAGCGTGTTTGGAATTTATCTCAGGTTGCGTTGTACACGCACTTGGACGGGTTCTTTTGGACCTCCTCTCACGATTTTAGCGTGGTTTGAGTGTCCCTTTCCTTACACGATTTTAGCGGGTTTGGAATTTAACTCAGGTCGCGTTGTATACGCGCCTAGGCGGGTTGTTTTGGACCTCCTCTCACGATTTCAGCGTGGTTTTAGTGTCCCTTTCCTTAGACGATTTCAACATGGTTTGAGTGTCTCTTTCCTTACACGATTTCAACGTGTTTGGAATTTTTCTCGGGTCGCGTTGTATACGCGCATGAGAGGGTTGTTTTGGACCTCCTCTCACAATTTCAGCGTGGTTTGAGTTTTCATTTCCTTACACGATTTAATCGTGTTTGGAATTTACCTATGTCGCGTTGTATACGCGCCTGGGCGGCTTGTTTTGGACTTCCTCTGACGATTTCAGAGTGGTTTGAGTGTACTTTTCCTTATAGGATTTTAGCGAGTTTCGAATTTATCTCAGGTTGCGTTGTATACGCGTCTAGACGGGCTGTTTTGGACCGCCTCTCGAAATTTCTGCGTGGTTTGAGTGTCCCTTTCCGTACACGATTTCAACATGTTTGGAGATTATCTCAGGTCGCGTTGTGTACGAGCCTTGGAGGGTTGTTTTGGACCTTCTCTCAAGATTTCAGCGTGGTTTGAGTGTCCATTTCCTTACATGATTTCAGCGTGTTTGGAATTTATCTCAGGTCACGTTGTATACGCGCCTGGGCAGGTTGTTTTGGACCTCCTCTCCCGATTTCAGCGTGGTTTCAGTGTCCCTTTCCTTATACGATTTTAACATGTTTGGAATTAATCTCAGGTCGCATTGTATACGCACCTAGGAGGGTTGTTTTCGACCGCCTCTCATGATTTCTGCGTGATTTGAGTGTCCCTTTCCTTACACGATTTCAACGTGTTTGGAATTTATCTGAGGTTGCGTTGTATACGCGCCTGGGAGGGTTTTTTTGGACCTCCTCTCACGATTTCAGCGTGGTTTGAGTGTCCCTTTCGTTACACGATTTCATCGTGTTTGGAATTTATATCAGGTGCCGTCGTATACGCACCTTGGAGGGCTGTTTCCGACCTCCTATAACGATTTCAGCGTGGTTTGAGTGTACCTCTCCTTACACGATTTCAGCGTGTTTGGAATTTATCTCAGGTTACGTTGTATACGCGCTTCGGCGGGCTGTTTTGGACCTCCTCTCACGATTTCAGCGTGGTATGAGTGTCCCTTTCCTTACACGATTTCAGCGTGTTTGGAATTTATCTCAGGTTGCATTGTATACGCGCCTGGGCAGGTTGTTTTGGACTTGCTCTCATGATTTCAACGTGGTTTGAGTGTCCATTTCCTTACACGATTTCAGCGTTTTTGGAATTTATCTCTGGTTGCGTTGTATAGACGCCTGGGCAGGTTGTTTTATACCTCATCTCACGATTTCAGCGTGGTTTGAGTGTCCCTTTCCTTACACGATTACAGCGTGTTTGGAATTTTTCTCAGGTTGCATTGTATACGCGCCTAGGTGGGTTGTTTTGGCTCTCCACTCACGATTTCAGCATGCTTTGAGTGTCCCATTTCGTAACACGATTTCAGCATGTTTGGAATTTAACTCAAATTGCGTTGTATATGCGCCTGGGGGGGTTGTTTTGGACCTTTTCTGACGATTTCAGCGTGGTTTGAGTGTCCCTTTCCTTACACGATTTCAGCGTGTTTGGAATTTATCTCAGGTTGCGTTGTATACACGCTTGGGCGGGTTGTTTTGGACCTCCACTCACGATTTCATCGTGGTTTGGGTGTCCCTTTCCTTACACGATTTCAGTGTGTTTGGAATTTATCTCAGGCCTCGTTGTATACGCGCCTGGGCGGGTTGTTTTGGACCTCCTCTCACGATTTCAGTGTGGTTCTTGTGTCCCTTTCCTTACACGATTTTAGCGTGTTTGGAATTTATCTGAGGTTGCATTGTATACACGACTGGGCGGGTTGTTTTGGACCTCCTCTCACGATTTCAACGTGGTTTGAGGGTCCCTTTCGTTACACGATTTCGTCGTGTTTGGAATTTTTCTCAGGTGGCGTCGTATACGCGCCTTGGAGGGTTGTTTCCGACCTCCTCTAACGATTTCAGCGTGGTTTGAGTGTACCTTTCCTTACACGATTTCAGCGTGTTTGGAATTTATCTCAGGTTGCGTTGTATACGTGCTTGGGCGGGTAGTTTTGGACCTCCTCTCACGATTTCAGCGTGGTTTGAGTGTCCCTTTCCTTACACGATTTCAGCGTGTTTCGAATTTATCTCAAGTGGCGTTGTATACGCGCCTTGGCAGGTTGTTTTGGACCTCCTCTCACGATTTCAGCGTGGTTTGAGTGTCCTTTTGCTTACACGATTTCAACGTGTTTGGAATTTATCTCTGGTTGCGTTGTATACACGCCTGGGCATGTTGTTTTATACCTCCTCTCACAATTTCAGCGTGGTTCGACTGTCTCTTTCCTTACACAATTTCAGCGTGTTTGGAATTTATCTCAGGTTGCGTTGTATAGGTGCTTAGGCGGGTTATTTTGGACCTCCTCTCACGATTTCAGCGTGCTTTGAGTGTCTTTTTTCCTAACACGATTTCAGTGTGTTTGGAATATATCTCAAGTTGCGTTGTATATACGCCTGGGTGGGTTGTTTTGGACCTCCTCTGACAATTTCAACGTGGTTTGAGTGGCCTTTTCCTTACACGATTTCAGCATGTTTGGAATTTATCTCAGGTTGCGTTGTATACGTGCTTGGGCGGGTTGTTTTGGACCTCCTCCCACGATTTTAGCGTGGTTTGAGTGTCCCTTTCCTTACACGATTTCAGCGTGTTTGGAATTTATCTTAAGGCGCGTTGCATACACCCATGGGCAGGTTGTTTTGGACCTCCTCTCACAATTTCAGCGTTGTTTTAGTGTCCCTTTCCTTACACGATTTCAGCGTGGTTTGAGTGTCCGTTTCTTTTCACGATTTCAGCGATTTTTGAATTTGTCTCAGGTCGCGTTGTATACGCGCCTGGTCGGGTAGTTTTGGACCTCCTCTCACGATTTCAGCGTGGTTTAACTGTCCCTTTCCTTACACGATTTCAGCGTGTTTGGAATTTATCTCAGGTCTCGTTGTATACGCGCCTGGGAGGGTTGTTTTCAACCTCCTCTCACAATTTCAGCGTGGTTTGAGTGTCCATCTTCTTACACGATTTCAGCGTGTTTGGAATTTATCTTAGGTCGCGTTGTATACTCACCTGGGCGGGTTGTTTTGGACCTCCTCTCACGATTTCAACATGGTCTGAGTGTCCCATTCCTTATATGATATCAGTGTGTTTGGAATTTACCTCAGGTCGCGTTGTATACGCGCTTGGGCGGGTTGTTTTGGACCACCTCTCACGATTTCAGCATGGTTTGAGTGTGTCTTTCCTTACACGATATCAGTGTGTTTGGAATTTCTCTCAGGTCGCGTTGTATACGCGCATGAGAGGGTTATTTTGGACCTACTCTCACAATTTCAGCGTGGCTTGAGTTTCCATTTCCTTACACGATTTCAACGTGTTTGGAATTTACCTAGGTCGCGTTGTATACGCGCCTAGGCGGCTTCTTCTGGACCTCCTCTCACGATTTCAGCATGGTTTGAGTGTACCTTTCCATAAACGATTTCTGCATGTTTGGAATTTATCTCAGGTTGCGATGTATACGCGCTTGGGCGGGTTGTTTTGAACCTCCTCTCACGATTTCAACGTGGTTTGAGTGTCCCTTTCCTTACACGATTTCAGCGTGTTTTGAATTTATCTCAGGTTGCGTTGTATACGCGCTTGGGTAGGTTGTTTTGGACCTCCTCTCACGATTTCAGCGTGGTTTGAGTGTCTCTTTCCTTACACGATTTCAGCGTGTTTTCAATTTATCTCAGTTTGCGTTGTATACACGCGTGGGCATGTTGTTTTATATCTCCTCTCACGATTTGAGTGTGGTTTGAGTGTCCCTTTCCGTACATGATTTTAGCGTGATTGGAATTTATCTCAGGTTACGTTGTATACGCGCCTACGTGGGTTCTTTTGGACCCCCTCTGACGATTTCAGCGTGCTTTGAGTGTCCCTTTTCCTAACACGATTTCAGCGTGTTTGGAATTTATCTTAAGTTGCATTGTACAGGCGCCCGGGCGGGTTGTTTTGGACCTCCTCTGACGATTCCAGCGTGGTTTAAGTGTCCCTTTCCTTACACGATTTCAGCGTGTTTGGAATTTATCTCAAGTTGCGTTGTACACGCACTTGGGGGGATTGTTTTGGACCTCCTCTCACGATTTCAACGTGGTTTGAGTGTCCCTTTCCTTACACGATTTTAGCGTGTTTGGAATTTATCTCAAGTCGCGTTGTATACGTGCTTGGGCGGGTTGTTTTGGACCTCCTCTCACGATTTCAGCGTGGTTTGAGTGTCCCTTTCCTTACACGATTTCAGCGTGTTTGGAATTTATCTCTGGTCGCGTTCTATACGCACCTGGGCGGGTAGTTTTGGACCTACTCTCACGATTTCAGCGTGGTTTAAGTGTCCCTTTCCTTACACGATTTCAGCGTGTATTGAAATTATCTCAGGTTGCGTTGTATACACACCCGGGAGGGTTGTTTTCGACCTCCACTCACAATTTCAGCGTGGTTTGAGTGTCCATTTTCTTAAACGATTTTAGTGTGTTTGGAATTTATCTCACGTCGCGGTGTATACGCACCTGGGCGGGTTGTTTTGGACCTCCTCTCACGATTTCAGCCTGGTTTGAGTGTTCCATTTCTTACATGATATCAGCGTATTTGGAATTTATCTCAGGTCGCATTGTATACCCGCTTGGGTGGGTTATTTTGGACCACCTCTCGCGATTTCAGCGTGGTGTGAGTGTCTCTTTCCTTATACGATTTTAGCGTGTTTGGAATTTATCTCAGGTTGCGTTGTATACGCGCATGAGAGGGTTGTTTTGGACCAACCCTCACAATTTCAGTGCGGATTGAGTTTCCATTTCCTTAAACGATTTCAGCGTGTTTGGAAATTACCTAGGCCGCATTTGTATACGCCCCTGGGCGGCTTGTTTTGCACCTCCTCTCATGATTTCAGCGTGGTTTGAGTGTACCTTTCCTTACACGATTTCAGTGTGTTTGGAATTTATCTCTGGTTGCGTTGTATACGCGCTTGGGCGGGTTGTTTTGGACCTCCTCTCACGATTTCAGCGTGGTTTAAGTGTACCTTTCCTTACACGGTTTCAGCGTGTTTGGAATTTATCTCAGGTCGCGTTGTATACGCACCTGGGCGGGTTGTTTTGGACCTCCTCTCACGATTTCAGCGTGGTTTGAGTGTCCATTTCCTTACATGATTTCAGCGTGTTTGCAATTTATCTCAGGTCGCGTTGTATACGCGCCTGGGCGGGTTGTTTTGGACCTCCTCTCACAATTTTCGTGTGGTTTGAGTGTCCTTTTCCTTACAGGTTTTAAGTGTGTTTGGCAATTATCTCAGGTTGCGTTGTATACGTGCCTGGGCGGGTTGTTTTGGACCTCGTCTCAAGATTTCACCCTGGTTTGAGTGTCCCTTTCCTTACCTGATTTCAGCGTGTTTGCAATTTATCTCAGGTTGCGTTGTATACGCGCCTGGGCGGGTTGTTTTGGACCTCCTCTCACGATTTCAGCCTGGTTTGAGTGTTCCATTTCTTACATGATATCAGCGTATTTGGAATTTATCTCAGGTCGCATTGTATACCCGCTTGGGTGGGTTATTTTGGACCACCTCTCGCGATTTCAGCGTGGTGTGAGTGTCTCTTTCCTTATACGATTTTAGCGTGTTTGGAATTTATCTCAGGTTGCGTTGTATACGCGCATGAGAGGGTTGTTTTGGACCAACCCTCACAATTTCAGTGTGGTTTGAGTTTCCATTTCCTTAAACGATTTCAGCGTGTTTGGAAATTACCTAGGCCGCATTGTATACGCCCCTGGGCGGCTTGTTTTGCACCTCCTCTCATGATTTCAGCGTGGTTTGAGTGTACCTTTCCTTACACGATTTCAGTGTGTTTGGAATTTATCTCTGGTTGCGTTGTATACGCGCTTGGGCGGGTTGTTTTGGACCTCCTCTCACGATTTCAGCGTGGTTTAAGTGTACCTTTCCTTACACGGTTTCAGCGTGTTTGGAATTTATCTCAGGTCGCGTTGTATATGCACCTGGGCGGGTTGTTTTGGACCTCCTCTCACGATTTCAGCCTGGTTTGAGTGTCCATTTCCTTACATGATTTCAGCGTGTTTGCAATTTATCTCAGGTCGCGTTGTATACGCGCCTGGGCGGGTTGTTTTGGACCTCCTCTCACAATTTTCGTGTGGTTTGAGTGTCCTTTTCCTTACAGGTTTTAAGTGTGTTTGGAAATTATCTCAGGTTGCGTTGTATACGTGCCTGGGCGGGTTGTTTTGGACCTCGTCTCACGATTTCACCCTAGTTTGAGTGTCCCTTTCCTTACCTGATTTCAGCGTGTTTGCAATTTATCTCAGGTTGCATTGTATACGCGCCTGGGCGGGTAGTTTTGGACCTCCTCTCACGATTTCAGCGTGGTTTGGGTGTCCCTTTCCTTACACGATTTCAGCGTGTTTAGAATTTCTCTCAAGTCGCGATGTATACGCGCCTACACGGGTTGTTTTGGACCTCCTCTCATGATTTCATTGTGTTGGCAATTTATCTCAGGTCGCGTTGTATACGCGCCTGGGGGGTTGTTTTGGACCTTCTCTCACGATTTCAACGTGGTTTCAGTGTCCCTTTCCTTGTACGATTTCAGCGTGTTTGGAATTTAACTCAGGTCGCGTTGTATACGCGCCTGGGAGGGTTTTTTTGACCGCCACTGATGATTTTTGCGTGATTTGGGTGTCCCTTTCCTGACTCGATTTCAGCGTGTTTGGAATTTATCTGAGGTTGCATTGCATATGCACCTGCGCGGGTTGTTTTGAACCTCCTCTCACGATTTCAGCGTGGTTTGATTGTCCATTTTCATACACGATTTCAGCATGTTTGGAATTTATCTCGAGTTGCGTTGTATACTCACCTGGGCGGGTTGTTTTGGACCTCCTCGCACGATTTTACCGCGGTTTGAGTGTCCCTTTCCATATATGATATCAGCGTGTTTGGAATTTCTCTCTGGTCTCGTTGTATACGCGCCTGGGCGGGTTGTTTTGGACCAGCTCTCATGATTTCAGCATGGTTTGAGTATCTCTTTCCTTACACGATTTCAGCGTGTTTGGAATTTATCTCAGGTCGCGTTGTATACGCGCATGAGAGGGTTGTTTTTGACCTACTCTCACAATTTTAGCGTGGTTTGAGTTTCCATTTCCTTACACGATTTCAGCGTGTTTTCAATTTACCTAGGTCGCGTTGTATACGCGCCTGGCGGCTTGTTTTGGACCTCCTCTGACGATTTCAGCATGGTTTGAGTGTACTTTTCCTTACACGATTTCAGCGTGTTCGGAATTTATCTCAGGCCGCGCTGTATACGCGCCTGGGCGGGCTGTTTTGGACCTCCTCTCACAATTTTAGCGTGGTTTGAGTGTCCCTTTCCTCACACGATTTCAGCGTGTTTGGAATTTATCTCAGGTTGCGTCGTATACGCGCCTGGGTGGGTTGTTTTGGACCTCCTCTCACGATTTCAGCATGGTTTGAGTGTTCTTTTCCTTAAACCATTTCAGCGTGTTTGGAATTTATCTCAGGTGGCGTTGTATACGCGCTTGGTCGGGTTGTTTTTGACCTCCTCTCACGATTTCAGCGTGGTTTGAGTGTCCCTTTCCTTACACGATTTCAGCGTGTTTAGAATTTATCTCAGGTCACGTTGTGTACGCACCTCGGCAGGTTGTTTTCGACCACCTCTCCCGATTTCAGCGTGGTTTCAGTGTCCCTTTCCTTACACGATTTCAGCGTGTTTGGAATTTAGCTCAGGTCACGTTGTATACATGCCCAGGCGGGTTGTTTTGGACCTCCTCTCACGATTTCAGCATGGTTTTAGTGTCCCTTTCCTTACACGTTTTCAGCGTGTTTGGAAATTATTTGAGGTTGTGTTGTATACGCGCCCGGGCGGGTTGTTTTGGACCTCCTCTCACGATTTCAGCATGGTTTGAGTGTCCCTTTCCTTACACGCTTTCCGCGTGTTTGCAATTCATTAAGTTAAATTTTCATTTTTCACTTCACTTAGCATGTGCTTCTATGGTTTCTGGGCAACCAAAGGATGTGATTATGTATATTTATGTATTCATTATTGTTTCATAAATTCATGCATCTTTTAAGTGGGCCTTTGTGTAACTACAAAGAAACAATCATTTCATGAGTATCCGTTATTAATCTACTTAATTACTCTTCTTTTATGTATTTTTTTCTCTAAATTGCTTTTGTATTTCGTCCCTCTTAAAGACCAACCATTCGGAAGAACCAAGGGAGAATTATGACAATGTCAAGTTCACAGAGCACACCACTGTTACACATGCTAGAGCAAGTAATGGGCCTTGGAAGGAGGATGGCCTGTGCCGACGACCAGGAGGATCTGAAATGGAGACATTGTTCTCTGCTGCATTGGGATATAAACCCGAAACCTAAAAAGGGTTTCACTTGATAATCCAGTCCAGTGTATAAATGGGTTTCACTTGATTTTGTATAATCCAGTGTATTTTGATTTCCAGCAAAAATCTAGCGACTCACAATCTGCTAGAATTTGCTGCAAAGAAACCTGATTTCTCCCACCACGCATACCATCTAAACAAGAAATTAAATGACATGAGGACTGTTTATGGGTTTTTTTTTTTTTTTTTAAAGCTGGAGGACTGTTTACGATTTCTCTACAGCACTTGGACTGAATTGCTTAGCCATTTGTTGAGAAAGATGTTTCTTCTCACCAGAAGGAGTTTCTGGATCAACATAATCCACAGGATTTTCTTCCCCTGTCTCCCTCTTTATGTTCTTTCGTTTACCCATTTTTGAAGTATTAGACACTTGGCACCAATAAGGATAAGGCAAACTTGGTGGGGACCTAATAATTGCGGCCAAAGCGCTCGCTCTCACATGTTATTATCTATCAAAGACTAAAACGTTGAAGTTGAATTCTTCAAGTTGTTCATTTTTTAATATATAAACACAGAGTATGAAAAATATATATATGTATATATATTTATATATATTAATAATATATAAAATTAATTTCTTTGACTGCAACTGGATCATTGACATTATGAACCCATTTGAGTTTGAAAATTTAATTTAAAGAGCGTCAAATACAGCAGCCCTCTTCTCTCCTTATAAGAACAACTATAGTAGAACAATTTATAGATTGTTAAGATAACAAGTTTTAGAGAGAGAGAGAGAGAGAGAGAGAGAGAGAGAGAGAGCGAGCTATGGAGGTTTCTTTGAGAACATCTGATGATGGAGTAGTTGTTGTGAAGGAAGATAATAGAGTTGAATCTAATGATTGTTGCGCCAAAGAAATTATATTTTATTTGTTGTGAAGCTTCATCTTCTTCCTTCCTTTTTTTTTTTTTTGAATATATTTTATTAATATGGTTTTTGAAATTCCATGAATTTTTAGAAGTACATAGAAAACAATAACAAGATCCCATGGTTAAAAAAGCTTTTTTCCTGGTTTTTTCCCTGGTTTTTTCAAATTAAATATCGATGTGTAGAACTTTTTTATCTTGATATTGATCTACATAAGTATATCTCATGATTTCGTTGATTTTTTCTCTTTTGTCTCAATTTAATTGCATCATACGGTTTGTTTATTAGTTGATGGGTGATTTATCAAAAATTAATTTTAGCCTTTTTAACGATCCACAAAGTGAGCTAATTTATCTTCAAAATGGACCATAGGTTTGATGGATGGTGGCTGATGTTTAGGAGTCTGCTGTTGGTTGGTTGCTGGTCTGTTGTATGGTTTTGGAGTCTTTTTGGTGTATGAGGATGATTGGAGGCTGCAAATAGGTGGTCAGGCTGTCACCGGCCGAGGCTGTCACCGACCTTATAAACCTTCTCTTCGACCTGACCGAGGCTGTCACCGACCGAGCCTTCTTCTATCCGACGATCGAGTTGAGTCTCTCTCTCCGACGATCAAGTCTCTCGCCTGACTTGCTTCTCACCGCTCAGTCCCGCCGGAATCTCTTCTGTCGACGCTCTATCTTCTCTCGACTCTCTCTATCCAACCAGCCCGATTCTGTCTCCGACCCAAACCAGCGACTCCATCCTATAGGTATATAACTACAAATTGAAATCTGTTGTTGTAGAATTAGTTTTTTTTTTCGGATTTTTTTAAGGGGGCAAAAAAAAGAAAAGTTAAATCTGTTGTTGTTGTAGAATTTGGGATTTTTTTTAAGGGTTTTTTGTTAAGGGGAAAAAAAAAAGAAAATTGAAATGTGTAGTTGTAGAGTTTAAAAGTTGTGAGAAAATTGCTCCTCTGTGGGGTGGATGTTCTTTGTTATCAGGTGAAAATTGTTCATCATGGTTCAGTAGTTGTCTGCAGCATCTCTGTTTCTGAAGTTTGATTTTCTTCACTCTTCTGCTGTTGTTTACTATATAGAAGTAGGAAACCCCTTTCTCTACTTGAAATATATTTTTCTATATATGCATTTATGTGATGTTTGTTGTTTGAACATATTCAGAACGAAGTAACAATTTTTACTAATATTCATTCATATTTATAATGTGTGTCTGAGGTTGGTTTTGGCTATAGATGATGTTGCTAGATTTGTTTCTTCAAGTTTTATTTTATTTTTTCTAAAAAAACAAACAGTGGAACTTATGAATCGCTTTTTCACTTTGATCTGGCATAAACCCTTTTTCACTTTGATCTGGCATAAACCCTTTTTCACTTTGATTTTCCTTTTTACCATTCTACATATAGTTTGTTCCTAATCTTTAAGAAAATGCTCCATTTCAAATATGTCATTGATTTATAGAACTTATGAATCGCTTTTACTTGACGTTCAAAACTGGTTATGAACATTTTAATAGGGTTCTTCTCTTTGGCACATGGACTCTCTGTTTTTTTGCTCATTGATGCTTGCTCATTGATGTTTCGATGCTAAGAGAATTCAGAGAAAATTTCTTGGTTTGGGGATATGAATGTTCTCAATTTTGATTCTGTGTTTGTGTTGTTTTTTTTGTATTGTTCAGATGTCTACAAAAAGGTGTTTTGATTGAGCTGCTGCTAGGGTTCAGTTTGGTTGCTCTGCTAATGAATTCTTTTGATTTTTCCAAGCTTCATCCTTTTCTGGTACTTCACCCCTATCCTTTATTATTTACTCTTGAGATGCAAATTAGTTTGTATATTTCATCTAATTCTTGCAATTTGTTCAGTTGACAAATTATGTTGCATTTTTTTTTTCTAGTCTTTTTTTTTTTTTTATTTCTTCTTCTTTTTCCTCCTCTTTAATACCCACCCATTAATGATCTGTTTTAGTTGCTGAAGAAAAAATTAATTCATGTTATTGGGTTTTCCTATAGATGAAAATTTCAGTGATAATTTTTATTTTGCTCATTTTACTGCGGATTTTGCCTTCTCAAGTTCCTTTTTTTAATTATTATTTAATTTTATTTGGCAACCTAAAGTAATGAAAACCCCTCCCTAGCAGAGTTTTAGTAGTGTAGTATTAGTGAGAAAATAATAGAATTTGGTTGTGGCTTCTTTGTGTTCTTAGAAACAGTGAGGGAAAAAGGAAAAAAGAATGGGAAAGGAGAAAAGAGGGAAATAGTTTTTTTTTTTTTTTTTTTTTGGTTTTTTTTAAGGGGGAAAAAAAAGATAAGTTAAATATGTTGTTGTTGTTGTAGAATTTGGGATTGCCAGAATTGGTTTTTTTTTTTTTTTTTTCTTCTTCTTCTACTTTATGAAAGGCATATAGTATACTTGGATTTCTCTACTTTTTGGCTCTTTTGATCGATTGAGGAATACTCCATAACTGTGTTCATCATTTGTCATCGAGCTTCTTTTGATGTAATATCGAGCACAAAAACTTCTATCGTGTACTGATTACCGACTCTAGATTCCAACATTTCAAGGCAATGTGATTTTCTCTATGGAAGAGAGATGTGCTTTCTTGGAAAAAAAAAAAAAGAAAGAAAAAAAAAAAGAAGTTTTCATATTAATGCACTCATTAATAATTTCTGTGAGCAATCTTTATGGAATGGCCTGTTTTTTAATACTACAAGCACAAGAGGATTGCTTTGGTATTTCCAGGCACATTTTGGATATTTCCACCTGTACACAATTGAAATTGGACACACATGGGGACTAAGGGCAGTGTGTGGCAATCACATCGGAGTGAGCCGACCTTCTGACTTGGACATGGAGAGTTTTCCTTGAGTCCACCTCTTTAGCATTTCTAATGAAGCTTTTGGTTGATCCATTGGAACCATGCGACCAGCATCATGAACCTGTTATTAAGGATCAAAGTGGCAAAAACAAACTTTTTGGGTGCCAAAGTGAGAAAATGTTGAAAAAATGTGCCGAAGTTAAAGAGTTTGCAAGAGAAGAGGGAGAGAGAGAGACACATACACACACACAAACACACACACAGAGAGAGAGAGAGAGAGAGAGAGAGAGAGATACCTTGAGGAATGTTAGAGGACCATGGTTTTTAAGCAGTCTTGCTTCTGCACCATCAACCAGAAATCTCACAGTGGGAGCTGCTCTGAAGTCTTTCTGACCAGACCATTCCATCTCATGAACCCATTTTGAATTCCCTGCCTAATTGAAACACATTTGGATTGTAAATGCGACCCAAATACTATTTTTTGGGAAAATTATTCAGTAGTCCCGGTGCATGTACATGAGGTTTGCGGTGGATTTTTTTTTTTTTATAGTTTTTATATTTAATTTATTTGTGTTGAAAATGATTTGTTTTGATTTGCTAAGATTAAGTGTTTTTTTTTTCTTTATCTTTTTTTTTATTTGTGATTAATGAAAGGTTAATTTATTTGTGATTTGTTTTGATTTGCTAAGATTAATTTATTTGTGATTTTTTTTTTTTAGTTTTTATATTTAATAACTATCTCTTTGCATCTAATTTCGGGTCTCTCTGACCTCTGCTGTCTTGGATTCTTCTCATTTTTTGGGTTTTGGGATGAAATCAATTCTAATTGCTATGCATATTTTTGGGATGAAATCGATTCTAATTGCTATGCTATGCAAAAAATAATTTCTACTATTTTTATTTACATAGATCCTGAGGTCCTAAGGGGTCTTAACTGCTGCCCAGAAGCAGTGGCCTCACATCCATATATTTGATTCGCTGGTTATGGCAGATTTGGCTATCAAGATGGTAAAAGCTGGTTGCCAATATATCACAGTTCTAGGAGTTGATTTTATGTCAGAAAATGTGCGGGCAATCCTTGATCAGGCTGGCTTCTTAGAGGTAGTCTTTTCCTCTTCTTTTCGTGTATTCTTATTTCATCACTTTGTCAGTTATAAATCCAATTCTAAAAACAGTTTTCAAGTTAACAGAGTAAAAAGTGCTACTTGGTCAACAAATATTTTAATTGAAGCATAGATTTCATATTTCAAGAACTAATAAATTAACATAATTAAAACATGAAAACCAAAATCCCATAAAATGCATGCATTGAAAACTATTAATGTGAGGTAATTAGTTTTCTATCTCTATGTATATATAATGACTATTTTAATATAATACCTTTGTTCATATAATGAGAAGGGTAAAATTGTTTTTTTAAGACTTTACATTTTTTAGGAATGTTCTGTCACTTGGTTTGTTGCACGAGGAGCAATTAACAAATAGTATTCACACAATCAGTTGGTGTGGAATCCACTTCAATGATTATATAATGGATATTTTATTTAATAGCATCGATACCCAATTTGTATACATATCATCGGTACCCAATTTCTTGCTCACTGTAGAACTGATGAGTGTTTTTTTGAGGTATATAAATATGTACTCTATTCTCTGTTAGTTGCAATATTGATCTTTTGCCAATACTTAACATGTGAAATTCAACGGTGCAATACTTAATTGCTGTGGTGCTACCAGATTGGTGGAGAAAGCTTGAGAATTTATTTACCATTTAAAGGTGAGTTCCAATTGGACACCACTTGGAACTTTTGAATTTCCTTAGATTGATTTGTTAATACTTATTGAAAGAAAAAAGAAAGAAAAAAAAATTTAGAGCATTGAGTTGGGAAAAAAAATGAGTTCAGAAAATTCATTGTTTTGGAATGGATTCTTTTCAGCCGTTATCTTGAGTTATTTCGGAATGAATTCTTTATTGTGTTGTTTTAAAATATGTTTTGTTGTGTGGTCAGAATATTCAGAAAATTCATTGTTTTGGAATGAATTCTTATATTTTTTCAGGTATGGTTTGGTTTTGTGAGTTTAAATCCTTAAAAGCCATTGAAGCCTCAATGGAACTTATGTCTATCAGAGCCTTTCAGATCCAATATCCTTTCAGATCGAAGGAAAAGCTCCATTCATCCTCCATGTAGAAAAGGAAAAGAATAGCGTACTGCTTTTAATCCTCATAGAAGAACCATCCTAAAATTCCTAATGTGAATTTTCCTTTAAAATTTTTTCTCCTTTTCATTATACAATTAATGCGCCTTTTAGGCCATCGACTACTCTTTCTATCTCTCCCTTCTCTATTTTCTTTTATTTTAATTCCCTAGCTCTAAACTTCAGTTACAACAGAAAATAATTGTGAAAGGCCAGTTAGAACTATTGGGTGCATTTGATATTGAAGATAAAGCCTCTGAAATTTGATGTGAGCCCAAATCCAGTGACAAGAAACAATATCAGAAGTGAAAAGAAAGAAGGTCAATAATTTCAAATACTTTTATTTGGCTATATTTTAGAGCAATAATTTCAATTTTATAGTTGTTTTTAATTGATGACTTTTACATCATCCCTACAATTAATCTCTTTGAAGTATGTTTTCATTCATATAATTTATTCAACCACATTAGGGCATTATACATGGTTATCAAAATCGCGATTTGGATCATAGTCCTACAATCCTAAATTGTCAAAACGATCCAAATCGTTGTAGGATCGGTGTTATAGTAAGATCGCAAGTAGGATCATATGTAGGATCATAAGTAGGATCACTGGATTTATGATTTTTCACCTTATTTTTATTATTCATCATTCTAATTTGTATTTTTACTTAGAAAGTAGAATCTTAACGATTCTCATTCTGATCCTACAATCCGATCCATGAGACCCTCTCACCGATCCTATGTAAGATTCCAATTTTAACAACCTTGGCATTATATGGCCGCAATGATTTTTCTCGACAGTTGATTTTGGTAAGTTGGATTAAAAATGGATTTACTTAACCTAGGTTTGAATTTATGCTATTAAATTGGTGAGGTAATGTAACATTAAATTGACGTATATGTATGACTTCCAAGTCTAAAGCCCCACAAATCGTATGAGTGATAGTTTTTTTTTTTTTTTTTTGGTACAAGGAACAAAATCCACTATTTAAGTGGTTATATGGGTTCGATCGCCCCCCCCCCCCAAAAAAAAAGTTATATGGGAGTGCCTTTAGGCACAAGTTATGCACTAGACATTAACAATGTTGACTTTTGTTTAATATGGGTTCTCATGTCCTAGCAGCCCAACCAATCCCATTGCCAAAAGTCCAAATCTTGCTTTAAAAAAACTCTTTAAATTTTCTGAGTTTAGTCTTTTTTGCATGAATTTGGAAAGTAAAAATAAAACGTGAGTGAAATATAAATGAAATATCAGTTAATTTTTTTTTCTTTAATGTTACAGATATTTGATGCGGTTTCAGTACTTCTGGGTGTTATGAGTGCTCATTGTTGTTGTTGATTTTTGGATTGGATCTGTGTTTTTCTTGCTGATTGATCTTTAATTGCTGTTGGTGTTGTGATGATCTGGGTGTTGTGAGTACATATTGTTGCTGTTGTTGATGAATTACGATGATGTAGAATGATGATGATGCAGATAAGATACATATATAAGACTTGATCCGTGCAAAGTAAATTTTTGTAGCTAAAATTTTTTTATTTTTTATTTTTATGATGATGATGAACATATAAGATTTGGTGATTGTGTTGTTGTCGAAGAACAAATATGATTTGTTGTTGATGATAATGATCTTGAACAAATGAGTGTAAATTTTTCATGGACCCAAAGATAGTAAACATGATGATGGTGTTCCCTTTGTGGGTTTATGATATTTTACATTGTATTGTTGTGAGACTTAAGGTTGGCATTGAGTTGGATTTTTGTAGTCCTTTAGGGTAAAATTTGTTTTTGATGGTTTTGAAATGGGTTTCAAAACCCATTTCATTGAAATATTGGTTTGTGTGGTTTTTTATTTTTGTTGATTAAGTATGTGTTTGGGTATGATTTGGATTTGAGTTTGTATTGGAGGAGGTTGGTGTATGATTTACAAGCAATAACCAGTCATTTATTTAAAAGCAATAAATCAGAGATGGGTATAGATGGTCCGCAACTTTCATTGGTTTTGTGGCAGCCTAAGTGACTTACAGCCTAAGTCATTGTTTGGGTATGATTTACCATTATTTACGCCGTGCCTTTAGGCACGGGCATACACTAGTATATATATATTGAGAGAGATTGTAGTGTAAGTCACAAACAGATTAGTTATTCACCAATATATATACTATATACTATATATACTATATATTGAGAGAGATTGTAGTATGAGGGTGACCTCATAGTTATTGTGTCCACTTATTTTGATTGATCATCTAAAATGAGTAATGTTATCATTGTTATGGGGCAATTTTTTTCGTTCTCAAAATGGATAAAATAAAAATTCAGGAATCAGCTCTACTCCAGTGGTGTTTCTCAATTGGAGCATATTATTAGGCTTCCGTGGCTCCACCATAGAGTACATATTATTTATTTAAATCGTTCAATGTATAGAATTTATCGAGTATTTTATCTCTGTAAAAATTAATGTTGATTAGATATTAATAGTCACTTGATCAGATCAAATTTGTGTCAATGGATATCAATATCCAATATATCCAATCAATATAATTTTTTGCAAGGATAAAGTACTGGATGAGACTTAAATAGTGAACAATTTTAATCATTGATGTGAATTTCGTGGTGGGCTCTAAAGTACTGGATGAGACTTAAATATTGAACAATTTTAATCATCGATGTGAATTTCGTGGTGGGTCCACGAAGCCCAACAGTACACTCCAGTTTTTTTTTTTTTTTTTTTTTTTTTAGACCTAAAATGAGAGAAGCTTGAGCCAAAATTAAAATCATTTATCCCTCAAATTTTTTTTGTTGTTGTTTTTGTTTTAAATTACAAATTTTGAAAAACAAAATTGAAAAACTTTACACTTTTGAATTCTACTAGTGGTTGGACACCTGTGTTACACATGATATGTGATTTTTCATCAACTTTTAGTGTTGTAATTATGCGTGTCTCTTAAATTGGTATGTGATATGTATACAAAGTATGGAGACTTGTATGGACAAATTGATCTGTATATAAAATACAACTAAGCAATAAATAAATACATACTTGACTAAAGAATTTAAATGATAAATGAAAAATTTTATAAACATAAATATTAATTTATAATTAGATTGTTGATATCACAATCTTATCTTAAATAATAAATAATAAACTGATTCTTTACATATAGAGTACTATACAAATATTTTTCTATCAACTTTTCACTTCAAATTTTCATAATCTATACCTATAATATAATTGAAGGTATGAAATTAATTACACAATTACATAATTTTGTTTATAGTTCATCTCATAATATAAATTTATTGAACTCACAATTATATATTATTTGCATACTATTGGTGTAAAAATGCATTAATATCAATATATAATATATTTTTATACATCAAGAGTTGTTGAATCTCGTTTCATGTGCCACAAATATCTTACATGATGAAAAATATAACATTAGTCATTAATGTAGCAATCTCGGTTTCAATCCTTTTTTTTTTATGTTTTGCCACTTCGACTGGGCCGGTCGGGGGTCGAGGGGGCAGCACCCCTTCGCAGGGGTCTAGTGGGTAGCGCCCCTTGCAGAGTCCAAGGGCAGCGCCCTGGCAGGGGTCGAGCTGCCCGGTCAGCTCGCGGGTTCCAAGGGCAGCACCCTGGCGGGGTTGAGGGGCAGCACCCCTCAAAACAAAAATTCATAATGCATTCGAAGTTACTTGACCTATGTCCGCAAAAATACTGGGAGAACGTATTTCACGCTCGAGCATAGGGTTTCACATTTTGTGTTCAAAGGTTTCCACTTTATAAGCATTTGGACACAAAATGTTTCCTCTCTCAGCGATGTGGGACTCAAAGAGTGGACGAAAGTGTTGTGCCAAACGACGTCGTTTGGTGTGTTTGTTGGAAGTCCCACATCAATTACAAGATACAACTTAAGGTGGACAAACTTCTATATAAGTGCAAGTGCAGAGGGTTAGCTTATTAGCTTCTATGGTTCTTTCTTGGTTTAATGAGCCATTACGAGTCGAGCTCGAGTTATAAATTTTAGTTGTGCCGAGCTGGATTTTGGCCATAGTTCTATTGGGATTTTGGCCATAGTTCCTTCGCCAAAGTTGTGTAATTTCTCGAAGGCTTTGTGGTGTGTGGTGGAGATCGAGTTTCATCTCTTTTTATCTTCTCCATTTGAGCTCCGAATTTGAGGTAGGGATTCCTACTCATTCTTATGTGTTTTAACATAAATGTTGAGTTATTTGTATAGATGATTTGATTTGGGAACTTAAGGTTGGAGATGTATAATGTTGAAAATAGGAGTTTTGTTCCATTGACTCATACATATGTGTTTTGGTTTTAAAAATGGAGATTATTGATGTTTTTGATAATATTTGAGCCTTTGGGTCAATATTGAGAAAAAGGAAAAAATGCCATGTTTGGGTATATTTGGGTCATTATTGTAATTAATGACAATTAATATGGAAATATGAAATTGAGTTGGAAATAATAAAATCGACTCAATATGAGGTAGAATAGTGGAGTTGGATTCTTTAATCACTCACTTTGAAAATGTTGAGATTATATATATCTGTTGTAGCATTTATTTTCTGTCTAGAAATAACTGCTTTGGACTATCGGTGGAGGATAGTTTTGATTGTTGTAGACAATGCATGATGATTAGACAAACTAAAACTAATCAATTGAATATGTCATCGAATATAGCGACTAGAATAATGCATTAACTTTATGTATAATTGATTGTATATGATCTATGTTTATATATATGTGTTGTGTGGGAGGAGATAGGGGATGTACTCCACGGTTTAGGGAAAGATAGGGGATGAACCTCTAAACCGGATTTTGTGTGACATTGATACAGCACTACAATGTGTATCAAGTGTTATTATGGAAGTGTTTAAATTGATTTGATAGAGCATTAAAATGTATATCATTATCAATTGTGAAGTATAGAAGTGATTCCATGTTATGTTGATACAGCACCGAAATGTGTATCTTTCGTAAAGTGTGAAAATAGTTTATGTATTATCGATACAGCAATAAAATGTGTATCCATCATGAATTTCAAAAATGTTTTAAAGATGAGTCTTAATCTCATTAAGTTATTAGGCTAGGTGTTTTATATCTCCTCTCACAATTTGAGTGTGGTTTGAGTGTCCCTTTCCGTACACGATTTCAGCGTGATTGCAATTTATCTCAGGTTGCGTTGTATACGCACCTGGGCGGGTTGTTTTGGACCTCCTCTCACGATTTCAGCGTGGTTTGAGCACCCCTTTCCTTACACGATTTCAACGTGTTTGGAATTTATCTCAGGTCGCATTGTATACGCGCTTGCGCGGGTTGTTATGGACCTCCTCTCACGATTTCAGCGTGGTTTGAGTCTCCCTTTCCTCACACGATTTCTGCGTGTTCGCAATTTATCTCAGGTTGCGTCGTACACACGCCCGGGTGCGTTGTTTTAGACCTCCTCTCACGATTTCTGCGTGGTTTGAATGTCCCTTTCCTTACATGATTTCAGCGTGTTTGGAATTTATCTCAGGTTGCGTTGTATACGCGACTGGGCGGGTGTTTTTGGACCTCCTCTCACGACTTCAGCGTGGTTTGAGTGTCCTTTTGCTTGCCCGTTTTCAGTGTGTTGGGAAATTATCTCAGGTTGCGTTGTATACGTGCCTGGGTAGGTTGTTTTGGACCTCGTCTCACGATTTAACCCTGGTTTGAGTGTTCCTTTCCTTACACGATTTTAGTGTGTTTGCAATTTATCTCAGGTTGCGTTGTATACGTGCCTGGGCGGGTTGTTTTGGACCTCCTCTCACGATGTCAGCGTGGTTTGAGTGTCCCTTTCCTTACACGATTTCAGCGTGTTTGGAATTTATCTCAGGTCGCGTTGTATACGCGCCTGTGCGGGTTGTTTTGGACCCTCTCTCATGATTTCAGTGTGTTGGCAATTTATCTCAGGTCGCGTTGTATACGCGCCTGAGGGGGTTGTTTTGGACCTTCTCTCACGATTTCAGCGTGGTTTCAGTGTCCCTTTTCTTGTACGATTTCAGTGTATTTGGAATTTAACTCAGGTCGCTTTGTATACGTGCCTGGGAGTGTTGTTTTCGACCGCCTCTCATGATTTTTGCGTGATTTGGGTGTCGTTTTCCTGACTCGATTTCAGCGTGTTTGGAATTTATCTGAGGTTGCGTTGCATACGCACCTGGGCGGGTTGTTTCGGACCTCCTCTCACGATTTAGCGTGGTTTGAGTGTCCCTTTCTTTACACGATTTCATCGTGTTTGGAATTTATCTCAGGTTGCGTCGTATACACACCTTGGAGGGTTGTTTCCGACCTCCTCTCATGATTTCAGCGTGGTTTGAGTGTCCTTTTCCTTACACGTTTTCAGCGTGTTTGGAAATTATCTCAGGTTGCGTTGTATATGTGCCTGGGCGGGTTGTTTTGGACCTCGTCTCGCGATTTCACCATGGTTTGAGTGTCCCTTTCCTTACATGATTTCAGCGTGTTTGCAATTTATCTCAGGTTGCATTGTATACGCGCCTGGGCGGGTTGTTTGGGACCTCTTCTCACAATTTCAGTGTGGTTTGAGTGTCCCTTTTCTTACACGATTTCAGCGTGTTTGGAATTTGTCTCAGGTCGCGTTGTATAGGCGCTTGCACGGGTTGTTTTGGACCTCCTCTCACGATTTCAGCATGGTTTTGAGTGTCCTTTTCCTCACACGATTTCAGCGTGTTTTGAATTTATCTCAAGTTGCGTTGGAAACGCGCCTAGGAGGGTGTTTTGGACCTCCTCTCACGATTTCAACGTGGTTTGAGTGTCCATTTCCTTACACGATTTCAGCGTGTTTGAAATTTATCTCAAATTGCGGTGTATACGCACGTGGGCGGGTTATTTTGGACCTCATCTCACGATTTTAGCGTGGTTTGAGTGTCCCTTTCCTTACACGATTTCAGCGTGTTTAGAATTTATCTCAGGTTGCGTTGTGTACGTGCCTGGGCAGGTTGTTTTGGACCTCCTATCACGATTTCAGCGTGGTTTGAGTGTCCCTTTTCTTACACCATTTCAGCGTGTTTGGGATTTATCTCAGGTTGCATTGTATACGCGCTTGGGCGGGTTGTTTTGGACCCTCCCTCACGATTTCAGCGTGTTTGCAATTTATCTCAGGTTGCGATGTATACGCGCTTGGGCGGGTTGTTTTGGACCTCCTCTCACGATTTCAGCGTGGTTTGAGCATCCCTTTCCTTGCACGATTTCAGCGTGTTTGGAATTTATCTCAGGTCGCATTATATACGCGCCTGGGTGGCTTGTTTTGGACCTCCTCTCATGATTTCAGCATTGTTTAAGTGTTCCTTTCCTTACACGATTTCAACGAGTTTGGAATTTATCTCAAGTCGCGTTGTATACGCGCCTGCGCGGGTTGCTTTGGACTTCCTCTCACGATTTCAGTGTGGTTTGAGTGTCAATTTCTTATACGATTTCAGTGTGTTTGGAATTAATGTCAGGTCACATTGTATACTCGCCTAGGGGGGTTGTTTTGGACCACCTCTCACGATTTCAGTGTGGTTTGAGTGTCTCTTTCCTTACACGATTTCAGCGTATTTGGAATTTGTCTTAGGTCGCGTTGTATACGCGCCTGGGCGGGTCGTTTTGGACCTCCTCTCACGATTTCAGAGTGGTTTTAGTGTCCCTTTCCTTACACGACTTTAGCATGGTTTTAATGTCCCTTTCCGGACACGATTTCAGCGTGTTTGGAATTTATCTCAGGTCGTGTTGTATACGCACCTAGGCGGGTTGTTTTGGACCTCCTCTCACGATTTCAGCGTTGTTGAAGTGTCCCTTTCCTTACACGATGTTAGCGAGTTTGGAATTTATCTCAGGTCGCGTGGTATACGCGCCTGCGCGGGTTGTTTTGGACCTCCTCTCACGATTTCAGCGTTGTTTGAGTGTCCCTTTCCTCACGCGATTTCAGCGTGTTTGGAATTTATCTCAGGTTGTGTCGTATACGCACCTGGGGGTTGTTTTGGACCTCATCGAACGATTTCAGCGTGGTTTGAGTGTCTCTTTCCTTAAACGATTTCAGCGTGTTTTCAATTTATTTCAGGTTGCGTTGTATACGCGCCTAGGCAGGTTGTTTTGGACCTCCTCTAACGATTTCAGCGTGGTTTGACTGTCCCTATCCTTACACGATTTCAGCATGTTTGGAATTTATATCAGGTTACGTTTTATACTCTCCTGGGCGGGTGTTTTTGGCCCTCCCCTTACGATTTCAGCGTGGTTTTAGTGTCCCTTCTCCTGACACGATTTCAGCATGATTGGAATTTACCTGAAGTTGCGTTGGATACGCGTCTGGGCGAGTTGTTTTGGTCCTCTTCTGACGATTTCAGCGTGGTTTCAGTGTCCATTTCCTTACATGCTTTCAGCGTGTTTGGAATTTATCTCAGGTTGCGTTGTATACGCGCCTGGGCAGGTTGTTTTGGACCTCCTCTCACGATTTCATCGTGGTTTGAGTGTCTCTTTCCTTACACGATTTCAGCGTGTTTGGAATTTATCTCAAGTCGCGTTCTATACGCGCCTGCGCGGATTGTTTTGGACATCCTCTCACGATTTCAGCATGGTTTGAGTGTCTCTTTCCTCACACGATTTCAGCGTGTTTGGAATTTATCTCAAGTTGTGTTGTATACGCGCTTGGGGGGTTGTTTTGGACCTCCTCTCATGATTTCAGCGTGGTTTGAGTGTCCCTTTCCTTACACGATTTTAGCATGTTTGAAATTTATCTCAAATTGCGTTGTATATGCGCGTGGGCGAGTTGTTTTGGACCTCCTCTCACGATTACAGCGTGGTTTGAGTGTCCGTTTCCTTGCACGATTTCAGCGTGTTTGGAATTTATCTGAGGTTGCGTTGTGTACGCGCCTGGGCAGGTTGTTTTTGACCTCCTATCACGATTTCAGCGTGGTTTGAGTGTCCCTTTCCTTACACGGTTTCAGCGTGTTTAGGATTTATCTCAGGTTACGTTGTATACGCGCTTGGGCGGGTTCTTTCTGACCTCCCCTCACGATTTCAGCGTGTTTGGAATTTATCTCAGGTCGCGTTGTATACACGTCTGCGCGGGTGGTTTTGGGCCTCCTCTCACAATTTCAGCGTGGTTTGAGTCTCCCTTTCCTCACACGATTTCAGCGTGTTTGGAATTTATCTCAGGTGGCGTTGTATACGCGCCTCGGGGGGTTGTTTTGGACCTCCTCTCACGATTTCAGCGTGGTTTGTGTGTCCCTTTCCTTACACGAATTTAGCGTGTTTGAAATTTATCTCAGGTTGCGTTGTATACGCGCATGGGCGGGTTGTTTTGGACCTCCTCTCACGATTTCTGCGTGGTTTGAGTTTCCCTTTCCTAACACGATTTCAGCGTGTTTAGAATTTATCTCAGGTCGCGTTGTATACTCGCCTGGGCGGGCTGTTTTGGAGCTCCTCTCACAATTTCAATGTTGTTTATGTGTCCCTATCCTTCCAGGATTTCAGTGTGTTTAGAATATATCTCAAGTCGTGTTATATAAGCCCCTAGGCGGGTTGTTTTGGACATCCTCTCACGATTTCAGCGTGGTTTGAGTGTCTCTTTCCTTATACGATTTCAGCGTGTTTGAAATTTATCTCAGGTCGCGTTGTATACGCGCCTGGGCGGGTTGTTTTCGACCACCTCTCATGATTTCAGCGTGGTTTGAGTGTCTCTTTCCTTACACGATCTCAACATATTTGGAATTTATCTCAGGTCGCATTATATACGCGCATGAGAGGGTTGTTTTGGACTTCCTCTCACGATTTCAGTGTGGTTTGAGTTTCCATTTCCTTACACGATTTCAGCATGTTTGGAATTTACCTCAGGTCGCGTTGTATACGCGCCTGGGCAGCTTGATTTGGACCTCCTCTCACGATTTCAGCATGGTTTGAGCGTCTCTTTCCTTACACGATTTCAGCGTGTTTGGAATTTATCTCAGGTCACGTTGTATACGCGCATGGGAGGGTTGTTTTGGATCTCCTCTCACAATTTCAGCGCGGTTTCAGTTTCCATATCCTTACATGATTTAAGCGTGTTTGGAATTCACCTCAGGTCGCGTTGTATACGTGCCTGGACGGCTTGTTTTGGAGCCCCTCTCAAGATTTCAGCGTGGTTTGAGTGTACCTTTCCTTACACAATTTCAGCGTGTTTGGAATTCATCTGAGGTCGCGTTGTATACGAGCCTGGGCAGGTTGTTTTGGACCTCCTCTCACAATTGCAGCGTGGTTTGAGTGTCCCTTTCTTTACACGATTTCAGCATGTTTGGAAATTATCTCAGGTCGCATTGTGCACGAGGTTGGGATGGTTGTTTTGGACCTCCTCTCAAGATTTTAGCGTGGTTTGAGTGTCCATTTCCTTACATGATTTTAGCGTGTTTGATATTTATCTCAAGTCGCGTTGTATACGCGGTTGGGCGGCCTGTTTTGGACCTTTTCTCACGATTTCAGCGTGGTATCAGTGTCTCTTTCCTTATACAATTTCAGCGTATTTGGAATTAAACTGAGGTCGCGATGTATACATGCCTCGGAGGGTTGTTTTCGACCGCCTCTCATGATTTCTGCGTGATTTCAGTGTCCTTTTCCTTATTCGATTTCAGCGTGTTTGGAATTTATTTGAGGCTGTGTTGTATACGCACCTGGGCGGGTTGTTTTGGACCTCCTCTCACGATTTTAGCGTGGTTTGAGTGTCCCTTTCTTTACATGATTTCATCGTGTTTGGAATTTATCTCAGGTTGCGTCGTATACGCGCCTTGGACGGTTGTTTCCGACCTCCTCTCACGATTTCAGCTTGGTTTAAGTGTCCTTTTCCTTATACGTTTTCAGCGTGTTTGGAAATTATCTCAGGTTGCGTTGTATACAAGCCTGGGTGGGTTGTTTTGGACCTCGTCTCACGATTTCACCCTGGTTTGAGTGTCAATTTCCTTACACAATTTCAGCGTGTTTGCAATTTATCTCAGGTTGCGTTGTATACGCGCCTGCGCGGGTTGTTTTGGACCTCCTCTCACGATTTCAGCGTGGTTTGAGTGTCCCTTTCCCCAGACGATTTCAGCGGGTCTGGAATTTATCTGAGGTTGCGTCGTATACATGCCTGGGTGGGTTGTTTTGGACCTCCTCTAATGATTTTAGCGTGGTTTGAGTGTCCCTTTCCTTACACGATTTCTGCGTGTTTCGAATTTATCTCAAGTTGCATTGTATATGCGCTTGGGCGGGTTGTTATGGACCTCCTATCACGATTTTCAGCGTGGTTTAAGTGTCCCTTTCCTTACACGTTTCAGCGTGTTTGGAATTTATCTCAGGTTGCGTTGTATACGTACCCGGGCGGGTGTTTTTGGACCTCCTCCCACGATTTCAGTGTGATTGGAATTTATCTCAAGTTGCGTTTTATACACGCTTGGGCGGGTTGTTTTGGACCACCTCTGACGATTTCAGCGTGGTTTGAGTGTCCCTTTCCTTACACGATTTCAGCGTGTTTGGAATTTATCTCAGGTTGCGTTGTATACGTGCCTGGGCGAGTTGTTTTGGACCACCTCTTACGATTTCAGCGTAGTTTGAGTGTCACTTTCCTTACATGATTTCAGCGTGTTTAGAATTTATCTCAGGTTGCGTTGTGTACACACTTGGGCGGGTTGTTTTGTACCTCTCCTCACGATTTCAGTGTGGTTTGAGTGTCTCTTTCCTTACACGATTTCAGCGTGTTTGGAATTTATCTCAGGTTGGGTTGTATACGCGCCTGGGGGGTTGTTTTGGACCACCTCTCACAATTTCAGCGTGGTTTGTGTGTCTCCTTCCTTACACGATCTCAGCTTATTTGGAATTTATCTCAGGTTGCGTTATATACGCGCATGAGAGGGTTATTTTGGACCTCCTCTCACAATTTCACCGTGGTTTGAGTTTCCATTTCCTTACACAATTTCCACGTGTTTGGAATTTACCTCAAGTCGCGTTGTATACGAGCCTGGGGGTTGCTTTGGACCTCCTCTCACGATTTCAGTGTGGTTTGAGTGTCACTTTCCTTACACGATTTCAGCGTGTTTGGAATTTATCTCGGGTTGCGTTGTATACGCGCTTGGGCGGGTTGTTTTGGACCTCCTCGCACGATTTCAGCGTGGTTTGAGTGTCTCTTTCCTTACACGATTTCAGCGTGTTTGGAATTTATCTCAGGTCGCGTTGTATACACGCCTGGGCGGGTCGTTTTGTACCTCCTCTCACAATTTCAGCGTGTTTGGAATTTCTCTCAGGTTGCGTCGTATACGCGGCTGGGGGTTGTTTTGGACCTCCTCTCACGATTTCAGCGTGGTTCGAGTGTCCCTTTCCTTATACGATTTCAGCATGTTTGGAATTTATTTCAGGTCGCGTTGTATACGTGCCTGGGGGGTTGTTTTGGACCACCTCTCACGATTTCAGCGTGGTTTGAGTTTTCATTTCCTTACACGATTTCTGCGTGTTTGGAATTCACCTCAGGTCGCGTTGTATACGCGCCTGGGCGGCTTGTTTTGGACCTCCTGTCATGATTTCAGTGTGGTTTGAGTGTACCTTTCTTGACATGATTTCATCATATTTGAAATTTATCTCAGGTCGCGTTGTATACGTGTCTGAGCGGGTTGTTTTGGACCTCCTCTCACAATTTCAGCGTGGTTTGAGTGTCCCTTTACTTATACGAATTCAGTGTGTTTGGAAATTATCTCAGGTTGAATTGTACACGAGCTTGGGATGGTTGTTTTGGACCTCCTCTCAAGATTTCAGCGTGGTTTGAGTGTCCATTTCCTTACATGATTTCAGTGTGTTTACAATTTATCTCAGGTCACATTGTATACGCGCCTGGGCGGATTGTTTTGGACCTTCTCTCACGATTTCAGCAACGTATCAGTGTCCCTTTCCATATACGATTTCAGCGAGTTTGGAATTTAACTCAGGTCGCGTTGTATACGCTCCTGGGAGGGTTGTTTTCGACCGCCTCTCATGATTTCTGCATGATTTCAGTGTCCCTTTCCATACTCAATTTCAGCGTGTTGGCAATTTATCTGAGGTTGCGTTGTATACGCACCTGGGCGGGTTGTTTTCGACCTCCTCTCACGATTTTAGTGTGGTTTGAGTGTCCCATTCTGTACACGATTTCATCGTGTTTGGAATTTATCTCAGGTTGCGTCGTATACGTGCCTTGGAGTGTTGTTTCCGACCTCTCAGGATTCAGCGTGGTTTGAGTGTCCTTTTCCTTACACGTTTTCAGCGTGTTTGGAAATTATCTCAGGTTGCGTTGTATACGCGCCTGGGCAAGTTGTTTTGGACCTCCTCTCACGATTTCAGCGTGGTTTGAGTATAGCTTTCCCCATACGATTTCAGCGTGTTTTGGAATTTATCTCAGGTCGTGTTGTATACGCGCTTGGGCGGCTTGTTCTGGACCTCCTCTCACAATTTCAACGTTGTTTAAGTGTCCCTTTCCTTACACGATTTCAGTGTGTTTGGAATTTTTCTCAAGTCGCGTTGTGTACGCGTCTGCGCGGGTCGTTTTCGACCTCCTTTCACGATTTCAGCGTGGTTTTCGTGTCCCTTTCCTTACACGACTTTAGCATGGTTTTAGTATCCCTTTCCTTACACGATCTCAGCGTGTTTGGAATTTTTCTCAGGTCGCGTTGTAAACGCACCTGGGCGGGTTGTTTTGGAGCTCCTCTCACGATTTCAGCGTTGTTTAAGTGTCCCTTTCCTTACACGATTTCAGCGAGTTTGGAATTTATCTCAGGTCGCGTGGTATACGCGCCTGCGCGGGTTGTTTTGGACCTCCTCTCACGATTTCAGCGTTGTTTGAGTGTCCCTTTCCTCACACGATTTCAGCATGTTTGGAATTTATCTCAGGTTGCATCATATACGCGCCTAGGGGGTTGTTTTGGACCTCCTCTAACGATTTCAGCGTGGTTTGAGTGTCCCTTTCCTTACACGATTTCAGCGTGTTTTTAATTTATCTCAGGTTGCGCTGTATACGCGCCTGGGCAAGTTGTTTTGGACCTCCTTTAACGATTTCAGCGTGGTTTGACTGTCCCTGTCCTTACACGATTTCAGCGTGTTTGGAATTTTTCTCAGGTTGCGTTTTGCACGCGCCTGGGCTGGTGTTTTTGGACCTCCCCTCATGATTTCAACGTGGTTTGAGTGTCCCTTTTCCTGACACGAATTCAGCGTGTTTTGAATTTACCTCAAGTTGCGTTGTATTCACGCCTGGGCGGGTTGTTTTGGACCTCTTCTGACGATTTCAGTGTGGTTACAGTGTCCATTTCCTTACATGATTTCAGCATGTTTGGAATTTATCTCAGGTTGCGTTGTATACGCGCCTGGGCGAGTGTTTTTGGACATCCTCTCATGCTTTCAGCGTGGTTTCAATGTCCCTTTTCCTGACACGATTTCAGCGTGTCTGGAATTTATCTCAAGTTGCATTTTATACACGCCTGGGTGGGTTGTTTTTGACCTCCTCTCCCGATTTCAGCGTGGTTTGACTGTCCCTTTGCTCAAACGATTTCAGCGTGTTAGGAATTTATCTCAGCTTGCGTTGTATACGTGCTTGCGCGGGTTGTTTCGGACCTCCCCTCACGATTTCAGCGTGGTTTGAGTGTCTCTTTCCTTACACGATTTCAACGTGTTTGGAATTTATCTCAGGTCGAGTTGTATACGCGCCTGGGTGGGTTGTTTTGGACCTCCTCCCATGATTTCTGCGTGGTTTTAGTGTCCCTTTCCTTATACGACTTCAGCGTGGTTTTAGTGTCCCTTTCCTTATACGATTTCAGCTTGTTTGGAATTTATCTTAGGTTGTATATATATGCGCCTGGGCGGGTTGTTTTGGAGCTCCTCTCACGATTTCTACGTTGTTTAGGTGTCCCTTTCCTTACACGATTTCAGCGTGTTTGGAATTTATCTCAGGTCGCGTTGGATACGCGCCTGGCGGGTTGTTTTGGACATCCTCTCACGATTTCCTCGTGGTTTAAGTGACCCTTTCCTCATACGTTTTCAGTGTGTTTGGAATTTATCTTAGGTTGCGTCGTATACGCGCCTGGGGGTTGTTTTGGAACTCCTCTCGCGATTTCAGTTTGGTTTGAGTGTCCCTTTCCTTACACGATTTTAGCGTGTTTGAAATTTATCTCAGGTTGCAATGTATACGTGCTTGGGCGGGTTGTTTTGGACCTCCTCTCGCGATTTCTGCGTCGTTTGAGTGTCCCTTTCCATACACGATTTCAGCGTGTTTTTAATTTATTTCAGGTTACGTTGTAAACGCGCCTGGGCAGGTTGTTTTGGACCTCCTCTAACGATTTCAACGTGATTTGAGTGTCCCTTTCCTTACACGATTTCAGCGTGTTTGGAATTTATCTCAGGTTGCGTTGTACACGCGCCTAGGCGGGTGTTTTTGGACCTGCTCTCACGATTTCTGCGTCGTTTGAGTGTCCCTTTTCCTAAAACGATTTCAGCGTGTTCAGAATTTATCTCAAGTTGCGTTGTACACACGCCTGGGCGGATTGTTTCGGACCTCCTCTGACGATTTCAGCGTGGTTTGAGGGTCCCTTTCCTGACACGATTTCAGCGTGTTTGGAATTTATCTCAGGTTGCGATGTATACACGCCTGGGTGGGTCGTTTTGGACATCCTCTCACGATTTCAGCGTGGTTTTTGTGTCCCTTTCCTTACACGACTTTAGCATGGTTTTAGTATCCCTTTCCTTACACGATCTCAGCGTGTTTGGAATTTTTCTCAAGTCGCGTTGTAAACGCACCTGGGCGGGTTGTTTTGGAGCTCCTCTCACGATTTCAGCGTTGTTTAAGTGTCCCTTTCCTTACACGATTTCAGCGAGTTTGGAATTTATCTCAGGTCGCGTTGTATATGCGCCTGCGCGGGTTGTTTTGGACCTCCTCTCACGATTTCAGCGTTGTTTGAGTGTCCCTTTCCTCACACTATTTCAGCATGTTTGGAATTTATCTCAGGTTGCATCATATACGCGCCCGGGGGGTTGTTTTGGACCTCCTCTAACGATTTCAGCGTGGTTTGAGTGTCTCTTTCCTTACAAGATTTCAACGTGTTTTTAATTTATCTCAGGTTGCGTTGTATACGCGCCTGGGCAGGTTGTTTCGGACCTCCTTTAACGATTTCAGCGTGGTTTGACTGTCCCTGTCCTTACACGATTTTAGCGTGTTTGGAATTTTTCTCAGGTTGCGTTTTGTACGCGCCTGGGCTGGTGTTTTTGGACCTCCCCTCAGGATTTTAGCGTGGTTTGAGTGTCCCTTTTCCTGACACGAATTCAGCGTGTTTGGAGTTTACCTCAAGTTGCGTTGTATTCGCACCTGGGCGGGTTGTTTTGGACCTCTTCTGACGATTTCAGTGTGCTTACAGTGTCCATTTCCTTACATGATTTCAGCGTGTTTGGAATTTATCTCAGGTTGCGTTGTATACGCGCCTGGGCGGGTGTTTTTGGACATCCTCTCACGCTTTCAGCGTGGTTTCAGTGTCCCTTTTCCTGACACGATTTCAGCGTGTCTGGAATTTATCTCAAGTTGCATTTTATACACGCCTGGGTGCGTTGTTTTGGACTTCTTCTCCCGATTTCAGCGTGGTTTGACTGTCCCTTTGCTCACACGATTTCAGCGTGTTAGGAATTTATCTCAGCTTGCGTTGTATACGTGCTTGGGCGGTTTGTTTTGGACCTCCCCTCACGATTTCAGCGTGGTTTGAGTGTCTCTTTCCTTACACGATTTCAACGTGTTTGGAATTTATCTCAGGTCGAGTTGTATACACGCCTGGGTGGGTTGTTTTGGACCTCCTCCCAACGATTTCTGCGTCGTTTTAGTGTCCCTTTCCCTATACGACTTCAGCGTGGTTTTAGTGTCCCTTTCCTTACACGATTTTAGCGTGTTTGGAATTTATCTCAGGTTGTATATATATGCGCTTGGGCGGGTTGTTTTGGAGATCCTCTCACGATTTCTACGTTGTTTAAGTGTCCCTTTCCTTACACGATTTCAGCGTGCTTGGAATTTATCTCAGGTCGCGTTGGATACGCGCCTGGCGGGTTATTTTGGACCTCCTCTCACGATTTCCGCGTGGTTTAAGTGACCCTTTCCTCACACGTTTTCAGTGTGTTTGGAATTTATCTTAGGTTGCGTCGTATACGCGCCTGGGGGTTGTTTTGGAACTCCTCTCGTGATTTCAGCTTGGTTTGGGTGTCCCTTTCCTTACACGATTTTAGCGTGTTTGAAATTTATCTCAGGTTGCAATGTATACGTCCTTGGGCGGGTTGTTTTGGACCTCCTCTCGCAATTTCTGCGTCGTTTGAGTGTCCCTTTCCATACACGATTTCAGCGTGTTTTTAATTTATTTCAGGTTGCGTTGTAAACGCGCCTGGGCAGGTTGTTTTGGACCTCCTCTAACGATTTCAGCGTGATTTGAGTGTCCCTTTCCTTACACGATTTCAGCGTGTTTGGAATTTATCTCAGGTTGCGTTGTACACGCGCCTAGGTGGGTGTTTTTGGACCTGCTCTCACGATTTCTGTGTTGTTTGAGTGTCCCTTTTCCTAACACGATTTTAGCGTCTTAAGAATTTATCTCAAGTTGCGTTGTACACGCGTCTGGGCGGATTGTTTCGGACCTCCTCTGACGATTTCAGCGTGGTTTGAGTGTCCCTTTCCTGACACGATTTCAGCGTGTTCGAAATTTATCTCAGGTTGCGTTGTATACGCGCTTGGGTGGGTTGTTTTGGACCTCCTCTCACGATTTGAACGTGGTTTTAGTGTCCCTTTCTTTACACGATTTCAGCGTGTTTGGAATTTATCTCATGTGGCGTTGTATACGCACTTGGGCAGGTTGTCTTGGACCTCCTTTCACGATTTCAACGTAGTTTGAGTGTCTCTTTCTTTACACGATTTCAGCGTGTTTGGAATTTAGCTCCGGTTGCGTTGTATATGCGCCTGGGCGGGTTGTTTTGGACCTCCTCTCAAGATTTCAGCGTGGTTTTAGTGTCCCTTTCCTTACAGAATTTCAGCGTGGTTTTAGTGTCCCTTCCCGTACACGATTTCAGCGTGTTTGGAATTTATCTCAGGTCGCGTTGTATACGCACCTGGGCGGGTTATTTTGGACCGCCTCTCACGATTTCACCATGGTTTGAATGTCCCTTTCCTCACACGATTTCATCGTGTTTGGAATTTATCTCAGGTTACGTTGTATACGCGCCTTGGTTGGTTTTTTCGGACCTCCTCTGACGATTTCGGCGTGGTTTGAGTGTCACTTTCCTTGCACAATTTCAGCATGTTTGAAATTTATCTCAGGTTGCATTGTATACGCGCTTGGGCGCGTTGTTTTGGACCTCCTCTCACGATTTCAGCGTGGTTTGAGTGTCCCTTTCTTTACACGATTTCAGCATGTTTGGAATTTATCTCAGGTTGCGTTGTATACGCGCCTGGGCAGGTTGTTTTGGAGCTCCTCTCACGATTTCACCGTGGTTTGAGTGTCCATTTCCTTACACGATTTCAGCATATTTGGAATTTATCTCAGTTTGCGTTGTATACGCGCCTGGGCGGGTGTTTTTGGACCTCCTCTCACAATTTCAGCTTGGTTTGAGTGTCCCTTTTCCTTACACAATTTCAGAGTGTTTGGAATTTATCTCAAGTTGCGTTTTATACGCGCTTGGGTGGGTTGTTTTGGACCTCCTCTGACGATTTTAGCGTGGTTTGAGTGTCCCTTTCCTTACAAGATTTGAGTGTGTTTGGAATTTATCTCAAGTTGCGTTGTATACACGCCTGGGTGGGTTGTTTTGGCCCACTTCTCACGATTTCAGCGTGGTTTGCGCGTCCCTTTCGTTACAAGATTTCAGCGTGTTTGGAATTTATCTCAGGTTGCGTTGTATACGCGCTTGAGCGGGTTGTTTTGGACCACCTCTCACGATTTTACCGTGGTTTGAGTGTCTCTTTTCTTACACGATTTCAGCGTGTTTGGAATTTATCTCAGGTCGCATTGTATACACGCCTGGACAGGTTGTTTTGGACCTCCTCTCACGATTTCAGCGTAGTTTTAGTGTCCCTTTCCTTACACGATTTCAGCGTGGTTTTAGTGTCTCTTTCCTTACACGATTTCAGCGTGTTTGGAATTTATCTTGGGTCGCGTTGCATGCGCGCCTAGGCGAGTTGTTTTGGACCTCCTCTCACGATTTCAGCGTGGTTTTAGTGTCCCTTTCCTTACACGATTTCAACGTTGTTTTAGTGTCCCTTCCCTTACAAGATTTCAGCATGTTTGGAAATTATCTCAAGTCGCGTTGTATACGTGCCTGGGCTGGTTGTTTTGGACCTCCTCTCACGATTTCAGCGTGGTTTGAGTGTCCCTTTCCTTACACGATTTCTGCGTGTTTGGAATTCATCTCAGGTTGCGTTTTATACGCGCCTGGTTGTGTGTTTTTGGACCTCATCTCACGATTTCAGCTTTGTTTGAGTGTCGCTTTTCCTGACACGATTTCAGCGTGTTTGGAATTTATCTCAAGTTGCGTTGTATACGCGATTGGACGGGTTGTTTTGGACCTCTTCTGACGATTTCAGTGTTGTTTGAGTGTCCCTTTCCTTACACGATTTAAGCGTGTTTGGAATTCATCTCATGTTGCATTGTATGCGCGCCTGGGTGGGTTGTTTTGGACCTCCTCTCACAATTTCAGCGTGCTTTGAGTGTCCCTTTCCGTACACAATTTCAGCGTGTTTGGAATTTATCTCAGTTTGCGTTGTATACGCGCTTGGGCGGGTTGTTTTGGACCTCATTTCCCGATTTCAGCGTGGTTTGAGTGTCTCTTTCCTTACACGATTTCAGTGTGTTTGGAATTTATCTCAGGTCGCGTCGTACACGCCCCTGGGTGGGTTGTTTTGGACCTCCTCTCACGATTTCAGCGTGGGTTTAGTGTCCCTTTCCTTACACGATTTCAGCGTGGTTTTAGTGTCTCTTTCCTTACACGATTTCAGCGTGTTTGCAATTTATCTCTGGTCGCGTTGTATGCGTGCCTGAGCGGGTTGTCTTGGACCTCCTCTCACGATTTCAGCGTGGTTTTAGCCTCCCTTTTCTTACACGATTTCAGCGTGGTTTTAGTGTTCCTTCCCTTACACGATTTCAGCGTGTATGGAATTTAAGTCAGGTCGCATTGTATACGCACCTGGGAGGGTTGTTTTCGACCGCCTCTCATGATTCCTGCGTGATTTGTGTGTCCCTTTCCTTACTCGATTTCAGTGTGTTTGGAATTTATCTGAGGTTGCGTTGTATACGCATCTGGGCGGGTTATTTTGGACCTCCTCTCATGATTTTAGCGTGGTTTGAGTGTCCCTTTCTTTACACGATATCATCGTGTTTCGAATTTATCTCAGGTTCGTCGTAAACGCGCCTTGGAGGGTTGTTTCCGACCTTCTCTCACGATTTCAGCGTGGTTTGAGTTTCCTTTTCCTTACATGTTTTCAGGTTGCGTTGTATACATGCCTGGGCGGGTTGTTTTCGACCTCGTCTCACGATTTCACCCTGGTTTCAGTGCGCCTTTCCTTACACGATTTCAGCATGTTTGCAATTTATCTCAGGTTGCGTTGTATACGCACCTGGGCTGGTTGTTTTGGACCTCCTCTCACGATTTCAGCTTGGTTTGAGTGTCCCTTTCCTTACACGATTTCAGCGTGTTTGGAAATTATCTCAGATCGCGTTGTATACGTGCCGGGGCGGCTTGTTTTGGACCTCCTCTCACGATTTCACCGTTGTTTGAGTTTCCCTTTCCTTACACGATTTCAGCGTGTTTGGAATTTATCTTAGGTCGCGTTGTATACGCGCCTGCGCGGGTTGTTTCGGACCTCCTCTCACGATTTTAGCGTGGTTCGAGTGTCTCTTTCCTTACACGATTTCAGCATGTTTGGAATTGATCTCAGGTCGCGTTGTATACGCGTCTGGGCGGGTCGTTTTGGACCTCCTCTCACGATTTTAGCGTGGTTTTACTATCCCTTTCCTTACACGATTTCAGCGTGTTTTAATTTGTCTCAGGTTGCGTTGTATACGCGCCTAGGCAGGTTGTTCTGGACCTCCTCTAACGATTTCAGCGTGATTTGAGTATCCCTGCCCTTACACGATTTCAGCGTGTTAGCAATTTATCTCAGGTTGCGTTGTATACGTGCCTGGGCGGGTGTTTTTGGACCTCCCCTTACGATTTCAGCGTGGTTTGAGTGTCCCTTCCCTTACACGATTTCAGAGTGTTTGGAATTTATCTCAGGTCGCGTTGTATACGCGCCTGGGCGGGTTGTTGTGGACCTCCTCTCACGATTTCGGCGTTGTTTAAGTGTCCCTTTCCTTACACGATTTCAGCATGTTTGCAATTTAGGTCAGGTCGCGTCGTATACGTGCCTGCGCGGGTTGTTTTGGTCCTCCTCTCACGATTTCAGCGTGGTTTGAGTGTCCCTTTCCTCACACGATTTCATCGTGTTTGGAATTTATCTCAGGTGGCATCGTATACGCGCCTTGGGCGGGTTGTTTTAGACTTCCTCTGACGATTTCAGCATGGTTTGAGTGTCCCTTTCCTTACACGATTTCAGCGTGTTTGGAATTTATCTCAGGTTGCGTTGTATACGCGCCTGGGTGGCTGTTTTTGGACCTCCTCGCACGATTTCTGCATGGTTTGAGTGTCCATTTCCTTACGTGATTTCAGCGTGTTTAGAATTTATCTCAGGTAACGTTGTATATGCACCTGGGCGGCTGTTTTGGGACCTCCTCTCACGATTTCAGCGTGGTTTCAGTGTCCCTTTTCTTGACACGATTTCAGCGTGTTTTGAATTTATATCAAGTTGCGTTTTATACGCGCCTGGGCGGGTTGTTTAGTACCTCCTCTGACGATTTCAGCGTGGTTTGAGTGTCCCTTTCCTTACACGATTTCAGCGTGTTTGGAATTTATCTCAAGTTGCGTTGGATACGCGCCTGGGTGGGTTGTTTTGGACCTCCTCTCACGATTTCAGCGTGGTTTCAGTGTCCCTTTTCCTGACACGATTTCAGCGTGTTTGGAATTTATCTCAAGTTGCGTTTTATACGCGCCTGGACGGGTTGTTTAGCACCTCCTCTGACGATTTCAGCATGGTTTGAGTGTCCCTTTCCTTACACGATTTCAGTGTGTTTGGAATTTATCTCAGGTTGTGTTGTATACGCGCCTGGGTGGGTTGTTTTGGACCTCCTCTCACGGCTTTAGCGTGGTTTGACTGTCCCTTTCCTAACACGATTTCAGCGTGTTTGGAATTTATCTTAGGTTGCGTTGTATACGTGCTTGGGCGGGTTGTTTTGGACCTCCCTTCACGATTTCAGCATAGTTTGAGTGTCTCTTTCCTTACACAATTTCATTGAGTTTGAAATTTATCTCGAGTCGCATTGTATACGCGCCTGGGCGGGTTGTTTTGGACCTCCTCCCACGATTTTAGCGTGGTTTTAGTGTCCCTTTCCTTCCACAATTTCAGTGTGGTTTTATTGTCCCTTTCCTTACACGATTTCAGTGTGTTTGGAATTTACCTCAAGTCGCGTTGTATACGCGCCTGGGCGGGTTGTTTTGGAGCTCCTCTCGCGATTTGAGCGTTGTTTAAGTGTCCCTTTCCTTACACGATTTCAGCGTGTTTGGAATTTATCTCAGGTCGCGTTGTATACGCGCCTGCGCGGGTTGTTTTGGACCTCCACTCACGATTTCAGCGTGGTTTGAGTGTCCCTTTCCTTACACGATTTCAGCGTGTTTTTATTTTATCTCAGGTTGCATCATATACGCGCCTGGGCAGGTTGTTTTGGAGCTCCTCTGACGATTTCAGCGTGGTTTGAGTGTCCGTGTCCTTACACGATTTCAGTGTGTTTGGAATTTATCTCAAGTTACGTTGTATACGAGCCTGGGCGGGTGGTTTTGGACCTCCCCTCACGATTTCAGCGTGGTTTGAGTGTCCCTTTTCCTGACTAGATTTCAGCGTGTTTGGAATTTACCTCAAGTTGCGTTGTATACGCGCCTGGGCGGGTTGTTTTGTACCTCTTCGGACGATTTCAGCTTAGTTTGAGTTTCCATTTCCTTACATGATTTCAGCATGTCTAGAATTTATCTCAGGTTACGTTGTATACGCACCTGGGAGGGTGTTTTTAGACCTCCTTTCACGATTTCAGCGTGATTTCAGTGTCCATTTTCCTGACACGATTTCAGCGTGTTTGGAATTTATCTCAAGTTGCGTTTTAAACGCGCCTGGGCGGGTTGTTTAGCACCTCTTCTGACGATTTCAGCGTCGTTTGAGTGTCCCTTTCCTTACCCGATTTCAACGTGTTTGGAATTTATCTCAGGTTGCGTTGTATACGCGCCTGGGTGGGTTGTTCTGGACCTCCTCTCACGATTTCAGCGTGGTTTTAGTGTCCCTTTCCTTACACGACTTCAGCGTGGTTTTAGTGTCCCTTTCCTTACACGATTTCAGCGTGTTTGGAATTTGTCTCGGGTCGCGTTGTATATGCGCCTGGACGGGTTGTTTGGGACCTCCCCTCACTACTTCAGCGTGGTTTAAATGTCTCTTTCCTTACACGATTTCAGCGTGTTTGGAATTTATCTCAGGTCGCATTGCATACGCGCCTGGGTGGGTTGTTTTGGACCTCCTCCCAGGATTTCAGCGTGGTTTTAGTGTCCCTTTCCTGACACGACTTCAGCGTGGTTTTAGTGTCCCTTTCCTTACACGCTTTCAGCGGGTTTCGAATTTATCTCAGTTCGCGTTGTATATACGCCTAGACGGGTTGTTTTGCAGCTCCTCTCATGATTTCAGCGTTGTTTAAGTATCCCTTTCCTTACACGATTTCAGCATGTTTGGAATTTATCTCAGGTCGCGTTGTATACGCGCCTGCGCGGTTTGTTTTGGACTTCCTCTCACGATTTCTGCGTTGTTTAAGTGACCCTTTCCTCACACGTTTGTAGTGTGTTTGGAATTTGTCTCAGATTGCGTCGTATACGCGCCTGGGGGGTTGTTTTGGACGTCCTCCCACGATTTCAACTTGGTTTGAGTGTCCTTTTCCTTACACGATTTCAGCGTGTTTGAAATTTATCTCAGGTTGCATTGTATACGCGCCTGGGCGGACTGTTTTGGACCTCCTCTAACGATTTTAGCGTGCTTTGAGTGTCCCTTTCCTGACATGATTTCAGCGTGTTTGGAATTTATCTCAGGTTGCGTTGTATACGCGCCTGGTTGGGTTGTTTTGGACGTCATCTCACAATTTCAATGTGGTTTGAGTGTCCCTTTCCTTACACGATTTCAGCGTGTTTGGAGTTTATCTCAGGTTGCGTTGTATACGCACCTGGGCGGGTTGTTTTGGAGCTCCTCTCACGGTTTCAGCGTTGTTTAAGTGTCCCTTTCCTTGCACGATTTCAGCTTGTTTTTAATTTATCTCAGGTTGCGTTGTATGCGTGCCTGGGCAGGTTGTGTTGGACCTCCTCTAAGCATTTCAGCGTGGTTTGAGTGTCCCTGTCCTTACACGATTCCAGCGTGTTTGCAATTTATCTCAGGTTGCGTTGTATACGCACCTGGACGGGTGTTTTTGGACCTCCCCTCATGATTTCAGCATCGTTTGAGTGTTCCTTCCCTTACACGATTTCAGCGTGTTTGGAATTTATCTCAGGTCGCATTGTATATGCGTCTGGGCGGGTTGATTTGGAACTCTTCTCACGATTTCAGCGTTGTTTAAGTGTCCCTTTCCTTACACGATTTCAGCGTGTTTGGAATTTATCTCAGGTCGCGTTGTATACACGCCTGCGCGGGTTGTTTTGGACCTCCTCTCACGATTTCAGCGTGGTTTGAGTGTCCCTTTCTTTACACGATTTCAACGTGTTTGGAATTTATCCCAGGTTGCATTGTATACGCGCCTGGGTGGGTTGTTTTGGACCTCATCTCATGATTGCAACGTGGTTTGAGTGTCCCTTTCCTTACACGATTTCAGCGTGCTTGGAATTTATCTCAGGTCGCGTTGTATACGCACCTGGGCGGGTTGTTTTGGAGCTCCTCTCACGGTTTCAGCGTTGTTTAAGTGTCCCTTTCCTTACACGATTTCAGTGTGTTTTTAATTTATCCCCGGATGTGTTGTATGTGCGCCTGGGCAGGTTGTTTTGGACCTCCTATAACGATTTCAGCGTGGTTTGAATGTCCCTGTCCTTACACGATTTCAGCGTGTTTGCAATTTATCTCAGGTTGCGTTGTATACGCGTCTGGCCGTGTGTTTTTGGACCTCCCGTCACGATTTCAACGTGGTTTGAGTGTCCCTTCCCTTACACGATTTCAGCGTGTTGGGAATTTATCTGAGGTCGCGTTGTATACGCGCCTGGGCGGATTGATTTGGACCTCCTCTCACGATTTTATTGTTGTTTAAGTGTCGCTTTCCATACACGATTTCAGCGTGTTTTGAATTTATCTCAGGTCGCGTTGTATACGCGCCTACGCAGGTTGTTTTGGACCTCCTCTCACGATTTCATCGTGGTTTGAGTGTCCCTTTCCTTACACGATTTCAGCGTGTTTGGAATTTATCTCAGGTTGCGTTGTATACGCGCCTGGGCGGGGGTTTTTGGACCTCCTCTAACGATTTCAGCTTGGTTTGAGTGTCCCTTTTCCTGACACGATTTCAGCGTGTTTGGAATTTATCTCAAGTTGCGTTGTATACGTGCTTGAGCGGGTTGTTTTGGACCTCCTCTGACGATTTCAGCGTGGTTTGAGTGTCCCTTTCCTTGTACGATTTCCGCATGTTTGGAATTTATCTCAGGTTGCGTTATATACGCGACTGGGTGGGTTGTTTTGAACCTCCTCTCACGATTTCAGCATGGTTTGATTGTCCCTTTCCTTACACGATTTTAGCATGTTTGGAATTTATCTCAGCTTGCGTCGTATGTGCACTTGGGCGGGTTGTTTTGGAGCTCCCCTCACGATTTCAGCGTGGTTTGAGTGTCTCTTTCCTTACACGATTTCAGCGTATTTGGAATTTATCACAGGTCGCAATGTATACGCGCCTAGGCGGGTCGTTTTGGACCACATCTCACGATTTCAGCGTGGTTTTAGTGTCCCTTTCCTTACGCGACTTCAGCATGGTTTTAGTGTCCCTTTCCTCACACGATTTCAGCGAGTTGAGAATTTATCTCAGGTCGCGTTGTATATGCGCCTACGCGGGTTGTTTTGGACCTCCTCTCACGATTTCAACGTGGTTTGAGTGTCCCTTTCCTCACACGATTTTAGCATGTATGGAATTTATCTCAGGTTGCGTTGTATACACGCCTGGGGGTTGTTTTCGACCTCCGCTCACGATTTCAGCGTGGTTTGAGTGTCCCTTTCCTTACACTATTTCAGCGTGTTTTCAATTTATCTCAAGTTGGGTTGTATACGCGCCTAGGCAGGTTGTTTTGGACCTCCTCTAACAATTTCAGCGTGGTTTGAGAGTCCCTGTCCTTATATGATTTCAGCCTGTTTGGAATTTATCTCAAGTTGCGTTATATACACGTCTGGGCGGTTGTTTTTGGACCTCCCCTCACGATTTCAGCGTGGTTTGAGTGTCTCTTTTCCTGACACGATTTCAACGTGTTTGGAATTTACCTCAAGTTGCGTTGTATACGCGCCTGGGCGGGTTGTTTTGGATCACTTCTGACTATTTCAGCGTGGTTTGAGTGTCCATTTCCTTACATGATTTCAGCGTGTTTGGAATTTATCTCAGGTTTCGTTGTATACGCGCCGGGGCAGGTGTTTTTGGACCTCCTCTCAGGATTTCAGTGTGCTTTCAGTGTCCCTTTTCCTGACACGATTTCAGCGTGTTTGGAATTTATCTTAGGTTGCATTTTATACGCGCCTGTGCGGGTTGTTTAGGACCTCCTCTGACGATTTTAGCTTGGTTTGAGTGTCCCTTTTCTCACACGATTTCATCGTGTTTGGAATTTTTCTCAGGTTGCGTTGTATACGCGCTTGGGTGCGTTGTTTTGGATCTGCTCTCACGATTTCAGCGTGGTTTGACTGTCCCTTTCCTCACACGATTTCAGCGTGTTTGGAATTTTTCCTAGGTTGCGTTGTATACGTGCTTGGGCGGGTTGTTTTGGACTTCCCCTCACGATTTCAGCGTGGTTTGAGTATCTCTTTCCTTACACAATTTCAGCGTGTTTGGAATTTATCTCTGGTCGCATTGTATACGCACCTGGACGGGTTGTTTCGGACCTCCTCCCACGATTTCAGCGTGGTTTTAGTGTCCCTTTCCTTACACGACTTCAGCGTGGTTTTAGTGTCCCTTTCCTTACACGATTTCAGCGTGTTTAGAATTTATCTCAGGTCGCGTTGTATACGCGCCTGGGCGGGTTGTTTTGGGGCTCCTCTCACGATTTCAGCATTGTTTAAGTGTCCCTTTCCTTACACGATTTCAGCGTGTTTGGAATTTATCTCAGGTCGCGTTGTATACGCTCCTGCGCGGGTTGTTTTGGACCTCCTCGCATGATTTCAACGTGGTTTAAGTGACCCTTTCCTCACACGTTTTCAGTGTGTTTGGAATTTATCTCAGGTTGTGTCGTCTACACACCTGGGGGGTTGTGTTAGACGTCCTCTCACTATTTCAGCTTGGTTTGAGCATCCCTTTCCTTACACGATTTCAGCGTGTTTGAAATTTATCTCAGGTTGCGTTGCATGCGCGCTTGGGCGGGTTGTTTTGGACCTCCTCTCGTGATTTCTGCGTCGTTTGAGTGTCCCTTTCCGTACACGATTTCAGCGTGTTTTTAATTTATTTCAAGTTACGTTGTATACACGCCTGGGCAGGTTTTTTTGGACCTCCTCCAACGATTTCAGCGTGATGTGAGTGTCCCTTTCCTTACACGATTTCAGCGTGTTTCGAATTTATCTCTGGTTGCGTTGTACATGCGCCTATGAGGGTGTTTTTCGACCTCCTCTCACGATTTCTGCGTGGTTTGAGTGCTCCATTTCCTGACACGATTTCAGCGTGTTTGGAATTTATCTCAAGTCGCGTTGTATACGCGCCTGGGAGGGTTGTTTTGGACCGCCTCTGTCACGACCCCAAACTGCCCCTAGTAGAATGGTGCCGTGATGGCCAGTAATCCGAGATTACCAAAGGCCAACTTTCTAAAATCACACACAATCAGAGTATACATATGGGGCTAACAAGAGCGGAAGCAATAATTTAAAATACAAGTGGTCCATAAGAGCCGTGCATAAGTCAAATGAAATGGCAAACATCTTTACATAACTTTACAACTTGAATATATAAGCAAAATAAAATATTCATTACATCTTGACAAAAGGCTTCACAAGCCGACATAATCAAAACACAAGACAAGGGACAAGTCTTCATAGTTGCCGACATCCTCAATGCCGACCTAACATGCATACAAAACCTCGGCACCAAAACACACATCTCGGCGAAGCCGACTTCTAGCTTGGAACCTACATATATATAGAGAGGGTGAGTATTGAATACTCAGTGAATGGTACAAGAAATAAAGGGGTTTAATGAATGATTCCCGAGGTCTTGTCAAAACAATACATATATCATAGCTTGTTCAAACATGTACTTGGCAAAACTCATACAAAACATATTCCTGGCATAACTTATACAAAACACATACTTGGGGTCATCACATTCCAAACAAAACATATACTTGAACCTGCTTACGCCATGAGATACTGACCGCTTTAGGCCGGGTTGTTGGGCTTAATCCCCCTCACCTCGGACTCCTCACGGTTCACTTGTAGGCCGGGTTATTGGGCTTAGGTCCCCATCACCACGGGCTCCAACGCAAATCACTAGTAGGCCAGGTTATTGGGCTTAGGTCCCCATCACCACGGGCTCCAACACAAATCACTAGCAGGCCGGGTTATTGGGCTTAGGTCCCCATCACCACGGGCTCCAACACAATGCTTATACTTGTTGCATGAAACTTATACTTGGCATACAAAATAGGGGTAATCATTCATACTTAACAAATACTTTTCAAAACAAGATAAAACAAAGCTTATTCAAAACATGATAACATAGCTTTATTAAAAGTACCACTCACAAGGTTCTCGGGACGTCGGAATCAAGGCAAGGTCCGAGTCCTACAACACATGGCAAAGTCTACTGAACATACTTCTTCAACAAATCATACATGCATGCAGATGATCTCGGGAAAACATGCTGGAAGTCAAAACACTGTTTTACATATCGGGAGACATGCTGGGTACCAACAGTCTTCTTGAGGTCCCACACCTCCTAGCCGAGGTGTGGTTACCTAGGCTTCGGCATACGGTTGCATGCCGAGGTTCATGCAAGACAAACTAAAGTGCAAGTGATCATGCAAGGTAGGCCAAGGTGAGATACGATGCTTGGCCTAAGTGTGAGGTCTAAGCAAGAATGACCTCGGCGACTACACTTCGGGGAGTGAAGTCTGGAAACCTGGGTTTCCACCCGTGAAGAACATGAATATGAAGACATGAAGAACATGAATGCCAAAATCATCATTTCCTTATACAAAATCTGGGTTTTCATGCTATGAGTTCGAAAACATGGACCTGGGCACCCATACTTGAAGATCATATGAAAACAAACACAAAAACATATATCTTGGCTTGAGCTTTCGGATCAAAACATGACTTTTCTTGAAGAACACTTGAACATCATTTTCTCTTTCTAAAACCGAACTTCAAATCAATGCATGGCTTACAAATCATATTCGATCATGCAATGCAATAACATAAACATAAAGAACATCATGAGTAGATCAAGAATCTAACCTTAGATCACGAATCTAACGGTTGGATCTCTAGGAATCAAGCTTGGAATCTCTACTCTCTCTCTAGGACTCCTTCTCCCTCTCTTAGAGCTTCTCTCTCTTCTTCAAAACATAAACATAACAAATGATGCATTTCCCTCTCTCTGCCGGCTATAAGCACTCAGCTCGGACACGTGGCGACGGCTAATTGGTCCTTCTCAAAAAGGTGACTGATTGACAAGACAAGGTTCTGACAAAGCGTATCTAACAAGCTACACGGCAAACACTCCGGCCAGGAATGACATCGGCAAGGGACAAGACGTCGGCAAACAAAGGATGATGACTTCGGCTAGGAACAAGACTTCGGCACTAAGGTAACAATGATCTCGGCTAGGTAGGACAACACTTGACTAAGCTGTGCCACACCTCGGCCTAGATGTGCCACACCTCGGTCTAGGTCATACCACTCCCGGACAAGATCACTTCGGAACAAAGATGACATCTCGGCACAGATAATACACATCTCGGCCTTGGCGATACACACCTCGGCCCAGAGGATAATTATCTCGGCCAATATGCCAGGACAAAGGTGGAGGTCAGGCAAAGTGGTTCCAGGCTTAGAATGACCTCGGCTTGGAAATGATCTAGGCTTAACATAACTCAGGCTTGGCATGACTTCGGCCTAACATATCCTAGGCTCATCAATACAAGGAGGGAACAAAGCATACATATACACTTAGGCAAGTCACATAAGCACAAACAAGGCAAGAATTCATGAAGGCAAATCTTAACATGGCAAATCATATACGTACAAGGCAGGGCAAGATTCATGAATATTAACTTAACAAAGCATGGTTATGCAAATGCACATGAACATGACTGTAGCATGAAATGTGGGTCCTTACAGCCTCTGACGATTTCAGCGTGGTTTGAGTGTCCCTTTCCTTACACGATTTCAGCGTGTTTGGAATTTATCTGAGGTTGCGTTGTATACGCACCTAGGCGGGTTGTTTTGGACCTCCTCTCACGATTTTAGCGTGGTATGAGTGTCCCTTTCTTTACACGATTTCATCGTGTTTGGAATTCATCTCAGGTTGCGTCGTATGCGTGCCTTGGAGGGTTGTTTCCGACCTCCTCTCATGATTTCAGCGTGGTTTGAGTGTCTCTTTCCTTACACGATTTGAGCGTGTTTGGAATTTATCTCAAGTTGCGTTGTATACGCGCTTGGACGGGTTGTTTTGGACCTCCTCTCCTGATTTCAGCGTGGTTTGAGTGTCTTTTTCCTTACACGATTTCAGCGTGTTAGGAATTTATCTCAGGTCGCGTTGTATACGCCCCTGGGCGGGTTGTTTTGGACCTCCTCTCACGATTTCAGCGTGGTTTTAGTGTCCCTTTCCTTACACGATTTCAGCGTGGTTTTAGTGTCTCTTTCCTTACACGATTTCAGCGTGTTTGGAATTTATCTCAGGTCGCGTTGTATGCGCGCCTGTGCGGGTTGTTTTGGACCTCTTCTCACGATTTCATCGTTGCTTGAGTGGCCCTTTCCTTACACGATTTTAGCGTGTTTGGAATTTATCTCAGGTTGCGTTGTATACGCGCCTTAGAGGGTTGTTTCGAACCTCCTCTCACGATTTCAGTATGGTTTGTGTGACTCTTTCCTTACACATTTTCAGCGTGTTTGGAAATTAACTCAGGTTGCGTTGTATACGCGCCTGCCCGGGTTGTTTTGGACCTCATCTCACGATTTTACCCTGGTTTGAGTGTCCCTTTCCTCACACGGATTCAGCGTGTTTGGAATTTATCACAGGTCGCGTTGTATACGCGCCTAGGCGGGTTATATTGGACCTCCTCTCACAATTTCAGCAGGGTTTGAATGTCCCTTTCCATACCCGATTTCAGTGTGTTTGGAAATTATCTCAGGTCGCGTTGTATACGAGCTTGGGAGGGTTGTTTTGGACCTCCTCTCAATATTTCAGCTGGTTTGAGTGTCCATTTCCTTACACGATTTCAGCGTGTTTGCAATTTACCTCAGGTCGCGTTGTATACGCGCCTGGGCGGGTTGTTTTGGACCCCCTCCCACGATTTCAGTGTGGTTTCAGTGTCCCTTCCCTTATACGATTTCAGCGTGTTTGGAATTTATCTCAGGTCGCGTTGTATACGCGCCTGGGAGGGTTGTCTTCCCCTGCCTCTCACGATTTCAGAGTGATTTGAGTGTCCTTTTCCTTACAGGACTTCAGCGTATTTGGAATTTATCTTAGGTTGCGTTGTATACGCGCTTGGGTGGGTTGTTTGGGACCTCCTCTCTCAATTTCACCGTGGTTTGAGTGGCCGTTTCCTTACAAGATTTCAGCGTGCTTGGAATTTATCTCAAGTTGCGTTGTATACGCGCCTTGGAGGGTTGTTTCAGACTTCCTCTCACGATTTCAGCGTGGTTTGAGTGTCTCTTTCCTTACACGTTTTCAGCGTATTTGGAAATTATCTCAGGTTGCGTTGTATACGTGCCTCGGCGGGTTGTTTTGGACCTCGTCTCATGATTTCACGCTGGTTTGAGTGTCCCTTTCCTTACACGATTTCAGCGTGTTTGCAATTTATCTCAGGTTGCATTGTATACGCGCCTGGGCGGGTTGTTTTGGACCGCTTCTCACGATTTCATCATGGTTTGAGTGTCTCTTTCCTTGCTCGATTTCAGTGTGTTCGGAATTTATCTCAGGTTGCGCCGTACACGCCCCTATGCGGGTTGTTTTGGACCTCCACTAATGATTTCAGCATTGTTTGGGTGTCCTTTTTCCTTTCATGATTTCAATGTGTTTGGAATTTATCTCAGGTCGCATTGTATACACGCCAGGGCGGGTTGTTTTGGACCTTCTCTCACGATTTTAGCGTGGTTTGAGTGTCCCTTTCCTTATACGATTTCAGCTTGTTTGGAATTTATCTCAGGTCGCGTTGTATACGCGCCTGGGCGGGTTGTTTTGGAACTCCTCCCACGCTTTCAACGTGTTTGGAATTTATCTCAGGTTGCGTTGTATACGTGCCTGGGCGGGTTGTTTTGGACCTCCTCTGACGATTTCTGTGTCATTTGAATGTCCCTTTCCTTACACGATTTCACCGTCTTTGGAATTTATCTCAGGTTGCGTTGTATATGCGCTTGGGTGGGTTGTTTTGGACCTCCTGTCACGATTTCTGTGTGGTTTGAGTGTCCCATTCCTTACACGATTTCAACGTGTTTGGAATTTATCTCAGGTCACATTGTATACGCGCCTGCGCGGGTTGTTTTGGACCTCCTCTCATGTTTGCTGCATGGTTTGAGTGTCCCTCTCCTTATACGATGTCAACGTGTTTGGAATTTATCTCAGGTCGCATTGTATACGCGCCGAGGCCGGTTGTTTTGGACCTCCTCTCATGATTTCAGTGTGGTTTGACTGTCCCTTTCCTTACACGATTTCAACGTGTTTGGAATTTTTCTCAAGTTGCGTTGTATACATGCATGGGCGGGTTGTTTTGGACCTCCTCTCACGATTTTATCATGGTTTGAGTGTCCCTTTGCCTACACAATTTCAGCGTGTTTGGAATTTGTCTCAGGTTGCGCTGTAGGCGCGCTTGGGGGGTTGTTTTGGACCTCCTCTCAGGATTTCAGCGTGGTTTGAGTGTACATTCCCTTAAACGATTTCAGCGTGTTTGCAATTTTTCTCTGGTCGTGTTGTATACGCGCCTGAGGCGGGTTGTTTTGGACCTCCTCTCACGATTTTAGCGTGGTTTCAGTGTCCCTTTCCTTATACGATTTTAACGTGTTTGGAATTTATCTCAGGTCGCGTTGTATACGCACTGGGAAAGGTTGTTTTCCACCGCCTCTCACGATTTCAGCGTGATTTAAGTGTCCCTTTCCTTATACGATCTCAGTTTGTTTGGAATTTAGCTCAGGTCGCGTTGTATACGCGCCTGCACAGGTTGTTTTGGACTTCCTCTTACGATTTCAGCGTGGTTTGAGTGTCTCTTTCCTTACACGATTTCAGCGTGCTTGGAATTTATCTCAGGTCGTGTTGTATTGTAGACACCCCATTTTTGACCGTCCTCAAGACTTGGACATCACCGTTTGAACACTCGGTGATTATCCATGTTTGTGTTCGTTTGGAGTTTCCAGAGTTCTCGGCTACGCGCCTTGTCTCAGGATCTCCGAACTCGACCGTTTTGTGTCTGGTTTTGCACCAAACACTTGTGTTTTTCCTTGGAGGGGTAGGGAATGCCTTGTGAGGCATCCCCACACAGCACCGGTAGTGGCTAGAGGCCACCGGCTGGTTTTTTTGCCACCGGCAATGTATGCTGCCGGTCGACACTCTTTGTTGACGGTCGGCAGTCAATTTTCTCAAAATGACTTTTTTGGCCGGCCGACTACTGTTCAGCTGCTTTTGGAGATATTTTGAAACAGCTAGCTGGCATTTGCTACCCCTCCATACACGTGTATGGAGGGATGCCCCTCTTGTTAGCTTACATTGTAAGTTTACAAGATTGGCTCCTCTATAAGAGGAGCCCTCCTCTCCCATTTAAAGGGGTTAGCCATTCTTGAGCAAAAAAACCAGAGCTTCTATATCTATATATCTGTGTTATACCCTCTCTCTCATCCTTGTGTGTGTGTTTTAAGCCTAAATAGTGTGTTTTTACCTCACTTTTGCACTAATACACACACCATTACACCTTAGTTCGAGATTGAGGGACTTGGAGGGTTGTTTGTCGAGATTTTGGACTGATTTTGATCATTAGAAGGGGGCTGCACCACTTGTTCTTGAAGTGTTCTTCAAAGGTGAGCACTTTACTTTAGATTCCCCATTTTTGCAACAAGTTTTTACCTATCTTGCTTTATGTTTTGAGCTTTGTGTATAACTGAAAAAAGTCTTATATTTTCTTGCTTTTGAACTTTCATTAAGGTCACTTTGTGGTTTGAGTGCAAACTCACCCTCTTAGGCCTTATTTTGGCCTCTTTGGTGCCTTTACTTTTGAGCTTTGTTTGCTTTGTTATTTTGGTCTCCTCACCACTGAAAACCAGTGGGTTTTTTAGTGGTAAGGAAGGTGGTTTGGAGTCTTGCATAGGGGAGTGTAACACGTCCCGCCGGGGGGGGGGGGGGACCTCGGCTACAGTTCAGACTCCCTTTTGTGTCGCGGTTCTAAATCTGAACCAAAGAGTCCAAATCCGGCAAATCGTTTGAGAAAACAGATTTTTGAAAAAGTAGTGCCAAACATGGACTGCTTTGCCAGATTACAGAGTCGCCACCTAAATATTTGAAAGTGGGAAATTTAGGAAACCCTGACTCGGTGCCGAAGGCCACATGTCCGTCATCACCAAAGTGGTCTTGGCTCGAGCTTGGTGCGATCGGGAAGGTCACTATGAGCACCCCTGCACGAAGACCGGCCTCTACTAACCGTGATATCCGATTTTGAAAACTTTATGCGTTCTTATTCCAATTATTAGCCTAGAATTACTATGTGATGCGCACAACACAAAAGTATAGACTAGATCGCCTAACTTGGAAATAAACATTGCATATCCGTTTTATCTCGAAAAACGTGTTAGATTTTGCTACTCGTAAGTAGGCTAAAATACGAATTTCAATGAGTTGTTCCAACTCAAGCAATCCAACCTCCACCCACAGGCATTCAAACAGTAATATCACATAAGCACTTAGCCGCATGGTAAGCATACTGTCATGGCAACATTCACACGCATGTGGTATGCTAAAGCGTAAAAATACTTACATCGTACTCCGTGCCAAAAACAATAAACTAGTTAGAAAACACGCATGACCTAGTTCATGTTAAGTGTCTAATGCAACACAGGCATAAATGTAATCTAGAGTAGGCTCGGCTAACCCTAAACATGGCATGTGAAATGCGCGAGTAGCACGTATTCAATCTGGAATTGAAAATTGCTATGCAGTTTGTATGATGTACCGAGCCCGGTGCATGTAAACAAATGCATGGATGCACGCATGCATTGCATAAGGTATGCTAAAATAAGTATGCCCTAATCTACCATCGAAAGCGGGTAAATAAAAGGGATAGAAAGAAATGGGCATTGGAAGACATACACCCACTCATACACACTTATTACAGATTCACCCTCGCTCGGAGGGACCAAAATAATAATACAGTCCGAATAACTAATTAACTACGCAAGCTAATTAATTATTACAAATCAACTAAATTAATTAAATAACATAATTAATCTAATTAAACAGTAAATCGCCTCGGGATGAGGGCCAAATGCAGCACGCGCTCGGGACTGGCTTGGAATCGCACTGCCATGCATGATTGCCTCTGTTTCCTCTGCTCTTCTCCTTCAAAAATTGCCAAAGTCCCAAGAGTGCCTCTCAGGGCACTGGGGAGTACTACCGGCTGGGGTAGAGCACCACCGGCTGAAGAAGGAGGCCACCAGCACAAAATGAAGCTATCGGCTGCTGGATGACTGCCGGTCGGCACTAAACAGTGCCGGCCGGCACTTAATGCCTGCAGAACCTGCAACTCACAGCAGCAGAAGGGAACAACATGCATGGCAAGGCAATTCAAAGCATGTATGCACCGAACACAGCCCTTATCATATTAGTGACTCAAAGGGGCATGTGCCTCGGTTCCCGGACCACCAATCACGCATTTCCATGCATGATGGCCCGGAAAACCAAGTATGCAACTTTAGTTTCAAATGCAATGCAACCAAATAAACACACAAAAGTGCCTAACCTCTATCACATTTCACCTCAAGAGGCCAAGCATGCATGCTCATGTGATGCAACCCTAAGCATGTTATCTAACATGCAACATGGATTATGCAAGCAAGCTAAATATGTTAAGTATGCAACCTAAGCAAAGAGGCATACAAGCCAAGCAATGGAGTGGACTAAAACATGAATTAGGCTACTCCTAATTGGCCTAAAATCAGTGGCCAAAGTGCCTAGAAATGGAGACTAAACACACACACACATACAAGTGTTATGGTCCAAACCCAAGGCATAAACATGGCAACTCCCAAGCACACTTGAAGATACCAAACAAGGACAATGAGCATGCATTGTAAAGCTCTGAAAATCATGTTAAACATGGTGCCAAACCAACTAACAAAGCAAGCCAAACAACGCATACAAATGGTCCAAGCATTAAGGCAAGCCAATGAGGCTTTGAACCACACCTAGCACAACCACTCATGGCAATACTTAAGCAACTAAATCAGAGTTTTAACACGTAAAACTAAGCCCAAAAGACCACCTAGATGACATCTAAATGACTCAAATACAAAGGCATGCAAAATGACCAAAACATGGGAGCATACAAGACATGCTTTCGAGGCATTAAAGAGACAATTAAGGCAAGCATACAAGCATACCAAAAGGTCTGAAATAGCATGCTAGGTGGTTCCAAACCATCAAAAATGAAGCAAGCATGGCATGCTACACATCCATGCTCTTGGGGCCAACAAGCCAAATGTAAAGAGGCTATATGATGCATGCCAAGATTGACCAAAACAACTTAGGACAGAGCTAAATTATTGTCAAAATAAGCATACAAGCTTCATGAATCTAAGCCTAAAACATGCTAGAAATAAGGGCTTACAACCTAGGCATGTTAAGGGACTATTATGGCATTACAAAGCAACTATGCAAGGCATGCAAGGAATGCTAAAACCAACTTAGAAACATGTTATATCATGGCAATATAAGCATGAAAAACAGCCAAAACATGCTCAACACACAACCAAACATGGTGCTCCTTTGGAGGCCAAAACTTGCCCTTTTCAAGGACATCAAGGAGAGGGGGTGGCCCTCTCCTTTTGGAGACTTTATGGCACCATCTCCACCACTGAAATCCCTCAAGATTTCAGTGGTGGAGAGGCCCAAGCACCAAAGTCTCGGAGCTCTCACAAAATAGCACAAAAAGAGCCCTTTTCAAGGCCTAAAGGCGGTCAAACTTCCCCAAAGTGCAAAACACTCTTGATAAACAATAAAGAGGGTTAAAAATCAGAACTTTTATGTGTTAAACACTAAGCACGAAAACAACTTTAAGCTAGGTAAAAACAAGGTGCAAAAATGGGGTAAAAGAGGACTAGTGTCTCACCCTTGTAGACCTCTTCACCAAGCTTGATGTTGTTGCTTCCTTGAGCTCCAAACCAGTCAAAAATCTCAAGAACAAGCTCTGATCTTTGAGAACACCAAGAAAAGGTGAAAGACTAGGTGTTTAAGTGCAATAATGTGAACTAAAACACCTAGAACACAAAGGAAAAGAGAGAGATAAGATGTGTATCTATCCTAACCCTAAAAACCAGAGCTTGGTCTATCTAAGAATGTCTAAAAATTTTGTAACCCTAAGCCAAGAAGAGGAATGGTCCTCTTATAGGCAAGCCAAGCTTGCAAAGCTTACAAGCTAAGGCATCAAAGGGCTCATCCCTCCATACACGTGTATGGGGGGGAAACAAAAGGCATCTGGTATGCGAAAATATCTCAGAAAACAACTGTAAAGTGGTCGGCAGGGCAAAATGGTAATTTTTCCAAAAGGAGTGCCGACCGGCACAAAATAGTGCCGACCGGCACAATATAGTGCCGGTGGCAACACCAACCAGCCGGTGGCCTCTAGCCACAATGGTATGTGGGGATGCCTCAAGGCATTCCCCGCCTCAAAGGCAAAACACAAGTGTTTGGTGCAAAACCAGACACAAAACAGTCAAGTTCGGAGGTCCTGAGGCAAGGCGCGTAGCCGAGAACTCCGGGAACTCCAAACAAACACAAACATGGATGATCACCGAGTGTTCAAGCGGTGACGTCCAAGTCTTGAGGACGGTCAAAAATGGGGTGTCTACAGTGCCACTCACAGTAGACACAGTCCGAAGTCTCTGCTTGAATTTGAGTACCACTTACAGTCAAAAATGAAGTCTCTGCTTGAATCTTATAAAAGACCAAAGGATACAAAAAGGTTATAGTCTCTGCTTGAATTTGAGTGCCACTCACAGTAGACACAGTCCGAAGTCGAAACGGAGGCCGGTTGAGCATCGGGGATGCACTTTCTTGCACTTTCTTGAGCTATGCAGACCCAAAACCACTTACTTTGCCTAAACAAGACCTTGGGAACACCACCGGCTGGGTGGGGTGGTCACCGGCTGGCCACCGGCTGCAGAAACCATTCATCGGCACAACATTGTGCCGACCGGCCAAAAGTTACTGATCGGGGGCAGATTCGGCATTTCACCTTGGGTTTTATAAAATAGGGTTCCCAAACCCTATTTTCTTATTTCCTTGCCGCCGAAATCCAACCCTCTCTCTCTCTAGAGCATTCTCTTCTCATCATTCACTCGTTTCTTTGCGTTTTCGTGCCGTTTTCGTCGTCCGATTCGCGAAGTTCACCGCGTTTCGGATATTTTGAACCGATTGAAATCTCATTTCGGTGTTCCCTTTGCTATTTCTGCCTTTTCGGGACTTGTTCCCCTCGATTTTCTCTACATTTCCATGTCTTTTCATCTTCCGACCTTCCGGGCCATTTCCGACCCTCTCGGGGTTGACCTTCTCGGTTGACTTTTCGTATTCCGACCCGGTTTTTATCTTCCGGTCATTCTTTCACTACCACTACTATGGCTGACGACGTTCCAGATGTCGGGACTCCCCCAGATCACGAGATGGATCTCGGGGTTGAGCTCCTCCCGCTGAGCAAGCGACCATTCGACCCAGCGACCTACCGCCCGGCCATTCACGTACTTCCGCCAGATGGACTCCGCCACTTCTGCGGTTTTGACAGGCTCGACCGGAGCCATTGCTGCATGAGCCGACCTCTCACCTTTCGTTCGGCGCTTCCGAGGTAACCCTTCTGCTCTGCTTTACTTTCTGCAATGTATAACTGTAAACTGTCAACTGCCATAGTTGATTACAACCCATAATTGCTTAGCTCTGATACACTATACTATAGTTGATTGTAGACAACTTCACAACTGATATCTGCTTAGGACCGACACACATGCACACACACTGCACTAGTCTTGATCACCCAAACACGGCACACCGTATTTCACTGCAAATTCACCGGTACCCGGTACTTGTTTGAATCTGAAAACATATTGTATGCTGTATTTAAACTGAACCACACAAAGCACGCTGACGCATCATACGTTGTAGCTCACCTATTGGCACACTATAACCCGATATCTGCTTGAATCTGAAAAATGTACACACATGTACCATATCTGTATGCTGACCCTCACAAACATACTGACACATCACAGGCCGTAGTCCACCGCAGTACACTGAAACCTGACATTTGCTTGCATCCGAAAAACGTACACACGTGCACCATGTTTACACTGCACCACTCAAAAACATACTGACATCTCACATACTGTAATTTACTGTAAGCACACTGGCACCCGGTTTCTGTTTGAATCCGAAAAACGTGCACGCATGCTAGATTTGTATCGACTTTAACTGTTTCTTAAAAACTGTACATTTCATATTGCTTTGCAACCATTTGTTTGTAAACAGGGAGATTCCCATACCATCCGTGGGTATGGGAATGTTTCGGCTCGAGATTGGTACTCAGAGCTTCCCGAGGCGGTCCAATACATCGTGGATGAGGCGGGCTTCGGTTCCTTCTGTAGGGGTCTGACCCGACTCACTGCCTGCAGGCCTCTTTTAGCTGCCTTGGCGGAGAGGTGGTGGGACACCACCGATTCATTCCATCTATCGGCAGCGGGAGACATGACGATGACTCCCTACGACTTCTCGGTGCTCACCGGCATCGGGGTAGGAGGTGATCCGATCCCCTTCGACACTGACATGGATGAGTGGACCGCCGCTCAGATCCACTTACTTGGCGCGGTTCCGCCTCTTGCACGTCCAGGCTTTGTCCTCTATTCTTGGTTCGAGGTGCAGTTTCGGGTGCAGCCTCTTCTTGTTGACACAGCTCCGATGACCGAGGCGGCCGTGGAGTAGTATGCACGCGGCTTCTTGATGTTCTTGCTGGGGACCACCCTATTCGCCGACCGGGCGAACACCGCCTCTTCGCTTACTCAAGACTGTGGACGTCCCGACATCTTGCGCTTATGACCGGGTGGCGCGACTCGCCACTTTCACGGCTATATGAGCTCGGCCTCGCAATGGACAGCTGTTTGGGGTTACTGGCGAGCTTGGGAGGTACGCTTTCCGCTCGCTTTTACATTTCTTTTGTACTTTTCTCGTATTATCGCGACACCGCACACTCGTAGTTTGCATTACATTTTTCAGATAATCGCATACCACGGCACACACATACTCTGCTTTTTACACCGACCGCATTAACCGCTCACACTGTACACTCGCTCAATACACCGCACAACACACGGCTCGCTATTTCGCTTTACTCTTCATTTTCTTTCAGATCCGATGATCATACCGACATCCGCTTTTGCGCTTATGGGTCTATGCCTACTTTCCTGTGCTAGAGCCGATCGAGACGGAGACTCCTCCGGTCGCTCCTTCACGCCGCCACGACGGAGGTGCACACGGCGGTCAGGAGACTTTCTTTCTTCCGCCGCTACTTTGACACCATCACCCCGCCGAGGTATGTTTTACTTGCTTCATTTAAACTTCACTTTTCCATCAGATATTTGCAATACCAAGAGGGCAATAAATCAGATTTCAATTTCAGATCACCGGTACCGTGGGCTCTCTCCGCCGATGGTGCGGATCGGTTTGCCGGCCGACGAGACCTCGCATCGATTTTGCTAGAGGGCCTGCAGCCGGTTTGCTTGGTACTTGGGTGAGCGCTTCTTGTGTCAGACCTCTGGGTTGCCCGAGCAGATAGTCCCGGAGCATCCTCCTGAGCATATGAGGGACACTGAGCGTTTCACCGCTGAGCAGATGGCGGACTACACCATCGGCTGGGAGGCAGACGGTTTCAAAGGCGAGGGCGATTACTCAGAGTACGTCCGGACCTTCATCATGCGGCTGCTGAGTGGTGGTCGCCGAGCTGAGCCAGAGAGACCTGCGGCGCCGGTGGCTAGGGCAGAGGTGGGAGCAGGAGCGGGATCGTCACAGAGAGCTCGAGCTCGTGGCAGGAGGGGAGTGCAGAGGGGACGAGGGACGGGCTGGCCCGCTCTGCCTACCATGCTGACATACAGGGGGCAGAGTGGGGAGACCTACCAGATCCCATTTGCTCCTCCCCCGGCTGGTCATGAGTTGGTGGTATTCTGACTTGCCTCCTATGTATTATTGCATTTCAAATACCATTTGATTTTAGTTTATTTGATATTCCACGTAATATTTGATGCATCCGATATTTTTGCGCTTCTTCCGAGACACCCGGCAATGGAGTCAATGCCTCCATGGCGGGATGTTGCAATGACCTTTGAGTTCTTAGCCTTCTACGGCCTTCGGTATGTTTTCTCCATCATAGTTCCAAACTATATACAAATCGCCGCATAATAACTGATGCACAACACAACATCTAAATAAACTGCTCACACGGATTCACATTGTATTCATACACCGTGATTCGCAGACCGATAAACCGCCACGGCATTCACACATCAGACTTCATACATCGATTCTCGTGACCGATAATCAACTCACACGACATTCTCGCACACCGTGATTTCTCCGCATTGATAAACTGCTTCATGTGTACTGATGCATTTGCCTTTTGTACTTTTCAGCCTCCCTTCCTGATTCCTCCCGTGGGTGGCGGCGCTCCATCTGGACCTCCCATTTCTACTCGGGATGGCAGGATGTTCCCCCGCACCAGAGGGGGGCGTGGCCATGAGGGGAGCAGCTCACATGCTCCAGTTGCAGGGGATGGCGAGTCGGAGGCGGAGGCCTCTGAGGAGGAGGTGGGTCGGGCTCTCGCCCGACAATGACACTTCGACGATGCTCCTATGCTTCGCCAGAAGAGGGCGAGGACGGATCCTGCCATGAGGCCATTGATGATGATTACAGACTTCTACTGTTTTTCTTTCTTTTTCTTTTCTTGTACTTTTCTCTTTTTGGTAGATAGAGTACTATGTACTGCCGCAGGCAGGTTTTTGCTTTTCTCAGACTATGTATTTGAAAAAGATGATATGAAATGAAACGAACTTTTGTTTGAAAAGAGTGTTACATTTGTATATATATATGCATATTTCATATCCTGCACTGCATTGCATCATATTACACCTCAAATGTAAATGTAAATGATATTGATCTGTTGTCTAACAATTGAACACTTGCACTGTAATAATCGGATAACCAACCAACTAAACAGCAAAACAGCTCATACAAATCCTTGCTCAACCCGAACACACAACCCGTACTCTACCGGGGACTAATCTGCTGGGGATTGATCTGCATATAGCCCATGACGCAGCGTTCGGTTCATTCTGCATACAGCAAACTCTGAACAAATAGCCCCATTCTGACGAGACGGATCACAAAACTGACACGGTTGCAGTTGGAACACACTCGGATGTCCCAAATTTTCCCTTTTCTTCTCTTGCTTTGCACGGATGTAGAGAATGGCACAGCATTCTGAGCACAAGCGATTACCTTTTGAAAGAAGATGGGTTTTCAACCAGGGTGTCGAGCCTACCACAGGACACGACGAGACAGACTCAAACAAAGAAACAAAAGGCGCACGACCTAACACAACGAGACACACTCGGAAAAGACTCAAAGCCAAAATTGAGACCGACAAATCAAAAGACACGACACACAGACACGTTTACAAAAAGGACCTCAAATTCGAGGAGCCAATTCCTCCGGATATTACTCCCGCCTTTCTGATTTGTGATACTCACATCACTCGGCCCTCAGGCTCATTTTTCTCTCAAAGCCCTTTTCTTCACTTTTCTCTCAATTTACTCCTCTCTATTCTTTATTCTCTCATTTTTGAATCCCTCCCCAGGGTGAATGACAGATGAATAGGAAGTCGCTGGTTCACACCCATCACTATTAGCTCACGGCTGTCCCTTCTGGCGGATAGAACGCCCCATTGGCAAGCAGATTAACGGGGGGAAGACAGAAGACCCGACTCAATCGTGCCCCTAGTTCGTCATTTTGACCATTTTTGTTGTGTTTTCTAAAACGGTTTTGATCAAAAATGAGAGTTGGATGAGCACACTTATTCAATTTTTTGATCTGAAAATCATGCAAATCAGGTTGTGAGCACTGAAGATTCTCCTTTTTGGGGCCAAACATGGCCCAATTTTGAAAATGAAACAGTTTTCGAGAAAATAAGTCAACCTCAGTGAAAATTTTCAAAAACTATTTTTGCAAACCGTCAATGCTCAAACGAGCGTAGAACTTACCCTCGAGATATGCAAACTCAGATCGGAGGCAACGGAAAGTTGCCCCTGGTTTGGACAGCAACTCGGGGCAACTTATGGTAATGGATGGCAACGGAAAGTTGCCCCTTGTTTGGATGATGCCACGGCATTTTTGTGAGTCAGTCCTCGTTGACGACGATCGGATCCTCGGACGCGGAGGAGTCGAAGACGGTTTGAATCAATATGTGGACACAGTCACCTGGAAGGTGTAGGTGGTTTGGCTTCAAGAGGAAGTTAATCACGTAGTTCCGGGCTGCTGCAATTGAGACATTTGGATTCGGAGAAGGCAAAAGTGATCAAAACCATGACATGGACTGAGACGCTATGGAAGTGTTGGGGGCTGGACTTCAGGATGAAGTTGCCTACGTATCCCAAACATGGGAATCAAGCCTTACGTAGTTCTGGTTAAGGTACACTCGGGTATTTTAACCTTCACTATTTTTAGGCTCTAACTTTTGCCAAGGTGCCCAATGCGGGTTTTCGACCTTGCAAGCTTTGTTTTTCTTTTCTTCTTTCTCTCTTTTTTTTTTCTTTTGCATATTTTCTTTTCTTTTCTTTTTTTGCTTCTTTTGTATTTTTTCTTTTTCTTTTTTTTCTTTGCTCTAACTTTTGCCTGAGCCGCCCTTCCGGGTTTTCGGCCCAGCGAGCCTCTCAAAGGGTAAAAGTGTAGCAAGCCCATGCCAAATGGTTTTGAGATTGAAGCCCCTCCACATCCAGGAGAACGATTGTTATGTTGATTTGCAGGGAAATCCATCACGGTTGCTTCTCAAGCTTTGCTTGGCGGAATCTGATCTCCTCGATCTAACTTTAACGTTGATGCCTCTTGTTCGAGGGCTGCTTCAAATTGGGCCACACAGGCGTTTCATGGCACTGAATGTTTTGCACAGATTCCGGTTTGCAACAGATAAATCAAATCTCGAGGCTGGGAGCGATCTTGGGCTGCACAATCTCAAGAGCGGTTCCAACACCGGCCTTCGCAAGACCACGCAAAATATTTTGTTTTTTGAAAGTTTTTAAGAAGGCGACAAATCGCTCGTGTTGAAAATAGTGTGGAACCAGTCTGGACCGGACCAGGATCCTTCTCAGTACTCATGCTGACAAGCATGATTTCATTCATTAAAAGCTTAGCACGCCTTTCTTTCTCTCAAAATGATCAAAATTTTGTAAAACCCGAGGAATTCCTTCCTCTTTGTTTTCACCGCAGTGCTTAAAAGGTTTCAAAAAACTTAGGTCAAAGCAATAATTTTTAAGGCACAAAAGAGCAGGCGGAATGTGCTGTCGTTCCATTCACATTCTCTGGCACGGCTGGCTCAAACAGTAACAAACACGAAACGTGATAGCCACAGCTGTTTCATTCAGATTTGTTGGCATAACTGGCTCCTCAGCAGAAACGAACTCGAACAGCAAAAGCAACTAATTGAAAGACAAAACGGTGTTTGAGGCAACAACGCCGAAATCACCTGGCATACTATACAAGAGGGACTGACTCGTTACAACAAGACAGACCCTGTAAGCAAAAAGACTGACTCAATACAGAGAGAAAGACTCAAAAACAAAACAAAAGACTGACTCGACACCCAAGTCAGGATTTACAAAACTAGCATCGGCAGGTGCTCAAAAATGCGCGCCAAACGCCATATCCAAAAATGTACTAGACATCGCCAGCCGTGGTTCACCTCTGCTACATACTTCATGGTATCTCAGATCCTCAAAATCCAACAATTGAGTGGTGACGGACTTTGCTGAGGTAGGCGGGAGGATAACCTCGTTATCAATCAAATCTTGCACCTCGTCGCGGCTTAAAACAATTGTCGCTGGCATGGCTACCATTGATGGTACGCACAGTACAGGGAAGCGTCATGTGTGGCCGGGAGATTCTTCGGGAGCGGCCGAGGCTCCAGGGGCTTAAGGTGTCCCCTTTCGGCAAGGATCTGCAATGCCTTGGACAATGGCATATAGAGAGCGTGAAAGACCCTGCGCCCTCGGGGCAGGTATTTTGGATTCTGAGCACTCTTGCTGGATGCACTAGCGAACGGATCGGCGGGTGCGGCCTTGGGTTGCTGATCCTTTCCGGATGCAAGGCTGGGAATGGGAAGAACTGTCCTGGCATGACGGGGCCTATCCCGATTCTCGATTGATCGAAGCGCCTCAGGCGGAGTAGGGAAAGCATCCTCCACAGCTTTTGTCGCAACTGCGGATATCTGTTGCTTGTTCATTCCCCCGGCTTTCAAAGCCTCTACTGCCCACAGCAGTTGTTCCACGGGGTCGGCATCTGCCTTCACTTTGTCTTTGCCTCTGGCCTCAGCCTGATGAGAGGTTTGGGTTGGTACTGGTACATCACTGTTGTGGGTGGAGGTCATCTCCGACTGATTGAGCTCGATCACAATCCGCCCCAGTAGCGGGGGCTCTTGGGGTTCGAAATTTCCGGCATACGGTGCAACCGGTGGCGAGGCTGACATTCCGTAAGCGAGATCCGCCACGGACCTCTGGAGATCACCTATCATCCCCATTAACTCGAATGTAGTGGGCTCGCGAGCCTGATAGAACTGGGGGGCCCAGATTGGGTGTGCAGCGGGCGACCTGGGAGGATGCGGCATATCAACGCCGGTCTCACCCTGTAGGGTAATCCCTTGATCTAGTGCGGCTGTCATAACCACTATTTCTTCCGAACTCTGCGTCATCCCTAGTCTTGCCTTAGCAAAGGAAATCTCGACTATTCTCAGATCAACTTTCGAACTCTCTCGAATGAAGGAAAACGGACAAGATTTCAAATTTCAAAACAGATCAAACACAGGCATAGTCAATCAACTAATCTCTATTACTGATAACTGTTACCCAGAATCACTGTTCCCCGAATCAACCGATATCCAGACATAACTAATCGGTTCTCAACAACATCGATATCGTGCCCTCGGCGGATACTCACACTGGTAAACTGGTATATGCATTCCCTGTAGAGATACACTCTAAAAGCACATAGCAGATAAGTGAGAGCCAAGACACCCCTATGTTGGGGTAGGGTTTCCCTGTCCTATTTTTGTCAGGAGCTAGGGTTTCACTACGCACGCAGCGGTTTCAAACAACCTAATATCGGGTAAGCAACCTGTCCTAGCTTGGAATGGTCACTATGGATCCGAATATGTACTAGGTCGAATGGTCGAAAAGGGTGCCCCAGTAAAACCGGGGTTTGTGTTCCCATGCTGTCAGAGCCCATAACCGGTCAGCCTTATGGTCATGCCTTAACAAGACAAGCCTCCGGCAAACCGTTCAGGAATGGCAGATGGCAAACACTGTGTCCTAGGCGCACCAATGCACATGCAATGCAAAGAAACAAATAAGCGTAGTCAAAACAGGATATCACGCGTTCGAGTCAAACTCTAAACTCCTCAAGAGTCGCCAGAATCAGAATACGTCCCGCGGGGACCTCGCTACGATTCGGACTTTTGTGTCGCGGTTCTAAATCAACCAAAGAGTCCAAATCAAATCGTTTGAGAAAACAGATTTTTGAAAAGTAGTGCCAAACATGGATCGCTTTGCCGACATGTAGTCGCCACCTAAATATTTGAAAATGGGAAATTTAGGAAACCACGACTCGGTCAAGGCCACATGTCCGTCATCACCAAAGTGGTCTTGGCTCGGGAGCTTGGGTACGATCGGGGAAGGTCAGCTATGAGCACCCCGTTTCGCCCGGTCCGAAGACCGGCCTCTACTAACTGTGATATCCGATTTTGAAAACTTTATGCGTTCTTATTCCAATTATTAGCCTAGAATTACTATGTGATGCGCACAACACAAAAGTATAGACTAGATCGCCTAACTTGGAAATAAACATTGCATATCTGTTTTATCTCGAAAAACGTGTTAGATTTTGCTACTCGCAAGTAGGCTAAAATACGGATTTCAATGAGTTGTTCCAACTCAAGCAATCCAACCTCCACCCACAGGCATTCAAACAGTAATATCACATAAGCACTTAGCCGCATGGTAAGCATACTGTCATGGCAACATTCACACGCATGTGGTATGCTAAAGCGTAAAAATACTTACATCGTACTCCGTGCCAAAAACAATAAACTAGTTAGAAAACACGCATGACCTAGTTCATGTTAAGTGGCTAATGCAACACAGGCATAAATGTAATCTAGAGTAGGCTCGGCTAACCCTAAACATGGCATGTGAAATGCGCGAGTAGCACGTATTCAATCTGGAATTAAAAATTGCTATGCAGTTTGTATGATGTACCGAGCCCGGTGCATGTAAACAAATGCATGGATGCACGCATGCATTGCATAAGGTATGCTAAAATAAGTATGCCCTAATCTACCATCGAAAGCGGGTAAATAAAAGGGATAGAAAGAAATGGGGATTGGAAGACATACACCCACTCACACACACTTATTACAGATTCACCTCGCCGAGGGACCAAAATAATAATACCCGAATAACTAATTAACTACGCAAGCTAATTAATTATTACAAATCAACTAAATTAATTAAATAACATAATTAATCTAATTAAACGAAGAATCGCCTCGGGATGAGGGCCAAATGCAAAGCGCCGGATCGCCTTTAATCGCACTGCCATGCATGATTGCCTTTGTTTCCTCTGCTCTTCTCCTCAAAAAATTGCCAAAGTCCCAGGAGTGCCTCTCAGGGCACTGGGGAGTACTACCGGCTGGGGTAGTGCACCACCGGCTGAAGAAAGAGGCCACCGGCACAAAATGAAGCTATCGGCTGCTGGATGATCGCCGGTTTAAACTAAAGGCTTGCCGCACTTAATGCCTGCAGAACCTACAACTCACAGCAGCAGAAGGGAACAACATGCATGGCAAGGCAATTCAAAGCATGTATGCACCGAACACAGCCCTTATCATATTAGTGACTCAAAGGGGCATGTGCCTCGGTTCCCGGACCACCAATCACGCATTTCCATGCATGATGGCCCGGAGAACCAAGTATGCAACTTTAGTTTCAAATGCAGTGCAACCAAATAAACACACAAAAGTGCCTAACCTCTATCACATTTCACCTCAAGAGGCCAAGCATGCATGCTCATGTGATGCAACCCTAAGCATGTTATCTAACATGCAACATGGATTATGCAAGCAAGCTAAATATGTTAAGTATGCAACCTAAGCAAAGAGGCATACAAGCCAAGCAATGGAGTGGACTAAAACATGAATTAGGCTACTCCTAATTGGCCTAAAATCAGTGGCCAAAGTGCCTAGAAATGGAGACTAAACACACACACACATACAAGTGTTATGGTCCAAACCCAAGGCATAAACATGGCAACTCCCAAGCACACTTGAAGATACCAAACAAGGACAATGAGCATGCATTGTAAAGCTCTGAAAATCATGTTAAACATGGTGCCAAACCAACTAACAAAGCAAGCCAAACAACACATACAAATGGTCCAAGCATTAAGGCAAGCCAATGAGGCTTTGAACCACACCTAGCACAACCACTCATGGCAATACTTAAGCAACTAAATCAGAGTTTTAACACGTAAAACTAAGCCCAAAAGACCACCTAGATGACATCTAAATGACTCAAATACAAAGGCATGCAAAATGACCAAAACATGGGAGCATACAAGACATGCTTTCGAGGCATTAAAGAGACAATTAAGGCAAGCATACAAGCATACCAAAAGGTCTGAAATAGCATGCTAGGTGGTTCCAAACCATCAAAAATGAAGCAAGCATGGCATGCTACACATCCATGCTCTTGAGGTCAACAAGCCAAATGTAAAGAGGCTATATGATGCATGCCAAGATTGACCAAAACAACTTAGGACAGAGCTAAAACATGTCAAAATAAGCATACAAGCTTCATGAATCTAAGCCTAAAACATGCTAGAAATAAGGGCTTACAACCTAGGCATGTTAAGGGACTATTATGGCATTACAAAGCAACTATGCAAGGCATGCAAGGAATGCTAAAACCAACTTAGAAACATGTTATATCATGGCAATATAAGCATGAAAAACAGCCAAAACATGCTCAACACACAACCAAACATGGTGCTCCTTTGGAGGCCAAAACTTGCCCTTTTCAAGGACATCAAGGAGAGGGGGTGGCCCTCTCCTTTTGGAGACTTTATGGCACCATCTCCACCACTGAAATCCCTCAAGATTTCAGTGGTGGAGAGGCCCAAGCACCAAAGTCTCGGAGCTCTCACAAAATAGCACAAAAAGAGCCCTTTTCAAGGCCTAAAGGCGGTCAAACTTCCCCAAAGTGCAAAACACTCTTGATAAATAATAAAGAGGGTTAAAAATTAGAACTTTTATGTGTTAAACACTAAGCACGAAAACAACTTTAAGCTAGGTAAAAACAAGGTGCAAAAATGGGGTAAAAGAGGACTAGTGTCTCACCCTTGTAGACCTCTTCACCAAGCTTGATGTTGTTGCTTCCTTGAGCTCCAAACCAGTCAAAAATCTCAAGAACAAGCTCTGATCTTTGAGAACACCAAGAAAAGGTGAAAGACTAGGTGTTTAAGTGCAATAATGTGAACTAAAACACCTAGAACACAAAGGAAAAGAGAGAGATAAGATGTGTATCTATCCTAACCCTAAAAACCAGAGCTTGGTCTATCTAAGAATGTCTAAAAATTTTGTAACCCTAAGCCAAGAAGAGGAATGGTCCTCTTATAGGCAAGCCAAGCTTGCAAAGCTTACAAGCTAAGGCATCAAAGGGCTCATCCCTCCATACACGTGTATGGAGGGGAAAAAAAAGGCATACAGCTGTCTGAAAATATCTCAGAAAACAACTGTAAAGTGGTCGGCAGGACAAAATGGTAATTTTGCCAAAAGGAGTGCCGACCGGCACAATATAGTGCCGGTGGCAACACCAACCAGCCGGTGGCCTCTAGCCACAGCCGGTGGTATGTGGGGATGCCTCAGAAGGCATTCCCTGCCCCTCAAAGGCAAAACACAAGTGTTTGGTGCAAAACCAGACACAAAACAGTCAAGTTCGGAGGTCCTGAGGAAAGGCGCGTAGCCGAGAACTCCGGGAACTCCAAAAAAACACAAACATGGATGATCACCGAGTGTTCAAGCGGTGACGTCCAAGTCTTGAAGACGGTCAAAAATGGGGTGTCTACAGGGAGGGACACCCCTCTCCCCTTGGTCCCTCTTTTGCCTTTGTCTTTGGCTTAAAAGGGAACATGCATGCTTGCTTGTTTTTGGCGCCATTTCAGAACTTTTTTGAGTATTTTGGATCATATTTTATCTCTGTCTAATGGTGTTTTGTTGGCCTCTTGCATGCTTAACATACTTGCTTAGCATTCCTCTATTTGGCATAGAAATGCATCTTGTGTTTAGGCCATGATTCTTGCATGTATTAGCTTAACTCCATGAAGATTTAAGCCTCATTTTGTCATGTTTAAGGGCTGTGAGCCACTGATTTTGCCATGTTTGGCATGCTTGATGTGGTTGTTGTGCATTTTGGGCTTGCAAGCCTTGAGTATTTTGGCCTCTAGCATGCTCACCTCATGATTTGACATCATTTAGGATCATATTTCAGTCCATAAATCATGTTTGTATGTTTGCATATGTGACCTATTTCATGCTTTGAGGATGTGTCCTTCTATGCCTAGGAATAGGCCTTATGCATGCTTGCTTGTTTAAGGTATTTTGGGACTACCATGTCAAAGGGTTCGGGTGTATTTTTGCATGATAGAGCTCTGTTTTTGCTTGCCTAATATATGCCATGAGTGGTCATCTTAGTAGGTAGTGGAATGCTCCACTTTGTGCCTTAGCTTTAGGCCTTTATGGTTGCATGTTGCCTTGGGCATTTGCCCATCTTGTGGGGCACTTTTGGCCACTGTTTTGGGGTGGATTAAGGTCTGCCCCATCATGGTTTAAGTCCATCATTGCACATTTGTCTAATGCTTGTTGCGTGTTTGATTAATATGGTCTTGTTACATGTTAACCCTATTGCTTAAATTGCCCATGTTTACATTGCATTTGCACCTTGCATGTTGCATTACATTTGGCATGCCTTGCATTTTAGCATCATGTTGCATTGTTGAGCCATGTTTGCATAACATGCATTGCATTACTTGGTTTGGGGTGTCAAACCAAGTGTAAGGGTTGAGAGGAGTTCATACCACAAGTGATGCAACTTGTCTCAACTCTTGGTCACTAAGGCCCTTGATCTTGACATGATAGGGACTTAGTTTTCATTTGTGTGTTGCATGCATATTGACATTGAAATGCAATCTTGGTTCCTTAGGCTATCATGTACCAAGATGCATAATTGATGGCCTAAGAACCAAGGGTCATGCTTCCTTGAGTCCCATACATGATAGGGAGCATTGGCCATGCTTACATATGCTCAAAATCCCATACCATGCACTGCTTGTCTGCTGTTGTTGTCAAAACTGCCTTCTGCATGAATTTTCTGCTGACCGGCAGTATATAGTGCCCACCGGCCATTTATGTGTGGCCGATGAACTCGTGAGCAGCCGATGGACATTCTACATGGCCGGTGGCCATTTCATCCAGCCGATGATGATCCTCAGTGTGCAGGGAACATTTCCTGAGACTTTGGAAGTTTTCCAGAGAAGCAGGACAGTAAAAACAGAGGCAACAGTGGCATGGTACGGGTTTCCCCGGGCGAGTCGGATCCGAGCATGCATCATTCGCGCATCGCGAGGCGGGGACTGTGGCCTCCTTTCTTTTTGCATTTATTTACTAAGTAATTAGAAATTTTGTAATAACTTATTTATCCATTATTCGGACTGTATATTCTTTTGGTCCCTCCGAGTGAGGGCGTGTTTGTAATAAGTGTGCGTGAGTGTGTGTATGTCTTCCAACCCCACGTCTTTCTTCCCTTTTATTTACCTGCTTATGATGGTAGATTAGGGCATATTTGAATTAGCATACCTTATGCAATGCATGCGTGCATCCATACATTTGTCTTACATGCACCGGGCTCGGCGCATCACGCTAACTGCATTGTATTTCAAATTCCAAATTGAATACTTGTTACTTGTAGCATTTCACCTGCCATGCTTAAGATAGCCGAGCCTGTCTAGATTACACCCTTGCTTGTGTTGCATTAGCCACTTAACATGAACTAGGATCATGCATATGATTACTAACTAGTTTCTGTTTTGGCTTGGAGTACTAGGTGAGTTTTACGCTTTAGCATATCGCATGCGTGTGAATGTTGCCATAACAGCATGATTACCATGAGGCTAGCTGCTTATGTGATATAACTATTTGAATGCCTGTGGGTGGAGGTTGGATTGTTTGAGTTGGAAAAACTCGTTGAAATCTGTGTTTTAGCCTACTTGCGAGTAGCAAATTCCGAAGTGCTCTTCAAAACCAACGGATATGCAATACTTATTTCCAAATTAGGCAATCTAGTCTATACTTGTTTGCTGTGCGCATAACATAGTAATTCTAGGCTAATAATTGGAACAAGAACACATAATGTTTTCAAAATCGGATATCACGGTTAGTAGAGGCCGGTCATCGGACCGGGCGAAAAGGGGTGCTCATAGCTGACCTTCCCCGATCGTACCCAAGCTCCCGAGCCAAGACAACTTTGGTGATGACGGACCCGTGGCCTTCGGCACCGAGTCAGGGTTTCCTAAATTTCCCATTTAAAAAATATTTAGGTGGCGACTCTATATCTGGCAAACCACTCCATGTTTGGCACTTCTTCTCAAAATCTTTTTTTTTTTCTCAAAACGATTTCCCAGAATTGGACTCTTTGGTTCAGATTACGAACCGCAACAAACAAAAAAGGGAGAGTCCGAACTGTAGCATCGAGGTCCCTCGCGGGCGCTGTTACATGTATACGCGCCTGGGAGGCTTGTTTTGGACCTCCTCTCACGATTTCAGCATGGTTTGAGTTTCCAATTCGTTACACGATTTCAGCGTGTTTGGAATTTACCTCAGGACGCACTGTATACACGCCTGGGCGGCTTGTTTTGGACCTCCTCTCACGATTTCAGCGTGGTTTGAGTGTTCCTTTGCTTACACAATTTCAGCGTGTTTGGAATTTATCTTAGGTCGCGTTGTATACGCGCCTGGGCGGGTAGTTTTGGACCTCCTCTCACGATTTAAGCGTGGTTTGAGTGTCTCTTTCCTTACACGATTCCAGTGTGTTTAGAATTTATCTCAGGTCGCGTTGTATACACGCCAGGGAGGGGTGTATTGAACCTCCACTCACGATTTCAGCGTGGTTTGAGTGTCCACTTCCATACAGGATTTCAGCGTGTTTGGAATTTATCTCAGGTTGCCTTGTATACGTGCCTGGGAGGGTTGTTTTGGACCTCCTTTCACGATTACAGCGTGGTTTGAGTTTCCCTTTCCTTATACGATTTCAGCGTGTTTGGAATTTATCTCAGGTCACTTTGTATTCGCGCCTAGGAGGGTTGTTTTGCACCTCCTCTCATGATTTCAGCGTGTTTGGCATTTATCTCAGGTTCTGTTGTATACGCGCTTGGGCGGGTTGTTTTGGACCTCCTCTCACGATTTCAGCGTTGTTTGAGTGTCTCTTTCCATACACGATTTCAGCATGTTTGGAATTTATCTCCGGTCATGTCGGATACGCGCCTTGGAGGGTTGTTTTGGACCTCCTCTCACGATTTCAGCGTGGTTTGAGTGACAATTTCCTTACACGATTTCAGCGTGTTTGGAATTTATCTCAGGTCGTGTTGTATACACGCATAGGCAGGTTGTTTTGGGCCTCCTCTGACGATTTCAGCGTGGTTTGAGTGGCCCTTTCCTTACACAATTTTAGCGTGTTTGGAATTTCTCTCAGGTTGCGTTGTATACGCGCCTTAGAGGGTTGTTTTGGACCTCCTCTCACGATTTCAGTGTCGTTTGAGTGTCTCTTTCCTTACACGTTTTCAGCGTGTTTGGAAATTATCTCAGGTTGCATTGTATACGCGCCTAGGCGGGTTGTTTTGGACCACGTCTCACAATTTCACCTTGGTTTGAGTGTCCCTTTCCTTACACGATTTCAGCGTGTTTGCAGTTTATCTCCAGTTGCGGTGTATACGCGCTTGAGCGGGTTGTTTTGGACAGCCTCCCACAATTTCAGCGTGGCTTAAGTGTCCCTTCCCTTTTTCGATTTTAGCGTGTTTGGAATTTATCTCAGGTTGCGTTGTATACGCTACCGCTGTTGTTATGGACCTCTCCTCACGATTTCAGCGTGGTATGAGTGTCTCTTTCCTTACACGATTTTAACGTGTTTGGAATTTATCTCAGGTTGCGTTGTATACGCGCCTGGGCGGGTTGTTTTGGACCTCCTTTGATGATTTCAGTGTGATTTGAGTGTCCCTTTCGTTACACGATTTCAGCGTGTATGGAATTTATCTCAGGTTGCGTTGTATACGCACTTAGGTAGGTTGTTTTGGACCTCCTCTCACGATTTCTGCGTGGTTTGAGTGTCCCATTCCTTACATGATTTCAGCGTGTTTGGAATTTATCTTAGGTCGCATTGTATACGCGCTTGCGCGGGTTGTTTTGGACCTCCTCTCACATTTACTGCGTGGTTTGAGTGTCCCTCTCCTTATACGATGTCAGCGTGTTTGGATTTATCTCAGGTCGCATTGTATACGCGCCTAGGCAGGTTGTTTTGGACCTCCTCTCACGATTTCAGCGTGGTTTGACTGTCCCTTTCCTTACCCGATTTTAGTGTGTTTGGAATTTATCTCAGGTTGCGTTGTATACGCGCTTGGGCGGGTTGTTTTGGACCTCCTCTCACGATATCAGCGTGGTTTGAGTGTCCCTTTGCCTACACAATTTCAGCGTGTTTGGAATTTGTCTCAGGTTGCGTTGTAGACGCGCTGGGGGGGGTTGTTTTGGACCTCCTCTCATGATTTCAACGTGGTTTGAGAGTACATTTCCTTAAACGATTTCAGCGTGTTTCCAATTTATCTCTGGTCGTGTTGTATAATCGCCTGGGCGGGTTGTTTTGGACCTCCTCTCACGATTTCAGCGTGGTTTCAGTGTCCCTTTCTTATATGATTTCAGCGTGTTTGGAATTTATCTCAGGTCGCGTTGTATACGCGCCTGGGAGGGTTGTTTTCCACCACCTCTCATGATTTCAGTGTGATTTGAGTGTCCCTTTCCTTACACGATATCAGTTTGTTTGGAATTTATCTCAGGTCGTGTTGTATACGCGCCTGCGCGGGTTGTTTTCGACTTCCTCTCACGATTTCGGCGTGGTTTGAGTGTCTCTTTCCTTACACAATTTCAGCGTGTTTGGAATTTATTTCAGGTCGCGTTGTATACGCGCCTAGGAGGGTTGTTTTGGACCTCTTCTCACGATTTCAGCGTGGTTTGAGTTTCCAATTCCTAACACGATTTCATCGTGTTTGGAATTTACCTCAGGACGCGCTGTATACGCGCCTGGGCGACTTGTTTTGGACCTCCTCTCACGATTTCAACGTGGTTTGAGTGTTCCTTTCCTTACACGATTTTAGCGTGTTTGGAATTTGTCTCAGGTCGCGTTGTATACGCGCCTGGGCGGGTTGTTTTGGACCTCCTCTCACGATTTCTGCGTGGTTTGAGTGTCTCTTTCCTTACACGATTTCAGCGTGTTTAGAATTTATCTCAGGTCGCGTTGTATACAAGCCTAGGAGGGGTGTTTTGAACCTCCACTTATGATTTCAGCGTGGTTTGAGTGTCCACATCCATACACGATTTCAGCGTGTTTGGAATTTATCTCAGGTCGCGTGGTATACGTGCCTGGAAGGGTTGTTTTGGACCTCCTTTCACGATTACAGCGTGGTTTGAGTTTCCCTTTCCTTATACGATTTCAGCGTGTTTGGAATTTATCTCAGGTCACTTTGTATACACGCCTAGGAGGGTTGTTTTTTTACCTCCTCTCACGATTTCAGCGTGTTTGGCATTTATCTGAGGTTGCGTTGTATACGCGCTTGGGCGGGTTGTTTTGGACCTCCTCTCACGATTTCAGCATGGTTTGAGTATCTCTTTCCATACACGATTTCAGCATGTTTGGAATTTATCTCCGGTTGTGTCGTATACGCGTCTAAGAGGGTTGTTTTGGACCTCCTCTCACAATTTCAACGTGGTTTGAGTGACAATTTCCTTACACGATTTCAGCGTGTTTGGAATTTATCTCTTGTCGCATTGTATACGCGCCTAGGCGGGTTGTTTTGGACCTCTTTGACGATTTCAGTGTGGTTTGAGTGTCCCTTTCCTCACACGATTTCAATGTGTTTGGAATTGATCTCAGGTTGCGTTGTATACGCGCTTGGGCGGGTTGTTTTGGACCTTCTCTCATGATTTCAGCGTGGTTTGAGTGTCCCTTTCCTTACACGATTTCAGCGTGTTTGGAATTTATGTCAGGTCGCGTTGTATGCGCGCCTGGGCGGGTTGTTTTGGACCTTCTCTCACGATTTCAACGTGGTTTGAGTGGCCGGTGATGCTTCTACAACCTTGTTTAGGTCAGATGAGTGGTTTGGGGTCTTCATTGCTCAAGATAGTGCAAGAAATGGCATCTCCGAAGCTCAACCCTCCTCCGTTTTGACCTCCAACCGTGTCTTCTGTGCACGGCACTCGGATTTGTGCAAGGTGTATCCTTCCCGTATCCTTTTGTCTCTTACAAAACCCGAAAGTTGCCCCTTGTGCATGTATCATTCTATCGCACTATCTCGTGCAATCGCGTTGTCTAACGCATCGCGCTATGTTGCGCGTCTCATTGCATCTTACATACATTCAATCGCGCTGTCTAGCGCATCGCACTCTCTTGTGCACTTGCGTTATCCAACGCATCGCGCTGTGTTGCGCATCTCATTGCATTTTGCATGCATTCAATCGCGCTATTTTGCGCGTCACACCATCCTGTGTACTTCACGGTCCGGCAAGACCTTAAACCCGCTTGGTCTAACGAGACCTTAAAACCGCTCGGTTGCATTGTCATGCATTTCAAACTCGCACGCATGGTCATGCATTTCAAAGTCACGCGTTGTCACGCGTTCTAAGTTCATTTGCATTTTTATGCATTTCCCCAGCCATGGTCTAAGGAGAGCTTAAATCCTTGGAAGGTGCAAGACCTTCGGTGCATTGGTGTGCACGGTTCATTCGCATTGTCATGCATTTCAAAAGCCGCGCGATGCCACGCATTGTAAAACATGCATATGTCATGCATCATTGTAAATACTACATATGTCATGCATTTCATTGCAAATATTGCATATGTCATACATTTCAAAAAACAAAAAGTGCATATGTCATGCATCCCATTGTAAATAATGCATATGTCATGCATCCCATTTTAAATACCGCATATGTCATGCATCTAAGCCAAAAAAAAAAAAATGTTGCATATGTCATGCATTTTCTGTAAATATCCATCCCATTACATATTGTAAATATTGCATTGTAGCTTGCATGCATTCACTGCATCATTCCCTTCCATCCATGGCTCGCACCTTTCCTTGTTGAGCTTGGTTTGGTATGTGCTCATACTTTTCACGTTGAAGCACAGTTCTGCATGTGTACGCGCCTATTCCTTGATTAACTTGGTTTGAGGGTGGCGGCACCTTTTCTGTGTTAAACGCGTTTCGTTTGTGTGCATGCCCTTCCTAGGCAAGATTTGGCTTGGCCTGCGTGCCTTATCCATCGTAAATATCCACTCCATTGCATATTGTAAATATCGCATTGTAGTTTGCATGCATCCATTGCATCATCCCTTCCATTTATGGCTCGCACCTTTCCTTGTTGAGCTTGGTTTGGTATGTGCTCATACTTTTCATGTTGAAGCATAGTTCTGCATGTGTACGCGCTTATTCCTTGATGAACTTGGTTTGAGGGTGGCGGCACCTTTTCTGTGTTAGACATGGCTTGTATGTGTGCATGCCCTTCCTAGGCAAGATTTGGTTTGGCTGCATGCCATATCCACTGTATATATTGCATTGTAGTGTAATTTTTGCATCCAGCATTAGGATCATTGTTCTTTCCCCAGCGGATCGTTTCCCCACTTATGTCATTCCACCCAATACTTGTTCTTGTGTTTGTCTACATCACTCATAGTTCTGCATGTGTACGTGCTTTGAGGGTTGTGACACCTTTTCTATGGTAGACGGACTTGTTACTTCCATCAATCTATTTGACATTTGTGTGGTTTTGAACCGCTCATGATTGGATCATGATTCAATTGCATTGCATTTTCATTTGCATTATTATATATAGTTTTGTATATATTGCATATCATTTTGCATTTATTTTGCATTGTCATGCATGTTGCTAACAATATTGTACCTGTTAAGTTTGCTTTCTTTTCAGGCACGATATTGTATGTACTGTTCATTTGAGGCTGGTGCAACCAGACGAACCGGGTAGGTATTGTATCCTCCGAGTGAGACGTATTGAGAATGGCATAATTCTCTTACATCCTTTCTGCACTGTAGTGTAGTTTGGTGTATGCTAGCTTAAAACTATCGCATGTTATGCTTCGTTACAGCTTTCTTTGCATGATCATAAGTTATGTTCGGCTTTGTGCATTGTCTTGCATTTTGCCCCTGCCTTCGGGCGCATACCTTGTTTGTCTTACATGCTTTGTCTAAGTCTTTGGCCTTGTCAAAAATGGGTCATCTCTAGGCTTTGACAATCACTCTCGTCATTGTTATGACTTTCGAGTTCTGTCAAAGAGGGGCAACTGTAGACACCCCATTTTTGACCGTCCTGAAGACTCGGATGTCACCGCTTAAATACTCGGTGATTATCCATGTTTGTGTTCGTCTTGAGTTCCTGGAGGTCTCGGTTACGCGTCTTGCCTCAGGATCTCTCGACTCGACTGTTCCGTGTCTGGTTTTGCACCAAACACTTATGCTTTGCCTTGGAGGGGCAGGGAATGGCTTGTTGGCCATCCCCACACTCCACCGGCCATGGCTTGAGGCCACTGGCTGTGTTTTGTTGCCACCGGCCAAATGTTTGGCCAGCCGGCACTACAGATGGCCGGCCGGCTATATTTCTTTGGTCAATTGCATTTTTGGCCAGCCAACTACTGTGCATCTGCTTTTGCAGATACTTTTGGGCAGCTGGCATACACTGTCACCCCCTCCATACATGTGTATGGAGGGATTGCCCTCTTGTTAGCTTCCTTTGGAAGCTTTACAAGAGACAATTGTCTATAAAAGAGAGGCTCTTCTCTCTTGTTAGGGGTTGGACAATTTAGACAGCATTTTCAGAGGGTTTTGAGTTCTAGGGTTAGGGTTTGCATATATCCTATCTCTATATTTCTCTCTTTGTGTATTTTGTGTGTGTTTTGTCTTGGTTTTGCACACAAACACCCACCATCACACCTTTTCTTGGAGCTGAGGCCCTTGAGGGTTATTTTTGGAGTTTTGGAGCTGGTTTGAGCTTAAGGAACCAGCTGGTCCACCATTGGTGAAGAAGGTCTACAAGGGTGAGAAACTAGTCCCTTTATTCCCCATTTTTGCATAGCTTATTTGCCTATCTTCCATCTGTTTTTGGGCTTAGTGTATAACATAAAAAAGTTCTTTTTTTTAGCCCTCTAAATAGTTGGTTAAGGTTGCTTTAAGCTTTGGGGTCGTTTGACCCCTCTTAAGTCCTGAAAGGCTCCATTTTGTGCTATTTTGGTTGAGCTCTGGGACCGTTGTGTTTGGGCCTCCTCACCACTGAAATCTTGAGGGATTTCAGAGGCGAAGATGGTGCCTTGAGGTCCTAGGAAGGAGAGGGCCACCCCCTCTCCTTGTTGTCTTTGAAAAGGGCCTTTTTAGCCTCATGTTTGAGCATCTAATTTAAGTGCATGTTGGCCATGTCTTAAGTGGTATTTGGTAGTATTTTGCCATGTATTACCTCTGTTTTGAGTTGGTTTAGGCACACCATGCTTGCTTTGCATACTTGTCTTGTAATGCCATGAAATTGTCTTAACATGCATCTAGCATTTAGACCACTACGCTTGCTTGTTTTGGCTTAGCTTTGTGAAGCTTTTATGCTTGTTTTCACATGCTTGAAGTCTGTTTTTGGTCATTTGGGTCATCCATGCTTTGCTTTGTATAGCTACCATGTAATCCCCCTTGTATGCCTTAAGCATTGACCCCTCTAGCATGCCATCCTTGCATCATTTTAGTTGTTTGGAACCATTTGCCATGTCATTTCAGTCCTTGTGGTGTGCTTGTATGCTTGCATTTGATGCCCCTTTAACGCTTTATAAGGTTGTTGTCTTATGTTCCATACTTGGACCCTTGTGTATGCTTCCATACTTAGACCTTTTGGATGCCATCTAAGTGGTCTTTAGGGCTTACTTTTGCATGACTTAGGGCTGTTTTGACTCACTTTGGTCATTTGCTTCATGTGTCATTTGATCCTAGTTTAAGTCCTTGGGCTTGGTTGCATGTCTTACTTACATTGGTAGGTTGATTTGGCATCATCTTCTACATGTTTTCAAAGCTTGATATGCATGCCATTAGTCCATGATTATCTCCTTTTAAGTGTGCTTAAAAGTTATCTCTTCATGCTTAAGTGTTGTGTACCTAGTGTGCATTGCATGTTTGCATTGCTTGCCCTCATGTTCATAATGCATCCTTAGCTTGCATGCCTAGGTTGCATTGCATAGAGCATGCATGCCTTGTCTCTTGACCAAGTGATAGAGATTGGGCTTTATGTGTTTGTTTGTGTGCATTACATTTGAAATCAAAATGCACAACTTGGTTTCTTGGGCCATCACGCATTGAAATGCACGATTGGTGGTCCGAGAATCAAGGAACATACCCCTTTGAGTCATAAACATGATAAGGGATGTGTTGGTGCACACATTTGCTTGAAATGCATTGCCATGCCAAGTATTGCCCTCTGCTGCTGTCAAAACCAGATTCTGCAGGAAGATTTGGCCAGCCGGCCATCTTCAGTGCCGACCGGCCATCATTTTTGGCTGATGGATCAACTTTGTGGCCGGTGACCATCATACATGGCCGGTGACCAATTCCTTCAGCCGGTGGTGTTCCACAACATTCAAAGAAGCAACCCTGAGACTTTGGCAGTCATCAGAGGAGCAGAGCAGGGAAAACAGAGGCATCTTGAGCATGGCAGTGGACTTCCGAGCGGAACCGAGCGCGCATGCATTGGACCCTCTTCCCGAGGCCTTTTTCTGCTTAATTAGATTAATTGATTTGTTAATTAATTAGGTGGTTTGTAATAGTAATTAGCTTGCTAGTTGGTTAATCTGTATTATTCTTTCGATCCCTCCGAGTGAGGGCTAATCTGTAATAAGTGTGGGTGCGTGCGTGCATGTCTTCCAAACCCCACTTCTTTCTCCCTTTTACTTACCTACTTTTGATGGTTAGTATTAGGTCATGTTTAATTTAGCATACCTTATGCTATGCATGCATGCATCATTCATCAGTCTTGCATGCACTGGGCTCGGCGCATCATGCTAACTGCATAAGTATTTCAAATCTAACTTGAATACATGATATTTGTGCATTTCACATGCCATTTCTAGATTAGCCGAGCTTATTCTAGAGACATTGTGTATGTGATGCATTAGCCACTTAACATGAACTAAGGTAACGCATGTTTGCTAACTAGTTTACTGTTTTGGCACGGAGTACACTGTAAGTATTTTCTGCTTTAGCATCTCACATGAGTGTGAATGTTAACATGACAGCATGCTTACCATGTAGCTAGGTGCTTATTGTGATATAAACTGCCCGAATGCCTATGGGTGAAGGTTGGATTGTTTGAGTTGGAATAACTCATTGAAATCCGTGTTTTAGCCTACTTATGAGTAGCAAATCCCAAAGCGTTTTCCAAAACAAACGGATATGCAATGCTTATTTCCAAATTAGGCAATCTAGTCTATACTTGTTTTACTGTGCGCATCACCTAGTAATTCTAGCTAATTAACGGGAATAAGAACACATAACGTTTCCAAAAATGGATATCACGGTTAGTAGAGGCCAATCTACGAATCGGGCGAGAGGGGGTGCTCATCGCTGACCTTCCCCAATCGTACCCAAGTTCCCGAGCCGAGGCAACTTTGGTGCTGACGAACACGTGGCCTTTGGCACCGAGTCAGGGTTTCCTAAATTCCCCCATAAAAAATATTTAGGTGGCGACTTTGTATCTGGCAAAGCAGTCCATGTTTGGCACTTCTTTCAAAATTTGTTTTCTCAAAACGATTTGCCAGATTTGGACTCTTTGGTTCAGATTAAGAACCGTGACAAAAATAGAGTCCGAACTGTAGCGAGGTCCCCTCGCGGGCTTGTTACAACGGGCTTGGGGGTGTTGTTTTGGACCTCCTGTCACGATTTCAGCATGGTTTGAGTGCACCTTTCCTTACACGATTTCAGCGTGTTTGGAATTTATCTCAGGTCGCGTTATATACGCGCTTGGGCGGGTTGTTTTGGACCTCCTCTCATGATTTCAGCGTGGTTTGAGTGTCTCTTTCCTTACACGATTTCAGCGTGTTTGGAATTTATCTCAGGTTTCGTTGTATACACGCCTGGGTGGCTCATTTTGGACCTCCTCTCACGATTTTAGCGTGGTTTCAATGTCCCTTTCCTGACACGATTTCGGCGTGTTCGGAATTTATCTCAGGTTGCGTTGTAGACGTGCTTGGGGGGTCTGTAACATGCCCGCGGAGGGACCTTGCTACAGTTCGGACTCCCCTGTTTGGTATTGCGGTTCTAAATCTGAACCAAAGAGTCCAACTCTGGCAAATCATTTAAGAAAACAGATTTTTGAAAAAGTAGTGCCAAACATGGACTGCTTTGCCAGATTACAGAGTCGCCACCTAAATATTTTAAAATGGGAAATTTAGGAAACCCTGACTCGGTGCCGAAGGCCACGTGTCCGTCATCACCAAAGTGGTCTTGGCTCGGGAGCTTGGGTACGATCGAAAGGTCACTATGAGCACCTTTCGCCGTCTGGAGACCGGCCTCTACTAACCTTGATACCCGTTTTTGAAAACATTACATGCTCTTATTCCAATTATTAACCTAGAATTACTATGTTATGCGCGCAGCAAACAAGTATAGACTAGATTGCCTAATTTGGAAACAAACATTGCATATCCGTTTGTTTTGAAAATGTTTTGGAATTTGCTACTCGCAAGTAGGCTAAAACACGGACTTCAATGAGTTTTTCCAACTCAAGCAATCCAACCTCCACCCATAGGCATTCAAACAGTTTATCTCACATAAGCACTTAGCCGCATGGTAAGCATGCTGTCATGGCAACATTCACACGCATGTGATATGCCAAAGCATAAAAGCTTACCTAGTACTCCGTGCCAAAACAAGAAACTAGTTAGCAAACATGCATGACCTAGTTCATGTTGAAAATGGCTAATGCAACACATGCAAAGATGCAACCTAGAGTAGGCTCGGCTAATCTAGAAATGGCATGTGAGATGCAATCACTTGATGCACGTATTCAAGTTAGATTTGAAATAGCGATGCAGTTAGCAAGATGTACCGAGCCCGATGCATGTAAACAAATGCATGAATGCACGCATGCATAGCATAAGGTATGCTAAAATAAACGTGCCCTAATCTACCATCATAAGCAGGTAAATAAAAGGGAAGAAAGACGTGGGGTTGGAAGACATACACCCACTCACGCACACTTATTACAGGTTCGCCCTCGCTCGGAGGGACCAAAAGAATATACAATCCAAAAATAATACAGTCCGAATACAGAATAAATAAATTATTACAGAAATTTATAATTATCAAATTAAATCATATATAAAAAAGAATGGGGCTTCAGCCCTGCCTCGGAATGTGCGAATGATGCATGCTCGAATTCGACTCGCCCGGAAAACCCACACCGCACCATCACGCTCGCTTTCCACCGCTCGCTTTTCTCGAAAATTGCCAAAGTCCTGTGACATCTTCCAAATGAACTGAAGTACACCACCGGCTAGAGGAAATGACCACCGGCTGCTTAAATTGACCACCGGCTGCTCTGGAGGCTATCGGCTGAAAATATAGTGCCGGTCGGCATATTATACTGCCGGTCGGCAGAAAGTTCCTGCAGGGGACAGTTTGACAGCAGCAATAGACCAGCAATACATGGCATGGGTTTTTAGGCATATGTGAGCATGGCCAATGCTTCCCTATCATGCTTGAGACTCAAGAGAACATGACCCTTGGTTCTTGGGCCACCAATTATGCATGTTGGTGCATGGTAGCCTAAGGAACTAAGTTTGCATTTTAATGTAAAATGCATGTAAACACACGAATGAAACCAAGGCCTTATCATGTGTTGGTCAAAGGCCTTGGTGACATGAGGGTTAAGGTAAGTTGCACCACTCAAAGTGTGAACTCCTCTCAATCCCCATGTTTGGCTTGACAACCCCAAACCAAACCATGAAATGCATGTATGCAACATGGCTCAACAATGCAATATGATGTTAAGGTACAAGGCATGCCAAATGTAATGCAACTATCATATTAAGCATGCAAAATACTAGAACATGCAAGGTACCAATGTCATGCAAACATGGACCAATCAAGCAATGATACCAACATACTTCAACACTTAATGAATCAATTAAGCAATAACCATGAGGCAAGCATGCAATGGTGGATTTAACTACAATGGGGCAGCCTTCAAATTTCCCCAAAACAGTGGCAAAACATGCCCAAAATGGTGACCAATACTCATGCAAACATGCAAGTCAAATGGCCTAGGATTAAGGCACAAAAAGGGAGCACCCTTCCACCACTACTAAGACCAATCATGGCATGAATTATTTAAGCAAAAACAGAGTTCCATCATGCAAAAATACCCCCATAAACCTTGATATGGCAGCCCCAAAATGCATTAATCATGCAAGTATGTACAATACCCTCTTAAAGCATAAGAGACCAACACTTCAAGACATGGAAGAGGTGATAAATGGAGACATATAGGCATGGAATAGGGACTGAAATGTGATCTAAAATGATGCCAAATCATAAGATCGAGGTAGGCTAAACATGCTAGAGGACTCACACACCAAAAGCTTACAAGCCAACAAGCAAGATAACAACACCAAACATGCCAAACATGGCAAAAACAGTGGCTAACAGCCCTTACACATAGCAATATGATGCTAATGCCCTCATGGAATTATGCTAAAATATGCAAAGAACATGGCCTAGATGCATGGCATACTTTTAAACATAAGAGAGCATTTCAAAGCAAGTATGAGAGACATGCTAAGGGCTACAAATCCGACCCAAAACAGAGGTATAACATATCATATTAACCACAAATATGCTTTGAAATGAAGCCAAAACCAACCATGCACACATGCTATCTTTTAGGTCAAAAACAAAGGCAAGCAAGGGACAAAGGGGAGAGGGGTGTCCCTCCCCTATATGAGACTTGAAACCATCTTCCTCACCACTGAAAACCCAGTGGTGAGAAGGCCAAAAACACCAAGTTAAATAATGCTCAAAGAAAAGCACTAAAAGGGGCCAAAGCAAGGCCTAAGAGGGTGAGTTCTTACTCAAATCAAGAGGTGACCTCAATGAATGTTCTTAAGCAAGTAAAAACAAGATTTTTTTATGTTATACACAAAGCTTAAAACACAAAGCAAGAGGGGTAGAAACTAGTTGCAAGAATGGGGAAACTAAAGTAACAAGCTCACCCTTGAAGATCCTTTGAAGAACAGGTGGAGCAGCCCTCCTCTAGTGATCAAAATCAGTCCAAAATCACAACAAACAACCCTCCAAGTACCTCAATCTCGAAATAAGGTGTAATAGTGTGTGTAATGGTGCAAAAGTAAGGTAAAAGTGCACTATTTGGCCACAAAACACACACACAAGGATGAGAGAGAGTGAGATATAGAGAGAGAGAATATATAAGCTCTGGTTTTTGTGTTGGAAAATGGCTAACCCCCCAGCCAAGAAGACAAGGCCTCCTCTTATAGAGGAGGCAATCTTGTAAGCTTAGCAACTAAGCAAAACAAGAGGCTCATCCCTCCATACACGTGTATGGAGGGGAAGAAAGTGTGATACAGCTGCCTAAAAATATCTCAAAAAGCAACTGCACTGTAGTCGGCAGGGCAAAATTGTCATTTTGACAAAATTGACTGCCGACGGCACAAAAGAGTGCCGACCGGCACAATATAGTGCCGATGTAAACACCAACCAGCCGGTGGCCTCTAGACACTGCCGGTGGTGTGTGGGGATGCCTCAGAGGGCATCCCTTGCCCTTCTAAGGCAAAACACAAGTGTTTGGTGCAAAACCAGATACAAAACGGTCAAGTTCGGAGGTCCTGAGGCAAGGCGCGTAGCCGAGAACTCCGGGAACTCCAAACAAACACAAATATGGATAATCACCGGGTGTTCGAGCGGTGACGTCCAAGTCTTGAGGACGGTCAAAAATGGGGTGTCTACAGGGGTTGTTTTGGATCTCCTCTCACGATTTCAGCGTGGTTTGAGTGTCCCTTTCCTTACACGATTTCAACGTGTTTGGACTTTATCTCAAGTCACGTTGTATACGCGCCTAGCCAGGTTGTTTTGCATCTCCTCTCACGATTTCATCGTGGTTTGAGTGTCCCTTTTCCTTACACGACTTCATCGTGTTTGGAATTTATCTTAGGTCGCGTTGTATACGCGCCTGGACGGGTTGTTATGGACCTCCTCTCACGATTTCAGCGTGGTTTGAGTGTCCCATTCCTTACACAATTTCAGCGTGTATGGAATTTATCTCAGTCCCACAGTGCACGCTATGGCAGTTGTTTTGGACCTCCTCTCACGATTTCAGCGTGGTTTGAGTGTCCCTTTCCTTACACGATTTCAGCGTGTTTGGAATTTATCTCAAGTCGCGTGGTATACGCGCCTGGGCGGGTTGTTTTGCACTTCCTCTCACGATTTCACCGTAGCTTGAGTGTCCATTTCTAACACGATTTCAGCGTGTTTGGCATTTATCTCAGGTCGCGTTGTATACGCGCCTGGGCGTGTTGTTTTAGACCTCCTCTCATGATTTCTGCGTGGTTTGAGTATCCCTTTTCCTTACACGATTTCAGCGTGTTTGGAATTTATCTCAGGTGGCGTTGTATACACGCCTGGGCGGGTTGTTTTGGACCTCCTCTCACGATTTCAGCGCGGTTTGAGTGTCCCTTTCCTTACACGATTTAAGTGTGTTTGGAATTTATCTCAAGTCGTGTTGTATACGCGCCTAGGCGGGTTGTTTTGGACCTCATCTCACGATTTCTGCTTAGTTTCAGTGTCCCTTTCCTTACACGATTTCAGCGTGTTTGGAATTTATCTCAGGTCGCATTGTATACGCGCCTGGACGGGTTGTTTTGGACCTCCTCTCATGATTTCAGCGTGGTTTGAGTGTCCCTTTCCTTACACGATTTCAGCGTGTTTGGAATTTATCTCAGGTTGCGTTGAATACGCGCCTGGGGGGTTGTTTTGGACCTCCTCTCATGATTTCAACGTGGTTTGAGTGTCCCTTTCTTTACACGATTTCAGCGTGTTTGGAAATTATCTCAGGTCGGGTTGTATACGAGCCTGGGAGGGTTGTTTTGGACCTCCTCTCAAGATTTTTGCATGGTTTGAGTTTCCATTTCCTTACACAATTTCAGTGTGTTTACAATTTATCTCAGGTCGCGTTGTATACGCGCCTAGACGGGTTGTTTTGGACCTCCTCTCACGATTTCAGCGTGGTTTGAGTGTCTCTTTCCTTACACGATTTCAGTGTGTTTGGAATTTATCTCAGGTTGCGTTGTATACGCGCCTGGCGGGTTGTTTTGGACCTTCTCTCACGATTTCCGCGTGGTTTGAGTGTCCATTTCCATACACGATTTTAGCGTGTTTGGAATTTCTCTTAGGTTGCGTTGTATACGTGCCTCGGCGGGTTGTTTTAGACCTCCTCTCACGATTTTAGCATGGTTTGAATGTCCCTTTCCTTACACAATTTCAGTGTGTTTGGAATTTATCTCAGGTTGCATTGTCGACGCGCTTGGGGGCATTTTTTTTTCCTCCTCTCACGATTTCAGCGTGGTTTGAGTGTCGCTTTTCCTTACACGATCTCAGCGTGTTTGGAATTTTTCTTAGGCCGCATTGTATACGCGCCTGGGCGGGTTGTTTTGGACCTCCTCTCACGATTTCAGCATGGTTTGAGTGTCTCTTTGCTTACACGAGTTCAGCGTGTTTGGAATTTATCTTGGGTCGCGTTGTATACGCGCCTGGGAGGGTTGTTTTGGTCCTCCTCTCACGATTTCAGCGTGGTTTGAGTTTCCATTTCCTTTCACGATTTCAGCGTGTTTGGAATTTACCTCAGGTCGCGTTGTATACGCGCCTGGGCGGCTTGTTTTGGACCTCCTCTTACGATTTCAGCGTGGTTTGAGTGTCTCTTTCCTTACACAATTTCAGTGTGTTTGCAATTTATCACAGGTCGCGTTGTATACGCGCCTGGGCGGGTTGTTTTGGGCCTCCTCTCATGATTTCAGCGTGATCTGAGTGTCTCTTTCCTTACACGATTTCCAAAAAAGAGTGTGCTATTACTGTATGTCAAATTATTGATCTTAGGTCTCCTACATTATCAAAGAAACAATTTCTGAAGTTACGACCTAAGGTATGAAAAGAAATAGATGTGTTGATCTTGATCTAAGTAAGTAAAGGTTGATGTTAGCCACCTCTGTAAACTGGAAGCTTGATATTGCCAGAACCCTACACCTACTACGTTCAGGTAACAACCGAAATCTTTAGATACTGTTCTAATTTTGAAAGTATAGTTGGCCTAAATCAAAACATCTTAATAATATAAAAAGTATCAATAATAAAGTTTTTTTTTTTTTTTAATGAGTATTTATCGCCATTTCTATATTCAGGATCTATTGTTAGATTATATTCAAATAATAGTATTAATAGTAAACCGTCAACAACGACATAATTTTTTTTTACAAAATCTACTAAATATTGGTACTACTAAAGATATAGAATTTACTAGAAAAAGAGTTAATAAAATAACTTAAGAAATCATCTATTGTCAACAACAACTAGATATAATATCAAAATAATAATAAAAAAAATTATATTCCACATCAATGCCACATAAGCAATCCACATCATTTGAACAACTTGGGCCATCTCATTCACACGACCAATCTAGCACTACCCCTTATTAATGGTGTCACGCCCCCAATTTTTATTACTTGGATAATTTACCAAATTCCTTATGAAAGACCATTTGCAATCATAATTATAGAAACACCACAAACAAAATAGAATAGAAGAAGTTCTCTCTCTCCCTCTCTCTCTCTCTCTCATAATTGCAATGAATGAATGTTAAACACAATCAATTATACATACCCCTGTGGGCTTACATGGAAGATTTCAAGATAAAATGAATACATGGAAAGAACCACTCCAACATCGCCACCCTTCAATCAATCATTTACAATTTACACAAGATAAACTCAAACAAAATAAATAATAACTCTTGGATCTGCAAATTGCGGTTTCATACTCCATTCCTGTAAAAATGTTTAAACAACATGGAATGAACACAAGATCCAGTACAGATCTACAGTAATTCTCAACAATAAGATCAATAGATATATGCGATCATGAATGCTATCAGGTGATACATACATAAATAATGTACCATTGAATATGCAAAATAGATTACATAATTAGATACCCTTTTCACAAAATTCCACCTGAAATTTTTAAAAAAAACACATTTATCATCTCTTTTCAGTATTTAATTGTAAGATTTCCTCAAAATCCCCTTTTTCCTTAACAAAGATTTTAGTCCAACTAATCTTATGCTCTTTCAATTTCTTATTTTATACTTATTAATCATGCCACAACTCGTCACCTTATCAATACCCTCATAACACCACACACATACACACAACAACACATTTCACACATTGAAATTACACAATTTGATTCATATCATTCTTATCCACTACAATTCGTCACGTTAACATATACAACTTATCACATAATTAACAACAAATGTCCATGTACCAACAACAGGCTTCACCAACCAAGCCATTCCAACACAGTTTATTAGGTGCTACTCTAGAAGGAAAGCTGGAACCTATCTCAAGTGCCACGCTGTACCTGTGGCTAATTAGAAGGAAAGCGGAACTTCCATATAGCCCAACAATCCACACACTTTACCGAGAGCCACTCCGGAAAGAAGGTGGAACCTCTATCAAGTGCCACATTTTACCGGTCATAAGCCGGAAGGAAACAAACCCTCTTTCCAAAACTTTAACCCATCAATTCCTTATTTCAATTTTGAAAAACTACACCAACATTCCATTTAATAATCAAGGTAAAATTTATTCCTTATAAAGAAAGATGATTTGTTTTTCTCAAACTTCAATCACAACTTCTTTTATTTAATTTACACAACCCATTTAATGTCATATACTTCCATAGTTCATAACATCAAATTCCATCACCGATTACCATAACATGAACCCACCCCACAAGAATTGTTCTCATAACATCTAATAATCGACAATCATACTCAATTTCAATCAAGCATCAACTCAATTTCAAAAATCAAAGACTAATTGAAGAAAACCCCATGCTAAAATAAAATTCAAAACTAGGGTTTGGATAAAATTTGGGGCTTTCCACCTTAAAGTACATAATCATGTTTTCATGACACCAAAACTTCCATAATCTACTTTAATCACATGTTTAACTCTTTTGTTTAGAACCCTAACTCTCTCTACATGCTTTTCAAGAAAATCCCTTTCAATATAAGGTTTTATGTAATAAAAATATACCACCCATTTATCTATACGAAGATATTGAAGAGAAGCAAAGAAATCCCTACCTTTAGCAAGAAAAGGAAGATACCCAGAAGACCAGCTTCAATGAAAACACGATCCACTTCAATTAATAGAAAGCCCTCATCGTACTCATCATTTTTGTAGAAGGGACTAGGGTGAGATTCTCCCTAAAAGGAGATGAAATCCAAGATTTAAAGAGCTTTGAAGCTCAACAATGGCTGGAGAGAGAGAGAGAGAGAGAGAGAGAGAGAGAGAGAGAGAGAGAGAGAGAGAGAGAGAATATGGAAAGAATGAGGAAATATTGGATAAAAATGACTTTTGAAAGTACTGATCCTGAATAGACCGCTCGAGCAAACATTTTACTGCTCAAGCAGTGAACGCAATCTCTTAGAAGTTTTGCAAGTCTACAATTAAAATACTAGGAGCCCTGCATCTCCACTAAAGTGAGTACTTAGTCACATAGCTAGTCACACAGCATAGTTTCTAAGGCAGTCCTAGCACATCAACCTTATTTTCATATGTAAATACTTTCATTTAGCCTTTTACATTTATATTTTATTTACTTAAGTTTACAATGTAAATAAGAAATACCCCCATTTGAATTCAAAGAAAAGTACAAAAAAAAATATATATATATATATATATCTAATTAAATCAAAAGGTGACTCCCCAAGTTTTAGTAAAAAAATAATTTTCCGACTGGAATTTCTTCTAAGTTTGACGTTGAAGTAAAGTGATCAATACAATGTAGAAAAATCCCATAAAATCAAATTAGACTATTTGATATCTAAAGAACAATTACCACCAAATATTATTTTCAAAATCGTAAATTTTGAAAAATCTAATTTTTATATTTAGAAAATTTTCAAACCAAGCCAATTTTTTTTATAAAAAGCTCAAATCTCGACCTAAACCGTTACAATTAAACTATCAAGGGCCTTGGCCCCTGTCCCAAGTAAGAAATGCTACTTGAATGGTTTTATTGCTATCCAAAACTTTTCGTTTATTACATATGGTCCCCTTGTTAGCTATCATCTAATGTATAAAAATATTGAAAAATTCTTTTTTTTTTTAATATAAATAAAACAAGCTTTTATGTGATGTACAAAAGAATGGAAATACCAACTAAATATACACCTAGGAGTGTAAAAACGGACCAGCCCGACCCACCCGAGCCCGGGCTTAGGTTTGCACGTCGTTGGGCCTAGCGAGCTCCCACAAAATTTTAGGCTAGGCCTGGGCTCAAACTTAGGGTAGGCCGGACCATTTTTTAATCTTCTTTTTTTTTTTTTCCACCAAAGTTTTATTTTTTTCCCACCAAAATAGCTGGAAATGGCTGTGGGCCTTTGGCGGGTCAGGTCAGGCCTTGAGCAGGCTAGTGGACTAGGACAAACCTCAAAACATATGACCCAAGCACAGGTTCTCGGGTTGGGCTCAGGTCTGGGCCGTATTGGGCCGCGAAGGGACTTTAGGTGGGCCTTGTGCTCGTGGGCTGATTTTACCCCCTTATATACACCTTGAACCTTTGTTTGTTTTTGTTTTTCAAAGTAAAATTTAATAATATTATTGCATTAATCATGTCTTATTTACCATCATGAGAACTCGCAAAGATTCAACTGAGATATTTCCCTTGTAGAGTGGGGTTTTTTTCAAAACTCAAGTTACTGATTGAAGACTTAGTTTCGCTTCAATAGATATTTGGGTTGATATAAAATAAAAAATAAAAAATAAAAAAAATTCAATAAATTCATAGTTTTTATTTTATTTATATGTTAAAGTTGAATAGATATGACTTCTCTTCTGATCATGATAAAACTAAATAAATATTAATTTTTTATGTATTAATTTAGTATTAAATATTAGTTTGTTTCTCATTTTAAAAATGAAATAGGACAATTTTTAACAATTGATAAATAAAAAATTATACATATCTGGGCTCCTCCAGAATTAAAATTTTGATTCTGCTCTTAAGTGATAAAATCTATTACATCAATAATATATAAGGTGATATATTAAAAGTAGTATAAAAATCAAATAAATTATAACATTATTATTTTATAAATTGGGTTTTTTTTTTTTTTTTTTTTTTGGGGGGGGGAGGATACTTGGGATCCCCACAATTTGTGACCGCATAACTCCCAATTAATTTATGACAACACATTATATATTTTTTTCTCCTCTCTCTTCTCCCGCTCTCTCACAAATGTGTGGGGCTGTGGGGGGTGCTGGGGTCTGTATCACTGCTATATTTTTTTTTTAAGTAAATTGGCCGCTAACGTTTATCTGTCACTTTTCCTTTATATTCTAGTGTATTTTCTTTCTCCTCTTGAAGACTCCTCCATTATTTTTCTCAGGTTTGGTTTTGTGTTCTCTCTTGCTCTCCTTTGTCGATTTTGTTGAATTATTTAGGCTTCCTGTTCTTTGAATGACCCAGTTCATTCGACTTTTCGTTAGTTTTCTTTACGCATCTGTCGATTTTATTTTACTTTCCCCCAAAATTGTGATTTTGTATTCTTTGCCCTTTCTTTATTATTATTATTATTATTATATAGTTTTACAAGCATTCAATTTTCTTAGTTTTTTTTTTTTTTGGTTATTTGCAGAGGTAGATGTTTAAAGTGGATCAAAGGTAAGCATATATTTTTTCCCTTTTATGTTATTTTGTACTCATTCTTTTTATGTCTCCTTGTTTTGCCTGTTATCTTTTTCTTGGTTTGATGTATTTTTATTTTTATTTATTTATTTATTTTTATTTTTTGGGGGTTTTGTTTGCAAAGGTGGATTTTTGGGCCTGTTTATGAAAAGTCTTGAACAAATAGATTGATAGTAGTCTGAGCAAGGAGGTAGTATTAAAAAATAGTCCTTTCAAACTAGAGTGTTACTGGTTGTTTGAGAGACGACCGGTTGGACGTTCGGCCGGTTAATTGGTCGATCTTTCAACTGGTCAACTAGTCAAGTGCAATTTTTTTTTTTTTTATATATGTTGGGCAACACATTTTGAACATTAATGTTTAATGTTTTTGTTTTTTGTTTTTGGTTAAAAACAATGGTTTTATTTATTTTATTATTTTATATAAAAATAATTTAACAATCTCTATACTAATAATTATCATCAAAACAAATATAATTTTACTTAATTCCTTCATTAACAATTTCCTCATTATTAATCCACTTCATTCTACTTTTAAAAACAAACGGGCTCTTAGAGCATAAACGCAAATATTTTTCGCTTTTTTTTTTTTTTTTTGTCGAGTTGTTTTGTATTTGTATTTTATTATTATTACATCATTGGGGTTGAATTTTTCTTGTGTTTGATTGAAGGATTTGAGAAAGAACTTTTTGGTGAGGGAATGGTACTTACATTTTACATACCTTTTTTCCGTTTTTTCTTTTCAAATTCTTCTCCAAATCCATGAACTAAACATTAAATACAACTTTAGGTTGTGTTTATTTCATGGACTTGGAGAGGGAAGGAAAAAAAAAAAGAAATGAAAAAGAAAAAAAATGTGTAAAACTTGATAAAATGCAGGCATGTTTTATTCATATTTTATCTACGTTTTTTTTTTCCCTTTCTAAATTCCTTTTCAAATACATAAATCAAACACCGACTGTGTTTAGCGGTTATTTAGTTCGTTTCAAAATAGTACCCGTATTTTAAGGAACCTTGGTGTTTATTCTCTCTTCTTGTGTTTGCAAGCTCAGATATACCAAACCAAGCCATGGCAAATTTATTTTTTGTTGTTAGGTTTTCTTTTTTTTGTCCCCTTGTCTTACATACTCTCGATCAGATGCATTTTTTGGGTTGTTTTGTATTTCGAGGGGTCAAATTCAGGTTTAATTTGAGCTAAAATTATTTCCCTTTTCGATAGGGCATGATTAGTTGTGTAGTATAAGATTGGTGCAATTCAAAATGGGCAGCCCTTAATTCAAAATATGCTCTCTTCGCTGCCAAAAATAAAAAATAAAAAAATAACAGCACAGATATAAGAAGGGATAATTAATCATCATCAATGTCCAGTGATAGGTTTTAATCTATCTTCTCAATGGTTCATTTGTTGTGTATGGATATGTGTGCTTCATTCAATTTGTTAAATATCAAATTCTATCCAGTCCGTTTTGTTTTTATATAACAAACTATATGTGACAACCATTCATTCGCTTTGCTGTCACTTTGTTGGACTTGGATATGTGATGCCCCAGTGGGCGATTATCTTGAGGTTTTTATTTATTTATTTATTTATTATTATTTAATTATTCGGATCGTTTATTTTGTAAAGTTCATTGAATATATTATTTTTATAAAAATTCAAGTTAATTGAGAATTCGTAATCCTATGATCCAATTCTTATTTTTTTTTAAAAAGATTATCAAAATAATGTTAATTGTTTATTTTTTAAAAAATAAATGAAAGTCTTTAGCGACCAAAACTTTGGTCGCCAATAGTCAATTATATTTTTTAAATTATACATTTACCGACTAATTTTAGCCGCCAATAGTTAATTATATTTTTTTAAATTATACATTTACTGACTATTTTTTTAGTCGCCAATACTCAAGCTTTTGGCGACCAAACATTTTAGTCGCCAAAAACTTATTTGTGAAAAAAAAGAAAATTACCTCTCTGCTCTTCCGGAGTTTCGAACCATGAACCTCCCACACTATAACCTTATACAATACATTATTTCCACTATGCCTCCATAACACCATATAATTATATATGCAACATATATTATTTATATACTACATAAACCCGTATTAATATAAAAGTATATATATATAAACATAATTATTTTTTATTAAACACAATTTATTTAGAAATAAATTATTTAGTAGAAAAAAAAGAGACCACTTTTGGCGACTAAACATAATTTTAGTCGCCAATTCTATACTTTTGGCTACTAATGATTTTTTAGTCGTTAAAAAATAAATTTTCCGTGCTAAAATTACCACTTTTGGCGACTAAACTTTTTAGTCGCCAAAAAGCTCACTTTTGGCTACTAAACATGTTTTTAGTCGCCGAAAAGCTCACTTTTGGCTACTAAACATGTTTTTAGGCTACTAAAAATTTTTTAGTCACCAAAGGGCCTTACTTTTGGCTACTAAAATGTTTGTAGTCGGTAAAAACCTCACTTTGTGTGTGGTTATGATTTTTCTTTTTTTAATTATGACTCAAAAAGTATGAAATTATATCATTTTCTTCTATTATTATAAGGTACATATGATACACACATCTCTCAAAGGTGTGTATCATAGCCTTTCCCAACTATACATATGTGTGTGTGTGTGTGTGTGTGAGAGAGAGTATTGTTATTCAATTTTAAAAATTTGTGATTTTTCTTTTTTTATTTTATTTTAATTATGACTCAAAAAGTATGAAATTGTATCATTTTCTTCTATCTTTATAAGGTACATATTAAAAGTGTGTATCATAGTCTTTCCCAACTATATATATATATATATGTGTGTGTGTGTGTGTGAGTATTGTTATTCAATTTAAAAAATTAAACTTGCTTTCTATACCTAATGATATGGCACTCTATTAAATATCTAAATCAATTCTCCTTTTCATTTATTCTCTAATTATCAATAAATTATCGTGTTAATATATCACTGAATTTATAAAGTGAGCTTGTATATCATTTTTCATGTATATATATATATATATATACTGCGTATATAAGCAATGTAGCGATCTCTTAAAAAATTCTAAACTCTCAATCCTAACATCTCATGAAACTATTTCCTCCATGGCACATCCATTCTTCTCTCATTCTATTTTCCTTTTTTTTTTTTTTTCCTTTTCTCTTTTATATTTTTTATTTCACTTTTTAATTACTTAGGCATGGATATATACGATATCATATGGATAAGAGATTTTCCAAATATTTAAAGATGAAAGATTTTCAAAATATTTAAAGATAAAAGATGAATTTGACTTTAATTCAAATTTCTTCATTAGATTTATATCTTACCTAAAAATATTTCAAATTTCTTCATCAGATTTATATCTTATCCAAAGATATTTCAAAAAATAAATAAATTTATAAATCTCAAAACCCAACTTCCATGACAATATGAAATTAGGCAAAAAGATTGGAGAATAGAAATAACACTGCAAAGAAAATAAACAGGTGATTTAACCAATTATGTAAAAATTTTGGCATATTTTGTGAAAAGAAGCACATGTTTTAAATCTCATATTATATTTTTTTGCTCTCTTTTTCTTTTGTAGATTTTTTTGTTTGTTTTAATTTTTGTTTATTTGGTGTATTTATTTATTTATTTATTTGTTTCGTAATCTAAGTTAGTTGTTGAAATTATAACAATGTAGTAAATGCACTTATACCTCCAAATTCTATTATTCTTTTTTTAAAAATTTTAGAACTACAATGCACAGGGAAAAAAAATAACAATGGCAACAAAAGAAGAAAAGACCAGCACAAAATAGTGATGTTTTGCGATGCAGTTATAGTTCACACGTTTTTTTTTTTTTTTTTGGAAAATATTACCAATTGAGTAAAGTATTTGAAACACATTCACGAGTTTCAAGAAAGTTTTTGTTCAATCTCATTTATTTTTCATTATAGTTTTTTCTTCAATTATATAAATTTGTTTGTTGTAATATATAAGGAGGACACTCAATTTAAATCCAAATGTAACTAAACTTAATTATGTAACTCTACAATATTTTTGCTTATATATATATATTTTTTTTTTGATAATTTGAGCTATTCATGGGTTTAAATTTATTTCTTTGCATATATGTAGTGAGTACACTAATTAAGCATGATTAGATTTTTAAATGACGAGTTTCTCTTTTGCAGTAAAAAGTCCTTTGCATAAAGGAATATTTGAATCTCAAGATTGAATCTAAAATTCCTTAATAAATATGCAAATAAACTATTTTATTTTCAACTTATAATAGTCTTTATATGTAGATAACAAAAAATCTATGTTTTTTACTTAATTATTATTTAATAATTAATTTCAATTATGTTATTGAATGTCATGTAATTTTAAATAGATTGGATTCAATATGTGAATATTTCAATAAAAGGTTGGTTAATTTCTTATAAACAAAATTATTATTCAACTATGTTGTGTTGAAATTATAAACAATTACATATTCATAATCAAAATTTTAAAACTTAATTGAAATAGATATATTCAATTACATATTCATAATCAAAATTTTAAAACTCAATTTAAATAAATATATTTTATTTATTTAAAAAAATATCATAGGTAAGAAATTTTTTTCATTGATTGTTGAATTTTATATTCACATGCATAACACGTGTCACTGCCAGAGAAATATTCAAGTCATGCACATTCTATGCTTAAGATAATATTATTTAAAAGAATGATTATATTATCATATAACACAGTAAAAATAAAATTAATTAATATTTAAAAAAGAAAAGTGATGCTATTTCTTTTTTATTTAGTAGTTTCAAAATATAAAAATTGCTAAAATTTATAAGTTATACACACAAAACAAAATAAAAAAATAAAAAAGTGAGCCTTTAATTTTTTTTTTTTTTTGTTATTTTAATTAAGTAGCTTTAGAATACAAAAATTATTTAAAATTATAGGTAGTAGATACAAAATAGAGTTATAATTTTTATAATAAGACAACATAATTGCTTATTTTTTAACAACACAAAATTTAAATTTTAAAAAATTATAAGTGACACTTAAATCTTATCTAATTTTTAACCTACTATTTCAATTCTTTTTTTTTAAAAATTTTATTTACAAATTTTAAAATATTATAGGAGCTATTTCACTCTTATCCAATTTTTAAACTACTACCCTCTCCAATTTTTTCCATTATTAGAGTTATATTAGATTTTATTTTATTTTCAAGTTTATCTTATCTTATTTTTGAACTTTTAAATTTTGTTTTGTTTTATTTTATTTTATTTTTCAATGTTCATTTGATATTTACTGAATTTCTCTCTACCTCATTCTTCTAGAATTTATCTAATTTTATTTTTTTCTATATTTTTGTAGTATATCTTCAAATTTAAACTTATTTTTTTAACCTTTATCTTATATTTACAAAATCCACTTTTGCTCTTGATTTTCAGATGAATGTATTTATTTTTTCTAAAATTTATTTAATTTTCACTTTCTATATTCTTATAGTTTATCTTCAAATTTAAACTTATATTTATAGAATTCCACTATTGCTCTTCATTTTCAGTTGAGTTTATCTGGCTAAGTGTGTTTCAAAAAATTGAATTAGTGGTGCATACCTATATAAGCACAGTGATATCACTCAAATATATTATTTAAATACCCATCTAAATTAATATCATAGTATTTAGCTGTTTATTTTTAACATGTTCAACATTATTTATCATTTTGTGTTAGTTGACCATGTATAGCATGGGTTACCGCTACTGTATATATATATATGTAGGCCTTGTTTAGGAAGGGAGTTGGGCTAAAATAGCTCACTAAAAGACAAAATAAGTTAAATTAGCTAATAAGACAAAATGCCACATCTAACTTATAATCATTTTACTTTTTCTCTAACAACTATCAAATTAATTACAAAAAAAAAAAAAGTCCATCAACTTTTCTAAACACAACTTTTTTAGTCAAACTAAAATAACTAAAAAATCAAATAACTAGTCAATTTCTCGAACAAAGCCATATTGTCATGATAAAACATAATCAATAAATTTGAGAGAATAATTAGGTAGATGTAAAATAAATAAGAAAGAGATTGACTTCTCTTCAGTTCGAAATCGGATTGGATACGTGTTGTTCGGCTCATTGGGCTTATTTTTGGGCATCGTTTTGATAAGTAAAACGTTCATATTTTAAGGATCGTCGAATACATCATTCCTGTAAAAATCAAGGGAACTTGATAACAATGACTACGTGTTTGGATCAGTTTTATATAAAAAAATTGAAAGTAAGATAATAAAAGGTTCATACAAAAACGACCCAAACATATAATTATCATTATCTGGTTGATTTAATTTTTTATCAAGGTAATATACTTGACGAATTTTAAAATTAAAAAAATTTAAATTATCAAAACAAAACCTAAAAATGAGTTTAATGAGATAGACGGGACTGGACTGTCGATTTGGGACCAGAGTAGGGGTGTAAATCTGACCCGGCCCGGCCTGACCCATGTCAGACCTCGTGGGCTCTCGCCAAAATTCAGGTAAGGCCAGGGTGGGCCATGGGCCAAAAAAATCAGGCCCAAGCCAGGCCCAGGGGTATTCGGATTTTCGGTGGGCCGAGCCTCGAGCTTGGGCTGGGCATGAGCGGGCCTGACCATTTTTTTTGGTTTTTTTTTTAAATTTTTTCTGCCAAAAGTTTATTATTTTCTACTAAAAAGACACTGGGCCTCTGGCCGGGCTAGCCCTTGAGTGGGCCTTAAGTTGGCTGATGCGGTCCAGGCCAGGCCAAGCTTAAAAATGGTGGCCCAGGCCTAGGCCTTGGGGCTCGGGCTAGGCTCGGGCTAGGGTCCAAACGGGCCGGTCCCACCTCGATTCGCGAATAGATTTTGGGCCACCCATGGGCCGTGGACGGACCGCGGGCCATTTTCACACTCCTAGACCCGAGACACTTCAGGTCCATTAAAAAATGAGTTTGATTGTTTTGACATGCATGTAAGTAAAATGTGTCTCTTACATTGTCGATATGAACAAAAAGATATAAATGATTTTGACTAAATAACATAGAATTATGTTCGAGGCGGTGAATTTTTAAAGATATACGTGGCCATAACTTTCATCTACAAGTGATTTTTTGTTACTGTTTATTTTCGTTTGACATGTAAGTTAGTTTTTTTGGTTGTTTTAGTGTGAAACTAAAAAGTTTTATTTAGGATAGGGTTTTTGGCCATTTTTTTTTTTATTTTTGTAAGAGAAAAAAATGAAACAATTATGGTTTGAATGTGACATTTTGTCTTATTGAGCTAAAAAGCCTATTTTGTCTTTTTGTAATTACTTTAGTCAAAAAACCTCATTTTAGCTTATGCCAAATGTAACGCCCTCAAAACATAACCATAAATATAACCCATAAGCATATATAAAAAAAGGCAACATACATCAACATAAACGGTTCTCCAATTACACGAAGTTAACATTACAAGAGAGTTTAACATAAATAAATGCCCTTTGGGCTTACACCTTTCCAAGTTTGAATTGGGTTACAACAAAAGTGGGACTAGCCCTTACAATTAAAGCCCTAGGCTATACAAAATGTGAAACATAACAAGAAGCCCTATTGCGTCCCAAATAACCCTCCAATGCTATTGCCTTGGTAGAGGCATGCCATCATTACCTGAAAATATTTACCCAAATAGGGTGACCCACAGCCCAGTAGAAATAATCTCACACAGTATATGAGGTTTAACAAAGATATAAGTACTCATGCATACACAATGTTTGGGATAAACATTCATACTCTTATATATGTATATATATAATCACAAACATGAATTCCATATTCCATTTCATTTTCCCTCAATTCATTTTAATGCATGAGTCAATTCCATTATTTTCCAACCACCCAAATGAGATTACAACTCAATCGTTCAACGATTTCACAATCAAAACATTGACACTCCCAATTGCCATGTTATGGATATTTCTTTCGCGGGATCGGCACCCATGTATAATTTCAACTTGCCATTTTACGGATATTTTGTCCATGGGATCAGCACCCATATATAGATTTCGGGACTTTCGCCCAGGACACTTTGGCCAACTTAATTATAATGGAGTCCATCTCCTTTCGCCTCCCAAACAAACATACATATGCAATGTATATAAACACATAATCACACATGGAGTACATTCCCTTTCCACTCCCAAATAAACATACATATACAATGTATATAAACACATAATCACACGTGGAGTATATCCCCTTTCCATTCCCAAATAAACATACATATACCATGTATTTACAGTATGATCATATTCAATGATAATCAACCATGAGATAGTTTCAATTCATCTAATCCACGTGCAATTTCTACAACAATCGAAGCTATCTTCCACCGATAGCCCAATACAGATATTTCTAAATAGATATACATGTATAAATATTATCAAGATAGATCATTTATTCCAAATTCCCAAAGATGAGACACATCATCAATTTCATTCCACCCTCCATTTTCAATACTTGTCCAATTCCATGTTTACAACATCAATCTCATTTATTTATACAGCATAAATATAATACTCATTTTAGGGTAAATTTCCCATTTTCCCCATATCTCAACCGAGCACCAAAACCAACTATTTTGATACAACAAGGCTTCATTTTCAAACCCCATAATCATTTGTTTCATTTTTACCAAAAACCCCTCTTTCACATTTTACCCAAACCCTAGGTTGGTGTTTCAAAATACTCCCAAACCCACCACTGTTGCACATTAGACAAATAACTAAGTTAAAAATCATATTAAAGTGTAGAAACTCCGTACCTCAAGTGTAGAATCTCAAAGAAGAAGTGAAGAGATCACAAAGATGCCCAAACTTGACTTTACTCGGATCAACATGTAGATCTTAGGTTGCTCCAACTTTCTATCAAAGGGAGTAGGGTGGAGAAATCAATAGATCTAGGTCAAAATGTAAAGAGAATGAGAATTTTAGAGAGAGAATGTCTAAATCTAGGTTTTGGGAGAGTTTTAGAGAGAGAGAGAACCGAAAAAAGTGATATAAAAAGTCACTTTCGCGATCTGATATACGCACAGTCCGCTCGAGCAGAGATTTTGGCGCTCGAGCGTCAGGCACATAAATTTGTCCCGCTCGAGCTCAAGAAATGCAGCTCGAGCGCCAAGACACAACAACAAGGCACTACCCGCTAGAGCCTAGAATACACACTTCCTGTAAATTTTTTTTTTTTTAAGACTTGAGCGACCACTCGGCAAGAAAGGCCGCTCGGCCTTGATCCGCCGAGGGTAAGCGCCCGCTGAGTGAAAAAGACTTCTCCAGCATTTTTTTGCAGACGTGAAGAGTACGGAATGTTTGCAAAACCTGCTCGAGCGTAAGAAGGTCTGCTTGAGTTGAAGACCAAAATTCTAGGCAACAAGGTTCTAGACCAACTAGCAACCAACCTGTTCTAAACATGCCCAAGACATTTCAAAACTCAAATTCAAAGAGTAAGAGGAGGAAAAGGCATAAATAACAACATTAAAACACAAGACTCGAGTCCGAAACACCACAAAAGCTGAGTAAAAATCCGGGATCACTATAACCTTCCCCCCTTAAAGAATTCTGTCCCCGAAATTACAAATTAGGTTCAAAAGTAACATTAGGTCATTCCTAACCATGTTATTCTTACAAATTCAATACCATAACCCATCCTCCGGTCATCAATTCTCACCGACTTGATACACAAGCCCCATATTAAAATGAAATTCACAATTTCCAACACATTCACAATGTTTAATCAAAATTCGAGTTTTTAAGAAGTGTACATATGGCATATACAATGCTCCCAAAGTGATAGAATACATGCAATATTCCACATTCCCAAACATATGCAATGTTTACAATAAACTAATGTTTCCAAAATGCCCATAACATATACAATGTTTATACTTTTCATTAACAACAATTAAGATCCCAATACAATGTTATACATTAGCAAACAAGTCTGGATATTTCTCTCGGACTTCCAATTCACGTTTCCAAGTCACTTCTTTAACTCCGTGATGTTTCCACAAAACTTTGACCATGGGAATTGCCTTGTCTCGCAAGACTTGGTCCCGTCTATCCAATACTTTCACTGGTCTCTCCTTATACGAGGCATCCTCATCCACCTCCAAGTCAGTCCAATCCAATATATGCGATGGATCCGGCTCATACTTCCGAAGCATACTAATATGAAACATGTCATGCACTCCAGAAAATTGTGGCGGCAGTGCCAAACGATAAGCAACCTCTTCAATCCACTCAAGGATTTCAAAAGGTCCTATAAACTGAGGGGACAACTTCCCACTCTTCCTAAATCTCATCAGACCCCGCCTAGGTGATATTTTCAAGAACACATGATCACCCACCTCAAAGGACAAAGGTCTCCTCCTACGGTCGGCATAACTCTTTTGGCGACTTTGGACCATAACCAACCTCTTATGAATAAGAGCTACCTTCTCAGTCGTTTCCCGAACCAACTCTGGGCCCAACAAAGATGCATCACCCACCTTTGCCCAACACACAGGGGATCTACAAGGTTGACCAAACAAGGCCTCAAATGATGCCATACCAATACTTGATTGGAAACTGTTGTTATAGGCAAACTCCACTAAGGGCAGATGTCTCTCCCACGAACCTTTGAAGTCAAGGACACAACCTCGAAGCATATCCTCAAGGATCTGGATGGTACGCTCGAACAGTTCGTCAGTCTGAGGGTGGTACACTATACTAAAAGTCAATCTAGTGCCCAAGGCACTCTGCAAGCTCTGCCACAACCGAGCTGTGAAATGCGGATCTCTGTCTGAAACAATCATCATAGGGACCCCGTGCAATCTCACTATGTCCTTAACGTACAAGTCGGCAAGGTAATCTACCGAATCACTCATGCGCAAAGGTATGAAGTGCGTAGATTTGTTTAACCAGTCAACTACCACCCAAATGGCATCATTGCCCTGTTGAGTCCTCGGAAGACCCACAACAAAATCCATCGTGACATGTTCCCATTTCCACTTGGCTATAGGCAAGGATTGCAACAAACCCGCTAGCCTCTGGTGCTCGGTCTTCACTTGCTGACAAGTAGGGCATTTCGACACAAACATGGCTACACCCTTCTTCATACCTCTCCACAAAAAGTGGGGACTCAGGTCGTGATACATCTTCGTGCCTCCCAAATGCACCGCAAGGCGTGAATGGTGAAACTCTCAGAGTACCTCCTCTCGGCAAGACTCGACACAAACAAACAATCACGGTACCTCATACTCTGGTCGGGGTAAACATTCAAACCTTTCTCTACCTTCCCACTGGAAATCTTCTCTCGGAGGGATTCTACCTCAAGGTCACCCTTCTGCGCTTCTAACACTCGGTTCATAAGTATAGGTTGTGCGACTACTGAAAACAAAGCCACAGATTCAATGGACTCACTCAGGTGTAGGTCAAACTCCCCAAGAGCACCCAACGTTTTCCATTCCCAGATGGCGATACAAGCCATACTGCTAACAAATTTCCTACTCAAGCCATCGGCCACAACATTGGCCTTTCCCGAATGGTAATACAACTCAAAATCATAGTCCTCTATGAACTCTATCCACCTCCTCTGCCTCAAATTCATGTTTTTCTAAGTAAACAGATACTTCAAACTCTTGTGATCAGAAAATACCTCGAATTTCTCACCATACAAATAATGACTCCAAATCTTTAAGGCGAAGATCACCGCCGCTAACTCTAAGTTGTGAGTAGGGTAATTTCTCTTATGTGTTTTCAACTGCTGCGAGCCATAGGCTACTACTCTTCCCTCTTACATCAATACACAGCCCAAACATTCCTATGAAACATCACAATAAACTGAATAACTCAAACCCCTCTTCGGAATAATCAAGATTGGAGCAGTGGTAAGTTTAACTTTAAGTTCTTGGAATGACTTCTTACAAGTCTCATCCCACACAAATTTAACTCCTTTCCTTGTCAGCCTAGTTAAAGATAAGGCTAGTCTAGAGAAGTCCTTCACAAACCAACAGTAATACCCGACCAACCCCAAAAAACTACGGATCTTGAAAACATTCTTAGGCTGTGTCCAATCTTGCACTACCTCTATCTTGGATGATTCTACAGTCACCCATTTCTCGGATACCACATGGCCTAAGAATTTAACCTCACTTAGCCAAAATTTGCACTTCCCAAACTTAGCATACAACTTATGGGCTCTAAGCAACTCAAGCACTACCCGTAAGTGTTCCTCGTGCTCTTCCTCAGAAGATGAGTAAATCAAAATGTCGTCTACAAAGACGACCACAAAATGGTCTAAGAATTTTCCGAAGATTCGGTTCATCAAATCCATAAACACAGCTGGTGCATTGGTTAGCCCAAAAGGCATTACAAGGAATTCGTAATGGCCATACCGCGTACGGAATGCCGTCTTCGGGATATCCTCCTCCCTTACCCTCAACTGATGATAAACCAATCTCAGGTCTATCTTAGAGAAACAATGAGACCCTTTCAACTGATCAAACAAGTCATCTATACAAGGCATTGGGTACTTATTCTTAACAGTAACCCGATTTAACTTTCTGTAATCAATACAAAGTTGCAACGCTCCATCTTTCTTTTTAGCAAAGAGAGTCGGTGCACCCCAAGGTGAAGTACTAGGGTGGATAAAACCCTTATCTAACAATTCTTGGAGTTCAATCTTCAACTCACTCAACTTAGTGGGTGCAAACCGGTACGGTGTCATAGAAATCGGTGTCATGCTAGGCACTAAATCAATAGAGAACACTATCTCTCGGTGAGGTGGTAAACTAGCAAGGTCTTTGGGAAAAACATCGGGGTATCCACAAACCACCCTGGCCAACTCAACCCAGCCTTCATCACACTCACTACTCGAAAAGTTAGCAAGAAGACAACTAAGTTCACTTCGCCCACGCGGATCATACACTAGTGATAAGACTCTATCCACCCGGTTCCCCAAGAAATAAAAGCAATCACCGTTCAAGGTATATATGGTAACCCTCAGATGGTAGCAATCTATAACAGCCCGGTATGATGATAACCAGTCCATACCAAAGATAACATCAAAACTAGTCATATCAAGCAAAACAAATGCAAATGGAAGTCGACGACCGACGATCTCTATGTCACAACCCCGACACCCCTGTTTTAGAATGACTTCACCACTAATTGGCGATACCACACAAATGGGAGATGCAAACTGAGTCAACTCTAACCCCAAAACTGATATAAATACTGACTAAATAAATGAATGTGATGCACTTATATCAATCAACACGCTAGCAACGAAATTGTAAATCAGATAGGTACCTCTTACGACAGATGGGGTTGGTACAAGATCTGGCGTGGTAACCGCATACACACGCCCTGTAGGCCTCTAATCTACTTGCTAACCCCTTGGAGCATAGGCCTGCTGCACGGATTGAGCTGAAGAGGCTCCCTGATTGGCCCTCGAGGCCTGTGTTGATTGTATTGGCTGGTGACTTTGTGTTGCCTCGAACCAGACGCACTAGGTATGCCACCCAACTATGGGCAACATCTCTTCAAGTGCTGACCACACCTTGATAGCAAGTGGGCGGCTACCCTCCACCCTGACTCTAGCCACGAGCAGGCCAAAGATGAAGCTACTCGTTGCCCTCCTCCTCTCTACGGGCAAGTTGGAGATTTGTGGCCCAACTGACCACACTTGAAACAAATCACATCTCCCTAATCACCTCTCCTAGCACCCGAACTTGGCACTAGGAAGGTAGACCTCGAATACAATCCCTGGGACTGTTGAGGGTTAGAACCCCTCTGCCTCTTACCATCCCCCTGACTATCCTGACTCCGCTTGGAGCCCCTCATTCTCTCGTCCTCAACCTGCATAATGGTCTCGAGATGGGCTACGGCCTCTACAAGGCGCCCATATTCTCTAATCATGGACCCGGCCACTCGGAACATGAGTCCAGTCATCAATTTCTTCTTAAACTCTAGGCACCGGCACTCCTCAGTTGCCACTAACTCTGGTGCAGACCTTGACAAATTGGTGAAGATGGCCTCAAACTTGGCCACTAGTGTATTCAACTGCTTCAGCTGACAAAACTGATCCCTCAACTTCTCCGTAATAGTGGGAGGCAAAACCTTCTCCTGGAAGGCGTCAACGAAGGCCTCCCAAGTTCCTCCAATGCGTCCCCGCGCATACTTCCACCATTGACCCGCGTCTCCCTTCAGGTGGAAGGATGCCAAGGTCACCCTCAAACACCCATCTTCGATGCCGAGCATCTCAAACATCTTCACCATCTGTTCTAACCACTCATCAGCCTTCAGTGGCTCCTTGGGATCACCTAAAAACTCGTCCGGGTTCGACCAGAAGAACTCCCTCTTCAAGAAAGATGCCCCTGCTTCAGCTACTTGGGCCTAGACTTGATTCTCAGCCCTGAGAATGTCCATGGACTCCAGCAAAGCTCTAGCCATTTCGCGAGCTAAGGGGCCCATGGCCTGCTGACCAATTGGTTCGGCCACGTTAGCTTGACCAACTCCTTTTTCCTGTGCTGGAATATCATTCGGTGTAGGCATCTCGTGCCTACCACGCCTACCACACCTACCACGACCACGACCACGAACACTACCCGACATCCTAATGAAGGTAACAAACAAGATTAGCACATTCACAAATGTGCCGAAGGTAACTCACTCATGTCCAAATACGTTGGACAACAGTAATTCACTACACATAAGCACATAGTCACGGAAACACATACGAATTTCATTTCTAGATAATGACCATCCCACGGCATTGCTGGAGTTCCAATTAGAAACAGCAGTGATCAAGTGCTTTTTTTTAATAGGACCCCTAGAAACCCGTAGACCCAATCAACATCTAAGAAATTCAATCCCATACTCAAATAATCACATAAGCATGTTGTCATAGAAGCATATATTGTTCACATTCAAGTCTCTATCAAGCGAGACAAACCCATTGTAGTACTAACCACTTCCCACGTGCCCGAAGTATTTAAACCTGGTAAGCTCTGATACCAAGTTGTAACGTCCTCAAAATATAACCATAAATATAACCCATAAGTATATATAAAGAAGGCAACATACATCAGAATAAACAGTTCTCTCATTACAGGAAGTTAACATTACAAGAGAGTTCAACATAAATAAATGCCCTTTGGGCTTACACTTTTCCAAGTCTGAACTGTGTTACAACAAAAGTGGGTCTAGCCCTTACAATTAGAGCCCTAGGCTATACAAAATGTGAAACTAAACAAGAAGCCCTATTGCTTCGCAAATAACCCTCCAATGCTATTTCCTTGGTGGAGACATGCCATCATTACTTGAAAATGTTTTCCCAAATAGGGTGAGCCACAGTCCAGAAGGAATAATCTCACACAGTATATGAGGTTTAACAAAGATATAAGTACTTATGCATACACAATGTTTGGGATAAACATTCATACTTTTATATATGTATATATATAATCACAAACATGAATTCCATATTCCATTCCATTTTCCCTCAATTCATTTCAGTGCATGAGTCAATTCCATTATTTTCTAACCACCCAAATGAGATTACAACTCAATGGTTCAACGATTTCACAATCAAAACATTGACACTCCCAATTGCCATTTTACGGATATTTCATTCGCAGGATTGGCACCCATGTATAATTTCAACTTGCCATTTTACGGATATTTCGCCTGCAGGATCGGCACCCATGTATAGATTTCGGGACTTTCACCCAGGACACGCTAGCCAACTTAATTATAATGGAGTCCATCCCCTTTCTTCTCCCAAACAAACATACATATGCAATGTATATAAACACATAATCACATATGGAGTACATCCCCTTTCCACTACCAAAATAAAATACATATACAATGTATTTACAGTATGATCATATTTAATGATAATCAACCATGAGATAGTTTCAATTCACCTAATCCACGTGCAATTTCTACAACAATCGAAGCTATTTTCCACCGATAGCCCAATACAGATATTTCTAAACAGATATACATGTATAAATATTATCAAGATAGATCATTTATTCCAAATTCCCAAAGATGAGACACATCATCAATTTCATTCCACCCTCCATTTCAATACTTGTCCAATTCCATGTTTACAACATCAATCTCATTTATTTATACAACATAAATATAATACTCATTTTAGGGTAAATTTCCCATTTTCCCCATATCTCAACCGAGCACCAAAACCAACTATTTTGATACAACAAGGCTTCATTTTCAAACCCCATAATCATTTGTTTCATTTTTACCAAAAACCCGTCTTTTACATTTTACCCAAACCCTAGGTTGGTGTTTCAAAGTACTCTTAAACCCACCACTATTGCACATTAGACAAATAACTAAGTTAAAAACCATATTAAAGTGTAGAAACTCCATACCTCAAGTGTAGAAGCTCAAAGAAGAAGCGAAAAGATCACAAAGATGCCCGAACTTGACTTTACTCGGATCAAAATATAGATCGTAGGATGCTCCAACTTTTTACCAAAGGGAGTAGGGTGTAGAAATCAATAGATCTAGGTCAAAATGTAGAGAGAAGGAAAGTTTTAGAGAGAGAATGTCTAAAACTAGGTTTTGGGAGGATTTTAGAGAGAACCGAAAAAGTGATATAAAAAGTCACTTTCGCGATCTGATATACGCACAGTCCGCTGGAGCGGAGATTTTGACGCTCGAGCGTCAGACACATAAATTTGTCCCTCTTGAGCTCAAGAAGTGCCGCTTGAGCGCCAAGACACAATAACAAGACACTACCTGCTCGAGCGCAAGAAGACCCGCTCAAGTGTAGAATACACACTTCTAGTATTTTTTTTACAAACTTGAACCAATTGCTCGGCCTTGATCTGCTCGAGCGTAAGAAACGTTGATCGAGCGTGAAAAACACTTCTCCAGCATTTTTTTTTGCAGATGTGTAGAGAACTGAATGTTTGCAAAACCCGGTTGAGCGCAAGAAGGTCCGCTCGAGCGGAAGACCAAAATTCTGGGCGACAAGGTTTCAGACTAACTAGCAACCAACCTAATCTAAACACGCCCAAGACATTTCAAAACTCAAATTCAAAGAGTAAAAGGAGGAAAAGGCATAAATAACAATATTAAAACACAAGACCAGAGTCCGGAACACCATAAAAGCCGGGTAAAAATCCGGGATCACTATACCAAATGAAGGTTATGTAAAAGAAATGTTGTAAGCATTTATTTTTTTGTTTAATAAATATTTACATATGATACCTTCTATATTTTCTTTACATAAATATTTAAATATGTTTCATTTTATTTTTCACTTACAAATTTTGTTCAAGTTTCAACTTCATAATTCTCATGGGAAAGTCAAATCGTGCATCTGGTGATGTCTCAATCATAAATTATATAACTTTCAAAGTATACATGATGATGGATACGACCTGGGAGGACTCAACCCATAATTTGCATGGGCTTCTTAGATAACCATTTGATTAATTATCACTATAAAGGCCTAATAATGGGCTCAATCAGAGAACCCATGGCAGTCAAACTCAACTATCAGCTGGGTACATGTCAAGTAGGAAATCGGTTACATGAAAGACAAAAACCTTACAAGCCATTAGGCCTTATGTGCCAAGCATTAAATGAGACTATCAAGCATTAAATATAATAAGGTCGTCTCCCTCTGAGGGGTAGTGAAACCGCCATGGACAGCAATAAGTACGCCATAGACTTTCGATCAATAGGACAGTGTGAATGGATAAATGAATAATTGGTAAGAGATACAGGGAAGCTGAAGTACATTTGGTACAAAAATCACCCACACACTCTTACTCAACTCTCAATTCTTTCTAAGTCTCTTTCCTCTCTCCATATACTTAATTAACTTGATCGTCGAAGGGTCCTCAGGAGGGAACTACTCGTACTTTGGAACCTTCTTGTTGGACTTGTCGCAGGTGCTGCTGGGAAAACGATGGTCGACGGACTCATGGAGTATCTGGATCTTGTCCAACCCATCTCCTACCGACCGAACTGCATCATCAATTGGCGCTATTTGTGGAAATCTTCTCCGAAAAGGTTGTGTTCACCGTCGTCGAAAATGGTTTCTTTCTCACCCACCTTTAACATTGGAGGGATTGGTTACGACATGATCTATGGCTTCACAGTATACCACTGAAAATCCTTAAGTCGAACTCTCAAACCCAAATAACCCACCTCCATACTTCATAGAGCTCACCAATAGTATTAACCGTTTAGCTAAACAAAACCAAGCCTTAATCCATGCCTTACTTAAACATGATCCACCCGCTCTTCCTCCTTCACCAGGATAAAATATTACTCCAAACTAGAACCAAACCCAAAAGAACCATCCTAATCAAGAACATGCACCTCAAGGACATTTCTCTCACCCTTCATCCTGCAGGCTCAATCACTAAATCTGAACGGTCTACCTAGCCCCCCTCAAGGCTCGCAGCCTAACCAGAATGACCCTCAAAATTTCCAAAATCGCCATCAACAATAGCATACCGTCATTCAAAAAGGAGAAGCTAGTAGCGTCCAACCCCTACCTTAGGCCAAAGGAGACAATTCTCTCGTTTGGGATGAAGAATTGCGAGCTATTAAACTGCAGCTACAGGGGGTCATGTAGAATATGCAAAACAAAGCCTCCTCTACCTCTAACTTTCCATTTTCCGCCTCTATCGAAGATAAACCCTTACCCCCTAAGTTTAAAATGTTGTCAATCGACACCTTTGACAGCACCATTGACCTTGTTCATCATTTGGAAGCCTACAAAACACTCATGATCCTCCATGCTTTTCGTAATGAGATCATGTGTCATGCCTTCCTAGTTGCACTCAAAGGATCGGTGTGACTTTGGTTTAGTCAACTTAAACTTGACTCTGTGACTTCTTTTGACCAGTTCAGCAAGTACTTCTTGAGCCATTTCATTGGCACTCAGCGTTAACAACGCTTAAGGACTCGATTACAAACATTGCAAATGAAAGGAGAATCCTTGCGTAGATTTGTCACTCGCTTCAATACTAAGGCCTTGTAAGTTGCGAGAACGATGACAAGGTCATTTAAGCGGTGTTTATGGTAGCGCCCATTTGACTTCCTTTTCTCTCTCAAAAATCCTCCAAGCTCCATGGCGCCCTCCTAGCCAAAACCGGGACTACATGAATGCCGAAGATTCTTTGGCAGCTCGTCAAGACTCCACATCCAAACCTTCACAATCCAAAGAAAAAAGAAAATAGCCTAAACTTGGACATTTTCGATATCCTAGCTGACCTCTTCAATATTCAGACCGACCTCCGCGCTCAAACCAATCAACTCCATCTCACTCGACCGGTCGGTTCGGGCAGTATAACCCACTGAACTTCCCCATAGAGCAAGTCTTGAACCAAATCCAACATGGTTACAACCTCAAATGGCCCCAACCTTGTGAACCCTCTACCAAATGGGACCCGGTCCAAGTATTATCACTTTCATCGTGACCACAACATTGAGGATTGTGTCAATCTTAAAGATCAAGTTGAGGAATTAATCCGCTAGGGCAGCTTAAGCCGATTTACTATGGCGACCACATCGAGAGGCCTAGAGTGACCCTCCAAGGCGGTATAATGACGAACACCTCCTAGGCAAGTTAACCCACTTAGGCGGGTTGATGATAGAGCCCAATAGCAACATCTAACTCACAGGGGCCTCCACCACCTATGGGGGAAATTACAATCATAGCAAGAGGACTCATGTGCGGCGGACCCTCACGGTTGGCACAGCGAGCTGAGCTCAAGAAGATCCAACAAAGGTCAGATAAAAAAGTGATAACCATTGATTGACCCTATAAATAGCCCAAGCAGTGGTCAAAACCCATCACCTTCACTGATGCAGACTGTGTAGGGGTCAGATACCCCCATGACGATCTACTCGTTATCTCTTTTCTCATCTCTAATGACAATATTCAGAGAGTACTTGTTGACAATGGCAGTTCATCCGACATCATTTTCCTTAGCGCTTTCAGGCAGCTTAAGATTAAAGAAGAGAAACTATCATCCTTGCTAACCCCTTTGGTGGGTTTTACAGGCGATCGAGTGACTTTGCTAGGGTAGATTGACCTCCCAGTCACTATCGGGGAGTACCCCAAGCAGACCACAAAGCTCATCACTTTCTTGGTCGTAGATTGCCCCTCTACCTACAATGTTATACTTGGGCGAACAACTCTCAACTCCTTTCAAGTAGTGACATCCACCTACCACTTGGTAATGAAGTTTCCGATTGACCATGGGGTCGGAACCGTAAGAGAAGAGCAGGCCTTCACCAAAGAATGCTATTGAAGGAGGTTAAATTAAAGGAGGCCATGATCATCGAAGGTCTCGACATCAGAGATGAAGAAGAAGTGATTCAGGGCAAGCTGGTTAAAGAATTAATTGAAGTATTCATTAATCCTTCAGACCCCAAGAAGACAGCTAGAATAGACAGTCAGCTGAGCCCTTAAGCCAAGGCTAATCTCATAGCCCTCCTCACCTAGCATAAGGACATCTTTGCTTATACGCATGAGGACATGCAAGGAATCAACCCTTCTATTACCACTCACCACCTTGGCATTGAGCCTCAGTTTAGACCAGTTCGCCAAGAGCAATGCATCTTTATCCGAGTGTAACAATCTCATTCTTTGAAGAAGTGGACAAATTGTTAAAAAGCAGTTATCAAGAATGTAGATTATCCTAAGTGGTTGTCTAGCGTAGTCTTGGTTCGCAAGAGTAATGGAAAGTGGACACTTTGTGTCAACTACTCAAACCTTAATAGAGCATGCCCAAAGGATAGCTATTCTCTACCCAGGATAGACTTTCTGGTTGATGCGACTGTAGGTCATCAGATGCTCAGCTTTATGGACGCCTTCTCAGGCTATAATCAAATCCTCATGCATGAAGTAGACCAAGAACATATGTCTTTCATCATTGATTGAGGGACTTACCACTACTGAGTAATGCCATTTGGCCTGAAGAATGCAAGGGCCACTTATCAAAGGCTAGTCAATGCAACGTTCAAAGATCAGATCGGTAGGAATATGGAAGTGTATGTAGATGACATGTTGGTTAAAAGAAAACTTGCTTCCGACCATCTATCCGACCTGAGGCAGACCTTTCAAACCTTATGAAAGTACAAAATTAAGTTAAATCTTGAGAAGTGTGCTTTTGGCGTAGAGTTTGGTAAGTTTTTGGGCTTTATGGTCAGCCACAAAGGAATCAAAGCCAATCCAGAAAAGATCAAGGCGTTGGTGGAAATGAAGTCTCCCAAGACTATGAAAGAAGTTCAACAGCTCACTGGCAGAGTGGCCGCCCTTAACCGATTCATTTCCAGGGCAATAGACAGATGCCTTCAATTTTTCAAGGTGCTCAGAAAGGCCTTACTTGGAATGATGAGTGTAAGGATGCTTTTCAGCAGTTGAAGCAACATATGGCGAACCTTCCTCTTTTCTCTCAAACGGTTCCAGGAGAAGTACTTTTTCTTTACCAGGCCATCTCCAATATGGAAGTCAATGCAACCCTAATTAGAAAGGAAAATTCTGTTCAACGCTCAGTCTACTACATTAGCCGAGCACTCAGGGAAGCAAAACATAATTATCTCTTGTTGAAAAAATTAGCATTAGCTCTCACCACAACTTCCAGACGGCTCTGACCATACTTTCAAGCTTATTCTATTGTGGTCCTCACTAACCAACCACTGAAAAAGGTTATGCAACAACTTGCGTCATCTGGCTGACTTATGCAATGGTTTGTCGAGTTGGGTCAGTATAAAATTTCTTATCAACCTTAGACAGCTGTTAAGGGGCAGGTTGTAGCAAACTTCATATTGGAATTCAGAAATGACACTCCAAACACACATTTCCCACTAGTTAAGACGACTCCTAAGGAGACCGACCCCCACTCTTGGACTTTGAACGTTGATAGTTCCTCTAGGAAGGAAGGGAGTGGAGCTTGACTAATCCTTACCACTCTTGAAGGTGAGGACTTCAAATGTGCACTTCGATTTCAATTTGAGGCAAGTAACAATGAAGTGGAGTATGAAGCTTTGATAGCAGGCCTCCGGTTGGCTAAAGATATTTAAGTAGACCAAGTTTTCAATGACTCACAGTTGGTAATTGGTCAGATCAATGAAGAATTCGACGTAAATGAGGAAAATCTGAAATCGTACAGAGATATTGCTTTACCCGTCACATGTCTCTTCAACAGTTTTCAAATCAGGCATATTCCAAGGTTACAAAATGCCCAAACAGATAAGATGGCTTAGTTAGCCTCAGCTGATCAGTCTGACCTCAGCCAATGAGTTAGAGTTAAATATCTAGAACACCTAGCAATTTCTCAAAACCAACAAGAAGTTTATTTACTTGAGAACGAACACATCCTATGGGTGCAAGACATAGTGCATTTCTTGGAACAAGGGGTACTACCAGATGACAGAAAGGAAACCGAAAAGATTAGAGCTCGATCGGCTAAATATATCATCGTTGAAGGGATATTGTACAAATGAGGATTTTCACGACCATATCTCAAATGTGTTAATGCGGAGTAGGCAACTTATGTTATGAGGGAAATTCATAGGGGAATTTGTGGCAACCATTCTAGGGGACGATCATTGGCCCATAAGATTCTCCGCATGGGCTAATTGTGACCTATGTTTAGTTAGGATGCCAATGATTTTGTGTTAAAATGTGATAAGTGTCAATGCTTTGCCAACATACCTAACGCTCTATCAGAACTAATCACACTCAGCAACCCCTATCACTTTGCCAGGTGGGGGATCGATCTCATAGGCACTCTGCTGACTGGTAAAGGGCAAGTCAAGTTCGTCGTAGTCGCCATTGATTACTTCATTAAATTGGTGGAAGCAGAGCCCTTCGCTAAGATCACCGAGCGTAACACCACCAAGTTCATCTGGCAATCTGTTGTATGTAGATTTGGAGTTCCACAGGTCATTGTGTCGAATAATGGGAAACAATTTGGCAACTCCAAGTTCAGGAAGTTCTGCGAGGGACTCAGCATGAAGACATATTTTTCATATCTAGGTCACCCTCAGGCTAATGGGCAAGTTGAAGTTACAAACTATTGAAAATTGTCAAGACCAAGTTAGAGGCTGCTAAGGGACTCTTGACAGAGGAATTACCGAATGTACTCTAGGCTTATAGGACAACAGCATGGACCCTCATAGGAAAGACCCCTTTTCGCTTGACATACAGCACTAAGGCAGTCATCCCTCTGGAGATCGTCTTGTCGACCCCCTGAGTGAGGCATCTAAACCTAGAATTGAATGAAGAGTTGCAACGGGAATTAGACCCTATTGAGGAATTACGGGACTTTGCCGCTGTTAGACTAGCCTCATACTAGCAGAGAATGAGAAAGCATTATAATAGGGAGGTCAGACCCAAAGAATTTGTTGTGGCAGACTAAGTTTTGAGGGAAGCAATTTTGGGAACCAAGAACCTAGTTGAGGGCAAGTTAGCAGCTAAATGGGAAGGGTCATACATCGTCAAGTCTAGACCATGACCAGGCACTTACCGCTTACGAGCATGGAAGGCGGTGATCTTCCTCACCCATGGAATGCTGAACATCTTAGGCTGTATTTTCAATAAAATGTGAAGTCTTTTCCTCACGTATTCATTTATGTTATTGTTATATCTAGCCCAAATTTCTATTGTGTTTTGCTATTCTTCTCAAAGAATTGTACAAGTTAACTTTGGCAGGGCCAAGCATCAATGAGAAAAAATCTTCACATCCTTTATCTGTGTTGTAAATCTCGAATATTCTAGACTAATTCGACTGACTAAGGCGCTCAGCAAGACTGAGTCCAGAAATAAGTCTCAGCAAGACCGAGTCCAGAAAGAAATCTTAGCAAGACTAAGTCCAGAGACCTCAGCAAGACTGAGTCCAGACCAATCCGACTGTTCAAGGAGCTCAACCAAACGAAGTTAGAGCTTGCCGGCTCAAACACTCAGGAGGTTTAAGTCCAAATCAAGTTAGTCGACTGACCAAGGCAATCAGCAAGACTAAACACCAGTCGACCTTGCAAGGTTATCAAACAAGCCCGAATGTGGCCTGAATTTGGTCTGTCAAAGTCAACATAGTAAAAGCAAGATAAGAATGAAAAAATAGCCTCTTAGGCCAAAATCCTCTTTTGCAAGTTAATTTTTCCTTTTTAAACTAGGTTCTCACAAGTCAGGGCACTAATGTTGTTCAAATTTTATTAGGTAACCTTGATTGATTTGTGATCAGTCCAGTTCAACTCCTCAAAGTTAAGTATGAAAGCTTAGCGATTATTGAGTGTTAATTAAAAGCTTGGTGATCAGCACAACCAATTTTTACATGTTTAATTTTACTTTTCACTAATTTTCAAATGTCAAATTTTTACAAGTGATGATCTAGCAGTTGTTAGCCAATTTAAATCCAAAGTCAAAGGTAGAAAGATCATTCAGACAACAATGCAAATTGTAACATGTGAGGCAAAAAGCTGTATTATATACATCTCAACAATCATTACAAGGTAGAAAGCTATATTGTATACATCTCAAAATTCATTACACAACATAAAATTTTACGAGGTAAAAATAAATAAATAAATAACAATATAAGGCAGAACTTACGCTTCCCTTCCCCTCCCCTCCATCTCCTTCTTCATCTACCCCTTCATCCAATGGAGTGCTGATAGTATCTCCATCTCTAGGTTAAACAAGGTCGGAGTCGATGTGAGGGAATGTTAGCTCAGCCATTTGCCTGAATTTTACCTAGCTGCTATCCCAGTACTCACTCAATAGATGTTTGAAGTAGTCCGACTGTTGGAAGTTTTCGATAATCTGGGCCTTAATCTGCCCTTCCACTAATTCAGCACCTCTAGAGCTACAAGGACTAGCCCCATCATCCCCCTCCTTCACCAAGCTTGCTGCCACAGCTATATCCATCATCATTTGAAACTCGAAGGATTGCTTAAACTGTTCAACAACAGCTACATAGAAGTTAGGGTAGGCAGCACACTTGGAAGATAGGGACGTTGCAAGCTTTGCATTCTTGGCCCTATCTGCCTCCAAGGTAGGCCTCTTAGTAGCCAGACTCTTCATCAAATCAGCAATTTGCATGTCTTTTTCTTCCTTCTCCTTCAGAGATAGATCACGCAATTCCTCATTGTTGCTTAGCGCTTCTTTCAGTTGCTCTCTGACCATAGTACAAGCCTGCTGGGCTTCAACCGTCTTCTTTTGCTCAACGGCTGCTTCAAACCCCACGGCCACTATTCTATGGCGAGTAACTTCTAAGTCAGTTACAGACTGACCTAGCTAAACCTTGACATCGGCTAATATTTCTTAGTCAACTTGAATGGGGCGAGTTTTCCTCTCACCTTCCTCAACCCTGCAGTTGTCGTAGCCTACTTAATTCTTATGTGATCGGCTACGTGACTCTCCACAATGGCCAGGACTTCAATTTATTTATTTATTTTATTTATTTTTATTATTATTATTATTATTTTTTTTACAGTTTGAGCATGCAGGATTCCTTTGGCGCAAGCATTCCATGCCAGTTTATGCCAATGTTTGATTTCTGACTTCACAATCTGCAACTTAGACCTAGCTTGCTCCGCTTAGGCTTTAGTCTACCCCAGATCCAACCTTGCCATCAATCCTTTTCCAACAGAGCGGTGCTAGGGTCGAGACTCTATGTGCGTAGACTTGAATGCTCTCATTAGCTTGGCCTCCCAAATCGAGACACATCCCTAATGGTCGCCGTTAACCGCCCCAAAGATTCTCATCATACGCGGTCTTTACATTGCCCAATCGTTAGAAGGCTCGCTAGGGTTAGTTGTGGGCATGCCGACCACAACGCTCAAGTGCCGAGCAGTGGTGCTCACCATCTCAACTAGACGTTCAATCTCTGCTGTTTACTCAACCTTAGTTGTTTCTTTCTTTATAGTATTTGCTTTTTCTGATTGCGGGGGATTAGCCACTTGGTTAGACTCTTTTTCTTCAGATTGGCCCAAATCAACCAATACAGCAACAAGGGGGTCAGCCTTAGCCCTCTTCACTTCTGCTTTAAGCCTAAGAGCCTCAGTCTCCTACCTCTGCTCTGCCACCCCAACTGGCTCAGCAACCACCTCCCTTGCCCTCTTGGACTTCTACAATTCTTTTTCATCTTTTGGAGTAGCACTCTTCTTCTTTAGTCGCTCCAACTTAGATTTATTTTTCTGCTTAATGGGATCAACTAAGGGCTCAAAAGGGATGAAATTCTTCAAGTCCTGCTCGACCAAGGCCTTTGAACGGAGGCGAGCGACCTTATAGGCATATCATTTTGGGACAGGGCTCAATTTCTTCTCTTGCAATATGTCATCTCCAGCAAACGCTCGTCAATCTTTAACTTCTTGAGCCATCCTTCTTGCCTCTACTTCTTCAAAAGTGGGGCCTTCATCGGTAGGCTCATGACCCAACCCAAGGGCAAACAAGGTAGAGGGTCTTGCCAAGTCAACCCACTTCAGCCCTTACTTGTCCTTGAACTTCTTGACCATCTGCATTCTCTTCTCTTTTGCAATGCTCAAGGTTGGCTATACTGACTTGGTGCGAATCTTCCAGGTTGTTCGAACTCCCCTACCACCATTTACAAATACATAAAACCACTTGGTCCTCCGTCTCTTTACTGAAGAGGACAGCCCAGTTACTCGGTTCCTGCCGGAAAACTACTTGGGGGGCTACCCAAGTCTCTTGCTGGCCAAATGCCTTGTAGTAGGAAAAGAACTCATTTATTGTCATGTTCTCCCTTTCAATTGCCCGTGGCCAAGAAATTGCACTTGCAAACAAGATTTTTCAGGCGTTTGACACTTATTGGCTTGGTGCCGCCTCTAACCAGTTCAAGACATCGATGCGAGTTGGGAGAGTATTAGCCTCAAATCCCCATGTAATGCCTTCTTATATAAGAAGAACTTCATTGGCTTAGCGTCAGAAGTTCTTTCCTCCGTTGTAGGGAACCTCAGCTCTATATTTTCAGGAATTTGGTACTTTGTTCGAATCTCCTTTAGATCCAAAGCCATCAACGTTGATTTATTGGCTTCGTATGCCAGTGGTCAGGGGCCACCTAGTTGATTGATTGAGCAATTGAAATCATTATTGAATAGATTGGGCGAGATGACCTCTTTGCTCTCCCTTCTACAATTTTCTCCACCTTGTACCTTTTGCGGGGCCACTTAATGCGTTGTCACTGAGTGGGTCGATAATTAGGGAAGGAGGATTCTCTCGTTCCATCTGTCTCACATTTCATTATATTGTTTCAAATGCAGGGGCTATGAAATCAGAAATATGGTAGAGAAAGGAGTCAGGGGAGACAAAGAAAGAGGAGTTTGGAATGATTTGGTTCTTTGAGATTAAGTGTGTAAATCGCACAAATGAGAAGGCCTAGGGTTTGCTAGTATTCCAAGGATCTCAATCAAAGTTTGCTAGTTTGAAAAATTGCTAAGTGTGGAAGGAAAGAGGAAAGTTAGTTGGTTAATGGCCAAACTCTTCAAATTCACGCGCTTCAGAAAACCCTCCACATTCAAAACAGTTCAACTCTACATCAGCAGGCCAGATTCTTCCACGTGGACGAGCTAGATTAGTCCTCTTAACCACTGTTCATCTTTTTTCGCCCCATGTCTAAACTATCATTGAATATGGACCCACGAATCATGTCATCATGTGGATCGCCATTCATCGAGTCCCGCACATAACATAAGCAATCTAGCGCTTAGCAATCAGACTACATTTTGGGAGGCGACCAGCCAGATCTGTCGGTCAGTCAGGTCCGCCGGTTAGCCAGATACATTGATCAGCCAGTTTTAGTAGTCAGTCATATTTAGCGGTCAACCATCTTCAGTGATCTATCGTGCTTCCGTGGTCGGCCATCGCAGTTGGTTTCTTTGCTCTCTCGCCATAAGGTGGTTGGTCGGTCCCTTCTTCACGACTTGGGGGACCACTATTACTGTTTTCATGCCCTTTGTTGGACTAAAGGTGTACTCAAGAATGGGAGACTACTAATGGGCATGGCCTAGGAGAGCCCAACCCGTAATCTGCATGGGCCGCCCAGATAACCATTTGATTAATTATCATAAGGCCCAATAGTGGGCTTAATTAGAGAACCCATGGCAGCCAAACCCAACTACCAGCTGGGTACATGTTAGGCAGGGAATTGGTCACATGGAATACAAAAACCTTACAAGCCATTGGGCCTCACGTGCCAAGCATTAAATGATACTGTCAAGCATTAAATATAATAAGGCCGCTTTCCCTTGAGGTGTGGTGAAACAGCCATGGCCGACGACAAGTAGGCCATAGACTTTCAACCAATAGAACTGCGTGAATGGACAAGGGAATGATTGGTAAGAGATATAGGGAAGCTGAAGGACATTTGGTAAAAATATCACCTACACACTCTCTCACTCTGCTCTCAATTCTTTCTAAGTCTCTTCCATCTCTCCATATACTTAACTACCTTGATCGTCGGAGGGCCCTCAGGAGGGAACCACTCCTACTTTGGAACCTTTCTATTGGATTTGTTGCAGGTGCTGCGGGTAAGACGAAGGTCAACCGACTCGTAGAGCTTCTGGATCCTGTCCAACCCATCTCCTATTGACCAAACTGCATCATCACATGATAAGTTTGTCATGTATAACTTTTAATACAAATTAACATAACACAAATCACAAATGTTGAAAACTTTCCCCATAAAAATAGTAAATTTTTTTAAATGTGCCTTTTTAAGCAAAAATGATTTAGTAGGTGTTCATATGCTCGACCAATGATAAGTTATAGTTTATTCACTATTTTCATGTAATTAGGATCATATATTCATATAATCCTTTGCTATTGATTGGTATACAAGCAATATTTTACGGGTACACATTTCCTCTTATAAATTCCAACATATTTTTGTAGTTTACTATCCATAATCCAGTCTCTTACATTTTGCAGTTCTTTCAAAGATTTTCAGCTTCAATGGGGTTCAATTTCCTCCCCATCTTCACATTTATTTCAGTTAAGTGCTTAAATTTCCAAATTCACATTTCTAAGAAACCATTTTCTCCAACTTTTGTATTTGTTTCTTAAACAATGATGATGGAATCATAGAAGCAAAATAATATATAACTCACTTTTTTAATTCAATGATATGTAAAACATATAATTGATTAATAATTAGGGAAAATATTAGAGAAAGTTAACTTAAATATTCTGTCTCTAATACTCATCATGAAATATATGTTTTAAAACATACATCGTGGGTGTTTGGGAAGTTGGTTATTTTAGTAGGCTAAAATAGTTGTGTTTGGGGCGAGGATTGAATTTTTTTGTAATTGGATGTGATTTTTGTAATAAAAAAAATGAAATGATTATGAATTTGATATGGCATTTTGTCTTAGTTATTTTAGTTTATTTTATCTTTTAATACTATTTTAACTTAAAGAAAGCCCAAAAATGACTTCCCAAACATACCCATCATTATGTTTGAAAAGCGAGTTTAATTTTTAGGCCTCAATAACATTACTCATCATGAAATATATGAGGGATATATACTTTCTGTCATCTAACCGACCGATTTTTAAAATCATACTTATGTTATGAAATGTTATACGATAAATTTGGCCTGTCAAGTCAGTGTGTGTTCACCTTATAGCTAAAGCAAAGTTTAGTTAGGATGAAAATAGTAGAAAGTATATCAAAGTTTAGTTAGGATGAAAATGGTAGAAAGTGATGAAAATATAAAAATAATATAAATTTTTTTTTTTTCCTTCTAAGTTTGTTTAGCATTAAAGTGGTGAAAGTTAAAAAAAATAAAAAAAAAAATTTTATTTTCATGCACAACTCGTAATATGATAACTAAACTTCTTGTTTTTTACAAAAAATATAGGAAAATATTAAAAAAAATTAATTTATTATAAAAGCAATTACTTATAATTACATTTCTTATTTTCTTTCAAAATTTTCGTCATAATCAAATTCATAAAGAAAAAATGAGTATATTTTCTTTTCCTTTTCTTTTACTTCACTTCATTTTTTTTTCTCCTTTCACTTCACTTTATATCATTTTCACTCATTTATTTGTATTTTTTTTCTAATCAAATGGAACCTAAAAGTAACACATAATTAATTTGTCAAACATAAGAGAGTTAAAAAAAATAAAAATAAAAATTATGTCACCCAATATAATTGTAACGATACATCACATAAACATATATACTGAACTAACTAGCCATTGTTTGGCATGTCAGGCTTTTTGGATTTTTGACTATTTTAGTCACAAAAAGACAATAAGTTTTTTAGTCTAATAAGACAGAATATTACATCCAAACCACAATCATTCATTTTTTCTCTTACAAAAGTTAAAAAAACTAAAAAGTCTATTCCAAACGAGACATTTTAACCCTAGGCTAAAATAGTTAAAAAGCCAACTCACATCCCAATAATTTATTATTACAAGAAGTTTGCAATGGATTTTTTTTTTTTTTTTCCTTCTCCATTTTGGTAATAAAAATTTCCTTCTCTTTATTTATTTATTATTATTTTTTTTTCAGTTGACACTGGTGGCAGGGCATGCAGCAGTATCTCCCGAAGCTTACTGGAACATGGTTTTGCAAAACACTCCCATGCCTAGGACTGTCAAGAATCTTCTACCCTCAGGTTGGTTTTCAAATTCAGCCAAACACTCCCTTATGTCTAAATGTTTGTTTGGAATTTTAGGTTATGTTTCAATTATGAATTTGGATATAAATTTGAAAAGGGAAAAAAAATAATAATAAAAAATGAACTTATGTTTCATTCATATCTTCTTCATATATATTTTTTTTCTTTTTATATTTTTTTAAATATTTATCTAAATCCATAATCCAAACACAACATTAAAATATAAAAAAATTGGACTAAACATCTTTGGGATTACCAAATTCATGTTTGGTTGTGTTAAAATACCACGAGTTTGTTAATCCTATGGGACTACTAATCTCATTCAAGGGTGGGATTAGCATTATCATGGTGAGGGTGAGATTGCAAGGTGAAAAAACTATTCTGTCACCTGTTTACGAAAAAACAACAAAATCAATGGTAAATTATACCATTGTAGCATCTTTTTAGGAGCACAGATTGTAGTATTTAGAGAAAAGTTACAATGTGCACCCAAAATTATGGATATAGTATGCACTATGTACAAAAAAAAGTATAATTTATATCAAAAAATATATAATTTTTATTGCAAAAAATTTAACTTTTATAAAATATATATAACTTTCTTATTCATTTTTTTTATCAGCAAAAATCAATTGTTTGTTCTTAAATTAGCACTTATGGGAGTTAGCCTCCACATCCTTGCTTGCCACCTAATTCAATTCCCCTCAGGGAGAGTTAAACTCATGACTTCCCGTTTAAAACTAAGCCCTTAGAAGAGTCATGGTGATAAAGTAAGTTAGGCCTAATTGGTTAAGGGTAAAATCCATTGTGGTATAACTTGATAGGACTTTGCTTTCTAGTCTTCTAAAAATAGAAACATATCTCCCATGTAGCTTACTAGAATGCTATAGTTCCAATTTCCATGTATACTAATGAAGAGTGTATCTCACATGCCTATTTTGAAAGTGGGGAAGAAAAAAAAAAAGTCAAAATTAAATTGTAATGTAAAAGGACAAAACTAGTCATATTTACATTTTTATCTGAATTCCTTACTTAATAACATTTTAAATTAAACATACATATTATATATAAAAAAATTAAATTAAACACCCCTTGGGGCCACTGGAGGTTTGCCTGGTCATTAACTTCAGGGCCCTTAGGATTAGTCCTGACTTCTCTTAAAATCAGCGGGTTGGGGATACCTGAGTTATCAAAAAAAATATATAAAAAAAATTAAATTAACCTAAATACCTTAATTTATTATTATAAATTAATCATCAAACTACGTTAATCTAACTTTTAATTTTTAATCCAATTCTTTATTAATAATATTTTAAAATAAACATAAACATATATATAAAAAATTAACTCACAAATTAAACTAAATACCATAATTTATTATCATAAAATTATATTTTTTAATAACATTTTAAATGAAACATATACACATATGTACGGGGGCGAAATATCCTCTGCACTCCGTACTCCTTGGATGTCAAGCTTCTGGTGACGGCGTCTATCTCTGCAACACAAAAATGGTGAGCTGCCCGGCGGTGGTGTGCCAGAAAGACCCTCCGACGATCAAGTCAGATCACGAAGGAAGAAGGCAATCAAAGGAGAGTGTTTGTGAGAGTGAATTCGCATACCTCCAACGTTCATCTTACCCCCTATTTCTAGGCTGGCCATGCAGCTCAAGATTGTGCGCGCACTACCTCTGCTGTCCTTCCCTGGACAGGTGGCAGCGCTCGCCTCTCTCCACCTTACGCGTGTAAAGGTTTTGTCCTTCCACCAGTACACACAAAACTGTCCAACGGTATTGAGGCGTGCGTGGAGCAGATGTCCTCTCCCTCACGCCATTGGCCCAGGTGGCACACCTAACCGGGGTACCACGACCGGCCTAACACTTGTGGAAAATTGCCATCACATGCACCTAACCGTGCTATGGGTCACCGGCCTATGACTTGGGATTAGGCGAAAGCCTGACCACCTCGGCTGAACTATCCTTGACCGGTTCATCATGATCAACCGGTTGCGAGGCATGCGGGCCTCTAACCGTTCTATCTCCAATCTCGGTCACACGAAGTCATCTTTATTAATTGATCGGTCCAGGCCGTACCGACCCTAATCGCACCCACGGTGTAGCTCGGGCTACCTCTTAACTCGGTCGTCATCCGCTAACTTGAGCTCCGCCCAATACGTGCAATCACAGCACGACCGGGCAAGAGCATGCCAAACCGGTCAACATCTCCGACCGTGCAAGTCAGGCCGAGTCAACAGAGGACTTTGCTCGGCGTCATGTAGCCTGTCAAGTCTGACGTTGTATCAACTCGGTCGTACTGCCCGACGCAAATCTTCCCTCACAATTGCCCCTTAAACCCATCCGAGCTATCGTGACTGGGTTTACCACTGTGTCCGAGCTAAGGTCGAGTTGTGCTCTTGCTAGGTCGAGCTTGATTGGGGGAATGTCTGCAGCCGAGCTATGGTTCAGTTGTGCCCCTACCAAGCCGAGCATAATTGGAGACATATCGATCGAGTTGTCTCGATTGGTACCATCGCCTCTGCCCCATCAAAGGTCGTGCAGACGTCTTGTGCCGCCTTTTCAAGGCCACGTGGCCAGCGTCATTGGGTCGTCACGGCGGTATCCCCACGCCTTGAATTTCAAACAGTTGCGCCGTTTGGTCTTTTCCCCCCATCAATAAACCCCATTTGAAGGGTCTAAACCCTTCACCTTTCATTTTCTATCAGAGCTCCAAAAACCCTAGCCCCCTCTGCCATTACTGACTCTGAGCTCCCATCTCCATCTCTGCAATTGATCCTCCATTCCAGTTCCTTTGGAAGCCTGTAGACGTGCTCTCGAAGTTGCATTCATCCTCACATCCGTCCCTGGTAAGCCCTCTATCTCTCTACTGCTCTCTGTCTTCATTTTCCTATTCTTCGTATCTGTTCTTTGCGCCATTGTGTCATTCATGCTTATTTTTGTTGTTCTACGCATCCTTTCATGCACCCTAGGCCAACTTGAAACTGGAGGATGGGATGGGGCCTTCGTGCCCCTGGTTTCTTCTGGGTTCGAGCAAATTCATCTCACTTCTGGGATGAACAGCTTGAACCTGGGTAAAACCGAGCTAAATCCCCACTTAGATCCGTAGGTAGAGCTATAGCCGAGCAAAAAACTATTTGTGGCTTCTCATAGAAGCTGCGACCGGGTCGGATACCCCATTAGATCGGTGAGTAGAGTGGACCGAACTACAACCATGAAACCCCTGCCTGGAACCTGGACCGAGCTGAAGGATCAACTAGATCCTGCATGTAGTCTTAACCGAGCTAGAACCGAACTAGGATGAATGAACACAGATGTAGTTGAGCCGAGCTGGGACTCGTAATCAAAACACCAAAGTCCTTCACTGAGATAGTTCCAATAGGAGCCGTGCAATCTATGCCGTGCTAACCCTTGGCCTTATTTTTAACATGCAGAACAAATAGGACCGACCAAGCCAGTCCAGCATTATAATTGGTGGAGCTCAAATACCGAGCAAACACACCAACATTTTTGACCGTGATATACACCAAATAAAACTAAGAGAGATGGGCAAATACCGCTTTATGATTAGCTCGCCCGGGGCGATGGCGGAGTTTCGAAAGGAGTACAACATTCCTGACGACGTCATCTTAGAGCTCGGTAAGAAAGGAGACACACCATGGGAAGATTTGGACCGGTGCCCCTTCACGGTCATTTCCATTGTTGAGAGAGGGCTTCGCTTCCCCGTGCAGCCTTTGATCTGCGAATTTTTGAGGCAGACGAGGCTTTGCCCAACCCAAGTCTCCACCAACACGTTCAAGATAATAAATGGCGTCGCCGAGCTGAACCGAAGGCTCGGTCTCAATCTCGGCCTCGCAGAAATTTTCCATCAATACAGCCTTAGCAAAAATAAAGGAGGATTTTGTTGGTACCTTAAGGTAAAGAAGGGCCGAGCAAAACTCGTAGAGGGCAACCCGGACAAGGAAGCCAACGATGATGATTTCTTGTGGGTGTCCGGTCGTTACGAAGACATCGAGGCACCCATACCGGGGTGGTACATCAAGAAAGATTTTGGCAGTGCGGGTAAGTAGCCCGGCTGTCCGTATTACCTTCTATCTACATTTCATTTTTATTCTCTTTTGCCGGTCTAACACTTGCCTATCTCTTGCAGATAAATACTTGGCAGCAGACTATCATCAAGCCAACTAGGAAGCCATCCGAGCTCTGCTGCATCAACCAGCCGAGGAGAGAGAAGCATCAAAACTGCTCAGCTTCGAACAAACCTACCACTACTGTGCACGCGCAAAGCTAGTGATCGACTTCGCCTTCCTTCAACTGACCCAAGCCTCACCACGATCAGACTTGTTCCCCTTACGACCGAGCAGGAAATGGCAAAAATCAGGGCCATCAAGTCCATGATCACTGGGGAGGAAGGGGAGTCCTAATCTCCAAAGGCAGCCGGGGGAGCATCCTCCACCCCAACCGTATAGATAAAAGGCGCGGTGCTGGCTCTCGCCACCGAACAACCAGCAGGCCAATCCAAGAAGAGGCCGAGGAAGGAGAAAGCCGGGCAAGGCCTTGTGGACGAAGACTCCACTGAACTGGCCTCCAACGAGCTGGGCGACCACGCCGAGCAAACGCAGGCCGGCATGTCCAAGGGCAAGGGCCCAGCCACCCCTCCGGCCTGGGCGCCCGAATTCGTGTACCAAGGCTGACCAGTTTCGGTCGAGGATTCGGTCTATGCTGACAAGGATTATTCTCTCGGTTTCAACATGACCAAGGGGTTAATCCTTCCAGCGGACATGAAAAAACATGATGAACTGTCCGACCTGAAGGTCCTGCGCTCGGCGGCAAAATCCATCGTGCTGGTAAGCTTTTCATTTTCTGCTTCAACTATTTGCTCGGTTTCTGCTCGGTTCCTCAAACACTCACATCTTTCCTTTGTTTTCAGGCCGCGCAAAAGAATTATCTGGCGCACGACCGGATGATAAAGGTGCGGCAGAGCCTTCGGGACGCCATTGCCGAGAACAACGCGCAAAAGACCAAGATAGCGAACCTGAAGGCAGTGCAGTAGGCTATCGCGGCGGAGCGAGATAAGCTACAGCAAAAAGTTGACCAAGCTGATGCCGACAGGCAACGCGCCGTGAAGTCAACCAAAGCTCGGTATCTCGCTGAGCTGAGGAAACTGCGTGATGCGCACAAGGAAGCTCTGGACAAGGCGGTCGATGATGCAGAGGACCGGGGCTATGCTCAGGGGGAGAAAACCTATGAACGGCAAGTCCAGGTTACGAAGGACATCTTTTTCCAGTGTGGCTGGAAAGCCGCCGTGGAGAAAGTTGGACTTGGTCAGGATTCTGCCATGTTCATTAGTCCGCCTGCTGCATATATCCCGGTCTACATGTAGGCATACGCCAATGCCGCGCAAAACCGACTGATAGCAGAGGCAAGGAAAGAGGCTGAGGAAGAAGCCGCCGCCACACAACAGACCGAGCAAGCAACCAACACCGAAGCATCCCCAGATGTGAAGGCTGAAGTTATTGATCGGGAGGTTGTCGCGGTGGAGGGCATGGACAACGGTCAAGAGAGCTGCCCGAAAGCGATACGGCGTGAAGCGAGCATCGAGGAGATCGCCGAGCAAAACCTCCCGCTGGACTGAAGATTTTCTCTTCTCTTCTTTTTTTTTTTTTTTGATGGTTGTAACCGGGCAAGGCCCCACCTCTTGTACTGAATTTTCTTTTTATCAATGGAACTTCAACTTTTTGCTCGTATATCTCCCATTTCTGTTCTGTTGTCATGTGTAAATTTCTTGATTCAAACATTGATAGATCATAACTGCCAGGTCGGCTAAGCCGCGCAATATGCCAAGCTGGAATCCACCAGGACGTTCTCAAACTGATCTGGCAGCTCGGCTCCTGGAAAATTTAAAAACTTTGCCATATAATTCCAATACATCAATGAGACCGAGCAAAAATTAGTTCGCTTTGTGAGTTGGTCAAGCTGCCAACATTGCCTTTCGCCCGAGCAAAGTCAGCTCGGCCACATATCCGTTGGACGAAACACCAACACTGCGAAATTTTGCCGAGCTAAATCTGCTCGATATACATATTGGACAAGACACCAATATGCCGACTGGGCCGAGCAAAATCAGCTCGGCTCTTACACTGGACAAAACACGAATGTTGTTGGTCATGTTGCCAACATTCCAATTGGGTGAGCAAATCCAGCTCAACCCTAATGCGCATTGCTCCATACGCAAACTGTTTGCGCGGTCTGCTCCCATTTCGAGGAAAACAGTCCGGTCTCATTCAAGTCGGTCTACTTGCCCCTGGCATCCATAATTGCCTTGTGTCTTGCTATTTCATTGGATAGATGTAACACCATACAACAAGAGGGCTATTTCTTATTACAAAAGCATTGTTATCTTTTACATCAAGTGCTAAAGCGCTAGGAGCCTAGAAAAGCTAAACAACATAAGCAAATTACATCTCAAATGTAAAAGACCTTAAGGTTGGCTGCATTCCATGGTCTGGGGACAGCCTTGCCATCTAAATCTTCCAAGTGGTATACCCCCTTGCCAGCAAAACCAACCACCTTGTATGGTCCTTCCCAATTCGCACCGAGCTTTCCTTCGCCAGGGATCACCGTGCTACCAAGCACCTTCCTTAAGACCCAATCCCTAATCTTGAATAGCCTGGGGTGCACTGCCTTGTTGTATTTTTTAGAGAGCTCCTGCTGATAGGCCGCTATATGGATCAATGCGCGCTCTCGCCTTTCTTCAGCAAAGTCTAGCTCTAATGCCACAGCTTCATTGTTCAGGTCTGGCTGGAAACTTTCTGAACGGATGGTTGGCATGCCAATTTTTAATGGGATGACGGCCTCCATACCATAGGCCAAAGCGAATGGTGTCTCTCCAGTCGATCGCCTTGGCGTAGTGCGGTATGCCTAGAGCACATTAGGAAGCTCTTCAGCCCACTTTCCTTTGGCCTTCTCAAGCCGCTTCTTCAGTCCGTCCAGAATGGTCTTGTTTGAGGCCTCTGCTTGACCATTTGACTGAGGGTAGGCCGGCGTTGAATTGTAGAACTCGATCTTCAACTCCTCGCAAAATCCGCGAAAGAGTTTCCCATTGAATTAAGTGCCATTATCCGAGATGAGAGCCCTGGGTATGCCGAAGCGGGTGATCACGTTTTGCCAAACGAATTTCTTAACGTCTTTTTCCTTAATGGTTGCCAGTGGCTCGGCCTCCACCCACTTGGTGAAATAGTCAGTGGCGGCGATGAAAAACTTGCGATTGCCCGGTGCAACTGGGAGTGGCCCAACAATATCCAATCCCCAGAGTGCGAACGGCTAAGGACTCGTGAGGGAGAGCAATTCTCTTGCTGGCTGGTGGATCTGGTGAGCAAATTTCTGGCATTTTTCACATCGGCGAACGTATTTTTGTGTGTCCGCTTGCATGCACGGCCACCAGTAACCTTGAGAAATTGCTCGGTACGCCAGAGACCTGTCCCCAGTATGGCTGCCGCAGATGCCTTCATGGATCTCAAAAAGAAAATCCTTTACCCTGGCAGGGTGGACACATTTCAAATACGGCCCGGTGAAGGAATTCTTATATAGGGCTCCGGATGGGGAGAGCCAAAACCGTTGTACCTTTGCTCGGATCTTGTGGGCCGCCTTCTTTTCTTCCGGTAGAATTCTATCTTTCAGAAAGGCGATGATGGGGTCCATCCAAGAAGGTCCCAAGTCGGTGCAGAGTACCTCGATAGCTTCTGGTTCCTCAATGCTTGGCCGAGGTAAAAATTCAATCATCAAGGGATTGGGAAAGGCTGTCTGAGTGGAAGCGAGACCGACCAATTCATCAACCGTGCTGTTTCCTTTGCGGTTGATCTGTTCAACTCTGATGGCATCGAACTTCTTGATTTTTCGCCGCTTTTGATGCGATACTTGGCCATTCTTTCATCTTTGGCCTCATACTCCCCGAGACTTGATTGACCACCCGGCTTGGAGTCATCAACACCATAAGGGCTGTGACCTTCATTCTCGGCGCTTCTTAGTCGGCGAGGAGGGCCTCAGATTCCGCCTCGTTGTTGGGCATTTGAAGCCGCGTAATAGCTTGCTCAACAATCAGCCCATCGGGTGAAGTTAGCACAATTCAGTGACCCTATGCTGTTGATGCCATCGACGAAGAGTTTCCACATCTCGCCAACAAAAAGCTTCCAGCAATCCGACGGGTTTTGGGAGCTTCTCAATTCCAAGTTTCTGGTCGGCTCATTTTGGTCTCTTTCCATGTCTTTGCTGGGTTCTTCTTTCAACGAGTCGTCGGACTTTGCTGTTTCGGTCGAGCTTTGCCCTTCTCCCACTTGCGGGCCAACACTTTTCTCTGTTGCCAAAACCACAGGTTGTGCTAAATCCGCATCAACCAAATCAATCGGGCAGACTGGATGCGTTCCAGGGGCAAATTCCGCCACGAAGTCTGCAAGTGCTTGAGTTTTGATTGCGGTGCGCGGTCTGAACTTGATGTCATACTGGCCCAATTCCGCGGCCCATTTCAGAATTCTCCCAGTGAAGTCCGCTTTTTCGAAGAGCACCTTGAGCGGGAACTCAGTTAACACCACTATTGTATGGGCATGAAAATAGTGGGCCAGCTTTCTTGAAGCCATCATTAAGGCCAGTGCCAGTTTTTCCAAGGGAAGGTGTCTCGTCTTGGCCGAAAGCAGAGTCTTGCTCACATAGAAGATTGGTAGGTGCTGGACGCCTTCAGCACGAACCAATACCGCGCTTACCGCGTGTTGAGACACAGCCAAGTAGAGGTACAACTCCTCGCCTGGCTGAGGGGTGACCAAAATAGGGGCTGAAGAAAGGTATGTCTTTAGGTCTGCAAGTGCACGGTCGCACTCTTCATCCCAGAAGAACTTAGACTTCAAAGTTTTAAAGAAGGGCCTGCAACGATCCGAAGACCAGCTGATAAATTTGTTCAGCGCGGCCGCCATTCCGGCAAGATGTTGCACGTCCTTCGTGGAGTTCGGGCACTCCAACTCTTGTATTGCCTTAATTTGCGATGGGTCGGCCTTAATTCCCCGGTTTGTGACCAAAAAACCTAGGAATTTCCCAGTGCCAACTCCAAAGGCGCACTTAGAGGCGTTCAGGCGAAGCTTGTGGCGCTTGAGTATGGCAAACATTTCTGCTAGGTCGGCGAGGTGCTGGGACTTCTCCTTACTCTTCACCACCATATCATCGATATAGGATTCCATAGTCCGGCCCAAGAGAGGAGCGAACATCTTCGTCACCATCCGCTGAAAGGTTGCCCCGGCGTTCTTCAGTTCGAACGGCATGACCTTGTAGCAATATAACCCTCTGGAGGTAGTAAACGATGTGATTTCCCTGTCCGGTTTGTACATGGCTATCTGATGATAGCCGCGATATGCATCCAAGAAGCTAAACCTCTGATGGCCAGCGGTTAAGTCCACCAGCTGGTCAATTCGCGGGAGGGGAAAGTTGTCCTTCGGGCAAGCGCGGTTGACAGTCTTGTAGTCAACGCAGACTCGCCATTTGCCATTTTTCTTAGGAACAACCACCGTGTTAAATATCCACCGAGGGTATTGCACCTCCTCTATGGCCCCGGCTTCCAGCAAATTCTTCACTTCTTCCGCCACCACTTCAAAGATGGTGCAAAATTTGAACGGCGTCCTTTGAATGACTGGGCGCGCATTGGGGAAGACGTTCAACTGATGACAAATGAAGCTCGGGTCGACGCCAGGCATGTCGTAAGGCGTCCAGGCAAAGGCCTCCAAGTTAGAAACCAAGAAGTTCACATAATCCATCCGTTCTGCGCTAGACAAGGATGATCCCAAGAGGAAGAATTTTGTCGGATCATTTTCATCGATGCGCACTTCCACCAAATCTTCGACCGATTTTTCCTCGGCCTTTCTTCCTACGTCTTCGAGGACCGCCTTTCCCTCGGGCCCCTCGATCATCTAGACAAACCCTTTGGCTGCTCGGCTGCCATTTACCGCAACAAAGCATTGTTTGGCCATCACCTGGTCTCCCCAGACTTCCTCTATTCGCCCGTTCGATGCTGGAAAGCGCATGACTTGGTGGAAGGTCGAAGCAACTGCTTGCATGGCGTGCAGCCAACCTCTGCCTAGGATCAAATTGTAAGTCGATGGCACTTTGAGCACCCAGAATTCTACCTGCTTCACAACCGATCCTGCTTTGACTGGCAAAATAATCTTTTCGATCGTCCATTCTGGTTGTGAGTTGAAGCCGACCAAAGGAGATGTTGCAGGAGCCAAATCCTTGTATTCTAACTTCATTTGCTTGAACGCGTCATAATACATTATTTCAACCGAACTCCCCTGGTCGATCAATATTCTCTTGATATCAAAATCTTTGACACGAAGGGTCACCACCAAGGCGTCATTGTGCGGCATCTGCACCCTTTCCAAGTCTTTGGTTGAAAATGAAAGGATGTCTCTCTCCTCGGTTTTTCCCTTCTTTACAGCGGGCTGGACAGAGAGCACTTCCCTCATGTGCTCGACCTTCTTGATCATTCCTCTCAGCTCGCAGACCCTAGCCGGTTCAATGATGCCGTGGATGATGTTGATCACACCTTGCGGGGGTGCCTCTAGGGCGGCCATACCGTTAGGCTCGGTCTGCCCGGTTGGCGCGGCCTTGACTCCCCTGTCTATATATTGGTCAAGATGCCCCGCCACCACCAATTCCTCCAAGTGCTGTTTGAGCGGCAGGCAGTCCTCTATCCGGTGCCCCCGTTCCTCATGGAAGGTGCAGCGATATTTTGGATTGAAGCCTCGCTGCGACTCCCTAACTTGGCCGGCCAACGGACAAAAGGCACACCTCGGATCTCGTTCAAAATGCGGTAGATGGGAATTTTGAAGACCGTGGTAATTCCTGTCCGCGCCTTCAGTTTTCTCTTGGCATCCCCCACTGCGTCGCGAGGTGCATCAGCTCGGTCGTTTCTGTGACCCTTGTTTCGGTCATCACGGTTTAGTCCGCGCCGTTGATCTTTTGATTGGTCGCCTGGGCGGTTATCCTCCTGTCCAACCGAGTTAACTTTCCCTGCTGTCCTCTTGTCCACTGCGACCGGATTATTCTTCTCGGTCACAGAGGCAGCGTCATCTTCCACACGAATGTGTTCGTTGATCCGCTGCATCAAAGATTCCATGGTGGTGGGCTGATGCATCGTGAGTGAATCTCGCAGTCTATGTCCGACTGGGAGACCCCTCTTGTATTGAGTGATCGCCAGATTTGTAGGGCAGTCGAGGATCTCGTTGTAAGTTTCCCAGTACTTCGCATTGTATGCCTTCAGCGAACTCCCAGACTCCATCTTGACGCCTAGGAGATGGTCAACCTCCTTCGGCGTTCGAGTGTTGGTCTTGAATCTGGTGACGAAGGCTTCCGCTAGTTGCTGCCATCTCTCAACACTCCCCTCCGGGAGCCTTTCGAACCACTTCAAGCCCAGCTCTCCTAAGCTTGCTGGGCATATGAGGCACATCAAGGCGTCATTTTTCCGGTGGCCCGCCATCACTTGCCAGTAATGACTTACATGCATGTACGGATCCGTCTTGCCGTCATACAAAGTGAACTTTGGCTGGTGGAATCTGGCAGGGAGTGGGGTGCTCTCAATCTCTGGGGACAGCGGCGTAGCCGTAAGTCTCGCCAGCTCTTTGTCCTCCAATGCAGGGGCCCTGACTTTGGGCACCGGCATCAATACTTCTTCACTGCAACGAACTGGGGCACTCAAGCTCTGGAGCGCCGGTACCCTCTGAGCCTCTCGACGGCGCGCTTTCTCCTCCAACACGTCCCTGAGATCCCCGGAACGAGAGGAGGCAGAGTAACGCGACGTTGGCGATGGGTGCGAGTGGCGTCTTTGTCGCGAGTGGAGGATCTGCCTCTTCTTTGATGCAATTTCCAACCCCATAGTTCCTGGTGATGGAGATTGAATGAGTCCTCCTCTGGTGGCGACTGCTAGAACGAGGGGAGGGGGTGTGCTCACTGAGGTTGCCCTCTCCAGCAACACCTTTCCCTTTAATCTGGCGCTTCAGCAGCTCCATCTCCGCCGCCATCTTGCGGATGAGGACGTCTTGGTTGTTGAGTTTGTGCTCTAGGCACTGCTCACGGGACTCCCCCCAGCGGCGGCGGCCCTCTGGACTCTGTGAGCGATCGGAACTCCTCCCACGCTTGTCGCGCGCTCCTCGTGAAGACGTTTCCAGGCCCGCCATGGCTGGAACATTCGGGAGGCCTTCTCTCCTCCGGACATACTCCGGGGTGACACCATTGACGACAGACAGCGGTACTTCGTCGTTGTTGGCCATGGAAATGGTCAATGAAGCTTGAGGAACAAGGGTTTTGAATCAAAGCTTCCCACAGACGGCGCCAATTGTACGGGGGCGAAATATCCTCTGCTCTCCGTACTCCTTGGACGTCAAGCTTCTGGTGACGGCGTCTATCTCTGCAACACAAAAATGGTGAGCTGCTCGGCGGTGGTGTGCCGGAAAGACCCTCCGACGATCAAGTCAGATCATGAAGGAAGAAGGCAATCAAAGAAGAGTGTTTGTGAGAGTGAATTCGCATACCTCCAACGTTCGTCTTACCCCCTATTTCTAGGCTGGCCATGCAGCTCAAGATTGTGCGCGCACTACCTCTGCTGTCCTTCCTTGGACAGGTGGCAGCGCTCGCCTCTCTCCACCTTACGCGTGTAAAGGTTTTGTCCTTCTACCAGTACACACAGAACTGTCCAACAGTATTGAGGCGTGCATGGAGCAGATATCCTCTCCCTCACGCCATTGGCCCAGGTGGCACACCTAACCGGGGTACCACGATCGGCCTAACACTTATGGAAAATTGCCATCACATGCACCTAACCGTGCTATGGGTCACCGGCCTGTGACTTGGGATTAGGCGAAAGCCTGACCACCTCGGCTGAACTATCCTTGACCGGTTCATCATGATCAACCGGTTGCGAGGCATGCCGGCCTCCAATCGTTCTATCTACAATCTCGGTCAGACGAAGTCATCTTTATTGATTGATCGGTCCAGGGCGTACCGACCCTGATCGCACCCACGGTGTAGCTCGGGCTACCTCTTAACTCGGTCGTTATCCGCTAACTTGAGCTCCGCCCAATACGTGCAATCACAGCACGGCCGGGCAAGAGCATGCCAAACCAGTCAACATCTCCGACCGTGCAAGTTAGGCCGAGTCAACAGAGGACTTTGCTCGGCGTCATGTAGCCTGTCAAGTCTGACATTGTATCAACTCGGTCGTACTGCCCGACGCAAATCTTCCCTCACAACATATATAATAAATTAAATCCTAAAAATACCTTAATTTAATTTTTTATTTTTATCCCAATTTATTATTTAATAATATTTGAAATTAAACATGTATATATATATATTTAACAAATTAAATTATAAACTAATTACAGTGTCTATATATATAAGTGTTATATACATGTATATCATAATATTTATTAAAATTGTAATTTAAGTTTGTTAAAAAAATATTTGAAAAACTCTATAGTTTCTTAAATGATTTTTGTGTAGTATTTTTTTATTTTTTTTTCTTAGTCACGGAGATAAATTTATTTATTTACTTACAAAAAGGAGCAAAAGTAGAAGAAGATATAGATGGGTATAATTATCTTTTTATTGCTAATATTAATGGAGTTAATGTTGTATTTTAGTCTAAAATCATATAAGGTATATAACTATTTTAAAAAAACGTGAAAAAGTGCGATTGAGCCATATTATAAAGAAGTAAAACAGATTTTGTCCTAACTTTAAAGATGCACACACCATAATTTTTCATTCATAATTTTTCTCACAAAAATCGTAATTTCTATCACAAAAATTTATAACTTTTACTATAAAAATCGTAATTTTTTTTGACTATGTGCAGAAGGCATTGTTGTTCCTGGCCGAGGACTTGAGCCTTGTAACCTTGGGGGGCCTAGGGACCATGACTATCCTTGGGATCTGTACTATTATATTAGCTATACTGGTAATGTGTATGAACAACCAGTAGACTACGGGTCAACTTTTTTTTTGGAGGAGGACATCAAACAAGGCACAAAGATGAAATTAAACGTCTCCGTGATAACACAAACAAATGGAGTTACTTTCTTACCCAGACAAGTTGCTCAGATGATTCCTTTTTCCTCGAACAAATTTCTGGAAATTCTGAACCGATGTTTGATAAAACCCAATTCAGTTGAAGCCGAGATTATCAAGGAAGCAATCAAATGCTGCGAGAGGTCTAGCTTTCAAGGAGAGCAGAAATGTTGTGCAACTTCATTAGAGTCCATGATCGATTTCTGCACTTCCATGTTTGGCAAAAATATCCAGGCATTCTCTACTGAGTTAGAAAAATTGCAGGAGTATCGTATATCGGGATTCAAAAAGATTGGAAGAGGAGGACGAGATGACCCAGTAGTGTGTCATAAGCTAAATTACCCGTATGCGGTCTTTTATTGCCACATTATTCGCTCCACCGAGACATATATGCTTTCGTTGGAAGGTGCAGATGGGACGAAAGCAAAAGGTGCAGTGGTGTGTCATAAAAATACATCTGCATGGAATCCCAAGCACTTGGCCTTTCAAATTCTCAAGGTTAAGCCAGGAACTGTTCCTATTTGCCATGCTCTTCGTCAAGATAATATTGTCTGGCTTCCTAACTAAATCTCTAAAATATATAATCGATGCCATTAATTTAAAATCATATTGTTTGTTTGGTATTAATTAAGAGAATATTTATATATGGTTGTGAATGTAGTTTGCAGTGTAATTTAAAACTAACATTAGTTTGGTTTTAATGTGTAGTATGGTTGTGAATGTGGTTTGCATTGTAATTTAAATAAAACCTTTGTTTGGTATTAATTAATAAATGTGTATATATATTGTTGTGAATGTAGGGATATTTTAATAAAAATAATATTATATCCAATTTATCTATTATTAACATTATTACTGAAGGGACTAAATATAAAATGGGTCGGATCCAAGTTTTGGGTCGATCCAATCCATTAGATTCAAGTCCAGAGGAGCAAGGTAAACAAGTGGGCCAGTCAGATTAGCGCAGTTACATCATCAACAATTCACCCAAGTCCTCAAGCACTTGGGCCCAACCTGTAGTGGAATGGTCAATCCAGCCACGATGCTGGGCTGGGCCGAGCCGCAGGATCTGATCATTGGATCGAACCCAAAAGGGGCCGAGCCCATATAAAGATATCCTATTGGGCCACCCCATCTCTACAAACAATACTGTGCCAGAAGAACCCAACAGAGAAACATGGAAGCTGTGAATGCATACACATGGAGGGTGCCACCTCAGCTGGTCCCCTCTCCCTAGAATCATGGAAATAGTTGATCAAAGGAATATGATTTGTTACAAGCATGGTTACAATGAGTATACACGCCTTGTTAACTAACAGATGGTCCCCGACCTTGAGCAATGCTAAAGGAAACTTTGCAGCATTAGAGCTCTATGAAACCATCTTGGGTAACAAGCAAGGAGTTCTATATAAACTACACTGACTTATCACTGAAGGTAACTAACCTAAGCTGAACCACACTCACATAAACATAACTCTTTACACTTAGAGAGTGCCTCTGATCTTCTCCGATTACTCATTCCCACACCGGAGGGGTTATCTGGCCAACCTCGGCCATGCAGTTCTAACGGTGCTTATTGTCGCAGGGTCTCAATTCCTGGATAGTCCAATCAATGCGGAGTTCCGATCCACAATCATCTAGTGCGGTATTCGGTACCCACAATTACAAAATTAAAACTGATGATACTTATTGTGTTTAATTCTAAAAATCATTTTAATAGTTATTAGTATTATTATTTATAATTGTGCACTTATGTGGTTTAATTAAAAAACACACATATTTCTCCATCATATGGATATCTCATAGTAAGGCTTTTTTATTCATTACATGCCACAATTTTCTTAGAGACTTACATGTAAATACTTTTAATTAGACTCATCGTACAAATATATATAATTTTTCACCATGGCAGCATGGATCTATCAAGCAAATATGATCCTTGTATTTTTCAAATCAGGACAACATTAAATCAAGGCGTATTGGATTCATCAAATATATGTGATCCAATTTTTGGTAGTCAATACCCTTACTATTGCCAATCACAAATTTTCGTAATCAGTAGCCTACTCTTAGGAATTATACATTATGGTCAGCAGTCTCTTTACTACTAGGAACCGCCATTTTCATCTATGTGGCCAGTGGTCTCATACCTACTAGGAAGCCCTAGTTTCTTTTGTAACTCACAATTGATTGAATTTATTAAAATAATATATTATTTTACTTTCATTAAAAATATCTCAACACTTTCAAGGTATTAGAACTTTTATACAGTCGTATGACATTTTATTTCGTTGTTTGGTTAAAATCTTTGTTTTGTTCTGGTTATAATATCTAAGAGAGAGAAAGAGAATATTATATTGAATGTTATAATAGTGTATATAAGACTCCTTTATATATGAGGAGAGAAACTTAAGTATAGTAATCCTAAGTATGGTAGTGAATATAATACCATATGTATGATAGATAGAATGCATAGTTACTATATTTAACCTCTCCTCAAACTCAAGTAGGGATAGCAACTTGAGTTTGGAGAGAGAAACTAAAATATGAAATAAAACAAAAAATAAAATAAAACATAGATAGATCCAAGGCAAGTGGATTGCAAAGTCCAAATGAGAGCACAAAAGTGCTTGAGATAGATCAGATGCTGGAGCTAATACCTGGAGATAGTTTATGGCAATGTCATATCGTTGTAAGAACAGGGTCGAAGCAAATAGAGCTAATGCCAGGAGACAGTTTATGGTTGTGTTGAAACGTTGTAGAAAAAGAACGAGTGTTGAACCAGTAAGCTTGGCACGTACGTAACTTATAACATGGTGTTGAATGATGATGGTAATAGATGCAAAAGTGGGCCAGGGGGTGACTTGGAAGGGAACCATGTGCACTAGGGACAGCTTGGAAAGAAACTATGTGCACCAAAAGGCGATTTGAAAAGGAACAATATGCGCCAAGGGGTGGTTTAAGGAGTGCGCTAAGGGGACAATATAGGTGGTCCGCCAAGACAGCGACTTAGAAAGTGCACCAAGGGGGCGGCTTGAGTGGTTTTGATGCGCCAAGGGGACGACTTGGGTGATTTGCATAGTGTATAACCATGCTCACTATGATATAGGTGTAATACCCCCCTTAAACTCAAATAAGTTTGAAAAAAAATCTATTTGATATTGAAGTAGAAGGAAAAATGAAGTGGATTGAAATGGAGAGACATGTTAATATTATTATTATTATTATTATTATTATTATTATTATTGGGTACAATTTTATTTTTGTTTATTTGTTTGATATTTTTACGTTGAGTGGGAACAAGCCCGAGTTACGACAAAGCAAAATGAATAATGTTTTGTTTGAAACTAGCAAAGTGAAGGAGACATGCCCATGTGGGAGTTTGAAAAATAAAATAAAACAAAATAAAATGGTGAAAGTTGGTGGAAAAGGACAAAAGAAGAATATATTATATATATGAGGCCCCGTTTGTTTGCAGAGATAGAATGGAGGAGATTGATAGTGAGGAGATTAGTAGTGAGGGAATTGATAGTGAGGGGATTAGTAAAATTGTATTTGTTTTGATGATAGTTGTTAGTGTGGAGATTGTTAAATTATTTTTATATAAAATAATAAAACAAATAAAACAATGATTTTTACTTAAGAAAAAATAAAAAAAAACATTAAACATTAAAGTTTTAAAAAAAAATGCCTACCAAGTAAAAAAAGTAAAAATAAAATTCAGCTGACCGATTGACCGGCCGGACTTCCGAGTCGACATCCGGTAACACCCAATCCGAATGGATTACTTTGCTAACATAATTTCCCACTCCGGATTGCTAATACCCTCGCCAAGGCCTATCTATAGTCCATTCAGACTACGAATCTGGAGCCCAAAATCAAAACAAATAGGAGCTATGGTTACTATTCATCTATCACAGTCCAGAGTGGACTGTGATAGCGGAAAACAAACAAGGCCTGAAGAGGTATGACACGGGCTTGGATTGGAAGAAAATAATAATAATAATAATAATAATAATAATAATAATAATAATAATAATAATAATAATAATAATAATTGAAGTGTAGATTGCCACACAGAGAGAGAGAGAGAGAGAGAGAGAGAGAGAGAGAGGATGAGTTTGAAGATTTGGGTTTGTGCTTATGAGAGAGAAGTAAGTAAATTAACGAGTGGAGAAAGCACCAGCAAAGAAGTGGCCCCAAGGCTGGGAAGAAGACAACGGCCGGGACATAACCGGTGTAGAAGAAGACTAAGGCCGGAAGAAAATCGATGCAAATGTTGAAGTTGGGAGATGTAGCGAAGTGAAGGCGATGATGTTGACAAAAGGATGAAGAAGGTTGGGCAACTATGGTGTCGGAAAAAAATGGTGCATCATAAGTATGTAAAGAAGACTCCAACGAGCAGCGAAGGCAAGGTTGTCGGCTAGCTTTCCGTTGGTGAGGAAGAAATACATGCTTAAATTTTATAGCTAGGAGGAGAGTGAGAGAAAGAGAATATTATATTGAATATTATAATAGTGTATACAAGACTTTTTTATCTAGGAGGAAAGAGACCTAAGTACAATAATCCTAAGTATGATAATAGATATAATATAGTATATAAAATAGATAAAATATATAGTTACCATATTTAACAATTCCTGTGAATTGGGGATGAACAAAATTTTTACTAATAGAATCATAATCCTTGTGTTACACCAATTACTTATTTATGTTATGTTAGCATCTCAAATTTGTGTAGGGATAAAAAAAATATATATAGTAATGTTGGTAACATTGACTGATATATCAAAGGATATTGTTTGCGTGTGACACCCCAGTTTCTACTCTAAAGGTTAGGGTAATGTCACTAAAGAGTCTTTTGGTCAATAATCAAGTAAGATCCCAAGAAGATCAGAGGAGTCAATATAGTCTCCCTTTTATGTCCAACCACCTTAGATAGCAAGCTATCTTTTTGACAGATCTTAAGAGGTATTAACACATGATCTCATAAGTAACGTGGAGATAGGCATAGGATTACAAAACACACACACACACACACACACACACATATAAGCAAATGATAATTACAGTGCTTCAAATCTTAAATTACAAAACGAGTTCCATTACTATTACAATCCAATAAGAAAAATAAAAGCATGAATAGACTCAAGCAAAATGGCTTCTTGTAATGCCCTGAAATAATTCAACATGAACTACCCGCATTAATGAACAATCACTAACAATAACAATAATCCTTCCCTCTTCACATATTTAATAAATGAGTTTAATACAAAAGTTTCATATGCGGTATATATTCAACAAATCAAAGAACACGTGAATCTATAGCATGTGAAGCATCTAGTCACACATAATTCAAATGCCCTTAAGGGCTTACATCTTCCAAGGCAATAGCCCGGTTACACAAAATGGTCTCTCGGACCCATACACGTTTAGCCCTTGGCTTTACAAAATTTACAACAAAAGTAAGAGAGCTATTTGCTCTTCACAAAAAAGTATCCACACAGTTCGGCGGGATCACCACATCTTTACCTGCACCAAAGTCCCATAGGTGTGAGCAAAAGCCCAGTAGAGAGACCTTAACAAAGTATATACATTTATGTAGATATTCAAATTTTAAAAATGCAAATGCAAATGCCATGCTGTGCCATTTCAAAAATAATCACTTACCATGCTTTTCTTGAAGATCACCATGTTTATCAATAACACTTTTACAATCTCATCAATTTCCAAACTTCCAGTTTTAATTCATAAAGGCGCTGTAAATCGACCTTTGGTAATCCCTAAATTGGTGTGCGCAAGTAGACTATACAAGTACTACCAAACTGTCATTTTTACTGGTATTAACCGGAAGGCTCGATACCTATCTGCGTAGTTTTCTGGTCTTTCACCATGGACACTCAGGCCAACTTAACAAATTCAACTACACCCCCTATCCAGACTTACCAACGTATTTACCACATGATGCATTCAATAGTTCTCATTCATAATATTCTTTTCTCAATGTAACGTTCTCAACTCAAATTAAGATGCATTAATATCAATTGAAAGGATGTATAATGTAAATGATGCTAAAATTTTCATAGTTTCCTTCTGTTTTCGAGTATTCCATCAATGCTACAATGACAACTACATAATCCATTTTCCTTCTTTTAATAGAAATCAACAAAGCACCATTAGTTTCAATTAAATGCAACAACATGTCACAACCTTCACATTTTGTACCATCCTCAATACCTTAGCCATTTCAAGGTCTTATACATTATCCTTACATATTAGAGATTTCCATGTTCAAGATAACTTAATCTCAACACACAAACCAACTCAAACACTATGCATGTATAAGCATTTCTTAACAATTTCAAATATAGTCCCCAATTGCTCACACACCAAGGGACCATTATGTTCATAAAGCAATTCAATATAGGATACTCACCTTTTTCCAAGAAAACCCCCAATTTCAAGGTTTTCACCAAAAACCCTAACATTTTTTCCATCTCTTTTGCAAAACACTTTATACACTTTAATTTCAACCCATGTTGCCTAAAATTTAAAGAAAAATCTTTAAAAGAACACAAAGTAGAGTTTATTCTACAAAATTATCAATTTCATGAGCCTTCAAACCCATTTTTGAAAATAACAAGAGGAGCTCACCAACCCACTAAAAACTTACATAAACATATATATAACTCTAAGGAAACCCTACCTCAAGGCTTGATAAAGAAATGGAGTAGAAACCCTAGAATCAAGGGTGAGAGAGAGCTCGATTTCCACCATAACAAGTGAAGCTCTTGCCCTAGGTCTTCAAGATTGTGAGAGATGATGATGATCTATCCCAATGGATTGCAAGAATCAAAGAGTTTTTTTAATGTTTGGAGAGGTTTTCTAGAGAGAAGGAGGAGAAAAATAGGGTTTAGAGTGAGAAAGAGGAGCCCCAAAATGAGATACAATTCGGCCAAAAAGAAAAATAAAGATAGAGGTTCGGATTGTCCAGCTGTCTCGCATGTGCAGCACGTGCCCCGCACGCACCTTGCTCCGTACCTGCAATTTTAGCAGAATGCAACTCACCAAGCTCCCCTTTTCTCGCACGTGCGGCTTGGCCTCTCGCACGTGCAGCCCCCACCCTGCATGTGTGGCCCTGGCCCAGCAGCCCAGGACTTCCCTGTTTCGCTCCTGGGCACACCAGACTCGGCTATGCACTCTCTGAAACAAAAGAAGGGCCATTCCAAAATAAACAAGGATGAGAATTCTAAAGAATGGCGTCCGGACATAACCATCCCAATGAAAGAAAAGAAGAACGGAGCGAAGAAGAGAAGACAAAATAGACCCGGTCGTCACACTTCTAATTTTCTCTAAGACAGACATAAGTCTTCAAATGTCTCTGGCTCTTCGTCAGCCTCATCTGTTTCTTCGATACCTCGTATGAAACGCCATGAGCTTTGAATGCCCAGTAAACGCATACACACCCCGTCTCATTTTTCTAAATTTAATACACAATAGCAATTACAACAATAGGGAAAGAAACATGATATTCAAGTAAATAACAGAGGTTACAAGGTTAGTTGTTCGTAGTCTGGAAATCCCTCAAGAGATTTCGTCCTCCCAACCACAAGAATATGACAAGGATTATTCGGTATGCCTCCTCTTTTGCTGCTTTGTAGACCTTACTCCAAATGCCTACTAATAGTTATATATCGCGTTACGCCAACCGAGGACCTCAAAAGAGAGTAACACATGGGCCTTGCCCAATCTCTCCTTACACCAAAAACCACCTACGGTCCGAATACAACCGTTCCGTTCAAGGGTTTTGAAACAACCACTTGCGCAAGACTTTGGCTTTCAAAAGAGAACACATTCCACTAACCAATTCAATTTAAACATAACCTTATCTCATAACAATACACACATGACCAAAATCCCATTAGCCACCCCATTAAGTTTTCCGTTTTGATTAATGTTTTAAGTTAGTTAGCACAAGCAATTAAAAAAAAAAATTGCACAAATATGAGCATCATCAAAGTACTAAAATAAAAGGTATATAACCATGACATACGTAATATCATACCAAGACATGATCATATACTAATAAGCACATTCACGAGGATAAGAGCATAGACTACCAATGTAAAAATAAATTTTCAGATTCGGTACCATTTAAAGATTAAAATTAAAAGAACCATTTCAGATTTTTCTTGAGGCTGGCTTTCCTATGGTTCATAGAGAATTTTATCTAGCTTTCAGAACATTTTTTGGAAGTGGGATAGCTTTTCTAGATTTTAAGTTATTGAAGAAACACTCCAGCGCTATTTAGATTTGTTGATCGTTACGAAAATTGAATTTTCTTTTAATCACTCACTTGTTTTCAATGAAACCAATTATACTTGAAAGCTAACTCTTTAAGGAAGTTTTTGACAAAAAATTTGGTCAAGGGAATGTCTATACATTTTTGTAGAAATTTTGGAATTTGGCTGTAAAAATTGGTTCTTCATGTATAATACTCAAAATAAGAAGATTGGTGAGAAAAGAGGGCAACTAAGGGAAATTTTTCACTTCTCTTGTGATGAAAACATATTAAATAATGTACCAATAACTTAGATTTTTAGAGTGATGGTGTGTCTTTGGAAATAATGTGAGATATGGAAAGAAAAAGATAGTTTTGCATCTATTAAGATAGAATACAAGTAGAAGAAGGATCAAAGCCCAACTCATCAACTTTGAATACATGAAAATCAAAATTTTCAGAACTGAAATGATAATAAGGAATTCTAAAATTATGTATTTGAAAAAGGAAATAGAAGGAGAGATGGTGACGTAGCTTACTTGTTGCCTAGATAAGAGGTTTGCACTATTATTCTTTCCTTTTCGCCACCACCAAGCTCTCTCTCTCTCTCTCTCTCTCTTTATTTTATTTATTTATTTATTTTGTGTGTGTTCAACAAATGAGGAGCGATAGTACCTCAATTTATAGAGAATTTGGTGTGAAAAGTCCAAAATGCCCTTTGGTTCCAATTTAGTTGAATAGTACCTCAATTTAGTTTGAATGTAATGGAATAAGGGATGATTGGTACCTTAATTATATACTTAATTAAAATTTAGTTAGGTTTAGGGCTAATTAAACACTTCTAGTTACAAGTACGTATATATATAGCAAATCTTATATTGTACCTTGGTTACTATTCCATCCATGATTTAGGGAGTTTTTGGTACTAGATATATCCTACAAGATCCTATAGTATCCTAGGGTAAAGGGGTGGCTGGTCATGCTTGATTTTGAAGGGACAAAGATGATCTATTTAGTGTACAATTGAGTATTCTACAATGATCTCATGTACAAATTATATATTTAAGAGAATTAGTACATGTGTATATATATAATGGTACTAATTTGGGGTCAATTTGTGATTCAAGAAAGATACGAGGGCTAAAGCCTTAATTTATTAATTTGAACATTTAATTAAGTATAGTATTTAATTTATTTAAAATCTGGAAATTTAATTCGGTTAAAGTTTTTTTGTTTTGAATTAAATGGCGAATTGTACTAAGAACCGGAAATACAGTGATCCTGATTTAGACCCGACCCATTTATTACTTCTAAATCCAAGAAACCATATTCGTGATGGTCGTTCCCTTTTCTTCATGTTTGGTTTTGGCTTCAGGGGTCGACACCATTCTTGTTGGTGTCGACACTACCTTCTTTTCCTTGCCTTGTTCTGCTGCAAGGGTCGACACTAGCCTTGGAGGTGTCGACACCATCTTATTGTTATGTTATTGGAATAGCTATTGAAATTTGGTTGACACGGCCTTGGTGGTGCCGACACTTGTCTTTGTTGTTGGCCTCAAGGGTGACACGGTTTGGGAAGTCGACCCTTATCTACTGCAGAATCTAGGTTTAGTTGCTGAAATTTAGTGTCGACACCTTAGATCCAAGGGTCGATGCCTTGTGTGCTGGCAACATTGTCTTTTTGTTAATTCTTCCTGAAGGGTCGACACCACCTACACAATGGTTGACCCTGTGAGTTTTTTCCAGATTTTAGTTCGATTTTGGGCCCTACTTCTTGGGGATTTTGACTTGTTATTTTGGGATGACTTTGGGACTTTATTTCACTTTAACCTAGTACTATAAATAGGGCCCTCACTTACCCTTTTCTTCACTTTATCTTCTCTTTCTCCTCTCTAAACCGTGAGTCACTCTTCTCTCTCTCTAAACTCACTTTTTCACTCAAAGATCTTCAGATCTTCTCACTTAGAAGCATCTCTTCACCTTGCTCTTTTGAGATTAAGTGTAGAGCTTATCGAGGGCTTCATTTTGATTAGAGCAAATCGTTGTTTCGTCACCATCAACTTTTGGGCTTTTCTTCCTTCTTCCGGTTCTAAGCTTGAGGTAGGGATTCTCGACACTCTTGTATAAGTTTTACCTTAGTTATTTGCTATTTCAAAAGATTATAGTGGTTTGGGAGTTTTTCGTAAAACCTAGGGTTTGAAAGAAAAAATGAAAAGGAGTGTTTTTCAAGGTCTCTTGGAAAAGCTTGTGAGTATGAACGTGGAGTTGATATATGTTGAAATGAAGTATTTTCTACATTGAAATTGATTTTAAAAGAGAAAGGGAGTTTTGCCTAACAATGTGAATGTTTGAGATTGTAAAGAGAAAATGGAATTAATGTTGATTATGAAATTGAAATAATATTGACGATGATGACGGAGTTGGATATGTATAATCACTCCCATTTTGAGATTTTGGAAAAGTGTATCTTTAATGAAAGTTATTTACTTGTTTAGAGATATTTGTTTTGGGCAATCGGTGGAGAATAGCTATGAGTGTTGTAGAAATTGCATGAGAATTAGGTGAACTAAAGCTAATTTCTCATCCATGTGCATCGAACATAGTTCATAATTTAATACACTGAAAATGTATATGATTTTGAGAAAAAGGGGTGAAGATTGAAAAGATATGTGTATCACCAAAATAAGTTGGCCTGTGTATCCAGGGTAAAAGTCCCGAAAAATACGCGTATACGTGGGTATCGGTTCCCACGGACAAAATATTCATAAAATGGCAATAGTAGCGCTTGTATAGGCTATGTTTACATGGGTGTCATTTGATGGTTTCCCGCAAACAAAATATCCGTGAAAGGTTGTACCAGTTTAAGAATCCCCCTTATTTTCTATTGTAAAGGACATGATTCGAGAATTGTGATATAAACTTGGCATGGCATGGTTTTGGAAAGAAATGTAAAATGTTTTGGCACTGGCATTGCATATGCATAAAACCTTATGGCTTTGTTAAGATTTATACATTGTGTCGTAGTATTTCTACTAGGCTTTGGCTCACCCTTTGTGGGAAACTATTTTCAGGTGCCGGTAATATGCCTCCACCAAGGACTTAGCTTAGGAGGACTGTGGAGCTGAAGGCTCAGTGTTGTATTTTGTATTTAATTTTGTATCAGTCTAGGGCTTTATATGTATTAAGCTTAAGGCTCACTTTTGATGTACCCAAGCATTGACTTGAAAAGATGTAAGCCTTTAAGGCATATGATGATTATCTGTTTAGCTTTTATTTCTTTTCGCCATCTTGTAACACATGCTGTAGATATCGCATGTGTCACCTTTTGTATATCAAACTCTGATTAATAAAAGCTTATCAATTCATCTATGTTGCCATTTATTGGTTGTTATGAGATGGGGTATATTGTATTTATTTTAGGACGTTACAAGAAACCTAGGGTTTCTGTGTGAAAAATATACTTAGAAAATTAATTTAATTATTATTAGGGTCTTAGAAATGGTTCCTAAGTTCCTGGGTTCAATTTAGGATTTGCGAATTTTCAATTGGCGCATTCGATTCTAGGGTTAAAATTAAATTAAGAAATTGAGGGACTACAAAGAAATAATTTAAAAGTATGGGTTAAAGAAAACATTGCAAAGATTAGGGGCCTTACAATGTGTCAAGTTCGTAATCGGACTAAACCATACTATTGAGCCCGTGGGTCTACCATGAAACCTGCATTAATAATCTGAACTGTTTCATGTGTAGGTCTCGTTGATCATATAACATTTCTATCAACATTTAGTATAATTTAAAAAAAAAATTATTAATAGAAATGTGATCTAATGAAGTAGAAATTGATATTAGATCAACGTAATTTTTTCCTGGGATGAAGTACTCAACGAGACCTACACATTAGATGGTTCAGATCATTGATGTAGATCCATGGTGGGCCTATGAAGGCCCAATAGTATGATCCAGTCCAAAACCGGACTCGAGACAAGCCTCATCCTATATCAAAAGGGTTAGATTTCTTTGAAACTCAAATCTGAACTTGAAAGAAATTATATATGGAGCCCATGGGGCTTATCATGGGTTCTGTTTCAATAATTTAAATTGTTTGTTTTGTAAGGTATGAGTGTATATCATCTATAGAGAAATGAATTGTGATCATTACCATTTCATACTTACAATGAAGAGATTCAATTACATCATTTAACGGTAAATGTAATGATCTTTCCTTAATTTAAAATAATTATAAATTTGTATTCTTAGCTCATAGCCACTAGATATGTAAGGAAAACCCTCCATTATAAACATGCAATGGAGAAGATCAAAATCCTAGAAATACTTATGGGTAAATTACAAATACACCCTTTGAGATTTGCTTAAAATACATATTACTCCTTGTAGTTTGAAAAAAATACAAATACCTCATTGTCAGAATCGTTTATTTAACAAAATTAATTAGAAAAATAAAATTTCTAACTGCTCTTTTATATAGTGATAAAATTACCTGAATTATTAATTGAAATAAATTTCTAATATCATTAAAAACTGTTAATTTACTTAATGATTTATTAATAAAATGAGTCATTTGTTTTGAAAACTTTAAGAGGCGAGATGTAATTTTTCAAACTATAGAGGGCAAATCGTATTTTAAATCATTCAATTATACATATATATATATATATATACAGACAGAATAAAATGAATAGGCTACAGTTATTGAATTAACCTTATTTATTTATTTATTTGTATAAATGATATACACCAGTACCCTACAAAATAAACGGTTTTAATTATTGAAACGGAACACTTGGTGAGCCTCACGGGCCTCTCCACTAACTCTAAAAGAAGAAGGATATTAACTAAGATATAAGATAGAAATTGCTCATATTCATACCACTATCCTCCATACTTTTCCATTCACCACTCTTCATTTGTGGACCATATTTTGGGCTTACAATGATGATAAATCATTAATCTCATAAATCTTGTGGTGAAAACTATTTATGCAAAAATTTAACTTCATTGGATATTGGTGAAAAAATGAACTAATCGCATTTTGTTTAATAAAAGAGATAATTTAAGTTTAAAGTTGTTGTCTATTTAAATAAAATAAAATATAATTTATTCATATGTTTAGTGATATTTGATAATAATTTTTTTTGTACAACTCATTTTTATTATTCGGCCTGCGAAAAAGTTCATTAAAAATTGACTAAAATATAAATTTTTTTACTGACAATAACAAAAGATGAAAAATAAAAAACTCAAAAATAATTTTAAAAAATTAAAAAATCAAATATGGATAATGCTATGGTATACACCCTGCAAGTTATACCATTTGTAAATTTGATTATAACAAATAGCATAACTCCAATATTATGGCAGTCATAACTATAATAAATAAATAAATAACTTATAACCCAGCATCACAATTTTTGCCCATAAACGAACTCAAGATTTTCATATAGCCACAATAGCGGCTCTAGGAAATTTTGTGATTGGTGTCATTCAAATATTTTATGATATTGCCTTTATTTTTGTTAATTCCATTTTTTATGTTGTCGTTAACAAAAATAATAATAAGTTTGAAAAGCATTCATGATCACATAACCTTTTCATTTTTTTAAAAAAAAATTAAGAAAATAATTGCCAAAGAGTATTTTTGTAACACCCCAAAAAATTATAACCCATTTTATAATTATCAAACCCTTGTTGTTATCCAATTTCATAATATAAATGTGAATAACAAAAAAATAACTTCAACAAATCTTATAAAACTATTTCATCTTCTTTTCACAAGTTCACCATAGTTTTACAGTACATATGATATGAAAAGAGAGAATGAAAATACATAAAAAATGCACAAAGGGCATGCACGTTTCAACACTAACATCTTGATTACAAATAAAATAAGATCAGATCTCAGATAAGTAAGCTCGGTAGCTATCAGCATGTAATCATTAAAAGGAGCTCTCATGCCCCAATAAGATCTCCACAACTCATCAGCGGCAGGAAGGCATGTCATCAACACTTGGAATTTTGGATATCTAGCGCATAAAAATGGAGTGAATTTTGACACCCAATAGAAATAATCTTAACAACATATATAGATATTTCTTATGATTATGTTCATGCAACATATGCCATGCCATGCACAAAAATCACTACTTCTTTTGTAACCCAATGCATGATGTATGATTTCAAACCCAATGGTTGACTAAAACACTTGAACAATTATTATACCTAGAAATCCTTTGTGCGGCAAAAGAAAATCCACGATGTGTGTCTCAAAATTTCTCTCATATTGACCAGCCACCAAGCACGAAAGTGTAGCACTTGTGTCCTTCAAAGCTTTGAGGAAGTGTATTTGAATCCTTTATTTTATTTTAGGAATCTTTAGTGTTGTTGTATCTTAGTTTTTGGAGGAGTACAAATGGATTTAAACTTGTTGGGATTGCTCGTTCACACTTGGTTACGTAGAAAAGTTGTTTGAGAACTTACAAATCTTGTTCTGGGGTCGACACTAGTCTGGGAAGGGTATACCCTTTGTTCTGAAGTTTGCTTGCTGGAAATTGGGGTACACACTAGTCTGGGAAGGATCTACCCTTTGTTTATGAAGTTTGCTTGCTGGAAATTGGGGTAGACACCAGTTTGGGAAGGGTCGACCCTTTGTTTCTGAAACTTGCTTGCTGGAAATTGGGGTAGACACTAGTCTGGGAAGGGTCTACCCTTTACATGTTGTCAAACATAAGCTTTTCTTCATAGGGTCGACCCCTGTGTTGCAAGGGTTGACCCCTGCAGATTTTTTTTCCAGATTTCAGTCCAATTTTGGGCCTACTTTTTGGGGATTTTGACTTGATCTTTTAGGTTGACTTTGGGACTTCATTTTACTTTGACCTAACACTATAAATAGGTCCCTTACTTAACCTTTTCTTTACTTTTTCTTCTCTTTTTCCCTCTCCAAGCCGTGAGTCACTCTCTCTCTCTCCAAAATCACTTTTTGCTCAAAGATCTTTAGATCTACTCACTTAGAAGCATCTCCTTGCCTTGCTGCTTTGAGATTAAGTGTAAATCTTGTCAAGAGCATCGTTTTGATCCAAGTAGAAGTTGGTTTCGACATCTTTGGAGTTTCAACCTTGTTTTGCTCATTTTCTGTTCTAAGCTCGAGGTAGGGGATTTCTTTGAGTTATATATATGTTTATGTAAGCTTTTGATTGATTTGTGAGCTCTCCTTTGATATTTCAAAAATGGATTTTTAGCTCAAGAAATGGATGGTTTTGTAGAAGAAATCTATCCTTGTCTTTTGTAAGTTGTAAATTTTGAAATATTGAACCATGATGTTGAGATTGATGTGCTTAGAGAGGCTTTGAAATGAGATGAGGTAAGGTTAGGGCTTTTTGTAAAAAACCTAGAAATTGGGGTTTTGGGAATAATGGGGGAAATCAAGGGATTTTCTTGAAATAAATAAAAGGGTGAGTGAGAATTTCTTAATGTTGTTGTTAATATGATAATTCTAGATGTAAAAAGGTTGGAAACCTCACTTAAATTTTCATCGGTTAAATACATATACATATGTGATTATAAATTGCGCATTGTTGGGTTCCATGATATATGACTATTGTTGTGAAAGGAAATTATTGTTCAAGCATTTGCTATAGCTTTGGAATAACTTGGAATTGGAGAAATACTATGAGACATGGAGAAATTTTTGCATTATATATTCATTCAATTGATAAATTTGCATCTTGGAATTGAGATTGGAAACATTCACATTGAGAAAGGGTTATATATATTGAAATGAGAACTAATGGAAATGTTTATGGGGTAAATACGTTGGTAAGTCCGGTTAGGAGGTGTAGATGAAATTGATAAGTTGGCCTGAGTGTCTGGGGTGAAAGATCGAAAACACGCGCGGAGGAGGTACCACTTCCCTTCCAGTTAGCAACCGGTAAAGTGGGGTTATTGGTAGTGCTTGTTAAGCCTACTTTCAGACACCAACCCAAGTATTACCAGAGTCGTATTTATCGCCCCTAATGATAAAAAACAATTGGAAGTTTGAAATTGTTGGAATTGAAAAAGGTTATTGAAAACATGATGATTTTCAAGGAAAACATGACATGAGATTATTTTCGAAATGGCATTGCATGGCATTTGCACTTACATTAAATGTTAGAAATCTTGCTTAAATGTATATACTTTGTTAAGGGTTCTCTACTGGGCTTTATGCTCACCCCTATGAGATTTTGGTGCAAGTAAAGATGTAGTAATCCCGCCGAGCTGAGGGCGTGGATATATTATGTGAAGAGTAGATTTCTCTTTTATTTTGTTGTAAATTCTTGTAAAGCCAAGGGCTAACATGTAAGGGTTCGATGGACCATTTTGGTGTAACCAGGCTCATGCCTTGGAATTTGTAAGCCCTTGAGGGCCTTTATTCATTTTGGTTAAATGATTTCACATGCTATAGATTCATGTGCTAGCTTTCAATGAATGTATAATCACATGTGAGATTACTTTTGTATAAACATTAGCAGTTATGTATTGGAACATGGTGAATACATCCTTCCAGTATCTCTTGTGAGTCGGGATTATTATTTAGTGAATGTGGGGTGATGTATTATATTATTGTTGGATTATTTCGGGGCGTTACAGAAAGAGTAATTGTGCATCTATTATATCTTTCAAAATTCATTTCTACATTTATTAGCATCAAGTACGGAGAGGCAATTGGACGCCCATTATCTTTCAAAATCTTTCCACCTTTTTCAGCCACCAAGCATGGAGGGGCAATTGAACACCCATTAACATTTCTAATCACACTCCCACATTTACCGGCATTAAGCACGGAAGGGCAATTGGGTACTTCGATAACATGTTCAACAACATTGCCACATTTACGAGTCATTTTCAACCAAAAAACAAAAAAACAAAAAAACCAAAACAAAACAAAAACAAAAACAAAATAACACACTTTTAATAATTTAGAACTTGTTCCTGAATCAAGAGGATGAAATGCGATGCATGAGTGCACTATGTTATAATTTGCAAAAACTCAATTTTCATTCTACAACAATTACATATAATTCTCCATCGATAATCCAAATATTGACTCCATCGTTAATTAAATAACAACACGACCATCATACCGAAACAACACTATCCCCATTACTGTTATCATCATTAGCATCAACATCATCTCAACTTTACCACTATCCTCCATATTCCATCATTTCCTTCATATTTTATTTAACTAAAATTCATCATTCACAACAATATAGTACATAAGTAAAATTATCAATTTTCTATAACTGAACAATTTAATCTAAATCCAAACCTTTAGTGTTTCCAACATTCCCAAGTGTTTCAACATAGAATCCAAGTGCAGTAGATATAAATGAATGAGACCCACCTGTATCTATCGACATATTAGCCAAGAAATTACACACAACAAAAATACCTCTCACAATTGAGGATCCCGGCAACTGCTCTGGTATGGTAACGACATACATGAGCCCCTGTGGCCTCTGATCAACCTGCTCATCTCTTAGAGCATAGGTCTGCTGCACTGACTGAGCCAACGTGGCTTCCTAATTAGCTCGTGAAGTCTGTACTAAGTGAACCTGCTGGTGGCTCTGAGTCTGCCTCGACCCTGATGCGCTAGATGCATCTCCCAACTACGGGCAAGCTCTCTTCATGTGCCCCGACTGACCGCACTGATAGCAAGTAAGCCCCTGTCCTCTACTCTGAGATTGACTCTAAGATCGATTAGATGGTGGTGGTGGTGACAACATCTGTTGTCCTTCTTCCTTCTGCGGACATGCAAAGGCCTTGTGACCTGGTTGGCCACACTTGAAACAAGAAAAACCACTCGGTGCACTCTTTCCCAAACCCGCACTTGGCAAGGGAAAGGTAGATCTAGACTGCTGCAGTTGGGCTAGGATGAAAAGGTGTTTTTGCTCTTCTTGTTGGGCCTATAGTCTCCCTGTGACCCTTGACCCCTTGACCTTGAACCTCGGATTCTCTCATCCTCGACCTCCACAGTAATCTCTACATGTGTCGCCGCTTCCATAAGTCGGTCATAGTTCTAGATCATGTTCCCGGTAACCTTGAACAAGATCTTGGTTCTTAATTTCTTCTCAAACTCAATGCAACGACGCTCTTCCATTGCCACTAACTCTGGTGCAAACTGGGACAAACTAGAGAAGACAGTTTTCAACTCGGCCACGGACATGTTAAGTTGGTTAAGGTCATGGATTTCCTGCCTCAAGCTTTCCCTAGTAGTGGGGGCTAGGTACTTGTCTTGGAAAGCCACCACAAATGCTTCCCATGTCGGTTCTATGCGGCCCTTGGCATACTTTCACTATTGGCCTGCGTCCCCCTTAGATAGTAACTTGTAAGAGTCACCCTAAGCTCACTGTCTTCGATGTGAAGCATCTTAAATGTCTTCACTGTCTGTTCGAGCCATTCATCCGCTTTCTTAGGCTCAGGGCCACCATGGAACTCATTCGATTTGGCCCGTAAAAACTCCCTCGTGAGGAAACTCGCCTTTGTCTCTATGGTGTTCTTCCTGGCTTGATTCTCCACCCTTAGTATATTCAAAGCCTCCCTCAAGGGCCTTGCCACTTCTCAGGCTAAGGCCCCCATTACGACCTAACCCGCTTTCCCCGATATTTCAGCTTGTCCCACTTGCTCGGCCACATTAGCTTGGCCCAACCCCTCCTCTTATACCAGGACCTCATGGACCGACACCTCGTGCACACCCTGGTGAGCCCTACCACGCCTTCCATCTCTACCACCTCTTCCGCCACGGGTTTGGCCCCTTCCTGACATCCTAATTAAGGAAAAAGATAAACAGTTTAGCGCATAATTCCAAATGTGTTCGTAAATCCTCTCCCTCGTTTGAATACATCAATTCTATACAATTTCTACCATATAACAATTCAATTCACTCCACATAAGCACTTAGTCACATAAGCACATACAGATTATTCTTTTGTGATGAGATTCATGCCACGAAATACCAAGAATTCTAAGTAGAATGGGTATTGATCAAGTACCCTTCTAATAAGACCTCCAGGAATTTAATAGGCGCAAATAACATTCCAAAGTCCAATCCCATACCCATATAGTCACATAAGCATGTTATCACATAATCACGAAGAATTAAACATTTTCTAATCATGCGAAATGAACCCATTGTGGCAAAACAACCACCTCCCATGAGCCCCAAGTATTCAAACCCGGTAGCTCTGATACCAAATTGTAACGCCCCATCATAACCCAACACAAATTAGGTACATTAATTAACGTCCACTAACAAATAAAGATAAGTCTCCAACATTTACATCATTAATCAATAAAGTGTGTATGAAAGTTCCACATGCGAATTATACATTCAACGGTATGAAAATACATGAATTTATAGCATGTAGAACATCAAATCCAAAAATAAATAAAATGCCCTTAAGGGCTTAGATATTCCAAGGCTTGAGCCCGATTACACAAAAATGGTTTCACGAACCCATACATTTAAAGCCCTTGGCTAGCAAATAATTCACAACAACAAAAAAAAAAGTGTCATTTACTCTTCAGAAAAATATGTCCACTCCCTCAACTTGGTGGGATCACTACATCTTTTCCTATACCAAAATCCCATAGGGGTGAGCATAATGCCCAGTATAGAATCCTTAACAAAGTATATACATTTATGCAAAATTTCTGATATTAAATGCAAATGCCATGCAATGCCAAATTTAGAGAGAATTTCATTTACATGCCTTTTAAAAGTCACCATGTTCAACCATAATTTGAAATCTCAAAAATTCAGAAATTTACAATTTTATTCAATGTGGTGGTAAATACGACACATGTAATCCCTAGGTTAGTGTCTGCAAGTAGGCTCAACTAGCACTACCAAAAATCCCACTTTTTATGTTGCTAACCGGAAGGGAAGTGGTACCTCCTCCGCGCATGTTTTCGGTCTTTCACCCCAGACACTCAGGCCAACTTAATCAATTTCATCTACACCTCTTATCCGGACTTACCAATGTATTTACCCCACAAACATTTCCATAGTTCTCATTTCAATATATACTTTTCTCAATGTAAACGTTTCCAAACTTAATTCAAAATGTATAATAATCGATTGAATGAGTATGTAATGCAACAATTATCAATGCCTCATAACATTTCTCCATTTTCAAGTGTCTCAACAAGAATACCATAACAATCACATTTCCCCCTTCTTCCTCTCTTTAATGTTATTTCACAAAATAACCACATGTTTAATCAAGTCTAATAATACGTGACAACCATTGCAATTCACCATTTCAATAATTCATGGAACTCAACAATGTACCAATTCATATATACATGTGTATAAGCATTAACAAAAAATTTAAAGTATAGTCTCCAAACCTCCATGCATCAATAAGTATTCATATTTGTAACATTAATATGAAACTCTCACTCACTTTTTCATTTAATTCAAAACAACCCATTAATCCCCATATTGTTTCTAAAACCCCCAATTTTCTAGGTTTTTCACAAAAACTCCAACATTTCCTCATCCATTTACAAAACCTCATTAAATACCTCAATCTCAACCCATGTGGTTCAACATTTCAAGAAAAAATCTTTAAAAAGAACAAAAGATAGACTTCTTCTACAATACCCTCAATTTCTCGAGCCCAAAACCCACTTTTTCGAAATCAATAAGGGAGAGTTCTCAAAAATCAATCAAAAACTTGCAAAACATATATATAACTCTAAGTGATCCCCTACCTCAAGGTTTGAAGAAGAAAAGGAGATGAAACCCTAGAAATCAAGGATGTCCAAGCCCAATCTCCATCGTACACAATGTAGCTTTTGAGGAGTTCTTTAGCTTTGATGAAGAAGCTATGGATAAATTTCAAATGGATGGAAGAAGATCAAGGATTTTGATCTTGTTTTAAGGTATAAATGTAGGGAGAAGGGAGAAAAATGTGTTCTTAGAGAGAGAGAGAGATATAGGAAAAGTGATATACAATCAGCCCCAAAAGAAAGAAAAGCAGAAAATTTTGGGTTGCCCAAAATCCTGCACGTGCGGCACCCTCTCCCGCACGTACGGAGCGTCTCCTCCGCACGTGCGACCTTCACCCCCACCGTGTGGTAATCCCTTCCCGCACCTCACTCCGCACCTTCTTATTAGGCAGTGTGCAACTTTCCAAAGCTCACCCTTCCCGCACGTGTGGTCCCATCCCCCGCACGTGTGGCCCAGCCTTCATGCGCAGTCCAAGGCCAGAATTTTTCTCGGTTGCACTCCCAGAGTCACCGTGTACCCTCTAAAATAAGTGACGCTCCACCTGGAGTTATACAAGAACCGGAGTTTGAAAGAAAGCTCTCGAATGTCACAGACTCAAAGAGGACAAAAATGAAACAACACGCAATGAAATTGGTCATCACAATCCATAACTGAAAAACTGCAATGACCCCAAAAGTCATCCTTATTTGATTAGGGGTTAATGTGTTTTAATTCAACTATATCTATCGGAATTAAAGAATTATCTGCTGAGTTATGGCGACCTTTATTGTATCGGCTTGAAATTTTTTTTCCCTCCGCTCGAGCGTGGGCTCATTTTTGACATTCTTAATAGTGTATTTGGAATGTTCTTACCTTATTTTGGGGTATTGTTTGAGGTGGTGGTATGATGGTAAAGTAAGATTAGACCAACGAATATAATTCGGATAGTTAATCTATGATCAGCCGTCATTCATTTGCCCTTTTCTTTTTCCACACTTTGAATTTGGATGTGAGGTTAGAACCATTGGAAAGCTTATCTCCGGGGCTTCAATTTGACCACAAGAATGACCTAAAACGGAGTCCGGATGAGAGAGTTACGTCTGTTCAAAGTTTTGGAATCTGTTCTGAAAGCAGGTACGCTCGAGCGTGGGAAGATACGCTCGAGCGGGGGACGCGAATTCAGCAAGTTTAAATCGCATTTCTGGATCATTCTTGGCATTTTTCATCTCCTTCCTCCTTCCTCTCCTTCTAGGTCCGAAACCCTAGCCCCCAAAACCTTGATTTCATCTACTTTGATCAACAATCCACCATGGTTCTTGCATCAAGGATGGAGAACAAGAAATGATCAACATTTTTAACCGATTGGAACTTGGATTTGCGAAGGATTCTCATTAAAGCTTCGTCCCTTTGCTTGTTTCTTGAGATAGGGTCCTAGTCCTCCTTCATGCTTTCATTGATAGATAGATTTGTGACACTTTGGAGTATATAAATGTAAAACCCATATTTTTTTTTGAACATCTAGTGTAGTGTTTATTATGAGAATTGGGGGTTTATAATTGGAGATGTTGGAAGTTAAATTGGTGGGTTAAAATGATAGATGGTGAATCCTAGATGTATAATTATTGGGAAAATTGGAATAAAAAGTAATGGGTTAATAAGTTTGAATTTTTCTTGAAATTTCAATATTTTCTTGAAACCCTAGGTTGATTAATGATGATAACCAATGAATTAGCCCAAATTGAAAGTAGAGTAATGAAATTGAGGTATTGAATTATATGTGTTCAAGTTTAATTGGAATTTGGAAATGTTTGAAAATTATGTTTAAAATTTGCGAATGAACTATGTTATGAACATTGTAATTCATGCTGTAATGTGAAGGGAAAATTGGGGAAATAATCTACTAATGATATGGATGATATGAACTCGGTTTTGGAATGTTGAAATGGAATTTAAGTATTTATTTTGAATTATGTTAAATTAGAAATGGTGTTGATGAACTAAGTGATATTGACTTTGTTGGATTATGCTGTGTTGACTCATAGTGAGTTGAATGGTGTTGTAGTATGATGAATTATGTTTGAATTACATAAATTGTGTAGGGTCAGCTACAGGGGCGGATCAAACACCTGAACACTGTGAGTAGTAGTACAGAAATGTACATCTTATTTGTCGTTGATAATTATTGTCACTAACACTTTGTTCTTTGTAAGTGTTATCAACGTTTATGACAAGTGGAAATCAATATGAATTTCTATGAATATGGAAAGATTTGGGAACGTCGGTATGACTTTGGAACCCTTTTGTTCTGTCAATAACAAGTATTAAACCTCTGTTATTTATCAGTGTATTATGTACTTCTTAAGAATAAATGGAGCTTATGTTCATCCATGAATAATGATACCTGTATGAGTCCAAGATTATTTTGTTGTGTTACGTATGGACTCAAGGTCGTTTAGAATCTATGATATGAAAACAAAGGTTTAACATCATTATGTAACCCACGTTAGAATGTAAACTGTTCTGTCCTTGCTAAGCATGCTCTATGTTTTGATATGTTACGTTTTGACTTAATGAATAGTTGACCATATATGTAAAGTATTCATGATATCCATAACACACGGCCCTTACCCGGGGGTAATAATACCGTGGTTTAAGTAATTAAGTTACAAGTTTATGTACGTTACAAGTTTAAGTATGTTACAGATTTAAGCATGTTACAAGTATAGGTATGTTACAAGTTTATGTATGTTCTAAGTTTAAGTATGTTATAAGTTTACGCATGGTATAAGTTCATGTATGTTATAAATTCAAGTATGTTACGAATATGACTTTTGATTTCTGCTTATGATTTAAGTATACAAAAAAATATGTATGATTTGATTCCGTTTATGATATGACATGATATGTACGGTTTGGTCTGGAAAACCTATTAATTTCTGGTATGGAGCAAAGTGCTATACGGAACTAAGTGTTGCAGTGCGAGTTACCTCTAGAATCTGTATGAGCCACCTCTTGAGTCCATAGATATGTGAAAATTATGAGGCTGAAAGCCATTCCATGAAAGTTATGAGGCTTATGGCCGTCTATATAAGTTGTTATGAAATGAAACAAAGTGCTACATGGAACTAAGTGCTACAATGTGAGTCACCTCTAGAATCCGTGTGAGACACCTCTTGGGTTCATATATGCATGTTTCAAAGGGCTTAATGCCAAACTATGTTCAAGGGCTTTTATGCCATATGTTTCAAGGGCTTTCATGCCATATGCTTCAAGGGCTTTTATGCCACATGTTTCAAGGGCTTTAATGCCACATGCTTCAAGGGCCTTGTGCCACCATGTTTCAAGGGCTTATAGCCACCATGTTTATGTTGCAAGATTGAACCTAAGGCCGTTATGTACTTAGCACAGAATCAGACTAACTATGTGAACTTTACATCTTTATATGCATTGCTATGCGTTATGTTTCAAGTTAAGCATCATTTTATTTATATATTACTATTCACTGAGCCCGGCTCACTCTCTGTTATGTCTGTTTCTGTAGGTCACCAATTAGGTGGTCAGTCCTAGCCATGACGCCGCTTTCTTTTGTCAACCTTCGTGTGTCCAAGCACTATACACAGCCATTGATTTTGTTAAACTGATAAGATGTTGGCTTTCTTTTTGAATGTCTATCTAAGATTGATGTATATAGCTTTCATGTTTTTGTATATGCCCAATGATAGGGCTGGGTCTCTATATATGTATGTATATAACTGATGTTCAGGTGTATGTTTTAGATTTTATTTGTCTGTGAAAAGTTTGTGATCCTAGCATGATAGTAGTAGCTCGATGGAGTTTGTTTCCATTGTCAAATTTTGATATTTAGTGCTTCTGTTCAGGCCCCATATCTATATATATAAAACAGGTTAAGTGTCCGTTTCTGAAGTGGTCATGCCCAAACTTCTAGGGGCCGATTTGGGGCGTGACAAAAACTATTTTTGAAACCCATTTATTTGTCAATCACTTAGAAAATGGAATAAAGAAACCTGTCCTTTTTCCCAAGGTTGTTTGCTGGCAGTACACAACCCCAACATAGATGTCCTCTTCCAACAACATGATTACTTTACAATTCTTAAAAGGAATAGTAAATTATTTAAAAGCTGTTTTTATCCCATCTCCACACTTGGTTGGCTGACAAGGCCATGCGATTTCAGATTGCATAAGCTGAAGCAACTCTACCTTAGGCTTTGGTTTATCTGTCATCATGTTTATATCTTTCACACCCTTTGGTCACTTTTTCTAAATTACTTAGATAAATATATCTTTCACACTCTTTGGTCATCCGTAAAGATTTGGTCACTTTTTCTAAATTACTTAGATAAATATATTTACACACTTGAATGTTAAATATATCTTATGAATATGAAATATTTAGACTTAAATTAGTGAAAATGTTATTTTGAATGATGATCATGCAATTTAGTGGGTAAGAAGTTAACAAAGGTTCTTATGTAAGATCACCATCTTACATTTTTCCATTTTTAGATATTTCTTATCTATCATTCTTAATATAAACTAAAGACAAAATCTCAATTTCCGAAGTAATAATAATTTGACAACGATATTAATATTTGGACAATAGTCATATGTATTTTTCTAAGTAACAATGACCAAATAATAAGAAAACATTATTTAGGATATTTTATTTTAAAGTCTAAAATATTTTAAAATGTATAACTGACATTATTCATGGAATATTCAACTATATTTAATTCAATAAAATAGCAATAGATAATTTATGGTGTATGTTACTTCAATCTTAAACATCTTTAAAAAATATATTATGATTTTTTAAGGAAAAAAATGAGAAGAAGGGTTAAAAACATGTTGGGTATGACTGAATCTGATTAGATCCTATTGAAAACTCTATGATCACTAAAATAACAACAAATCATGTATATATTGGTTATTTTGGTGCTAAACACTATTAGAAATTGTATTATGTCATTTTCAATAAAAAGATAGAAAAAGAAAGAGTCAAAAATATGTTAGACACAGTAGTTTCAAGAATTGCATGAATTGTAAAAAGTGTATTGAATTGTGAATCGATTGTGAATCGTGCGATTCACTAGAGATTCATTTCTGAAATAGATTCATTCATAGATTTGTATTGATGTTGCAAAAATTGTGAATCGAATCGCAAATTGTAAAATTCTGATAACAGATTATAAGTACCCATCAAATCTTCACTTCTTTTTGTTTAATAAATAGATAGTTTTTTGGTTGACATGATTGATTATATTTTTGTCACTCCAAGTTTATAGAGAGAATTGGTGCCCTTGATTGCTTGATCTAATCATGATGTCATTGTTTTATATGGAGTTGAATTTATCAATGGGCAAGCGTCGTGTCAATAGGTAAACAAACTTTTCTTCTTACTCAATTTAAACTTTTCTTCATTATTATTTATGTGCTTTTATTGATTAAATGTTTGACACTTCAGTAAATTAGTACATTTGAATCCGGTAGTCTGTGGGTAGTGAAGAGGAGTTGTTGCACGCGACATAGGTTGAGGAGCAGGTATATCTCTTTCACATTGATATATCTATATATATATATATATGTAGACAATCACACACACGATGAGGTTAGGGGTGAGCCTACTGAAAACCCACAGTGGTGTTAGAGGTTTAGGGTGAGCCTATTGAAAACTCGGATATGTTATATTTGTTGTATGGGTTACTGGTAGAGGTTGCGGTTGAACCTATTGAAAACCCAGATATATTGTTTTATCAACATTATTGTATCAATGCTTTGTGATATTGGTTTAAAAGAACTTTAAAAAAAGGCCAGCCATAATAGGTTTTACTAAAATTCATTCAAAATGGATAAATCTTGGATTCTCAAAGATAGAAGATCAAAAGACTATGATTCATGCGAATGATCTTTAATCCATACGATGCCGATGTAGTGTATGTGGGAACTTGAGAAGCCAACTTGTTTAAGAGATTAGAAATCATCTATTTGTTAATGGCATTGACCAAAGTTACTTCAAATGGATATGGCATGGAGAAGAAGTAGCCACTAGTGGGGCAACAACATTTGCACAAGATGTTTTTGATCAACAATTTAACAGTCTTCTTTAGGCAATGTACATGAAACAGTAGAAATGGTTCAAGATGCATACAATAATTGTACAATTGATCTTGAAGAGTTTAAAAAATTGCTTGAAGATGCCGAAAAACCCTTATATCTTGGTTGCACAAAGTTTGCTAAGTTATCTGAATTAATCAAACTGTTTAACTTCAAAGCTAGTAGTGGGTTGTCTCAGATGGGTTTTTCAGATATACTAACATTGTTGGTTGACATACTACCAATCAATAATGAAATACTAGTATCCATGTATCAAGTCAGAAATGCCTTTGCTACATTGGGAATGGGATACGAAAAAATATATACATGTCCCTCTGATGGCATACTCTATAGAAAGGAGTACAAAGATGCAAGTTCTTGTCTGACATGTAAAACATCAAGATGGAAGTTAAAGAAGAATTCAACTGAAACAAGAAAGGGTGTGCCAGCAAAAGTTTTATGGTACTTCTCGCCCATCCTGAGATTTCAAAGGATATTCCAATCAACACAAATAGCAAAGGACTTGACATGGCATACTCACCAAAGAGATTTTGATAGCAAACTAAATCACCCAATAGAATCTCCATCATAGAAGTTAGTAGACCACAAGTGGCCAGATTTCGTTGCAGAGCCAAGGAACCTTCAACTAGCTATTTTTGCAGATGGAATAAATCCACATGGATTGTTGAGTAGTACGTATAGTTGTTGGCCAGTCATAATGGTTACCTACAATCTTCCACCATGGTTGTGTATGAAGAGAAAATTTGAAATATTATCATTGTTGATATCAGGTCCACAATAACCAGGTAATGATATTAATGTTTTCTTGGCACCATTGATTGATGATTTGAAGATGTTATGGGAAGTAGGAGTTCAAGCTTATGATGCTTACTGACAACAACACTTTAGGTTGAAGGTTGTATTATTATGGATGATAAGTGACTTTCCAGCATATGGCAATTTTAGTGGTTGTTCTGTGAAGGGATATTATGTGTGTCCAATTTGCAGTGTTGGAACGTATTCCCATTTATTGAAATACGTTAAGAAGAACACATATGCAAGCCACATAAAATTTCTTACATGCTACCATTCACATTGAAAGCAAAAGAAGGCTTTTAATGGTGACCAGGATTTTGGATTGCCTCCATTATCATTAAGTGAAGAGGAGATACTCGAGAAAGTTGAAGGGATTATACCTAAATGGGGAAAGAAGAATAAAAAATCATTGGATGTTGGCACTACAAATTGTTGGAAGAAGAAGTCAATATTCTTTGATCTTAAATATTGGAAATACTTGCATGTTCGACATAACTTGGATCATATGCACATTGAGAAGAATGTGTGTGTCGGCATCATTGGCACATTGCTTCATGTTCTAGGAAAAACAAAGGATGGAATTAATTCTTGCCCAGATCTTGTGGACATGGGTTTACATAAAGATTTGGCACCACAAATTGGAGAGAAGAGAACATACTTGCCTCTGACATGTTATACATTGTCTAAGGAGGAGAAAAGAAAGGTATGCGTGTTGAATATAGAAATCAAAATATTATGTTTGAATATGGAAATTAGAATAGGAATTATTTTGACTATAGAAATCTTACTTTGTGTATATTGTTTCCTAAATTGTATCATGAATATATTATATATACATGGCCTCTACTTAATTGATTGGTAAGCCAAATAATTCTTTTCATTCAATTTGGTATCAGAGCTTGGTTGGGTCTGTGACTGGTGTGTCGTTTGTCTGGCTAGTGTATATTGTGGTTTAGGAGGGTGTGTTAAAATGTGTCCCATATCTCCTGGAGTTGCCCCATCTGTGCTAGTTATAAGGTTTTAGTTTCCCTTTTCTTAATACCTGGGTTTTAAGGAGAAATGTAGGCTGGGCTTTCCAATATTTTGGTATCTGAGCCCCTTAGCCATTTTTCTCTCAACCACCCATCAGTACCAACTGCCTGTTTTTTTTTTTCCTTCTCTCTAGCCTCCAATTGCCCTTTCCAACTCCTTTTCTCCCTTCGACAACCTCAGTCCAGCCTCAACCCAGCCTTCGCAGCCCCACTCCTTCCTTTTCTTCACCTTGGTAGGCCTTCTTTAGGTGGTCTGTGGCAGTTCTTTTCCTCTTCTTGGGGTGATTAGACTGATGTATTAAGCCCCTTTGTCTGTCATTTTGTTCTTTTGGGCTACCGAGTTTATTCGGTACCACATATTTAGATAAGCTGTTGAGATTTTTTTTTTTTTTTGGCTTCTTACTTTTTCTTGGACTGTGTTGCTATGTTTGTGTTTTTCAGCTCCTCTTCTTCTACCATGACTGATCCATCCTTTGCTGATGTACCCACCTAGCTTGGTTCAATTAGTTTTGATTTTTCTCTTTCTCATCACACTCTTGGTTCTCAGGGTCCTACCGGTCCAATTACTTGTCATCATTGTGGCGTTTCTGGTCATGTTAAGGCTTCATCCTAAGTTGAGGCAATGTTCCTTTCACTCTTGTGGTACTGGTACCCCTCGCACTGCGGCTCTAGTAGATTCCGCTACTTCTGCTGCTGGGTCTCCTCATCTCCCTAATTTACAGGAGTTACAAACTCAGATTGGTCAGCTTTAAGCTCAACTTGGATCTCTTACTGTCAGTTTTCCTGGCCCATAATCTACCACTGTTGCCACTCTTGTAACAGGTATTTCTACTGCTTTCCATGTTCGGTGTGCTAATCCCTCATGGGTTTTGGATTCTGGGGCTAATGATTATATGACTGTAGACACCTCATTTTTGACCATCCTTAAGACTTGGACGTCGTCGTTTTAACACTCGATGATCATCCATGTTCGTGTTCATTTTGAGTCCCCGGAGGTCTTGGCCGCGCGCCTTACCTCAAGATCTCTCAACTTGTCTGTTTTGTGCTTGGTTGTGGACCAAACACCTGTGTTTTTGCCTCTGAGGGAAGAGGGTGTCTTATTGGCCATTTTCTCAATCCACCGGCCATGGTCTGAGGGCACCGGCCTTGTTTTCTTACTGTCGGCTAATGGTGTTGGCCGATCGGCACTTTAGTTGGTCGGCCGGCCATTTATTTGGTCGATTGGCCACTTTTTTCTGGCCGAGGCCTTTTCTTTGCCTTTTTTAGGCATTGTGCATGCCAGCTGTGCCAGCTGGTGAGCACAGACTCTACTCTCCATACACGTGTATGGAGGGATTTCATCCTTGTTTAGCTTCTCTTGGAAGCTTGGCAAAGTTGATTTTCTATAAAAGGAGGGCCTCCCCTCCCATTCCAGTGGTTGATACATCTGATATAGAAGTTAGATATACCTCTCTCTCTATATCTCCCTCTCTCTAGATTTGTGTGTGTGTTTGAGTTCAAAAGTGTGTTTTGTTCTTACTATTGCACACAAACACCTAGCATTACACTATCCTTGGTTGCTGAGGCACTAGAAGGTTGATTTCAGAGTTTTTGAGTTGGTTTTGATCCAAGAAGGGTGCTGGAGTTGGTGTTCTTGAAGTATTCTTCAAGGGTGAGTCAACTTGCTTTTGATACCCCATTTTGGCTTAAGCTTTTACACATACTTGCATACTGTTTTAAGCTTAGTGTCCTACTAAAAAAAGTTCTGTATTTTTATGCTTGAGATGTTTCATTAAGGTTACTTTTATGTTGGGGGTTGTCCACCCCCTCTTAGGCCTTGTTTGGCCTCTTTTTGTGCCTTCCTCTTTGGGCTTTGGAACCCTCTTGTTTTGGTCTTCTGACCACTAAAATCCAAAGGATTTTTAGTGGTGGAGAAGTGGTTTTGAGGTCTTGTATAGGGGAGGGACACCCCCCTCCCTTTGTATCTCCTTTACTTGTATTGTTGGCTTATAAGAGTAGCATGTTTACTTGGCATGTCTTGGTTCTATTTCAGCACCTTTTGGTGGTTTTTAAGACCTTCCTTAACTCTATTTCATGTTGGTTTGATGTCATCTTGCATGCTTTACATACTTGTAGAGTAATCTTGCATGTTTGCATAACAAACATCTTGCATTTCAACCATCATGCTTGCATGTTCTAACTTAACTTTGAGAAGTTTTTAGCCTTGTTTCACCATGCTTAAGCTCTGTTTGGGGTTGTCTTGGTCATGTTTCCATGCTTTGTATAGCCATCATGCATTCTAGCTTGTTGGCTTTGGGTGTGTGAGCCATTAGCATGCTTTACTTGGGCCATTTTAGTGACTTGGTATCACTTGTCATAGTATTTCAGTCCGTGTTTTCATGATTGTATGCTTGCATTTGCCATCCTTTCAATGCTTTGAAGAGTTGGTGTCTTATGCTCCATGTTTGGGTCATTGTGCATGTCTCCATGATTAAGTCTTTGGGATGCCATCTCATTGGGTTTTGGGGTTTGTTTTGGCATGTTATAGCTCTGATTTTCATTGATCGAGTCATGCCATGTTTGGTTGTAATGGGTGTAGTGCAATTCCCCCTTTTGGCCTTGTATGCTCCTTGTTTTGTGCTCACCTTTCTAGCATGATTTGACCACATCCCATGCATGTTCTAGCCTTGTTTTGGCCTGTCTTGGGACTGTTTTGGGTTGCCTTGGCCCTTTGGGGCTTCGTTGATATGGCCATAGTTCAAGTACCTTGGCTAGCTTTGAGCTTTAAGTCCATTAGCATGCTATGCTCATCCTATGTGCGTGATTTGGCATCATTATTGACATGATTTCAGAGCTCATTGCATCGTCATATTCTCATGTTTATCCCATCTTGCTCATGTTTGAAGATTGTGCATTGTGGCCTAGCTTATGGACCAGTGTATGTGTGCTCATGCCTCCCCTTTTGGTCCTTTGATTTGGGTGTTTTGGCCACTAATTTGGGCATGGTTGAGGTTTGTCCTTTTGGGTTTAAGCCCTTTTGAGCATGTTTGCTTTCATGATATTTGCATACTTTGCATTTACATGGTCTACTACCATTGCATACTTGTTCCAAGATGTGTTATTGCATGCTTCCTCCATTGTATTGGTGATTGCATGTGTGGGTTGTTTGCATGATTCTTGACATGCTCATGTTAGATTGACTCAGCTTGTATGCTTAGGTTGATCGCATTGGGTTGCGTTGCTCATGTTGCATTACATTAGTTGCATGTTTTGCATTGTATTTGGCATATATATATTGCAGTTTGTTTGGTTTGGCGTGTCAAACCAAACATGAGGAGCGAGGGACATTCGTACTTGAAGTGACGAAACGTCTCTCAATCCTTAGTCGCCGACGCTCTTGATCCAAGCATGATAGAGCTCTAGGCATTCATATGTTCCATTGCATTCATTCCACATTAATTTGCACACTCGGCACCTTTGGCCATCATGCATTGAAATGCGTGTTTGGTGGCCCGAGGGTCGAGAACCATACTCCCTTGAGTTCATAGCATGATAGAGGGGGTGGTCGTGCACACATTGTCTTGTAAATTCCTTGCCATGCACTGTCTGTCCTCTGCTGCAGCAAAAATAGAATTTTGCAGGAAGGGATGGCCGGTCGGCCACATTTAGTGCCGGCCGGCTAACAATATCAGGCCGATATCCCTGCTTCTGGTCGATGACCATTTTCCCATGGCCGGTGGCCTTATATCTTGGTTGGTGGACTCTCAGAATGTCCCCAAACTGGTTCAGAAGTGTCATGGAAGCTGGAACAATTTTCAGAGGTGCAAAGCAGTGCAAACAGAGGCAACATATGGCATGGCAGCAGGTTTCCGAGCGAGGCAAATCGAGCATGCATCATCCAATCATTCCGAGGCGGGGTTGCGGCGGCCGCTTTAGTTTCATACTTAGACTATTTTTTTTGTAATTAATTTGTTAATTAATTAAGGGTTTTGTAATATTTAATTAGCTAGGGTAGTTGATTAATTATTCGGTTTGTATTATTTATTCGGATCCTCCGTCGAGAGGGCGAGTGTTGTAATAAGTGTGCGTGCGTGTGTGAATGTGTTCCAACCCCACGTCTTTCTCCTTTTTACTTACCTTCTTTTAATGGTTAGTTTTAGGTCATGTTTCAATTAGCATACTTATGTTAGCATGTTTGCATACATTCATTCGTATTGCACGCACCGGGCTCGGCGCATCATACTAATTGCATAGTATTTCAATTCCAACTTGAATATGTGTATCGAGTTGTCACATTTCACATGCAATTCTTAGATTAGCCGAGTCTATTCTAGTTGCATTTTGCATGCGTTGCATTAGCCATATTAACATGAACTAAAATCATGCATGATTTCTAACTAGTTTCTTGTTTTGGTTCGGAGTACACTGTGAGTGTTTATGCTTTAGCATCTTGCATGTGTGTAAGTGTTAACATGATAGCATGCCTACCAAGAGGCTAATTGCTTATGTGATATAACCACCTGAATGCCTGTGGGTGAAGGTTGGATTGCTTGAATAGGGATAATTCATCGAAATCTGTGATTTAGCCTACTTGCGGCAAAATTAAAATCCATTTCCAAACAAACGGATATGCGATACTTTGTTCCAAGTTAGGCGATCTAGTCTATACTTGTTTTTGCTGTGCGCATCACATAGTATGGATTAGCTAATTAATCGGGATAAGAACGCATATGTGGTCAAAAATGAGATATCATATTTAGTAGTGGCCGATCTTTGATCGGGCGAGCGGGGGTGCTCATAGCTGACCTTCCCCAATCGTACCCAAGTTCCCGAGCCGAGGCAACTTTGGTGATGACGGACACGTGGCCTTGGGCAACGAGTCAGGGTTTCCTAAATTCCCCCAAAATAAAATATTTAGGTGGTGACTCTGTATCTGGCAAAGTAGTCCATGTTTGGCACTTCTTTCTTAAAAATCAGTTTTCCAAAATGATTTGCCGGATTTGGACTCTTTGGTGATTTATCAATCTTGCATTGCACTTTGCGAGATTAGATTAAGAATCGTGACATTTGAGTCCAAACTGTAGTAAGCCCAAATGGACAAAACGGGAGTTTCTCCTAGGACGTTCGGGGACATCTACAGTTTCTGGCGACTCTGCTGGGGAGTTAGAGAACTTGACTCGAACTCATGATATCTTGTTTTGATTACATTTATGTGTTTCTTTGCATTGCATTTGCATTGGTGTTCCTAGGACACTGTGTTTGTCGTATGCTATTCCTGAACGGTTTGCCGGAGGCTCGCTTTGAGAAGCATGCCATAAGGCTGACCGGTTGCGGGCTCTGCCACGACGGGAACACAAACCTCAGTTTTACCGAGGCACCCTTTTTGACCATTCGACCTAGTGCATATTCAGAATCCATAGTGACCATTCCAAACTAGGACAGGTTGCTACCCGATTATAGGTTGTTTGAAACCGCTGCGTGCCTAGTGAAACCCTAGCTCCTGACAAAATAGGACACGGAAACACTACCCCAACATAGGGGTGTTTTGGCTCTTACTTATTTGTTATGTGCTTTTTGAGTTGACCTCTACAGGGCATGCATGTATCAGTCTGCAAGTTCGGGTATCGAACTGCGGCATCGATATCGATTTGAGAATCCGTTATATTTGCGGGTATTAGATTCAGATTTGGGGGCAGTGATTTTGAAACAGTGATCAGTGATTGAGAGCAGTCCATTCGGTTTATATTTGCCAACTGTGTGTTGTCTTTATTTAAAATTTGTTATCTTTGCCCGTTTTTCTGTTCATTATTTCCTTATTATGCTTTATTTATCTTTTGCTAGGTAGTTTAGCACAATTGATTCCGACCAGACAGATATCCCCCAAGCACTCTGGACTAGAGGTCGCAGACTCCATCAATCTGAGGATCTGGTAGACGGACAACCAGTGTTCCATTCTTTATCCCCGGTTACTAGACGGAGGGCAGTTAGGTAGAGGATATCAGTTCAATAGTCAGTTCAGAGGGCTTTGTCTACCCCACATGAGTATGGTAGGGATCCGAGTTCTGATTCTCCCGCAGAGAGGGAACACATACCTGTAGTTCAGCTAGATCAGGGTAGTATGGCAAGAATAGAAGAAATGATGCGTCAGCTCCAGGAGAGCATGAAAACCTTGCAGCAAGACGCTGCTCGTCAAGCAGAATTTGCCAAACAGCAGGCTGAGATCATGGCCCAACAGGTAGAGCTAATCACCAGACTACAGCAACAAGCTGGGGCATCCGCTTCATACCAAGCTCCTCCCCCACCAAGGGTTTCAACACTTGGGAAGACACCAAATGTCCAGGAAGATACGGACATTCCGACAGGGCCGGCTCCACCCTCGATCCTACCCCAGCTATCCAAAACACCTACCAACCTACCGGACTCTCCCTTTGAGTTCGAGGTGGACCCCACAGCATTAAAGGTGAGTAAGCTTGAAAAGTTGTTCAAGAAATCTCAGGGTGTCAAGACCATTCCAGATATTGAAGATGGGTACACCGACGCCGCCGTGATGCTGCCAGATCGGTTTAAAATGCCACACATTAACCGTTTTGATGGATCCGGTGATCTTATGGTGCATTTACTGTTGTTTTCAGATATACTGAGGCCGATGGGCCTCTCCAGGCTGCAGAAGCTGCCTTTGTTTGGCCGGACCTTGTCAGGTGTAGCGGCCATCTGGTATGCAAAATTGGAAGATTTCGTCAAGAGAATCTGGGAGGAGATGGCCGAGGCCTTCATAGCTCAATATTCCTATAATACATAGATCGAGGTCACAACTCGTGATCTCGAGACCACCAGGCAAGAACCGAAGGAGAGCTTCTCCGATTTTGTGACCCGGTGGAGGGCCAAGACCTCGATGATGACCATCAGGCCTGTTGACAAAGATCAGATTCGGATGGTTGTGCGCAACCTCCAACCCAAGCTTATGCAGAAGATGATCATTCTCCCCCTCCCCACCTTTGCAGATTTACATGAGATAGGGGTGCAGATCGAAGACGCTATGAAGCAGGGCCTTATTGATAATGAGAGAGAACAACCCAAGAGAAAATTCAACCGCAGTATGAATACAGGCACGAGCAGTGCTGCAGCTGCTAGATCTTTAGAGGTGAGCATGGTTACCACCACCAATACCCCAAGAGCCCTTGCAGCTACGCCATTCACCGGTGCGTCCGGTAGTAGCTCGCAAGCAGCCAGATATGCACCCAAAGGCCAAAGAGCCTTCACTCCACTATATATGCCCCTGTCCAAAGCTTTGGGGGTTTTAATCAGAAAAGGGCACTTGAAGCCCCTAGAGCCGCGGCCATTGCCAGAAAAACTTCTCCGCTTCCATAACCCAGCAAAGTACTACGCGTTTCACTAACAGCATGGTCATGATACCGACCAATGCTATAGATTACGTCACGAGATTCAGGATCTCATCGACAATAGGGTGATCGTGCCTTCGGTGAAACCGAATGTCACAACCAACCCTCTCTCACCACATAACCAAGCTCCACCTCCCAAACATATCAATATGATCCAAACTGGGGTTGAGTCATACGACCCTAATTTATATATCACCCCTTCTCACCTACCCAAGCTGGAGGTGTTCCTTCCTGACAGCACTGACTTGTGCGTGTTGGACATCCCCCAAACCCAGCCTAAAACAGTGGTGGTAGTTGTCGAAGATAGAAGTGGGTCGACTGCGGAGGCAGATGAGAATGCAAATACAGAGCCTGAGGGGTCTGCAAACTTCATGTACAACCCGAGTGGTTACATTACATCAATAGGCTAGGCTAGGCCGAATGTGGAATTGGCAGTGGGGGCAGGGATTTGTGTAGTCTGGGAGGATGGATTCAATCAGGGGCTAAATGACTTAGCAGATCTGGAGGAAGACATCGCGAACCTTCAATTCTTCAACGAACAAGACTCGGAAGATGTAACAGTCAACTAGTTTGATTCGGATAGGGCAGCGGAGTCTACTAGGTGGCTTGACGACCAACTAGATGTTGTTGAACAACCTCAGCTAGAACAGGGTCCGTCAGGGACGGGAACATCAACTGTGGCCGGAAGGGCCTAGAATCTGGATGCATCATTGGAGGGCGTCGGTGTTAAGAATTTCGCTCGGGATCCGGGTAATTTGAACATAGGAGATGCTGAACAGCAAGCAGCGCTGAAACAGTTTGAGCGGGAAAGGATCGAAGATTCTGAGAGGGTCAAAAAGGCCAAAGGCCTGAGGGCGAGCGTCTTTGTGTGCAGGAAGCGAGCATGTTGCGAACACGAAGCGAAGGTGCTATGGGTACAAGAATAGTTGTGACGGAGTCGGACAGGTGTCTGTTGGCTGCCGATGGCATGTGGTGAGAGGATGACGATCTATGTCTTGCCCACACAGATGAGGACTGGGGGAGTAACCAGCTGGATGATACCTGGTACATTGGCGAAGTTGATCACATGACTAGGAGCGGGCGGTATTTCAAACCTCCACACCTAGATCAACCAGAGGCGTCCGGGAAGAACAGGGAGGCAGACAAGCAGAAAGAAAAGCTACTCGAAGAAGAAGCTGTGCTGAAACAATTGAAGAAAATACAAGCAGACATCTCCATCTGGGGACTGCTGATGGCTTCAAGAGTACATAGACAAGCTGTCCTATCTGCAATGGACAAAGCCAAACTCTCAATAGATACCACATCTGAGTAGCTAGTAGGATTGGTCTTTCCGGGAGGAGCTTCCTCGACATTGACCTTTTCTGACAAGGAATTGCCGCTCGAGGGCATAAACCATAACAAACCGCTCTACATCTCTATGGAATGTAGAGAAAAGTGGATACCGGTAGTTCTTGTCGACACAGGATCTGCCATTAACGTGTGCCCGTCAAGGACAGCTTATGCAATCGGGTTGAAGCCCGCAGACTTTGAACCAATTGCCCAGGTGATCTGGGCATATGATAATACAAGCAGAGAAGTGATGGGGACCATGAGGATTCACACTAAGGTTGGTCCGGGACAACACGAGATTGATTTTCATGTCCTGGATGTTCCTGCGACCTTTAATCTACTCTTGGGGCGGCCGTGGCTGCAGCAAGTGAAGGCGGTCTCTTCCACCCTGCGTCAGATGTTGAAATACCCCCATGGGAAGGGGGTGGCTATTGGTTTTGGGAATTCGTCAATCCATCCGCCGCCAGAAGTGTCTACACCGGTTTTGGAAATCGAGCATGGTACGGAGGATGTGTTCCTGTCAAAATTTACCTTAGCCGAGGCCCGGGTCGTTCAGAACATGTTGGCTGCTGATGAGCGGTTGTATGTTAGCGCACAGTCAGTATACGTCATGAACAAGCTCCAGCATATTCCCGGGATGGGACTAGGAAAAAGCGGCCAGAAGGGCATTGCAATATCGGCCGAAGTGCCGCACAACCCGCATACCTTTGGTTTAGGCTATTTGCCCACCAAAGAGGACTGGGTGAGGAAAGGCAAAGAAATGGCTAGGAGAGTCAGGGCCAAGCAGACCGGGAGGCATTTTGACTTGATGCATCGGCCTATCCAGGGCACCTTGAACGGACGTTTCGTCTGGGAGGGGGAAGACTTTATATTCTGCGGCTTGCTAGAGCCATGGCTGAATGCCGAAAAGAGGCGCCTGCTCGGTTTCGAAATCTTCTTTGACTTACAATTGACTATGGATGATGTTGCTGAGGAGCAGACAAACCCATCAGCTGAGGTTGAGTAGTGTAAGGAAGTGGATTTCGAGAGCACCAAGATTGAAATGGGGGTAGCGCTGGCTTGTCTACTATCAGATCCTCCGATCGTACATGAGTGCTTGGGGGATGATCACTCAGTGTCTATGATTGGGAATGGAGCGGCCGCGAGCGCATCTTTGAACATTTTGGATGCATCCATCGCACCCTCCCTCATCTGGCAGTATGAGGAGGGATTCTTATCAAGCAGCACCAGGTCAGGTAGTGAGCCGGAATCTGATTCTACCGAATCTGTAGGGTCGAAATCAGGTTCCAGCTTGTCTCAGTCTGAGTCTGAGTCCGGTATTCCTGGGCGTGACAACCCGGATGCCACAGTCCTGTCTAGGTCATCTTTTTCTTTTTCCTTTGAGTCTATTGTAATAGAGGAATCAGGCGACTTGGAAGTGATTAATGAGAATGAGGCGGCTGTGGCTTTTGAGTATTTTTCTATGCCTTTGATTTATTGCATTAATTCAGACTTTCAAAACTTCGATGAAAACGACAAGGAAGAAATTCCTCCAGTTTTGAAATATTTGCTAGAACAAGAGCAGGAGAGGTTTGTAAAAACCGCTGGTCGATGAAATCATCCAAATTAATGTTGGTACTGATAAGGACTCACGGCTGGTCCACATCGGGTCCACGTTGTCTTCAGAGGAGCGCGAGCTCTTAGTCGATTTATTAAAAGACTTCAAAGATGTTTTCGCGTGGTCCTACGAAGACATGCCTGGAATCGATCCTGAGATTGTACAGCACCGGATCCCTCTTGACCTAGAGGCCCGACCTGTTAAGCAGAAGCTTAGAAGGATCCGCCCCGACTGGGCCATCAAGATCAAAGAAGAGGTCACCAAGCAAATTAACGCACGGTTCCTGCTGGTATCTGAATACCCAACTTGGTTGGCCAACATCGTTCCAGTGTCGAAGAAGGATGGCAGAATCCGGGTATGTGTGGACTTCAGAGATTTGAATAAAGCCAGTCCGAAGGACGACTTTCCTCTGCTGCATATCGATGAGTTAGTGGACTTCACTGTGGGGCATGCATTGCTTTCGTTCATGGATGGCTTTTCAGGCTACAACCAGATTGTGATGGCACCCAAAGACCGGGAGAAGACTGCTTTTACCACAACCACACCGTAGGGGACCTACTGTTACAAAGTGATGCCGTTTGGGCTGAAGAATGCTAGAGCTACGTATCAATAGGCCGCGACCACGATATTACATGACATGATCCACAAAGAGGTTGAGGTGTACGTGGACGACATGATTGTCAAGTCCAAAGAAAGAGAGGGCCACTACACCGCCTGGCAAAAGTTCTTCCAAAGGATCAGAGAATTTCGGTTGCGGCCGAATCCTCAGAAATGTACGTTTGGTGTTACATTAGGGAAAATGTTGGGGTTCTTGATTACACAGAGAGGTATCGAAGTCGACCTTCCAAAATCAAGACCATCTTAGAAATGCCACCACCGAGGACTGAAAAGGAGGTGCGAGGCTTTCTAGGTAAAGTGCAATTCATAAGATGGTTTATTGCTAAATTAACCTTGACTTGTGAACCACTCTTTGGTCTCCTGAAGAAAGGAACGAAGTTCTAATGGGACGGCCGATGCCAAGCTGCTTTTGAACAGATCAAGCAATACTTACAAAACCCACCCGTGTTGTCACCGCTTGAGCAGGGGAAACCGTTGATTTTGTACCATTCAGTGACTGAAACTACAATGGGTTGCATGCTCGCACATGAGTCCGAGGACAAAGTGGAAAAAGCTTTCTACTACCTGAGCAAGAAGATGTTGAATTATGAGACCCGTTACACTCTGCTGGAAAAGGCTTGCTTAGCCTTGGTATGGGCTACCAGGAAGCTACGGCACTACCTGTTAGCTCACTCTGTAATGTTGGTTTCAAGATTAGATCCCATCAAATATCTCTTCAAGAAACCAGCACTTACGGGTAGGCTAGCCCGTTGGTTTCTTCTGCTTTCCGAATTCGATCTAAAGTATGTGACTCGCAAGTCAGTAAAGGGGAGAGCGGTAGCGGAGTTCCTAGCCGATCACCCAGTTTAAGGGGATGAAGCAGTTGAGTACTTATTCCTAGATGAGGCTATTTTGCATATCGAAGATGAAACTTGGACGATGTACTTTGACGGTGCGTCAAACCAATACGAGTATGGGATAGTGGACTTCTCGCAAACCTAGCCGTCTCCCGATGATGAAAAGCGTCCAAGCCCATCAATGTCTCGGCCAATGTCGTGGCAATGCAGCTTTTGCCCTCTTTCAAGCCCTCGGCAATCTCAATCAGACGAGTGCTAAACCCGTTGTAGTCTAGGGCGAGTAAGAAATGAGATAGCATGCATAAACAAAGCGCGTGTCGCCGATGACCTTGCTAATGACGATCGTCACGATCGCCGACATCAGAAAACCGACAAACCAAGCTCGGAATGTCCAGCTCTCCATCATGAATCAATGACCGAGCGTCATGCAAAGTAAGGCCGCACATCCTTCCTAGCGCTTGGACATGGCCAAATCGGAATTGAGGCAAGATTTCTTCATCGCACTCGGATTCCATTAAAGCTTGGAAATCCTCGAAGGTGGGACACACCTCTTGGCCGCCAAAGCTAAAGACGTGTGTCACCGGATTCCAAAACCTTGCCGCGGCATAGAGGAACGGAAACCGTAGCAGGGTGTGACCCAAAGTGAATAGTACGTTTATGCCGAAGCCCCGGAAATTCAGCTTTTCCAAGCCATCCAAGTTGGCAATCCAAGTTGTGGGATTTTGGGTAAGAAACTCTTCCATTTGGTGCAAATCAGTGTTGAAATGAGGAAAACTAGGAAGCTGGGGCTTTTGTAGAAGATAAGGTGTTGAGTGGAAGACAGGTGTCAACATTCTGGAGGACCTTGCCATTTTTTGTCGGTCGACCAAAAATAGAGCCGACCGACCATCTGTTTTGGTTGATCGGCTAAAATCCTGGCCGATGGCCATTTATTGTGGCCGGTGATATCTCCCTATGGCCGATGGCCTCTCATCTTGTTCTTTGAGTTGATCAAATATTGAACATGCTGAAAATTTGTGACTGGCACCACTTCCAATGCCTTCTGGTGATGATCTTTGCGGAGTCGTGCCTGTTACGTCAATTTGTTTATCGAGTTGTTGTATAATGGCTTATCGAGTTGTATGTTACATTCTTTAAGTCATTGCTTTGCTTATCGAGTTGTATTTATAGTTGGTTAGCCGATCGAGTTCTTTGTTTTGATTATCGAGTTGTTTGTCGTTACTCGGTTCACTACTTGATTATTACGAGGCAAGTGCTTACTTTTCAAATAAAGGTTCAAATCTCATTTACATTGTTTTGTAATGCGATGCGATGCGATGCGATCTACAAATGTAACACTTTTTGAACAAAGTAGCTGTTTCATTTCCATCATGTCTTTTGCAAAAAGTACATAGTTTTGAGAAAGCAAAACCTGCCTGAGGCGTACAATGTGCTTAAACTATCAGTAAAAAGGAAAGTAAAGCAAAAAGGGGAGAAAAGCAGCAGAATGTCTGGATTAATACCGGTGGCCTCCCCTTGTGGTCGATGCACCTCCCACGCCCTTGTTCGGGTAAATTATGTGGTTTGGCACCTTCATTACTCAAGACAGTGCAAGAAAGTGCACTTTCGAACCTTAACCGGCCTTCGTGTTAACCTCGAGCCGTGTCTTCTGCGTGCAATGCTCGGTGCGCGTAAGGAGTATCCTTTCTCGTATCCTTTTGTATCTTGCGAGTTTCGCAAATAGCTTTAATTTTGTTGTATTATGTCGCTTCGTTTTGACTGTAATAAGCACGCTCGTTACGTGTCTTGCATTGAACAATGCCTCGTCTTCTTTTCAAGTTGCATCTCAACATCACGAGTAACATACCTTTACCATGCTTTCGTTGAATACGTGCTCCTTCCTCCCTTCCCGCATTGTTACACACATTGCATGCGTTATCGCGTATGCTTTACTTATATGTGTTTATGCACCTTCCCGCATTGTTACACACATTACATGCGTTATCGCGTATGCTTTACTTACATGTGTTTATGCACCTTCCCGCATTGTTACACACATTGCATGCGTTATTGCGTATGCTTTACTTACATGTGTTTATGCACCCTTTCTCCCATTCTCGCATTGTTACACACATTCCATACGTTATCGCATATGCTTTACTTACATGTGTTTATGCACCCTTTCTCCCCTTCTCGCATTGTTACACACATTGCATACGTTATCGCGTATGCTTTACTTACATGTGTTTATGCACCCTTTCTCCCCTTCTCGCATTGTTACACACATTGTATACGTTTTCGCGTATGCTTTACTTACATGTGTTTATGCACCTTCTCGCATTGTTACACACATGGCATACGTTTTCGCGAATGCTTTACTTACATGTGTTTATGCACCTTCTCGCATTGTTACAAACATTGCATACGTTTTCGCGTATGCTTTACTTACATGTGTTTATGCACCTTTCTCCCTTTTCGCATTGTTACACACATTGCATGCGTCTTCGCGTATGCTTTACTTACATGTGTTTATGCACCTTTCTCCCTTCCCGCATTGTTACACACATTGCATGCGTTGTCGCGCATGCTTTACTTACATATGTTTATGCCTTTCTTGCCTCACACATTGTATGTGTTGTCGCGCATGCTTTACTTACATGTGTTTATGTTTCAAATTGCATTGTCATACACCTCTCGGCTTGCGTTGTCATGCATGCCCTCATTGCATTATTATGCACCCCTTTCACCCGTATTGTCATGCACCCTCTCACTTGCGTTGTCATGCACTCTTCACTTGCATTGCTATGCATGTTTCTAACAATATTGTACTTGTTAAGTTTCTTTCTTTTTCAGGCATGATATTGTATGTACGGTTCATTTGAGGCTGGCGCGGCCAGACGAACTGGACGGTATTGTAATCTCCGCGTTAGACGTAGTGAGAATTGTATAATTTTCTTTCATCCTTTCTGCATGAAATGTAGTTAGATTTGTATATGCTTGCTTAAAACTGTTGCATGATATGCTTCGTTACAGCTTTCTTTGTATGATCATAGGTTATGATTCGGCTTTGTGCATTGTCTCTGCATTTTGCCCCTGCCTTCGGGTGCTTACCTTTGCTAGCTTGTATGCTTTGTCTAAGTCTTCGGCCTCGTCAAAAATGGGTCATCTCCGAGCTTTGACATTCACTCTCGTCATTGTTATGACTTTCAAGTTCTGTCAAAGAGAGGCAACTGTAGACACCCCATTTTTGACTGTCCTTAAGACTTGGACGTCGTCATTTGAACACTCGATGATCATCCATGTTCGTGTTCATTTTGAGTCCCCGGAGGTCTTGGCCGCGCGCCTTACCTCAAGATCTCTCAACTTGTCTATTTTGTACTTGGTTGTGGAATAAACACCTGTGTTTTTGCTTCTGAGGGAAGAGGGTGGCTTGTTGGCCATTTTCTCAATCCACCGGCCATGGTCTGAGGCCACCAACCTTGTTTTCTTATTGTTGGCTAATGGTGTTGGCCGATCGGCACTTTAGTTGGTCGGTCGGCCATTTATTTGGTCGATCGGCCACTTTTTCTAGCTGAGGCTTTCTTTGCCTTTTTTAGGCATTGTGCATGCCAGCTGTGCCAGCTGGTGAGCACAGACTCTACCCTCCATACACGTGTATGGAGGGATTTCATCCTTGTTTGGCTTCTCTTGGAAGCTTGGCAAAGTTGATTTTCTATAAAAGGAGGGCCTCCCCTCCCTTTCCAGGGGTTGATACATCTGATATAGAAGTTAGATATACCTCTCTCTCTATATCTCCCTCTCTCTAGATTTGTGTGTGTGTTTGAGTTCAAAAGTGTGTCTTGTTCTTACTATTGCACACAAACACCTAGCATTACACTATCCTTGGTTGCTGAGGCACTAGAAGGTTGATTTCAGAGTTTTTGAGTTGGTTTTGATCCAAGAAGGGTGCTAGAGTTGGTGTTCTCAAAGTGTTCTTCAAGGGTGAGTCAACTTGCTTTTGATACCCCATTTTGGTTTAAGCTTTTACACATACTTGCATACTGTTTTAAGCTTAGTGTCCTACTAAAAAACGTTCTGTATTTTTATGCTTGAGATGTTTCATTAAGGTCACTTTTGTGTTGGGGGTTGTCCACTCCCTCTTAGGCCTTGTTTGGCCTCTTTTTGTGCCTTCCTCTTTGGGCTTTGGAGCCCTCTTGTTTTGGCCTTCTCACCACTGAAATCCAGAGGATTTTCAGTGGTGGAGAAGTGGTTTTGAGGTCTTGTATAGGGGAGGGACACCACTCTCCCTTTGTATCTCATTTACTTGTATTGTTGGCTTATAAGAGTAGCATGTTTACTTGGCATGTCTTGGTTCTATTTCAGCACCTTTTGGTGGTTTTTAGGACCTGCCTTAACTCTATTTCATGTTGGTTTGATGTCATCTTGCATGCTTCACATACTTGTAGAGTAATCTTGCATGTTTGCATAACATACATCTTGCATTTCAACCATCATGCTTGTATGTTCTAACTTAACTCGGAGAAGTTTTTAGCCTTGTTTCACCATGCTTAAACTCTATTTGGGGTTGTCTTGGTCATGCTTGCCATGCTTTGTATAGCCATCATGCATTCTAGCTTGTTAGCTTTGGTTGTGTGAGCCATTAGCATGCTTTACTTGGGCCATTTCAGTGACTTGGTATCACTTGTCATAGTATTTCAGTCCGTGTTTTCATGATTGTATGCTTGCATTTGCCATCCTTTCAATGCTTTGAAGAGTTGGTGTCTTATGCTCCATGTTTGGGTCATTGTGCATGTCTCCATGATTAAGTCTTTGGGATGCCATCTCATGGGGTTTTGGGGTTTGTTTTGGCATGTTATAGCTCTGATTTTCATTGAGCGAGTCATGCCATGTTTGGTTGTAATGGGTGTAGTGCAATTCCTCCTTTTGGCCTTGTATGCGCCTTGTTTTGTGCTCACCTTTCTAGCATGATTTGACCACATCCCATGCATGTTCTAGCCTTGTTTTGGCCTGTCTTGGGATTGTTTTGGGTCGCCTTGGCCCTTTGGGGCTTTGTTGATATGGCCATAGTTCAAGTACCTTGGCTAGCTTTGAGCTTTAAGTCCATTAGCATGCTATGCTTATCCTATGTGCATGATTTGGCATCATTATTGACATGATTTCAGAGCTCATTGCATCGTCATATTCTCACGTTTATCCCACCTTGCTCATGTTTAAAGATTGTGCATTGTGGCCTAGCTTATGGACCAATGTATGTGTGCGCATGCCTCCCCTTTTGGTCCTTTGAGTTGGGTGTTTTGGCCACTAATTAGGGCATGGCTGAGGTCTGTCCTTTTGGGTTTAAGCCCTTTTGAACATGTTTGCTTTCATGATATTTGCGTACTTTGCATTTACATGGTCTACTACCATTGCATACTTGTTCCAAGATGTGTTATTGCATGCTTCCTCCATTGTATTGGTGATTGCATGTGTGGGTTGTTTGCATGATTCTTGACATGCTCATGTCAGATTGACTTAGCTTGTATGCTTAGGTTGATCGCATTGGGTTGCTTGCTTATGTTGCATTACATTAGTTGCATGTTTTGCATTGTATTTGGCATACATGCATTGCATTTTGTTTGGTTTGGCGCGTCAAACCAAACATGAGGAGCGAGGGACGTTCGTACTTGAAGTGACGAAACGTCTCTCAATCCTTTGTCGTCGACGCTCTTGATCCAAGCATGATAGAGCTCTAGGCATTCATATGTTCCATTGCATTCATTCCACATTAATTTGCACACCCGGCACCTTTGGCCATCATCCATTGAAATGTGTGATTAGTGACCCGAGGGTCGAGAGCCATACTCCCTTGAGTTCATAGCATGATAGGGAGGGTGGTCGTGCACACATTGTCTTGTAAATTCCTTGCCATGCACTGTCTGTCCTCTGCTGCAGCAAAAACAGAATTCTGCAGGAAGGGATGGCCGGTCGGCCACATTCAGTGCCGGCCGGCTAACAATATCTGGCCGAGATCCCTACTTCTGGTCGATGACCATTTTTCCATGGCCGGTGGCCTTATATCTTGGTCGGTGGACTCTCAGAACGTCCCCAAGGTGGTTCAGAAGTGTCATAGAAGCTGGAATAGTTTTTAGAGGTGCAAAGCAGTGCAAACAGAGGCAACATATGGCATGGCAACGGGTTTCCGAGCGAGGCGAATCGAGTATGCATCATCCAATCATTCCGATGGGAGGCTGCGGCGGCCTCTTTAGTTTCATACTTAGACTACTTTTTTTTTTTGTAATTTATTTGTTAATTAATTAAGGGTTTTTTAATATTTAATTAGCTAGGGTTGTTGATTAATTATTCGGTTTGTATTATTCATTCGGACCCTCCGTCGAGAGGGCGAGTTTTGTAATAAGTGTGCGTGCGTGTGTGAATGTCTTCCAACCCCACGTCTTTCTCCCTTTTACTTACCTACTTTTAATGGTTAGTTTTAGGTCATGTTTCAATTAGCATACTTATGTCAGCATGTTTGCATACATTCATTCGTATTGCACGCACCGGGCTCGGCGCATCATACTAATTGCATAGTATTTCAATTCCAACTTGAATACGTGTATCGAGTTGTCGCATTTCACATGCCGTTCGTAGATTAGCCGAGCCTATTCTAGTTGCATTTTGCGTGCGTTGCATTAGCCATATTAACATGAACTAAAATGATGCATGATTTCTAACTAGTTTCTTGTTTTGGCTCGGAGTACACTGTGAGTGTTTATGCTTTAGCATCTTGCATGTGTGTAAGTGTTAACACGATAGCATGCCTACCATGAGGCTAATTGCTTATGTGATATAACTGCCTGAATGCCTGTGGGTGAAGGTTGGATTGCTTGAATAGGGATAATTCATCGAAATCCGTGATTTAGCCTACTTGCGAGTAGCAAAATTCAAATCCATTTCCAAACAAACGGATATGCGATGCTTTGTTCCAAGTTAGGCAATCTAGTCTATACTTGTTTTTACTGTGCGCATCACATAGTTAGGATTAGCTAATTAATCGGGATAAGAACGGATGTGTGGTCAAAAACGAGATATCATGTTTAGTAGTGGCCGATCTTTGATCGAGCGAGCGGGGGTGCTCATAGCTGACCTTCCCCAATTGTACCCAAATTCCCGAGCCGAGGCAACTTTGATGATGATGGACACGTGGCCTTGGGCAACGAGTCAGGGTTTCCTAAATTCTCCCAAAATAAAATATTTAGGTGACGACTCTGTATCTGGCAAAGCAGTCCATGTTTGGCACTTCTTTCTTAAAAATCAGTTTTCCAAAACGATTTGCCGGATTTGGACTTTTTGGTGATTTATCAATCTTGCATTGCACTTTGCGAGATCAGATTAAGAACTGTGACATTTGAGTCTGAACTGTAGTAAGCCCGAATGGACAAAACGGGAGTTTCTCCCGGGACGTTCGGGGACGTCTACAATGACGTATGAGTTTTCCTTTCTTTCTTTGTCAGTCCCTACTACTATTGCCCAATGTGTGTGTTTTGCTGATCGTTCGTTATCCTCTGTTCATCATAAGTGTGTAATGTTTTTATCTTCTACCATTACTTTATCATTTGTTTACATGTTTCAAATTTTGCATATAATCTCTTATTTGTTAGTCGCCTTGCCAAACAATTTAATTATGCTATCATCTTCTACCCTCCTCTTGCCTTTTACAGGGCCTGAGTTCATAGAGAATTTTTGGCAAGTGCTATAAGCGTGATGGGTTGTACTACTTTGGGGATCCACCAGACGAGCCTTCTTCTTCTTCCTTAGCTAGTTTTCAGGCCTCTGTTTTGCCTGCTTCTATGTCTTGTGTTTTTAATATTCAAACTTTAGAATTGTGGTATGCTCGTATGTTTCATATTAATTTTCAGTATTTATGTCAACTTTTTCCTTCATTTGATAAAGCTTGCAAAGATTCTAAGTTTCATTGTGTGGTTTGTGAGTTGTCTAAGCATACCTGTACTAGCTACATTACTCATATGACTCGTCCTCATAGTGTTTTTGATCTTATATATTCTGATAATAGATATTATGTGACTTTTATTGATGATCACACTAGGTGCACTTGGGTTTATCTAATTCATTGTAAGTCTGACGTCTTTGCCTTTTTGTCTAATTTTTATTTATGGTTAAAACTCAGTTTCATGCAGTTGTTAGGACTATCCGTTCTGATAATGGTGGGGAACATATTTCTAATGCATTTCGTTCCCATCTTAACTAAATTGGTATTCTTCAACAACTTACTTATCATCGGACCCTTGAACAAAATGGTATTGCTGAACGCAAAATCTGTCATATTATATCAAGGTTGTCAAAATTGGGATTCCAAGTAGGATTGTTGGGAGGGACTAATGGTTTGGATTGTAGAATCGGATCGAGAATCATAAGATCCTACTTTTAATGCAACATAAAATGAAAAATTATCTATAATGATAAACTTTGCTACATAATTTTAAAAAGATTAAAGAAAATTGATAAATTTGATATAATGTATATTCTATGTTAACATAAATTAGAGAAGACATTTGAAAAATGAGTTTATAGTCAATTTTTTTTTTTTTATATAGATATACACATATATATAAGAAATAAATAGTAACAAATAAAATTGGTAGGATTGGGATCAAAGTAGAATCGGGATCGTATGCGATTCTCCATCATTTTTTGACTAGGATTGTAGTGACTTTAAGATCCTACTAAATTTAAGATCCTAGTGTGATCCGGATCGTTTGGCTCAACTGAGATCGTAGAATCGTAAGATCCTACGATCCGGATCAAGATTCTGCTAACCCTGTATTATGTTTGTTATCCGGTGTCTTCTTCGAGGTATGGGTGTTCCCAAGTCTTATTGGCATATGGCTATCCTTACTGTTGTTTACCTCATTAATAGGACCTCTAGTTGTGTGTTGCATGGACTCACTTCGTTTCATACCCTTATGCCCATCACCAGTCTGTTTCCACTCTTACCTCGTGTCTTTGGGTGTATCTGTTTTGTTCAAAATCATAGTCCCACTCGCACAAAGTTAGATGACAAATCTATTCCTTGTATCTTCTTAGGATACTCTTCCATGTCCAAAGGGTATAGGTGTTATGACCATGTGTCTCGTCACTTTCACCACACTTTGGATGTTACATTTTGTAAGGATCTTCCTTTCTTTAGTACTAACTCATCTTTGCAGGCTCCTCCTCTGGTTACTTCCACTGTTTGCCCAGTGACAATTTTAGATGAGGTTGAAAATGAGGCTATCTCCTTTCGTCCTCCTCCACCTTCGCCTCCTCCTCCATTGCAAGTATACTCCTATTACCCATGCACTTAGCCCCCCTTGCCGCCTCTTCGATCTCTAGGTCAGTTAACTCTTCTCCTTTAGCTTCTCCTCTACCTCTTCGTCGCAACCCACAATAGGAATCGACATCCTCCAAATCGTTTGAGTTATTTGAGTAGTACTTATCATCTTATTTTCAAGTATCTCTCCTATGACAAGGTTTCCCGTTCTTACCATTCTTTTCTTAGCAAGCTTGAGTCGGAGTCCATTTCTCGTTTCGTATCTAAGGCCTTTTAGAATCCCAAATGGGCAGCAGCTATGCAGATTGAGACGACGGCCTTAGAATAGAAACACACTTGGGATCTTATACCTTTACCTCCTGGGGAAGGCACAGTTGGTTGCAAATGGGTGTTCACTATAAAGTACCTCGCTGATGGCTCAGTTGATTGTTACAAAGCCTGCTTGGTGGCCAAAGGTTTCACACATATTCCTGACAAGGATTTTGGTGCCACTTTGCCCCTATCGCAAAGCTTACTTCTGTACGTCTCCTTATCTCCCTTGTAGCATATCATTCTTGGCCTCTTGATCAGCTTAATGTCAAGAATGCATTTCTCCATGGAGATCTTGAGACAATTTATGTAGCTCCTCCACCTGGTTTTTGGGCAGAGGGGGAGTATTCGAGGAAAGTATGCCGGTTACGCAAATCCTTGTAGGGTCTGAAACAGTCTCCACGAACATGATTTGGTCACTTCAGTTCTGTTATTATATCTATGGGCTTTGCTCAGTGCCACTCCGATTGCACTTGTTTCATTTGCTAGAATTTTGTAGGTCAGCGTATAGTCTTGTTAGTTTATATGGATGATATTATTCTCACAGGTGATGACTTTGTCAGCATTGGTCAAGTAGACTTGGGCTAAAGTTTTGATATGAAGTGTGTGGGATGTCTCAAATATTTTCTGGGAATTGAGATGGCTCACTCAAGGGAGGGGATCTCCTTATCTCAAAGAAAGTACACTTTTGAATTGCTTGAGGATACTAGTATGTTAGGGTGTAAACCTACTTTTATTGCTATGGATCCTAATGTCAAACTCACATCAGAGTCTGGTGAGTTACAGGATAACCCAGGCATGTATCAACGTCTTGTTGGATGCCTCATTTATTTGACCAACACTAGACTTGATTTAACATTTGCAATTAGTTTTGTGAGTCAGTTCATGCATGCACCTCGTTAAGAGCACCTTGACGCGATTTGTCATATTTTGAGATATTTAAAAGCTTCTCCTAGCTTGGGATTGTTCTTTACCGCTGGTCTCCAATTTGGGTTCTCCTGTTTCACTAATGCAGACTACACATGATCTAAGACTGATCAGCATTCCACTTTTAGCTTTTGTACTTTCTTATCTTATCTCGTGGAAAAGTAAGAAGTAAGCGATGGTTTCTAGGTCTTCTGCAGAGGTTGAGTATTGGGCTATGGCACATGGGGCATGTGAGATTCTTTGGATTCGATCTATTCTGGTAGAGTTAGGCTTTGAGAAGATAGTTCTTTCCTCTTTATTTAGTGATAACAAAGTTGCCATTATATTATCCTCTAATTTTGTACTTCATAAGCGTACCAAGCATATTGAGGTTGATATACATTTCATTCGAGAAAAGGTTCGGACTGGCATTGTGCGTCCATCATTTGTCTCTTTTTCTCAACAGTTGGTAGATATGTTCACAAAAATTGTGAGACCAACTTTTCTCCTGTCTTCCATTGACAAGCTGCATTTGTTGAATATCTTCACGCTAGCTTAAGGGGGAGTGTTGAATATAGAAATCAAAATATTATGTTTGAATATGGAAATTAGAATAGAAATTATTTTGATTATAGGAATCTTGCCTTGTGTATATTGTTTCTTAAATCGTATCATGAATATATTATATATATATATATGGTCTCTACCTCGTTGATTGATAAGCCAAATAACTCTTTTCATTCTTTTATGCACACAATTGTTCGTACTCAAGGTTCTAGAAGGATACTCTTCAAATTTTGTTAGTTATGTATCAATGCAAGATGAGAAACTTCATGGTTTGAAGTCACATGATTGTGATTTATTGATGCAACAATTGTTACCCATGGCAATATGATCCGTGTTGCCTAAGCATGTGAGATATGCCATTACGAGATTATGTTTCCTTTTCAATGCTATTTGAAGCAAAGTGGTGGATGTGCCAAAATTAGATGAAATTCATAAAGATCTTGTGATCACATTATGTGTACTTGAAAATTCTTTCCACCATCATTTTTTGATGTCATGGTTCATTTGACAGTGCATCTTGTTAGAGAAGTCAAACTTTGTGGACTAATTCACTTTAGATGGATGTACCAATTTGAGAGGTTCATGAATGTGTTAAAAGGGTATGTTTGAAATCGTAATTTTCTAGAAGGTTCAATTGTTGAAAGTTATATTGTAGAAGAAGCTATTGAGTTTGTGAAGAGTACTTATTTTGAGTGGATACAATTGGCATTCCTCCTACTAGGAACATGATAGTTGATAATGATAAAAAAATTGGAAGGGCTTTACCAGGTTGTCATGTTGTTAATCATGAAGAATGGGAGCAAGCACATCGTTATGTGTTTGAAAACACAAAGTGTTGTTCAATCTTCCATTGAGTATGAACTACTCATCTCCATTTTTGTGACAACTGTATTGTCTCACAATAGTTGTGATGTATTTGCTAGTTAATCATATTTATCTATAATTTGATGATAGGAAGAATATGAATTTTTTTGAAGCTAGAATATCCTTATCAATTAAAAAGTTAGAAATGGTTACAAATTCAACACAATAACACATTTATTTATTGGCTACGTGAAAAGGTATTGAAACAATTAAATGTGTATTTTTTTACTTCTTGTATATCATTAATAAACTTATAGCTAACAGTTCAGCCATATAACAGGTTTTAGATGAATTAAATGCCTAAAATAATTACTCAAATACCTTAAAGTGGCACAACGATCTCGTTTTGATCTTACAAAATGTTCTGGCTATATCATTAATCGTTGTCATTATTACAACAAAAATTGCAATAATTCGTGAGTCAATCAGAATAGTGGAGTTAGTTTAGTGGCGACAGCAATCCAAGTTTCAATCTACAAAGATAAGAATCCCGTGTTTGCAAAAATGAGTTTTTATGGGGTTATGGTTGAGATATGGTAGCTTGATTATCGTATGTTCAAGATTCTTGTATTCAAGTGTGATTGGCTGACAACAGAAAGGGAATTAAAGTGGATGAACTTGGTTTTACATTAGTTGAGCTTGGAAGGATAGGCCACAAATCTGATTGTTTCATTTTGGCTTCCCAGGAAAAACAAGTTGTTTATGTAGAAGATCAACTTGATCCGAGATGGTCAATTGTGTTGGAACCTCATCAAAGACAATATCCTTGTGAAAGGGATGATGAGCTCAATGATTGTTCTATAGAGCATGATGGATTAATAAATTTATTGCCAGAAGTTGAATCACTTGATGAAGTCGATGAGTCTATGTCATCTTACACGTGAGGAGACTGTAAGGGAACTTAGGTTGATAATACATGATATATTTTTCTATTTTTTGCGTTGGATGTAACATCAAACTTATTCATTGTTGAGTCGATAGATGTTTTACTTTTCTTTTGCTTTTTGGTCCTTGTTCCTTTTGAGTGGGAAAAAGTTAAGTCTAATTTGTCTTTATGATAAAATGAAGTGAATCTCATTTTTGTTTATTTGTATCTAAGAATGTTTGAGATTGTTGCTTTTTTCAATTTATAATTGTGGATGGCTTTGCATTGTTCAATAGTTTTCTTTTCTTTTCTTTACTTTTATAATCTAATAGTGTGCTAATGTGATTTTCTTCCAATTTCATGACACAGATGATTCATCTTACGAAGAGGATGCAAGGTTGCCAACAATAAAATTGAAAGAAAGGAAAGGTAGAGGTTCAGCAACCCTACTAGGGATCATAAAGGATGAAAGTTCTAGTGTGCAAAAAAGCATTCACTATAATGAGTTGGGTCAATTGATAGGGGACGTACAATACCCAAGCTGTCTTGGAGTTTTGGCTCGAGCAATCGTCCCAATAGTCTATAAAGATTGGCATAATGTTGCAAAAGAATTGAAGAGAAATCGTGGAGTTGTGTGGAGGAAAGTAGGCCTCATATATCTACATACTTTTAATTTCACTTAAGTTTTTTGTTTACAACTTTATTTCTTAATTGCTCAGTCAGCATACAATGTGGATCCAAGTAGAAAAAGAAAGACTTTGTCTTCAATCGGAGAGAAGTGGAGGACAATGAAAAAATACCTTAGCAAGCTCATCTGTCAATACAAGTCAAATCCTAAGTTCCTTTCAAAACCACTAGAAATTTACCCTTTTATTGAACAAAGACATTGGAATTCATTTGTAAGGGATAGACTGACGAAAAAATTTGAGGTACATGTCAGAACAATTTACTTATTTTGTTAGTGGATATTTAATGTTATACAATTAAATTTAATTTTGTGTTATAATTTAAAAGGTACAGAGTAATATTTAGAGAGCAAGGCAAAGCAAAAGTATATATAACCATAGGCTTGGTCAAAGGGCTACGCTCGGTTTCAAGAAGAACTTGTGAGTATTTGTAGATTTTTCACTTTAATAATACATTCAAAATTTGGTATGACTATTTCTAATTTTATGTTTGATTGATAGAAACAAAAGACTGGATCAAGTGAGAATTTGGATAGGAGCGTTCCATGGAAAAAGGCTCATCAAAATAAAAAGGGAGAGTATGATGATGTGAAAATTATGCAACAAGTTGTAAAAATTGTAATCTACGTGCACTTAGCATAATGATTTTATATTGAAACAATATTGTTCATTCTTCTTATATATCATTGTATACTATAGGATGACTTGACCAAACAAATAATGGATGGGAGTTTGTCCACCCAAGGAAGCACTGACATCCTTACCATGGCATTGGGTACGGTTGAACATTCGGGGTGGGTAAGGGTGGTAGGTAATTTTATCACACCAAACAATTACTTACACATTCCTAGACGTGGAGATCATTCAATTTGTGAAGAGAAGCTGAAATCTTTTGAGTCAATCGTGTTACAAATGCAAGCTCAAATCAATACAATGGCACAACAAAGACCCCAAACATCGCAATTTGATGATGTAAACTCAAACACCTTGAAAAGCGATAATATAGGCAATCCACAACTTGTTCCTAACTCAAAGGAAAGTAGGCTGCTTTTCAAGAATGACATGTCTTCTTCAAATCCTAAGAAGAATATCAAATCTCTAGTTTTCAAGCTAAATATTAGAAAGGTATATTGTTTTTATTTCAATTTTAAGTTATATTATTTTGTAATGAATTGAATCCTTAGTTGTAAAAGCATTTATTTATTTAATTTTATTTCTTATAGAGCAAACCATGCAAACTAGTGGTGGGATCTCTTGAAAACATTGTTGCCCATGGTATGATGTATGAAAGAACTGGACCTCAAGAAGTTATTCATATAGGGAAATTCAATGTACGAGTGTTTGTTGATGTTGCCATAGTTAAAGATTCCCTTCTTCCCATTCCTATCCCAAAAGAGATGACTATTGTTGGAGAGGCAGAAGGATGTCAGGTGGCTTGGCCCAAAAAATTCATATTGGTCAACAATGAGGTACAAATATCTTTTCTAGAAATGTTACTACATTTTCTTTCTACTAAAATTGACTTGTGTATTTTTGCATTGTAACATTTCAAATTTAGGAGCTTTAAAAGATGTTGATTGTGAAAAACGTTTGGAGTGCATTCCAGCTTTTGCTTCATTGGTCGGCAATGAGGTACAATTATCTTGTATAGTGGTGTTGTTACATTTTCTTACACTGAATTTGACATATTTTTGCATTGGGAATTTTCTAACTTAGGGAAATTCAAAAAATGTTGATTTTGAAAAAAATTTGGAGTCCATCCATGCTTTTGAATCATTGGTCAAGCATTTTAAGTATGATGAATCCATTAACATTCCACTAGAGAAGGACATATTTGGGGAGGAGATCAGTGTACAACTTCAAAGAGTAGACATGGAGTATGTATGTCAAATGAAAGAGCTATCCATTACGTGCATCATGTTGTACATAAGGTAAGACTAAATTATTACATGCTTTGTGAGAAGCTGAGGTTTTTATCAATCACAAAGTTTCTTATGACAATCATTTCTTCTTTTATTAGTCATTTCCATCAAGTGTTCAAAGCGTTGAATTTGGACAGAAGATTTGCATTTGTTAACCTATATGTTGTTGGTGGGAAATGTGAGGCTGGTGGAAAATCAAAATCAACAATGATTGCTAGAAGATTAGATGATGCCAAGCTTGACCAACTAATATTTGTTCCTTATAATATTAGGTAATTGTTGTACTGTTATTTATTTCATGTGTTTGAAAAATAATTACTTGTTGAGCTCATACTTGTGATTTGTTCAGTTTTAGGTACTATTTGGTATTATTAGTCGTTGATCTATCATCGAAGATAGTGTACTATCTTGATTCATTTTATCATGGTGAAATCAATGCAAGTTTAAAAATTGTAATAAACATGTAAGTTTATTACTTTTGTACATTTCTTTGCAATAGTGCTATTCTAATGATAATGTACTAATCATTGTTCTTTTTATAAAGTGGTCTTCAGATTTATGGAATAACTAAAGGGATGAATAGAAAGCAAATTTGGCAAGTAGTTGAGGTAAACATTATAGTTTTTTTTTTTTTTTGAACTATATATTTAATGTTAATGAAGATTCATCTTGAGTATAATTGTTATATGTAGTTTTCTAATAAAAAGCACATTATTTGTATGTAGTGCCTACAACAACTGACAAGCGTGTAATGTGTGTAGACACCCCATTTTTGACCGTCCTCAAGACTTAGACATCATTGCTTGTGCACTCGATGATTGTGTGTTTGTGTTTGTTTTGAGGGCCGCAAGTCCTCGGCGGAATGCCCAGCCTTTGAACATTTAAACCTTGTTCTTTCTATGCCTTGTTTTGGACCAAAACTTGGTGTCTGGACCTCTTGGTGACTTGTCGGCCACCACCCAAGGCTGTCGGCCATGGATTGTTTTTGTCGGCCATGGGTCTTGTCATGACCCGAATCCGCCCCCATGGGTTAAGGACATAACCGGCCAGTAATCACGAGATTACCTACGACCTTAAACCAAATCAGATATGTTTTAACAGAGTTAAGGGGGCCAAACGGAAGCAATTTCAAACTTTTGTCCATGGAGCTGTGCTTACATGGCATGTCATAACATTTCTCAAACATACATTAATAACTCACATCAAGGAAAGTTAACATATAAGCTTTACACAACAGGATCATTCAAGTCATGGTCAGCCAATCAAAACTATATACAACCGTAATCCAAAGTTCTTGCCAACATGACAAAATATAACAAATTAGCAAAAGGGCGAAAACAAGTCTCGTGCGTGAGACGTATGGGCTGACTCTTCAAAACCTTGACTGTTTCGCACAAACTTCACTGAGGCTGGGTTTGGACCTCCCTTGGCTCACCTACAGACACATGAATGAGTGTGAGCGAAAGCCCAGTGAATAATATCAAATAAAGAAGATACACGAACAGTATTTAGAATGACATACATCAGACGACCTTGGGCCCAATTCATGTTGCTATCTAGTATATATATATAGGTCAAGTGATTGCGGTTCCAAACACATCAAACAGCCTCGAGCCCAATTCATTCATGTCAAATGGCCTTTGGCCCATTCATTCATGTCAAACGGCTTTTGGCCCAATCATTTATGTCAAACGGCCTTTGGCCCGTTCATCTTTCATTCATGTCAGACGGCCTTCGGCCCATTCATTCTTTCATTGATGTCAGAAGGCCTTTGGCCCATTCATTCATGTCATATGGCCTTCAGCCCATTCATTCTTTCATTCATGTCAGACAACCTTCGGCCCATTCATTCATGTCATACGGCCTTCGGCCCATTCATTCTTTCATTCATGTCAGACGGCCTTTGGCCCATTTATTCATGTCATACGGCCTTCGGCGCAACCATATGGCATAGCAAACATTTGTCCACAATTCAAATTAACAGACTTATAAGACTTATAGGGAAATAAGCAATTAGACAAATAACATACTTCAAAATATCTTTACTAAGATATTACTTACAGTGTTCTGCCGGTGGATTCACCCTTGAGCTCGGCCCTACACATTACATAACACATATAGGTCACAAACGATTTGATCCGTTCTTAATTCATACGTCCCTCTTAGGCTTTTTCCTTATTCTTTTAATTTATTCATAATGTTCAATGCATGCCTAAGGGTGCTTAGAAATGGAAGAGAATGGAAATTGACACATAGAACACCTTTACAAATTTTCTGAAACAAGGGTCCCCGCTCGAGCGGACCCCATGGGTCTGCAAAAAATACTGGTTGCCTCATTTTTACGCTCGAGTGTGGATTCAGATGCTCGAGCTGGAAGTCTACTACATGGCTCCCCGTTCGAGCGTGGATCTCTTCGCTCGAGCGGACACCCATGTCTGCAAAACTTCTAGGAGCTCATATTTCCCGCTCGAGCGGCGGGTCCCCCGCTCGAGCGGACTTCATGAATTCTGGGTTTTCCAGAACTGTTCTTGAGGCTCAAATTCAACATTCAAAGGCTTTAAAGCTCGAGTTAAGGTACCAAAAATAGGGAAACACGTTATACATCATGAGTATACAAACAATATGAGGCCAATTGCTCAAAATCAGAATCCAATTCTCAAATAAATCCTCGTTTCTTTTGTATGATTAAACTCGTGCATTCAAACTTCATCCAAAATTCATACCTCTGCCAATTCAACATGCATGTTAGTCTTTGACCCCAATTCTATTTCAAATAGCACCAATGATGCTCATAACCATGAAAATCAACAAAACCATACTTGCATGTATGCTTCAATGCTTATACTCCCATATTCAACTTAATACATGCTTGATTATGCCAAATCATGGTAATTCTATACATGCATGTGCATATTAACTTCAAATTCAACAATTATAACACAATTCTTGTTCTTGATCATCATTTAACATTGAATTCACAAAGTTACAAACTAAAATCCATGAATTTACTCACCTAGAGGCTCAAATCTTCCAAATTATGGTTAATTCTTGATTGTAGCTTCAAGATCACTAAGTTCCTTAGTCAAATCTCTATCTTGAGCTCCTTCTCTCTCTAAATTCAGCCCCTCTCTCTCTCTAGAGTATAATTTTCAGATGTTGAGCTCTAAACAACAAAATGAGAGTGTAAATTGGTCCTTTATATAAGCTCCTTTATATAATTTTCACATTGTTTTAATACTAATTAATTGAGCAGTAACTCATCCATTTAATCTATTTAATTTGATCCGAATCAATTTTCAATTAAATTTCACCATAGACTCCAAAAAATCTGCCAATCACAATGGCGTAGTCAATTTCAGTTTCTGTGGCCAACAAGGCCTTCAATTTCCAGTTTATAACAGTAAGTTGAACAGATATTTCTACGGTGAACAGATAGAAATTCAAAACCACTTATATTCATATAAATGGCACACAAAATCATGTCAAACACATAATCACAATCATAATTAAGATTAATTAGCATAATATGGACCAGGGTTATCAGATTTTCCCCCCTTTAGGAAGTTTGGTCCTCCAAGCTTATTTTACCTTCATTGGGAAACAAATGTGGATAGCGTAGTCGTATTTCATCCTCTTTTTCCCATGTGGCATCCGTCCCATGTTCTTTCCATTCCACTTTCACCATTGGAATGGACTTGCTTCTCAATTGTTTCACTTGCCGGTCAATGATTCATTTCGGCCATCCGGCGTACTCCATATTTTCATCAAAAGCTACCTGGTGATAATCAATCACATGAAACGGATCTCGAAGATAACCCCTCAACATTGATACATGAAACACATTATGGATTTTTTCGAATCCTGGTGGCAAAGCGATTCGATAAGCAACTAGACCAAGCCTTTCCAGAATTTGAAACGGCCCAATGTAACGGGGCGACAACTTACCCTTCTTTACGAACCTGACTTGGCCTTTCATCGGAGTCACACGTATAAATACATGGTCACCAATCTCATACTCGAGAGGTCTTCTTCGAACATCTGCATAATTCTTTTGTCGGTCCTGAGCTGTTTTGAGCCTTGGCTGAATAGTTTTGATCTTCTCAGAAGTGTCTTGCACAATTTCAGGCCCAAGAAGAGCTCTATCCCCGACTTCTGTCCAACAAATTGGTGATCTACACCTTTTACCATACAAAGCCTCGTATGGTGCCATACCGATGCTGGAGTGGAAGCTGTTATTCTATGCAAACTCTGCGAGTGGCAAATAATCTTCCCAACTCCCTTGAAAATCCAAGGCACACATCCTTAGCATATCTTCCAAAGTCTGTATTGTCCGTTCTGATTGTTTGCCTGTTTGTGGGTGGAATGCGGTACTAAACCTCAATTCTGTCCCCATAGCCCTTTGCAAACTTTTCCACAATCCGGACACAAATTTTGGATCTCTATTCGAGACAATAGATACTGGAACTCCATGTAAATGAACAATCTCATTAACATATATAGTAGCCTGTCTATAAGCAGCAAATGTAGTTCTAACAGGTAGAAAATGTGCAGATTTAGTCAGTCTATCAACTACAACCCAGATAGAATCCATACCTCAAGGAGTTCGGGGTACACCGACAACAAAAGTCCATAGTCACATGTTCCTATTTCCATTCAGGAATAGGGAGAGGTTAAAGTAGACCGCCCGGTTTCTGATGTTCAACTTTTACTTGCTGACATTGACGGCATTTGGACACATACTCTGCAATTTCTTTCTTCATTTTAGGCCACCAATAACTTTGTTTCAAATCCCAATACATTTTATTGTTACTCGGATGCATAGCAAACATCGATTTATGGGCTTTATCTAAAACTCTTTTCTTTAACTCGGGAATGTTTGGAACACACAATCTGTTTTGGAATTTCAGCACCTCATTTACCACATTATAATTCGGCCTTGGATTCATTTCAAATTCATCAACTATCTTTTTAAGGAATTCATCCTCCTTCTGTTTCTGTTTAATCTCATCAATGATTGCTGGTTTGGCTGAAATAGCGGCTATCAATCCGCCCTATTCACACAATACCACTTCAATCTTGGACTTCTCAAAATCTTGTAAGATTTCCTTCTGTTCAGTAAGCAAACAAGCCAAAATTCCCATCAATTTCTGCTCAAAGCATCGGCAACTGTATTGGCTTTCCCAGGGTGATATTGGATTTCAAGATCATAATCTTTTATCACTTCAAGCCATCTCCTCTGCCGCATGTTCAACTCTTTCTGCGTGAAGAAGTATTTCAGACTTTTGTGATCCGTGTGGACTTCACACTTTGCCCTATACAAATAATGCCGCCAGATTTTCAAAGCGAAAACAACTGCGGCCAATTCTAAATCATGTGTTGGGTAGTTCTTCTCATGTGACCTCAACTGTCGGGAGGCATAAGCAATAACCTTTCCGTTCTACATTAATACACAACCTATACCTTTATAAGATGCATAACTGAAAATCACAAAATTTTCCATACCTGATGGTAGTGTGAAAACTGGTGTAGTGGTCAATCTCGTTTTCTGTTCATGAAATGCAGATTCTCTTTCATCATTCCATGCAAACGGTTGCCCCTTGCATGTCAGTTGGGTAAGAGGCACAGCTACTTTTGAAAAATCTTTCACAAATCTCCTGTAGTACCCGGCTAAGCCTATGAAACTGCAGACTTCTGTCACATTAATCGGTGTAGGCCATTTCACAATTGCCTCTATCTTCTGTGGGTCCACTGAAATCCTCTCTTTGTTGATCACATGTCCTAAAAATATAACTTCATCCAACGAAAATTCACATTTCTTTAGTTTGGCAAATAATTTCTTTTCTCTAAGTGTTTGCAGGATAGTCCTCAAATGATGTTCATGTTCAAGTCTATTCTTGCAGTATATCAAAATGTCATCAATAAAAACCACAACAAATTCATCAAGGTAGGTTTTAAAAATTCGGTTCATTAAGTCCATAAACGCTGCCGGAGTATTAGTTACCCCAAATGGCATAACAAGAAATTCATAATGGCCATACCTTGTTCAAAACGCGGTTTTCTCAACATCTTCTGCTTTCACTTTCAACTGATGATACCCAGATCTCAAATCAATCTTGAAAAACACTTGTGATCCCTACAACTGGTCAAACAGGTCAGTAATATGAGGTAGGGGATATTTATTCTTTATTGTTACCTTGTTCAATTCTCAATAGTCGATACACAAACACAAGGTTCCATCTTTCTTTTTCACAAACAACACTGGTGCACCCCATGGTGAAGTGCCAGGTCGGATAAACCCTTTGTCAAGTAGGTCTTGCAACTGTTCTTTTCAGCTTCGTTTCGTTTAGCTAGCTATTACAGAGGGAGTTTTAGAAATAGGCTGGGTGCCTGGAATAATTTCAATCATAAACTCTATCTCCCTGTCCACCAATTCCCCTGGTAATTTATTTGGAAACACATCTGGAAATTCTCTAACAATAGGGATACTGTTCAATTCAACATTCACAAATTGTTCAGATAACACACAACACAAATAACCATGGCACCCTTTCCTGATTAATTTGCATGCCTTCATTGTAGATACTAAGTAAGGTGGAGGCACTACCCCATTAGCCACAAACACAATTTCTTTATGTTCTGGTGGTTTAAATACAACCCGTTTCGTCACACAATCAATGATGGCACAATATTTAGTTAACCAATCCATGCCCAAAATTAATCGAAATGTCTAAAGTTCAAGGGCAACAAATCTACATATAGGGTAGCATCCTCAATACGCATGTCACAAAATCGATATATAGATTCACACAATACACATAGCAGATATGGCAATAATTCTAGAGGTCTACTCAGTCTAGATGCAAATGCACATGTTACGAAAAATTCGGAGTCAATTAACACAAAAGCATCCTGATTACATACAGAAAATAGCACCTGAGACAACTGCGTTGGCATTCCGTGTATCGCCCGAAACAAGCGCAAAAACTCTCCCTTGTCTCACAGTATCTCCGGTGGTAGTAGATCTCATAGTATTTCTCGATTTTGTGATCAATGCAATGGAACTGGCAGCTATCTTCCCACTGTTCTGATTACATTCTTTGGCCATATGCCCTTGTTTAGCACATTTAAAACAAGCTCCTGACACACGGTAACAAACCCCACGATGCCTTTTGCTACAAATATTACACATTGGGGATGTATCTCGGGAAGAATTAGAAGTACTCGAGGAACTCATATTCTGCTTCTTCAAAAATTTCTTCTTCAAAAAGAAGCCTTGTCTTTTACTACCCTTCCAGTCTGTTGTTGACTTAGTCTGTCTGGCTATGTTAGCTTCTGATATTATGGCCCTGTCTAGCACCTCAATATAGGTTTCCAGCTTCAAGACATTCACCCTTTCTGAAATGTTGCTTCGAAGCCCACCTTCAAAATGGCTCGCTTTCTTATAATCAGTATCGATCACATGTGGTGCAAACCTAGCCAACTCAGTGAATTTGGCCTCATACTCAGCCACTGTCATGCTGTCTTGTTTAAGTTCCATGAACTCCGATACCTTCCTATCACGGACACATTGAGGGAAGTACTTATCTTAGAAAACTTCCACGAATTTCGCCCAGCCAATGTCTTTATGATTCTCACGCATTAACATCCACCATCTTCTTGCTTCGTCTTCTAGCATAAAGGTGGCCAGGAGTACTTTATGTGTCTCTAAACAAGGAAACACCTCAAACAGCTTTTCAATGCCGAGAACCCATGCTTCGGCCTTCAATGGGTCTAATCCCCCATGAAACTGTGGCGGTTTCATTTTCTTAAACTCTTTGGTGAGAGCTATTATCCGGTCATCATTCTGATTATCTAGCACAGGTGGCACTGGAGGAGGAGGTGGAGGGTGTGGTTGTTGCCACTGCTGTTGTTGCCTCAATGTCTTTGCCATTTCCTGGATCAATCTTTCCATTCTATCCATTATGGCAGTAGAGAAGTCCTCTATCTCATCGCCTCTTGTTCTCACCATCTAATTAGACTTGCATTATATTTTATATAAAAGATTCACAATTACGCATATACTAAAGAGCATACATATTCAAATAATTCGAAATGCAAGCAAATCACAAACTTATAGCACACAGTTGTTCACTTTGAAACATTTAAGCATGTTCTTAATGCTTTTAGATTCATACTTATCACATGAATGCATCCTAGATCTTATCTAGACGCTTATTGCTCTTTTGGACAAGTGTGTGAGTTATTAACTCGTGCTCTGATACCACTTTGTCATGACCCAAACCCGCCCCCACGGGTTAAAGACATAACCGGCCAGTAATCACGATATTACCTATGGCCTTAAACCAAATCAGATATGTTTTAACAGAGTTAAGGGGGCCAAACAGAAGCAATTTCAAACTTTTGTCCATGGAGCTGTGCTTACATGGCACATCATAACATGTCTCAAACATACATTAATAACTCACATCAAGGAAAGTTAACATATAAGCTTTACACAACAGGATCATTCAAGTCATGGTCAGCCAATCAAAACTATATACAACCGTGTTGGTTTGAGGTCTCTTTCAGTGAGGGGGTGGTGCACCCTTCTTGCTCCTTTGTTTGCTAAGCTTTTGTACTATTTTTCATCACTATCAAACCAACTCTTTTTGGGCCTTTTAATCGTTGAATTTCAGAGGTTTTTCAGTGGTTAAAACCTTGTTTTGAAGTCCAAAATTGAAGGGGTTTGCCTCCCCTCCTTGTGTCTTGTTTGCATGCCTAGTTAGCCTCCCATATTAACATGTTTTTCTAGCTTAATTTAGCTTAAATCCAGCATGTTTTTGCCTCTAAAATAACCTATTTTGGCTCTATTTTAGGCTGGTTAGTTCAGTTGAGGCTTGTTTTGCATAGTTATAGTGTTAATTCCTTCGCTAACTTAGTGTTTTAAGGCTTTAACTATCACTGTTTGGAGTTAATAGCATGTTTTAATTTTGTTTTGCACTTCATTTTAGCACTTAAAATCTCTGCAATCTCCCTCTATTCTTCACTCTTTTGTTTGCTTTGAAAGTGGTTTCAAAGCACTTGTTTGCCTAAGTGTGAAATGGAAGTGCTACACCTAATGGTTTAATCCCTTAGGGGGTTTCATTACAAAAGTGTAATGCCTCTTTCATGCCTAAAGCACCTTCTAGTTTGAGCCATCTTTCCATTAGAGGACACTCACTAATGGACCTAATCGATTAAAGAATGGTTTTGGTAATTAAAATGAGTAAACAAAATTAGACAATTAAAAGAAGCAAGATAAGCATCTTTTGTGTTGCATTGCATGTGTTCAAATCAGACGTTAGTTTGAAAACAAGGAAAATGAGACATTTTATACTCAAAAGTGATGAAATGTGCCATTTTCCTTGGTCACCATTGCCCTTGATCATGCATGATAGGGTGATGGTCCTTTGGTCTCATTTTGCATTCATTGAACTTGCACAATTGGTTTCACAAACTATCATGCAATGAAATTGCTTGATTGATGGTTTGTAAACCCAAAATTTGTCCCTCCTTTGATTTCCCCATGAAAATGAGAGGCAAAGTGCGCAAATAATCTGTGAGAATACACCGTTTTTCTCTGTCTGCTCTTCGTTGTAGCAAAAAAGGAGTTCACGCTATCACGCCAATCGCCACCAAGAGTACCAACCGGCCACCATTGGTAGCCGGCAAGCCCTCTGTCGGCCACCAATGAAATTTGCACAGTGTGTTCCTGAGGTGGAGCAGAGGTGTTCTAGAAGTGGACAGCTTTTTTGGTGTTCAAATGTGCAAACAGAGGCTCGCAGCAGCAAAACGGTGACTTTTCGGGTGGAGAAATTGAGCATGCATGCATCCCTCATTTCCCGAGACTGTTTAGTTAACTTGTCTAGTTAATTAGTTGATTAATTCGTGTTGTAATTAATTAGTTAAGTATCTAGCTAATTAATTTATTTGTAATATTCAATTAGCTTAGAATAGTTAATTAGTTTCAATTGTTATAATAATTAGCGTAGCTAGTTAGCTTATTCATTGGGACCCTCATTCGCGAGGGTGTAATGTTGTAATAAGTGTGCGTGCATGTGTGTTATGTCTTCCAACCCCATGTCTTTCTCCCTTTTATTTAACCACTTTCGATGGTTAGATTATTGATCATGTTTTGATTACCATATCACATGCTTGCATCCATTCTTTGTCTTGTATGCACTGAGGCTCAGTACATCATTCAAACTGGATTGCAATTTCAATACTTGTTTGAATACATGTTTAATTGCATGTTATTCAAATCGATTCATATGTCATATTAGTAGCCGAGCCTATTAATTGCATATTGCATGTGTTGCATTAGGTATATTGTATAGTTAGGATCACGCATCTTTCCAACTAGTTTCTGTTTTGGCTTGGAGTACTCGGTGAGTCTTTATGCTTTACCATACTTGCATGAGTGTGATTGCCATGTTACCATGATTAGCATGCTTGCCATGAGGCTATGTGCTTAAATGCTAAATTGTATGAATGCCTGTAGATGAAGGCTTGTTGTTTGAATTGGAACAATTCAATGAATGTGCGTTTTAAGCCGACTTTGTTGAGTGGCAAATCATGTTTTTAGCCCACTATGTTTGGTGGCAAATCTGCATCTTTAAGCCCACTTGAGGTGGCAAATTCAAACCATTTTCGCAAACAAACATGAGTTGAATTATTCCAAGTCTTGCAAATTTAGTCTATACTTGCTTTGTGCGTGTCACATAGTAAAGCTAGTCTAATAACCGGAATAAGAGCACATAATGTTTATAAAAACTCATATCATGATTAGTAGAGGCCGATCTTTGATCGGGCAAGCGAGGGTGCTCAATTCTTGACCTTCCCCTCTCGTACCCAAGTTCTCGAGCCGAGGCAACTTTGGTGATGACAGACACGTGGCCTTCAGCATGAGTCAATGTTTCCTAAATTTTCCCAAAATAAAATATTTAGGTGGCGACTCTGTATCTGGAAAAGCAGTCTAACTTTGGCATTATTTGATTTAAAATCGATTTTCCAAAAAAGGTTTACCAGATTTGGACTCTTTGGTGATTATCAGTTTCACATTGCACTTGTGAGATTAGATTCTGAACCACGAGAGTCCGAACTGTAACACCTATTTTTTCAAACCTTCTGAAAGGGGGTACGAAAAAGGCAAGTCCATAGTTTCTGGCGACTTTGCTGGGGATTTAGAGAACTTGACTCGAATTCAGGATATGACTTTTTATCTACACTTATGTGTTTTTTTTTTTTTTGCATTGCATTTGCATCGGTGCGCCTAAGTCACAGTGTTTGCCATCTGCTATTCCTGAACAGTTTGCCAGAGGCTTGCTTGGAAAAGCTTGCCAAATGGCTCACCGGTTGCGGGCTCTGCTATGATGGGAACACAACCCTTGGATCTAGACTACCACTATACCGTTTGATCCTCCTTTCACTTCTCGGTGTTAGTTGTGAGAGGTATATTAGGTAGTCTTGCTAAGGTACATTTTTTGACCAATAGACCTAGTTGCACATCGGAAGTTGGAGAGACTGTTCCAAACAAGGATAGGTTACTCACCCGAATGCAGGAATTGTTTAAAACCACTTGTTTTGCGTAGTGAACCCCTGCTCCTGACGAAACTAGGACATGGTAACCCTACCCCATTATAGGGGTCTTTTGGCTCTCACTTGCTTGATATGTGCTTTTGTAGTGAAACTCTACAGGAATGTATGTATCAGTTGCAAGTCTGGGTATCAATTTTGAGGCAGAAATTAGTGTTTGAGTGCAGTTCTCCAGCTTAGGATTACAACTGCGTGTTGTTTGTGTCTGAGCCGAGATGCTGTGCGGTTTCTGATTTTTGTTTCCTTTTGCTTTATTTTCTTTTTATAAGGTAGTCTTTCAAGATTGCTTCAGACGAGTCTGTTACCCTTCAAGCACTTTGGACCCAAGTTATAAGGATTTGCAGATCTGGGGATCTAGTTAGAGGACAGCCTGTGTTTGTTTCACTCCCGCCGGTTACTAGACGGAGGAGGAGTCGGCAGAGTTTGCCAATTCAGCAGTCACTTTTTACCTCGTCTGTGCCCAGTCAGGCCCAATCATCTACTTCTACTCCAGACAGAGGGTATTTGCCAGTTTTGGTAGTTGAAAATCCTCCAGCCAACATGGAAGACAGGCTTCGTCAACTCCAGTAGACTATTGAGAACATGTAGCTAGACGCTACCTGACAAGCTGAGACCACAACTCGCTAAGTCGAGGTTATAGCCCGCCAAGCAGAGGCAATAGAAAAACTTCAACAACAGCAGCCGCAATCTGCAGTAGCCTCACCATCCTATGCACCCCCAGCGGGAATTCAGGCACCCGGGGTCACAATCAATGTCCAGAAAAATGCGGGCATTCAGGCAGATCCTATCCCACCTCAGACCTCCAAGGAACTAGTTTACCCGATAAAGGCACCATTTGAATTTGAGGTCGACCCTACTGCACTGAAAGTGAGCAAGCTGGAAAAGCTCTTTAAACAGGCATAAGGCTTGAATTCGATCCCTAATATTGAGGATGGCTATACAGATTTGGCAGTGACGTTGCCAGATAGATTCAAGATGCCACATATAGACCAGTTTGACAGTTCCGAGGATCCTATGGTCCATCCACGGCTATTCTCTAACATCCTACAACCAATGGGTCTCATCAGACTACGGAAGTTGTCACTCTTTGGCCGGACCTTGTCGGGTATAGTGGCCATCTGGTATGCCAAGCTTGAAGACTCTGTGAAGAGAAATTGGGAGGAAATGGCTGAGGCCTTCATAGCGTAGTACCCCTACAACACTCATATCGAGGTCACTACTCGTGATCTTGAAGCAACTCGCCAAGAGCCGAAGGAGGGCTTCTTGGATTTTGTGACCTGGTGGAGGGCGAAGGCCCCATCTGAAAAAGACCAGATCAGAATGGTGGTTTGTAATTTGCAAGGAAGATTATTACAAAAGATGATAGTCTTGCCTTTGTCTACTTTTGCTGACCTCCACAAATAGGGGTGCAAATAGAGGACGCAATGAAGCAAGGTTTGATACACCACAAGAAGGAGCAGCCTAAGAGGGCTTTCACACTCAGTTCTAATGTGACTACTAGCGGTAGTGCAACTGCAGGGCCTTCAGATGTGAGCATGGTCACCACCACACCCAAGACTGCCAACCCCTTTGCCGGTACATCCAATACAACTTCCAAAACCTCAAGCCATTAGGCCCGAGGTCAGAGGGTCTTTACCCCACTCTACGTGTCTCTATCTGCAGCCCTGAGGGTCCTGATCAGAAAAGGGCATCTGAAGCCATTAGAACAATGCCCATTGCCCAATCCTCTCCCTTCTAAACACAACTCGGCTAAATACTATGCCTTTCACCAACAGCATGGTCATGATACTGATCAGTGCGTTAGACTGCGTCATGAGATTCAAGATCTCATTGACAATAAGGTGATAGCAACCCCTAAAAAACCTAATGTCACTACATTTCCTATCCCATCACATAACCAACCCTCTCAACCCCGACAAATAAACCCCATCCACACACTAGCTGTCCCTTATGACCCCAGTATATACATCACCCCCTCCCACCTACCTAAGCCAGCGTTGTTCATCTCTGAGAGCATAGACTTGTGCATGATTAACACGTCAACAATCCAAACTGAATTTGTGGTGGTGACAATGGAAGATGGAGGGAGATCAGCCTTGGTAGAGAATGAAAATGTCAATTCAGTGCCTGAGGGCTCCGTGGACTTATCTGAGGAGGAATACAACCCATGTCATTATATTGTGCCAACCAATCAGGCCAAACCAGAGTTGGAGTTGCCAATGGTAATGGAGGTCAGTGTAGTCCAGGAGGATGGCCCAAGCCATGGATTAGATGACCTAGCAGACTTGGAGGAAGACATTAACAACCTGCAGTTCTTCGATGAGCAAGATTCGGGAGATGTGCACATGAATTGGTTCCATCTGAAAGGGTCGACAAATAACTCTGGGTGGCTCAGTGATAAACCTAATGTGGATGAGGGACTTTAACCAAAGCTAGAAGAGCCAAAAGTAGGAACTGCTACAAAGGCTGGAAGGGCCGAGGACAAGGAGAAGTTGTCGGAGAGCACCGGTATTAAGAATTCAGCTAAGGAATCGGGCATTGTTAGTACTGCTGATACGGAACAAGAAGCCGCACTGAAGCGGTTTGAACCGGAAAGGAATGACAATAGTCAGAAAGCTAGAAAAGCCAAACACCCTACAGGGGATGACTGTGATGTAAGAGTAATTACAACAGAATCGAACAACTGCCTGTCGGTTATCGGAGAAGTATGATGGGAAGATGATGATTTTCATCTTGCCCACACTGACGAGGATTGGAGCCAAACTCGCCAGATGACACTTGGTACTCTGAGGAGGTGGATCATATGAATAGAAGCGGGCGGTACTTCAAGCCCCTACACTTAGACCAACCCGAAGCGTCTGGAAAAGACAAAGAGACTGAAAAACAAAAGGACAAGAAATTAGAGGAAGAAGCTATACTAAAACAGTTAAAGAAGATCCAAGCAAACATCTATCTAGGGGTTGCTTATGCCTTCGCGCGTGCACCGGCAAGCGCTACTATCAGTGATGGATAAAGCAAAGTTGTCTGTCGACACCACCCCGGAACAATTGGTGGGATTAGTCTTCCCAGGAGGCGCTGCGCCAACTTTAACCTTTTCCGATAAGGAACTGCACACAATAAGCCCCTATACATATCTGTAGAGTGCCGGAAGAAGTGCGTGCCAGTTGTATTGGTTGACACTGGGTCTGCAATCAATGCTTGTCCATGCCGCACGGCTTATGCTATTGGCTTGAAACCACCCGACTTTGTGCCTATAGCCTAGGTGATCCGGGCTTATGACAACAAAAGTAGAGAAGTGATGGGAACAGTACAAATCAGAGTACAAGTTGGCCCAGCTCAATAGGATATTGAGTTCCACGTCCTGGGTGTTCCGGCCACTTTCAACTTGTTACTTGGGAGACCTTGGCTGTACCATGTAAAAGCTGTTTCTTCCACCTTGCATCAAATACTAAAGTACCCTCTTGGAAAAGGGGTAACCATTGTGTTCGGGAATTCATCTATACATCCTCCGCTAGAGGTTACTGTCAAGCCCCTGAAATATGTATTCAGTTAAAAGACCCTAACGTTTGAATTATTTTCTTAAAGCCCCTCGGTTATTTGAATTATTTCAGATCTTGTCGGTTAGTATTTTATTTTTTTTTAGCAAAACAGGGATTTTTCTAGCCAGATTAGGTTCCTTAACCTAATTTAATTTAATTCTACATAAGTTACGTGTATTTAACTCCAAGCCCCCACCCTTTAATTAAATTCAAAACTTACCCAAAAACTAGTACTTGTACCTTGTACCTTGAAGTACCATCAATTTTATATATATGTATATATGTATACACCTTGAGGGATGTGCCCTTGTACCTAAAATTAATAAAAAAATATAACCCCATCATCCTAGGGAGAAGAGAGGAGCCAATTTTCAAGATTCATGATTATGAAATTCTAGAAAACTACAAACCTAGTACCCTAGACCTAGGGTGATGTTTCGAAAACTAGTTACCTTTTAACTAAAAATCAACTAATTGATGCTTAAATCTATGATTTAGCACCTTAGTTACTCCTATCCCATTTGACACCAAGCAAAATCCTAAACTTTCCATCCATTTCCAACTAATGGGCTTTTAGGACTTTTTACACCAAAATTTGCCTATAAATACCAACCTCCCCTAAGCTTGGCAAGCACAAACACCACACCCACACACACATTTGGTTAGAGAGACGGACGAGAGCAAGAGAGAGAGAGGTCTAGAGGAGAAGGAGGAAGAAGAGAGCTTCTTGTGCAAAGCTTAGTAGGTAAGCCACAAACACAACCTCCTCTTTCATTTTCTTTTTCTAATACATGTTTCTAAAGATTCTAAATAATGTTTTCAGATCTGTTATTACTAAGTTCTTATGTTAAAAATGCTAAGGGTTGAGTATTGATTCCATCTCTCTTGTATTTTTCCCATTTTGGCACAAAACCATCTTCTTTTTGTACCAATCTCTCAACTTTTCAAGGGCACTCTTCCAAACAAATTTTCTGAGTTAAACATGTGATAGTTAGCATATTTTCTTCACAAAAGAAATGAAACTTTCCCTTGGCGGAACCCCTTTTTTCATAAATCTTCTTGTTTTGGGCAAAGTACCCTAGAATCTGTTTTTGCAGCCCACTTCCAGAAATTCTAGAAAAATGTACAAAATTATTCTAGACCTCTATTTTATTTCAAAACCTTCCTTAAGGTGTTAGATTTCAACTAAAAATTGTTTCATCGAAAAACATTAAGCGGTTTGCAAGAAAATCAATTTTTCGTAACAGTCGACGGATCTGGACAGAATCTGGACAGCGCTGGAATATTTTCTAAATAACTTAAAATCTGAAAAAGCAATCCCATTTCTGAAAAATGTTCTGGAAACTAGATCGAATCCTCTACAAACCATAGGAAGGCCAAGTCCGGTGAAGGATCTAAAATAGTCCTTTCATTTTAATCTTTATGTGATATAAATCTTGAAATTTTGTCATGCATGGATGTTTTATACCCTTGTATTCATGAAAATGTTTATTAGTTCATGATCATATCTTGGCATGATATTGTATGTGCTATGATATGTTCTTCATCTTCTTCACCTTGTTGATACATGCTTGTGTGTATATCTTTATCTTGTTAAGTTGCCTAACTTTGATGTAAAATATTTAACTCAACGGGAAACCTAATGGGGAGGGTATTGGGCTTTCGAGCACTTGAGTAGTGAAAAGATGAGTATATGTGATATATGGATTTTTGGGATGCGTTCCCTACTTGGGAGTTAAAGTCTTGCGCAAGTGGTTTTCGGAACCCTTGAACGGAGCGGTTGTATTCGGACCCTAGGTGGTTTGGTGTAAGGAGGGATTCGGGCAAGGCCCTATTTTACCGTCTCTTTTGAGGCCCTGCGGTTGGCGCTACACGGTACATAACCATTGGTAGGCATCCGAGGTTAGGTCTGCAACAAAGTAGCAAAAGGGGGGGGGGGGCATACCAAATAATCCGCGTCCGATTCTCGTGATTGGGAGGAGGAAATCTCTTTGGGGGATTTCTAGTTGCTAACAACCTAACTTAACCCTTTATTTATTTAATTGAGTATTATGCTTTATTACTTGATGTTATAATGGTGATTGTGTATTGGACTGGGAAAAAGGGGTAGGGTGTGTGTGTGTTTACTAGGCATTCAAAGCTCACGGCGTATCATGCCAGGTGACGAAGCGGAACTCATAGCTGGAGGCGATGAGCCTGAAACTTTCAAAGACTTTTGGCTATCCTAGAAAAATTAGAAGTTTCTTTTTGGATATTTTGTAAGACTCATGTGAAGATTTAAGCTTTATTTTGGGATGTAATATAATGGAACCATCTTTTGAATTAAGTATATTGCGGTTGTTATGTATTTATATTCTATGTATGAACCTTATCATTGCTTATGAGACCTTGTGTCAATACCTTTTAAGATCTGTCAAAAGGGTAGTGCGCTGCCTAAGAAAGCCGGACTTAGAAGGGAGGCTATTTTGACTCCTCCGGCGATCTGGGATCTTACTTGGTTATTGACCATATGACTCATTAGTGACTCTTCCTTGACTGCAACCAATAGTGTAGACTCGGGGCGTCACAGTTACAACACCCGTACTGGAGATTGTACATGGCAACGAGGATGTTTCCTTGTCTGGTTTTACCTTGGCTGAGGCCTGGGTGGTGCAAAATATCTTGGCTGTTGATGAGGACTTATATGTCAGTGCTCAATCAGTGTATCCCATGAACAAGCTACAGTATATACCTAGGATGGGATTAGGAAAGAGCGGCTGGAAGGGCGTTACTGCACTGGCCGAAGTGCCACATAACCCTCATGTCTTTGGTTTAGGCTATACACCCACCAAAGAGGACTAGGTTCGGAAAGGAAAGGAAATGACTGGAAGAGCTAGAGCAAAGTAAAGTGGGAAGCACTATGAGCTTGTGCATAGGCCAATTCAAGGAACTCTGAATGGCCGCTTTATCCCGGAAGGGGAAGACTTCCCATTTTGCGGCTTTCCTGAGCCATGGTTGAACTCCGAGAAACGGCGTCTACCCGGCTTTGAGATTTTCTTCGACTTACAGCTACAAGAGGGTGAAGCCACAGAGGGACAGACTAAATTAACTGCTGAGGTTGAACAAGACACAGAAAGTGAGTCCAACAGTAGTGAACTTAAGATAGGAGCAACACTGGCATGTCTCCTTTCGGATCCTCAGATAGACCTGGAGAGCTTGGGAGATGACCTAACCGTTTCCATGATTGGAGACGAATCAGGTGTGGACCCTTCCAGTGGTATTCAGGATGCATCTGATGCACCCTCTCTCATTTGGTAGCTAGAGGAGGGCTTTTCGTCTGATAGTTCTGAATCAGGTAGTGAGCCAGAATTTGATTCCACAGAGTCTGTGGAGTTAGAATCAAATTCTAGTTCCTTTGAGTCTGAGTTTGAGTCTGAGTCCAGTATTCCTAGGGTTGATAACCCAGATGCCGTAGTTTTGCCTAGGTCGTCTTTTTCCTTTTCTTTTGATTTGGTTGTAACCGAGGAACTAGATGAACCGAACTTTGTGAATGAGAATGCTGCTGCAGTTTCTGAGTACTTCTCCGTGCCAGTTGTGTATTGCATTGATCATGATTTTCAAAAGTTTGATGAAAACGACGAGGAAGGAATTCCTCTAGTTTTGAAAATTTTGGTTGATCGAGAGGAGGAGAGGTTTGTAAAACCCCTTGTTGATAAAATCATTCCAATTAATGTGGGTACTGAGAAGGATCCGCGTCTGGTCCATATCAAGTCCACGTTGTCTTCGGAGGAACGTGAGCGCTTAGTCGCTTTATTAAAAGATTTCAAAGATGTTTTCGCGTGGTCTTACGAAGATATGCCGGGAATCGATCCTGAGATTGTACAGCACCGGATCTCTCTTGACCTTGAGGCCCGACCCGTCAAGCAGAAGCTGCGAAGAATACGCTTGGATTGGGCTTTGAAGATTAAGGAAGAGGTCACCAAGCAGATAGATGTAGGGTTCTTGCTAGTATCTGAATATCCAACTTGGTTGGCCAACATTGTTCTGCTGCCGAAGAAAGATGATAGCATTCTAGTGTGTGTGGATTTTAGAGATCTGAACAGAGCCAATCTGAAGGATGACTTTCCTCTACTGCACATCGATGAATTGGTGGATTTCACCGCAGGCCATGCACTACTCTCCTTCCTAGATGGATTTTTCAGGTATAACCAGATTTTGATGGTACCTGAGGATAGAGAGAAGACTGCCTTCACCACGCTGTGGGGAACCTACTGCTATAGGGTGATGCCGTTTGGACTAAAGAATGCTGGGGCTACCTATCAACGGGTTGCAACCACAATTCTGCATGACATGATGCACAAAGAGGTCGAGGTGTATGTGGACGACATGATTGTCAAGTCTAAGGAAAGAGAGGGCCACTACACTGCTTTAGAAAAATTCTTTCAACGAATCAAAGAGTACAGGTTGATGTTGAATCCACAGAAGTGTACCTTCGGGGTAATAACAGGGAAAATGCTAGGTTTCTTGATTACATAGAGGGGCATCGAGGTTGATCCTTCCAAAATCAAGGCCATCCTAGAAATGCCACCACTAAGGACTGAAAAGGAAGTGCGAGGCTTTCTGGGTAAAGTGCAATTCATAAGACGGTTTATTGCAAAATTAACCTTGACTTGTGAACCACTATTTAGTCTCCTGAAGAAAGGAAAGAAATTCGAATGGGATGACCGATGTCAATTCAATTTTGAGCAGATCAAACAGTATCTTCAGAAGCTGCCCGTGTTGTCACCGCCAGAGCTGGGGAAGCCGTTGATTCTGTACCTGTCAGTTACGGACAGAACGATGGGATGCATGCTTGCTCAGGAATTTGAAGATAGAGTGGAGAAAGCCATTTATTACCTGTGCAAGAAGATGCTGGATTATGAGACCCGTTACACACCGCTGGAGAAGGCTTGCTTAGCCTTGTTATGGGCTACTAGGAAGTTAAGGCACTATTTGTTAGCTCACTCCGTAATTCTGGTTTCGAGATTAGATCCCATCAAATATCTTTTCGAGAAACTGGCACTTGCGGGTAGGCTAGCCCGTTTGTTGCTTCTTCTCTCCAAATTTGATTTGAAATATGTGACTAGCAAGTCTATTAAGGGGAGAGCGGTAGCTGAGTTTCTGGAAGATCACCCAGTAGAATGGGATGAAGCAGTAGAATACCTATTCCCATGTGAGGCTATTCTGTAAGTCGAGGAAGAAACCTAGACAGTGTACTTTGACGGAGCGTCTAACCAGTACGGTTATGGGATAGGGGTGCTGCTGATAACACCTGACAATTCCCACATACATTTAGCCTTCAAACTCCAGTTCCAAGTATCCAACAATGAAGCAGAATACGAGGCGTGTATCACTGGATTGGAAGCCGCCCTGGAACTGGGGGCAAAAAGGTTGGACGTCATCGGGAACTCGAACCTGGTTGTGTCTCAAGCAAAAGGAGACTAGAAGGTTAAAGAAGAAAGGATGAAAATCTATCACCATACCCTGGATGTTCTGATTCTTAGGTTTGATAAGCTAATCTTCACGCATCTGTTAAGAGAAAACAACAGGTTCACTGACGCCTTATCAACTCTGTCTTCTATGATAGACATCCCTTTTGGAGTCCGGATGCATCCGATCATTATTGAATAGAGATATGCGCTGGCCTACGAGTTTATCACCGCAATAGATGAAGTACAAGATCAAAACCCCTAGTATTATGATATCTGAAACTTTTTGGAAAAGGAGGCTATTTTACAAAGTGGGTTGAAGACTATTTTACAAAGTTAGAGCACAAAAAATTGGAAAAAAGAAAAAATGAGCGCGCAAGGTTGAAAACCCAGAAAGGGTGGCCTTGGTAAAAGTTAGAGCGTAAAAGGAGTGTTAATAGCCAAGTGAACCCGAACTGAACTACGTAAGGCCTGATTCCCATCTTGGAGATATGTTGGCAACTTCATTCTGAAGTCCAGTCGTAAACTCTTCCAAATCAACTGTGTCCACGTGTTTCATCATGGCATCTTTGTTTGGTCATTATCTGAAAGTTTGGTTGCGGTCCTTACTTTGAGAGAAGAACTGGTTACGGTGCTGAGCAGTGCTATTCAGTCAAGGGGCAATCTTCCATTTCTAGATTCAGGGTTATACATCTCGAGGATAGATTCCATGTGTGTAAAGTTGTGATCCTTATCGAAAATGGTTTTGAGAATTTTTGATAAAAGTTGATTTTGTTCAAATTAATCTTTTTACAACTTAGATCATTTTTGGACCAAAAGGAAAAATTTTAGTGTCTACAACCTCAATTTCAATGATTTGAATACAAAGTTCTCCAACTCTCGATGCAAATCAAAGTTGCTTTTTTATTACATTCAAAAAGGAAAACTTGAAAGTACAGATTAAAGCAATAAACTTGGGGTATAGATGAGTCAGGTGTTCCTGTGTCCCCTCCCTGAGCTTGTAGAAGCTTCCGATGCCAAAGTGGGCCCGGATTGCACCTCATCTTCAATCCAAGCCAGGCATTTGCCAGAAAGGGTGCAACTGAAATTGGGAGCAGGAGCTAGAAGCTCTCTTGTCCTCCAAGTAGTGGGATATCAAGCTAATTGTAAGCCTCAGATTGGGAATGAAGTCGGGTACTTTACCCCCTCTTCTAGGCAAGTCTCGTTGCATCCAAACTAATGCTTGAATCAGAATGGAAAGTAGAATACACAGTGTGTCAAGCCAATCAGCTGAATGCCGGGTTGCCGAGCCATGCTGTAGCTCATCTCGGGTAGATCAAACCAGGGGCAACGTCAAGCAATGTCAACAGCAGACATCCAATGGCACCACCACCCTTCGTTCGGGAAATCAAGTAGCTGTTGACGAACGAAATAGCCTCGTACTGAATATGCAGGGCAAGAGTCCACTACTTTCAGTTTATCTATGAGCTATATCTGGAAAGGGATGAAAGAAAAGAGAGATTAAATAATAGAGAGGTATATGTGGAGAGGAAAAGTGAGAAAGAGTTTTGAGAAAAAAACAGAGCCTGATTGTTCAGAGATGTGAGAAACACATATGAGATAGGGTGGGAAACATTACCTACAAAAGTAGTGGACTTCCCGCGAGTTTGGTCATCTCCCGCCGATGGAAGGCGTCTAAGCCTATGAAAGTCATAGCCAGTGCTAAGCCAATGTAGCTCTTGCCCTCTTTCAAGTCTTAGGGCACTTTAATCAAGTGAATGCTAGACCCTCCGAAACCCAAGGCAAGTAGAAAATGAGCCAACATACACAAACAAAGGGCATGCTGCCGAAAACTCTGCCAAATATGGTCGCCGCGGTCACCGGTGTCAGAAAATCGATGAATGAGGCTGGGAATATCCAGCTCTCCATTGTGAACCAAGGATCGCGCCTCATGTAAAGTGAGCCCACACAAATGGGACTGGGGCAAGATTTCCTCGTCACGCTGGGATTCCATCAAAACTCGAAATTCTTTGATTGTCAGACATAGCTCTTGTTTCCCGAGGCTAAAAACATGTGTAACCGGGTTCCAACACCTAGCCACGGCATGAAGGAATGGAAAACATAGTGGAGAACGACTTAGCGGGAATAGTGCATTTATCCTGAAACCCCAAAAATTCACTTTTTCCAAGCCATCTAAAGTTGCAATCCAATTTTAGAGTTTTTGGGTAAGGAATGGCTCCATTTGTGGCAAAAACAGAGCTGGAATGAAGAAACTATGAAGTCCTAACTTTTGTAGAAGATAAGGCACTCAGTGGAAGACAGGTGGTAACAATCTGGAGGTCCCTCACACTGATGGCCGACCGGCCAGTGGTGATGGCTGACAGCCACCTTCTGTAGCCGACCGGCCACCACTAGTGGCCGACAGCCTCTGTTCATGGCTAACAGCATTCTTGTCTATCCTGTGATCTTCCTGTGTGTTGAGAGTGATGAGAATCTGTATTTTGTTCTACTCTTTGTGCATTGTGTTGTGCTGTTTTAGTTAGTTTTTTTGAGCCGTTTTATTTTAATTTGTTTATTGAGTTGTATTTGTCTTGTTTTGCTTATCGAGTTGTATTTTTCTTGCTTATTGAGTTGTTATATATTGTGTGTTGTTTATCAAGTTGTATATTTCTTGATTATTCATCGAGTTGTAAATTGTTTTTCTTGTTTTGTTGGTAGTCGGTTCATTACCTAATTAAGAAGGTTGTGCCAATACAATGTTCAAACTTCCATCAACGAAGTTCACTCTTGTTTTTATGCAATGTGGTGCTTAGAATGCAAAATACAACACTTTTTCGTACAAAAAGACTGGTTTTCATTCCGATCATGGTCACTTTTTACAAAAGAGTACAAGTTTTTAAAGTAAATAAAACATGTCTAAAGTTGTACAAAGTGCTAACACTACTAGTAAAAAGAAACTAAGTAAGAATACAGAAAATCAGCGCTAGCTATCTTAATCTCGAGAGGCCCTCTTCATCCTCTTCCTAGGCAGGGACTCAAAGCTGTCTCCGTCAGTGCCGTTGTTTGCACCTCTCTCTGAACCTGAACCAGAATCGTCGCTGCCATCTGCCTTAGAGCCCGACTCAGTATCATCTCCACTAGCAAAACTCGAGCCAGCTTCATCATCTTTACTAGTAGAACCCGAGCCAGCATCATCTTCTCCTCTCTCAGATGACTTAGCGTGCTGACTCGTTGCCTCATCGGCCTCATTGGTTTCAGTCTCGTCATCGCTCAGAATGGGCTCGAAAAGGCCACTCTCATCTCGAGTGTCCCTGGCTCTACTTTGGTTGCGTGCCGGAGCCTGTCTCTCTCTTTTCTACTGCTGGAAGGGGCACTGATGGTCCTGTTGTAGCCACCGCTGGTGCTGTCGGTATGGGTGGGACCTGAAAAGGCAGTTGTCATATGTCAGTCACAGTATGCGCATAAGGTGAAAGTATGATGTACAAAATCAGTGTATGCAGGAGTTAGATACAATCTATGAGTACAGTCTAGAAGTGCAGTATTTCATGTGCAGTGTATCCGTGTAGTGTGGGTTGGATGCAGTGTGTCAGTGCAGTGTGGGGAAGTGTTTAGTTGAAATGTTAGTTTCAGTGTGTCAGCAGAAATTTGATAACTGGAATGTAAGAAAACTGAAGAAATTACCTGAATGCCATGGAAGCCGAGCAGTGGCTCCCTCCTCAATATCATGCCCTCTAATGAGGCTAATTGCTCTAGCAGATCCTCGATGTATCCTGGGGGTGCCTGCGAATACATTTAGGAATGATCAGTGTCCATAAGGAATGAATATCAGAGAGAGAATAAAAAAAAAAAAAAAGCTGTGGTACATTCCGGGGATGAGTCAAGAGCTCTAACGTATCTATGCCCCGCTGCAGCAAGCTCAATCGAAATTTGATATGCCTCCCCAGTATACCACGAATAAGTGAGTGCAGTAGGCAGCTCCGGCCAGTCGGTCCTCTACCTCGCCTGAGGAGCCCTCTGCTATAGGCCTTGGCTGCCCTGGTCACTTTAGGCCCCATCCTCACAACAGGAGCTCTCGTTTCCTCACCTCCGCGAACACCAGTCAGTGGTGGCATAAGGTATGTCTGAATAATGACTGCATAATCACCCTCAACTCGAAAGTATTCCGTCTCCAAGCCCACCATGAACTGGATAACTCTGTCAACATATAGACTGTCCACTGATCTCATGGACTTTGGCAGCGTCATCGGTATGAACTAAGCAGGCATACCCAGAGACTGGTGTATGACTCTCTCGCCAAGGTACCAGGTTCAGCAGACCGGACCCCTCAAGTAGAATGTGATGGCAAGAAATTCCCCAGGTCGCATTATACGGGCCTCTAACTTCTCTCGGTATCGTGGCCCATGGTAGCCATGAGATCTACAAATGGAAGTTGTATAGATTGTCAGTTGCTGTCAGTGGTGATGATGTGAATCAGAACAGTGTGAAAGCAAATGATGACCGTGTTTTAGGTTACCTCGTGAACAGCTACGGTGTCAAAGTAACCCCTAAAGAAAGAAAAGGGCTCGCGAGTCCTGAGGCGAAGCTAGAGGATTACCAATGGAACCTCCATCTCTGCCTCTGGGGCAAGAGTCGGGAAGTATGCATACACCCACAGTTGCAGGGAAAGTGCAATGATATATGGTCAACAGTGCATGAACAGATATAGAAAATGCAAAGCAGAAAGCATACAGTGCATGAACAGGTATAGAAAGTACAAAGCAGAAAGTACATGCGTTGAACAGATGTAAAGCAAGAAATGCTGAACAGAAAATGCAATGTGTAAAGAGGGAACTGAGATGTGTAAATCCCAGGCTCGTTAGTAGCCTCCGATCAAGAGTCCAATCTCATGGGAGGTCGAGCTTGTAAGGCCCCGGTGTCCCACATCGGGAATGGAGGGGGAGTTCCTGGGCTATAAAAGTAAAGACCGGGACCCTTATACAGCATCGAGGCCTTTTCCCAAGTGGTGAAATCCCTATTAGAACTCGCGTGCTTAGCCTGGAGTAGTTCTAGGATGGGTGACCCCCCTGGGAAGGACAAATCCGTGCGGGCGTGGCCCAAAGCGGACAATATCGATGACGTGTGAAGGGTCGGGGCGTTACAAATGGTATCAGAACCGACTCTCCGGAGTACCGAGTATGGGCCCCTGGCGTCGCTCGGTGTATGTGGGCGCTTATGAAGCCGGTAGCTCTGCGACGGACGTCTGCACCTTAAGGGCGGTGGATTGTAAGGCCCCGGTGTCCCACATCGGGAATGGAGGGGGAGTTCCTGGGCTATAAAAGTAAAGACCGGGACCCTTATACAGCATCGAGGCCTTTTCCCAAGTGGTGAAATCCCTATTAGAACTCCGCGGTTAAGCGTGCTTAGCCTGGAGTAGTTCTAGGATGGGTGACCCCCCTGGGAAGGACAAATCCGTTCGGGCGTGGCCCAAAGCGGACAATATCGATGACGTGTGAAGGGTCGGGGCGTTACAGAGCTCATATATCCGTATAGCGTGGCGAGGCCGGTCCCACCCCAATCATAGAAACTCACTTGAGGAAGGACCACCAGTGCGCTCAGCAAGAATAGCCCTACGGTGTTTTCCCTGTTTGTGAATAGGGTGGTACCAAAGTGGAACATCAGAAAACCCCGAGCGTAATGCTCTATCTCCTCTACTGCCTTTGGCTCGGTCCCCCGGAACCGCTTCTCGAATCACCAGACCGACTGCTGTCCGGAACAAAGGCGTGCTCGCCCTCAGAAGCTCAATCCAAGCAGCCTTTCACTCCCCCATATCAGGATCAAGGGGAATCGGAACACCCCCTACACTTAGGCCTGTGATCATGGTGAAGTCGTAAGGGGTCAACGTCATCTCTCCAGTAGTGGAAAAGTGGAAAGAGTTAGTGTCGTCCCACCATCTCTCCACTAGTGCTGCAAGAAGTGGACGACTCACTATGACTCGTGTTAATCCAGAGCAGAATAGGCCGAAGCCTACCTCATCAACAATAGCTCATACTCCGACAGGGAGCTCGTCGTAGCAATCTGTGCCGTCGTGGCCGCATAGCCCCTATATGCGCGGTCGTCACCCTGTGGTAGAGGACAGGTGAATCAGTATAAATACAGTTCGATGAAAAGGAAGTGCAAAATAAATGCAATCACATTAATGAAAATACAGTGCAAGAATGTGATTAGTGCAAGAAATGCAGGTAAAGAACATCAGATGTGCAAGTGCATAGAGTTCGTACCTCAACGGCAACGCCTGAAAGATGGGAATCTGGCTCCCTCAGTAAGAGATCCGCTGGTGCATCAGCGAAATTAGTAAAGTGCCTAACGCCTCCAACAGACAGAATGTGCGTTCGGGGATGATACCTCGCTGCGTCAAAAGGCCTCGTTCCTAGTGGTAAGGGCTTTGGCTCTACATCAAAATCGAACTCTACCTCGAACTCCACCTTTGGAGGAGCCCCATCATGTGGAAAGTCGTCTGCCATCTGGAATATAGATGAAGAGTCGATGAAATGTGAAGAAAATGGGGAAAATAGGTAGAAAATGCTAAAAGTCAACTCAAGTCAAACCCTAGGAGAGAGAAAATTGAGGAAAAAGTCAAAGCCCAGGAAAAGGCGCCAAACCCAAGCGAAATTCGAATGGAACAAGCCTCAAGTGGTGAAAATGAAGAAAAAAACACCGAAATCAGTTTTCAACTGGTTCAAAATGAAGGAAATCAAGAGGTTTTAGCGAATCAACTTCGCGTGGGGCGTCGGAAAACGTGTATAAGGCTCATATCTAAACAGAAGGAAGGTCTAAAGAGAGAGGGAGGAATTTCGGTCATGGCGTATGGAGGAAATAAGCCCCTATGACCTATACATAAAGACCCATATGTGAAAAGACTAAAATAGCCCGATCTGCCATCGATGGCCAGTCAGTCACCATTGGTGGCCGACAGCCACCATTGGTGGCTGACAATGTTTAGGGCTGGCCGACACCTCTTCCTGGTGGTCGTCAAGCTTCTAGTGCTCCTCCGTTGTGTCTTGCTATTGTTTTGTGTCTTTAGTTCTCGAGAAGTGCAAGAAAAGTTCACTTATGAGTTCAAATTGCCTCTGCAAAAGCTCCAAACCGTGTCTTCGGTGCATGATGTTCATCACTAATCAACATCAATGAGATGCATCCTTTTTAGCTCGTTACAACTCTTCTGAGAGGTAAATCGAAAGTTGTTATTTAATCTATTGTTTCATAGAATATGCATTTCTCCATTGTTGCATAGAATATGCATAGAACATATCTTTCATCATTTGCTGCATAGAACATGCACTTCTCCATTATAGCATAGAACATGCTTCCAATTATCATGCATAGAACATGCTGTCACTACATTTGCATAGAACATGCTTTGTTTATTGTGCACAGAACATACACCCTTACTATGTTGTACCTGTTAAGTCTCATTCTTATGCAGGCACGATATTGTATATACGGTTCATTAAGAGGAGTTCCAAGTGAAATCATTCCTGTCCTTCGAATTACTCGCTTCAGTTTCGAACACACGGGCTTGTCCAGTGTTTACATCACCCTCTTTTCCTCTCGCGTGCAACGCGTTAGGACGCTTCGGTTAGAGACATTTGGGTGTGTCTCAATTTTCTCGGTACCTCTTCTCCTTTCGCGTGCGGCGCGTTAGGACGCTTTGTTTTCGAACACACGGGTGTGTTCCGGTGTTCTCGCTGCCCTTTTCTCCTCTCGCATACCATGCGTTAGGACGCTTCGGTTAGAGACATTTGGGTGCGTTCCAGTGTTCTCGTTACCTCTTTCTCCTCTTGCGTGCGGCGCGTTAGGACGCTTTGTTTTCGAATGCGCGGGTGCGTCCAGGTGTTCTTGTCACCTCTTCTTCTCTCACGTGCGGCGCGTTAGGACACTTTGGTTTCTAACGCGCGGGTGCGTCCTAGTGTTCACCTCACTTTCTCCTCTCGCGTGCGGCGCTCTAGGACGCTTTGGTTTCGAACTCGCGGTTGCGTCCCAATGTTCACTTCACTTTCTCCTCTCACGTGTGGTGCGTTAGGACACTTCAGTTTCGAACATGCAGGTGCGTCCCGGTGTTCACACCACCTCTTCTCCTCTCACGTGTGGCGCGTTAGGACCCTTAGGTTAAAAAACATTCTGGTGCGTCCCGTTGTTCACACCTCCCTTCGATTAAAAGCACTCGAGTGTGTCCCGGTGTTTACACTTCCCTTTGGTTAAACACACTCGGGTGCATCCGGGTGTTCACCCCCGTTTGTTTTTTCTCCTCACGTGTGCAACGCGTTAGGATCTTGGTTGAGACTTTGGGCATGCCCAACAGTCTTGCCTTTCCTGCACATCGCGTTGTTAAGCTTGCATAATTTTCTGACATCCTTTCTGCATGAAATGTGGTTTGGTTTATTTTTCCTACTTACTTTTGCATGTGAGGTTGCTATACCTTGTTTTGGTTTGTATGAATGTAGCATTTCTTTGCATAGTATTTGTATTTAGATGTTTTATTACAGCCTCATTGCATGATCATAACTTATGTTATGCATTGTGCATATCACGTGCATCTTGCCCTAAAACTACGCTGGTTTGATTCCTTGCAAAGGGATATGTAGGCAGCCTGCAGGTTCAACCATTCTTTGTCTTGCTTGTTTGTTTGTCCAAGTCTTCAGCCTTGTCAAAAATGGGTCGTCTCTGGGCTTTGACATTCACTCTCGTCATTTTATGACTTCTGAGTTCTGTCAAAGAGGGGCAACTGTAGACACCCCATTTTTGACCGTCCACAAGACTTAGATGTCATTTCTCATGCACTCGATAATTGTGTCTTTCTGTTCGTTTTGAGTGCCCGAAGTCCTTGGCGAAATGCCCTGTCTTTGAGCCTTTAAACCTTGTTCTTTCTGTTCCTTGTTTTGGACGAAAACTTGGTGTCTAGACCTCTTGGTGACCTGTCGGCCACCACCCAAGGTTGTCGGCCATGGGTTGTTTTTGTCGGCCATGGGTGTGGTCAGTCGGCCACCAGTGGTGGCCGGTCAGCTATCAGTGGTGGCCGACGGCCACCAGTGCCTTTTTCTAGATATTTATTGATAGCTGTGCCAGCTGTTGCACACTAAGTTGCATCTTCATACACGTGTATGGTGAGATGTTTCTCAGCTTAAAGGGTGGTTTTTCTATAAATAGGGGGTTCCTCCCCCATTTTTGAGGGTTAAAAAATTTAGAGCAAAAATATCTCTCTCGCTCTCTAGATATTTTGTGCATATTTGCTCACATGTCCTTAGCATTTGCATACCAACCCTTAACCAAATACTCTCACCTTTGGGCTGAGATTTCTTGGAGTCTTGTTTGAGCTCTAGAAGGTGGTTTGAGGTTGGATTATTGGCTATTTTGTGCTTTGCTTCAAAGGTATAACACTTACCTTATTTACACTTGTTTTGTATCTTGGTTTTGCCATCTTTTCCGACTGTTTTTGGGCTGATTTTGAATTGTCAAAAACTCTGTTTTTGTGACTTAAAAGTGTTGGTCTGAGGTCTCTTTGAGTTAGGGGGTGGTCCACCCTTCTTGCTCTTTTGTTTGCTAAGCTTTTGTACTAATTTTCATCACTATCAAACCAACTTTTTTTGGGCCTTTTAACCACTGAATTTCAGAGGTTTTTTAGTGGTAAAAACTTTGTTTTGAAGTCCAAAATTGGAGGGGTTAGCCTCCCCTCCTTGTGTCTTGTTTGCATACCTAGTTAGCCTCCCATGTTAGCATGTTTTTCTAGCTTAAATTAGCTTAACTCTAGTATGTTTTTGCCTCTGAAATAACCTGTTTTGGCTCTGTTTTGGGCTAGTTAGTTCAGTTGAGGCTTGTTTAGCATAGTTATAGTGTTAATTCCTTCACTAGCTTAGTGTTTTAAGGCTTTAACTGTCATTGTTTTGAGTTAATAGCATGTTTTAGTGTTGTTTTGCACTTCATTTCTGCACGTAAAATATCTGCAATCTCCCTCTATTCTTCACTCTTTTGTTTGCTTTGAAAGTGGTTTCAAACCACTTGTTTGCCTAAGTGTGAAATGTAGGTGCTACACCTAATGGTTTAATCCCTCATGGGGTTCATTACCAACAGTGTAATGCCTCTTTCATGCCCAAAGCACCTTGTGGGTTGATCCATCTTTCCATTAGAGGACACTCACTAATGGACTTAATCGATTAAAGAATGGTTTTGGTAATTAAAATGAGTAAACAAAATCGGACAAGTAAAAGAGGCAAGATAAGGATATTTTGTGTTGCATTGCACGTGTTCAAATCGGACGTTAGCTTGAACACAAGGAAAATGAGACATTTCATACTCAGAAGTGATGAAATGTGCCATTTTCCTTGGTCACCATTGCCTTTGTTCATGCATGTTAGGACCTCTTATTGTCAAAATCCATGGATTAAAAACCATGTTTGTATTTCACTAAGTTTTCCAGATTTCCAGTTTTTTGGTCTCCCTCGGCGAAGGAAAATGCCTTCGGCGAGGATTGCTAGCCCTCGGCGCCTGCAGACTGACAAGATACTGGATGGGGTGATTCCCCGCTCGAGCGGGGCAATGGACGCTCGAGCGGGAAGGCTATATGAGTTGCAAAACTTGAAGTCTCCGCTCGAGCGGGAAGACCCACGCTCGAGCGGACTGCGCGATGACAGTTTCTATAAATTCGCAGATTGGGTATTTTTTCAAGTACGACTTTTCCCAGATCTGTTTAGGGTTTTCTAGGGTTTTGATTGAAGTTTACTTCTGAGGTGTTGTGAGTTTTCTTTGATGTTCTTGTGAGAGTTCTAAACTTATGAGTTAAGATTCATACATCAAAGAGATTGATACAACTTATTCAAGAGAGTTCTCTTGATTGGAATCAAGGTTATTACGTAGAGTTTCAAAAGGTGTTTGATACTTTACGTAGTCGTTAATTCGACAAGTGGAGTTGTGGTGTGGAATCAACTTCAAGATCAGTTCCGTGACGAAGGCGTGGTGAAAGAGTTGCAGAAGATTCAGAGACAAATTGACTGGGTTGGGTAATTTGTATGGTATCTTTGTAATCTTTTAGTTCTTCAGTAGTGGATTGATCAGTGGCGGTTCGCCCGTGGTTTTTTATTACAATTGAAGGTTCTTCAATTGTGGTTTTTTCTACGTAAAAAATCGTTTGTGTCGATTTATTATTTTTTTTCTTAAAAACAAACAAACTAAAATCACTCTCGTAAGTGCTTGATGATTTTAGGTTGTGTGTTTTGATTTGTTGGGTTTTGGAATTCGTTATCTTGATCTAATCACGAATCACGTAGTTTTTTCAATTGGTATCAGAGCGGGTCACTCTTTTTTTTTTTCAAAACTATAAGAGTGTGATTTTGTGTGACTAGTTTCATGGATTCTATTCGTGAAGGTAACTCGACTCATAGACCCCCTTTACTAGACGGTACAAACTATTCTTATTGGAAAGCTCGTATGAGAGCATTTTTAAAATCCATCGATGAGAAAGTTTGGCACTCCGTGGTCTTTGGGTGGAGTGAACCTACTGTCACCGTAGATGGCATTGATATTCCTAAACCCCTTGATAAATGGGACACAACTGATTACCAGAACTCGAGTTGGAGCGACAAGGCTCTCAACTCCCTCTTACGCTCTGTCACACTGAAGAATTCGTCGAATTTGCGTGTGAAATAGCAAAAGAGGCGTGGGATATTCTTGAAACAATTCACGAAGGTACTACTACCTCTGTTAAAGGTCAAAACTTCAACGTCTCACCTCCGCCTTTGAAACACTTTTTATGCGAGACGATGAGACGCGTTTGATGATTTCTATGCAAAACTCGTGATATCGTGAATTCCTGTTTCACTCTCTGTGAAAAAATCCCGGAAGCAAAAGTTGTTGGAAAAATTTTGAGGTCCCTTCCCGAGAGGTTCCAATCAAAGGTGACAGCTATTGAGGAGGCTCAGAATGTTGATACCCTCAAGCTCGATCAATTGGTTGGAAATTTACAGACTTATGAAGCTCATCAAATTTCAAAGAAAAAGCAAAAAGAAACTATGGCTTTCACGAGTACTCATGAGACTGCAAAACCTCCGGAGACTGAATTTGATCTAGAGTCTGAGATGACGGCTATGCTTACTAAACAGTTTAAAATTATTTTGAAAAAGAAGCCTAATTTCAGAGCCCCTATTTCCAAAGATAAGAGTAATGATAAACCCAAAACTGTTCCACCAAAATTTGCTCAAACTACTGAAAAGAAGATTGTAAGGGGGCCAGGGGTCAGGTGTTATGAATGTCAAGGGTTTGGCCATATGTCCCTTGAATGCTCTACGAAGAAGAATCGGAAGAAAGTCTACACCGTAACTTGGGATGATAAAAGCGGGTCGGAGCAAGAACCTGAAGAACCTGAATCTGGTGAAGATGGGGATAGTGCTTTCATGGCATTTTGGGCCTCGATTTCTCAACCTCTTCCAAAGCCTTCAGAATCAGCCCGTGGTCAGAACTTGCATCATGCTCCTACCTTTGATGGGACCAACTATCTGTATTGGAAAATCAGAATGAGGGCTTTTCTGAGAGCCTTTGAACCAGAAGGTTGGCAAACCATTGAAGAAGATACAGAAGGTGCAGATAATCCGAGCAATCAGAGAGCCCTAATCATTATTCGTGGAGCAATCTCTAATGAAGAACAGCAACGGGTCGCTCACTGCACAAAGGCTAAAGATGCATGGGAAATTCTGAGCCAATTCCATGAAAGAGGAGATTCACCTCCACCTCCATCCGAGAACTTATCTGTCATGGTTGCTAGAGTGGGAGGTCAAGAAGAATGAGGAGCAAAGAGAGGATGATGAAATATCTCAAGACCTTGATGAGATCAATGGCGATGAGCTCCAACAAGCTTACGAGAAGTCATGCGAGGAATCTCTGAATTTGTCTAAAACCAACGACAAACTCTCTCTCAAGCTTAAAACATGCGAGAGTGAGAATGTCCTCAAAGGAGAACTCTTGACAAAGAAAAGCAGAATGTCATCAAGATCTCAAGTGACAGGCAAGACTTATGTGGAAAACTCCTATCCTGTGAAACTGAAAGGAATGAACTTTTGAAGGTGTATTCCACATATGAAGAAAAGCTTGAAAGTCTTGAGCTGTCACAAGCTACATTGGAAGAAAAAGTCAAACAGAAAGATGAAGAACTCTGTATTGCTCGAGCAACAATTGCCATGTGGAACAAAGGTTCCAGATCTCTAGAAGACATTCTCGGGTCTCAACAAATGGGGTCTGATAAAAGAGGACTAGGCTATGGTGCGACAGTTCAAAAGGGACAGGCCTCTACCTCACACAACTTGAAGACTCAAGCAAAGGGAAAACTGAAGGTAGACCAAGATGACTTTTTTCCTCATCAAGCAAAGGCTGGTAAGATCAACAAAAAGGAGGTAAAACCTGTTTTTATTTGTCATCACTGTGGTAGGTATGGCCACATTCGTCCTTACTGTTTTGAATTGTTTGGTAAGGTGTCTCAAAAGGGTAGAAATTCTAACACTTTTTGGGTTAGGAGACAACCTTACATGTCTAGGCGGAACACCAAGACTAAAAAGATTTGGGTTAGAAAAGATGATTTGACTTGTTTTGTTGCTCATACTGCTTTAAAAGCACGTGACTCACACATGTGGTATCTTGATAGTGGGTGCTCTCGTCATATGTCCGGTAACAAATCCTACTTCACCTCCCTTGAAAAATATGAAGGAGGAATTGTTACTTTTGGAGATGGCGGCACTTCTAGAGTCATTGGTAAGGGCTCTATAAGTGTTGCTGGTCTTCCCAAGCTAGATAATGCCTTACTTGTTGATGGTCTTAAAGCTAATCTTTTGAGCATTAGTCAAATGTGTGATTCCCATCATGAAGTATTGTTTTCAAAAGATAAATGTGAAATTTTGTGTAAAAAGAAATCTTGTTTTACATGGGGTTACATTGTCGATAAGCGCTATGGGATTCTTACTACTAATGATCTCACTTGCCATTCTGCCATCATAAGTAACATTGATCTGTGGCATCAAAGATTAGGTCACATGAATTTCAAAGACCTAACTAAGATAGCCAACAAAGAACTTGTGAGAGGAGTACCTAAACTAGGTAAAAATTTGAGCCACGTGTGTGGACCATGTCAGCTTGGCAAGCAAACTCGTGCTCCGCATAAAAAGGTGAACAGCTTAACAACCAAACGTCCTCTTGAATTGGTTCACATGGATTTAATGGGTCCTACTCGCACTGAAAGCATTGGAGGTAAAAGATACATTTTTTTAACAGTTGATGATTTTACTCGTTTCTCATGGGTAAATTGTTTAAGGGAAAAATCTGATACGTTTGATGCTTTCCAGGCTTTAGTCCTTAAAATCCAAAATGAACAAGGTGTTCCCATTGGGCGTATCATAAGAATCCGAACTGATCATGGTCGTGAATTTGAAAATAGTTCGTTTTCGGATTTTTGTGATATGCATGGCATTAAGCATGAGTTTTCTGCACCTATTACTCCACAACAAAATGGAGTGGTTGAGAGGAAGAACAGAGTTGTTCAAGAAATGGCTAGGGTCATGCTCCTTAGTAAGAGTCTTCCTCCTAAGTTTTGGGCCGAAGCCTTAAATACTGCTGTTTATGTCATAAATCGTGTGTATTTAAGGCCCGGCACTTTACAAACTCCTTATGAATTGTGGAAGGGTTTGAAACCCAATGTAAAATACTTCAAAACATTTGGGAGTAAGTGTTACATCTTCAAAGATAGAGAGCCTTTGGGCAAATTTGACTCCCGAAGTGATGAAGGTATTTTTCTAGGGTATTCAACCAACAGTAGGGCTTTTCGTGTCTATAACCTGCGAACTTCATCTTTAATGGAATCTATCAATGTGGTTATAGATGACACAGGTTCATCCACTTCAGCAACAAATGAGGATGACAATGCTGAGTTTCCAAGCTTGAATACTGAATCACAAATTCAAGGAGATGCTGCGGCTCAATCACAAGACATTGTTACAGCACCATCCTCACAGGTAAGTTCAAGTCCAAAGAGTGCTCAAAAGAACAGCACTCCGGTTTCTCCTGTCACTCAAAGTCCTGAACTTAAACCATCAGCAAGGGTGAAACTGAATCATCCAGTCCAACAGGTAATTGGGAGTGTTTCAGATCGAATGAAAACCCGAAGACAGATTCGGGATGAGGTATCACATATGTGTTATGTTTCTTTGATTGAACCTAAGAATGTTAAAGAGGCCTTGCTAGATGATAGTTGGGTTAATGCTATGCATGAAGAATTAGGTCAATTTGAAAGTAACAAAGTTTGGACTCTTGTTCCCAGACCTAGAGACATGAATGTGATAGGTACCAAGTGGATCTTTAAAAATAAATCTGATGAGAATGGTACTGTTGTTAGGAATAAAGCTAGGTTGGTTGCTCAAGGCTACACACAAGTAGAGGGTATTGACTATGATGAGACGTTTGCCCCTGTTGCACGTCTTGAATCCATTCGCATTTTACTTGGTGTTGCATGTTTTCTTGGTTTTAAATTATTTCAAATGGATGTGAAAAGTGCTTTTCTGAATGGGTACTTAAAAGAAGAGGCATATGTTGAGAAACCAAAAGGGTTTGAGGACCCTAAATGTCCTAATCATGTCTACAAGTTAGATAAGGCTTTGTATGGGTTGAAACAAGCCCCTCGGGCTTGTTATGATAGGCTTACTACCTTTCTTCTTGATAATGATTTTCAAAGGGGTAGTGTGGATAAGACATTATTTGTGAAACATACTAAGTCTCATATTCTTGTTGCTCAGATATATGTTGATGATATTGTGTTTGGTTCCACTGCTGATCATCTTGTGAAATATTTTTCGGATTGCATGACACATGAGTTTGAGATGAGCATGATGGGAGAGTTGTCTTATTTTTTGGGTCTCCAAATTAAACAGTCTCCTTCGGGTATGTTTGTTTCTCAGTCTAAGTATGCTAAAAATCTTGTGTCGAAGTTTGGTCTTGAGTCTGCCAAACATGCTCGCACTCCCATGAGCACCACTCTTCACCTTTCCAAAGATTCCTCTGGTATTGATGTTGATCCTACCCTTTATAGGAGTATGATAGGGAGTCTTTTGTATCTCCTGACCCGATCGTCTGATATTTCCTTTAGTGTCGGTGTTTGTGCTCGTTACCAAGCCAGTCCTAAAGAGTCTCACCTTCTTGCGGTAAAACGCATCATCAAGTATGTTAATGGGACTTTGGGGTATGGGGTTTGGTTTTCCTTGATACTACTGACGAAATTCTTGGTTTTTACGATCTTGGTGGGCGGTGTCTTGATGATAGGAAAAGTACTTCGGGGTGTTTTACCTTAGGAATAATCTGGTTTCTTGGCATAGTAAAAGCAAAATGCTATCTCTCTGTCTCTTCTTTGAAATTTGAATACATTCTTTGCAGGGGTTGTTGTGCCCAAATGTTGTGGATGAAGCAAATGCTTCATGATTATGGAATTGAGCAGAACACTCTCACTCTTTTTTGTGATAACACAAGTGCCATAAACATTTCAAAAAATCCTGTCCAACACTCTCGCACCAAACACATTGACATCCGTCATCATTTTATTCGAGAGTTAGTAGACGAAGGCCTTGTTGTTTTGGAACATGTTTCTACTGAGCATCAAAAGTCGATATTTTTACAAAACCTCTTGATCTTCTTCGATTTGAGTATCTTAGAAAGACCTTGGGAGTAATGTCTCAGTAACTAGGGTGTTTCTTGTGAGGTGAGTGTGAGTGGTTGACTTACTGTTCTTGGATGTGATAATCTATGGAAGTTACGATATATTTGCATCAAATTTTATATGAACACTACTCATGTTGCATACAAGATCTTTTTCATCTTTGTTCATAGCTCATTCTGAATGCCCATACTCATTTACTTCATGATCTCATTCTATACACATCTTTGAGATAAACTGTTGCAGGGGTTTCCGCACAAGTGATCAAAGTTCTCTATGGACCACTGACAGTGTTTCTTGTACTCGTTCAGAGGACTTGACCTATACTGGTATATCATGGGTGCTGTTAAGTTTCTTAACCATCTACCATCCTATTTCACTTCCATGGTTTCTCCCTCAGTACATGATTTCCGGGCATTAGGAAAAGGCTACCTCAGAGGCACCAACCAGGCCTTCATTATGATTCCATTCTTCACTGGTTGGACTCCATACTCTTGCACGTGTATGCCCCCAGTGAGTGTCCACAAGAAAGAAAAGTTAATATATAAAAAAAAAATAAAAAAAATCATTGTCTGAGGGGGAGCTTCCGCATTTACTCAACAAATACCCCGTGATTCCTAGTGGTTTGACTTTTCTCTGTGATGGTCAGTTACACTTGTTGGAGGTCCAGCCATCAGATCACTACGAGGATTAACTCTAGCTTTGTGGCTCTCAAGGATTGCACACACACACTTTCTTTTTATGAGCTCTCATGTGTGTTTTTGAGTTATGCATTCTCATGATGCGTGTGGCTTTGATTTAAATACTATCTGTTTCATTCATGAGCTTGTGTTTCATCTTTTTTCTCAATTTTTCAGGACTCAGAATTGATGGCTACTCTTGTCCTTGTGGAATAGTATGTCACCTGGTCATCTTACCTTGTACAGGGCATCCTAGGTGTTTTTTTTTATTTCTTTAAAAAAAAAAAAAAAAAAAAAAAATTTGTTTTTTGTCCCCGCTCGAGCGGCCCTTTTCACGCTCGAGCGTGGTTTTGTGGGTTGCAGTTCTTTTGCAGTTCTGGGACTAGTGTTTTCCCGCTCGATCGGCCTTCTTCACGCTCGAGCGCGCTTTTGCAAGGTTTGTCTCCCGCTCGAGCGTCAAACCCTACGCTCGAGCGGACTGGTTTTGTATAAATTTCCCTCCTTCGACCTTTGAGTCACTTTTGGCCATTCAACTTCGTCTCTTCCTAGGGTTTTTGGCGATTTGGCACCTTCGTCCTCCTTCTTCAGTGTTGATCTGCGCATTGGTGTGATTTTTCTTCCCATTGCACTCAGGTATTTTTCTCTTTCTCCTTCCCTTGGTTGGTCTCTTTGTTTTTTTTTTGTTTATTCGGTGTTTGGGTTGTTTGTGTCCGTTGGTTCTTGAGTCCGTGTGTTTTGGGTTTATGTGTATTGCTCCTATGTTAGTGTTGATTAATGGGTGTTTGCTCGTTGGTTAGTCCATCCTTCCTCTCTTTGTTTTTTTTAGGTTTCTAGCTGTGTTGCATTTTGGGTTTCGTTTTGGGGGTTTTTGCTATAGTATGTTGTGGTCTGTTTGTTTGGGGATATTTGCCTTTCCATGTGATCTCTTGCTCGTGTATCTTTGGAATTTGCTTCATGGTTGTGATTTAGGGATTATGCTATATTGTCTAATTGAGCATTGTTTTCTGTCATATCCTACTGTCATCCTTGATGTTTTGAGCCATTGAATGGTAGTTTCATCCCTTTCTGGATATCTTATATTGTGCCATTCTGATTCAGATTTTCTTTTATTGTATATTGCACTAATGGACTAATGTTTGTTCTCTCTTGGCTGGTTTTGTTCTTTGGTTTTGGGTTGGGTGTTTTTGTGTCTTGGTTAGCCATGTCCGCTCCCAAACGTCGTAAGTCGACGGCATCTCGCCCTTCTTATGACACCGAGCGCTTTTCTTCCGTTGAAAAGGCTAAGTTATTTCGCGAGTCCTACCACTCTCGTTCCATACACCTTGAACGTAATGTTCATCCATCTACCTTTGAGTCTCTCTCTATCCGGTCTTTATCTGATCCCCTGGGAGGTGATAGGGTTCTTTTGTTCTCTGGGCCACAAAACCTTGCTTGGATTCGGGAGCTTTACTGTAATATGCATAGTCTTGATGATATAGGTCCCTCTTTTAAGACCTGGGTGCGATCCAAAGAAATCTCTGTCACCACTGATGTTCTTCATGAGCTTTTAGGGATTTGTCGTCGATCTCCTATCTATTATCCTTATCCCGTTCCATCTCGTCCCACTTGTAATTTTGATGAGGTTGCTCAGACTCTGTGTGGTTCTCCTCGTTCTTGGCCTTCAGGTTCTTTGATTAAACAGCACGAACTTTTACCTCAATTTCGGTTGCTCAATTTGATTATGTGTGCTAATGTTCTTGTTACCACTCATAGTTCTGAAGTTAAGCAAGACCAAGGTTTTATTCTTGAATGTGTTGCCCACAACCGTCCCATAGACCTTGCCACCCTCATCATTCAGAAGATGGCTGCAGCTTTTGAGCGCACCAATCTTGGTTTACCATATGGTTGCCTCATCAATCGCCTGTTAGCCAAATTTGACATTCCTACATTTGATGAGGACGAGTTTGCTTCCCCGACACGCCCATTTACTAAGAAGACTGTTTCCCAGAGTCAGTCTCATATTCGGGGTTTAAATGCGATGCAGTGCAGGTCCTAGTGCAGCTGCAGCCATGGCAGAGGAGGCCGAGTATGATGCGGCTGCTGGTGGTGATCTTGGTGAGGGGGAGCAGCATCCTCCTGTTCGTACACTTCGCGGTCAGCTCCAGTCCTTAGAGCGATCTCTTGGTTCCCGATTTGATCATCTTGAGGAGCGGATGGATATTTTTGAGGCTCGCCTCACAGATCTTGAGACTACTTCAGATGCTCGGTTCCGTGCTTTGGAGGCTTCTTCCGAGCGGATTGAGGGTTCTGTTGACCAGATTTTGGCTCTCCTTCGGCTGCAGACTCCGCCTCCGGCTCCTTGACCTTGGCTTGGTGTGTTTCCTCCCGGCCAAAAAGGGGGAGTGTTGATGGTATGGTACAGTTTTTTGATGATACCGTTTTTGATTTGATACAGGTGGATGATGATGGTATAGTTTTGGTCTCAGTACCATTGGATGGTATAGTTTTGGTTTTTTTTGTTTTGATACAGTACAGTTCTTGATTTGCTACAGTACAGTTGGATGGTACAGGATGGTATAGTTTTTGGTTTCTTGATACAGTTGTTTTGGTTATATTTTTGATATATGTTTGTGGATGGGTTTATTTTATCATTTAATTCGTTCCACAGATTTTTGGTTGGCTTGTGTTTCGTTTTTTTTCAGGCTCATTGTACTCGCGCATGTTTGATTGTGGATTGTTGCATTTTGGTTCATGAGTTGGCCATTGCTTTCATCAGTTGGGACTTACTTTTAGACTAGTTTGTTCAGAAGTGTTTTTAGACGCGTTTAGACTGATGTTTTAGTTCTTTTGTGTTTTGGATTAGGAAAACTGTTTTAGAATGGTTTTGTCCGGGATTTGACAAAGGGCGAGATTGTTAGGACCTCTTATTGTCAAAATCCATGGATTAAAAACCATGTTTGTATTTCACTAAGTTTTCCAGATTTCCAGTTTTTTGGTCTCCCCTTCGGCGAAAATGCTTCGGCGGGGATTGCTAGCCCTCGACTTCGCAGTGACAAGATGCTGGGTGGGGTGACCCCCCGCGGGAGGGGGGAAATGGACCCGCGGGGGGTAAGGCTATATGAGTCGCAAAACTTGAAGTCTCCGCTCGAGCGGGAAGACCCACGCTCGAGCGGACTGCGCGATGACAGTTTCTATAAATTCGCAGATTGGGTATTTTTTCAAGTACGACTTTTCCCAGATCTGTTTAGGGTTTTCTAGGGTTTTGATTGAAGTTTACTTCTGAGGTGTTGTGAGTTTTCTTTGATGTTCTTGTGAGAGTTCTAAACTTATGAGTTAAGATTCATACATCAAAGAGATTGATACAACTTATTCAAGAGAGTTCTCTTCGGTGGAATCCGAAGGTTATTACGTAGAGTTTCAAAAGGTGTTTGATACTTTACGTAGTCGTTAATTCGACAAGTGGAGTTGTGGTGTGGAATCAACTTCAAGATCAGTTCCGTGACGAAGGCGTGGTGAAAGAGTTGCAGAAGATTCAGAGACAAATTGACTGGGTTGGGTAATTTGTATGGTATCTTTGTAATCTTTTAGTTCTTCAGTAGTGGATTGATCAGTGGCGGTTCGCCCGTGGTTTTTTATTACAATTGAAGGTTCTTCAATTGTGGTTTTTTCTACGTAAAAAATCGTTTGTGTCGATTTATTATTTTTTTTCTTAAAAACAAACAAACTAAAATCACTCTAAGTGCTTGATGATTTTAGGTTGTGTGTTTTGATTTGTTGGGTTTTGGAATTCGTTATCTTGATCTAATCACGAATCACGTAGTTTTTCAATTGGTATCGGAAGCGGGTCACTCTTTTTTTTCAAAACTATAGGAGTGTGATTTTGTGTGACTAGTTTCATGGATTCTATTCGTGAAGGTAACTCGACTCATAGACCCCTTTACTAGGCGGTACAAACTATTCTTATTGGAAAGCTCGTATGAGAGCATTTTTAAAATCCATCGATGAGAAAGTTTGGCACTCAAGTGGTCTTTGGGTGGAGTGAACCTCATCGTCACCGTAGATGGCATTGATATTCCTAAACCCCTTGATAAATGGGACACTGGCGATTACGAACTCGAGTTGGAGCAAGAAGGCTCTCAACTCCCTCTTACGCTCTGTCACACGAAGAATTCCGTCGAATTTGCGTGTGAAATAGCAAAAGAGGCGTGGGATATTCTTGAAACAATTCACGAAGGTACTACCTCTGTTAAAGGTCAAAACTTCAACGTCTCACCTCCGCCTTTGAAACACTTTTTATGCGAGACGATGAGGCGTTTGATGATTTCTATGCAAAACTTCGGTGATATCGTGAATTCTGTTTCACTCTCGGTGAAAAAAATCCGGAAGCAAAAGTTGTTGGAAAAATTTTGAGGTCCCTTCGAGAGGTTCAATCAAAGGTGGCGGCTATTGAGGAGGCTCGGAATGTTGATACCCTCAAGCTCGATCAATTGGTTGGAAATTCTGAGACTTATGAAGCTCATCAAATTTCAAAGAAAAAGCAAAAAGAAACTATGGCTTTCACGAGTACTCATGAGATCGCAAAACCTCCGGAGATGAATTTGATCTAGAGTCCGAGATAGCGGCTATGCTTACTAAACAGTTTAAAATTATTTTGAAAAAAGAAGCCTAATTTGAGCCCCTATTTCCAAAGATAAGAGTAATGATAAACCCAAAAGCTGTTCCACCAAAATTTGCTCAAACTCTTGAAAAGAAGATTGTAAGGGCGAGGGTCGTGTTATGAATGTCAAGGGTTTGGCCATATGTCCCTTGAATGCCCTCTGAAGAATCGGAAGAAAGTCTACACGTAACTTGGGATGATAAAAGCGGGTCGGAGCAAGAACACGAAGAACTGAATCTGGTGAAGATGGGGATAGTGCTTTCATGGCATTTTGGGCCTCGATTTCTCAACCTCTTCCAAAGCCTTGAGAATCGGCCCGTGGTCGAACTTGCATCATGCTCCTACCTTTGATGGGACCAACTATCTGTATTGGAAAATCGAATGAGGGCTTTTAAAGAGCCTTTGAACGGAAGGTTGGCAAACCATTGAAGAAGATCTGAAGGTGAGATAATCCGAGCAATCGAGAGAGCCCTAATCATTATTCGTGGAGCAATCTCTAATGAAGAACGACAGAATTCGCTCCTTTGCACAAAGGCTAAAGATGCATGGGAAATTAGGCCAATTCCATGAAAGGAGATTCACCTCCACCTCCATCCAGCAACTTATCTGTCATGGTTGCTAGAGTGGACGAGGTCAAGAAGAATGAGGAGCAAAGAGAGGATGATGAAATATCTGAAGACCTTGATGAGATCAATGGCGATGAGCTCCAACAAGCTTACGAGAAGCTGTACGAGGAATCTCTGAATTTGTCTAAAACCAACGACAAACTCTCTCTCAAGCTTAAAACATGCGAGAGTGAGAATGTCCGGCTCAAAGGAGAACTCTTGACAGCAAAACAGAATGTCATCAAGATCTCAAGTGACAGGCAAGACTTATGTGGAAAACTCCTATCCTGTGAAACTGAAAGGAATGAACTTTTGAAGGTGTATTCCACATATGAAGAAAAGCTTGAAAGTCTTGAGCTGTCACAAGCTGCATTGGAAGAAAAAGTCAAACAGAAAGATGAAGAACTCTGTATTGCTCGAGCAACAATTGCCATGTGGAACAAAGGTTCCAGATCTCTAGAAGACATTCTCGGGTCTCAACAAATGGGTTCTGATAAAAGAGGACTAGGCTATGGTGCGACAGTTCAAAGGGACAGCCTCTACCTCACACAACTTGAAGACTCAAGCAAAGGAAAAACGAAGGTAGACCAAGATGACTTTTTTCCTCATCAAGCAAAAATTTGGTAAGATCAACAAAAAGGAGGTAAAACACATTTTATTTGTCATCACTGTGGTAGGTATGGCCACATTCGTCCTTACTGTTTTGAATTGTTTGGTAAGGTGTCTCAAAAGGGTAGAAATTCTAACACTTTTTGGGTTAGGAGACAACCTTACATGTCTAGGCGGAACACCAAGACTAAAAAGATTTGGGTTAGAAAAGATGATTTGACTTGTTTTGTTGCTCATCTTTGCTTTAAAAGCACGTGACTCACACATGTGGTATCTTGATAGTGGGTGCTCTCGTCATATGTCATTAACAAATCCTACTTCACCTCCCTTGAAAAATATGAAGGAGGAATTGTTACTTTTGGAGATGGCGGCACTTCTAGAGTCATTGGTAAGGGCTCTATAAGTGTTCTTTGGTCTTCCCAAGCTAGATAATGCCTTACTTGTTGATGGTCTTAAAGCTAATCTTTTGAGCATTAGTCAAATGTGTGATTCCCATCATGAAGTATTGTTTTCAAAAGATAAATGTGAAATTTTGGATAAAAGAAATCTTGTTTTACATGGGGTTCGCATGTCGATAGCGCTATGGGATTCTTACTACTAATGATCTCACTTGCCATTACGCCATCATAAGTAACATTGATCTGTGGCATCAAAGATTAGGTCACATGAATTTCAAAGACCTAACTAAGATAGCCAACAAAGAACTTGTGAGAGGAGTACCTAAACTAGGTAAAATTTGAGCCGTGTGTGGACCATGTCGACAGCAAGCAAACTCGTGCTCCGCATAAAAAGGTGAACAGCTTAACAACCAAACGTCCTCTTGAATTGGTTCACATGGATTTAATGGGTCCTACTCGCACTGAAAGCATTGGAGGTAAAAGATACATTTTTTTAACAGTTGATGATTTTACTCGTTTCTCATGAGTAAATTGTTTAAGGAAAAATCGTCGTTTGATGCTTTCCAGGCTTTAGTCCTTAAAATCCAAAATGAACAAGGTGTTCCCATTGGGCGTATCATAAGAATCCGAACTGATCATGGTCGTGAATTTGAAAATAGTTCGTTTTCGGATTTTTATGATATGCATGGCATTAAGCATGAGTTTTCTGCACCTATTACTCCACAACAAAATGGAGTGGTTGAGAGGAAGAACAGAGTTGTTCAAGAAATGGCTAGGGTCATGCTCCTTAGTAAGAGTCTTCCTCCTAAGTTTTGGGCGAAGCCTTAAATCTTCTTGTTTATGACATAAATCGTGTGTATTTAAGGCCCGGCACTTTACAAACTCCTTATGAATTGTGGAAGGGTTTGAAACCCAATGTAAAATACTTCAAAACATTTGGGAGTAAGTGTTACATCTTCAAAGATAGAGAGCCTTTGGGCAAATTTGACTCCCGAAGTGATGAAGGTATTTTTCTAGGGTATTCAACCAACAATGGGGCTTTTCGTGTCTATAACCTGAACTTCATCTTTAATGGAATCTATCAATGTGGTTATAGATGACACAGGTTCATCCACTTCAGCAACAAATGAGGATGACAATGCTGAGTTTCCAAGCTTGAATACTGAATCACAAATTCAAGGAGATGCTGCGGCTCAATCACAAGAAATTGTTCTGAGACCATCCTCACTGGTAAGTTCAAGTCCAAAGAGTGCTCAAAGAAACAAGACTCGGTTTCTCCTGTCACTCAAAGTCTGAACTTAAACCATCGGCAAGGGTGGCCGAATCATCGATCCAACGGGTAATTGGGAGTGTTTGGATCGAATGAAAACCCGAAGACAGATTCGGGATGAGGTATCACATATGTGTTATGTTTCTTTGATTGAACCTAAGAATGTTAAAGAGGCCTTGCTAGATGATAGTTGGGTTAATGCTATGCATGAAGAATTAGGTCAATTTGAAAGTAACAAAGTTTGGACTCTTGTTCCCAGACCTAGAGACATGTATGTGATAGGTACCAAGTGGATCTTTAAAAATAAATCGATGAGAATGGAATGCTTGTTGTTAGGAATAAAGCTAGGTTGGTTGCTCAAGGCTACACACAAGTAGAGGGTATTGACTATGATGAGACGTTTGCCCCTGTTGCACGTCTTGAATCCATTCGCATTTTACTTGGTGTTGCATGTTTTCTTGGTTTTAAATTATTTCAAATGGATGTGAAAAGTGCTTTTCTAAATGGGTACTTAAAAGAAGAGGCATATGTTGAGCAACCAAAAGGGTTTGAGGACCCTAAATGTCCTAATCATGTCTACAAGTTAGATAAGGCTTTGTATGGGTTGAAACAAGCCCCTCGGGCTTGTTATGATAGGCTTACTACCTTTCTTCTTGATAATGATTTTCAAAGGGGTAGTGTGGATAAGACATTATTTGTGAAACATACTAAGTCTCATATTCTTGTTGCTCAGATATATGTTGATGATATTGTGTTTGGTTCCACTGCTGATCATCTTGTGAAATATTTTTCGGATTGCATGACACATGAGTTTGAGATGAGCATGATGGGAGAGTTGTCTTATTTTTTGGGTCTCCAAATTAAACAGTCTCCTTCGGGTATGTTTGTTTCTCAGTCTAAGTATGCTAAAAATCTTGTGTCGAAGTTTGGTCTTGAGTCTGCCAAACATGCTCGCACTCCCATGAGCACCACTCTTCACCTTTCCAAAGATTCCTCTGGTATTGATGTTGATCCTACCCTTTATAGGAGTATGATAGGGAGTCTTTTGTATCTCACAGCCAGTCGTCCTGATATTTCCTTTAGTGTCGGTGTTTGTGCTCGTTACCAAGCCAGTCCTAAAGAGTCTCACCTTCTTGCGGTAAAACGCATCATCAAGTATGTTAATGGGACTTTGGGGTATGGGGTTTGGTTTTCCACTGATACTACAGCCGAAATTACTGGTTTTTCTGATGCCGACTGGGCAGGGTGTGCTGATGATAGGAAAAGTACTTCCGGGGGGTGTTTTTACCTTGGGAATAATCTGGTTTCTTGGCATAGTAAAAAGCAAAATGCTATCTCTCATCTCTTCTTGAAATTTGAATACATTCTTTGCGGGGGTTGTTGTGCCCAAATGTTGTGGATGAAGCAAATGCTTCATGATTATGGAATTGAACAGAACACTCTCACTCTTTTTTGTGATAACACAAGTGCCATAAACATTTCAAAAAATCCTGTCCAACACTCTCGCACCAAACACATTGACATCCGTCATCATTTTATTCGAGAGTTAGTAGACGAAGGCCTTGTTGTTTTGGAACATGTTTCTACTGAGCATCAAAAAGCTGATATTTTTACAAAACCTCTTGATCTTCTTCGATTTGAGTATCTTAGAAAGACCTTGGGAGTAATGTCTCAGTAACTAGGGTGTTTCTTGTGAGGTGAGTGTGAGTGGTTGACTTACTGTTCTTGGATGTGATAATCTATGACTGAGTTCTGATATATTTGCATCAAATTTTATATGAACACTACTCATGTTGCATACAAGATCTTTTTCATCTTTGTTCATAGCTCATTCTGAATGCCCATACTCATTTACTTCATGATCTCATTCTATACACATCTTTGAGATAAACTGTTGCAGGGGTTTCCGCACAAGTGATCAAAGTTCTCTATGGACCACTGACAGTGTTTCTTGTACTCGTTCAGAGGACTTGACCTATACTGGTATATCATGGGTGCTGTTAAGTTTCTTAACCATCTACCATCCTATTTCACTTCCATGGTTTCTCCCTCAGTACATGATTTCCGGGCATTAGGAAAATGCTACCTCAGAGGCACCAACCAGGCCTTCATTATGATTCCATTCTTCACTGGTTGGACTCCATACTCTTGCACGTGTATGCCCCCAGTGAGTGTCCACAAGAAAGAAAAGTTAATATATAAAAAAAAAAATAAAAAAAATCATTGTCTGAGGGGGAGCTTCCGCATTTACTCAACAAATACCCCGTGATTCCTAGTGGTTTGACTTTTCTCTGTGATGGTCAGTTACACTTGTTGGAGGTCCAGCCATCAGATCACTACGAGGATTAACTCTAGCTTTGTGGCTCTCAAGGATTGCACACACACACTTTCTTTTTATGAGCTCTCATGTGTGTTTTTGAGTTATGCATTCTCATGATGCGTGTGGCTTTGATTTAAATACTATCTGTTTCATTCATGAGCTTGTGTTTCATCTTTTTTCTCAATTTTTCAGGACTCAGAATTGATGGCTACTCTTGTCCTTGTGGAATAGTATGTCACCTGGTCATCTTACCTTGTACAGGGCATCCTAGGTGTTTTTTTTTATTTCTTTAAAAAAAAAAAAAAAAAAAAAATTTGTTTTTGTCCCTTCGGCGGCCTTTTCACGCTTCGGCGTGGTTTTGTGGATTCTTGATTCTTTTGCAGTTCTGGGACTAGTGTTTTCCCGCTCGATCGGCCTTCTTCACGCTCGAGCGCGCTTTTGCAAGGTTTGTCTCCCGCTCGAGCGTCAAACCCTACGCTCGGCGGTGGTTTTTATAAATTTCCCTCCTTGACCTTTGAGTCACTTTTGGCCATTCAACCGTCTCTTCCTAGGGTTTTTGGCGATTTGGCACCTTCGTCCTCCTTCTTGATGTTGATCTGCGCATTGGTGTGATTTTTCTTCCCATTGCACTCAGGTATTTTTCTCTTTCTCCTTCCCTTGGTTGGTCTCTTTGTTTTTTTTTTGTTTATTCGGTGTTTGGGTTGTTTGTGTCCGTTGGTTCTTGAGTCCGTGTGTTTTGGGTTTATGTGTATTGCTCCTATGTTAGTGTTGATTAATGGGTGTTTGCTCGTTGGTTAGTCCATCCTTCCTCTCTTTGTTTTTTTTAGGTTTCTAGCTGTGTTGCATTTTGGGTTTCGTTTTGGGGGTTTTTGCTATAGTATGTTGTGGTCTGTTTGTTTGGGGATATTTGCCTTTCCATGTGATCTCTTGCTCGTGTATCTTTGGAATTTGCTTCATGGTTGTGATTTAGGGATTATGCTATATTGTCTAATTGAGCATTGTTTTCTGTCATATCCTACTGTCATCCTTGATGTTTTGAGCCATTGAATGGTAGTTTCATCCCTTTCTGGATATCTTATATTGTGCCATTCTGATTCAGATTTTCTTTTATTGTATATTGCACTAATGGACTAATGTTTGTTCTCTCTTGGCTGGTTTTGTTCTTTGGTTTTGGGTTGGGTGTTTTTGTGTCTTGGTTAGCCATGTCCGCTCCCAAACGTCGTAAGTCGACGGCATCTCGCCCTTCTTATGACACCGAGCGCTTTTCTTCCGTTGAAAAGGCTAAGTTATTTCGCGAGCCCAACCACTCTCGTTCCATACACCTTGAACGTAATGTTCATCCATCTACCTTTGAGTCTCTCTCTATCCGGTCTTTATCTGATCCCCTGGGAGGTGATAGGGTTCTTTTGTTCTCTGGGCCACAAAACCTTGCTTGGATTAAGAGCTTCTTGTAATATGCATAGTCTTGATGATATAGGTCCCTCTTTTTAAGACACAGGTGCGATCCAAAGAAATCTCTGTCACCACTGATGTTCTTCATGAGCTTTTAGGGATTTGTCGTCGATCTCCTATCTATTATCCTTATCCCGTTCCATCTCGTCCCACTTGTAATTTTGATGAGGTTGCTCAGACTCTGTGTGGTTCTCCTCGTTCTTGGCCTTCAGGTTCTTTGATTAAACAGCACGAACTTTTACCTCAATTTCGGTTGCTCAATTTGATTATGTGTGCTAATGTTCTTGTTACCACTCATAGTTCTGAAGTTAAGCAAGACCAAGGTTTTATTCTTGAATGTGTTGCCCTGGCAAGTCCATAGACCTTGCCACCCTCATCATTGAGAAGATGGCTGCGACTTTTGGCGCACCAATCTTGGTTTACCATATGGTTGCCTCATCAATCGCTGTTAGCCAAATTTGACATTCCTACATTTGATGAGGCGAGTTTGCTTCCCGACACGCCCATTTACTAAGAAATTGTTTCCCAGTCGGTCTCATATTCGGGGTTTCGTCTGGTCGATCTGGTGCGAGGTCCTAGTGCATTGCGACCATGGCGAAGGTCGAGTATGATCTTGTTCTTGGTGGTGATCTTGGTGAGGGGGCGGCATCCTCTGTTACGTACACTTAGCGGTCACTCGATCCTTAAGCGATCTCTTGGTTCCCGATTTGATCATCTTGAGGGCGGATGGATATTTTGAGGCTCGCCTCACGGATCTTGAGACTTCAGATGCTCGGTTCCGTGCTTTGGAGGCTTCTTCAGCGGATTGAGGTTACATTGACGATTTTGGCTCTCCTTCGGCTGCAGACTCCGCCTCCGGCTCCTTGACCTTGGCTTGGTGTGTTTCCTCCCGGCCAAAAAGGGGGAGTGTTGATGGTATGGTACAGTTTTTTGATGATACCGTTTTTGATTTGATACAGGTGGATGATGATGGTATAGTTTTGGTCTCAGTACCATTGGATGGTATAGTTTTGGTTTTTTTTGTTTTGATACAGTACAGTTCTTGATTTGCTACAGTACAGTTGGATGGTACATGATGGTATAGTTTTTGGTTTCTTGATACAGTTGTTTTGGTTATATTTTTGATATATGTTTGTGGATGGGTTTATTTTATCATTTAATTCGTTCCACAGATTTTTGGTTGGCTTGTGTTTCGTTTTTTTTCAGGCTCATTGTACTCGCGCATGTTTGATTGTGGATTGTTGCATTTTGGTTCATGAGTTGGCCATTGCTTTCATCAGTTGGGACTTACTTTTAGACTAGTTTGTTCAGAAGTGTTTTTAGACGCGTTTAGACTGATGTTTTAGTTCTTTTGTGTTTTGGATTAGGAAAACTGTTTTAGAATGGTTTTGTCCGGGATTTGACAAAGGGGGAGATTGTTAGGACCTCTTATTGTCAAAATCCATGTATTAAAAACCATGTTTGTATTTCACTAAGTTTTCCAGTTTCGAGTTTTTGGTCTCCCTTTCGGCGAAATGCCCTTCGGCGGGGATTGCTAGCCCTCGGCGCCTGCATGATGACAAGATCTTGGATGGGGTGATTCCTTTCGGCGGGGCAATGGGCCTTCGGCGGGAAGGCTATATGAGTTGCAAAACTTGAAGTCTCCGCTCGGCGGGAAGACCACCTTTCGGCGGGCTCAAGCGATAAGCAGTTTCTATAAATTCGCAGATTGGGTATTTTTTCAAGTACGACTTTCCCAGATCTGTTTAGGGTTTTCTAGGGTTTTGATTGAAGTTTACTTCTGAGGTGTTGTGAGTTTTCTTTGATGTTCTTGTGAGAGTTCTAAACTTATGAGTTAAGATTCATACATCAAAGAGATTGATACAACTTATTCAAGAGAGTTCTCTTCGGTGGAATCCGAAGGTTATTACGTAGAGTTTCAAAAGGTGTTTGATACTTTACGTAGTCGTTAATTCGACAAGTGGAGTTGTGGTGTGGAATCAACTTCAAGATCAGTTCCGTGACGAAGGCGTGGTGAAAGAGTTGCAGAAGATTCAGAGACAAATTGACTGGGTTGGGTAATTTGTATGGTATCTTTGTAATCTTTTAGTTCTTCAGTAGTGGATTGATCAGTGGCGGTTCGCCCGTGGTTTTTTATTACAATTGAAGGTTCTTCAATTGTGGTTTTTTCCACGTAAAAAATCGTTTGTGTCGATTTATTATTTTTTTTCTTAAAAACAAACAAACTAAAATCACTCTCGTAAGTGCTTGATGATTTTAGGTTGTGTGTTTTGATTTGTTGGGTTTTGGAATTCGTTATCTTGATCTAATCACGAATCACGTAGTTTTTTCAAAGCATGATAGGGTGATATGGTCATTTGGTCTCATTTTGCATTCATTGAACTTGCACAATTGGTTTCATAAACCATCATGCAATGAAATTTCTTGATTGATGGTTTTGTAAACCCAAATTTTGTCCCTCCTTTGATTTCCGCATGAAAAGGAGAGGCAAAGTGTACAAATAATTTCTGAGAATACACCGTTTAGCTCTTTCTGCTCTCTGTTGCAATAAAAGAGGAGTTCATGTCATCAGTGGCCGACCGGCCACCATTGGTAGCCGACAAGCCCTCTGTCGGCCACCAATGAAATTTGCACAATGTGTTCCTGAGGTGGAGCAGAGGTGTTCTGGAAGTGGACAGCTTTTTTGGTGTTCAAATATGCAAACAGAGGCTCGCAACAGAAAAACAGTGACTTTTCGGGTGGAGAAACCGAGCATGCATGCATCCCTCGTTTCCCGAGGCCGTTTAGTTAACTTGTCTAGTTAATTAGTTGATTAATTCGTGTTGTAATTAATTAGCTTAGTTATTTTGTAATTAATTAGTTAAGTATCTGGCTAATTAATTTATTTGTAATATTCAATTAGCTTAGAATAGTTAATTAGTTTCAAGTGTTGTAATAATTAGCATGTTAGCTTATTTATCCAGACCCTCCTTCGTAAGTGCGTAATGTTGTAATAAGTGTGTGTGCATGTGTGTATGACTTCCAACCCCATGTCTTTCTCCCTTTTATTTAACCGATTTCGATGGTTAGATTATCGATCACATTTTGATTACCATATCGCACGCTTGCATTCATTCATTTGTCTTGCATGCACCGAGGCTCGGCGCATCATTCAAACTACATTGCAATTTCAATACTTGCTTGAATACGTATTTAGTTGCATGTTGCTCAAATCGACTCATATGCCATATTAGTAGCGAGCCTATTAATTGCATATTGCATGTGTTGCATTAGGCATATTGTATAGTTAGCATCATGCATCTTTCTAACTAGTTTCTACTTTGGCTTGGAATACTCGGTGAGTCTTTATGCTTTAGCATACTTGCATGAGTGTGATTGCCATGTTGCTATGATTAGCATGCTTGCCATGAGGCTATGTGCTTAAATACTAAATTGTATGAATGCTTGTGGATGAAGGCTTGTTGTTTGAATCGGAACAATTCAACAAATGTACGTTTTAAGCCCACTTTGTTGAGTGGCAAATTCGTATCTTGAAGCTCACTTGAGGTGGCAAATTCAAACAATTTTCGCAAACAAACATGAGTTGAATTATTCCAAGTCTTGCAAATTTAGTCTATACATGCTTTGTACGCGTCACATAGTAAAGCTAGTCTAATAACTGGAATAAGAGCACATAATGTTTATAAAAACTCATATCATGATTAGTAGAGGCCGATCTTTGATCGGACGAGCGGGGGTGCTCAATTCATGACCTTCCCCCCTTGTACCCAAGTTCCCGAGCCAAGACAACTTTGGTGGTGACGGACACGTGGCCCTTGGCATGAGTCAAGGTTTCCTCAATTACCCCAAAGTAAAATATATAGGTGGCAACTCTGTATCTAGTAAAGCGGCCCAAATTTGGCATTATTTGATTTAAAATCGATTTTCCAAAAAGGTTTTCCGGATATGGACTCTTTGGTGATTATCAGTTTCACATTGCACTTGTGAGATTAGATTTAGAACCACGAGAGTCCGAACTGTGGCGCTATTCTTTCAAACCTTCTGAAAGGAGGCGTGAAAAAGGCGAGTCCACAATGTGGATTTTATGTAATGAGGTACATGAAAGACCTTATTGGAGATCAAAGCATCCTAAGCAAAACAAACCATTACAACAAAAAAGGGTTTTTATGGCACGCAATGCACGCCGTAGAAACCTTTCTACGATGTGCAGCACGCGTCATATTATGACCAGTCGCGGAAAGTCATTCACTTTCAATGACATGCTTTGTACGCCGTTAAAAATGATTTAACGGCAAATTTTGTGCGTCGTTGTTACTTTTTTTACGACATGCTATAGTACGCCGTTAAAAATTATTTAACGGTAGATTTTGTGCATTGGTGTTACTTTTTCTATGACTACTTTTGCATGCCGTTAATTGATGAGACAAATAACGACGCTGATTGAGTGTCGCAAAATATGTAATACAATGACTTATTATGCCTGCCATAGAATATGTAGTTTTTAAAAATAAAAAAAAAAAATTCAGCAAGTTCTATTTGACCAATTTTGTACAATCTAACAAATTTTACAAACAAACATCACAAAACATCAATCAACCACCAAAATATTATTTGAAACATAAAAAAGAAACTATATCTATAAATTATAAACATTCAACAATTGTCTATACATTCCAAATATTCGAAAACCATATCCTTAAATTCTAAACTGTACAAAAAGTTTAAACCATCCAAAATTATGTATATCTAACTTTCTAAACATATCGACAACTATTAAGAGATTATCTAAAACTGCCATAATTAAAGAAACAAGTTAAAATTACATTCACTCGTACTACATTAAGACCAACAACCCAGAAATTAAAATAGTACCACTTCATCTTTGCTCTTCACCTTCTCTAAGTTCTCTTTCTGCAGTAGTAGCTGCCATCAATTCATCAAACTTCTCAATCTTCCCAAGCAATATCTCAATCTGTGAACCAAAAGACATAGATATTATCAACAGGTCGAGGCTAGATTATAACAATAGCTTAATTTTTATGATTTTACAAGTGCACCATAAAGAAGTTAAAAATTCACACTAAATCCTATCCACAGACAAGCCTAAAAAAAAAAAAGGTCTAGAGAAATTAGATGCATAAGACTAATAAAAAGGATGAAAAATCCATCAGATGCAAGTAATACAAGAGGGGCTACATTTTTATTTTATTTTTTTTAGTGTAAATCATGTACATATGACCAAAATCATAAAACTCATTTAATTCCAAACTTACTTTAGCTTTCTGGATAAGTTGCCCTCTTGGCTCCTCCTTCGTATCGACAGTTGAAGTCATAATCTTTGCAAAATGATAACCATTTAATTTGACAGAAATCAGGAGTTCGGCATTTTGCTTACGAGATGAAATATGAAGAAACATATTTTCTTTCATGATAAACAACAAAATCAAGAATCTTACTCTTTTCAATAGCCAATCCATTGTTTTTTAGTATTTCAGCAACAAAACCGAAGGAAAATTACAAGGATTATAATCTACAAGTTAATTATTTGATCACAAAAAATTAACAAAAATATTTTGTTTCATTTATATTGACCAAAATTACATTTATATAAATATGACCAGCATTACTTTGTTTCAAAATGCTTAAAAATCTTGATCCAAAATCTTTGTTTTATCCCCAAAAACATCCACAACTATGCACCTTCATCTGAATTCTTTACATTGTCACTCTCAAACATGTGAAAAATAAAAGCTATGTCTAGAGAAGGGTGGAAATTTCAAATAACAAATACCTGGATTATTTTTCTTTTGGTTCCACACACGCACACACACACAAATAAACAGTCATTGTCTGAAAGAGAAGACATAAGCTAGCATACAAGGAATTTATATTAGAACTTCAGTGCAAATTAAGTAAATTTATTAAATTGAGAAATGACAACAAGAACACACCCATGTGTGCAGAATATCAGGGCAGAAAACTGTCCAAATAAATATTCAGTCCTTAATCATATAATACCCACAAATATTCTATGTAAGAGGTTGAATTTCCATTAAAGAAGAACAAGAAAATTAAAATAATTTTACGTATCAAAATAATTTTACTCACATCCGTGGTTCCCAGCCTTTAATTTTCATGTGGTTCAAAAAACAAATTTCCATATATTGAGAAGAACCAAAAAAATAGAAAAAGATAATTTTTTTAACTCATCAAAAATATCTTTGCCTTGTGGACTCTAGAGCTCCTGAGAGTGATAGCTAAGTTTGTTTCCTCTAAGCCAATTTTTAGTCAATTGGGTAATGTCTGAGCTGTTGGAAAGCCTAATTTGGTGAGCTACAGAGGTGCAACCAACCATTCTGGCTACTACTCTCTTTGTAATGTCTATGCTTTTGACGATTGCCAAATGGGATTGATTCATCAATCTCCTCTCCTCTGAATATCCCTTAGTAACCCAAGCTGGTATGGTGCGTGTATTAAATTTAGACCCAATAGAACCAATGTAAAGGAGTCAACTTATCAGTTTCACAATTACATGAAACTAAGGCAGAACTTCCCTTTTCATTTTATTTCTCACATGGCACTATGAATTACCGAAATGCAAAGAATTCAATAAAAAATTGATAGAGAAATGGCAATCATACAGTTTCAGCTTTAGCTTCAGCTTGCATAGTTTTAAATTCTGCCCCTTTTGTAGTCAATTCTGTCAGCCTCATCTCCTTTTGTAGTCAAGTTACTTCCTTTTTCATTTTATTGCATCTCTCCAAACAATTTCTGACCTGAAAAATGAAAGCACAAATTAATTCCGAGACCGCTAGAAGCATATAAATAAACTTACTATTTGTAGAGACTGTTCTAATCTTACCAAACAAACAGATTTTTTGGAGTTTCATTTTATCTAATTTAAAAGAACATAGCCAACAGATTTTTTCATCACAAATTCCAAATCAGTTTTTATACGAAGAAAAATTTTTAATGACAAATAAAAACTCCACTAAAATAGTGAAGAAAAATCATACCTTTGAGAAGAAGAGAAGAGAACGAGAGAGGAAGAGAGGAAGAGAAAACCAACTTATTGACGCTGCATGAACAAAACATAGAAATCAAAGAGAAGACAAGAAAATGAGTAGTCAGCATTCAGAGGGGACAACGATTGTCATCCAGGTGGCACACTACTATATCAAACGAAATCTATGAAGAAGCCTGGCAGCATATACATATCACAGAAAAAAAATTTAGGCAAAGAAAAATAGGAAACCCAAGAAGTGAAAAACATAAATTAAGTGTAGGAAACCAAGTAAGTGAGAAACATAATTCTCAAAACAGTTAATAAATGAAATATGAACATTTTTGGACACATCATTACATGCAGCCGGCCATGCCAATAAGGGAAAAAGAATAATAGGAAACCAAATAAGTGAAAAACATAAATTAAGTGTAGGAAACCAAGTTAGTGAGAAACATAATTCTCAAAACAGTTAATGAATGGAATATGAACATTTTTGGACACATCAATACACGCAGCCAGTCATGCAAAATCTCCCAGTGAATTTTTGAACATCATACAACAACAAATATTGGTTAGAAGCTCAATCAGATTCTGGCTTTAAGCAGTCTAAGATTCTAAATTTGACAAGCAGTATATCTAGAATAGAGAAAAAAAAAAGTAACAATAACAACAACCTCAAGGATGCTAAGCACTAACCTCAAGCTTTCGTTGCACTTTCCCTTCTCCTTCAGCCTCAATGCTATCCAATTTCAGTAACTGCCTCATTAGTAACTCAAAACAACAAAATTTATGTCTCTATTCCTAATATATTTTCAATCAAACAACGTGGAGAGAATCTAAAAATGAAAAAAATTCCAAAACAAGATATGCGACTCGAAAGTGTATTGGAACATGGGACATGACTTTTGGAGTGATAGTATATATGCTGACAAACAAATTTAGTTATAGACTACCCATAGGATTTGATTATCGATGGGATTGAATGTTCTTACTTAGAAACATGTAATCATGCTCTGTTTATGGCTGCTCTAAAATGGGCCTCTAATACCGTGATGGCTGCAGTATTCTATTTTGCTTATTCTTAAGAATGTGGACGAAATTTAGCATCAATACTTGGAATTCGATGTATCTTATGAACTCTGCTTAATTTTTTTATAATTTTGTTACCAACATAAAAACTGAACACAAATAAAATAAAATAGAAGTATGAACAAAAATTCTTAATGGATCCACTTCTAAAAAATTTCTCCATCTATACTTTATGTAACCGCTTTCCTGATCAATTTATGTGATCTAGACTAATTACAAAATGTATTGTGATATCTCTCATTGTATAGGTTGATTGCCCTTAACCTGTTGCATCATGTCTTGGATTAAAACTTCTGAATTAGTTTTTTGTACTCAAAGTCACCAAGACAAAACATAGAATCAAATTTTTGGGGGGGTTTGTTGTTTTCAGAAACTATTTTTCAAAAATGAGTTAGAAAGAGCCAGTTAACATAACCAGTTTTTAGATCAGAACGTCTATATATATATATGATTGTCAATGATACTAAACTCATGTCCCATGTTCCATGTTCCAATATCTGAAAACATATTGAGAACTAATCTCGATATGCGACTCACATATATGATTGGCATAGATTCCAGAAAACACATATTGAGAACTAATATCTGAAATCTATGCCAAAACTTCCCTATTACTTCTGTTCACTTCATTAGTTTTCTCTATAATAATGCGCTATGGCAAGAGAGAATTTTTAAAGTCTTAAACCTCAAGTGAATCTACTTGGAATCTGAACTTATTTCGTTTGGTTTTTCAAGTTTTGGTCTTTTTATCTTTTCCTCTTCTCTGCATTCCCCTCTATATTTGTGGAATGCATGTATTATATGGGTCCTAAGGTTGTTAGTTTTCGGTAAATGAATTACATGTAGAACCATCTGAAATTGCAGGGAGTGGCAGCCCATCAAATTTGGAATGACTGCCAAAAGCGTGTAATGCTGCTTTCAATTCTTTGCCAATGATGCATATAAATTAACAAGAAGCACCACAGGAAGGTAGAAAGATGCAAAATCAGCAAGTTTTTTAAGCTGATTTTGGTGGAAGAATGTTTTCAAAATCATGTCCTAAGACAATTATTTGTGAGGAGTCAATGTGGTCATATGCAAATAAGGATCTGAGAAAATATTTTGCGCCACACTAGTCTGTAGAAGTTGTTAATGAGGCATTAGAGTTCATGGCCAAAGAAGGGCATTGTTTTATATCATAAAATAAAAATTGCGTTGGGTTCTAATTTCCCTTCGTTATCTGAAAGTATTTATTTGTGCATCCAGAATCTAATATATAAAGGGATTGGTATATAATAGATTATAGAGCAATAAATTACAGAAGGCAAAAGAAATTACAGAGGAACAAATTAAGAGGGTTTGGTATATAAATTACAGAGCAATAAATTTAGGGTTACAGAGTAATACACTATGGAGCCACTAGCCCAGTAAGCCTCAACATTTCAGTGTTGAAAACCTTTGAGCTACAAGATCAAATATAAGACTATTTCAAAACTCTTAACTCATATCTGTAACAAGCATAAATCCTTATTCAAAACTCTTAATTCATATCTGTAACAAAACCAACTTGACCCAATTGCTTAATCGCATCCTCCCACCACCCAAAAAAAAAAAAAAATTTCACCAAGATAAAATCACAATTCGAAAAATTGAAAACCGAAGATCATGAAAGTAGAGAGATGGCACTCACAATTTCTCACGGAGCTGTGGGGTGTCCTTGGGGGTTCCAAGGGTATTGACAAGCCTCTGAAACGTGGAGACAACGGTGTTGATCTAAAAAATTGATGAAGCAACGGCTTCAGTCGGGTCTTGATTGCCATTGAAAGGGTCTCGCCTTGAATTCAACGGACAACCTGCTTCAATATCTTCAAAGCTCATCGAAGAACGTCCAAACTCCGCTCCGCGCGTGAGGGCGCAAATTGTAGTTCTTAGCTACTACAGTTCGGACTCTGGTCACGGTTCTGAATCTAATCTCGCAAAGTGCAATGTAAGACTGATAAATCACCAAAGAGTCCAATCCGGCAAATCGTTTTGGAAAATCAATTTTAATTAAGAAGTGCCAAACATGGACTGCTTTGCCAGATTACAGAGTCGCCACCTAAATATTTTGTTTTGGGAAATTTAGGACACCCTGACTCGTGCCTAAGGCCACGTGTCTGTCATCACCAAAGTTGCCTTGGCTCGAGAACTTTGGTACGAGAGGGAAAGGTCCTGAAATGAGCACCCCCGCTCGCCCGATCAAAGGATCGACCTCTACTAACATGATATGTTATTTTTGAAAACACATGTGTTCTTATTCCAGTTATTTAGCTAACTTACTACGTGATGCGCACAATATACAAGTATAGACTAAATCGCTCAAGTTGGAACAAAACAACTCATGTTTGTTTTTCGAAAATGGTTTGAAAGTACTACTCGCAAGTAGGCTAAAGCGCGGATTTGCCACCCTCAAGTGGGCTTAAAACATGATTTGCCACAAACAAGTGGGCTTAAAACGCATATTTTGATGAATTGTTCCAATTCAAACAATGAAGCCTTCATCCACAGGCATTCATGTAGTTATATCATTTAAGAAGATAGCCTCATGGCAAGCATGCTATCATGGCAACATACACATCTCATGCAGTATGCTAAAGCGTAAACACTCATAGTGTACTCCGAGCAAAAAAAAAAGCTAGTTAGTAATCAATGCATGATCCTAGCTATGTTAATAATGCCTAATGCAACACATGCAAAAATGCAGCTAAATAGGCTCGGCTATTCTAAGATGGCATATGAATGCAACTTGATAACATGTATTCAAATTGGTATTGAAATACAACGCAGTTTGTATGATGCACCCAGTCGGTGCATGCATGACAAATGAATGATACACGCATGCAAAGCATAAGTATGCTACTTTGAAACATGTCCTAAACTACCCATTGAAAGCTGATAAGTAAAACGGAGAAAGAAATTGGGATTGGAAGACATGCACACACGCACGCACCCTTATTAAAACATTTGCCCTCTCAGCGGAGGGTCTGAATGATAAGCTACGCCAATCTAAGCTAAGCTAAGAAACTAATCTAATTAAGCTAATTAGACTAGTTATTACACAACAAATTGAATAACTAGCTACAACTAATTATTACAATACTTTAATTAATTAACAAATTAACTAATCATGGTAACTAACTAAGCATGTGAGGTATGTGAACTAGGCTGCCACAACTTTGCTTTGAACAATGAAGGATGCATGCTCTCGATCGCCTCACTCGGAAATCCATTACTATGCGCCAAATTTCCTCGGTTTGCATTTGATCTCAGAACACAGCACAAACCTCCAGAAAGCTTCTACTCCAACACAGGGACCCCCTGGAAGGCTGCCGACCAGGAAATGGTGCTATAGACCACCTGTAGACCACTTAAATTTGCTGTAGACCCAAAAAAGTGGTCGGCCAACCATTTTTACTGGTCTACTGACCAGAAAATTCTGCCAAGCTCCAATTTGCTGCAATAGAGAACAAGAAGGGGCACAACAGTGTATTTGCAAGGTATGTGTGCACAACCACCCTCCCTATCATTTCTTAAGCTCAAGGGAGTGCGGTACTCGACACTCGGGCCACCAACTGAGCATCGCAATGCACGATGGCTGAGAAGCCAAGATTACACAATTCAATGTCAATGAATGCACAAATAACACATAAGGGCCTTAACCTCTATCATGTATGATCAAGTGGGTCGGGGACCTAGAAATAAGGCACGTTTCGTCACTTCAAGTATGAAGCATCCCTTGTTTCTTGTGTTTGGATTAACGTTCAACCCAAACACAATGCAATGCAACAGGATTCCAAACAACATGCAAACAACATAAGCATATCAAGTTAGAGTCCTTAAGCATGAAAGCTAGTGAAGGATACAACACAAGGGCTATGTAATGCAATGCTCAATGGATCAAACCAGTCCTAAACTGACTTCATGCATGCCAAAACAAAGGCCAAAATGCTCTGAAATGATGGCATGGAAGACAAGATGGTGATGCTCATGCAATGGCTCATCAATTAAGCATAAGAGCACCACTCTCAAACACAATGAAGAAGTGACAAATATGAGAGTGTAGCTACACTACATGCACTGGAATCATGTGTGAAATGATGCCAAATCATCCAAGCAACACAAGCATAGCATCCTAGAAGACCTAAGGCTCAAGGCTACGAAGAGGGACTACACAAGAAGCATGCAATACATGGCACATATGATTGAACCAGCCATGGACAGAGCTCAAATAGGTCAAAACAAAGACCAAAACATGCTGGGATGAGAGCTCAAAAGCCTAGACAAGAATGCACACACATTGGCCCGTAAATGAGGCACAAAGGCACACAACTCTTAAAAGCACACAAAGAGTGAAAGAAGTGAGAACATGGCAATGCTATATGCTCTGAAATAACAATTTAAATGATGCCAAATCATGCACATGTCACAAGTGAAGCATGCTAGGAGGCTCAAAGCTTGAAACTAGCAAGGCCAATTACACTATAGCCACATAATACATGAACCATATGGCCAAGACAATCCAAAACAGTCCTAAAGCATGTCAAAATAATGCTAAAACATGTATGGAGTATAGCCAAGACAAGCTAGCATGAAGGGCCAAAAACACCAAGCACACTAGGCCAATGAGCATGATTACATTACAAGTGTAAGAAGCAAATGACGGATACTCTAACCAACTAAAAACAGAGTTGTATCATGGAAAAATAACACCAAAAACACACTGAAATGGTAGCCCAAAAGCTTAGGCAAGATGGCATACATATTGGCTCATGTTTAAGGCATAAAGCACAACCCTCCAAAAGCATTAAAAGAGTGACACATGTGAGTGTATGACAATGAAACATGCTTTGAAATCATGTATCGAATGATGCTAAATCATTCAAATAGCCCGAGCAATGCATGCTAGTGGACTCAAAACACAAAGCTAGTGAGCAAGATTGAACTATAGCTACACAAAGCAAGGTCCAAATGATCAAGACCACTTAAAACAAAGCTTAAGCATGCCAAAAAAATAGTAAATACATTCTGAGATAGAGCTAACACAAGCTAGGATTAGAGGCATGAAGCATGGAGCATACTAGGCTAACAAAGAGGATTACACAACAAGTGTATGAAGCATGCAAGGGTGGCCTAAACTTAGCCAAAACAGAGTTATGCCACACTGAAATAAGGTGAAAAATAGGCTGAGACCAAGCCAACACTTGCTAGAAAAACAAGCTCAAACATGAGGCCATCAACACAAGCAACAGACACAAGGAGAGGGGATGACCCCCTCCTATTTGGGGCCTCAAAACACACATTCCACCACTGAAATTCCTCTAGAATTCAGTGGTGAAAAGGCCAAGAGAAGGTGATCACAAAGGCCTAAAGTGATGGCACAAAACAAAGCAAAATAAGGCACAAAAGGGGGTAGACCACCCACAACACTAAAGAAGCCTCAAACAAACACTTTAAACACTTAAAATCAGAACTTTTTGCAGTTTAAAGTTAGGCCTAAAACATCATGCAAATAGGGCGAAAGACTTAATCAAAAACAAAGCTTTAAGGGGCCTATTTCTTACCCTTGAAGAACAAGAACAAGAACAAGGCAGCAACTCCAGAGGTAAAAACAATGCCAAAACCACTCAAAAGCAACCTCCAAGAACCTCAGCTCAAGAGTGAAGGCGTCTCACTAGGTGTTCGTGTGCAAAAGTGTAAAGAAATGGCACTTTTAAGCACAAACATAGAGAGAAAGGAAGAAGTATAGAGATAGAGGGCTATGTATAGCCCTAATGCAAAATTCTCAACCTGAAACAAGATAGAGGAGGCTCCCTTATATAGAAAACCATGCCTCAAGCTTGTTAGACAAGCTAGAGGCTTGAAGCAATCCCTCCATACACGCGTATGGATGATGCCTTCTATGCCCAACAACTAGCACAGCTGGCAAGAAAAATATCTGCAGAAAATGCAGAAAAGGTGCCGACCAGTTGAGGTGGTCGGCCGACCACTCCCACTAGTCGACTAACCATACAAAGTGGTCTGCAAGGAGAAAAAGTGGTCGGCAAGGGGGGAAAGGTGGTTTTCACAAAGAGAGGAAGGTGGTGGCATGGTTGCCAACCACTTTAGGTGGTCCAAAGACCATCTACCCTAGTTGGCCGACCAGAAAACTAGCTGGCATTTAAGAAAAGTGGTCTACAGGGGGAGAAACTTGTCTACACCCCTGTTTCACCCTCCAAGCCAGGGATAACAAGGTTTTGTTCATTAACAAACCAAAGAGGAAGCAAGACAAGAGTCCGCAAGGCGAGGCACTCAGCTGAAAGCCCAGAAAACTAGTCTACGGGTACAAAAAGTGGTTTACGAGAGGAAAAGGTAGTGTACGACTACAAAAAGTGGTCTACAGACCTCTGTTTCCCTCTTGGCAAAGTCAACAAGGCATGGTCCGAAAACCAAGCCAAGAGAAGAAAGTTAAGAGGTTTCGAGACAAGGCACTCAGTCGAGGGCTCTGGAAATCGGAAACTAGCCTACAAGAGGGAAAAAGTAGTCTATGACTACAAAAAGTGGCCTACAGGCCTCTCTCTCCCTCCAGGAAAGGGCAACAAGGCATGGTCTACAAACTAAGCCAAAACACAAAGAGTTCAGAGGCCCAAAGGCAAGGCACTCAACCGAAAACTCCAGATACTCGAAACGAGCACAAACATGCGTGATCATCGAGCGCTCAGTCAATGACGTCTGAGTCTTAAGGTCGGTTAAAAATAGGGTGTCTACAGTTGCCTCTCTTTGGCAGAACTCAGAAGTCAAGAAATGACGGGAGTGAATGTCAAAGCCCAGAGACGACCCCTTTTGACATGGCCGAAGACTTAGACAAACAGGCAAGATAACAAAGAGATGCGCCCGTAGGCAGAGGCAAGATGCAACTGACATGCACAATGCATAACATAACTTATGATTATGCAAAGAGGGCTGTAATGAAACATCTAGATGCAAATGTTATGCAAAGAAATGCTATAGCAAACTTGTACACAAGCAAATAAGTAAATACGACACGCGTGGGAATTACAGACCAAACTAAAATTATGCAATCTTAGCGAACGTGTGATAGATACACGAAGTGAGCATATGTGATAGATACACAGAGCGAACGTGTGATAGATACACCAAGCGAGGATGTGTGATAGATACACAGAGCGAACGTGTGATAGATATACCAAGCGAGCATGTGTGACAGATACATAAAGCGAACGTGTGATAGATACACAAAGTGAGCATGTGTGATAGATACACAAAGTGAACATGTGATAGATACACAAAGTGAACGTGTGATAGATACACAAGGTGAGCATGTGTGACAGAGACACAAAGCGGACGTGTGATAGATACACAAAGTGAGCTTGTGTGATAGATACACAAAGTAAACGTGTGATAGATACACAAAGTGAGCATGTGTGATAGATACACAAAGCGAACATGTGATAGATACACAAAGTGAGCATGTGTGATCGATACACAAAGCGAACCTGTGATAGATACACAAAGTGAGCATGTATGATAGATACAAAAAGCGAACGTGTGATAGATACACAAAGTGAACGTGAGATAGATACACAAAGTGAGCATGTGTGATAGATACACAAAGTGAACGTGTGATAGATACACAAAGTGAGCATGTATGATAGATACACAAAGCGAACGTGTGATAGATACACAAAGTGAACGTGTGACAGATACACAAAGCGAGCATGTGTGATAGATACACAAAGCGAGCGTGTGCTAGATACACAAAGTGAGCGTATGTGATAGATACACAAAGCGAACGTGTTATAGATACATAAAGTGAGCATGTATGATAGATACATAAAGTGAGCATGTGTGATAGATACACAAAGCGAGCATGTGCGGTAGATACACAAAGCGAGCATGTGTGATAGATACACAAAGTAAGCGTGCGCGATAGATACACAAAGTAGACGAAGTATGATAGGTACACTAAGCAAACGAAGTGTGATAGATACACAAAGCGAACGTGTGATAGATACACAAAGTAAACGTGTGATACATACACAAAGTGAGGATGTGTGATAGATGCACTAAGAGAACAAAGTGTGATAGACACACTAAGTGAAGAGAGTGTGATAGATACACAAAAGGTGAATGAAGTGTGATAGATACACTAAGTGAACAATCTTAAACGGAATTTTTTTGAATGAACCGTACATACAACATCGTCTGGTTGCGCCAGCTTCAAATGAACCGTACATACAATATCGTGCCTGCATAAGAAAGAAACTCAACAGGTACAATATAGTAGAAACACATGTTCAACATTACATCAAGATACAATTCGAATACGAGATAAACGCGTGCATGTACAATGCAAGTGGTGCATAGCAATGCAAGTGAAAAGTGCATAGCAATGCAAGTAGAACGTGCGTGAGAACGCAAGTGGAGAAAGCTGCATGCCTATGCAAAACTGATATACGTATTCTACGCAACGAGTACATGTTCGATGCAATGCAGCAGGTATGGACAATTCCTACACAAACGTAAAAGCATGCAAAATGTAATACGATGTGACATGCATACTCTATGGAGACATAAGAACTTGTGTAGTGTAATGCAACACAGCACACACATTCCATGTACAACAATAATGCATTTTCAATGCAACATCAATAGCATGTTTGAAGTAAAATGCCGAATAAGGAAATACAAGCCTTAACGAGACCAATTCAAATGCAACCTCCGATTTACCTCTCGGAGGGGTTGCAACATATTCAAAAAGGATACACCTTGCTCTTGACGAGTGACGATGAATCGTGCATCGAAAACGTGAATCAAAGTTCCTGTGGGGACATTTTGAGTGAAAATAGTGAACTTTTCTTGCAATTTCTTGAGAGCCAAGGCTCCAATAAGAATAAAAACACACAGGGATGACAATGGGACCCTGAAGACCACCCGGGAGGGCTTCCGACCACCTACATCACCTATAGACCACCTGCAGACCACTTAGGTGGTCAATCGACCTGAAAAACTGGTCGATCGACCAGTTTAGTGAAATGGGGGCAGTTTGGTTTCGACCCTTTAAGTACACAACTCCAAAACACATTTGCTCACAAACTCAAGCCCAAAATTGACTGCCCTTCCTTCCTAGACCCTTTTCCCTCTCAGATTCGAGCTTTGCACGCGTTTTCCAATGCCCCACGTGAAGTTGATTCGCGAAAAACTTTCGATTCTCTTCGTTTTGAATCGATCAAAATTTGTTTTCGGAGCTTCTTTCTCCATTTTCACCATTTGTGGTATGTTTCTCTCGAAGTTTAGCACCTTTTCCTAGGCTTTGACTTTCTTTGACTTTTTCTCTTCTCGAGAGTTGACTTTTGTTGACTTTTGGCAATTTTAGCTCACTTCGCTCATTTTTGCTCATTTTGTACCATTTTTTAGATGGCTGACCACATCCCACACGATGGGGGTTCTCCGCGAGTAGAGGACGAGCCTGACATCATGCCATTGCTGCCCAGGATTCGGCCTTTCAACCCGGAGAGGTAACACCCTCAACAGCACGTACTACCACGAGCACTTTTCATCATTTCACAGATTTTGCACAACGAGCACCCGCAAACTTGCTACTACGGGAGCTGGAGTCTTACTTGTCTCACCACACACGCGAGGTGCGTACTGCACTTTTACATTTTCTGCGGTGCATTTTGTATTTCTTACACATTTTGTGCTTTCGCTATGTATTATATCTGCTCGTTCTGAACACATTTACATACACAGCACTTCTGCTCATCATGAATACAACTCACACATTGCATTTCTGCTCATTCTAAACACAACTCACACATTGCATTTCTGCTCATTCTGCACACAGCTCACACGCAACATTCTGTTCATTCTGAAACTGAATACATCTGTTCATTCTGCATACAGCTCACACACAGCATTCTGTTCATTCTGAAAGTGAATACATCTGTTCATTCTGAAACTAAATACATATGTTCATTCTACACACAGCTCACACACACCATTCTGTTCATTTTGAAACTGAATACATCTGTTCATTCTACACACAGCTTACAACCTGTATTTCTACTCATTCTGAACGCAAGTGGCTTCTCGTTTTACCAAGAGATATGGGTCGATCATAGCGAGGGAGTGGTACATGGAGCTCCCAGACGGTGTTTGACATGTTTGAGATGAGGCGGGGTTTGGCCCATTTTGTGTGGGGTTGTCACGTCTTGCGGCGAGCAGGACCCTCCTGGGTGCGCTGGTAGAGAGATGGTGGGACACCACCAACTCCTTCAATTTCTCAGCCAACGGGGACATGACGATGACCCCGTACAACTTTTCTATGCTGACGGGACTCGACGTTGGAGGTCGGCCGATTCCATATGATTCCGATATGAGTGAGTGGGTGGCAGCCTGGACTTATCTACTCGGAGCCCATCCGCCGATCTACCGATCATTGGGCTTGGTCAGATACACCTAGTTTACAGAGCAATACCGAGGGACCGTGCTCGAGATTGTTAAGGCCACGGAGCAATACGCCCGGGGATTTCTGATGTTCCTTCTCGGGACCACATTGTTCTCCAACAGGGGGAACATGGTTGAGCTATATCTTCTGAGTGCTCTAGTAGACCTATCCCAGGTTCGGCACTTTAATTGGGGCAGCGCTGGCCTTGCTACCCTTTACTGCTATATGAGCGCGACCTCCCACGGGCACGTATAGTAGGCAGCTATTGGAGAGCCTCGGAGGTACATTCTACCCATTTGATTTACATTTCTACTTTTCGTTATCTGTATATTGCACACTCCGCACATTGCACACATTACATTCTGCACTCCGTATTCTGCACTTTGCATTCTGTATTTTCTGTACATTCTGTATTCTGATTGCCACTGTCTTGCCTTTCACAGCTGTGGATATGCGCATATTTCCCGATGCTTGCCCCTGATCCGGAGGTTGAGGCACCACTCGAGGTGTCGTACTCGCGTAGATTTGAGGGTCGATGCCGGCCCAGACCCCGAGAGACCTTGCCATACCTCAAGTATTTTTTTGACACAGTACGGGCGACCGAGGTAATCCAAAACTGTCAGTTCTTCATGCTTTCAGCTTTGGTTCATCTTGCATATCCATGATAACTAATCAATTCATGCAGTTGCTATGCGCAGATCACTTGGCAGCCTTGGGTGGCGATGCCAGGGTTTCCTCGATTCTAGTTCGCTAGGGCATGGGGCGTCTCCCCATGCCGGATTTTGTTTGAGGGACCAGTTGGCAGAGCCTGGTTTCTCAGGGAGCGCTTCATGCACCAGAGACTGGGTTATCCCGCTCTGGAGATCCCTTCACCGCCTCCATTGGACATGCGGAGCACAGAGAGTCTCACTATCCAGGAGGTTAGCGACCTCATACAGGGTGCCGACACAGTCCTTTTCCATGAGGAGGGGGAGTACGCGACATACCTCCACACATACCTGATGCCTCCACTGACAAGTGTCCGTACCCCCATGAGGAGAGCTGCTGACATTCCTTCACCGAGCCATGCCCGAGCTACAGACATCCCTTCGACTAGTAGGGCTAGAACATCGAGAGGTAGGACTAGGGGGATGCCCCCCGCTTGGCAGTGTGCTGGGTGGCCAGGTCCTCCGACCGAGCTGACAGGATGGCAGTCTGGGACGCCTTACCAGATTCCGCTGGAGCCTCCATTGCCAGATCGTCGATATGTCAGTGCCCCTAACTTAGCATCGGTATGCTCCACAGGTCTCATCTATCATTCAAATATTTAGACATTCATTCATTCACTGATGACTTGAACTTGCATCTGCAGCCTCCCAGAGGATATGTTGAGGGGTTGCTCGAGGCGATGGCCTCACTCGAGGGTATAGTCTTGCAGAGGGAGACGATGCTGAACGCCCATGGCATTCCGGTACTTTTCAATTTCCTTGTATTTATCACACTTTTGATGACATACCAAAGCTGAACACTTCCCTACACTGATTCACTGTATGTATAGAGCACACCTAACACATCACATTCACATATTATATCTTCATGCACTCACTTTATGCAACCATTCTTGCATCTGATATACATACGTTGGCTGATGTATTCAAACTGCCTTTTCAGGTCACACCTCTATAGCCCGGGCCACCCGGGCCTTCTTGAGTAGCAAGGAGAGGGATCCCGATATGCGGCCAAGGGAGACATCGAGCGCCTACCAGACATGATGACGAGTCTAGTGAGGAGGAGGAGGCAGCTCATCCACAGTCAGAGACATCCACATGCAGAGGTGATGACACTGGTTCAGGTTTTGAGGGCGGAGATGACGCCGAGGAGGATTCTAAGGATGGCGGCTCCGATACAGATGGGGGTACCGACGGCAGTGGTGTAGAGGCTGCTCAGCCAAAGAGGGTGAAGAGGACCTCTCGATCTTGAGCCAGATAGCATCGACGCAGATGTTTTTGCTTTGTTTTCTTTTTGCTAGTAGTTTTTGCGCATTGTACAGCCTTAGGCAGTTTTTTTCTTTTCTTAAAACTTTGTACGCTTTTGTAAAAAAGAAACCATGATGGAATGAAAACAGATTTTGTTCAAAAAGTGTTGCATTTGTATTCTAAGCATCGCATCGCATCATTTTGCACAAAAATGGGATTGAAGAATATTGAACATTCATGTATTGCCAAGTCAGGTAGTGAACCAACGTAACAAACAAAACAACTTAAAGAAAAATTTGATAAACGAATTATAACAACTCGATAAGCAAAGAGCAACAACTCGATAAACAAATCGCAACAACTCGATAAGAAAAACTTAATAACTCGATAAGCAAAATGCATATTGGACAAACAAAACAACAGAACGCATCCGAATCAGAAGTAAACTCAAACCTTCAACATTTTCAGTACATAGGAAGGCCAGGGACTCTCTTGTGGAGACAAGACGGAGCTGTAGACTACTTTTTGCCCACTGTCGACCAGTAGAATACATTGCCGACCACTTTTGTGGTCTGAAGACCAGAAAAAGTGGTCGGCCGGCCAGTGAGGTTGGGGACCTCCAGATTTTTTCCACATGTCCTTTAAACAGTGCCTTATCCTCCATAAAGGTTTCAGCTTTGTGGTTCCCTCATTCTAACTCAGTTTTTGCACCAAATGGAGGCACTTCTTGTCCAAAATCTCACAAATTAGATTGCTAACTTGGATGGCTTGGAAAAGCTGAATTTCCAGGGTTTCAGAATAAATGCACTATTCATGCTGAGTCGCACCCCACTGCGTTTTCCGTTCCTTCATGCTGCGGCTAGGTGTTGGAATCCGGTAACTCACGTTTTTAGCTTTGGAAGACAAGAGATGTGTCCCACTTTCGAGGACTTCCAAGCTTTTATGGAGTCTCAGCGCGATGAAGAGATCTTGCCCTAATTCCGCTTCGGCCACATCTAAGCCTTAGGACGGATGTGTGGGCTCACTTTGCATGACACTCAGTCTTTGATTCGCGACGGAGAACTGAACATTCCGAGCCTGATTCGTTAGTTTTCTGATGCCGATGACCGCGACGATCATCACTGGCAGGGTTTTCAGCGACATGCGCTTTGCTTGTGCATGTTGTCACATTTCTTGCTTGCCCCAGGCTTTGGAGGGTCTAGCGTCCGTTTGATTGAGGTTGCCCAAGGTTTAAAAGAGGGCAAGAGCTGCATTGCCATGACACTAGCTGAGACAGTGATGGGTTTGGATGCTTTCCATCACCGAGAGATGACTAGATTCGCGAGGAGTCCACTACTGCTGCAGGTAATGTTTCCCACCCTATCTCACATATATTTCTTATATCACTCGGCCCTCAGGCTCGGTTTTTCTCTCAAAACCCTTTTCTCACTTTTCTCTCCACGTACACCTCTCTATTATTTAATCTCTCATTTTTCATCCCTCCCCAGATATGGTTGATGGATAAATTGAAGGTTGTGGACTCATGCCCATCATATTCAGCTCGCGGCTATTTCTTTCGGCGACGTCTAGTCGATGCCCCTGATGAGGGATGGTGGTGCGAATGGATGTGCAGTCTATCTGCTGTCAACATTGCTTAGCGCTGCCCTTGGCTTAATTTATTGGCGATGAGCTACAGCATGTCTTGCCAGCCCGGGATTCAGTTGGTCGGCCTGACACACTGTATCATTTATTTCCCATTTCGAATCCAGTGCCAATTTGGCCATGATCAGACTTGCCCAGAAGAGGAAATAGAGCACCCTGCCACATTTCCAGTCCGAGGCGCACAGGTAGCTCGGTATGCCACAGCATGGAGGACGAGAGAGATTCTGGCCCCCAATCCCACTTTCAGTTTCACCCTCTCAGATGAATGCATAGCTTGGCTTGATGAAGAGGCGCAGGTTGGGCCTACTTTGGCATCAGAGGCTTCCACTAGCTCCAGGAGGGGGCGTAGGAACACCTAACTTATCCATGCCCTAAATTTATTGCTTTATTTGTACTTTCAAGTTTTCTTTGTGAATGTAATAAAAAGCAACTTCAATTTGTATTCAAGAGTATGAGAACTCTGTACTGAAATCAATGTAATTGAAGGTTGTGGGTATTGAAAATTTTCCATTTGGTCCAAAAATGGTTTAAGTTGTAAAAAGATTAATTTGAGCAAAATCAACTTTTATTAAAACTTTTCAAAACCATTTTCGATATGGACCAAAACTGGACATGCCCGAGATCTACCACTGAGATGTACAACCCTGGATGTAGCAACTGGAAAGTTGCCCCTAGTTTGAATAGCACTGCACTAGAGATCACAATTGAGCTCTTAAATGAAGAATAGACAGAGATGACCAACATGATCACATGGACAAAGTTGATTTGGAAGTGTTTATGGCTGGACTTCAGAATGAAGTTGCCTACGTATCCCAAAGATGGGAATCAAGCCTTACGTAGTTTGGTTTAGGTTCACTCGTGTATTAACCCTCTCCTTTTGCGCTCTAACTTTTGCCAAGGCCACCCTTTTCGGGTTTTCAACCTTGCGAGCTCAGTTTTTATTATTTCAAATTTTTCATGCTCTAATTTTTGCCTAGGTCGCCCTTTCGGGTTTTCGGCCTAGCGAGCCACTCAAGGATAGTATTTCTTCAACTTGTCCATGTTGATCGACTGGGAGAACTCAAGGTCATCTAAATCCATTAGAACGACAGCTCCACCCGACCAGATAGACTTGATGATGTAGGGACCAGTCCAATTGGGTCTGAACTTGCCCCTAGGGTCGTGGATGGGAGCTCAGTTGTCTTTGAGCACTAGATCCTCTCTTTCAAATTCCTGGACTTGACCTTCTTGTTGAAAGCCCTAGCAATTCTTCGTGGATAACCTTGGACGTGATATAGTGCTTTCAGCCTTCTTTGATCAAAGAGCGTGAGTTCTTTGAACCTACTTTGCTACCAATCTGCCATGGCTATCTAACACTCAGCCAATACCCGTAATGACGGAACCTTAACTTCGATAGGCAGAATAGCCTCCATTCCATAAACCAAGGAATACGGAGTTGCCCTAGTAGAAGTTCGAATTGAAGTCCGGTAGCCCCACAGAGCAAATGGCAGCTTATCTGGCCAGTCCCGGTAGGTTTCCACCATCTTCTGCAGAGTGTGCTTGATGTTCTTGTTGGCGGCCTCAACTGCTCCGTTGGTTTGCGGCCAATACGTAGATGACTTATGAAAAGCCATGTGGTACTTCTCTAACAAGTCGATCACCTCCTTCTTGAAGTGGGAACCATTATCCGAAATAATCTCATTCGGGACCCGGTAGCGACAGATGATGTTGTTCCTGATGAACTTAGCAACATGCGATGCCTTCAACACCGCGTAAGATTGGGCCTCAACCCACTTCGTAAAGTAGTCTATCGGTACCAGAATGTACTCATTCCCGTTGGACCCCTTTGGGGTGACAGCCCCAATTACATCAATCCCCTAGACTGAAAACGGCCATGGCGAAGTCATGTTGTACAGCTTCGACGGCAGAATATTCATGCTGTTTGCATTGATCTGGCATTTGCGGCATCACCGGACAAAGCCAATACAATCCTCTTCCATGGTTGACTAGTAATAACCCTGTCTAAGGATCTTCCGGGCTAGCATCACTCCACTCATGTGTACTCTGCACTCTCCTCCATGGATGGCCTCCATCAGGCGCTTGGATTCTTTAGCATCAATGCATAGCTTACGCATCCTGAGATGACCCCTGTTGTACAGTTTACCCCCACAAACGATGAACTGAGCAGCCATTCTTCGAATTGCCCTCTTATCTTTGGCATTTGCCCCTGGTAGATAAGCTTCCTTTTCCAAGAAGTTCCAGATGTCGTAATACCAGGGGTTCTCATCTTATACCTCATCTATGGTAGTAATCAGCTCGTAGGCCGGCACAAATTTCTGTTCAATGATGATCGGACGCATCCGGACTCCGAAAGGGATGTTTATCGTAGAAGATAGAGTTGCTAATGAATCAGCAAACCTGTTGTTCTCTCTTAACAGATGAGCGAAGTTCAATTTTTCAAACCGAGGAATCAGAACGTCCAAGGTTTGCTGATAGATTCTCATCTTTTCTTCTTTAAATTTCCAATCTCCTTTAGCTTGAGATACAACAAGGTTTGAGTCCCCGATGACATCCAATCGCTTTTGCCTCTTGTTCCAGCGCTGCTTCTAGTCCAGCAATACATGCCTCATATTCTGCCTCATTGTTCGACACTTTGAACTGGAGTTTGAATGCTAGCGGTATACGGGAATTGTCGGGTGCTATCAGCAACACCCATATCCCATACCCCGTATTGGTTTTACGCTCCTTCAAAGTACATCGTCCAAGTCTCTTCTTCAACATACAGAATGGCCCCGTCTGGGAACAAATATTTAACTGCTTCATCTCCCTCCTTTGGGTGATCGGCTAGGAACTCTGCTACCGCTCTCCCTTTCACTGACTTGCGCGTCATGTACTTTAGATCAAATTTGGAAAGCAGAAGCAACCAACGGGCTGGCCTACCTGTAAGTGCCAGTTTCTCAAAAAGATATTTGACGGGATCTAATCTCGAAACCAGCATTACAGAGTGAGCTAACAGGTAGTGCCTTAACTTTCTGGTAGCCTACACCAAGGCCAGACAAGCCTTCTCCAGCGGAGTGTAACAGGTTTCGTAATCCAGTATTTTCTTGCTCAGGTAGTAGATAGCCTTCTCCACTTTGTCCTCAGACTCCTGTGCAAGCATGCAGCCCATTGTCGTTCCGGTCACTGATAGGTACAGAATCAACGGTTTCCCCAGCTCAGGCGGTGACAACACAGGTGGGTTCTAAAGATATTGCTTGATCTGCTCAAAAGCAACTTGGCATCGGTCATCCATTGGAACTTCTTTCCTTTCTTCAGGAGACCAAATAGTGGTTCACAAGTCAAGGTTAATTTTGCAATAAACCATCTTATGAATTGCACTTTACCCAGAAAGCCTCGCACCTCCTTTTCAGTCCTCGGTGGTGGCATTTCTAAGATGGCCTTGATTTTGGAAGGATCGACCTCGATACCCCTTTGTGTGATCAAGAACCCCAGCATTTTCCCTGTTGTAACACCGAAAGTACATTTCTGAAGATTCAGTTGCAACCGATACTCTCTGATTCATTGGAAGAATTTCTGCAAGGCGGTGTAGTGGCCCTCTCTTTCCTTGGACTTGACAATCATGTCGTCCACGTACAGCTCAACCTCTTTATGGATCATATCATGAAAAATTGTGGTCGCAGCCCGCTAATACATAGCCCCAGCATTCTTTAAGCTGAACAGCATCACCATAAAACAATAGGTTCCCCATGGGGTGGTGAAAGCAGTCTTCTCCCTATCTTCGGGTGCCATCAAAATCTGATTGTAGCCTGAAAACCCATACACGAAGGAGAGCAACGCATGCCCAGCAGTGAAGTCCACTAATTCGTCAATATGCGGCAGAGGAAAGTCGTCCTTCAGACTGGCTATGTTCAAATCCCTAAAGTCCACACATACCCGAATTTTGCCGTCCTTCTTCGGCACTGGAACTATATTGGCCAACCAAGTAGGGTATTCAGATATCATCAGGAACCTTGCGTCAATCTACTTGGTGCCCTCTTCTTTGATCTTCAGAGCCCAATCTGGGTGGATCCGTCGGAGCTTCTGCTTAACAGGTCAGGCCTCTAGGTCAAGAGGGATCCGGTGCTGTACAATCTCATGATCGATTCCAGGCATGTCTTCGTAGGACCACGCAAAAACATGTTCGAAATCTTTTAATAAAGTGACTAAGCGATCGTGCTCCTCAAAAGACAACGTAGACCCGATCTGGACCAGCCGCGGGTCCTTCTCAGTACCAACATTAATTGTGGTGATTTCATCAACCAACAGTTTTACAAACCTCTCCTGCTCTTGATCAAGCAAATACTGCAAAACCGGAGGAATTTCTTCCTCGTCGTTTTCATCGAAATTTTGAAAGTCTTGATTAATGCAATAAATTAAAGGCACATAAAAGTACTCAGAAGCCACAGCCGTACCATTCTTATTAATAACTTCCAGTCTGCCTAATTCCTCTGTTACAACAGACTCAAAGGAAAAAGAAAAAGACGACTTGGACAGGACAGTGGCATCTGGGTTATCAACCCCAAGAATACCGGACTCAGACTCAGACGAGCTAGAACTTGATTCCGACTCCACAGACTCAGTGGAATCAGATTCTGGCTCACTACCTGACCCGAAACTACTCAATAGAAAGCCCTCCTCATATTGCCAGACGAGGGAGAGTGCGATGGATGCATCGAGAATGCCTGAAGATGGGCCCACAGCCGCTTCATTCCCGATCATGGAAACTGAGAAGTTATCCCCCAAGCACTCGAGTACGATTTGAGGATCTGAGAGTAGACAAGCCAGTACTACCCCCATCTCAATTTATGTGCTCTCGAAATCCTCCTCCTTACCTTTGCTTTCGACCTCGGTGGTGGGTGCATCGCTCTTCGGCAACTTCATCCCCGGACAATTGCAAGTCAAAGAAAATCTCAAATCCCGACAGGCGCCGCCTCTCTGCATTTAGCCATGGCTCTAGAAAGCTGTAAAACGGGAAGTCTTCCCCCTCCTGGGCAAAGCATCCGTTCAGGGTCCCTTGGATAGATCGGTGCATCAACTCGTAATGCTTCCCGACTTGTTTGGCTCTGGCTCTTCCGGCCATCTCTTTTCCTTTCCTCGTCCAATCTTCCTTGGTAGGCAGATAACCTAAAGCAAAGGTATGTGGATTGTGCGGCACTTCGGCCGATGCTGCAATGCCTTTCTGGCCACTTCATCCTAATCCTATCCCGGGCATGTGCTGAAGCCTGTTCATAAGGTAGACAGACTGTCCACTGACATATAGCCCCTCATCAATAGCTAGCATGTCTTGTACAACCCGGGCCTCAGCTAGGGTGAATCCTGATAAAAATACATCCTCCGCGCCATGCTCAATCTCTAGAACTGGTGTAGAAACCTCTGGCGGCAGATGTGTTGAAGAATTTCCAAAAACGATTGCCACCCCCTTTCCCTGGGGGTATTTAAGCTTTTGGTGTAAGATGGAAGAGACGACTTTCACCTGGTGCAGCCACGGCCGCCCTAGGAGTAGATTGAATGTTGCGGGAACATCCAAGACATGAAAATCAATATCCTGTTGCCCTGGACCAACCTGAGTCCAAATCTGTACAGTCCCCATCACCTCTCGGCTGGTATTATCATAGGCCCGTATCACCTGGGCAGTAGGCACAAAATCCGCGGGCTTCAACCCGATAGCATATGTCGTTTTCGACGGACACACATTGATAGCAGATCCTGTGTCAACAAGGACCACCGGTATCCATGTCTCTCTATACTCGACAGAGATATAGAGCGGTTTGTTATGATCTGAGCCCTCAGGCGGCAGTTCCTTGTCAGTGAAGGTCAAGGTCGGGAAAGCTCCTCCCGGGAAAACCAGCCCTACCAACTGCTCAGGAGTTGTATTGATCGAAAGTTTAGCCCTGTCCATTGCAGAAAGGACAGCTTGCCAGTGAACTCTTGAGGCCATAAGCAGTCCCCATATGGATTTGTTTGCCTGGATTTTCTTAAGCTGTTTCAGTACAGCCTCCTCCTCCAGCAGTTTTTCCTTCTGCCTCTCTGCTTCTTTGTCCTTTCCGGACGCCTCCGGTTGATCCAAGTGTGGGGGCTTGAAATACCGCCCACTCCTGGTCATATGGTCAACCTCCTCAACATACCAGGTGTCATCCAGTTGGTTCTACCCCCAATCTTTGTCAGTGTGGGCAGGACGTAAGTCATCGTCTTCCCACTACATCCCGTAGGCAACTGACAGACAGCTGTCCGGTTCCGTTGCAACTGTTCTTGTGCTTGTAGGACATTCTGTCCCCGCAAGGGCCTTGGCCTTCTTAGCCCTCTCAAGATCCTCAATCTTTTCCTGCTCAAGCCGATTCAGTGAAGCCTCCTATTCAGTATCTTCTATACTCAAACTGCCCAGATCCCAAACAAAATTCTTAACACCGGTGCTCTCCAGCAATTCTTCTTGATTCTCGGCCATTCCGGCCACTGCTGTTATTCTCGTTTCTGACGGTTCCTGTTCTGGCCGAGGCTGCTCAACAACATCTGGCTCGTCACTGAGCCACCTCGTATTTTCTGTCGATCCATCCAAATCAAACCAGTTGACAGTCACGTCCCCTAGATCCTGTTCATTGAAAAACTGAAGGTTGGCAATATCCTCTTCCAGCTCTGCTAGGTCATCTAACCCCTGACTAGGTCCATCTTCCTGAACCACACTGATCTCTGCCCCAACTGGCAACTCTACCCTCGACTTAGCCTGGTCTGTTGATGTGATATAACCACTCGGGTTGTACGCAAAGCTCCCAGACCCCTCAGGCTCTGAATCAACATTCTCATCCGCCTTCAAAGTCATCATAGTTCTGTCTTCGATAGTCACCACCATCGGTTCAGGTTGGGTTTGGGAGGTGCTCAACATGCACAAGTCCGTGCTGTCTGGAATGAACACCTCAGGCTTGGGTAGGTGGGAGGGCGTAATGTATATGCTTGGATCAGGTTGATGTGTTTAGATGGAGCTTGGTTATGTGGTGGGAGTGGGTTGGTGGTGACATTCGGCTTTTGTGGTGGCACAATCACCTTATTGTCAATGAGATCCTGGATCTCATGACGCGGCCTAAAGCACTGGTCGGTGTCGTGATCGTGCTGTTGATGGAAGGCATAGTATTTAGTCGAGTCATGCTTTGGAGGGAGAGGATCGGGTAGAGGCCATTATTCTAACGGTTTTACATATCCTTTCTTGAGTAGGACTCCCAGAGCTTTGAACAAAGGCATATACAACGGGGTGAAAACCCTCTTGCCTCGGGGTAGATAAGTCGGAGTTTGGGGGTTTGAAGTGGAAGTACCAGTAAAGGGATTGGCTGTTTTTGGAGTAGTGGTAGTGACCATGCCCACATCGGAAGTTCTGGCAGCTGCAACACTACTCGTGCCTACATTCAAACTGCGGGTAAATGCCATCTTGGGCTACTCTCTCTCGTGGTCAATCAGACCCTGCCTCATAGCGTCCTCAATCTGTACCCCAATCTCATGTAAATCCGCAAAGGTGGGAAAGGGTAAGACGATCATTTTTTGCATCAGCTTGGGTTGGAGGTTGCGTACAACCATCCGTATCTGATCCTTGTCGACCGGTCTGATGGTCATCATAGAAGCTTTGGCCCTCCAATGGGTTACAAAGTAAGAGAAGCCCTCTTTCGGCTCCTATCTGGTTGTCTCGAGATCACGAGTTGTGATCTCAATCTGCGTGTTGTAGGAGTATTGAGCTATAAAGGCCTCAGCCATTTCCTCCCAGCTTCTTTTGATACAGTCATCCAGCTTTGTGTACCAAACAGCCACAACACCCGATAGGGTCCGGCAGAAGAGGGAAAGCTTTTGCAATCTGGAGAGGCCCATTGGCCTTAGGATATCCGAGAACAATCGCAGATGTACCATGGGGTCCCCAGAACTATCAAAACGGTCTATATGCGGCATCTTGAATCGATCCGGCAAAGTCACCGTCGAATCGGTGTATCCATCCTCTATGTCTGGAATGAAATTAACACCTTGAGCCTTTTTTAACAGCTTTCAAACTTGCTCACTTTCAACGCTGTTGGATCCACCTCAAATTCAAACGGTGTATCCACTAGATTAGTCGGTGCTTTGGACAGCTGAAGTACGATTGGGGGTGGAACTGGCCTCGTTGGGACATCCGTATTTTCTTGGACATTTGCAGTCTCCCCGAGTGTTGGAACTCTAGGTATGTGTGGGAGTGGATGTGAAGCAGATGCTCCGGCTTGCTGTGGTTGTTACTGTTGCTGAAGCCTGGCAATCAGTTCTATCTGTTGAGCCACAACCTCTGCCTGACGCGCGGCAAACTCTGCCTGGCGGGCAGCATCCCGCTGCATGGCTTGCATGGTCTCTTGGAGCTGACGCATCATGTCCTCCATACTTGCCATAAGGTGCTGATCTAATTGAGCAACAGGTATATCTCTCTCTGCGGTAGAAACAGAAACCTCAGCCCGACTACTCACTGGTGGGGTGGATAAGGACCGCTGATCTGGTAACCGCTGTACTGATGAACTGCGCCTAACTGACCTCCGTCTAGTACCCGGGGGTAATGAACAGAACACTGCTTGTCCGTAAACTAGATCCTCGGATCGATGGAGTCTTTGACCTCTGATCCAAAGTGCTTGGAGAATATCTGCCTGGTCAGAAGTAATGATGCTGAACTACCTTGCAAAAAGATAAATAAAGCATAATAAAGAAACAATAAGCAAAAAAATAGACAGCACTTCGGCTTAAAATAAAGACAACACACAGTTGGCATTCACAAGCTGACAGAACTGTTCTCAAACACTGATCACTGTTCCAAAATCACTGCCTCAAATCTGATACCCTCAGGTAAAATTGATTCTCCAAATACTGATGTCCACAGGCCTGATACCCAGACTTGCAAACTGATACATACAACCTATAGAGACACACTCTGACAGCACATATCAAGCAAGTAAGAGCCAAAACACCCCTATGGAGAGGTAGGGTTTCCCTGTCCTATCTTGTTAGGAGCTAGGGTTTCACTACGCACGCAGCGGTTTCAAACAACCTACAATCGGGTAAGCAACCTGTGCTAGTTTGGAATGGTCACTATAGTTTCTGATATGCAACTAGGTCGAATGGTCAAAAAGGTGCCTTAGTAACAACTGAGGTTTGTGTTCCCATCGTGGCAGAGCCCGTAACCGGTTACCCTTATGGCACGCTTCTGAAAGCAAGCCTCCGGCAAACCGTTTAGGAATAGCATACGGCAAACGCTATGTCATAGGTGCACCAATGCAAATGCAATGCAAAGAAACACATAAGTGTAGACAAAACAACATATCATGATGTTCGAGTCAAGTTCTCTAAATCCCCAACAGAGTCGCCAGAAACTGTAGACCGCCCGAACTCCGCTCCGCGTGCGAGGGCGCGAATTGTAGTTCTTAGCTACTACAGTTTGGACTCCTGTCACAGTTCTGAATCTAATCTCACAAAGTGCAATGTAAGACTGATAAATCATCAAAGAGTCCAAATCCGGCAAATCATTTTGGCAAAATCGATTTTAATCAAGAAGTGCCAAACATGGGCTGCTTTGCCAGATTACAGAGTCGCCACCTAAATATTTTGTTTTGGAAAATTTAGGAAACCCTGACTCGTGCCTAAGGCCACGTGTCCGTCATCACCAAAGTTGCCTTGGCTCGGCAACTTGGGTACGAGGGGGGAAGGTCCTGAAATGAGCACCCCCGCTCGCCTGATCAAAGGATCAACCTCTACTAACATGATATGTTGTTGTTGAAAACACATGTGTTCTTATTCCGGTTATTTAGCTAACTTACTACGTGATGCGCACAGCATACAAGTATAGACTAAATCGCTCAAGTTGGAATAAAACAACTCATGTTTGTTTTTCGAAAATGGTTTGAAAGTGCTACTCGTAAGTAGGCTAAAGTGCAGATTTGCCACCCTCAAGTGGGCTTAAAACATGATTTGCCACAAACAAGTGGGCTTAAAACGCACATTTTGATGAATTGTTTCAATTCAAGCAATGAAGCCTTCATCCACAGGCATTCATGCAGTTATATCAGTTACACAAATAGCCTCATGGCAAGCATTCTATCATGGCAACATACACATCTCATGCAGTATGCTAAAGCGTAAACACTCACAGTGTACTCCAAGCCAAAAAAGAAGCTAGTTAGTAATCAATGCATGATCCTAGCTATGTTAACAATGCCTAATGCAACACATGCAAAAATGCAGCTATATAGGCTCGACTATTCTAAGATGGCATATGAATGCAACTTGATAACATGTATTCAAATTGGTATTGAAATAAAACGCAGTTTCTACGATGCGCCAAGCCCGGTTTATGCAAGACAGATGAATGATGCACACATGCAAAGCATAAATATGCTAATTTGAAACATGTCCTAAACTAACCATCCAAAGCTGATCAGTAAAAAGGAGAAAGAAATGAAGATTGGAAGACATGCACACACGCACGCACCCTTATTACAACATTTGCCCTCTCGACGGAGGGTCCGAATGATAAGCTAAGATAATCTCAGCTAAGCTGAGAAACTAATCTAATTAAGCTGATGAGACTAGTTATTACACAACAAATTGAATAACTAGCTACAACTAATTATTACAATACTTTAATTAATTAATAAATTAACTATTCGTGGTAACTAAGTAAGCATATGAGGTATGTGAACTAGGCTGCCATAGCTCTGCTTTGAACAATGAAGGATGCATGCTCTCGATCGCCTCGCTTGGAAATCTATTACTATGCCCCAAATTGCCTCTGTTTGCATTTGATCTCAAAACACTGCACAAAAGTCCAAAAAGCTTCTACTCCAACACAAGGACCTCCTGGAAGGCTGCCGACCAGGAAATGGTACGGTAGACCACCTGTAGACCACTTAAATTTGTTGTACACCAGAAAAAGTGGTCGGCCAGCCACTTTTACTGGTCTGCCAACCAAAAAATTCTGCCAAGCTCCAATTTGCTGCAACAGAGAACAAGAAGGGGCACAGCAGTGTATTTGCAAGGTACGTGTGCACAACCACCCTCCCTATCATTTCTTAAGCTCAAGGGAGTGCGGTACTCAACTCTCGGGCCACCAACCAAGCATCGCAATGCACGATGGCTGAGAAGCCAAGATTACACAATTCAATGTCAATGAATGCACAAATAACACATAAGGGCCTTAACCTCTATCATGTGTGATCAAGAGGGTCGGCGATCGAGAAATGAGAGACGTTTCATCACTTCAAGTATGAAACATCCCTCGTTTCTCGTGTTTGGATTAACGTTCAACCCAAACACAATGCAATGCAAAAGCATTCCAAACAACATGCAAACAACATAAGCATGTCAAGTTAGAGTCCTTCAGCATGAAAGCTAGTGAAGGATATAACACAAGGGCTATGTAATGCAATGCTCAATGGATCAAACCAGCCCTAAACTGACTTCATGCATGCCAAAATAAAGGCCAAAATGCTCTGAAATGATGGCATGGAAGACAGGATGGTGATGCTCATGCAATGGCTCATCAATTAAGCATAAGAGCACAACTCTCAGACACAATGAAGAAGTGAGAAATGTGAGAGTGTAGCTACACTACATGCACTGGAATCATGTGTGAAATGATGCCAAATCATCCAAACAACACAAGCATAGCATCCTAGAAGACCTAAGGCTCAAGGCTACAAAGGGGGACTACACAAGAGGCATGCAATACATGGCACAAATGATTGAACCAGCCATGGACAAAGCTCAAATAGGTCAAAACAAAGACCAAAACATGCTGGGATGAGAGCTCAAAAGCCTAGACAAGCATGCAAACGCGCATTGGCCCGTAAATGAGGCACAAAGGCACAACTCTTAAAAGCACGCAAAGAGTGAAAGAAGTGAGAACATGGAAATGCTATATGCTCTAAAATAACATATTAAATGATGCCAAATCATGCACATGTCACAAATGAAGCATGTTAGGAGGCTCCAAGCTTGAAACTAGGAAGGCCAATTACACTATAGCCATATAATACATGAACCATATGGCCAAGACAATCCAAAACAGTCCTAAAGCATTGTAGACACCCCATTTTTGACCGACCTTAAGACTCAGACGTCATTGATTAAGCACTCGGTGATGGTGCATGTTGTGCTCGTTCTGAGGTTTCAAAGTTTCAACTGAGAGCCGTACCCCCACACCTCGGGACCCTTTTGTGCTTTGCCTCGGTTTGCGAACCAGGTCTTGTTTTCTCTTCCTGAAGAGAGGGAGAGGTCTCGTAGACCGTCTCTTAGTGGCCGTAGGCTACTTTTCGTGGTTGTAGGCCACTTTTCCCATTTGGAGACTAGTTTTCAATTTTCAGAGCCATTGGCCGTGCGCCTTGGTTCGGGACCCCGCTTAACTTTCTCTATTTGGCACGGTTTTTGGCACACACCTTGCTTCCTCTCTCTAGAGGGACACTGTGGCCCAAGAGACCACCTTTGTGGTCACATGCCACTTTTGTTGCTTAACAGCCTATTTTCGGGACACCCGGCTGTGCGTTTTGACCCCCGAACCCTCGTTTTGCATCCGTCTTGGTTCATTTTTGGCATGGACCTTGTTTTCATTGTTTTGGAGGTGGTACAAGGGTGGGAGACCATCTTTTCTCCTTGGAGACCACTTTTCTCATGCCAGCCAATTTTCTTGTTAGGAAGCTGGTCTCCTTGGTCTTTGAGCCACATTTACTGGTCTCCCACCATACCACTAGCTTGCATTCAATGTAGAGACCATCAAATGGGGCTGCCGACCACCTTTCATTGAGTTGAACCAGGGGAAGTGGTCGGCCGACCACCTGAACTGGTCAGCCTGCCTTCCCCAGTTTTGTCTCTGTGCGTTGTTGCCAGCGGTGCCAGCTGGAAGGCACAAACTGGATCCTCCATACATGTGTATGGAGGATCTTCAACCTTGGTTTTTAGCTTCTTTGAGAAGCTTTGGTCCCTTTTGGCTATAAAGGAGGGCCTCCCCCACCTTTGTGAGGGTTGAGAAGTTTGTGGAAGGCATACAATACATCTCCCTCTATATCTCTATATTTTGGCTCAAAAAGTGTATTGTTCTTGCACCTTTGCACACCACCTCATAGCCTAACCCTTTCACCATTGCTTGGAGCTTGTTGGAGGCCATTTTCAGAGGTTAAGGAGTTGGGTTTTGGGTCCTGAAGTTGCTATCCTGCTGAGCTTCAAGGGTAAGACACTTTTTCCCTCTTTTAAGCTTTATTTTGATCCATCTCTTAGCCTTATTTGCATGCATATTTGAGCTTTATTGTCAACTGAAAAAAAATTCTTGTTTTGAGGTCCTTTTGATGTTTGTTTAAGGCCCTTTTGGTGTTGAGGGTCTTCTACCCTCTTGCATGCCTCATTTGGCCTTGTTTTGTGCCATGCCATAAGGCCTTTGAGCTAGTCCTTGCTTGGCCTTTTAGCCACTGAAATCCAGCAAATTTTCAGTGGTTGACATGTGGTTTTGAGGTCCTAAATCAGAGAGGGGTGACCCTCTCTCTTTTTCATCTTGTTTGCTTGCATTTTGGCCTATCAAAGGAGCCTTCATTTGCACACCTCCAAGCCTTGTTTCAGGCCCTTTTCAATGACTTTTATGGCCTGCCTAGGCTCTGTCCAGAGTTGGTTTTGTCACCTTGGGTGTGTCTCTTGCATGTGTAGAATAACCCCTCTTATAGGCTATCAAAGGAGCATGACATTCTTGCATGCATTGATCATGTTTCAGTGGGTTTTTGGGCTTTATTTGGCATGTCATGTCTCTGAATTTTGCTAGTTTAGTGGCCTCTTGAATGTTTCATATGTTTGTAGTGTAATCCATGTTCACTACCTCACATTGCATGTTGTTTTGGCCCTTGATTCTAGCATATTTTGGTCATGTTCTAAACTGATTTTATTCATGATTTGGGCTTCCTTAGCTCTATTTTGAGGTCCCATGGTCGAATGATGCTTGCCATGCATGCTCGTAGTGTAATACCCTTGCCTAGCTTCGAGTTTTGAAGCCTCTTGTGTGCTTAACTTGAGTTATTTTCATATTTTGGCATCATTGAACATGTTATTTCAGAGCTTATACTTGTGCCATATTCCCATGTTTTCCACTCTTTAAATGCGTTCGAGAGTTATGCATGTATGCCTCATTTTTGGGCTATTGCATGAGCTTCATTTTTGTGCATTGCAAGCCATCACTTTAGTCCATTTTGCCACTATTTTGGGTCTTCATAGGGACTATTTCGGGTTGGTTTGGTCATTTGGGTATCGCTTTGCATACCTCTAGTGTAATGCACTTCACTATTTTCGGTAATTGTGCCATCCAACATGCATCGGGTGAGTTGTTTGCATGATTCGGGACCATCATGTATGTCATTTTAGAGCTGGAACATATGTCATTGTATGCCATATTTCATCCTTGTCATGCTTTGGTAGAGTTGCACTTTGTTCCTTAGGTTTGGTCCCTTGCATTTGTGCATGTTTGCATGTACCTTGTTGCCTCATTTTTGTCATATTGGCTACTGATTTGGGTGTGGCTGAGGCCCATCCATCTTGGTTTCACTCCATCTTTCATTGTGTATGCCCTATAGTCCATGTTATCGCATGTTTGATCATTGCATTGCGTATGTTAGTGCATTATGTATGCATGCCATATAATCCATGTGCATGGAGTATGCCATTGATTAGTTCATAGCATTGTGTATGCCATTTGCATGCTTACATGTCATTCCGTGCATCTTTGCATCACATAGTTGCATTGCATTTAGATCACATGCTAGAGTTGCATTTGTCCATACATTGTTTGTTGCATTGTGTTTGGAGTAAGGTTTAGTCCAAACACGGGAAACGAGGGACGTTTCGTACTCAAAGTGACAAAACGTGACTCAATTCTTGGTCACCGACACTCTTGACTATCCATGATAGAGTTGTTGGCTTTAGGTGTTTACATGTGCATTCATTTCACATTGAGTCGTACAATTCGACTCCTCGGCCATCATGCATCGGGATGCGTGATTGATGGCACGAGAATCGAGGACTACACTCCCTAGAGTTTATGTAATGACTGGGAGAGTGGTTGGGCACACATATGTTGAAAATACTTTGCCTTCTCTCTCTCTTGCCTTTGTTGCAGAAAATGCAGAAACTAGGAGAAGAAACTGGCCAGCCGACCAGGTTTTCTGGCAGGCCAACCACCTTTTCTGGTTTTCACCACCAAGGGTGGTCAGTAGGTGGTCTCCAATGCCTATAGCTGGTCGGTAGCCTTCCCCTAGATTTCCAGGGTGGAGTTTCATCTCCTTGGAGCTTTGTGCAAGTTTCTGAGTTCAATTGCAAACAAAGGCGAGCTGAGACATCGTGATGGATTTCCCGACATGGCGACTCGAGCATGCATGCATCCTTTATCATTCGGAACAGAGCTGAGGCAGTCCATTTCATGTAGCTTGCATGCTAATTTATTTTCTTCATTAGTTTAATTTGTTAATTAATTAATGTTGTGTAATATTTAGCTGTAATTCGTTATTCATTTCGATTGTGTAATAACTAGTTTAATTAGCTTAGATTAGCTAGTTGGTTCTGTATTATTTATTCGGACCCTCATGAGAGGCTTAACTTTGTAATAAGTGTGCATGTGTGTGATGCATGTCTTCCAACCCCATGTCTTTCTCCCTTTTATTTGCCAGCTTATGATGGTTAGTTTTAGGGCATGTTTCAATTAGCATCTATATGCTCGTATGTTTGCATCTATTCATCTGTTTTGCATGCACCGGGCTCGGCGCATCATACTAACTGCATCGTGTTTCAATTCCAAGTTGAATACATGTTACCTGTAGCATCTCATATGCCGTCTTAGAATAGCCGAGCCTATCTTAGTTGCATTCTTGCATGTGTTGCATTAGGCATCTCAGCATAGTTAGGATTCATGCATGTTTTCTAATTAACTTCTTTCTTTGGCTCGGAGTACTCGGTAAGTGTTCATGTTTTAGCATCCTTGCATATGTGTGAGTGACTGCCATGATAGCATGCTTACCATGAGGCTATGTCCTTATGTAATATAACTGCCTGAATGCATGTGGGTAGAGGTTGGGTTGCTTGAATTGGAATAATTCGTCGAAACCCGTGTTTTAGCCTACCTGCAAGTAGCAAACTTCAATCCATTTTCAAAACAAACGGATATGCGATGCTTTGTTCCAACTTAGGCAATCTAGTCTATGCTTGTATGCTATGCGCATCACATAATAATTCTAGGTTAATAACCGGAATAAGAGCACATGTGTTTTCAAAAACAAGATATCATGCTTAGTAGTGGCCGATCTTTGATCGGACGAGCGGGGGTGCTCATGAAATGACCTTCCCCAATCATACCCAAGTTCCCGAGTCGAGGAAACTTTGGTGATGACGGACACATGGCCTTAGGTACGAGTCAGGGTTTCCTAAATTCCCCCAAAATAAAATATTTAGGTGGCGACTCTGTATCTGGCAAAGCAATCCATGTTTGGCACTTCTTTCTGAAAATCTGTTTTTCAAATTGGACTATTTGGTGATTTATCGATCTTACATTGCACTTTGTGAGATTAAATTCAGAACTGTAACATTTGAATCCGAACTGTAGTGAACCCAATGAACAAAACGGGATTTTCCCAGGACGTTCAGGGCGCGTCTACAAGCATGTCAAAATAATGCTAAAATATGTATGGAGTATAGCCAAGACAAGCTAGCATGAAGCACCAAAAACACCAAACACACTAGGCCAATGAGCATGATTACACTACAAGCTTAAGAAGCAAATGAGGGATGCTCTAACTAACCAAAAATAGAGTTGTATCATGGCAAAATAACACCAAAAACACACTAAAATGGTAGCCCAAAAGCTTAGGCAAGATGGCATACATATTGGCTCATGTTTAAGGCATAAAGCACAGCCCTCCAAAAGGATTGAAAGAGTGGCACATGTGAGTGTATGACAATGAAACATGCTCTGAAATGATGTATCAAATGATACTAAATCATGCAAATAGCCCAAGTAATGCATGCTAGTGGACTCAAAACACAAAGCTAGTGAGCAAGATTGAATTATAGCTACACAAAGCAAGGTCCAAATGATCAAGACCACATAAAACAGAGCTTAAGCATGGCAAAACAATAGTAAATACATGCTGAGATAGAGCTAACACAAGCTAGGATTAGAGGCATGAAGCATGGAGCATACTAGGCCAACAAAGAGGATTACACTACAAGTGTATGAAGCATGCAACGGTGGCCTAAACTTAGCCAAAATAGAGTTATGCCATACTGAAATAAGGTCAAAAATAGGCTGAGATCAAGCCAACACTTGCTAGAAAAACAAACTCAAACATGAGGCCATCAACACAAGCAACCAAGACACAAGGAGAGGGGATGACCCCCTCCTATTTGGGGCCTCAAAACACACTTTCCACCAATAAAATTCCTTTGGAATTTAGTGGTTAAAAGGCCAAGAGAAGGTGATCACAAAGGCCTAAAGTAATGGCACAAAACAAAGCAAAATAAGGCACAAAAGGGGGTAGACCACCCCTAACACCAAAGAAGCCTCAAACAAACACTTTAAGAACTTAAAATCAGAATTTTTATAGTTTAAAGTTAGGCCTAAAACATCATCCAAATAGGGCCAAAGACTTGATCAAAAACAAAGCTTTAAGAGGCTACTTTCTTACCCTTGAAGAACAAGAACAAGGAAGCAACTCCAGAGGCAAAAACCAAGCCAAAACCACTCAAAAGCAACCTCCAAGAACCTCAGCTCAAGAGTGAAGGTGTTTCACTAGGTGTTTGTGTGCAAAAGTGTGAAGAAATGGCACTTTTAAGCACAAATACAGAGAGAAAGGAAGAAGTATAGAGATAGAGGGATATGTATAGTCCTAATGCAAAATTCTCAGCCTGAGACAAGAGAGAGGAGGCTCCCTTAAATAGAAAACCATGCCTCAAGCTTGTTAGACAAGCTAGAGGCTTGAAGCAATCCCTCCATACACGTGTATGGAGGATGCCTTCTGTGCCCAACAGCTGGTATAACTGGCAAGAAAAACATCTGCAAAAAATACAGAAAAGGTGCCGACCAGTTGAGGTGGTCGGCCGACCACTCCCACTAGTCGACCGACCATAAAAAGTGGTCTACAGGGACAAAAAGTGGTCAGCAAGGGGGGAAAGGTGGTATGCACAAAGAGAGGAAGGTGGTGGCATGGCTGCCAACCACTTTAGGTGGTCCAGAGACCATCCACCCTAGCTGGCCGACCAGAAAACTGGCTGGCAGGGAAGAAAAGTGGTCTACAGGGGGAGAAACTAGTATGCACCCTTGTTCCACCCTCTAGGCAAGGGATAACAAGGTTTGGTTCATTAACAAACCAAAGAGGAAGTAAGACAAGAGTCCGCAAGGCGAGGCACTCAGCCGGAAGCCCCGAAAACTAGTCTACAGGTACAAAAAGTGCTCTACGAGAGGGAAAGGTAGTCTACGACTACAAAAGTAGTCTACAGACCTCTGTTTCCCAATAGGCAAAGTCAACAAGGCATGGTCCGAAAACCAGGCCAAGAGAAGAAAGTTAAGAGGCTCCGAGACAAGGCACTCAGCCGAGGGCTCTGGAAATCGGAAACTAGCCTACAAGAGGGAAAAGTAGTCTATGACTACAAAAAGTGGCCTATAGGCCCCTCTCTCCCTCCAGGCAAGGGCAACAAGGCATGGTCTACAAACCAAGCCAAAACACAAAGAGTTCAGAAGCCCGGAGGCAAGGCACTCAGCCGAAAACTCCAGAAACTTGAAACGAGCACAAACATACGTGATCATCGAGCGCTCAGTCGATGACGACTGAGTCTTAAGGTCGATCAAAAATGGGGTGTCTACAGTCATATCTTTCAACCCTAATGAATAATCTGTATATATATATGTATATGTTATGTATATCTTTCAACCCTAACGAATAATATGTATATATATATATGTATATGTTGTGTGAATGTAGAGAGAGAGAGAGAGAGGGAAAGAGAATTCTGGAAACCCTAATTGCCAAATTTAGGAGAAAATCAATGAGAGAGAGAGAGAGAGAGAGAGAGAAAATTTATGACATGTATACTTTGCCATCTGGTGTATAGCAAGCAGTAGGGCAGGGAGATTGTCGTCGATGTCCTATAGCAACAGGCTGAGAAGAGAGAGAGAGAGAGAGAGGAGAGAGAGAGAGATAGGGCAGTAACGGAGGTGATGGCGGGCTGTGTGGCAGTCACAGTCGCAGTGGCGATGGAGGCAGAGAGGAAAGAGGGAGAGGAAGTGAAGAGTTTCTGATTTGAATCGAGTGTGGAGGAGATCTGTTGATGATGATGAGTAGGAGGTTCGGGTTTCTGATTTGGGGGTTGAAGAGTTGGGATTTTATTTTATTTATTTATATATATATATATATATTTTTTTGGTGTTTGGCGCTCAAAATTTTTATTTTGGCGCCCATTTTTATTTTGGTCATACTATTCATGACAGAAATTGCGTGTCGTGAAAAGTAAAACATTTTTAACGGCTAGCATATGTGCGTCGTGGAAAGTATACTTTTTAACGGCTGACTTTTTGTGCGTCACAAAAAGAGTAATATTTTTAATGGCTGACTTTTTGTGCATCGTAAAATGTTCAATATTTTTAACGGCTGGTGTACGCGTGTCATGTATAGTTGATGTATTAACGGCATGCCATATGCACGATGTAAAAAGTTTCATTATTTACGGCTAATATTGCAAGCCGTAAAAAAATCATCATTATTAGCATTCACGGTCTACGCAATAGACACGTCGTGGTTGGGAAATTATTTACGGCATGCAAAAAAAGCAAGTCGTAAAAGTGAGAAACCACGGCTTGCATTTACTGTATGTCGTTAATGTGGAGCCGTAAAAACTCACTTTTGTTGTAGTGAATGTAAGATCAATTTTTGTAGTTGTTTACTAATTATTTACGAATGACCTTTCATTTACTAATTGGTTCTTAATGACCTCTTGTAGTTTAATGGGAAGAAGACTTTCATGGAATCTGAATTGAAGAAGTTCGTGTGGAGTGGATTAATTTCATCCTAGATAACATGTGATTATCTTCTATATGTAAGTATAAAAAGGAAGGGAAAAGTAAAAACAATTTAGCTTCCATTTAACTTGATTAATGGCTTTTGTGTTTCATTGTTACATCCCATCAATAATTGTCTAGTAATTACTTTATCATTTGGTGCAAGGATAAGATCACCCCCTAAAAAAAAAATTTATTGTTGTAATGGATTGTAGAAACCATTCGCATTTCTTTTCTTTAGAAGTTATGGTAATGGATCCCCAATTGATGGTTTAGTTTTAACATGTGATTAACTAGTTCATATCATGAACTTTTCCAATGAAACATGAAAATTCCACTTTTAAACAAGATTTCTTTTGTGATGACAGGTTTCATTGTGTGTTATTTCATTTTTCTCCTCTTTGAGTCTGTGGTGTTCGAGAGCTTTCTTTCAGACTTCGGTTCTTGTCTAACTCCGGGTGGAGCGTCACTTGTTTCGAAGGGTGCACGGCCGAGTCCGGAGTGCCTCGGAGTGAACCAGATAAATTCTGGGCTGCTGGGCTAGGGCCGCACGTGCGGGCGATGAGGCCGCATGTACGGGAAGGGTGAGCGTTGGAAGGTTGCACACTGCCTAATAAGTAGGTGCGGAGTGAGATGCGGGAAGGGACCACCCGCACATACAGGGGTGAAGGTTGCGTGTACGGGATTCTGGGAAGCCCGAAATTCTATGTTTTTCTTTCTTTTGAGGCTGAGTGTATCTCATTTATCCTATATCTCTCTCTAAAAACACATTTCTCTCTCTTCTCTCTACATTCCACATCAAAAACACCACAAGATCCTTGATTTCTCCAAACCCATACACATTTTAACCCAAGTTCCTTCATCAAAGTTGGAGAGCTAAGCAAGAGCTACCTTTTGTACGGTGGCGATCGAATTTCTACAACTTTTGATTCTAGGGTTTCTTCTCTCATCTTCTCCAAAACTTAAGGTAGGGACTTCTTGAGTTATATATATATATGTTTTGCAAGTATTGATGCGAGTTTTGGGTTTGCTTTGGGGATATTACGAGGGTTTGATTTTGGCTCAAGAATGTAGGGTTTTTTTAAACAATGGGTTTATCTCTTTTTTTTTTTCTTTTTTTTTTCCTTGCCATACTAGAGAACTTGACTATACTATGGAAATGGGGACCTTTTCAAAAGATTTCTTGTGAAAAATGAACAAATGTTTGGTTTTAGGCAAAAACCTAGAAATTTGAGACTTTGTGAAAGATGTTGGAAATATGTGGGTATTTTTACATCATCATGTTAAAATAAAAGAATGATTGGAAAATTTCTGGCTTTTATTTGGCAAGGGATAAATTCTTATTGGAATATGAAAATTGGGGATTTTGGGAAGCTATTGCCCGCAATGTAATGTAGTTATGAAATGATTAAATTGTTGAGAATTGTACAAGAAGGAGAAATGTTGCTACTTGTTGATAAATTTAGTTGAACATGTGGTTATTTTGTGAAATAACATTAAAGAGAGGAAAAAGGGGAAATGTGATTGTTATGGTATTATTGTTGAGAAACTTGAAAATGGAGAATGTTATGAGGCATTGATAATTGTTGCATTACATACTCATTCAATCAATTATTATACATTTTGAATTAAGTTTGGAAACATTTACATTGAGAAAAGTATATATTGAAATGAGAACTATGGAAATGTTTATGGGGTAAATACGTTGGTAAGTCCGGATAGAAGGTGTAGATGAAATTGATAAGTTGGCTTGAGTGTCCGGGGTGAAAGACCGAAAACACGTGCGAAGGAGGTACCACTTCCCTTTCGGTTAGCAACCGGTAAAGTGGGGTTTTTGGTAGTGCTAGTTGAGCCTACTTGCAGACACCAACCTAGGGATTACCTGAGTCGTATTTACCGCCCCTATTGAATAAAATTGGAAGTTTCGGAATTGTTGAGATTTCAAACTGTTGTTGAACATGGTGACTTTAAAAAAAATTAAAAAAAGGGGGGGGGGACACGTGAATGAAATTCTCTTTAAATGGGCATTGCATGGCATTTGCAATTAATTTTGAAAATCTTGTATAACTATATATACTTTGTAAGGATTCTCTATTGGGCTTTATACTCACCACTATGGGATTTTGGTGCAGGAAAGGATGTGGTAATCTCGCCGAGTTGAGGGCGCGGACACATTTTGGTGAAGAGTAAATAACTCTCTTTTGCTGTGATATATTTTGCTAGCCAAGGGCTTAAAGTGTATGGGTTCGCGAAACCATTTTTGTCTAACCGGGCTTAAGTCTTGGAATTTGTAAGCCCATGAGGGCATTGTTTTATTTTGGGGATTTGATGTTCTACATGCTATAGATTCATGTATTTTCATACCGTTGAATGTATAATTCGTATGTAGAACTTTTTTACACACTTTATTGATTAATGATGTAAAGGTTGGAGACTTATCTTTATTTCTTAATGGACGTTGATTAATGTACCTAATTTGTGTTGGGTTATTTCGGGGCGTTACATCTTTGTAAGTATTTTTTGGTGCAACAGTTTGGACATGGGTAGGTATGGAATATTGAATTTTCAAATTTTTGGCATGAGCTTCATAGTTTGTTAGAAATTATGAATGTTAGACTTAGTGATACAAAATTTGAAATTTTGATGCAATAGTTTAAGGAATGTAGATTTGGAATATTGATCTAACTTTGAGATATGTGGGAGAGAAATATGCCAGTTGGTGAGATTTTAGAGTAAGCACAGAGAGTAGAGTGAGAATCAGAAAATGTTTTGTCTGGAGATGGTTAGAAACTTGGGTGATGATGCATGATGGTTCAAACTAATGATGGAAGGGTGATTGTGATTTGTAATTAGGTTGCAGAAAGAGGTCAGTGTAATGTAAACTTGTGGGGATGTCTCCATCTTGTCAAAAGCCTCAATAGATAGGTTAGTGTAATTTACCCAATTATTTTAAAAAAATCTTGGACTATATCATATTTCTTAATTTTTTGCATATAGTAGTAACAAAACTAGATTCAGTTTTCAGCTTTTTGTTTGTGGATTTTGATGTATTTTCTAGTTCAGAGCTTGTGACAGAGCCATTTATTTATTATTTTCTACTAAAATATTTATTGATTGCCAAATTGAATTCTAAGAAAAATGCTGCTAGTTTAGCTTAGATATGGACTTCCTCTTTGCTCTTCAAATATTTTTTTCCCTTTGATCCTTCCAAATTTTTGAGAGTTATGTTATGACTCTTTTTGGCTTTGTAGTCCATTCTTATTTTCTACTTTTAACAAGCTTGATCTCAAGTATAGTTATATGATGCTATTTGTGGAATGACTGACTTTTGGGGAAACATTATTAAGTTCATTTAATCCCCTCCATGATATTGGGGTTTTTTAACAATTAGGATTACTTCATTTTTCTTGTTGTATTGAATTTAAGGAAATGGTTGTGCTATATGCTCCTATCATCATATTTGATGGTTGGTGTTATATCTTTGTTTTGTGATTTTTGCCCATGTTCTTTTCTCAAATCATTTTTCTTGTTCAGCTTTAATTTTCAGTTTAATTTGATTTTTTATTGAAGCATTTTGGGTGCTAATTTGTAGGGTTCAAGAGGAGATCTAGAGGGAAATATATAGAAAGATGGAGGGAGAGAAAAACGGTGGCGCTACTTGCATAACACCGTCACCAAATTGAAGGTTGCTTATAGTAGTCCATAGGTTCCTTTATTTCTCTTTGCTCAATCAAACTTGGTTTTGTCGTAGGAATGACTCATTTTTTTTGATAAAGCTACTACGGATGTAGCAGCAGATATTTGAAAATTGAAATCAGTTTGTGTAATTAAAGTTTAATGCTTTGATTTACTAGGAAAATATTTGTTGTTTATTTTTTTCAAATGTAAATAATCATGTTTTTAAATTTAAAAAGTCTTAAGATTTTATTTTTTTTTATCAAATACCAATCATGGTTAAAATAGAATTGAGATCTTTTGTCATTTACAATGACACTAATTGAGATGTATGTTTTAGAAATAATCATAGTTTTATTCAAAAACTGAGATCTTTTGCCATTTATAATCACACTTTATTAAAACAAAGAAAAAGAAAAAAGAAGTGATCTTTTGCTATTTACAATCGTACTTCTTGAAAATTTGAGATGTATGTTTTAGAAACGATTAGTTATGTAGAAAAGTTGAGATCTTTTGCCACTTACAATTGTAGTTTCGAAAAATGGAGATGTGTGTTTTAGAAATGATCAATTATGTAGAAAAACTGCGACTTTTTGCCATTTACAATTACAATTTTTGAAAAACAGAGATGTATGTTTTATATATGATCACAATTTCATAGAAAACACTAAAAACTTAATAAGAATATTAATCATACTTTAAAATTTTAATCTTTGTTTTTAGTTTACTATCACGGTTAGAAAGTGTGATGGAAAATAAGGATAAACCACCACACTTGCATAGATCACACTTTTTGTAATGTGAAAAATTGAGATTGATAAATACTATTATGATTAAAAGCTGAGATGGTTTAGGTTTTTTGTAGTAGGCACTCTAACTCACCAACAACTAGTTTTGTAACGACCTCAAAATCCGTATCTGAAATTACTTTTATGTCCTCATGGGTTAATGCATTTTAATTTAGTGATATCTGTTCGAATTGAGGAATTATCTGTTGAGCCACGGCTTTAAAATTGAAATTACCGACCTTTATGGGTTCAGAAATCAAAATTGAGTGCTTGGTTATGTTAATGGGAATTTTCAGAAATCAAAATTGAGTGCTTGGTTATGTTAATGGGAATTTTTAGAACTATTTGGGAAAATTAATTGGAAATCTAATTTGTCTGATTCGTTAATGCAGAAATCAAAATTGAGTGCTTGGTTATGTTAATGGGAATTTTTAGAACTATTTGGGAAAATTAATTGGAAATCTAATTTGTCTGATTCGTTAATGCACGTTTGGGTGGTTAACTTTGTACTGCAAATTGAGGGCCTTAGAGGCTTCAGAAAACTATACAGAGGACATATTTATGATCAGCACAATTTTTAGAGTCATCTGAAAAGTTTAATTGAAATTTGATTTTGTGCGATTCGTAAGGCCACGTTTGGCTCTCCCTATTGTGTTAACTTATGTGTGTGTATATTTAAATGCATATATATGTGTGTGAGAGGAGGAGTTGAACTCATCTCTTAAAGCCCAAAAATATCTAGAGGAGGAAGGGGGATGAAACGAGAGAGAGAGAGAGGGAGAGAGAAATTTCAAAGAGAAGAAATGGAAGAAGACATCAAAGGCTTGGCTTGAATTCATCATAGTTATACAAAAACAAGTGATGGAAAAGGTTTAAGGTAAGATTCTTCCTCTCAACACTTGAAGATCACAAGCTAAGGAGTGAGTTCTTGGGTTATCTATGATTGTGTGTATGGGTTATGGTTCCTCAAGAGGCTAAAGAAGAATTCCACCATGAGAGTGAACTTTGGACCCCAAACCATGTCCACTCTACATTTTTGTGTTTTAGTTCTTAATCTTGTTCTTGTGCTTGAGAGTTTGAGTAGTATTTTGGGGTTATGATCTTTGATAGAAGCTAATAATGTGAAATTTATCATGTATTAAAGAGTTTTAAGCTTTGATTTACATGAAATTGAGGTTTGATTTTGAAAAGGAAAAGTTTCAAATTATACAACCATTTTCGGACTCTGATTTTGCCCAGACCGCACGAGCGGCCATGGGCACCGCACGAGCAGAACAAGAAAAAAAACAGAGCATTGCATTCTGCTTAACCCACCGCTCGAGCGGCCCAGTCACCACACGAGCGGCCAAAGTGGGCGCACGAGCGGCCACCCTTGTTTCAGCATATATTGGGTAACTTTGAATAAGCATATCTTTTGCATCTGCACTCCGTTTTGAGTGATTCTTGAGTCTAAAATCAAGCCCCGGAAGTCTAGTTTCCATTGGTGGTGGTCTCACCCCCACATTCTAAATACAGAAATAGTTATGTCCAAATTAGTGATGACTATTCACTTTCTGTTTACCGGTTTGTACCGTTTCTTCGTCTGAACCATTTTCCTATTGATTCCTCCTATCTTTTGAGACATGGATTATGACTTATTATAGACTAATGAGTTTAGTATCGATATGACTAACTGATTAAGGAGTAAATTAAGGAATTAGGTATGTTCTTATAACGCTATGTGCATTGTGTTGTAGGTCCAGACGAGGACATCGTTCCACTACTGTCAGAAACTTATCACTGTGAGTAATAGTAGTGTAACGATATGTTATACTTATTTCTGGTTCTTATGATTTACATATGATTATTGAGAATGACATATACTATTGACATTGTGCTCTGATTGAATTAACGGATATGATTGAGTAATGACATTGGTATGGACCTAAGGTCGTTCTGTCCCTATTAATAGAAGTGGGCCTGAGGCCGTTATGATGCGAATTGTTCTATCCCTATTAAGGTAGTGATCCATTTGCCTTATGTTAATAGTTATTATTAACGCTCTGTTATTCGCAAGTTAACTATGCTAACCTTTATGAACAATCGGGAAATCTGCGTACATCTGTACAACTCTAGAATTATTCTTCTTTGTTGGTATTTAGGCCAGAGGCCATTCTATATAATCTGTTAGGCTAGAGGCCGTTCTGTATAATTTGTTAGGCCAAAGGCCGCTATGTATAATCTGTTAGGCCAGAGGCCGTTCTGTATAATCTGTTAGGCCAGAGGCCGTTCTGTATAATCTGTTAGGCCAGAGGCTGTTCTGTATAATCTGTTAGGCCAGAGGCCGTTCTGTATAATCTGTTAGGCCAGAGGCCGTTCTGTATAATCTGTTGGGCCTGAGGCTGCTCTGCATAATGTGTTGGGCCTAGGGCCGTTTTGTATTCTGCATAAGCTTGAAGCCAGTCTATATTATATGTGAGCCTGAGACCGTATTGAAATATAGTTATGGATAAGACTTGTATATGGTTGGTATCTGTCTATTTATTTTATCCAAGGTTTTGCTTATTCAATTAACCTTCTTACATTGCTATTATTCACTGGGCTTTGCTCATTCTGTTTTATGTATATTTTTGTAGGTAAGCCATTGGAGATTGACACTAGAGTTATATTGAGGTTCACCTGTCTGCCAAGTCACCTGGGGTATGTCTCCACGTGGAGGCCTTAATCTGTGTTGGGAGTCATAAATTATTAAGTCTTATGTAAGTGTGTGTGAGATCTATATAAATTCTGTGATTGTATATGTATATTTGGAAGTGTATTTAAATGCTTAAATCCAACTAAACCATCATGTATGCACAAACTCAATGGATGTTGTCTTTTATTGACATTGATTCTGCTTAAGGCCTCGTATGTGATTAAATATTATTCTAAAATTCTGTTTTGACCTATGTACAGGCCGGTCATGGACCAAACTTTTAGGGGCGGGTTTGGGTCCTGAAAAGTTTAGCTTTTTTGCAGTAGTTAGGCTAACTCACCAACAACCAATTTAGAAAAAAAAAAAATTGGCTCAATTGAACCATAAAAATTGCAACTGATGTAAAGCTTTAAACTGCTATGCAAGGACAAGCCAAATAAAACGCAATTAAAAACTACTACAGAAGCAAACTAACATTGCTGAAAATATTTAAAACATTGCGCATAGTGGCAGTTCCAGCGGATATAGAAATTCAAAATAGAGGGGCACATATTACTCACAACATTGAAGAAAAAAAAAAGAAAAAGCCACAATAAGCAACAAGATATTATTAAATATATATATATATATATTGTGAGGTTCAGTTGTTGAGATTCAGTATTACAATTACCATGAAAATTACATCAACATAACTTATAAATGTACAATCAACAACCTAACTAAATTATGATTATTATCAACTCAACAAAGTGTCCTACAATGAAAAAAAAAAAAAAAAAAACCAATTAAACAAATCCACAAACCCCATTGTAACGGCTCAATTTCTATAGACCCGGTTAACATTAAAAATTCACTTAAATTCCTCTATTAGATATTCATTCAATTCATACATGTGGAAGTCAACATAATATTCAATATTATATGATATTCATAATGAAAGTAAATCTTCTTTTTGTATTCTTCATTTCATCGAATAAGACGTACAAAATAAATTACATGCATTACACATTCATAATTCTTAAGCCCGAATTCTGACAAGTGACACTATTACAAAACAATTTCATGTCTCAAATAAAAAATAGCTCCAAGGGCTTACATCTTTATAACCTTATTATAAAAAGAGGGGTATGATTAAAATTTATCTAGTTTGGTTAAAACAATTTCTCTGTTTTAAAATCATTGTGCTAACATTTCTCTAGTTTGGTTAAAAAAAAAATTTCTGGTTTAAAATTGTGAACAAACGCAAAGAAATTTGTGAACAAAACCATAGAAATTCTCTGTGAATAGAGTTAGAGAAATTTCAATTCTCTGTGAACAATGCTAGAGAAATTTCCATTGTCTCTGGTTCGAACCCAAAGAAATTCTTTGGGAAGAAATTCTGGAAATTTCTCCAGAAAGAATTTTTTGGGATCGAAATTTCTCTGAATCGATGTTGAGGGACCTTAGACATCATGAAAATATTAGATGTCCTTTATGCTATAAAATCTTAATACCAGCGACCTTTTAAAAATATCCCCTTGAATCAATTATTCGTTAAATATGTATATCTTAATTCAAATTAAATATTTTGAATCCTTTTTTATTAAGGGGTAAAATTGAAAACAAAATGTCCTTCAAAACCAAACAAAATGACTTCTCACCAAACTATTTTGTGAAGGGTGGATCTCTCACCAATAAAAAATATACACTAACCTAATGTCTTATACCATCCTTAGATTAGATTTATCACCAAATTACTATTTTATTTATTTATTTTTATTCATTTACAATGGTCTTCAATAAAAAATAATTTCCCAGAGTTCAATAGGGAAAAATATGCACCATGTAATTATCTACATGGTAATTAAACTTCAGGAAACATGTAACCACCCAATTATAGTTTCCCTCCAATGAATATCACCCTTTGGGAATCTCTATAATGCATTTTATTTGAAAGGCCAAATTTTATTTTGATCCATATGCAGATTATACTGCTCTTATTTGAAAATAATTATATAGTCCTTTTGTAATTTGTAAACTGAAATATACTATTAGATCAATTAAAAATTTAATAAAAAAAACTAAAATATTCTCATATATAAGTAATCTAAGTATCTGAACTACGACTATTTTTGTTATTTGCTTCGGAAGCAAAATACACTTTAAACCCTTATCCTTTATTACATATGCTCCTCAAATTTTGAAAATGAGTATATAATTTCTTTATATTTGGCATATGTTTCACATTTACTGTTAAGTATATTTAACGGTTCATTTTAATTCACAAATCATAAAGGGTTATGTGGTTATTTTCAAATGAGATGAGTAGTTTGTACACAGACAAAAAAAGATAAGAGAATAAAGTGAAATTTATCATATTTAAAAATAGTTATAGTTGTACATTATTCTATAACTTCTACAATGCAATTATGTGCAAGGTAATTAAATTTTTTTTTCCCTCATGCATTTTTTTTCCGTTTTTTCTCAATTAAATTTAGATACAACAAAGTAGAAAACTGAACCTCAACCAAGGAGAACAACCGTTTAACTCCATAAAAAACAAGAGTTGAGAAGCTTCCATGCTTGACCTAGGATTTATCTATCAATGAAATGCAAGATAAAATCAAGCACAAATGAAAAATCCAAAAATGAAGATTTAAAACTTAATAGCCAGTACATCCCTTATCTAGTCTCTCTCCACCATTGCCACCACATCTCCCTTCCTAAACCACCCCCGTTGCTGCCTTCTCTCCCCTAAACCAACCTCACCTCGAGGAGATGGAACATTTATGGTGACGTGTGATTGAATTTATACACAAAATCCTTCAATTTATAATGATGTCAATATATTTATTTAAGAAATATAATGTGTAATTGAATTTACTTATGGAATGATTTAACTTTTTTTTAACATATAGCCCGATGGGTGAGTTCAAAATTTATAATTATTTTTTGGACCTGATTTGGACAGATTGTAAGGGACCAATGTTAGAACTGGGCCAGATTTGAGCAATTACAAAATCTTTTATTATATAATGCCGGTTTGGTTTGAAACCAGCCCGGCTTGATGTTTGTCTACCCCTATTAACCACAAGGAGATAAAATTAATGTTATCCTAATTTTTATGTTTACCATACTAAATTTCAACAATAATAAAGTATATGGTTAATTACACTTTTCATCCTAGTAGTTTGATTCAAATTTCACTTTAGTTCCTATAGTTTGCAAACTTTACTTTACCCCCTGTAGTTTGGGTTATGTGCGGTTTACCTCCAATGTTTGTAAATGACCACATAACTCTCACGTGGTTTGTGGACTGAAGCGCACCGTTAAACATTCCATCCAACTTAACAGCAAGTGTGAAACATATAATATCAGGGGTTTATATGCTCATTTTCAAATTTTAATGGGGTAAATTGCTTGCTCATTTTCAAATTTCAAGGGGGATAAATTGCACATAAAATAAATAAATTTCAAGAGGATAAATTGCACATAAAATAAGCACATGGGGTTGCAGTGTACTTTACCGTCCAAACAAATGTTGAAAATCTGATTATTTTAGTTGTTTTTATTAAATCATTAACGAGCCTAATGGTACACTTTAGTCCACAAATCACAAGAGGATTATGTGGTTATTTCCAAATGTTAAGGGATAAACCGCATATGGTCCAAATCACAAGAGGGTAAAGTGAAGTTTGCCCTAGTTTCAATTTGAATAATATATTTGATCTTTACACTTTAAGTCTAATTTTAATTTGGTTATCCCGTCTAAATTTTTGATAATTTGGTCTACATGTACAACTTAGAAATTTGATAAACGTTCCAAAAAATTAATTTTGTCATTCAATTTAAACGGAAGAACCAAATTGAAACCTTAAAAAATTGACAATTGTTCCAAAATTGTTAGTTTTAATCTTCAATTTAGACGAAAGTACCAAATTAAAACTAGACTTAAAATGTAAGAACTAAATTATTTAAATTAAACTTGTACGGATTAAAATAAAATTTAAATCAAATTACAAGAGTGAAAATTGTAATAAACCCTAAAATATATAATACACTGGTGAAGTTGCCTTTCAAAGTCATATCTAAAAAATAAAAAATAAAAAATTTGCGATGATATGTCATAATTAACCCAACAATAGGTCATAATCAAATAACATAAATATCATAATTAGAGTTGCATATGACATTATCCATTTAGGTAGACTGTCAAAAAAAAAATGAGGGGGGGGATTAATTGGTGATAAATCCAATATAAGAAGGGTATAAAGCATTAAATCCAAGAGAGATTTTTTTTCTTTTTTTTTTTTTTTTTTTTTGTTGATGAGAAGTCCCCACTTTGTGTAATCGTTTGATGGAGAACATTTTGTTTTAAATTTTACCCTTCGACTTTTTAATCTGTTTGACTTTTCATTGACTATTTGTTAAAACTATTGAAATTATTTTTATCTATTGAAATTTTTTATCTATTAAAATTCTTATTTGTTCAAATTTTTTTTATCTGTTCAAATTTTTTATCAATTGAAATTTTCTATCTGTTCAAACAATAGATCATCACTGAAGAAATCTTTCACTTTCAGATTTAGATCTAGCTAATTGCTAATCAGAGACCTTCATTGACCCAAAAAAAAAAAAAAAAAAAATCCTAAAACATCTCTAACAGGCTTTCTGTTTCATCTCTATCAATCTACAAATCAATTTTATCTAAAATAAAATGAACTGTTCCATTCTTCCCTGGCCACTAGAGAGAAAGAGAGAGAGATAAATTTATCTACATCAAAACAATGGTAGAAAGAATCATGAAACACTGTTATCACCTCGGTTCAATTACAGAGCTTCCAAAGACAAATGCATACTACTATACACAAGGTTTTAAAGAGTAGCCGCAACCATTTTACGGCGATCCCAATTTCTACCCTACTCTTACGATGTTCTGGGTTCAGGCTTAATGCTTTCATATTGTTGTCTATCTCTTTCTTCCCTTGTATACCTTTGAAATTGGTCCTTGGGTTGTTGTGGTTGTGTTTGGAACAGGTAGGTTGCTTAGTTTTCAAACTTTGTGTTGCCCAGATTTTTGGTTTTACGCTCGAGCGGCCATTTTTGCGCTCGAGCAGGATATGTACATTTTGGTCCTCCGCTCGAGCGGGAGTTGCAAACTCTCAGTACTCTGCACTTCTACAAAAATGTTGGAGGAATGTTTTTCACGCTCGAGTGGTGTTCCCTATGCTCGAGCGGGTGTGCGCTCGAGCGGTTGGTCTGTTGTCTGCAAAATACTAGAGGTATGTATTCTACGCTCGAGCGGGTCACTTATTGTGCTCGAGCGGAACAAAAGTTTGTCTCTGATGCTCGAGCATCGAACTCTACACTCGAGTGAACTGTGCGTATATCAGATCGCGAAAACCACTTTTTACATCACTTTTTGATATCTTTTCAGCCAAACCCCTAAAGTTGAGAGCCTCTCTCTCTCTCTCTCTCTCTCTCTCTCTGTGTGTGTGTACATTTTGGCCTAGATCTAGTGATCTCCTCACTCTACATCCTTTGATAAAAAGTTTGAGCTTCTCAAGATCTTCTCTTTGAACCGATTAAAGTTGGATTTCAGCACTTTTGGGGTTTCTCTCTCGCTTGGCTCGTCTTCTCTCTTTGAGGTAGGGATATTCTAAACTTTAGTATGAGTTTTAACCTAGTTATTTGGGTTTGTGTATAAATGGTGGAAATTTGGGAGTTTTTGGGTAAACTTAGGGTTTCGTCCCAAATTTAAAGAGGGGTTTCTACATTATGTTACATGGAGGATTATGGGTTTTGAAAGTGATGTTAACTTGTGTTAGAATGGAAAATTTTATCCTTTAGGTTGATATTAGAATAAGGGGGAGGTTTACCCTAAATGTGTCATGAATATTATTTGTATTAATAATGAAATTGATGTGAGAAAGGTGAAATTAGGGAAAAGTATAAATAGATGGTGTAGTTAGATTTGTTTAATCACTCACCCACGAAATTTTGACAATTTATCTGTTATAAAGATTACATATCTGCTTAGAAATATCTGTATTGGTTTATCGGTGGAGGATAACTATGATTGTTGTAGAAATTGCATGATGATTAGGTAAATTGAAACTAAGCATTTAAGTTTGTCATTGAATATGACGGTATGATTAAAGCATTGAATATGTGATGTGAATAGTCATTGTATATGACGATGAATTTAAATGCATTGTATATGTATAATGTTTTTGGAGAAGAAAGGGGATGTACTCCATTGTTTGGGAGGAGATAGGGGATGGACTCCATTGAGAATTAAGTTAGCCGGAATGTCCAGGGTGAAAGTCCCGAAATCTTGTGAATACATGGGGGCCGATCCCGCGGATGAAATTTTTGTAAAATTGCAAGGTTGAAGTGTTTGTATGATGGTTATGTGGATAGGGAACCACTGAGTTGTAGTCTCAGTTGGATCATTTGGAAAATTATGTATATTTGCCATATGACTTGGAATGAAATGAATTAACTCGAAATGAATAAATGAGAATGGATTGAGGTATGATTATCAGTAATGAACGGTTATGGAAAGAATGTAAGTTAATCATGAATATTGAACATTTATCTGACACTTATATTTTAGTTAAATTTCACACATTGTATTAGACTGTTTCTACTGGGCTTTGGCTCACCCTACTTGGGAAACCATTTTCAAGACTATAGAGATGCTTCCTCCAAGGACATAGCTCGGGAGGACTTAGGAGCTTAAGGCCCTATTTTGTGGTTTTGTGTTTAAAACACTTATTCAAGCCGAGGGCTTTACATGTATAGAGTTTAGGACTCTCTTTTGTTGTAATCAAGTGATATCTTGGAAAGATGTAAGCTTATATAGGGCATTTATTTTTGTTGTTATTGATTAATGTTACATGCTATAGATTCAGGGCGAACATTTATGAATGTATAATGCATGTAATATCTTTTGTATTATGAACTCTGATGAATGAAAGGATATTAAATTCTATAATGGACTCTTCTCTTGTGGATGGGTTACTTGTATTATTTTTGGAGGTGTGACACGTTTCGTAATGCCGTTATGTAATGTCGTTACATAACAGTTGTGGTGGTTATCGCCGCCTGTTACAACTGTTATAGCGGTGTGACAGAAATTCACATATGTAACGGCCGTTTCAGTGTTACATTACAACTGCAGCGGTACCGTAACGGTCCGTTACACACCATTACACCATTTTATAATATTCTGAATAACTTCTTTTCCCAATAAAATAAAATAAAATAAAATAAAATAAAAACTTACAAAAAAAAAAGAAAAAAAGAAAAAATACTCAAGTGATTCAAGCTTAAAGAACAAATCTTATATGAATTTATTTTCTTTATAATTTTTTTTTTTAATTTTTATTTCATTACATTAGCATGTAAAATAAAAAAATATATATAAACAGTAGTTGTATTTATTTTTACAATCATTTTATTTAATATTTAATTATAAATGTTTTTTATTTTGTTGTTGTAATGTGTTGTCTAAAAAATGTCTTTAAAAAACTCAATTTTTTTTTTTTTTGTGGCACAATTTTTATTTTTATAATTATAAATAATTTTATTTAGTTACCTGTAAAGTGTTGTCTAAAAAAATGCCTCAAAAATAATTTTTGTTTGACACAATTTTTATTTTTATAATCATTTCATTTAATAATTGTGAATATTTTTTTATTCAATTAGTTCAAGTATTGATCAAAAATAGTTTGCGGACATTTAAAATCAATTATTCTTAAAGTCATTAACTATTGAAATGAAATGTAAAAAGCTCATTTTATAGTGATTTGAAAAAATGAAATATATTGGATCATACTTAAAAATTAACAAAAAATGATCAAAATCTATTTTAAACCATAACAAATGTGATTCTAGAAAATATATATATATATATATGCGTATCTGTAAGTTTTTTTCAAATTGTGTAAAAATAAAAAAAAAATCACGGTTACGTTATCGCAACTGCTACGCCGACCTTTATACCCATAACGAATCAAGCTGCGTTACATAATCGTTATAATGACCGCAACCGCTTTTCGAAATCTTGACTATATACTATTATTGACTAGCTAATCATAGAAGTTACAATCCCAAGAGTCGGAAAACAATATATAAAAAATCATTCCCCAGTCTATGAATCTGAAGAGTTTTAAGGTTCCAAGCAACTACTATTAAGCACTAAAAATGAGTGATTTTATCATATAGGAGTGCATCACCTACTATAGTTATTCCCTTAAGAGCTTTCTAAAATAATGCAAAAATTACGAGCTTATCAATTTTATCTATTGCTTCCTGATTATTCAAATACACAAACAACTATTCAACAAATCAGATATATATAAACATATATAGCACTAAGGTAATATATTAGATCTATAGACATATTTTTCTATATATGGTGGTGGTGGTGGCCATGGTGATGGCGGTGTGGTGGTGGAGGTGAGACTAGCGGTGGTAGTGTGGTGACATTAATAAGATTTAGTCTGAAAAATATTTGGTACCTTTTGAAAGTGAAACATTTCATGCCCAAATAAGCTTGTTTTTGTTGATGATGAAAAATATTTTTCATTGATTTTCGTTTTCCATTATATCAAACGCCAGAAAATACGGACCAAGCAAAAGGCTCGAACCCAAAATCTTCGATATGAGAAACATCTTTACTACTTGAGCAGCACATAACATATTTATTTTTAAGTCAAAATAAAAATTTATATTTTGCAGATTTAACAACACACTCATTGATAGACACACCTACTAATATATATATATATATATATACGTATACATTCTAACCTTTGATATTGTGTAACGCCCTCAAAATAAATGCATAAATCGATCATTCATGATATCCATAGACATAGGAAAATAAAATATATTCATCCATCAGAGTATTTTTTTACAAAAAGTATTACATGTTGACAACAAAAGTAAATGCCGTACAGACTTACAACTTTCCAAGTCAACACTTGGATACAACCAAAAGAGGGTCAAAAGCCCTTTACAAGTTTAAGCCCTTGGCTTTGAAATGAAAACATATACCATATACAAAACAACCAAAACAAAGACTTCAGTCTCGAGACCTCCCAAGCTATGACCTTGGAGGCGGCATGTCACCTGCACCTGAAAATGGTGTCCCAAGAAGGGTGAGCCAAAGCCCAGTAGAGATATGCTAAACTAAATATGAGAAATATCTAAAACATTAGCATCTGTTAAATGTTCAACACATGTACATCGACATACACCATTTTTATAATCCACCAACATTGATATTCATCTTTCAACCAAGTTTCATTTGTATTTCTAATTCATTTCATTGACATGGTTCGTATATTCAAGTAATTCAAATGAGACTACAACTTATAAGAAAACAACACTTCAATTCATCAACAATTCGAAATGAGACTACAACTCATATTAACAACGCTTCAATCATCAATATCATTCAGATGTGTATAAGGTTTCAGGACTTTCACCCTGGACACTTCGGCCAACTTAATTATCAATGGAGTCCATCCCCTATCTCCTCCCAAACAATGGAGTACATCTCCTATCTCCTCCCACACAATGGAGTACATCCCCTATCTTCTCCCAAACAACATATATATGCAATGTATTTAAACACTTTATCATATGCAATGATCAATTAAAGCACCTATTCAATGTGTTAATCCAACCATCATATTCAATGACGTATTCCAATTGATTAGTTTCAATTTACCTAATCATCATGCAATTCTACAACAATCCTAGCTATCTTCCACCGATAGCCCAAAACAGTTATTTCTAAACAGATAATAATTTCATCAAAGAAATAAATTATCAACATTTCCATAGGTGAGTGATTAATTAATCCAACTACACCATTCGATCCCAAGTTTTCCCAATTTCATAATTTTCAACTCAATTTCACATTTCCATAGTTCACCATATTAATTATACAAATTAATTATTTAATCCAATTAGGGCATTACTTCCCAAAATCCACAAAATTGACCCAAAGGTCCTACTCTCAACATTTCGACAATTATACATCAATAACCCCCATTTAGGATTCACATACACACATGGAATTTAGAATTTAAAATCCCTCTTTTGAACATTTCAAACTCAAACCCTAATTCCTCAAAACTTCCAAATCCCACCATTTATACAAAATGACTAAAATTTATGTTACACCTCATAAGAAGGAGTAGGTCATCCCTACCTCAAATGAAGAGACTCAAAGGAGATGAAGAGAAAAACCCAAGATGCTCCAAAGTCCAACTTTTTCAAATCAAATTGTAGCCCAAGCAAAGCTCTACCCTTTTTACAAAGGGACTAAGGCCCCGTTTGGTAGAGCTGTGGGAAAGTGATTATAGCTTATAGCTTCACAGCTTATAGCTTATAACCGTGAACATAAGCTGATTTTTTACTTATAAATTAAGTTTCTCCTCCCCCACTCAAAAAATAAGTTGATTTTTGACTTATAAAAAGCTAAAAGTTGTATTATTAAGTTGAACCAAATACATCAAAATAACTTAAATTAAGTTAAAAGCTGAAATAAGCTGGAAATAAGCCCTACCAAACAGGGCCTAAGGTAGAGACACTCTAAATCAAGAGTATTTGCAAAGAGAAGTAGTTTATAGAGAGAAAAGTAGCTGGATCTAGGGTTTGCGTTGAAAAAGGTGGTGAAAAAGGGATGCATAACATGTTGCTGCCAACTGATATATTCGAGGCTCGCTCAAGCAAAGAAGTGGTCGCTCGAGCGGCCAAACACAAAAGAACCTCGCTCGAGCACAAGAAGCGTCGCTCGAGTGAACAATGCGAAGCTTCAGGTCTGCAACCCAGAAGCACGCTCGAGCGCAAGAGTTCTCGCTCGAGCGAAGAAACACAAAACATAGAGCTCGCTCGCTCGAGCGCAAGAAAGGTCGCTTAAGCAAAGAATACCAACCTTTAGGTCTAAAAGAGACGCAGACGCACGCTTGAGCGCAAGAGTTCTCGTTCGAGCGAAGAGACACACCAGACCAGGCTCGATCGAGTGCAAGGAAGCTCGCTCCAGCAGAAGTTCCGTCTGAAAAGAAATCTGAAGACTCTTAATTCTCACTCGAGTGCAAGAAAGCACGCTCGAGCGAAGAAGCAAATACCCAGGCCTCGCTCGAGCGCAAAAAGCCTCGCTCGAGCGAAGAAGCCAAATTCTAGGTAGCAACTATTTGTTCCAACTCACAACCAACCTGTACCAAACTCACCCAACACGTCCAAAAACTCAAATACAAAGGGTTTAAAGGACGAAAACAAAATATAGACAACAACAACCATGACGGAACCCAAGTCTGGAACAAAATAAATGACGGGGAAAATCGGGATCGCTATAACCTTCCCCTCTTAAAGAATTTCATCCCCGAAATTAGATATGTAAGTTTAAAATTGTGATCTTTTCAATTCTCAACATGATTACAATACAACCTTTAGCAACATGATCCTCTACCGATCATTCCATCTCTTCTCAAGAGAACAATATACAATATAACTCATTATGCATTATCAACATGCATTCTTTTGAATTTCAACTAATTCCAATACACATATTCCATAATTCCATAATATATTCAATGTTAACATCATATTTGCATTTCTACAATACATTCAACATATACAATGCTAAATTTAACCCACATTTCCAAAACATATATAATAATCTCAATACTTCCATAACCTAAAACATATACAATATTCTTAGAGTTTATCAATCAAAACAAAATTCTCAATACATGGTCATACATTAATAAACAAGTCCGGATATTTTTTTCGGACCTCTAATTCACGTTTCCAAGTTGCTGCCTCAACCCCGTGATATTTCCACAAGACCTTGACCAAGGGAATCGTCTTGCCTCGCAAGACTTGGTCCTGTCCATCCAAGACCCTCACTAGTCTCTCTTCCTACGAGGCATCCTCATCTACCTCTAAGTCGGTCCAATCCAACACATGTGACGGATCCGGCTCATATTTCCGAAGCATACTAACATGAAGCACGTCATGCACTCCGGACAACTTTGGCGGTAAAGCTAAACGGTATGCAACCTCCCCAATCCGCTCAAGGATCTCAAAAGGGCCAATAAACTAAAGGGACAACTTCCCACTCTTCCCAAACCTCATCAAACCCCGCCTAGGTGATATTTTCAGAAAGACGTGATCACCCACCTCAAATGACAAAGGTCTCCTCCTATGGTCGATGTAACTGTTTTGGCGACTCTGGGCTGTGACAAGCCTCTTACGAATAAGTGCCACTTTCTCCGTCATTTCTCGCACCAACTCTAAGTCCAACAAAGGTGCATCACCCACCTCGGCCCAACACACTGGGGATCTACACAATCGGCCGTACAAGACCTCAAATGGTGCCATGCCAATGCTCGATTGGAAACTATTATTGTAGGCAAACTCCACTAAGGGCAAGTGCCTCTCCCACGATCCCCTAAAGTCAAGGACACAGCCTCGAAGCATATCCTCAAGGATCTGAATAGTACGCTCGGACTACCCGTTAGTTTGAGGATGGTAAGCCATACTAAAAGTCAATCTAGTGCCCAAGGCATTCTGCAAACTCTGCCACAACCTAGCAGTGAAATGCAGATCTCTATCTGAGACAATCGACACTGGGACCCCGTGCAACCTCACTATGTCCCGAATATACAAGCCAACAAGATGATCTACCGAATCTCTCACGTGCATAGGAATGAAGTGCGCCGACTTAGTCAACCGATCAACTACTACCCAAATGGCATCACTACCCCCATTGAGTCCTCGGAAGGCCCACGACAAAATCCATCGTGACGTGCTCCCATTTCCACTCGGCTATAGGAAAGGGTTGCAACAAACCCGCTGGCCTCTGATGCTCAGCCTTCACTTGCTGACAAGTAAGGCACTTAGATACAAAAACAGCCACATCCTTCTTCATCCCTCTCCACCAAAACTGGTGGCTCAGATCATGATGTATCGTCGCTCCTCTCGGATGCACCGCATGGCGTGAATGGTGAAACTCTTGGAGTATTTCCTCTTGCCAAGACTCTGGCACAAACAAGCGGTCTCGGTACCTCACACTCAGGTCAAGATACACCGTTAAACCCTTCTCTACCTTCCCACTGGAGATCTTCTCCCGGAGGGATTCTACCTCAAAGTCACCTCTTTGTGCTTCTAACACTCGATTCACAAGTGTAGGTTGTGCAACCATAGAAAACAAAGCTGCAGATTCAACAGACTCACCCATATACAAGTCAAACTCGCCAAGTGCACCCAACATCTCCCATTCCTGGATAGCAATACAAGCCACATCATTAATGGACTTCCTACTTAGGGCATCGGCCACAATATTGGCCTTCCCCGGATGATAATGCAAATCAAAGTCATAATCTTCTATGAACTCCATCCACCTCATTTGCCGCAAATTCAAGTCCTTCTGTGTGAACAGATACTTCAGACTCTTATGATCCGAGAACACCTCGAATCTCTCGCCATAAAGTTAGTGCCTCCAAATCATCAAGGCAAATATAACGGCTGCTAACTCTAAGTCATGAGTAAGGTAATTTCTCTCGTGTGTTTTCAACTGCCACGAGCCATAGGCTACTACTTTTCCTTCTTGCATCAGCACACAGCCCAAACCCTCTCGTAAGGCATCACAATACACTGCATAACCCAAACCTCTCTCCGGAATAATCAAAACTGGAGCGGTGGTAAGTCTAACTTTAAGCTTTTGGAACGACTTTTCACAAGTCTCGCTCCATACAAATTTGATCCCTTTCCACGTCAATCTAGTCAAAGGCGAAGCTAGCCCAGAGAAATCCTTCACAAACCGACGGTAATAACTAGCCAATCCCAGAAAACTGCAGATCTCAAAGACACTCTTAGGCTGTGCCCAATCTTCTTGGATGAATCTACAGTCACCACTTCCCCGGATACCACATGGCCTAAGAACTTAACCTCTCTTAGCCAGAACACACACTTCCAAAACTTAGCATATAGCTTATGGGCTCTAAGTAACTCAAGCACCACTCTCAAGTGTTTCTTGTGGTCCTCCTCAGAAGGCAAATAAATCAGAATGCCGTCCACAAAGCGATCTAAGAACTCCTAGAAGATCTGATTCATCAAGTCCATAAACACAGCCGGTGCATTGGTGAGCCCAAAAGGCATCACCAGAAACTCATAGTGGCCATACCGTGTACGAAATACCGTCTTCGGGATATCTTCCTCCCTGACCCTCAACTGATGGTAACCCGATCTCAAGTCTATCTTAGAGAAACAACGAGATCCTTTGAACTGATCAAACAAATCATCTATACGAGGCATAGGGTACTTGTTCTTAATCGTAGCCTGATTCAACTTTCGATAGTCAATACAAAGTCTCAAAGCCCATTTTTCTTTTTAGCAAAGAGGGCCGGTGCTCCCCACGGTGAAGTGCTAGGGCGAATAAAACCCTTATCTAGCAACCCTTGGAGTTGAATCTTCAACTCACTCAACTCAGCTGGGGCAAAACGATACGGTGCCATAGAGGTTAGTGCCGTGCCAGGGACTAAATCAATAGAGAACTCAATCTCTCGATGGGGTGGTAAACTAACGAGATCCTCAAGAAAGACGTCCGAGTACTCACGAACCACTCTGGGCAACTCAGTTCGGGTCTCATCACACTCATTACTCATACAGCTAGCGAGAAGACAATTAAGCTCACTCCGCCCTCGCAGATCGTACACTGGTGGTAACACCCTACAAACCCAATCTCCCAAGAAATGAAAACAATCCCCGTTCAAGGTACATACAGTGACCCTATGATGGTAGCAATCTATAACAGCCCGGCATGACGATAACCAGTCCATACCCAAAACCACATCAAACCCAGACATATCCATCAATACAAAAGAAAATGGAAGTCGACAATCAGCGACCTCTATATCACAACCCCGACACCCCTGTTTCAAAATCAACTCATCCCTAATAGGTGATACAACACAACTAGGAGATGCTAACTGTGCCAACTCCAATCCCAAAACAGATGCAAAAGTAGAAGATATAAAAGAATGGGATGCACCCGTATCAATCAACACATTGGCAACCGAATTGCAAAACAAGCAGGTACCTCTCACGACAGATGAAGCCGTTACAAGATTCGGCGCGGTAACAGTATACACGCGCCCTGTAGGTCTTTGGTCTACCTGCTTACCCCTCGGAGCATATGACTGCTACACAAACTGAGCCGAAGAGGCTCCTTGAGTGGCCCTCGAGGCCTAAACTGACTGGGCTAGCTGATAACTATGCGTTTGCCTCGAACCAGATGCACCAGATGTGCCACTCAATTGTGGGCAAAACCTCTTCAAGTGCCCCGCCTGCCCACACTGAGAACAAGTGAGTGGCTGACCTCTACCCTGACTCTGGCTCTAAAAACGAGCCGAAGAAGAAGCTGCTCTCTGCCCTCCTTCCTTCTGCAGGCAAGCTGGAGATTTATGGCCCAGCTAACCACATTTGTAACAAGTAACGCCTCCCTGACAGCCTCTCCCAGTACCTGAACTCGGTACTAGAAAGGTAGATCTCGAATGTACTCCCTGGGACTACTGAGGGTTAGAACCCATCTGCCTCTTACTACCCCCCTGACCATCCTGACTCCTTTTGGAGCCCCTCATCCGCTCCTCCTCTGCATGCATAATAGTCTCAAGATGGGCTGCAGCCTGCACAAGGCGCCCATACTCCCTAATCATAGACCCGGCTACTCGAAACATGAGTCTGGTCCTCAATTTCTTCTCAAACTCCAAGCTCCTATGCTCTTCTGTCACCACCAACTCTGGTGCAAACCTCGACAAGCTGGTAAAGGTGGCCTCAAACTCCGCCACAGGTGTATTCAGCTGCTTGAGCTGACAGAACTGATCCCTCAACTTCTCCCTAACAGTGGGAGGCAAGAACTTCTTGTAGATCGCCTGGATCATTATTCTTAGTTACTATAGTTCGGACTCATGTCACGGTTCTGAATCTAATCTCACAAAGTGCAATGTAAGACTGATAAATCACCAAAGAGTCCAAATCCAGTAAATCGTTTTGGAAAATCGATTTTAATCAAAAAGCGCCAAACATGGATTGTTTTGCCAAATTTCAGAGTCGCCACCTAAAGATTTTGTTTTGGGAAAATTTAGGAAACCCTGACTCGTGCCTAAGGCCACGTGTCCGTCATCACCAAAGTTGCCTCGGCTCGAGAACTTGGGTATGAGAGGCGAAGGCCATGCAATGAGCACCCCTGCTCGCCCGATCAAAGATCGGCCTTTACTAACATGATATTTTGTTTTTGAAAACACATGTGTTCTTATTCCGGTTTAATAGCTAACCTTACCATGTGATGCGCACAGCATACAAGTATAGACTACATCGCCTAAATTGGAACAAAACATCTCATGTCTGTTTGTTTGAAAATGGTTTGGAATTGCTACTCGCAAGTAGGCTAAGTCATGGATTTTGCCACCCTCAAGTGGGCTTAGAAAACATGATTTTGCCACTTTGCAAAGTACGCTTCAAAACTCGCATTTTGATGAATTGTTTCAATTCAAGTAATGAAGCCTTCACCCACAGGTATTCAAGCAGTTAATCACTTAAGCAGTTAGCCTCATAGCAAGTATGCTATTATGGCAACATTTACACACATGCAAGATGCTAAAGCATTAACACTCATAGTGTACTCCGAGCCAAAACAAAAAGCTAGTTAGTAATCATGCATGATCCTAGCTATGTCAAGAATGCCTAATGCAACACATGCAAAAATGCAACTAAGATAGGCTCGGCTATTCTAAGATGGCATGTGAAATGCAGAACTTGATAACATGTATTCAAATAGGAATTGAAATACAATGCAGTTTGTATGATGCGCCGAGCCCGGTGCATGCAAAACAAATGAATGGATGCAAACATGCGAAGTATAAGTATGCTAATTGAAATATGCCCTAAACTAACCATCCAAAGCTGATAAGTAAAAGGGAGAATGAAATGGGGTTAGAAGACATGCATCACACACACGCACGATTATTACAACAGTAGTGCCCTCTCGACGGAGGGTCTGAATGAGTATGCTAAGCTAGCTACGCTAAGCTGTTCTAACTAATCTAATAATCTAATTAGACTAATTATTACATAATCAAATCGAATAACTAGCTAACACTAAGCTAATTATTACAACACATTAACTAATTAACAAATTAACTAGTTTAATTAGAAATCCAAAAGCTAACTAATCAAGTAAAGCTAATTACAAATTACAAAGCCTCAGCTCAGTTTTAAGAGTTCGAAGATGCATGCTCGATCGCCTCGCTCGGAAATCTGTTACCATGCCTTATGTTGCCTCTATTTGCACACTTCTGCACCTCTGAAAATTGTGCCAACTTCCATAGTGCTTCTGACCTACCTTAGGAACCATCTAAAGGGTAGTCAGCCAAAAGGTGTGGCCATCGGCCAAAGAATAATGGTCATCAACCAATTTCAAGGCTATCGGCCAATTATTTATAACCGATCGGCACACTAGATAGCCGATCGGCCACTTCTTCTTGCAAACTTCTTCTTTTGCTGCAACAGAGCACAAACAGAGGTATGGCAATGTATTTGCAAGAAAATGTGTGTGAGACTACACCCCTTATCATGTCTAAGGCTCAAAGGTGTGTAGTGCTCGGGTCTTGAGCCATCAATCACGCATTTCGATGCATGATGGCCAAAGAGGCCGAGTTGCACAAATCAATGGCAAATGAATGCACAAAAAACACATAAATGCCTTAACCTCTATCATGCATGCTCAAGAGGGTCAGCGACCGAGAAATGAGGCACGTTTCATCATTTCAAGTATGAAACGTCCCTCGCTTCTTGTGCTTGGATTAACACCCAAACCAAACACAATGCAATGCATGCACAACTTAACAAAGTTAATGGCATGCAAATGATGCTAATGCAATATGATCATGCAAGCACCATGTAATACAACATGATTGACTTAGTAATACTAATGGCATGTGAACAATGTAATGCAACATGATTGACTTATCAAAGCCAAATGGCATGCCAACTCAATGGAATGCAACCTAAGCATACAAACAAAGTTAATGCAACATGAGCATGCCAATATGCAATGCAACATAAGTATGCATCAACAATGCAAACAACAAGCATGCAAAACACAATGCAACTCAAACATGCAAACATGATGCAATGTAACAACATTTGAACAACATGCTCAATGGACTTAAACTAAAAATGGATAGACCTCGATCATGCCCAAATCAGTGGTCATAATGCTATGAAAATGAAATCTGAAAGCACATACAAACATGCATACACTTTGGTTCACAAACAAGGCATGAAGATAACAACTCTCAAGCATGGGCAATGAGTGACAAACATGGAAGTGTGACAACACTAAGTGCTCTAAAATCAGGTATGAAATGATGCCAAATCATTCAAACAACAAAGGCATGGCATGCTAGAAGGCTTAAAGCTTGAAACTAGCATAGGCACTTGCACTATAGCTATGCAATACATGAAACACATGACCAATGCAACCCAAAACAGTCCTAGAGCATGTCAAAATGATGCTAAAACATGTATGGAAAGAAGCCAAAACAAGCCAACATGAAGGGCATGAAGCATGAACTTGCAAGGCTAATAAGGAGTATTACACTACACCTATCAAAACCAAGCATGAGGTGACTTCAACAACAAAAATCAGAGTTATATCATGGCAAAATGAGACCAAATACACATTGATATGGCAGCTTGCAAGCCTAAGCAAAATGGCATACGCAATGGCTCATTCTTAAGGCATAAAGAACCAACTCTTCAAAGCGTTGAAAAAGTGACAAATGTGAGTGCATGACCATGAAACATGCACTGAAATTTCATAACAAATGATGCCAAATCATGAAAGTAGTCCAAGTAATGCATACTAATGGACTCAATACACAAAGCTAGTGAGCTAGATTGAACCATGGCTATGCAAGGCAATGCATGCATGACCAAAACAACACAAAATCAGAGCTTAAGCATGGTAAAACATGAAAAAAAGCATCTTGGAATTGAGCCAAAACATGCAAGAATGATGGTCCAAACACATGATGCATGTTATGCTAGCATGCAAGATTGCACTACAAGTATGTGAAGCATGCAAAATGCTACCAAACCAACCTTAGACAGAGTTGAGGTGTGCTAAAATAACACCAAAAACTTGCTGGAATGGAACCAAAACATGCTAGACAAACATGCTACTTTAATAAGCCATCTATACAAGCATGCAAGACACAAGGAGAGGGGATGACCCTCTCTTATTTAAGGCCCCAAAACACACTTTCCACCACTGAAAGTCCTCTGGAATTCAGTGGTAGAAAGGTCAAACAAAGGCTAAAACAAAAGCCCAAAGGGGGTGGCCCAAAACAAGGAAAAACAAGTTACAAAGGGGGTAGATCACCCCCAACACCAACAAGACCTTAAACAATCATTTCAAACACATGAAAATGAAGCTTTTTACAGTTAAGAGTTAAGCAAAAATAAGCATGCAAATAAAGCTAAGTAAGCAATGAACACAAAGCTTAAGAGAGGGTTAGTGACTCACCCTTGTAGAACCACTTCAAAGAGGTAACTCCAGCAACTTTCTGAGCTAAAAACCAAACTTAGAGTTCAAACAAAAACCTCAAGCACCTCAGCAACAAGAGTATGGTGTTTTAGTAGGTGCTTTAGTGCAAAAGTGTGAAGAAATTACACTGTTGAGCACAAACAAGTGCAAATAGAGAGAGAGAGATATATATATATAACTTGTATCTCAATTTTTCAGAACCTTTGGAAAGGGAGAGGGGTCTCCCTTCTTATAGAAATTCAATTCCTAAGCTTGTTGAGCAAGCTAAGGGCTTGAATCAATCCCTCTATACACGTGTATGGAGGATGAAGTCTGTGCTCACCAGCTGTCACAGCTCGCACAAAAATATCTGCAAAAGCAAGTAAAAAGTTCTCGGCCAAAAGATATGGCCGATCGTCCAAAAAGAGTGCCGATCGGCCAAAAAGAGTGCCAATCGGCCAACACTAATGGCCGATGGCAAGAAGACAAGGCCGATAAGCACAAGGCTGATAAGCACAAGGCTTGGCCGATGGGTTGTAGGGATGGCCAACAAGCCGCCCTCTTCCCTCAGAAGCAAAACCACAAGTCCTTGGTCCACAACCATGCATAAAACAAACAAGTTGAGAGATCCTAAGGCAAGGTACGTAGCCAAGACCTTCGGGAACTCAAAACGAACACGAGCATAGATGATCATCGAGTGTTCAAACGATGACGTCCAAGTCATGAGGACGGTCAAAAATGGGGTGTCTACAGTTGCCCCTCGTTGATAGAACTCGAAAGTCATAAGATGACGGAAGTGAATGTCAAAGCCCAGGGACGACCCATTTTTGACGAGGCCGAAGACTTAGACAAGCATACAAGCATACAAGATAACAAAGAGATGCGCCCGCAGGCAGGGGAAAGATGCAAATGACATGCACAATGCCGAGCATAACTTATGATCGTGCAAAGATAGTTGTGATGAAGCATTTATGCAAAATAAATACAACAGTTAAGCAAGCGAGTAAGAAATAACAGTCCCACCCATGCCAACAGAAAGGATGTAAGAAAATTATGCAATTCTCACTGCGTCTCACGCAGAGAAGGTAAAAAGCGACTACCGATGATACCTGGAGTCTCAAACACAATATCTCTCAGCGTATCACACGTAGGAGAGGAAGGGACTATGTAAGAAAGCGCAGTCATCCAAACGCGTGTCAAACGCAAGAGGAGAGAGATACGTCCAAACGCATGTCAAACACGAGTGGAGAAGGGTAGCAGTCAAACTGAACCGAAACTTCTCTTGAATGAACCATACATACAATATCGTGCCTGCAAAAGAAAGAAATTCAACAGGTACAATATGTTCAACGTTAGATCAAGATATCATCTCAATATGAGATAAACGCATGCACATATGATGCCGATAGAAACATGCATAGCAATGCAAGTGAAAAGTTCACAACAATGCAACTAGAACGTGCATGACAACACAAGTGGAGAGGGTGCATAACAATGCAATCGAAGCGCGCTTAACAATGCAAGCAAAAAGTGCGTGACAACGCAAGTGGAGAGGGTGCATAACAATGCAACCGAAGTGTGCAAAACAATGCAACGAATGTGCGAGACAATGCAAGGGGTGTGCATAACAATGCAACGAAGGTGCGTGACAACGCAAGGGGTGTGCATAACAATGCAACGAAGGTGTGCGACAACGCAAGGGGTGTGGATAACAATGCAACCTAAGAGTGCGAATAACAAGGCAAGCAAAACGTGCGTGACAACGCAAGTAGTGTGTGCATAACAATGCGGGAGAGATGTGCATAACAATGCGAACAAAACGTGCATGACAACGCATATAGTGTGTGCATAACAATGCAAGTGAGCAGTGCATGACAATGCAACGAGTGTGCATGACAACGCAAGTATGGTGGGCATGACAATGCAACAAGTGTGTGTGACAACGCAAGTAAGGTGTGCATGACAATGCAACACGCGTGCTCCATGCAGTGCAATGGTGGATACACATTCAATACAACATGCATATGCTATGTGAGTGTGACGATGCACATATTCAATGTAAAAATTGTAAAGGCATGTTATCCACAATGGTGAGATGCAACTTCAAAACAAGATGAGGCATGCTCAATGTAAGAGTGAAAAGGCGTATAAGAAATGCGTGTCTTACAAACATGACAAAACACTCGTAAGGCAAGATATTCAAAAGCAATTCTTGAGAAAATCTTGAATCTTGCAATATACAAAAGGACACAAAAAAGGATACACCTCGTGCGTATCGAGTGCCGCACACGGAAGACACGGTTCGAGGTCATCACGAAGGCCGCAGAAGCTTCAAAAGTGTACTTTCTTGCACTTTCTTAAGAGATGAGGATACCAATCAACAAAATTACCCCAAACAAGGGCATTGGAGACCCATCAACCACAAGGGGGAACCATCGGCCATTAAGAGAGCTTATCGGCCAAAAATTTAGCCGATCGGCTAACGATTTGGCCGATCGGCCAAAAATGGCAGATTCGGGGCAATTTTGTCCATTTGCTTCGGGTCTTTAAATATAGGGTTTCAAACCCTATATCCTCAGTTCCTCCAAGCCGAAAACCCTTGCTCTCTTTCTCTCTCTAGGTCATTTTCCTCCCTTCGATCAGAGCTTTTCCCTCATTTTCAAACCTCCCGCAACGTTTGATTCGCGAAAATCTCTTCGTTCCAAACACTTTGAACCGATCGAAACGTGATTTCGGTGTCACATTCTCGATTTTCAACACTTGGGGTTTGTTTCCCTCGAGTTAGCCTTGGTTTCCGTGCCTTCTTCCGCCCATCGACCTTTTCTTTCATTTTTCACCCCTCGGGGTTGACTTTTGGTTGACTTTTGGCATTCTTGCTCGTTTTTCGTACCCTCGGCCATTTCTTCACTCTTCTCGAGATGGCGAACGATATTCCACAGGGTGGGACTCCTCCGGAGATGGATATGGATCCCGAGGTCGAGCTCTTACCAGTCAGCGTTCGACCGTTCGACCCGGCGACATACCGGCCCGCGATACATGTATTACCTCCCGATAGCATTCGCTAGTTTAGGAGCTTCGTATGAGGTGCTCCGGAGGACCTCCTACTACGCGAGCCGGAGTTGCACCTCTCTTATGGCGCCGCTGAGGTATACTCTTCCCCTTTACTTTCTGCAATGTAGGTTATATACCTTGAATAGCCGATACTGTTCTTTAACTGAATAACCCAAACACACTGATACATCACATGCTTAGTTCACCCTAATCACAATCATACACGCTATTTGTGTCGACTCGAACATATGCACACACACTGTATTTTTATCAATTCTAAACACATTCAAACACTGTATTTTTGACACTGCTTCGCATCTGTTTGTCTTGAACACAGGGAGATTCCCATGCCTTCCGAGGATATGGGAACACCATCTCCCGGGGTTGGTACATGGAGTTGCCTGATGAGGTCCAGCAGATCGTCGACGAGGCCGGCTTTGGCATTTTCTCCATGGGACTCTCACACCTCACTGCGAGTCGTCCCCTTCTAGACGCGCTAGTTGAGAGGTGGTGGGACACCACCGATTTCTTCCACCTTTCTGCTATAGGGGAGATGACGATGACTCCCTTCGACTTCTCCATGCTCACTGGCATCGAAGTAGGGGGTGATCCGATCCCCTTTGACACCGACATGGGCGAGTGGGATGCTGTCCAGATGTTCTTGCTTGGCGCTTGCCCACCTTTCTCCAGGCCAGGGTTCGCAAGGTATTCGTGGTTCGAGAACCAGTTTAGAGTACAGGCGCCAACTACCCGCGAGGAGGTCGAGCAGTATGCCCGAGGATTTCTTATGGTCTTGCTGGGCACCCCCCTCTTCGCCGACCGGGCGAACACAGTTGGCGTCTATCTATTGAGCGCACGGGTGGACGTGACCAGGATCCGATACTATGATTGGGGTGGCGCAGGCCTAGCCACGTTTTATGGATACATTAGCTCCTTCTCTCGCTGCAGTGGACATCTGCTAAGAGGCTACTGGCGAGCTTGGGCGGTACATCTTTTCTTTCTGTTTTACAGTTTTGCTTTACATTATCTGTACACCACACACACTGCACACACGCAATCTGCTTTACGCTGGCTATACATTGCACACACTGCACAATACACTTCACGCACTGCACGATACACTGCACATCATTCTCTGATTTCTACTTTATCTGTATTCTGCTTTACTGATAAACATACTCACTGTTTCCCTTTTACATTCTGTAGTTGTGGGTGTATGCCTACTTCCCAAGGCTTGCTCTAGAGCTGGAGGTGGAGATGCCTCTCGTTGTCCCATATTTTCATCGATACGATGTAAGGTGCGAGCGGAGGCTGTGGGAGTCTTTCCTGTTTTTCTGCAGATACTTTGATACCATAGCCGCAGCAGAGGTATTTCAAACTTTATGGTTCATTTAAGCTTCGCTTTACATTGTACTTTCAATAGCAGATAACACACTGTATATCCTGTCATTTGTAGATCACCTGGCAGCCCTAGGCTATGCTGCCAGACACAGTGAGAGAGCAGTATGCAGGTGCTTGGGAGACTGCCCGATTCTGAGTCTTGCTGGAGAGTCCGGTCTACCGGGCTTGGTATTTGGGACAGCGCTTCTTGCGGCAGACCCTCGGCTTACCAGAGCCAGTGGTTCCGATACCACCCCCTACGCATATGAGATAGACAGCGATGTACACCCTGCAGGAGATGACCAACTTCACCATCGGCTGGGACACTGACTTTTTCCGAGATGAGGGTGACTACACCACCTTCATCGAGACTCATCTTATGTGACCTCTGGCCAGTGCTTGCCGAGTTGAGAGGGAGAGGCCTGCAGCCCCAATGGGAGGAGCAGGAGCTCCGACGGCAACTCAGGCCTGCGACAGGAGTGGCTCCCGAAGGAGACGGAGAGCAGAGTGGCCAGAGCTGCCCACCACCATGACATGCTGAGGACAGGGTGGACAGACTTATCAAATACCCATCGCTCCTCCTCCGGCTGATCATGAGCTCGTCGGAGTTCGCGGCTCGACCCCGGTATGTGCTACACTTTTCATTCTGTATAGTCATTTCATTTCAATTGATATCCTGCAGATTACTAATTACTTCAATGCTTTTGCAGGCTTCCATCGATTATACTGGACAGGCTCTAGAGCTGTCAGCCTCAGTGATGGGGATGCTACAGAGGAGCATAGACCTGCTGAGCATTTACGGTATCCTAGTGAGTTCTTTCAAACTCAGTCCCAAAACCTTACATAATATGTTCCATACTGATATGATACATCACACTATCAATACAACACTTAATACACTGCACTCACATACCACTCACGGCATTGATACACTGTAACTCATATACTGCTCACGGCATTCATACACTGTACTCATACACTGTTCACGACATTCATACACACTTTACTCATACACTGTATTTGTCATACTCGACTTCGCATAGCCTAACTAATGCATTTGCCTATTGTTCTTTTCCGGCCCCATTCTAGATACCGGCCACAGGGGGGCCTCAGCAGGACCATCAATACCTGTCCGAGGAGCGAGGAGGATAGGACGAGGGATTTCGGCACGCAGTCGTAGCAGAGCCGGGCATACTCACTCCGGGAGTAGCTCGTGGGCGCCTGCCCCTGATGACGACGAGTCTGATGCGGAGGCAGGGTCGTCACAGGATGAGGCTGGAGATGGCTCGGGCTCAGACTCTGGTAGCGGAGCTGACGGTGACGATCCTGGACCTTCGTCCAGGAAGAGAATGAGGAGGGATTCTCACACTTGAGGCAACCGGCGCTGATCCAGATGTTGCTCTTCGTTTTTTGCTTTATTTTTCTTTTTACTAGTAGTTTTTGCACAATGTACTGCGTCAGACAGATTTATGTTCTCTAAAACTTTGTACTTTTGCAAAAGAAACAAGATGGAATGAAATAGCTCTTTTTGTTGAAAAGGTGTTGCATTTGTACATTCTAAGCATCGCATCGCACCGCATCGCATTACATAACAATGTAAATGAGATTGAACTTTGTTTTGAAAACTAAACACTTGAATTGCATTAATCAGGTAGTGAACCAATTGACAACAAAATAACTCGATAAGCAAAACAAATAACTTGACATGCTAACCAAATGTAAATACAACTCGATAAGTAAGACAAGGACTAAAGAACTTAAAATACAACTCGATTAACAAAAGTACAACAACTCGATAAACAAATTGAAGTAACACAGGCGTGACTTCGCAAAATCATCACCGAAAGGCATTTGAAGTGGAACAAGTCACAAATTCTCAACATCTCCAACACACAAACAGCTTAGAGAACAAAAGTAAATGCCATCGGCCACAAGAAATGACCATCGGCCATCATTACTAGCCAATCGGCCAAAAAGATGGTCGGTTGGCATTCTTTTTGGCCGATCGGCCAAAAATGGCAAGGACCTTCAAAATGCTGCCACCTGTCTTCCACTCAACACCTTATGTTCTACAAAAGTCCCAGCTTCATAGTTTTTCCATTTCAACTCAGTTTTTGCACCAAATGAAGGCATTTCTTGTCCAAAATCTTACAAAATGGATTGCCAACTTGGATGGCTCGGAAAAGCTGAATTTCCATTGCTTCGGAATAAATGCACTATTCACGTTAAGTCACACCTTGCTGCGTTTTCCGTTCCTTCATGCCACGACAAGGTTTTGGAATCCGATTATGCACGTTTTTAGCTTTGGCGGGCAAGAGATATGTCCCACTTTCGAAGACTTCCATGCTTTGATGGAGTCCGAGCGCGAGGAAGAGATTTTGCTACAATTCCACTTCGGCCACATCCAAGCCTTAGGACGGATGTGCGGACTTACTATGCATGATGCTCGGTCTTTGATCCGCGAGCTTGGTTTATTGATTTTCTAATGCCTGTGACCGCGGCGACCATCACTGGTAGGGTTTTCGACGACACGCCCTTTGCTTGTTCATGTTGTCTCATTTCTTGCTTGCCTCAGGCTTCGGAGGGTCTAGCGTCCGGTTGATTGATGTTGCCTAGGGTTTGAAAAAGGGCAAGAGCTGCATCGCCATGACATTAGCTGAGACATTGATGGGTTTGGATGCTTTCCATCGCCGAGAGACGACTAGATTCGAGGGGAGTCTACTACTACTGCAGGTAATATTTCCCACCCCATCTCACATATATTTCTCACATCACTCGACCCTCAGGCTCGGTTTTTCTCTCAAAACCCTTTTCTTACTTTTCTCTCAACGTACACCTCTCTATTCTTTAATCTCTCATTTTTCATCCCTCCCCAGATATGGTTGATGGGTAAGTTGAAGGTTGTGGACTCATGCCCAACATATTCAGCTCGCGGCTACTTCTTCCGGCGACGTCTAGTCGATGCCCCTGACGAGGGATGGTGGTGTGAATGGATGTGCAATCTATCCGCGGATTGCATTGCTTGGAATTGCCCTTGGCTCAATCTGCCAACGATGAGTTACAACATGTCTCGCCAACCCGGGATTCAGTTGATCAGCCTGACTCACTGTGTCTTTTACTTCCCGTTTCGATTTCGGCGCCAGTTTAAACATGATCAGACTTGCCCGACAGAGGGGATAGAGTACCCTACTGCATTCCCGGTCTGAGGCGTGCAGCTAGCTCGGTATGCCACAGCATAGAGGATGAGGGAGCTTCTGGCCCCCGCTCCCACTTTCAGTTGCACCCTCTCTGATGAGTGCACAGCTTGGCTTCATGAAGAGGCACAGGTTGGGCCTACTTTGGCATCAGAGGCTTCAACAAGCTCTAGGAGGGGACGCAGGAACACCTGACTATGCCCCGAATTTATTTGCTTCAATTAGTACTTTCAAGTTTTCTTTATGGATGTAATAAAAAACAACTTCAATTTGTATTCAAGAGTAGGAGAACTCTGTACTAAAATCAATGTAATTGAAGGTTATGGGTATTGAAAATTTTCCGTTTGGTCCAAAAATGCTCTAAGTTGTAAAAAGATTAATTTGAGCAAAATCAACTTTTATTAAAACTTTTCAAAACCATTTTCGATATGGATTAGAACTTGACACGCCTGAGATTTATCACTGAGATGCACAATCCCGGACCTCATCAACTGGAAAGTTGCCCCTAGTCTGAATAGCAATGCACTGGAGATCACAACCGAGCTCTTGAACGCAGAATAGACAAAGATGACCAACAAGATCACACAGACAAAGTTGATTTGGAAGTGTTTATGGCTGGACTTCAGAATGAAGTTGCCTACATATCCCAAAAATGGGAATCAAGCCTTATGTAGTTCGGTTGAGGTTCACTCATGTATTAACACTCTCCTTTTGTGCTCTAACTTTTGCTAAGGCCACCATTTTCTGGGTTTTCAACTTTGCGAGCTCAGTTTTTATTATTTCAAATTTTCTGTCCTCTAACTTTTGCCTAGGTCACCCTTTCGGGTTTTCGACCTAGCGAGCCACTTAGGGAAAGTATTTCTTCAACTTGTCCATGTTGATCGGTTGGGAGAACTCTAGGCCATCTAGGTCCATTAGAACGACAACTCCACCTGACCAGATAGACTTGATGATGTAAGGGTCTGTCCAATTGGGTCTGAACTTGCCCCTAGGGTCGTGGATGGGAGCTCGGTGGTCTTTGAGCACAAGATCCCCCTCTTTCAAATTCCTGGACTTAACCTTCTTTTTGAAAGCCCTGGAAATTCTTTGTTGATAACCCTGAACATGATATAGTGCTTTCAGCCTTCTTTCATCAAACAGCATGAGTTCTTCGAACCTGCTTTGCTGCCAATCTGCCTCAGCTATCTGACACTCAGCCAATACCTGTAATGACGGAACCTCAACTTTGATAGGCAGAACAGCCTCCGTCCCATAAATTAAGGAATACTAAGTTGCCCCAGTAGAAGTTTGAATTGAAGTCCGGTAGCCCCACAGAGCAAATGACAGCTTATCTGGCCAGTCCCGGTAGGTTTCCACCATCTTCTGTAGAATGTGCTTGATGTTCTTGTTTGTGGCCTCAACTGCTCCGCTGGTTTACAGCCGATATGTAGATGACTTGTGAAAAGCCACGTTGTACTTGTCCAACAAGTCGATCATCTCCTTCTTGAAGTGAGAACCGTTATCTAAAATAATCTCGTTCGGGATCCCGTACCGACAGATGATATTGTTCCTGATAAACTTAGTGACATGCGATGCCTTCAGCACTGCGTAAGTTTGAGCCTCGACCCACTTCGTGAAGTAGTCTATCACTATCAGAATGTACTCATGCCCATTGGACCCCTTTGGAGTGATAGACCCAATTACATCAATCCCCCAGACTGAAAACGGCCATGGCGAAGCCATGTTGTACAGCTTCGTCGGCGGAACGTTCATGCGGCTTGCATGAATCAGACATTTGTGGCATCGCCGAATAAAGCCAATACAATCCTTCTCCATAGTGGACAAATAATAACCTTGTCTAAGGATCTTCCGAGCTAGCATCACCCTGTTCATGTCCACTCCACACTCTCCTCTATGGATGGCCTCCATCAGGCGCTTGGACTCTTCAACATCAACACACAGTTTATGCATCCCGAGATGACCCTTCTTGTACAGTTTACCCCCGCAGACGATGAACTGAGCAGCCATTCTTCGAATTGCCCTCTTATCTCTGGCATTTGCTCCTGGTGGATAAACTTCCTTTTCCAAGAAGTTCCAGATGTCGTAATACCAGGGATTCTCCTATCGTACCTCATCTATGGCGAATCACCGTAGGTTGGCAATTTACATTCAATGATGATCGGACGCATCCGGACTCTAAAAGGGATGTCTATCATAGAAGATAGAGTTGCTAATGAATCTGCGAACCTGTTGTTCTCTCTTAACAGATGAGCGAAATTCAATTTCTCAAACCGAGGAATCAGCACGTCCAAGGTCTGGTAGTAGATTCTCATCTTTTCTTTTTTAACTTTCCAATCTCATTTAGCTTGAGATACAACAAGGTTCGAGTCCCCGATGACATCCAACCATTTCCCCCTAGTTCTAGGGCTACTTCTAAACCAGCAATACATACCTCATATTCTACCTCATTGTTCAATACCTTGAACCGAAGTTTGAATGCTAGACGAATACGGGAATTGTCGGGTGCTATCAGCAACACTCCTATCCCATACCCATATTGGTTTGACGCTCCATCAAAGTGCATCGTCCAAGTCTCTTCTTCGACATGTAGAATGGCCTCGTCTAGGAACAGATACTCAACTGCTTCATCCCCTTCAACTAGGTGATCAGCTAGGAATTCCACTACCGCTCTCCCTTTCACTAACTTGCGCGTCATGTACTTCAGATTGAATTCGGAAAGCAGAAGCAACCAACAGGCTAGCCTACCCGTAAGTGCTGGTTTCTCGAAAAGATATTTGATGGGATCTAATCTCGAAACCAGTATTACAGAGTGAGCTAACAGGTAGTGCCGCAGGTTCCTAGAAGCCCATACCAAGGCCAAGCAAGCCTTCTCCAGCGGAGTGTAGTGGGTCTTGTAATCTAGCATTTTCTTGCTTAGGTAGTAGATAGCCTTTTCCACTTTGTCCTCAGACTCCTGTGCAAGCACGCAACCCATTGTAGTTTCAGTCACTGAAAGGTACAGAATCAACGGTTTCCCCGACTCAGGCAGTGACAACACAGGTGGGTTTTGTAAATATTGCTTGATCTGTTCGAAAGCAACTTGGCATCGGCCGTCCCATTGGAATTTCTTTCCTCTCTTCAGGAGACCAAAGAGTGGTTCACAAGTCAAGGATAATTTTGCAATAAACTGTCTTATGAATTCCACTTTACCCAGAAAGCCTCGCACCTCCTTTTCAGCCCCTGGTGGTGGCATTTCTAAAATGGCCTTGATTTTGGAAGGGTCGGCTTCGATACCTCTCTATGTGATCAAGAACCCCAGCATTTTCCCTGTTGTAACACCAAATGTACATTTCTGAGGATTCAGCCGGAACTGAAATTCTCTGATCCGTTAGAAGAATTTCTGCAAGGCGGTGTAGTGGCCTTCTCTTTCCTTGGACTTGACAATCATGTCATCTACGTACACCTCAACTTCTTTATGGATCATGTCATGCAAAATTGTGGTCGCAGTCTATTGATACGTAGCTCCAGCATTCTTCAGCCCAAACGGCATCACCCTATAACAATAGGTTCCCCACGGGGTGGTAAAAGCAGTCTTCTCCTAGTCTTCGAGGGCCATCAAAATCTGATTGTAGCCTGAGAACCCATCCATGAATGAGAGCAATGCATGCCCAGCAGTGAAGTCCATTAATTTGTCGATATGCGGCAGAGGAAAGTCGTTCTTCGGACTGGCTTTGTTCAAATCCCTGAAGTCCAAACATACTCGAATTCTGCCATCCTTCTTCGGCACCGGAATTATATTGGCCAACCAGGTTGAGTATTCAGATACCAACAGGAACCCTGCGTCAATTTGCTTGGTGACCTCTTCTTTGATCTTGATAGCCCAGTCCGAACGGATCCTTCTGAGCTTCTGCTTAACAGGTTGGGCCCCTGGGTCAAGAGGGATCCGATGCTGTACAATCTCAGGATCGATTCTAGGTATGTCCTCGTAGGACCACGCCAAAACATCTTTAAAATCTTTTAATAAACCGACTAAGCGCTCGCGCTCCTCCGAAGACAACGTGGACCCAATCTGGACCAGCCATGGGTCCTTCTCAGTACCCACATTAATTGTGGTGATTTCATCAACCAGCGATTTTACAAACTTCTCCTACTCTTGATCAAGCAAATATTTCAAAACTGGAGGAATTTCTTCCTCGTCGTTTTCATCAAAATTTTGAAAGTCTTGATTAATGCAATAAATCAAAGGCACAGAAAAGTGCTTGAAGGCCATAGCTACACAATTCTCATTAATCACTTCCAAATCGCCTGATTCCTCTTTTACAACAGACTCAAAGAAAAAAGAAAAAGACGACCTAGACAGGACTGTGGCATCTGGGTTATCACCCCCAAGAATACCGGACTCAGACTCAGACGAGCTGGAACCTGATCCCGACTCCTCATACTCGGTGGAGTTAGATTCCAACTCACTACCTAACCCGGTGCTGCTCGATAAGAAGCCCTCCACATACTGCTAGACGAGGGAGGGTGCGATGGACGCATCTAGAATGTTCGAAGATGGGCTCACAACCGCTTCATTCCCAATCATGGACACTGAGAAGTCATTCCCCAAGCACTTCTGCACGATTGGAGGATTTGAGAGTAGACAAGCCAGTGCTACCCCCATTTCAATCTCTGTGCTCTCGGAAACCTCCTCATTGCACTGCTCAGCCTCAACTGGTGGGTCTGTCTGCTCTTCGGCAACATCATCCTCGGACAGCTGCAAGTCGAAGAAGATCTCGAACCCCGGCAAGCGCCGCCTTTCAGCATTTAGCCATGGCTTTGGGAAGCCACAGAATGGAAAGTCTTCCCCTTCCTGGACAAAGCGTTTGTTCAGGGTGCCTTGGATAGGCTAGTGTACCAACTCATAAGGCTTCTCGGCTTGCTTTGCTCTAGCTCTTCTGGCCATCTCTTTGCCTTTCCTGGCCCAATCCTTTTTGGTAAGCAGATAACCTAAACCAAAGGTATGCGGGTTGTGCGGCACTTCGGCCGATGCTGCAATGCCCTTTCGGGCACTTTTCCCTAATCCCATCCCGGGGAAGTGCTGGAGCTTGTTCATGAGGTACACAGATTGCGCACTGACATATTACCCCTCATCAACAACTAGTATGTTCTGTACAACCTGAGTCTCAGCTAGGGTAAATCCTGATAGGAACACATCCTCCGCGCCATACTCAATATCCAGAACTGGTGTAAAAACCTCTGGCGGCGGATGTATTGACGAATTTCCAAAAACTATAGCCACCCCCTTTCCGTGGGGGTACTTCAACATTTGATGCAGGGTGGAAGAGACTGCCTTCACCTGGTGTAGCCACGACCGCCCTAGGAGTAGATTAAAGGTTGCGGGAACATCCAAGACATAAAAGTCAATATCCTATTGTCCTGGACCAACCTGAGTCCGAATCTTCAGGGTTCCTATCACCTCTCTGCTGGTATTGTCATATGCCCTTATCACCTGGGCAGTTGGCACAAAATCCGCGGGCTTCAACCCGATAGGATATGCCGTCCTCGATGGACACACGTTGATAGCAGATCCTGTGTCGACAAGAACCACCGGTATCTATTTTTCGCTACACTCAACAGAGATGTAGAGATGTTTGTTATGATCTGAGCCCTCAGGCGGTAGTTCCTTGTCGGTGAAGGTCAACGTCGGGGAAGCTCCTCCCGGAAAGACCAGCCCTACCAACTATTCGGGCGTGGTGTCTATTGAGAGTTTGGCCTTGTCCATGCCAGAAAGGACAGCCTGTCTGTGAACTCTTGAGGCCATAAGCAGTCCCCAGATGGAGATGTCTGCTGGTATTTTCTTAAAAGCTTTGATCTGACCTCCTCTTGAAAGCAATTTTTCTTTCTGCTTCTCTACCTCTTTGTCCTTTCCAGACGCCTCTAGTTGATCCAAGTGTGGGGGCTTGAAATACTGCCCACTCCTGATCATGTGGTCAACTTCTGCAATATACCAGGTATCATCCGATTGGCTTCGCCCCGAATCTTCATCAATGTGGGCAAGACATAGGTCGTCATCTTCCCACCACATACCATCGGCAACCGACAGACATTTATCCGGTTCTGTTACAACTATTCTTGTGCCCACAGCACATTCCATTCCTGTGCTCGCAGCATGTTTCATTCCCACAGGGGCTTTGGCCTTTCTGGCCCTCTCGAGATCTATGATCTTTTCCTGCTCGGCTTCCAATCTGACTGCTCGTAATCTTCCATACTCAACCGCCTGTGTTACGAGCAAAATTCTTTACACGGTGCTCTCCGTGGTGCACTGTTCTCAAATTTCTTCCGGCATTGTTGACATCCTAGTTCCTAGTTGCCCTGATCGTTTGGGGTGCCTCAACAACATCCGCCTGCCGAGCCACCCAAGAGTTTCACGACACATCCAAGTCGAACCAATGGATCCGTCGCCTTGAATCTTGTTTTTCAAAGAACTGCAGATTTGCAATGTTTTCTTCTAGATCCGCTAGGTCATCCAGCCCCTGATTAGATCCATCGTTCCGTACCACACAGATCTCTACCTCAACCAGCAACTCTACCTTCGGCCTAGCCTGGCCTGTTGATGTAATGTAACCGTTCAGGTTGTACATGAAGCCCGCAAACCCCTCAGGCTCTGAATGATCATTCCCATTTGTCCCCACAATCGACCCAATTCTATCTTCGATAGTCACCACCACAGGTTCTGGTTGGGTTTGGGAGATGTCCAACATGCACAAGTCAGTGTTGTCAGGAATGAACACCTCCGGTTTGGGTAGGTGGAAAGGGGTGATATATATGCTAGGGTCGTATGACACAACCCCAGTTTGGATCAGGTTGATGCGTTTGGGAGGTGGAGCTTGGTTATGTGGCGGGAGTGGGTTGGTGGTGATATTCGGCTTTTCTGGAGGCACGATCACCCTATTGTCCATGAGATCCTGAATCTCATGATACAATCTATAGCATTGGTCGGTGTCATGATCATGCTGTTGGTGAAAGGCACAGTACTTCGCCGGGTTATGTGAGGAAGGGAGTTTGTCTGGCAATGGCCGCGGCTCCAGGGGCTTCAAGTGCCCTTTCCTGATCAAAACCCCCAAAGCTTTGGACGGAGACATGTACAGCGGGATAAAGGTTCTCTGGCCTCGGGGTGGGAACTTGGTTGTTTGTGAACTACTTCCGAATACACCGGTGAATGGTGTAGCTGCAAGGGTTTTTGGGGTGGTAGTGGTGACCATGCTCACGTCTGAAGTTCTGGCAGCTGCAGCGCTGCTTGTGCCTCCATTCGTACTGCGGTTGAATGCCCTCTTAGGCTGCTCTCTTTCATGGTCAATCAGACCCTGTTTCATGGCGTCCTCGATCTGCACCCCGATCTCATATAGATCTGCAAAGGTGGGAAGGGGGAGGACGATCATCTTCTGCATGAGCTTGGGCTGGAGGTTGCGCACACCCATCCGTATTTGGTCTTTGTCAACCGGCCTGACAGTCATCATCGAGGCTTTAGCCCTCCAGCAGGTCACAAAATCGGAGAAGCTCTCCTTCGACTCTTGCCTAGTTGTCTCGAGATCATGAGTTGTGACCTCGATCTGCGTACTGTAGGAGTATTGAGCTACAAAGGCCTTAGCCATCTCCTCCCAGTTCCTCTTAACAGAGTCCTCCAGCTTTGCATACCAAATAGTCGCTACACCTGACAGGGTCTGGCCAAAGAGGGAAAACTTCTGCAATCTGGAGAGGCCCATCGGCCTTAGTGTATCCGAGAACAGCCGCAATTGTGCCCTAGGATCTCCAGACCCGTTGAAACGGTTTATGTGCGGCATCTTAAACCGGTCTGGCAGAGTCACGGCCGAGTCGGTGTATCCATCCTCTATATCCGGAATGGGTTTCACACCTTAAGAGTTCTTGAACAGCTTTTCTAGCTTGCTCACTTTTAGCGCTGTTAGATCCACCTCGAACTCAAAGGGTGTATCCACTAGATTGGTGGTGCTTTAGACAGTTGGGGTAGGATTGGGGGCGGAGCTGGCGCCGTTGGAATGTCCATATTTTCCTGGATGTTTGCAGTCTCCTCGAGTATTGGAACTCCTGGTGGGGGAGGAGCTGGGTGCAAAGCAGATGCTCAGGCTTGCTGTGGTTGTTACTGTTGCTAAAGTTTAGCAATCAGCTCTGCCTGTTGGACCATGACCTCGGCCTGGCTTGTGGCAAACTTTGCCTGGCGGGCAGCATCTTGCTGTATGGCTTGCATACTTTCCTGGAGCTGATGCATCATCTCTTCCATGCCTGCCATAGGGTGCTGGTCTATCTGAACAACCAGTATATCTGTCACTGCAATAGAAACTGAGACCTCAGCCTGACTGTTCACTAGTGGGGTGGATAAGGACCACTGATCTGGTAACCGCTGTACTGATACACTGCGCCTTACTGACCTCCACCTAGTAACCGGGGGTAAAGAAAGGAACACTGCTTGTCCATCTATCAGATCCTCGGATCGATTAAGTCTTCGGCCTCTAACCCATAGTGCTCGGGGAATATTTGCCTGGTTGGAAGTAATGGTGCTAAACTACCTTGCAAAAAGTTAAATAAAGCATAATAAGGAAACAAAGAGCAGAAAAAGGGACATCATAACAGCTTAAATAAACACAACACACAGTTTGCACTTGTAAGCTGAACACACTATTTTCAAACACTGATCAATGTTCCCAAATCACTGCCCCAGACCTGATACCCTCAGGTAAAACTGATTCTCCCAAATACTGATGCCCTCAGGCTTGATACCCAGACTTGCAAACTGATACATGCATTCCTTTAGAGGCACACTCTAAAAGCACATAATCAAGCATGTAAGAGCCAAAACACCCCTATGGAGGGGTAGGGTTTCCCTGTTCTATTTTGTCAGGAGCTAGGGTTTCACTACGCACACAGCGGTTTCAAACAACCTATAATCGGGTAAGCAACCTGTCCTAGCTTGGAATGGTCACTATGGATTCCGATATGCACTAGGTCGAATAGTCAAAAGGGTGCCTCGGTAACAACCAAGGTTTGTGTTCCCATCGTGGCAGAGCCCGTAACCGGTTAACCTTATGGCACGCAGCCTCCAGCAAACCGTTCAGGAATAGCAGACGGCGAACACAGTGTCTTAGGCGCACCAATGCAAATGCAATGCAAAGAAACACATAAGTGTAAACAAAACAAGATATCATGAGTTCGAGTCAAGTTCTCTAAATCCCCAACAGAGTCACCGGAAACTGTAGGCCGCTCAAAACTCCGCTTCGCGTGCCAGGGCGCGAGTCATTGTTCTTAGCTACTACAGTTCGGACTCATGTCACGGTTCTGAATCTAATCTCACAAAGTGCAATGTAAGACTGATAAATCACCAAAGAGTCCAAATTCGGTAAATCGTTTTGGAAAATCGATTTTAATAAAAAATCGCCAAACATGGACTGCTTTGCCAGATTTCAGAGTCGCCACCTAAATATTTTTTTTTTGGGAAATTTAGGAAACCCTGACTCGTGCCTAAGGCCACGCGTTCGTCATCACCAAAGTTGCCTCGGCTCGGGAACTTGGGTACGAGAGGGGATGGTCATGCACTGAGCACCCCCGCACGCCCGATCAAAGATCAGCCTTTACTAACATGATATTTTGTTTTTGAAAACACATGTGTTCTTATTCTGGTTTATTAGCTAGCCTTACTATGTGATGCGCACAGCATAAAAGTATAGACTAGATCTCCTAAATTGGAACAAAACATCTCATGTCTGTTTGTTTGAAAATGGTTTGGAATTGCTACTCGCAAGTAGGCTAAGTCGTGGATTTTGCCACCATCAAGTAGGCTTAGAAATCATGATTTTACCACTCCGCAAAGTGGGCTTAAAAACTCGCATTTTGATGAATTGTTCCAATTCAAGTAATGGAGCCTTCACCCACAGACATTTAAGCAGTTAATCACTTAAGTAGTTAGCCTCATGGAAAACATGCTATTATAGCAACATTTACACACATGCAAGATACTAAAGCATAAACACTCACGATTACTCGAGCCAAAACAAAAAGCTAGTTAGTAATCATGCATGATCCTAGCTATGTCAAGAATGCCTAATGCAACACATGCAAAAATGCAACTACGATAGGCTCGGCTATTCTAAGATGGCATGTGAAATGTAGTACTTGATAACATGAATTCAAATAGGAATTGAAATACAATGCAACTTGTATGATGCGCTGAGCCCGGTGCATGCAAAACAAATGAATGGATGCAAACATGCGAAGCATAAGTATGCTAATTGAAATATGCCCTAAACTAACCATCCAAAGCTGATAAGTAAAAGGGAGAAAGAAATGGGGTTGGAAGACATGCATCACACACATGCATGCTTATTACAACAGTAGTGCCCTCTCGATGGAGGGTCCGAATGAGTATGCTAAGCTAGCTACGCTAAGCTGTTCTAACTAATCTAATAATCTAATTATACTAATTATTACATAATCAAATCGAATAACTAGCTAACACTAAGCTAATTATTACAACACATTAACTAATTAACAAATTAGCTAGTTTAATTACAAATCCAAAAGCTAACTAATCAAGTAAAGCTAATTACAAATTGCAAAGCCTCAGCTCAGTTTTAAGAGTTCGAAGATGCATGCTCGATCGCCTCGCTCGGAAATCCGTTACCATGCCTCATGTTGCCTCTGTTTGCACACTTCTGCACCTCTAAAAATTGTGCCAACTTCTATAGTGCTTCTGACCTACCTTAGGAACCATCTGAAGGGTAGTTGGCCAAAAGGTGTGGCCATCGGCCAAAGAATAATGGTCATCGACCAATTTCAAGGCTATTGGCCAATTATTGATAGTCGATCGGCACACTAGATAGCCGATCGGCCACTTCTTCCTGGAAACTTCTCCTTTTGCTGCAACAAAGCACAAACAAAGGCATGGCAATGTATTTGCAAGAAAATGTGTGTGAGACTACACCCCTTATCATGCCTAAGGCTCAAAGGTGTGTAGTGCTCGGCTCTCGAGCCATCAATCACGCATTTCGATGCATGATGGCCAAAGAGGCCGAGTTGCACAAATCAATGGCAAATGAATGTAAAAAAAACACATAAATGCCTTAACCTCTATCATGCATGCTCAAGAGGGTCGGCGACCGAGAAATGAGGCACGTTTCATCGCTTCAAGTATGAAACGTACCTCACTTCTCGTGCTTGGCTTAACACCCAAACCAAACACAATGCAATGCATGCACAACTTAACAAAGTTAATGGCATGCAAATGATGCTAATGCAATATGAGCATGCAAGCACAATGTAATACAACATGATTGACTTAGTAATACTAATGGCATATGAACAATGTAATGCAACATGATTAACTTATCAAAGCCAAATGGCATGCCAACTCAATGCAATGCAACCTAAGCATAAAAACAAAGCTAATGCAACATAAGTATGCATCAACAACGCAAACAACAAGCATGCAAAACACAATGCAACTCAAACTTGCAAACATGATGCAATGTAACAACATTTGAACAACATGCTCAATGGACTTAAACTAAAAATGGATAGACCTCGATCATGCCCAAATCCGTGGCCATAATGCTATGAAAATGAAATCCGAAAGCACATACAAACATGCATACACTTTGGTTCACAAACAAGGCATGAAGATAACAACTCTCAAGCATGGGCAAGGAGTGACAAACATGGAAGTGTGACAACACTAAGTGCTCTGAAATCGGGTATGAAATGATGCCAAATCATTCAAACAACAAGGGTATGGCATGCTAGAAGGCTCAAAGCTTGAAACTAGCATAGGCACTTGCACTATAGCTATGCAATACATGAAGCACAAGACCAATGCAACCCAAAATAGTCCTAGAGCATGTCAAAATGATGCTAAAACATGTATGGAAAGAAGCCAAAACAAGCCAACATGAAGGGCATGAAGCATGAACTTGCAAGGCTAATAAGGAGTATTACACTACACCTATCAAAACCAAGCATGAGGTGACTTCAACAACAAAAAGCAGAGTTATATCATAGGAAAATAAGACCAAATACACACTGATATGGCAGCTTGCAAGCTTAGGCAAAATGGCATACGCAATGGCTCATTCTTAAGGCATAAAGAACCAACTCTTCAAAGCATTGAAAGAGTGACAAATGTGAGTGCATGACCATGAAACATGCACTGAAATTTCATAACAAATGATGCCAAATCATGAAAATAGTCCAAGTAATGCATAGTAATGGACTCAAAACACAAAGCTAGTGAGCTAGATTGAACGATGGCTATGCAAGGCAATGCATGCATGACCAAAACAACACAAAATCAGAGCTTAAGCATGGTAAAACATGAACAAAAGCATCTTGGAATTGATCCAAAACATGCAAGAATGATGGTCCAAACACGTGATGCATGTTATGCTAGCATGCAAGATTGCACTATAAGTATGTGAAGCATGCAAAATGCTACCAAACCAACCTTAGATAGAGTTGAGGCATGCTAAAATAACACCAAAAACTTGCTGGAATGGAACCAAAACATGCTAGACAAACATGCTACTTTAATGAGCCATCTATACAAGCATGCAAGACACAAGGAGAGGGGATGACCCTCTCCAATTTAAGGCCCCAAAACACACTTTTCACCACTGAAATTTCTCTAGAATTCAATGGTAGAAAGGTCAAACAAAGGCTAAAACAAAAGCCTGAAGGGGGTGGTCCAAAACATGGCGCAAAGGGGATAGATCACCCCCAACACCAACAAGACCTTAAACAATCATTTCCAACACATGAAAATGAAGCTTTTTACAGTTAGGAGTTAAGCCAAAATAAGCATGCAAATAAGGCTAAGTAAGCAATGAACACAAAGCTCAAAAGAGGGTTAGTGACTCACCCTTGTAGAAGCACTTCAAAGAGGTAACTCCAGCAACTTTCTGAGCTAAAAACCAAACTTAGAGTTCAAACAAAAACCTCAAGCACCTCAGCAACAATAGTTTGGTGTTTTAGTAGGTGCTTTAGTGCAAAAGTGTGAAGAAATTACACTTTTGAGCAGAAATAAGTGAAAATATATATATATATATAGAGATAGAGAGAGAGAGAGAGAGAGGAAATATAGAGAGATATATAACTTGTATCTCAATTTTTCAGAACCTCTGGAAAGGGAGAGGGGTCTCCCTTCTTATAGAAATTCAATTCCTAAGCTTGTTGAGCAAGCTAAGGGCTTGAATCAAACCCTCCATACACGTGTATAGAGGATGAAGTCTGTGCTCACCAACTATCACAGCTGGCACAAAAATATCTGTAAAAGCAGGTAAAAAGGTCTCGGCCACAAGATATGGCCAATTGTCCAAAAAGAGTGCCGATCGGCCAACACTAATGGCCGATGGTAAGAAGACAAGGCTGATAAGCACAAGGCTTGGCCGATGGGTTGTAGGTATGGCCAACAAGCCACCCTCTTCCCTCAGAAGCAAAACCACAAGTCCTTGGTCCACAACCAGGCATAAAACAGACAAGTTGAGAGATCCTAAGGCAAGGTGCGTAGCCGAGACCTTCGGGAACTCAAAACGAACACGAGCATGCATGATCATCGAGTGTTCAAACGATGACGTCCAAGTCTTGAGGACGGTCAAAAATGGGGTGTCTACACTTCTTCTGAAAGACATCAACAAAAGCCTCCCAAGTCCCTCCAATACGCCCTCGAACAAACTTCCACCACTGACCCGCGTCTCCCTTCAACTGGAAGGACGCGAAGGTCACCCTCAAGCTTCCGTCTTCGATGCCTAGCATCTCAAACGTCTTTGTCATCTGCTCTAGCCATTCGTCAGCCTTCAGTGGCTTTTTTGGATCATCGAAAAACTCGTCCAGATTCAACCGGAAGAACTCCCTCTTCAAAAAAGACGGCCCAGCCTCAGCTACATGGGCCTGGACTTGATTCTCAGCTCAGAGAATGTCCATAGACTCCCTCAATGCTCCTGCCATCTCGCGAGCTAAGGCGCCCATGGCCTGCTGACCTACTAGCTCGGCCACATTGGCCTAACCAATTCCCTCCTCCTGCATCGGAATTTCATCCGATTTAGGCATCCCTTGCCTCCTAGGCCTACCACGCCTACCACCACGTCCTCGTCCTGACATCCTAGTAAAGGTAACAAAAGGATTAGCACATTCACAAATGAGCCGAAGCTATTTCATTCACGTCCTAATACATTGTACAACTGTAATTCACTCCACGTAAGCACATAATCACATAAGCACTTACGAATTTAATTTTTGGATAATGATCGTCCCTTGGCGTTGCTAGAGTTCCAATTAGAAACGGCAGTGATCAAGTGCCTTTCTAGCAGGACTCCCAGAAACCCAAGGATCCAATCAACATCCTAGAAACTAAATTCCATACCCATATAGCCACATAGACATGTTATCACATAAGCATAACATTACACTTAAGTCTCTAACAAGCGAGACAAACCCATTGTGGTACTAACCGCTCCCCACGTACCCAAAGTATTCAAATCCGGTACGCTCTGATACCAAGTTGTAACGCCTTCAAAATAAATGCATAAATCGATCATTCATGATATCCGTAGACATAGGAAAATAAAATATATTCATCCATTAGAGTATTCTTTACAAAAAGTATTACATGTTGACAACAAAAGTAAATGCCCTACAAGCTTACAACTTTCCAAGTCAACACTTGGATACAACCAAAAGAGGGCCAAAAGCCCTTTACAAGTTTAAGCCCTTGGCTTTGAAATGAAAACATATAACCTATACAAAACAACCAAAATAGAGACTTCAGCCTCGAGACCTCCCAAGCCATGACCTTGGAGGCGGCATGTCACCTGCACCTGAAAATGGTGTCCCAAGAAGGGTGAGCCAAAGCCCAGTAGAGATATGCTAAACCAAATATGAGAAATAACTAAAACATTAGCATCTGTTAAATGTTCAACACATGTACATCGACATACACCATTTTTATAAAATCCACCAACATTGATATTCATCTTTCAACCGAGTTTCATTTGTATTTCCAATTCATTTCATTGACATGGTTCGTCTATTCAAGTAATTCAAATAAGACTACAACTCATAAGAAAACAACACTTCAATTCATGAACAATTCGAAATGAGACTATAACTCATATTAACAACACTTCAATCATCAACATCATTCAGATGTGTATAAGGTTTCGGGACTTTCACCCTGGACACTCCGGCTAACTTAATTATCAATGGAGTCCATCCCCTATCTCCTTCCAAACAATGGAGTACATCCCCTATCTGCTCCCAAACAACATACATATGCAATGTATTTAAACACTTTATCATATGCAATGATCAATTAAAGCACATATTCAATGTGTTAATCCAACCGTTATATTCAATGACATATTCCAATTGATTAGTTTCAATTTACCTAATCATCATGCAATTCTACAACAATCCTGCCTATCCTTCACCGATAACCCAAAACAGTTATTTCTAAACAGATAATAATTTCATCAAATAGATAAATTATCCACATTTCCATAGGTGAGTGATTAATTAATCCAACTACGCCATTCGATCCCAAGTTTTCCCAATTTCATAATTTTCAACTCAATTTCACATTTCCATAGTTCACCATATTAATTATACAAATTAATTATTTAATCCAATGTGGGAGTCGAATTTATATTAGATCTATAGGGACGGATGAGTGTGTCCGGTCCGAAACGTAACCTCTATTCGGCATATACCTCAGCCAATCAAGGAGCCGAATAAAATAATCAGTATCCCAGCCAGTAGAACAGACGCCGAGTATAGGTACATGTGACGGAACAAGGATGGGCCCAGCCCAAAGGCCCAAAGAAAATACTATAAATACAGGATCACCCATCAGAGAAAGGTATGTGAGAACTATTACACTTTACTTAAAATATAAGCAATTCAAAGATTAGAGACTGACTTGCCTGTCAGAGTGCTAATTCCGGCACCCCCGACCAGAGTGTTTATTTCTTTTCAGGTGACTAGAAGAGGATCACTAGCGTCCCTCGGGATCAGAAGGGTATTTCCAAACTCACTTCTGCACAATTGGCGCCGTCTGTGTGAATACTCAAACACATCCATGGCGGGCGTAACGGAAGACCCTCCAACAGTCACTAATGAAACCACGCAGAGAGACGACCTCACTCCATCAAACAACCGGAGACCATTCCCGTGAGACGTGCTCTGAACTTCGCCTCACCCTCGACTCCAGAGCATGAAGCAATGCAAGCGATCATGGAACAAGAAAAGAAAAACAAATGAAGGCTGGAGAACATGATCACAGAGAATGAACGTCTCCGTCAGGATTTGGCCTTGGAGGTGGCGAAATCCAAACAAGCTGCACACCAAGGCCCGGAACGACCTGTGAGGGCAGGTGGTCGACGACCTCGAGCCCGACAAAATGACACTGATAGCGACTCTGACTCGTTATCCCCAGAGCCCAGGAAGAAGGGGCGACCTGAAACAACCAGTTCTTCTGAAGAAAGTCCCCGTATAAGGCACAAGTGAAGAAGGAACAATTCGGACGAAGATCGACACAATCCCTTCATACGACGGATTGCAAAGGCAGTGCTACCCAAGAAATTCAAAGCACTGTCATTCACCTTGTTTGACGGCAAATCAGACCCCACTGACCACATCCGCCACTACAAGCAAGCCATGACATTGCACGTAGACGACGAGGCCCTCATGTGCCGAATATTTCCCAGTAGTTTGGGACCATTGGCTGTCAAGTGGTATTATAAACTAGAGCCGGCTTCGATCAAAACCTTCCACCAATTATAGAAATCCTTCAGGGCCAGATTCATCACCAACGAGGTCCAGCTAAAACAAGCCGACTCTCTCTAGGCAATGTAGATCCTGCTAGGAGAAACACTAAGAGCATATTCGGCGCGATATTGGGAATGCTTTAATCTTGTCGATGACACTTGTAACGACTCCATGGCCATCACCGCCTTCAAAATGGGATTACATCTCGATAGTTCCCTCCGCAGTTCCTTGACTAGAAGACCCCCCAAAATAATCTGGGGGTTGATGAAGAAAGTAGAGGAATACTGCAAAGTGGAAGATGACGCCTTGCAAGTTCAAGCTGTACACATGGCCAACAAAACGGCCCCTTCTGAAATTGCTCAGCCAATAAGTTCCGTGCCACCTCAGAGCCCTGAACCACGACAGCGGGCTAAACAAGACAAGAGACGGGATTCTCGCCGATCAAGCGATCAATGCTCACACCGAGCAAATGAGCGGCTGCAAGTTGATAGTAGGTGCACAAAGTGCGCCGACAAGAAATATACGGAGCTGTCAGAGCCAATCAGCTCGGTTATGTCCAAAATCCAACACCTTCTGTTCTTCAAATGGCCGTCCAAAATGGTGGGACCTCCTAACACGAGAAGGCGGGACAGGCGGTGTGAATATCACAAAGATCACGGTCATGATACGGACAGTTGCTATGCTTTGAAAGACCACCTTGAGGAATTGGTGCAAGATGGTCGGCTCTAGCAACATGTCCGAAAGAGCGCAATCAAAACGGTCGCCCTTCGGCCGGATTCACCTCCGCTCGGCGTCATTCATACAATATCTGACCTTCAATGCCTCTTCTGTACCGATTGATTGACCCCAGAAGCAACGCACACCAACGAAACGGCCCCACGAAGCTTCGAGTATTATCTTCGACGATTCCGATCTCATCGGCATAACACTCCCCTACATTGATCCGCTGGTCATTGAACTACACGTAAACTAATTTATCGTTGAACGCGTCCTCATAGACCAGGGGAGCACTTCAGAGATTATGTATTACGAGACCTTCATCAAACTCGGCTTCAACGAATCAGACCTGTCTCCGGCTCTTTATCTGTTATTTGGCTTCATCACAAATCCAGAGTACCCGTTGGGCAAAATCACACTACCCGTTCGAGTGGGCTCCTAGACGGTGGATGTGGAATTCTTCGTCATCAAGCTCCCTTCGCCGTATAATCTCATCATGGGGCGAACTTGGTTGCATGCTATTTAGGCCGTGCCAAGCACCTATCATCAGCTTCTACGCTTCCCGACCGAACACGGCATTGAGCAAATCCGTAGTTCCCAGCAATCTGCACAAGCATGCTATCTCCTTTCTGGAAGTCCCGAATCGAAATAACCTCGACGATGTCCGACGGCTCCCTAGCAAAAAGCCACGGAAGCCCTAGGTGATACCAGCAGCAGCTTGCCAAGTCGTATAGTCAACGCGTTCAACTGCGCCGCTACACACCAGGAGAGTTGATCCTGAAGGTACTTCCGGACGACAAGAAGCCGGTTGATGGAAAATCGGGTCCTAACTGAGACGGCCATTATCGGATACATTCCATATCGGCTCAGAAATATGTCGAAGGAGACTGCCATGGCCCGAGAACTCGACGCACTTACGAAAATTCTGTCATTAAACCCAACTTGTGGGGAATGATCCTAGTTCTAAATGATTCGCCATGTACACATTCCACTTTTGTAATGCAAGGGCTCTTGTTGAAAAGTTGTAGTCCCACCCACTGCGAAATCTAGTTAAAAAGTGCTCCGACAAAAAAAGCCTCTGGATTCGGAGCGTCCTTCGTGGACATCACGATTGGCCAAAAAGTCTCCGGATTCGGAGCCCCATCGGCGCATGACGTCTTTGGGCTGAAAAACCCTCCGGATTCGGCGCGCCCTTCGTGTATATGACGATTGGCCAAAAAGCCTCCGGATTCGGAGCCCCATCGGTGCATGACGTCTTTAAGCTGAAAAAGCCTCTAGATTCGGAGCGCCCTTCGTGGATATCACGATTGGCCAAATAGCCTCTGGATTCGAAGCCCCATCGGCACATGATGTCTTTGGGCCGAAAAAGCTTCCCGATTCGGAGTGCCCTTCGTGGATATCACAATCGGCCAAAAAGCCTCTGGATTCGGAGCCCCATCGGCGCATGACGTCTTTGGGCCGAAAAAGCCTCCAGATTCAGAGCGCCCTTCGTGGATATCACGATTGGCCAAAAGGTCTCCGGATTCGGAGACCCATCGGCGCATGACGTCTTTGGGCCGAAAAAGCCTCTGGATTCGAAGCGCCTTTCGTGGATATCACGATTGGCCAAAAAGTCTCCTGATTTGAAGCCCCATCGGCGCATGACGTCTTTGGGCCGAAAAGCCTCCAGATTCAAAGCGCCTTTCGTGGATATCACGATTGGCCAAAAAGCCTCCGGATTCGGATCCCCATGGCGCATGATGTCTTTGGGCCGAAAAATCCTCCGGATTTGGAATGCCCTTCGTGGATATCACGATTGGCCAAAAAGCCTCCAGATTCGGAGCCCCATCGGCGCATGACGTCTTTGGGCCGAAAAAGCCTCCAAATTTGGAGCGCCCTTCGTGGATATCATGATTGGCCAAAAAGTCTCCCGATTCGGAGCCCCATCGGCGCATGACGTCTTTGGGCCGAAAAAGTCACTGGATTCAAAGCGCCCTTCGTGGATATCACGATTGGTCAAAAAGTCCCCGGATTCGGAGCCCCATCAGCGCATGACGTCTTTGGGCTGAAAAAGCCTCTGGATTCAGAGCCCCATCAGCGCATAACGTCATTGACCGATAAAGCCTCCAAAGTCAGCTGACCAACTAGGGTCCCACCGGGTGACGCTCAAGGGCCGAGTAATATTCCTAATTCGAAGCGCCCTCCAGAATGAAAAAACATTTACACATCAAAGCAGGGATATGTAAGTTGAGCCGGCACAACCGCATGAACAAAACGAAACGTGCCAACATTCGAAGTAAGATGCTTCATTAAGCATATAAAAATTCAGAATGAGATAAACTTTTAAAATAAAACATTTTATTCGATTAAACAGTAATTACAAAAACACAATCCGCATTCGAGCATTACAATATCTATTTTCATATGGCGTTGCCTTTGTCACCCTTCACAACTCCGAAGGCGAAAAAAGGGGAAGTGGTCGTGGTGGTACAGCGGCAACGCCGAATCAACGCCCGGTGCTCGGAGAACATTCGCAGCTTGGAATGCTTTGATCAGACCGCTCTTGTATCCACGATGTTCACACCAGTGAGACAATCACCCTCGATGTGGAGAGCTTTAACACCATAGACAACGTCAAAGCCAAGATCCAGGACGAGAAAGGAATTCCCCATGAAAACAGTAAAACTCAATGGTCGCGGCGTAACATCGGCCTCATTTCTCGGTAGCGGTTGTGGAGAACTTCCCCGTTGCTGTTTCTCCCTTCGAAGTGATCTGCTACGACAACTTGGAGGCTGACGTTTTTCCCGTTCTTTGAACACCCTACCTCTCGCATGGGTGGGTTCTCTACTGTGATTCATTGCAATATCAAGCTCAGCCAGAGCTTGAGCTTCTCCTCTACTGTGGAAGAAAACTCCATTTGGCGTTCACACTTATCTAACCCCATGCAACAAAATTGTTTTAAATCTAGTCCGAACACAATAAGTAAAGTTACTGGCGTGAAGAGTCTGAGGTGATTTATTTCTAATCCTTGCAGTGACCCCGAGGCGAGTTCATTAAACACTGAACTCCACAAGACGGACGCCGATCGATATTGGCCACAACCACTCCATGTACTAATTTTCAGTTTTTTGGAGTTAAAATGGCCTAATTATCTAAATGAAAATTATAGATGGGCTGGCAGTCTCCGTATTCGGAGCCCCTGGTGCATGACACCTTTGGGCCGATTAAGCCTCCAAATTCAGAACCTTATTGGCGCATGACACCTTTGGGCCGATTAAGCCTCCGAATTCGGAACCTCATCGGTGCATGACGCCTTTGGGCCAATAAAAGCCTCCGAATTCGGAGCCTCATCGGCGCCTCGACCGTACGTGACACGTATGCCAAATATATATTTAATGAATGCTCATGATAGGCCGGCATATAACCGCTCGGAATTAAATGCCTAGCTCACTCGGGCCGGTCAATGTTTATACAATGAAACACATGCAAACACGTGTGTGCCGAATGCAAATTACACTGAAACATTTAAAATAGGACGTTTTATTCAATCAGGAAATAATTACATAATTACATGGTATTTTCATATGGCATCGCCCTCATCCTTACTCTTCTTGACTTCAAAGGCGGAAAACGGAAAATGATTACGTTGGTAGAATGGCAATGCCGAATCAATGCCCGACGCTCGCAGAGCTTCCGCGGCTTGAGATGCCTTGATCCAACCGTGCTTAAAGCCACGATTTTCACATCGGCAAACTTCTTCGGCGAGTTTCTCTTTGGTCTTTTGAATTCCGACCAATCGGCCGTCATGGAAGCCTTTTTCATAGGCCGCGGCTCTCGCAGTCTCAATCGCAAACATGCTAGTCGTACCACGATCGGCGATCGCATCACTAATCAGCCTTTGAGTAACCCTCTCTTCGACAACCAAGTTGGGGTGGCTGGTTGATTGGGGCCCGGTAGACTTGATTTTCCTTAGTTCCTGCTCATCCTTCTCAGCGCGAGCTTCTAACTTCCGAATGCGTTCATCTCTCTGTTCTATGTCGCGGCTAGCAGCGCGGAGACGCATGCCAATCTCATAAGCCGTGTACAGTCCCCTCACCGCCCCGTGAATGCCTTCACGAAACACTTCGAAGTTCGGCCGACCTACCATCGACTGCTGAACTTCGAGTGGAAAAATCTGTCGAGCAAATTTGACTACCACGTTTGGATCTTGATTGATCGAATCCGCCTCTGTCATTGGTCTATTACCCACAAAGACCGCGAAACTCAATGGGCGAGGAGTCGCGTCGGATTCCCTTCCAAGACGGGGTTAAGGAGACTTACGCTGTGGCTGTTTGTCCCTCCTGGGCGACCTACTTTGACGACGAGGAGATTGGTGTCTCTCCTGATCCCTCGAAGTCCTACAGCCCGTGCGTGAAGGTTCACCGCTTCGACTCATGGCACCTCCCAACTCAGCTAGCGTCTTCGATTCACCTCTGCTGTTGAAGAAAAGCTTATTTGACATTCGCACTTGTTTAATCTTCCTCAAAGAGCTGGACTGAGTTGCTGACTGAGCACATAAATAGGACCCTCGTTCACGAAGTACACACCCATTTATTCCCTACGAGGGCAGCACCTCTGAGGCAATCTCATTAATATTGAAACGTCAACAACCTGGCGCCGACTGTTTCATATGCCTCGATCGCCCCATCAACCACCGATACTCGGCGTTGTACGTTCATGAACCAACTAGGGCAAGGGCAGATTCATTAATCTAGACAGCTTGAGTGCCCCAGCCGTTCCACAAATCGATTCTTTAGTACAAGATTCATAAGTAACGTGTTATACGGCGTTCTACGTTCATGAACCAGCTGAGGCAGGGGCAAATTCATCAATCTAGACGGCTTGAATGCCCCAGCCGTTCCACGAATCGACTCTTCAGTACAAGATCCATAATTAACGTGTTATTCGGCATTCTACGTTCATGAAACAGCTGGGGCAAGGGCAGATTCATCAATCTAGATGGCTTGAATGCCCTAACTGTTCCACGAATCGATTCTTTAGTACAAGATCCATAATTAACGTGTTATTCGGTGTTCTACATTCATGAACCAGCTGGGGCAAGGGCAGATTCACCAATCTAGACGGCTTGAGTGCCCCAGCCATTCCAAGAATCGATTCTTCAGTACAAGATCCATAATTAACGTGTTATTTGGCATTCTACGTTCATGAACCAGCTGGGGCAAGGGCAGATTCATTAATCTAGGTGGTTTGAATGCCCCAGCCGTTCCACGAATCGATTCTTCAGTACAAGATCCATAATTAACTTGTTATTCGGCATTCTACGTTCATAAACCAGCTGGGGCAAGGGTAGATTCATCAATCTAGACGGCTTGAGTGCCCCAGCCGTTCCACGAACCGCTTGATCTGTACAGTAGTCATGAATTCATTTGGTTTATGATTAAATCAGATCCCTAATTTTAATCGGCTGTTAAGTTTGCCATCTCACGTAAACTTGACATTTTGTTCTAACTGCTGATTCTCCTAACTATATATTCATACAGCAAACAATACGAGAAATAATTTGGGAGCATATAAAATTTTCATTCATAAATTGGGCGCTAGCAGCGGACATTTTACATATGAAAATCCAAAAAAGATGAAAGTCAACTAACAAAAAACATACATTGAAATTGAGTAAAGCCTAACAAAACTAGAATGTCACCCAAATCAAGTCTCAGGATCAAACTCAAGCGGCTCAACGTCCACTTGCTCGTATGGAATTGGCATGGCCAATGTAACTCTAGCGGGAGTAAGGGCTTGAGCCAGCTGTGTCTGAATCCCCGATTCTCAAATTTGGGGACTTTTTCTACGTAGTCATTAAAAGCAGCGCTCTTTCCAACCTCGAACACCGCGAAAGCCTCAGATTCGGCTTTTTCCTTGGCCTGCTTCAACCCTTCCAACTCGGCCTCTAGTTTTGCAAGCGCCTCCTTGACTAACTTGAGCGATTCCTCACTCGCGTTTGCCCTCTCCTCGGCGTCAGACCTGAGTTGATCAGCAGTCCTGGCCCTTTCCTTCTCAGCCTCCACCCATGCACTTTCCATTGCGGCTCTCATTGCCTCAAACTCCGCCCTGCTCCTTTGGCCATCGACTTTCGATTGCAAACGGCCAATCCACTCAACGCTTCTTTTTTTGCCTCGCTCCTCTGGAATCGGCCGCTCTTCTGTAACTGGGCGCTCGACATCCTTTTTCGTCTCGGCGACGACAACTTGAGCCGATTCCTCTACAACAGTAGGTTGAACAGATTTAGTCGGGACAAGTCTGGAATGAATGGCCTCGGCCTTTTTTCGGGCGGCCATGCGTTCGGCGTTCCTCTTCCGCGCCATCTGCGTAAGATTTTCCCTTGCCATATCTTCAGAGTAATCGTCGGGAAGGTCTCCCCAGTTCGAAAAAATATCTTCGAAGGCATCCCTTCGGCCTGATGTAGACAGAGGGTTAGAAGAGTTCAATCCGACTTCCTCAAAGGCCGAATTAATCGCCTCATCAACTTTCGCGGCCAACTGGTTCGAATCCTCAGCGATTGGTTCAGTCGCCTGTTCTTCCGCATGTTTAGAATCAGATGACTCTAAACCGATCTGCCTCAAGTTTTTGAAGCTGGGGAAGATGAGGGCAGCAAGTTGATAGTCGCTTCACGCGATCGGAATGTCGTCTGCCGCCGGGAACATTGTGCAAGTCGGCTCGTACCGCAAGAGAATGTGGGCTGCCCTCCCTTGTTTTTGAAGGTTTGGATGGCCGACGAACAGTAGTGCGGTTTTGATTTCTGCGAGCACGACGTCGTCGTTTGAAATCAACTTGCTCTTCAAATCGCTGCCTGCACAAATAAAACAAAAAGATCCTCGGCACCAGGTCTAGGCAATCTTCGCCTGCGCCGAACTCCCAGTTGCCGCAGACAACGACCATCACGTCATTGACACGCTTGCCAGAGCTAGCGAGCATAGTCACTAAGTGATGATCAGTATCCTTAGCTCTAAGAAAGTAGCGCCCTAGCCGGCCGGTAGATTTGGCTAGGGCGTAACAGTACCGAATGGTAGGAATACCTAAGTGGGTCCTGAGACGACGATTTAGTTCTACGATCCCCATTATGATGCGAAAGAAATTGACGTTGGGCTGGGAAGGGATTAGACTCCAGTATCTAAGAATGGCCCTCAAAAGTTGGTGAAGTGGAAAGCGGACTCCGCCCTCAGCAATTGATAGGAGAGGAAAGACGATTGTGCTCTCATCTTCCCTTTCTATATCATCTGCCAAAAGTGACAGATGGACATCATCAGGGATGGAGAAATGGCATCGAAAGCCGGAGATTCGATCCGCCGAAAGGAGCTCTTTCAGATGTTTTGCCATTCTTTTTAAGCCAAACCCAAGGATTACGGAAAGTTAAAAGCAAATAAGGAAGTGGGATCAAAAATGAAGGAGAAGAAGACTTATAGGAGATAAAGGGAGAAGTGAGAAACAAAGAGCTACAGAAGCCGCGAAGAGATAGAGTTGCACTTGAGGGCGAGCAAGATATCTTTTGAACATTCAGGACATACACTCGAAGAGACAATTTCAAATCATATTAAATGGAAGCAGTGTACGAAGGGACGAGAAAGCGTCACAATGACTAGGAAGCATGTGCGCATTCTGACACGCATTGGGAAGAGGCTTAACTGCCTAATTTTTGATTTCCCAAGCTAAGAGCCAAACACGCCGACTAATTGATGCTAGTAGGGTGTTTGGGGGGCAATTATGGGAGTCGGATTTATATTAGATCCATAGGGACAGATGAGCGTGTTCGGTCCGAAACGTAACCTCTATTCGGCATATACCCCAGCCAATCAAGGAGCCGAATAAAATAATCAATCGACCCGAGAACAAGCATGAGTATAGGTACATGTGACGGAACAAGAATGGGCCCAGCCCAAAGGCCTAAAGAAAATACTATAAATACGAGATCACCCATCAGAGAAAGGTATGTGAGAGCTATTACACTTTACTTAAAATATAAGCAATTCAGAGATTAGAGACTGACTTGCCCGTCGGAGTGCTAATTCGCACCCAACGAGTGTTTATTTCTTTTCAGGTGACTAGAAGAGGATCACTAGCGTCGCCCGGGATCAGAAGGGTATTTCCAAACTCATTTCTCCACATCCAATTAGGGCATTACTTCCCAAAATCCACAAAATTGACCCAAAGGTCCAACCCTTAACATTTCGACAATTATACATCAATAACCCCCATTTAAGATTCACATACACACATGGAATTTAGAATTTAAAATCCCTTGTTTGAACATTTCAAACTCAAGCCCTAACTCCCCAAAACTTCCAAATCCCACCATTTATACAAAATGACTAAAATTTATGTTACAACTCATAAGAAGGAGTGGCTTATCCCTACCTCAAATGAAGAGACTCAAAGGAGGTGAAGAGAAAAACCCAAGATGCTCCAAAGTCTAACTTTTTCAGATCAAAGTGTAGCCCAAGCAAAGCTCTACCCTTTTTACAAAGGGACTAAGGTAGAGACACTCTAAATCAAGAGTATTTGTAGAGAGAAGTAGTGTATAGAGAGAGAAGTAGCCAGATCTAGGGTTTGGGTTGAAAAAGGTGGTGAAAAAGTGATGTATAACACGCTGTTGCCAACTGATATATTCGAGGCTCACTCGAAGAAGTGGTCGCTCGAACGACCAGACACAAAAGAACCTCGCTCGAGCGCAAGAAGCGTCGCTTGAGCGAACAATGCGAAGCTTCAGGTCTGCAACCCAGAAGCACGCTCGAGCGCAAGATTTCTCGCTCGAGCGAAGAAACACAAAACATAGAGCTCGCTCGCTCAAGCGCAAGAAAGCTCACTCGAGCGAAGAATGCCAACCTTCAGGTCTGAAAGAGACGCAGACGCATGCTCGAGCGCAAGAGTTCTCGCTCGAGCGAAGAGACACACCAGACCAGGCTTGCTCGAGCGCAAGGAAGCTTGCTCGAGCAGAAGCTGTGTCTAAAAAGAAACCTGAAGACTCTCAATTCTCGCGCAAGCGCAAGAAAGCTCGCTCGAGCGAAAATGCAAATACCCAGGCCTCGCTCGAGTGAAGAAGCCAAAGTCTGGGCAGCAACTATTTGTTCCAACTCACAACCAACCTGTACCAAACTCACCCAACACGTCCCAAAACTCAAATACAAAGGATTTAAAGGACGAAAACAAAAATATAGACAACAGCAACCCTGACGGAACCCAAGTCCGGAACAAAATAAATGACGGAAAAAACCGGGATCACTATATATTGTATCTTCAACTACTCAGCATTACGTAATACAACAGCTTGACCACAATTCACCATGACTCCGAAAGCTGCGCCACCTAAATCAAATTGAAATTCATCGCAACTACAACACACAAATCAAAGATAGCTACAGTTATTGAATTCCGTGAACATGCTAGATTTGATATGCATGTCAAGCAAATATATTTTGAAAACCATATATGCTTATTAGATAGCTTCAATTAATGAATGCAAACGATGAAAAAAAAAATGAAAACAATGAAAACATTTCTAGTGTTTCTCAATTTTAATAGGGAAGGATTTTCTTTCATCCACTATTTTACTAGAGGGATGTTTTACTAGAGGGATGCTTGTTGGGGTTTATAGAGCCACAACATGTCTTATTTTGATATATAATTTAAAAGAATTGGATTTATTCGATAATCATAATTATATATTTTCATTACATTTGTTAAAAGAAAATGAAAAATAGGTATAATTTTGAAATTATCCATTCATTTTTTTAAAGACCAATATGAAAAAAATTATATGGATAAAAATATGGCATCAATCTAAATTTTATCATGCATGATATAGACAAAAAAAAAATATCATACAAATTATACAATTCAGATCGTCGAAATGAGATTTATAATGTATCTGACAAATCAATTATCGCACTTGTATTTCAACAGTAAATTAGATAGAACTCCTTCCCATGTTAATAATAAAAAGTAAAAACATGAAAGAGGGCTTGTTTTCTTCAAATTTTAAGAGAGGTCTATATAATTCACTCTAAAGTGTACAACCAAACACATATTTGCTTTATTCATTATTTGAGAAGAGGGGTAGAAGGGAATATAGGTGTTTGGTTGTAGAGTGTGAGCTGTCGAATATTGTTTAATATAGTGTGAATAAGAAAATAGGGGTTTAGCTGTACGATTTAAATTTTCTAAATTCTTAAATTACTATTTTTACACATTAGATTAAATTTTCACTATTACTGATTTGCAGAGATGGTCTTCAATTAGACTATATGAACTGAAAGAAGAAGCAATAGCGACCAAATAAATGCATCTATTAATTGAGGAATGAAGTAAAAAAAATGTGACTATAGTTTAGGATATAACAAAATATGACAATTTTAAAAAATTTCATTAAATACAACAAAATATGAAAATGTATTGAATTTTAAAGTTTTTGTTTTCACAAATATTACTCTTTTTAATTGTACATAGATTAGGTGTATGTAAGAAATAAAAGAATTTCATAAAATATTAAAAATCACTAAAAAGGAAATAAAAAAAAACTCAAATTTCTGAAAAATAAATTAAACTAAATAAGGTAAATATAATTTTTTCATCCATATAACTAAGGAATACTGGTGCAAATAAGCTAACTATAAAACCCACTGTAATTAGGAGAGGTCGGTGTAAATTTACCTAGCCAAGCTCTCATTCTTTTATTCATTATTTGAAGTAGGGAGAAATATGGGTGTTTGGTTGTAGGGGGTAAGTTGTCTAATATTGTGTTAGTAAGAAAGTAGTTATACAATTTAAGTTGTCTAAATTGTAAAATTATTTTTTTAACCATTAGATTATATTTTTCTCATTAATGATTTGGACAGAATATTGTCTCCAATAATCAGACCATATGAATTAAAATCATAAACAGCCAAGACTAAATCTATGCAATTAATAATTTAAGAATGAAGTAGAAAACGTAACTACAAAGTAAATTTAAAATATATATATTAAACAAAAAAAAAAAAAACACTACTAAAAAAGTGCCCAAGTCTTGTACCTCTTTCAATTGCAGCCATTAGAGTCAATAGCAAACCTTTATTTTCACTACTCATTTATTACTTCCATGATTTTATTTTTTTTTAATTTTTTGTAAGATGATTTCCAATCAAGTGCTTTGTATAAACATCAAGGGAAATAAAATAGCTTTATTTTGTATGATACAAATAAAGTGCTAAGAAACTAAAAAAAGACTAGATAGCAACCATAATCAGGCTATAGTTTTTCATGATCAAGCAAAAGAATGCAGAAATTGATTGTAACTACTTACCAAAGGACACTACTTGCATTGGCTAATATCACCTTGCTCTGTTCCTATGAGAACGTCTTTTAAATCTCTTTCCGCTTTTGTTTTGTTCTCCTTCAATGATCCTCACAAGCCATTGAGTTTTTCCTCTAGTGAACATAAAATATCCCACAACAAGTCCTCACACTAGGCCACACATATAACCTGGTAATATGACTTCCCAATTGAATCCACTTGAAGTATTGCCTTCTTGTTGAAACATCAAAGGTGGTGGTTTTGGTGTCCTGGGATTGCATGCATTTAACAATGGAGGTCCACATAATGCCAAGTTGTCAATGTAGGAACCATTTAAAAATTTATCAAATTGGTTGCCTTGTGGTATCGGTGCTATTAGTTGATTCTACGAAAGGTTTAAGGCTTCAAGGAATTTAAATTCCTTAGTTGTTGAGGGATCTCCCCAGTGACTTTGTTGGAAGAGTGGTCTAACCATTCGAGCATTGTCAAATTAGCAAGAGATGCTGGTATATGACCTGTAAGGCTATTGTGAGACAAGTTAAGCCCTCGGATTGAATTTAACTTTCCAATGATCTGTGGAATCTGACCTTTGAAATTGTTTTTCGATAAATCAATTTCAGTGAAAATGGTTAGGTCTTTTGCCATTTCTATGATTGATCCTTTGATTACTATAGTCAAACAATCATGGTAGTAATATGTTGAATGAGACATCCTTCGTCGACATTCATCATACCATTGAGATTCTTGAAATATTTTCTTGGCAATGGACTAGTAAAATTATTGTTTGGTAAATCCATAACTCGCAAGTTGGGAAAGGGAAATTTGAACTTGGAATTCGGTATAGGTCCATTGAATTTGTTAGATCTCAAAATTAGAACTTGTAGTGAAGTAAAATTTTCCAACCAATATGGAAATTTATCGGAGAACTTGTTATGTCCAAGGTCTAGCATTTGTAGCATTTTGTAATTCTCTAAAGATTTTGGTGCTGGCCCCTCAAATCCATTGCTATCAAGGTTGATAGTTTTCAAGAAATTTTCCTTCGCAAATGTATCAGGAATGGTGCCAGAAAAATTATTCTTCTACAAATCTAGTACAGAGAAATATATGCTGAAATTTCCTAAACATTGTGGAACATAACCATTAAAGCTATTACTAGATAGGACAAGAATTTGAAGGGAAATTGCATGACAGAGCATGTCTGGCTCAGCACTGAAGTTATTTGATGAAAGAATGAGACTAGAAAGGTTCACGAGTTTGAAGGTTGAACTTGGTAACCTACCATGTAGGTTGTTATTGCTCAAATCAACCATAGTTAAATGAGTGGGTTTGAACTCTTTTACATGGCCAGTCAATTTGTTATTACTGAGGTTGAAGTAATCCAATTCTGGTAAGCTGATGACCCAAGATGGAATTGTACCGTTGATTAAGTTATCATCTAAACTTAACTGAGCTAGATTTGGAAGTCCAATTATTTGTGATGGAAGAGGTCCTCTTAGCTGACTATTCGACAAACCTAATGCAACAAGGTTTGTTAGGTTTGCACCCAATGATGGAAATGGACCGCTGAAGCTATTTGACTGAACATATAAATAAATAAGACTTAAAAAATCTGCGATTTTACCTTCAAAATTATTACCCCAAACTCCCAAGTAGACGAGATTTCCATGGTTTGAAAGTGAAGATGGGAGCATGCCAGTGAAATTGTTAGATCTGATGACTAAATAAGTCATTTCCATAAGGTTTCCAAGCAACGTAGGGATGGATCCATAAAATTTACAATAAGAAGCACCCAACATTTTCAAGGACTTCAAATTCCTAATTGAGTCAAGTAGTTCTCCAGAGAAATTAGTGTATTAAAGGTCCAAGTACTAGAGAGGACTGCTCGAGTTTATAAACTCGGGAAAATAACCAATGAGAGCAAGATTATCCCATATTATTAGGTCATTCAGATGTGGTAAACGGAATATTCCGTTTGGAAATTTTCCACGCAATCCACAAAAAGTAAGATCGAGAAGTGTTAAAGAAGTCAGATTGAGCAAGGAATTGGAAACCACTGAAGATATGTTTACATCATGAATATTAAGTTCTCTTACCTTGGTTAAGTTTTGAACAAGTAATTCAAATCCAGGTTCTTCCAACCTCAAACCATAATTGTAAGAGAGATCAAGCGAGACCAATTTGCTTAGAAAAGAGACTTCTATAGAGACTTTGCCAGAAAAACTAGAGCCAGAGAGGTTGAAGTGTGTCAATCTGGTGCATCGACAAAATTCAGATGAGATTCGAGACATACCAAAGTCATTGAAAGCAAGGTTGAGGCTTTGGAGGTGAGGAAAGTAGTAGAAGATGGTGCTATTGGGATGGATGGTGCCGTTGAGCCAGCTGCAACTGAGGTCGAGGCCAATTACTTGACTTGTCTTGTTGTCACACTTGACCCCATTCCATGAGCAACAATCAGAACCCTCCTTCCACGACTCCATCTTCGGGCAAGAATGATCACAGTAACCGTAGAAAGGATATTTATTGAAGGAAAATTGTTGCTTAAATTGAAGCAATGCAGAGGTCGTTTCTTGAGTGCACAGTTAGGCATGCAAACACGTAATCTAGAAAAAACAAAGAAACAAAAAGAGGTGAAAGAGTTGATTGTTAGAGACCATCTTTGCTCATAGATTCAAAAACAAAGATTGTAATGCTTGCTGACTATTAATGGGGGAGAGGCCAAATGCTTTATAGGCAAATGTAGGTGCAATGCAAAGCCTACAAACAAGTAAAGTGACTTTGACTATTCAGTCTTTCATTGATGTCTACAGAGCTGGACCCCGATAACGTGTTTCTCACTCATCAAGGAAGACTTGACTTCATAAATGTTGATCACAATCAACTGCTTAAAATGCTATACCAAATAAAGTTTGACACGTCTACGGTGTATATACTTAAAAGGACAATACATCATAACATAGTATACATAACATAAAGTATACATAACATAATTATAATGTTTTGTAATAAACACCGCAACATGTTGTAGTTTTTACCACTGAATTGATTTGTAACATTTCTTATCACAAATAATTTGTAGCATTTACACTACACCGGTCATAACGTAACCATAATAATATGTAATTTTGACTTTCGGATGTACACCATAAATTTGTTCATTCATAATTTTTAGGCAAAATGACATAAGACACTCACCACAAATTATTTGACTTTTTGTAACGCCCTCAAAATACAACATAAGTCAATCATTCATAAGATCCTTAAACATAAAAGAAACATTATATTTACATACATCAGAGTCTCCTTTTACAAAAGGTATTACATGAAATCTCTTAATGTTAACAACAGAATAAGTGCCCTACGGGCTTATATCTTACCAAGTTGTTACTTGGTTTCAACAGAAGTAGAGTCCTAACTCTAGTACATATAAAGCCCTCGGCTTGGATTTACATTTAACACAAAATAAAAATAATAAAATGGAGCCTCAACTCCTAAACCTCCCAAGCTAAGACCTTGGAGGCGGCATATCACATGTACCTGAAAAATGGTGTCCCAAGTAGGGTGAGCCAATGCCCAGTAGAAATATGCTAAACAATATATGAGTATCAACTAACACATGAGCATTAGATAAAGGTGCAACATTCTTAACCAATATGTATTCTTTTCAAGATCAGTTATTATAGATAGTCGATGCGTCATTTCGTTTCCATTTTTCCCATGTCGGGTAAACCAATCAATCAAGTTCAATATTATCAAAACAACCAATATGGGACTACAACTCAATGGTTCACAATTTAACACATTCATCATTCCAACACTTCAATATATTGCCATTTTACGGAACCACGTCCGAGGGAACCGGCATCCATATAGATATACAAAAGATCTTGGGACTTTCATCACGGACACTCCGACCAACTTAATTATCAATGGAGTCCATCCCCTATCTCCTCCCACACAATGGAGTATATCCCCTATCTCCTCCCATACAAGATACATATACTATGTATTTAACACATTGAAATATACAATGACGAAATAAATCACATATTCAATGGTTTCATCCAATCGTCATATTCAATGACATAATACAATTGATTAGTTTCAATTTACCTAATCATCATGCATTTTCTACAACAATCATAGATATCCTCCACCGATAGCTCAAAACAAATATTTCTAAACTGATAAATAAATTTATCAACAAATAAATTATCAACTTTTCATAGGTGTGTGATTTATCAAATCTAACTACACAATTCAATCACATATTTCCCCAATTTCATAATTCCCAAACCAATTTCATTATTTACTCAAATAGTTATTTAGTTCCAACTAGGGCAAATCTTCCCCTTTATAATACATTACACCTAAGACCAAATTTCATCGAATCCTCTCAAGCCATAACATGTTCAAGACTCTTCATGCCCACAAGGAAACCCAAATAGAAAACCCCTCTTTTATACATTTATAGAAATCAACCCAAATTCACAAAAAAACTTTCCTAAATCCCACCATTTATACAAGATGACAATATCTATGTTAAGACCCATATTGGAGAGTAGAATATCCCTACCTCAAGTGTAGCAGCTCGAAGGAGAAGAAGAGAGAAACCCAAAGGTGCTCCAAATCCCACCTTTGTCGAATCAAAAGGAAGTTCACGTAATGCTCTAGCTTTTTAACAAAGGGAGTAAGGTAGAATGACCCTAGAACATGGAGTATTTGTAGAGAGAATGAGTGTTTTAGAGAGAGAAGCTGTCGATCTAGGGTTTTGAAGAAGGAAGAGGGTAAAAAATGGTGTATTTTATCTCTGCTGCGAACTGATATATACGAGGCTCGCTCGAGCAAAGGAGTTGTCGCTCGAGCGACCAAACACAACAAAAGGCCTCGCTCGAGCGCAAGAAGTATCGCTCGAGTGCATAATGCAAAGCTTCAAGTCTGCCACAATGCAGACGTACGCTCAAGGGCAAGAAGTCTCGCTCGAGCGAAGAAATGATTCCACAAGGCTCGCTCGAGCGTAAGAACTCTCGCTCGAGCGAAGAACCTTCAGGTCTCACAGAGATGCAGACACACGCTCGAGCGCAAGAACCCTCGCTCGAGCAAAGAGACAAATAACACAGGCCTCGCTCAAGCATAAGAAAGCTTGCTCAAGCAAAAGCTGCGTCTAAAAAGAAACCTGAAGACCCTCAATCCTCGCTCGAGCAAAAGAACCCTCGTCGAGCGAAGAAGCAATTACCCAAGGCTCGCTCAAGCGCAAAAAGCCTCGCTCGAACGAAGAAGCCAAAGCCTGGGTAGCAACCACTTGCACCAACTCAACACCAACCTGTTCTAAACTCACTCAACACAACCTAAAACTCAATTCCAAGGAATTAAAGGGAGGAAACAAGACATAGACAACAATATACAACCACGGAACCCGAGTCCCGAACACAATAAAGGCTGGGGTAAAACCTGAAGCGCTATAACCTCCCCCCTTAAAGAATTTCAGCCCCGAAATTTAATATAAGTTTCAAAATCATGGTTATTCAATTCCCAATGTGGTTTTAATTCAACATTCACCATCACAACCCATCCACCAGTCATTCCCTCTTTTCATAAGAGAATAAATTCACAACATATACAACTCAACATATATTATCAATAGGCATATTCCGAGATTTAACAAATTTTAACACATATATCTCATGTTTCCAAACATTTTCAATGTTTATAACAAGTTTACACTTCTGAAACTTAAATAACATATACAATGTTCAAGTTTAACTTGCGTTTCTGAAACATACTCAACATTCACAATGTGTTACAATCTCAAAACATATACAATGTTTTCATACTTCTCAAACAAAATCAAAATCTCAACTTATACTCAAACATCAACAAATAGGTCCGGATATTTCTCTTGGACCTCCATTTCACGTTTCCAAGTTGCTTCCTCAACCCCGTGATTTTCCACAATACTTCGACCAAGGGAATCGTTTTGCCTCCCAAGACTTGGTCCCGTCTATCCAAGACTTGCACCGGTCTTTCCTCATACAAGGCATCCTCATCTACCTCTAAGTCGGTCTAATTCAACACATGCGATGGATCCGGCTCATATTTCCGAAGCATACTAACATGAAACACGTCATGCACTCTGGAAAGTTACGGCGGCAACGCTAAACGGTAAACAACCTCCCCAATCCACTCAAGGATCTGAAAAGGGCCAATAAACCAAGGGGACAACTGCCCACTTTTCCCAAACCTTATCAAACCCCGTCTAGGTGATATTTTCAAAAAGACGTGATTACCCACCTCAAATGACAAAGGTCTCCTCCTACAGTCGGCATAACTCTTTTGGCAACTCTAGGCGGTAATCAACCTCTTACGAATGAGTGCCACTTTCTCCGTCATTTCCTAAACCAACTCTGGACCTAACAAAGGTGCATTACCCACCTCGGCCCAACACACTGGAGATCTACACGGTTGGCCATACAGGGCCTCAAATGGTGCCATGCCAATACTTGATTGGAAACTGTTATCGTAGACAAACGTCACTAAGGGTAAGTGTCTCTTCCACGACCCCTTAAAGTCAAGGACACAGCCTCGAAGCATATCCTCAAGTATTTGAATAATGCGCTCAGACTGCCCGTCAGTCTGATGATGGTAAGCCGTGCTAAAAATCAACCTAGTGCCCAAGGCACTCTGCAAACTTTGCCACAACCGGGCAGTGAAACGCGAATCTCTATCCGAAACGATCGTCACAGGGACCCCGTGCAATCTCACTATGTCCCGAATATACAAGTCAGCAAGGTAATCTACTGAATCTCTTACGCGCATAGGAATAAAATGGGTTGACTTTGTCAACCGATAAACTACCACCCAAATGGCATGACTATTCCGTTGGGTCCTCGGAAGCCCCACAACAAAGTCCATCGTGAAATGCTCCCACTTTTACTCAGCTATAGGCAAGGGTTGCAACAAACTCGCTAGCCTCTGATGTTCAACCTTCACTTGCTGAAAAGTAAGGCACTTCGATACAAACATAGCCACATCTTTCTTCATACCCTTCCACCAAAACTGGCGACTCAGATCGTAATACATCTTTGTGCCTCCCGGATGCACCACAAGGCGTGAATGGTGAAACTCTTGGAGTAATTCCTCTCGGCAAGACTCCGGCACAAACAAGCGGTCACGGTATCTTATACACAGGTCAGGGTACACAGTCAAACCCTTCTCTACCTTCCCATTGGAGATCTTCCCCCGGAGGGATTCTACCTCAAAGTCACCTTTCTGTGCTTCTAACACTTGGTTCACAAGTGAAGGTTGTGCAACTACATAAAACAAGGCTGTAGACTCAATAGACTCGCCTAGATGCAAGTCAAACTCACCAAGAGCACCCAACATCTCCCATTCCCAGATTATACAAGCCACACTACTGATGGACTTCCTACTGAGGGCATCTGTAACAACCCCAAAATGAGTATCGGAAATTATCTTTAACTAATTGTGAGCTAATATACTTTAATTTAATGATATATGCTTGAATTGAAGAATTATTTGGTGAGCTACAACTTTAAAATTGAAATTGACGACCTTTATGGGTTCGAAAATTGAAATTGAGTACATAGATATGTTAATGAGAATTTTTAGAGCTATTTGGGAAAATTAATTAGAAATTTAATTTGTCTGATTCGTTAAGGTGTGTTTGGGTGGTTAACTTTGCACTACAAATTGAAGGCCTTAGAGACTTCAGAAATCAGAACGGAGTACATAGTTATGATCAGCATAATTTTTAGAGTTATCTGAGGAGTTTAATTGGAATTCAATTTCGTACGATTCGTAAGGGTGCATTTGCCTCTCCCTACTTGTGATAAGCTTATATATATATGATATGAGTTGTTGAACTCATCAATTGGAGTCTAAAAATATCCAAGGGAGAGGGGAGAACCGTGAGAGAGAGAGAGAGAGAGAAAGAGGCAAAGCTTCTCTAAGAGAGAGAGAGCTCAACATTCATGGGGTTTGAAGATAAATTGAAGGGATTGAAGTGAGAGGAACAAAATCAACCATGAAAGCTTGGGAAATTGAAGAGAGCCAAGAGAAAGGCAAAGATTGAACTAAGGTATGGAAGTCTATCTTGAATCCTTATGTTTAATGCATCAATTTTATCAAATCATAATGATATTGGACGATCTGAACCCATTTGGGTTAGGGTTTTACGTATGTATTTAATTGAGCTCAATTTAAGAAATTAGAACTTGGGTCCTATGCTTTTGTTTATGATTGGAGCTCAACCTTATGAATACCATATGAAACGAACTCTAGATTGTCCAAAGAACAAGATTATGCAAGAATCAAGTGTGTTTGTGGGTTGTGTTTTGAGAACTTTAAAGATTATCAAAGATTAAGCATTGATCTTGAACTTGAGGCAAAGATTGATTTGTTTGAAATGGAATTAGACTTGAATGATGTTAGTTTATCATGTTGTGGTGTAATTTTACATATTTTTGGGTGATTAGAGTTGAAACCAAGCTTAGAAATGGAAAGAACAAGTGTTAGAGCTAACAAACATTTTCGGATAGTAGAATTTGCCCAGAGCCGCACGTGCGGCGGGGCTTCCCACACGTGCGACAGTCCATTCCAGCACCCAAAAAATATTCTAAAATAAAAGCACCTTGTCCTGCACGTGCGGCTCAATTCCCGCACGTGCAGCCCTATTTTCCGCAAGTGTAGGACAGCCCTGTTTCAGCCAACTTCAAATAAGCATATCTCTTGCATCTGGACTCTGTTTTAATTGATTCTTGAGCCTAAATTCAAGCCCGGGAAGTCTAGTTTCCAATGGTGGTGGTCTCACTCCCAAATTCTAAGGACACAAATAGGTATGCTCAAATTAGTGAAGGTTGTTCACTTTCTGTCCAACCATTTCATGCCATTTTCTCATCTAACCTAATCTCCTTTCATTTCTTCCTATCTTCCTTGACATGAATTATGATTCATTGAACACCTATGAGTTTAGAACCAACATAACTAATTGATCAAAGAGAACAAGTAAGGGATCGGTTATATTCTCATATTATGCTTTGTGCATTGTGTTTATAGGTCAAGACGAGGACATCGTCCCATTGCTACCAGATGCCCATCCCTGTGAGTAATAATAGTGTAATGATGTATATCTATTCTGACGTATATCTATTCTTGTATTTTCTGCTTCTGAATTATTATACCTTAATTGTACTTGGCATGTTGGAATCATTATGCTATAGTTTCCCTGTTATGACTGTGAATAGCATATTTGGGATGAGTAATTCTAGAATTCATGTACTTTTGTTGGATACAAATTGTGTTTACTGCAATGGTATATGTCATGTGGGTTATGGTTGATGGAAATGATTCAAATGGTAGTGGCATGGACCTAAGATCGCTTTATCTATTAATATTGTTGGGCTTGAGGCTGTTTTGTACTATGTTGGGCCTGAGGCCGTTTTGTATTATGTTGGGCCCCAGGCCGTTTTGTACTATGTTGGGTCTGAGGCTGTTTTGTATTATGTTAGGCCCGAGGCTGTTTTGTACTATATTGGGCCCGAGGCCGTTTTGTACTATGTTAGGCTCGAGGCCGTTTTGTATTATTTTGGGCCCAAGGCCGTTTGTATTCTATTGGGCCTGAGGCCATTTTGTAATGCGTTGGGCCTTAGGCTGTTCCATCTCATGTGGGCCCGAGGCCATTTCGGAATATGATGAAGGAAACATATAAACGTTAGGTAAACATTCTCTAAGACATATGCTTATTCACACGAATCTCTTTACATTATTATTATTCACTGAGCCCTGCTCACTTCGTTTTGTTTATACGTGTCTATGTAGGTTAACAGCTTTGAGGATAGCCCTAGGTTAACTTTAGGAGCGTTTTTGGTGGTCTGTTATGTTTAGCCTCCACAATTGAAGCTTTTTGGTTGTCCCTTTTGATGTCACATGTTTTACCAAGTTTTTGGTGGCTCTTGTCAAGCTTGTGGCTACTTTGTAAAAGTTTTGGTTACTAACCCTTGTATATACCTACATGACGTGGGCTAGCTTATATGTATATGTATAATTTGTACAATGATCTTGGCATGTAGACACAAGCTCAATGGATAGTATTATTTTGATATCTGCTTCCGCTTAAGGCTCCGTGTTTGAATAAATATTATTTTTGAAATTTTTGTTTGGAGGCCCTAGTGCAGGCCGGTCATGGACCAAACTTTTAGGGGCGGGTTTGGGCCGTGACAGCATCGGCCACAACATTGGCCTTTCCCGGATGATAATGCAACTCGAAATCATAATCTTCTATGAACTCCATCCACCTTCTCTGCCTCAAAATCAAGTCCTTCTGTGTGAACAGATACTTCAGACTCTTATGATTAGAAAATACCTCAAACCTCTCACCATACAGATAGTGCCTCCAAATCTTCAAGGCAAAAATCATAGCTGCTAGTTCTAAGTTGTGAGTAGGGTAGTTCCTCTCCTGTGTTTTCAACTGTCGCGAGTCATAGGCTACTACTTTCCCTTCTTGCATCAATACACAACCCAGACCCTCTCGTGAGGCATCGTAGTACACTGAGTAGCCCAAACCCCTCTCTAGAATAATCAAGACTGGAGCGGTGGTAAGCCTTACCTTTAGCTCTTGGAATGACTTTTCACAAGTCTCACTCCACACAGATTTGACCCCTTTCCGTGTCAATCTAGTCAAAGGTGAAGCTAGTCTGGAGAAATCTCTCACAAATCGACGGCAATACCCGGCCAACTCCAAGAAACTATGAATATCTAAGGCATTCTTAGGTTGTGCCAAATCTTGCACTGCCTCTATCTTGGATGAATCTACAGTCACCCCTTCCCCGGATACCACATGGCCTAAGAACTTAACCTCTCTTAGCCAGAAGTCACACTTCCCAAACTTAGCATACAGCTTATGGGCTCTAAGCAACTCCAACACTACTCGCAAGTGTTCCTCGTGCTCCTCCTCAGAGGGTGAATAAATCAGAATGTCGTCGACAAAGACGACTATGAAGCGACCTAAGAACTCCCAAAAAATCCAGTTCATCAAGTCCATAAACACAGCTGGTGCATTGGTTAGCCCAAAAGGCATCACCAGAAACTCATAATGGCCATATCGCGTACGGAATGCCGTCTTTGGGATATCCTCCTCCCTTACTCTCAATTGATGGTAACCCGATTTCAAATCTATCTTGGAGAAACAACGGGATCCTTTCAACTGATCAAACAGATCATCTATACGAGGCATAGGGTACTTGTTCTTAACTGTAACCTGGTTAAATTTTCAGTAATCAATGCAAAGTCTCAAGGCCCCATCTTTCTTCTTAGCAAAGAGGGCAGGTGCTCCCCAAGGCAAAGTACTAGGGAAAATAAAACCCTTCTCTAACAATTCCTGAAGCTGAACCTTCAGTTCACTCAACTCAGCTCAGGCAAAACGATACGGTGCCGCGCCAAGCACTAAGTCAATAGGATACTCGATCTCTCGGTAAAGTGGTAAACTACTAAGATCCTCGGGAAAGACATCCGAGTAGTCACAAACGACTCTTAGCAACTCAACCTAGGCCTCATCACACTCACTACTCATAAAGCTAGCGAGAAGACAACTAAGTTCACTCCACTCTCGCAGATCGTATACCGATGGTAAGACTCTGCCAACCCGATTCCCGAAGAAATGAAAACACTCGCCGCTCAAGGTACATACAGTAACCCTCTGGCGGTAACAATCTATAACAACCCGGTATGACGATAACCAGTCCATATCCAAAATAACATCAAAACCCGTCATATCCATCAACAAAAAAGAAAAGGGAAGCCGACGGTCGGCGACCTCTATATCACAACCCTGACACCCCTGTTTCAGAACCATCTCACCCCCAATAGGTGATACAACACAAATATGAGATGCTAACTGTGCCAACTCCAACCCCAAAATAGATGCAAATGTAGAAGCTATAAAAGAGTGGGATGCACCCGTATCGATTAACACATTAGCAATCGAGTTGCAAAACAGGAAGGTACCTCTCACTACTAATGGAGCAAGTACAAGATCTGGCGTTGTAACAACATATACACGCCCCGTAGGCCTCTGATCCACCTGCTCACCTCCCAGAGCATAAGACTGCTACAGAGACTAAGCTGATGAGACTCCCTGATTAGCCCTCGAGGCCTGAACTGACTGCGCTGGTTGGTGGCTCTGTGTCTGTCTCGAACCAAACGCATTAGGTGTTCCATCCAACCGTGGCACACCTGCCAACACTGATAATAAGTGAGCGGATGGCTTTTGCCTTGACTCTGGCCCTGAGAATGAGCCAAAGATAAAGCTACTCGTTGCCCTTCTCCCTTCTGTGGGCAAGCTGGAGACTTGTGGCCCAACTAACCACATTTGTAACAAGTGATGTCTCCCTGACTGTCTCTTCCAGAGCCTGAACTCAATACTGGAAAGGTAGACCTTGAATGCACTCCCTGGGACTGCTGGGGGTTTGAGCCCCTCTGTCTCTTACCGTCCCCCTAACTCCTCCTAGAGCCCATCATCCTCTCCTCCTCTGCATGCATAACTGTCTCAAGATGGGCTGCAACCTCCACAAGGCGTCCATACTCCCTAATCACAGACCCGACAACTCGAAACATGAGTTCGGTCCTCAACTTCTTCTCAAATTCCAGACAACAGCGTTCCTCAGTCGCCACGAGCTCTGGTGCAAACCTAGATAGGCTAGTAAAGGTGGCCACAAACTCTGCCACTGGTGTATTCAATTGCTTGAGCTGAGAAAACTGATCCTTCAACTTTTCCCTCACTGTAGCCAGTAAGTATTTGTCCTGGAAAGCTTCAACAAAGGCTTCTCAAGTCCCTTCAATGCGCCCCCGCGCATGCTTCCACCACTGACTCGCGTCTCCATTTAGCTGGAAGGATGCCAAGGTCACTCCCAAACCCCCATCTTCAATGCCAAGCATCTCAAACGTCATCATCATCAGCTCTAGCCACTCATCAGCCTTCAATGGCTCCTTAGGGTCACCCAAAAACTCGTCTGGATTTGACCGGAAGAACTTTCTCTTCAGAAAAGACGGCCTTACCTCAGTTACTTGGGCCTGGACTTAATTCTCAGCCCTGAGAATGTCCACAGATTCCCTCAAAGCTCTGGCCATTTCGAGGGCTAAGGCACCCATGGCCTGCTGACCAACCGGTTTGGCCACATTGGCCTGACCCACTTCTTCCTCCTGTGCCGGAATCTCATCCGGTATAGGCATCTCTTGCCTCCTAGGCCTACCACGCCTACCACCACGACCACGTCCTGACATCCTAATAAAGGTAACAAAAGAAATTAGCACATTTACAAGTGTGCCGAAGCTATCTCACTCGCATCCTAATACGATGGACAACAATAATTCACTCCACTTAAGCACATAATCACATTAACACATACGAATTTCATTTTCATATAATGACCGTCCCGTGGCATTGCTAGAGTTTCAATTAGAATTGATAGTGATCAAGTGCCTTTCCAACAGGACTCCCAGAAACCCTTGGATCCGATCAACATCCTAGAAATTAAATCCCATACGCATATAGTCACATAAGCATGTTATCACATAAGCACATAATATCATACATAAGTCTTTAACAAGCGAGACAAACCCACTGTGGTACTAACCACTCCCCACGTACCCAAAGTATTCAAACCCGGTACACTTTGATACCAAGTTGCAACGCCCTCAAAATACAATATAAGCCAATCATTCATAAGATCCTTAAACATAAAAGAAACATTATATTTACATGCATTAGAGTCCTCTTTTACAAAAAGTATTACTTGTAATCTCTTAATGTTAACAGCAGAATAAGTGCCCTACGGGCTTACATCTTTCCAAGTTGTTACTTGGTTTCAACAACAGTAGAGTCTTAACTCTATTACATATAATGCCCTCAGCTTGGATTTACATTTAACACAAAATAAAAATAACAAAACGGAGCCTTCAACTCCTAAACCTCCCAAGCTAAGACCTTGGAGACGGCCTGTCACCTGTACCTAAAAAATGGTGTCCCAAGTAGGGTGAGCCAATGCCCAGTAGAAATATGCTAAACAATATATGAGAATCAACTAACACATGAGCATTAGATAAAGGTGCAACATTCTTAACCAATGTGTATTCTTTTCAAGATCAGTTATTATAGATAGTCGATGCGTCATTTCGTTTCCATTTTTCCCATGTCGGGTAAACCAATCAATCAAGTTCAATATTATCAAAACAACCAATATGAGACTACAACTCAATGGTTCACAATTTAACACATTCATCATTCCAACACTTCAATATCTTGCCATTTTACAAAACCACGTCCGAAGGAACTGGCACCCATATAGATATATAAAAGATTTCAGGACTTTCACCATGGACACTCCAGCCAACTTAATTATCAATGGAGTCCATCCCCTATCTCCTCCCACACAATGGAGTATATCCCCAATCTCCTCCCACACAAGATACATATACAATGTATTTAGCACATTGCCATATACAATGACGAAATAAATCACATATTCAATGGTTTAATCCAATCGTCATATTCAATGACATAATCCAATTGATTAGTTTTAATTTACCTAATCATCATGCATTTTCTACAACAATCATAGCTATCCTGCACCGATAGCCCAGCACAGATATTTCTAAACAAATAAATAAATCTATCAACAAATAAATCATCAACTTTTCATAGGTGTGTGATTTATCAAATCTAACTACCCCATTCAATCACATATTTCCCTAATTTCATAATTCCCAAACCAATTTCATTATTTGCTCAAATAGTTACTTGGTTCAAACTAGGGCAAATCTCCCCCTTTATCATACATTACACCTAAGACTAAATTTCATCAAGTCCTCTCAAGCCATAACATGTTTAAGACTCTTCATGCCCACAAGGAAACCCAAATAGAAAACCCCTCTTTTATACATTTATAGAAATCAATCCAAATTTACCAAAAAAACTTCCCCAAATTTCACCATTTATACAAGATGACAATATCTATGTTAAGACCCATATTGGAGAGTAGAATATCCCAACCTCAAGTGTAGAGGCTCAAAGGAGAAGAAGAGAGAAACCCAAAGATGCTCCAAATCCCACCTTTTTCGGATAAAAAAGAAGCTCACACAATGCTCTAGCTTTTTAACAAAGGGAGTAAGGTAGAATGACCCTAGAACATAGAGTATTTGTAGAGAGAAGGAGTGTTTTAGAGAGACAAGCCGTTGATCTAGGGTTTTGAAGAAGGAAGAGGGTAAAAAATGGTGTATTTCATCTCTACTGCGAACTGATATGTACGAGGTTCACTTGAGCGAAGGAGTTGTCGCTCAAGCGCAAGAACTGTCGCTCAAGCGCACAATGCAAAGCTTCAGGTCTACCACAACGCAGACGCACGCTCGAGCGAAGAAATGATTCCACGAGGCTCACTCGAGCGCAAGAACTCTCGTTCCAGCGAAGAACACCAACCTTCAGGTCTCACAGTGACGCAGAGGCATGCTCGAGTGCAAGAACCCTCGCTCGAGCGAAGAGACAAATAACACAGGCCTCGCTCGAGCGCAAGAAAGCTCGCTTGAGCGAAGTTATGTCTAAAAAGAAACCTGAAGCCCCTCAATCGTCGCTCGAGCGCATGAACCCTCGCTTGAGTGAAGAAGCAATTACCCAAGGCTCGCTCGAGCGCAAAAAGCCTCACTCAAGTGAAGAAACCAAAACCTGGGCAGCAACCACTTGCACCAACTCAACACCAACCTGTTCCAAACTCACTCAACACAACCCAAAACTCAATTTCAAAGAATTAAAGGGAGGAAACAACACATAGACAGCAATATACAACCACGGAACCCGAGTCTTGAACACAATAAAGGCCGGAGTATAACTTGGAGCGCTATACTTTTACTGTAGAAAATTATAATTTTGTTTTGACAAAAAGATGGGTGTACACTAGCATTTTCTTAAAAATTGTGTGAATTATTAGCAACTTTGTTAAATAAGGATCACTATATATCACTTGTTCTTTTTTCCATGTTTTTATATCACGAGCCAAGATACATGACAAGGTATCATTTGTTAATATTAATTTCTTAATAATTATCTTGAAATAAAGTAACTGTTAATAAGTATTTGGCAGCACAAAATGATAATAGATAATTTGCAATATATAACATTTCTCTTTTTAAAAGGTATCATTTGCTTATATTAATTTCTTAATAATTATCTTCAAATAAAGTAACTATGAATAAGTAATTGACAATACAAAATGATAATAGATAATCTGTAATATATGACATTTCTCTTTTTAAATTGGCTTGTAGGGCAAGTAGCTAGTAAGTGAGAGACCATACATAAAATGAACTTTAAAAAAAGTTAGTCTAAGGAAAAATCCTCTCTGGTCCAATTTTTGGATTAGAAGACATTGTTTGGACCTTTGGAGTCTATTACAAATCTAATTTTAGCGATGTAAGTTGTTTATCTTGTATGCTTTAATTAGTCAAAATTTTAAAAAATTGATATGATAACTGAAGCTACATCAAATTTTATTTTATTTTTCCCTAAAGGAACATTTAAGAGTTGATTATGAGACAACATAGTTGATTAGATCCTGTATTTGGAAAAATTATTTGGTACTTCATGGGCGCCACCTGTCTATGCTCCCCATTAATCATCATACATCATATTCCTTGTTATTTGTCAATTACTCAACACAAAATCATGAATTCCACCTTCTTCTCTACACAAAATTTAAAAAACACCACATCGTCGTGCCAGTACCACCAAATAACTTCTCTCATATTTGCAATGCGAAGCCTACAAAACTAAGCTAGCCTTCACTCATGTCTATAGAGCCCCTATAGCGTGTTTCACATAGCAAGGAGCTTTTTGACTCCATAAATGTTGATCATAATCAACTGCTTAAATGCAATAGTGGGTGTCTGAGGTTTGTTTATTTGGTGATTATGTTTATTGTTTATTTTCATTTTTATTGAATCTTTTTTTAAAAAAAATTTAAAAATCTTAAGTTTCTAAATTTAACTTGATAAGACGAACCACAAAATTTTAAATAGTCTAGAAAAGACAAAAATAACCTTAAAAAAAACTTTTTGGGTTTTTTTTTTATTATTTTGGAATTTAAAAAAAAAAAATTATGTTTCAGATTTGTCTATACAAGATGGCTTGAAAAAAAAAATAAAGATTGACATAATTTTGAAAAAAAATTAGGACAAATTACACTAACGATCCCTGTGATTTGGGACTTGTGTTACTTTGGTCCTTGACCTTTTAACTGTGATATATTTGATCTTGAATTTTAAATCACGTTCCAAAGAAGGACATTTGAAGACATTTTTACACCATTCCAAGACAAAGTCGTCAATTTGATAAAATATAAACTAGTTTGACAAACGTAAATGTGAAAATTTATTTTTAAAAATTATTTTTACTCACCAAATATAAAATTATATAAAAATAATAAATCTTTTACATTTTTATTTTATATTTTTTTACCAAATTAATTTTTAGTATGTGTTTGGATAATAATCATGTAATGCGTGGTTATTTTTGTTGTTAACAGATATTTTTGGATGGTTATCATGTGATGAACGATTATTAGATTTTTAATGTCTAATCGATATGTTTAATATATGAAATATTTTTCATTTTAGATTTTTTTATATAATGGATTAGTTTAATAATGACATCAAAGTTGTCGCTATATTTGATTTTTGAAAAAATAAAACTAATTTAATGAAAATAAATATTAAAAAAAATTTATTTTAAAAATTTATTTCTACTCTCCCAAAAGATAAAATTATATAAAAATGATATGTTTTAAAAAAATTTCAACAATTTAATTTTTAGTTTCTTAAAATTTTTTTTTTCTGAAAATAGATTTTGAAAACCAAATTAAATAGAACTTTATAACCAAAAAACTTGCAACATTATTCATTTAAAAAAATGTCATTCAGTGTGTTTGGTTTTAGTTTTCTAAATTCAATTTTTTGAAAATTGAGTTTTTTTGTTTATCGTGTTTTTTTTAATTTTTTTTTTGTTTTTAGTGAATAATTTAAATTTTTTTGTTTTTTTTTGGTTTTTGTTTTTAGTGAATAATTTTAAAATTTTAAGCACTGTTTTTAGTTTTTTAGATGCACCTTACTTAAATGTATCTAAAAAGTAAAATATTTGTGAAAAAATATTTCAAAAAATTAATAAATACACAAAAATACGAAAAATATATAGAATTTTCTTTTCTTTTGTCTCTCTCTCTCTCTCTCTCTCTCTCTCTTTTTTTTTTTGTATTTTTGGTATTTAGTGAATTTCTTAAATATATTTTTCATGAAAATTATACTTTTTAAGTGTATTTATGTTAGGTGTGTCTAAAAATTTAAAATTTTTCTTAAAATGTTTTACAAAATTCAGTAAAAACAAAAAAATACAGAAAACAAGAAAGTAAATTTTCTGAAAAGTGTTTTTAGAAAACCCAAACCAAGCAAAGTGATTATATTTCAAACAACATATAAGTTAACCAATACAAAAATAAGTTGTATGACGACTCTATTTTTCAAATTGAGCGACAATGTCTTCAATTGTTCTTATTTGGAACAAGATTTAAAATTCAGGGTTAAATGTATCACAATTGAAAAGTCAGAGACCAAAATAATACAAGTCCCAAACTATAAAGACAATTAGTGTAATTTATCCAAAAAGTTATTAAACACAAAAACAAAAACAAAAAAAAAAAAAAAAAGGAAAAAATTTGAGGCTTTTTTATGACAACCTCATCCTTAAAAAGGCATACACCAAGACCTCGAAAATTCTATAATACATACTCATTTTTGGGTAAGTAACTCATGCCTAGTTACAACTTTTGTGATTTTTTATTTTCGTCTGGTGTGGTGCTGGTTATAACATAGTTATAACTTATTGTTGTGTTAGTCTTTTGTTTTTTGTTTTTTTTGGTTATTACTAAAGAGTTTTTTTTGTTATGCCTCAAGAGATTTTGATTATAATCTTTGGTTATAACTCATTGTGATATGAGTTATGACTTATTATGATTATTATTTTGGTTACAATCGAAGATGTGTTTTCCTAGACCTCAAGTAGTGTTTGGTTACGACCTACTATTATTTTTAATCATGACTTAAAATGATTTTGTTATGACATTTGTGATGTAGAATAACCCCAAGAAAAATTCCACAGTACACACCCATATGTATCTTGTTATGCATTTTGTGATGTATTTTATGCAATTTTTGTTGTAAATATAATGTAATTTTTTAATAGAGTTACGATAATTTGTGATTTAAAAATGAAGTTGTGTATTTTATAGTAATGTTACTGGTAATGCTACACATTTTTTAGCAAACAAATATGTAACATTATTACAAAAATACGTAACATTATCACGAAATTCATAATATTATTTCTGAACTACAAATTGTAGTAGCTCTATTAAAAAATTACGTAACATGACCATAAAAATACGTAACATACATAACAAAAATATGTAACAATAATACGTATACTGTATATAGCATGCATTAAGTGAGTGAAGACGGGTAAAAGACAAGCTCGAGCGGAAAAATCCCCTCTAGTCCACTTTTTAGGTTGAAAGATGTTTGGATATGTGAGATTTTAACGAGTCAAATTTTGGTGATTTACATTATTTATTTTGTATGTACTAATTTAAAAAATTAAATTAATTTGATAATTGACCACATGACTTTATGATATATATTTTCAAAAATAATTGTCATTAACATTTATTTTCCTAAAACAAATATCATAAAATTATTTGGATATGATTATCAATTTTTTTTTTATTTATTTTTTATTTTTTATAGAGCATTTGACAGCCCATAATGTGAATAATGGAGAAAGTAGGATGCCTTATACCCAATATGAAAAATGCTATGGTGTGCACTCCTTTAGAGGTGTATGCCACATGCACCCTACAATAAAATGTATAATTTTATTTTAAATTTTTTTTAAATTAATTATAAAATATATACTCTCGTTACAGATTAACGTAACAAAAAATATCGTAACCAAGGCATAAACTATTGGACATTTTATTATGTTAATTTATGATGAAATTATACATTTTGTAATTGATATTATGAAATGTTATAATAAAATTATATATTTTTATGATAAAATACATGTGGTATACACCTCTAAAATAGTACACACATGATTTTCCACCAAAATATTGATGCAATGCAAAGCCAACAAGTGACTTTGACTAGCGAGTCTTCACTTATGCCTACATCATGATTATCAAAATTCCAATTATGATACTAAATGACTTTAACTAGCTAGTCTTCACCGATATATACAGTATGGTTATTAGAATTCCAATATTATTAGTAGGATTTTAAAATTCTATGATTGATACAATGCAAACCGACAAGTGACTTTGACTAACTAGACTTCACTGATGTCCACATCATGATTATCAAACTTTCAATTATGATACTAAATGACTTTGACTAGCTAGTTTTCACCGGTATATACAATATAGTTATCAGAATTCCAATTTTACTAGTAGGATTTTAAAATTCTACAATTGATGCAATGCAAATCGACAAGTGACTTTGATTAACTAGTCTACACTGATGTCTACATCATGATTATCAAAATTCCAATTACGATACTAAATGACTTTGACTAGCTAGTCTTCACCGGTATATACAGTATGGCTATCAAAATTCCAATTTTACTAGTAGGATTTTAAAATTCTACGATTGATGCAAATGCAGGCCGACAAGTGAGTTTGACTAGCTAGTCTTCATTAATGTCTTTTCAAAATTCTGATTATGATACTAAATGAATTTAACTAGCTAGTCTTCACCGATATCTACAGTATGGTTATCAAAATTCCAATTTTGCAAGTAGAATTAGTTAGATCAAATCATTCGAATCATACAAAGATTTTAAATATTATAGAATCTTAAAATTATTACAATTCTAGTTATAAAATCCTATAGAATTACACTAGAATCCTAAATCTATTATGATCTCAATGCTATCAATTTTTTTTTCTTGTTAGTTATTTCTTATATGTAACACCCCCAAAATAATATGGTAAATCCAACTCAGAAGCAGAAGAATAATAAAAGCAATACACTTTTATTAATCTAAATTGATGTACAAAAGTGACACATGCGATATACATTCACAAATAGTTCATCCTGAATCTACAGCATGTTGTAAACACCCCATTTTTGACTGCCCTTAAGACTTGGGTGCCACTGATTGATCACTCAATGATGAAAGTTATGCTGTGCAAATTTTCATTTCTTCAGCAATAAGAGCTTCTAAATCCCAACCTGTGGACGCGCCCCGTGTGAGGGCCTCACCCCACAGTTCGGACTCGATTTTGTCACGGTTCTTAATCTGAACCAAAGAGTCTAAATCCGGCAAATCGTTTTGAGAAAACAGATTTTCAGAAAAGAAGTGCCAAACATGGACTGCTTTGCCAGATATAGAGTCGCCACCTAAATATTTTTTTAATGGGGGAATTTAGGAAACCCTGACTCGTTTGCCTAAGGCCACGTGTCCGTCATCACCAAAGTTGCCTCGGCTTGGGAACTTGGGTACGATTGGGGAAGGTCAGCTATGATCACCCCCTCTCGCCCGATCCGAAGATCGGCCTCTACTAACCATGATATCTTATTTTGAAAACGTTATGTGTTCTTATTCCGGTTAATTAGCTAGAATTACTATGTGATGCGCACAACAAAACAAATATAGACTAGATCGCCTAATTTGGAACAAAGCATTGCATATCCGTTTCGTTTAGGAAATGGTTTGAAATTTGCTACTCGTAAGTAGGCTAAAACACGGATTTCAACGAGTCGTTCCAACTCAAACAATCCAACCTTCACCCACAGGCATTCAAGCAGTTTATATCACATAAGCAGCTAGCCTCAGGGTAATCATGCTATTATGGCAACACTCACATGCATGCGGTATGCTAAAGCATAAAAGCTTACCGAGTACTCCAAGCCAAAACAGAAACTAGTTAGTAATCATATGCATGATCTTAGTTCATGTTTTAAAATGGCTAAGGCAACACATGCAAAGATGCAATCTAGGCAGGCTTGGCTATCCTAAACATGACATATGAAATGCAACAGGAAACATGTATTCAATTTGGAATTGAAATACAATGCAATTAGCATGATGCGCCGAGCCTGGTGCATGCAATACTGATGAATGATGCACGCATGCATAGCGTAAGGTATGCTAATTTAAATATGTCCTAATACTAACCATCAAAGTAGGTAAGTAAAAGGGAGAAAGAAGTGGGGGTTGGAAGACATGCACACACGCACCCATACTTATTACAAATACGCCCTCACTCGGAGGGTCCGAATAAATATTACAAAACAAATAAATAATTAACTATTCTAGCTAATTAAATATTACAAAACTTCTAATTAATTAACAAATTAACTAAAAAAAAGCGAAGATGGCCCCAGCCCCGCCTCGGAATGATGAGATGATGCATGCTCAATCCGTCTCGCCCGAAAATCCATCACCATGACACATGTTGCCTCTGTTTTCCTTGCTCCGCTCCTCTGAAAATTGCACAAATTCCAAAAGGCACCCTATGAACCCTGTGGGATGCCACCGGCCAAGGGAAATGGTCACCGGCCAAATGGAATGATCACCGGCCACTGGAAATGATCACCAGCCACCAATGTTGGTCGGTCGGCACTAAAGATGGCGGGCCGGCCAAGTATTCCTGCAGAATCCTGTTTTGACAGCAGTAGAGGACAGACAAGGCATGGCAATGCATTTCAAAGCAAATGTTTGCACAACCACACTCCATATCATGTTTAAGACTCAAGGGAGTATGGTGCTCGACCCTCGCGCCACCAATCGCGCATTTCAATGCGTGATGGCCCAAGAAGTCAAGTTGTGCATTTTAATGTCAAATGTAATGCACACAAACACATAAGGAACCCAACCTCAATCATGGTGATTCAAGAGGCAAGGCATGCATGCCAAATGCAACCTAAGCATGTGAGCTAAATATGCAATGTGAGCATGCAAGCAAGTAATGTACATTAGGCACACAACCTAAGCAAACACGCATGCAAGGCATGAAGCAATGTAACAACATTTGAGCAACATGCAAAAGGTGGACTTAGACCAATATGGACAAGCCTAGGCCATGTCTAAGTAGGAAGCCAAAATGCTATGGAATGGAGGCATATACACACACAAACAATGCATGCAAACATGGCCCAACACTTAAGCATTAAAGAGCATCTTTTAAGCACACTTAAAAGAGGATAATCATGGACAAATGGCATGCACATCAAACTCTGAAAATCAAGTTAAGATGATACCATATCCACCTACCAATGCAAGCAAGGCATGCAACCAAACCCAAGTACTTAAACTATGGTCATGTGACACATGAAGCAAATGACCAAAGTGAACTAAAACAGTCCTAAATCATGCAAAAGTAAGCCCCAAGAACCACTTAGATGGCATCTAAATGACCTAATGCTAAAGGCATGCAAAAGGGGCCAAACATGGAGCATAAGGCACCAACCTCTTAAAGCGTTAAAGGAGCATCAAATGCAAGCATACAAGCATGCCATAAGGACTGAAATGACATGGCAAGTGGTTCCAAACCACTAAAATAATGCAAATAGAGCATGCTAGAGGGTCCAACACTCAAGGCCTACAAGGGAGTTTGCATGGTAGCTATGCAAAGCAAAGCATGGATGACTCAAATGACCAAAAACAGTCCCTTAGCATACTAAAGCAAGCATAAAAGCTTCACAAAGTTAGGCCAAAACACATGAGCATGGTAGTCTAAATGCTAGGCATATGTTAAGGCAAATAATGGCATTACAAGACATGTATGCAAGCTAAGCATGGTGTGTCTAAACCAATCAAAAAGAGTGCTACATCATGGCATAATAAGCACAAATACAACTTAATACATGGCCAACATGAACCTAAAAATGGTGCTCACACATGAGGCAAAAATGGCACATATTGAAGACAACAAGGAGAGGGGATGGCCCTCTCCTTCTTAGGACCTCAAACCACCATCCTCACCACCGAAAGCCCTCAACATTTCAGTGGTGAGGAGGCCCAAACAAAGTGGTCCCGGAGCTCACCAAAAATAGCACAAAATGGGGCCAAACAAGGCCTAAGAGGGGGTAAACGACCCCAAACACAAACGTGACCTTAATGAAGTATGTTAAGCATGAAAATACAAGACTTTTTTTACTTATACACAAATCCTAAATCAGCATGAAAGATAGGTAAAAAAACTAGTGCAAGATTGGGAAAACTAAAGCAAGATTGTTACCCTTGAAGAACTCTTGAAGAATAGCAAGATCAACCACCTTCCTCTAGTGAAAACCAGTCCAAAAACTCAAGAACAAGCCCTCCAAGCCCCTCAAGGTCGAAGTATGGTGTAATGGTGTGTGTCTTAGTGCAAAACTAAGGCAAAAACACACTTTTTAGGCCTCCAAACACACACAAAGGATGAGAGAGAGGGAGATATGGAGAGAGAATGTATATGATAGATATGTATATGTATGTCTCTGTTTTTTTTATTCAACCCTTGACAAAGGAGGAGGAGGGGTCCTTAAATAGACAAGGGAGATGTTTTGAAGCTTCTCCAAGAAGCTAAACTAAAAAAGGGGCAAGGCTTCCTGAGGAAGCTGGGACAGCTGGCAAGCTTCTTGAGGAAGCTAAGACAAAGGTCCAAGCTTCCTCAAGAAGCTAGACCAAAAGGGTGCAAAAGGTGCATGACAACCACACTATGCATGGGGAAGAGGGCTGGGCATTCCCGCTGGCACAACTGGCATGCACCATGCCTGAAGGGTGCAAAAGGTGCATACCGGCCAGCAAAAGAGGTCACCGGGCAAACAAGGTGCAGGCTAGCCACATAAAGTGTCGACCGGCCATTGGTATCAAGAAACCATGGCTGGTGGCAACAATGAATGGCCGGTGAGGCAAAGGGAAGGCCGGTGGGGTGTGGGAATGGCCAACAAGCCATTCCCTACCCCTCAAACCAAAAGCGCAAGTATTTGGTGTAAAACCAAACACAAAACAAACGAGTTGAGAGATCCTGAGGCAAGGCGTGCAGCCGATGCCTCTGGGAACTCAAAACGAACACGAACATGGATGATCATCGAGTGTTCAAACGATGACGTCCAAGTCTTAAGGACGGTCAAAAAGGGGGTGTCTACAGTTGCCCATCTTTGACAGAACTCGAAAGTCATAAAAATGACGGGAGTGAATGTCAAAGCCCAGAGACCACCCATTTTTGACAAGGCCGAAGACTTAGACAAAGCATACAAGTTACAGATAAAGATATGCGCTCGAAGGCAGGGGCAAAATGCAAGACAATGCACAAAGCCGAGCATAACTTATGATCATGCAAGAAACATAGGGACGTATCCCGGTGTTTCGGAAAGGTATAAGCATTGGAACGTATTCCAAATTCTCTTAACCAAAGTGGGAAAAACATAGGGACATATCACGGTGTTTCAGAGTGGTTCAAGCATTGGAACGTATTCCAAATGCTCTTAACCAATGAGGGAGAAACATAGGGACGTATCACGGTGTTTAGGGACATATCCCTGTGTTTCGAAATGAAGGAGAAACATAGGGATGTATCCCGGTGTTTGGAAAGGAAGGAGAAACATAGGGACGTATCCCGGTATTTCAGAAAGGGAAAAGAAACATAGGGACGTATCCCGGTGTTTCAGAAAGAGAGAAGAAACATAGGGACATATCCTGCTGTTTCGGAAAGAGAGAACAAACATAGGGACATATCCCGATGTTTCGGAAAGAGAGAAGAAACATAGGGACATATCCCGGTGTTTCAGAAAGGGAGAAGAAACATAGGGACGTATCCCGGTGTTTCGGAATGAAGGAGAAACATAGGGACGTATCCCGGTGTTTCGGAAAGAGAGAAGAAACATAGGGACATATCCCGGTGTTTTAGAATGAAGGAGAAACATAGGACGATCCGGTGTTTGGAAGAGAAGAAACATAGGGACATATCCCGGTGTTTCGGAATGAAGGAGAAACATAGGGACGTATCACGGTGTTTCGGAAAGAGAGAAGAAACATAGGGAAATATCCCGGTGTTTCAGAAAGGGAGAAGAAACATAGGGACGTATCCCGGTGTTTCGGAAGGAAGCAGAAACGTAGGGACGTATCCCGGTGTTTCGAAAAGAGAGAAGAAACATAGGGACATATCCCGGTGTTTCGGAATGAAGGAGAAACATAGGGACGTGTCCTGGTGTTTTGGAAAGAGAGAAGAAACATAGGGACATATCCCGGTCTTTCAGAATGAAGGAGAAACATAGGGACATATCCCGGTGTTTCAGAAAGAGAGAAGAAACATAGGGACATATCCCGGTGTTTCGGAATGAAGGAGAAACATAGGAACGTATCCCTGTGTATCGGAAAGAGAGAAGAAACATGGGGACATATCCCGGTGTTTCAGAAAGGGAGAAGAAACATATGGACGTATCCCGGTGTTTCGGAATGAAGGAGAAATATAGGGACGTATCCCGGTGTTTCGGAAAGAGAGAAGAAACATAGGGACATATCCCGGTGTTTCGGAATGATGGAGAAACATAGGGACGTATCCCGGTGTTTCGGAAAGAGAGAAGAAACATAAGGACATATCCTGGTGTTTCGGAATGAAGGAGAAACATAGGGACGTATCCCGGTGTTTCGGAAAGAGAGAAGAAACATAGGGACATATCCCGGTGTTTCGGAATGAAAGAGAAATATAGGGACGTATCCCGGTGTTTCGGAAAGAGAGAAGAAACATAGGGACATATCCCGGTGTTACAGAAAGGGAGAATAAACATAGGGACGTATCCCGGTATTTCAGAAGGAAGGAGAAACGTAGGGACGTATCCCGGTGTTTCGGGAAGAAGGGGAAACCAAGGGACGTATCCCGGTGTTTCAGAAAGGGAGAAGAAACATGGGGACGTATCCCGGTGTTTCGAAATGAAGGAGAAACATAGGGACGTATCCCAGTGTTTCGGAAAGAGAGAAGAAGCATAGGGACATATCCTAGTGTTTCAGAATGAAGGAGAAACATAGGGGCGTATCCCAGTGTTTCGGAAAAAGAGAAGAAACATAGGGACATATCCCGGTGTTTCGGAATGAAGGAGAAACATAGGGATGTATCCCGGTGTTTCGGAAAGAGAGAAGAAACATAGGGACATATCCCAGTGTTTTAGAAAGGAGAAGAAACATAGGGACGTATCCCGGTGTTTCGGAAGGTAGGAGAAACGTAGGGACGTATCCCGGTGTTTCGGAAAGAAGGGGAAACATAGGGACGTATCCCGGTGTTTCAGAAAGAGAGAAGAAACATGGGGACGTATCTCAGTGTTTCGGAATGAAGGAGAAACATAGGGACGTATCCCGGTGTTCCTGAAGGAAAGAGAAACATAGGGACGTATCCCGATGTTTCAGAAAAAGAAGGCGCATAACAATGTGATTGAAATGTGCATCACAATGCAAGTGGAATGTGCGTGACAACGCAAATGAAGAGGTGTGCAACAATGCCGGTGGAACGATGCATAAAAATGCAAGCGAATCAGTGCATAACAATGCAGGAGGAATGGGTGCATAACAATGCAAGTGAAGTGTGCATGACAACGCAAGTGAGGTGCACAAAAGAAGTTTGATAAAATGCATTTTCTATGCCACATGGAAAGCATATTCTATGCAATATTGAAGACATGTTCCATGCATAAGACAAGCATATTCTATGCAATATTGAAAGCAAAGCATATTCTATGCATGAATCATAACGATGCGCGGCATGCATGTAACAGAAGTGTATATGAAAGTGCACATCCTATGCAATAGAGGGGCATCAAACATGTACTCTGGTGCCTCTGATTTACCTCTCAGAGGGCTTTGCAACACGCACAGCTCAAAAGGGGACACCCTATTTATATTAGAGAGAGATAACATCTGCTACTGCTTTAATTGCCATTCTGACTTGAAGTAGGCTTAAGCTTGGGGTCGAGATACACTCATACTTCGGAGTAGTGACAAGGCCTTAGGAGGTACATCAGGAGTACAATCACGGAATTTGCTGAAGGTGAAACACACTTAGGTGCTTCGATTTTCCCTCTTTCCTTTTGCTTTGCAGTCCGGAACCTATATAGCTTCAGATAGATCCTGATTTTACTGTTCTCACATGACCTGGGTTGAACCCTGCGGTTTTCGAAAGAACAAATCCCCCCCCTTTTTTTTTTTGCACAAATGTGGAGAATGGCACAGCACTCTGAGCACACAACAAATCATTTTTGAAATTGATAAAATGAGTTCTCAACCGGGTATTGGGCCTACAACTGAACACAGTGAAAAAGACTCAATAACAGAAAACAAAAAGGTAAACAACCTAAACACATCGAGACACACTCGGAACGACTTAAAGCAAGAATCGAGACAAACAAAACAAAAGACATGACACACAGACGTGTTACAAAGATGAGAGACCTCTCGGTGCACGAGGAGCCAGTTTCTCCGGGTATTATTTCCCACTCTTTTCTCATTTGTGATTCTCACATCACTTGGCCCTCAGGCTCTTTTTTCTCTCAAAACCCTTTTCTCGCTTTTTCTCTCAGTGCACATCTCTCTATTCTTCAATCTCTCATTTTTTATCCCTCCCCTGGGTGGTTGATGGATAAACAGAAAGTTGTGGGCTCTTGGCCCTAGCATTCCGCTAGATTCTTCTTCTTGTTCACAATAGTGAGTTTCTTCCACAGAGGGGCTGTGCTACAATTGAGTGTGGAGCAAATCTGCAGCTGACATCGGTTGACGATGCTCTGCTGGAGAGTTTGGACGTGCTCAGATCTGTCCAAATAAGGAAGTGAAATATCTTGTCCCATTCCGGTTCGTGCTTCGCACTTGGCTTGATACCTTGTTGCTGTGAGGATGTGAGAGCTTTCTGCCCTTTTGCGGTTAGCTTCAGTGGTGCCCTTTTCCGGCAAGTAGAGTGCCCCTTCTGGCAGGTAGAGTACCCTTTCTAGCAGGTATGTTGATCATGGGGAAAAGACAGAACACCTGACTCAACTGTGCCCCTAGTTCATCATTTTGACCATTTTTTGTTTTTGGCTTTCTACTAAAACAATTTTGACCAAAATGAGAGTTAGATTAACATGCTTGTTCAACTTTCTGATTTAAAATCATGCAAGTTAAGTTATGAGCACTGAAAATTTTCCTTTTTTGGGTCCAAGAGAAAGGTTCAGTTTTGGAAAAAATGAAATAATTTTCGAGAAAATTAGTCAACCTTAGTAAAAATTCTCAAAAACTATTTTTGCAAACGGCCAATGCTCAACAAGCACGGAACCTACTCTTGAGATGCACAACCTCGGATCTGAAGGAAAATTGCCCCTTACTTGAAGAGAGCTGCATGGCAACGGAAAGTTTCCCTTGTTTGAACAGCACCGTAGTGCATTGAATGGCAACGGAAAGTTGCCCATTGTTTGGATAGCACCGTGGCACATTGCAATCAATCCTCAGAGTGACGATCACAACCGAACTCTCGGATACAGAGAAGGCAAAGACGATCAAAACCATTACATGGACACAATCGATTTTAGAGGTGTTTGTGGCTGGACTTCAGAATGAAGTTGCCTACGTATCCCAAACATGGGAATCAAGCCTTACGTAGTTCGGGGTTAAGGTACACTCGGGTATTTAACCTCTCCTTTTGTGCTCTAACTTTTGCCAAGGCCGCCCTTCTGGGTTTTCAACCATGCGAGCTTTGTTTTTCCTTTCTTTTCATTTCATTTCTTTTCATTTCTTCTTCTTTTTTTTTTCTTTTTTTCTTTCTTCATTTTTTTGTCATTCTTTGCATTTTTCTTCTCTTTCTTCTTTTTTTTGTTCTTTTTCTTTTTTTCTTGCTCTAACTTTTGCCTGGGTCGCCCTTCCGTTTTTTCAGCCCAGCGAGCCTCTCAAGGGTAAAAGTGTAGCTTGGTCCATGTCAAATGGTTCTGAGATCCTGAAGTAATCTGAATCTAGGAGAATGGTTGCTGTTCGCTGACGATGCAGGAGTCCATCCAATGGGGGGCTGAATTGGCCCCTATTGTTGTGGATAGGAATTCAGTTGTTCTTCAACAATACTTCTTCTTTCCTCCCTTATGGGGTTTGGCATTCTTGCCGATCTTCATCTTTGATTGGCGGAATGATCTATCTTCGGCTCTTGGAGCACATTTGAAATTCTTTGCCCCTAGTTCCAAGGGTGCTTCTGATCTAGCTTTGCAAGCTTCTTTTGATGACATCTGACCTTCTTGATCTGACTTTCTTGCCTCTTGTTCGAGCGCTGTTTTGAATTTGGCCACACAGGCCTCACATTGTGGTTGACCGTTGAACGTTCTGAATTCAAGTTCAAGTTTTGAAATCAAGAGGGGTGGAGTCTCGAGGCTGAGAGCGATCCTAGGCTGCACAATCTGAAGAGCGATTCCACATAGGTCTTCGCAGGATCACGCAAAACAGTTTTTGAAATCTTTTAAGAAAGTGACAAATCGCTCGCGCTGAAGACAATGTAGAACCAATCTGGATCAAGTCAAGATCCTTCTCAGTACTCACATTAACAAGCATGATATCGATCATTAAGGGCTTAGCATGCCTCTCTTTCTCTCAATTGATCAAATTTTGTAAAACCCGAGGAATTCCTTCCTCTTCGTTTTTTATCACAATGTTTCGAAAAAAGTTTTGGAAAACTTAGGTCGATGCAACGAATTCAAGGCACAGAAAAGACACAGCTTCTAGTCAAATAATGCCCTCTCATTGAGAATTTCTGGCACAACTAGCACACGGCAGAAGCGAACACAAGAATGTGAAAATCACTGATGTTTATTCAAATCTGTTGGTGTAACTGGCTCCAGGTAGAAATAGACTCAAGACAAAACGAAAAGACAAACGCAAAACAAAATGGTGATGCCCGAGGTAACACCCCCCGGAATCATCCGACCTTTCGTACAATAGGACTGACTCGATATAACAAGACAGACCCTAACTGACTCAGTATGAAAAGACTGACTCAAACAAAAACGACAGAACTGACTCAGTACCCAAGCCAGAGCGTACAAAAACTAGCATTCGCAAATGCTCAAAACAGTGCGTGTCATACGCCACATCTGAAGTAAACTGAGTGCCGCTCGCAGGTGGTTCATCCCCTGATCACATCACATTATCCCCCACAAGTTCACTGATCAAGTGTCAATAGACTTTGTAGGACCTGGTGCGGGGATGACCCCGTTGTCAATCAAATTTTGTATCTCATGGCGGAGACGGACGCAACTATCGGTGTCATGACTGGTTTGTTGATGGAAAGCACAGTACTTAGCCGGGTCATGCTTTGCAGGGAGAGGATCGGGTAGAGGCCGTTGTTCTAACGGTTTTAGATGCCCTTTCCTGAGTAGGACCCCTAGAGCTTTAGACAAAGGCATAAAGAGTGCGGTGAAAACCCTCTTGCCTTAAGGTAGATAGTCTGAAGTTCGGGGTTTTGAAGTGGATGCACCAACAAAGGGGGTGGCTGCTCTTAGTGTGGTGGTGGTGACCATGCCCACGTCTGAAGTCCTAGCAGCTGCGTCACCGCTGGTGGTCGCATTGACTAACCGTAAACGCCCTCTGGTCGCCTTCTCCTGGTCAATGAGGCCCTGCTTCATAGCGTCCTCAATCTGTACTCCCATCTCATGCAGATCTGAAAAGGTAGGGAAGGGGAGCAGGATCATTTTCTGCATCAGTTTGGGTTGGAGGTTGCGCACAACCATCCTTATCTGGTCTTTGTCGGAAGGCCTTATAGCCATCATCAAGGCCTTTGTTCTCCATCTCGCAACAAACTCTGAAAAACCCTCCTTTGGCTCTTGGTGGGTGACTTCAAGATCACGAGTTGTGACCTCAATCTGTGTGTTGTAGGAGTATTAATCATTGAAGGCCTCAGCCATCTCTTCCCAATTCTATTTCACAGAGTTCTCCAATTTCGCATACCAGATTGTGGCTATCCCAGACAAAGTTCGGCCGAATAGTGACAATTTCTGGGCTGTGGTCAAACCCGTTGGCCTCAAGATATCAGAAAATAGTTGGAGGTGCACTATTGGGTCTTTAGAGCCATCGAATCGATCGATATGTGGCATCTTGAACCGATCCGGTAATGTCACCACTGAGTCGGTATAACCTTCCTCTATATCAGGAATAGAGTGGCCCCCTTGAGACTTTTTGAACAATTTCTCGAGCTTGCTTACTTTCAATGCTGTGGGGTCCGTCTTGAACTCAAAGGGGGAGTCCGGTAGGTTGATGGGTGTCTTGGATAGCTGGGGTAGAACCGGGGGCAGAGTTGGCCCGACTGGAATGTCCGCATCATCTTGGACGTGGGTTGCCTCCCCGAGTATGGGAACCCTTGGCGGGAGAGGAGCCTGGTGTGAAGTAGATACTCCAGTTTGCTGTTCCAACCTGGCCATTGTCTCTGCCTGTTGGGCTATGACCACGGCCTGTTGCTTGGCGAATTCCACTTGATGGACAGCGTCTTGCTGCATGACTTTCATACTATCCTGCAGTTGGCGCACCATCTCTTCCAGACTCGACATATTGTCCTGGTCTAACTGAGCAACCGGTATATCTCCCTGAGGTAAAAAATAGATATCTCAACCCAACTGCACACAGGTGAGATGGATAATGACCGCTGACTGGCGTTTTTACCCTGCCTCTGGCAAAGGAACACTGATTATTGAACTGAATCTCTGACCCGACAAAGTCTATCAGCACAAGTCCAATGTACCTTGGGGATAGTGGAGCCTTCTGAAGCTATAGTTCCAGGACTACCTAGCAAAAGAGAAAATAGACAGCATCTCAGCTCAATTTTACTGGAACGGATATGAGCATAGCGGAACGACTGTACTCAATACTGATCACTGTTCCCCAAAATCACTGCCTCAAAACACTGAATCGGATACTCGCAGATATAACTGTTTCTCAAAAACACTGATACTGATGCCTGTAAGCCTGATGCTCAAACTCACAGACTGATATGTACGTTCCTGTAGAGATACACTCTAAAAGCACATAGCAAGTAAAAGAGAGCCAAAACACCCCTATGTTGGGATAGGGTTTCCCTATCCTATTTTGTCAGGAGCTAGGGTTTCACTACGCACGCAGCGGTTTCAAACAACCTATATCGGGTAAGCAACTTGTCCTAGTTTGGAATGGTCACTATGGATTTCGATATGCACTAGGTCGAATGGTCAAAAGGGTGCCCTGGTAAAACCGGGGTTTGTGTTCCCATACTACTAGAGCCCATAACTGGTCAGCCTTATGGTCATGCCTTGACAAGACAAGCCTCCGGCAAACCATTCAGGAATGGCAGATGGCAAACACGGTGTCCTAGGCGCACCAATGCACATGCAATGCAAAGAAACACATAAGCGTAGTTAAAACAAGATATCATGAGTTCGAGTCAAGTTCTCTAATCTCCCCAGCAGAGTTGCCAGAAACTATGGATGCGCCCCGTGTGAGGGCCTCACCCCACAGTTCGGACTCAATTTTGTCACGGTTCTTAATCTGAACCAAAGAGTCCAAATCCGGCAAATCGTTTCGAGAAAACAGATTTTTAGAAAACAAGTGCCAAACATGGACTGCTTTGCCAGATACAGAGTCGCCACCTAAATATTTTTTTAATGGGGGAATTTGGGAAACCCTGACTCGTTTGCCTAAGGCCACGTGTCCGTCATTACCAAAGTTGCCTCGGCTCGGGAACTTGGGTACGATTGGGGAAGGTCAGCTATGATCACCCCCTCTCGCCCGATCCGAAGATCGGCCTCTACTAACCATGATATCTTATTTTGAAAATGTTATGTGCTCTTATTTCGGTTAATTAGCTAGAATTAATATGTGATGCGCACAGCAAAACAAGTATAGACTAGATCGCCTAATTTGGAACAAAGCATTGCATATCCGTTTCGTTTAGGAAATGGTTTGAAATTTGCTACTCGCAAGTAGGCTAAAACACGGATTTCAATGAGTCGTTCCAACTCAAACAATCCAACCTTCACCCACAGGCATTCAAGCAGTTTATATCACATAAACAGCTAGCCTCATGGTAATGATGCTATTATGGCAACACTCACACGCATGCGGTATGCTAAAGCATAAAAGCTTACTGAGTACTCTAAGCCAAAACAGAAACTAGTTAGTAATCATATGCATGATCTTAGTTCATGTTTTAAAAAGGCTAACGCAACACATGCAAAGATGCAATCTAGGCAGGCTCGGCTATCCGAAACATGACATATGAAATGCAACAGGAAACATGTATTCAATTTGGAATTGAAATACAATGCAGTTAGCATGATGCGCCGAGCCTGGTGCATGCAATACTGATGAATGATGCACGCATGCATAGCATAAGGTATGCTAATTTAAATATGTCCTAATACTAACCATCAAAGCGGGTAAGTAAAAGGGAGAAAGAAGTGGGGGTTGGAAGACATGGACACACGCACCCACACTTATTACAAATACGGCCTCACTTGGAGGGTCCGAATAAATATTACAAAACAAATAAATAATTAACTATTCTAGCTAATTAAATATTACAAAACTTCTAATTAATTAAAAAATTAACTAAAAAAAGGGAAGATGGCCGCAGCCCCGCCTCGGAATGATGAGATGATGCATGCTCAATTCGTCTCGCCCGGAAATCCATCGCCATGACACATGTAGCCTCTGTTTTCCCTACTCTGCTCCTCTGAAAATTGCACAAATTCCAAGGGGCACCCTAGGAACCCTGTGGGATGCCACCGGCCAAGGGAAAGGGTCACCGGCCAAATGGAATGATCACCGGCCACTGGAAATGATCACCGGCCACCAATTTTGGTCGGTCGGCCGGCCAAGTATTCCTGCAGAATCCTGTTTTGACAGCAGCAAACGACAGACAAGGCATGGCAATGCATTTCAAAGAAAATGTTTGCACAACCACACTCCATATCATGTTTAAGACTCAAGGGAGTATGGTGTTCGACCCTCGCGCCACCAATCGCGCATTTCAATGCGTGATGGCATAAGAAGCCAAGTTGTGCATTTTAATGTCAAATGTAATGTACACAAACACATAAGGAACCCAACCTCAATCATGGTGATTCAAGAGGCAAGGCATGCATGCCAAATGCAACCTAAGCATGTGAGCTAAATATGCGATGTGAGCATGCAAGCAAGTAATGTACATTAGGCACACAACCTAAGCAAACAAGCATGCAAGGCATGAAGCAATGTAACAACATTTGAGCAACATGTAAAAGGTGGACTTAGACCAATATGGACAAGCCTCGGCCATGTCTAAATAGGAAGCCAAAATGCTATGGAATGGAGGCAAATACACACACAAACAATGCATGCAAACATGGCCCAACACTTAAGCATTAAAGGGCATCTTTTAAGCACACTTAAAAGATGATAATCATGGACAAATGGCATGCACATCAAACTCTGAAAATCATGTTAAGATGATACCAAATCCACCTACCAATGCAAGCAAGGCATGCAACCAAACCCAAGGACTTAAACTATGGTCCTGTGACACATGAAGCAAATGACCAAAGTGAGCTAAAACAGTCCTAAATCATGCAAAAGTAAGCCCCAAGAACCACTTAGATGGCATCTAAATGACCTAATGCTAAAGGCATGCAAAAGGGGCCAAACATGGAGCATAAGGCACCAACCTCTTAAAGCGTTAAAGGAGCATCAAATGCAAGCATACAAGCATGCCACAAGGACTGAAATGACATGGCAAGTGGTTTCAAACCACTAAAATAATGCAAATAGAGCATGCTAGAGGGTCCAACACTCAAGGCCTACAAGGGAGTTTGCATGGTAGCTATACAAAGCAAAGCATGATTGACTCAAATGACCAAAAAAAGTCCCTTACCATACTAAAGCAAGCATAAAAGCTTCACAAAGCTAGGCCAAAACACATGAGCATGGTAGTCTAATTGCTAGGCATATGTTATGGCAAATCATGGCATTACAAGACATGTATGCAAGCTAAGCATGGTATGTATAAACCAATAAAAAACAGTGCTATATCATGGCATAATAAGCACAAATACAACTTAATACATGGCCAACATGAACCTAAAAATGGTGCTCACACATGAGGCAAAAATGGCACATATTGAAGACAACAAGGAGAGGGGATGGCCCTCTCCTTCTTAGGACTTCAAACCACCATGCTCACCACTGAAAGCCCTCAACATTTCAGTGGTGAGGAGGCCCAAACAAAGTGGTCCCGGAGCTCACCAAAAATAGCACAAAATGGGGCCAAACAAGGCCTAAGAGGGGGTAAACAACCCTTAAAACAAAAGTGACCTTAATGAAGTATCTTAAGCATGAAAATACAAGACTTTTTTTAGTTATACACAAAGCCTAAATCAGCATGCAAGACAGGTAAAAAACTAGTGCAAGATTGGGGAAACTAAAGCAAGATTGTTACCCTTGAAGAACTATTGAAGAACAGCAAGATCAACCACCTTCCTCTGGTCAAAACCAGTCCAAAAACTCAAGAACAAGCCCTTCAAGCCCCTCAAGGTCAAAGTATGGTGTAATGGTGTGTGTCTTAGTGCAAAACTAAGGCAAAAACACACTTTTTAGGCCTCCAAACACACACAAAGGATGAGAGAGAGGGAGATATGGAGAGAGAATGTATATGACAGATATGTATATGTATGTCTCTATTTTTTTTTCAAACCTTGACAAAGGAGTAGGAGGGGTCCTTAAATAGACATGGGAGATGTTTCGAAGCTTCTCCAAGAAGCTAAACTAAAAAAGGAGCAAAGGGGGCAAAAGGGGCATGGCTTCCTGAGCAAGCTGGGCCAGCTGGCAAGCTTCTTGAGGAAGCTAAGACAAAGGTCCAAGCTTCCTCAAGAAGCTAGACCAAAAGGGTGCAAAAGGTGCATAACAACCACACTATGCACGGGGAAGAGGGCTGGGGTATTCCAGCTGGCACAGCTGGCATGCACCATGCCTGAAGGGTGCAAAAGGTGCATACCGGCTAGCAAAAGAGGTCACCGGCCAAACAAAGTGCCGGCCGGCCACATAAAGTGCCGATCGGCCATTGGTATCAAGAAACCATGGTCGGTGGCAACAATGAACGGCCGGTGAGGCAAAGGGAAGGTCGGTGGGGTGTGGGGATGGCCAACAAGCCATTCCCTGCCCCTCAAAGCAAAAGCACAAGTATTTGGTGCAAAACCAAACACAAAACAAACGAGTTGAGAGATCCTGAGGCAAGGCGTATAGCTGAGGCCTCTGGGAACTCAAAACGAACACGAACATGGATGATCATCGAGTGTTCAAACGATGACGTCCAAGTCTTAAGGACGGTCAAAAATGGGGTGTCTACACAACCTTACACCCATTTTGGACCAAAACTATTTTAGACCTTAAAACCTTCTCTTTGAAAATATTTTTGAAAATGTTTCTACGATGTTCTGAACCTCACAGCTCGTTAAAAATTGCACTTTTCGATAAACTGAGCAAGGAGAAAGTGGAAATAAATGGAAGAGAGATGAACTCTTTGAAAAATCTTTAAAACATCTTATTTAGAGGTTTGGAGTTCAAGAAAATAAGAAGGGAGGGAAGAAACCTAATTGGGAAAGAAGTTGGGCATGAAACCATTGAGAGAGAACTAAATAGCCTTCACTAAATCAGGCCTATCTCTTTTCTATGCTTATACTTTAGTTATAAGGCCACCACCATTGGAAAGTAGACTTCGGGGGCTTCATTTTAGACTCAGGAATGACCTAAAACCGAGTCCGGATGAGGAAGATATGCCCGTTTGAAGTCGGGCTTGGAAGCAGATTTTTGGTGGCCAGCATGTGGCTGGCAGGTAGTCGGCAGATGGCCGGCTAGACACCATTGATGGCCGGCAATGCACACTTCTGGCTGGCCAGCCACCTACTGGCCACCTGTGTAAAACCCTGATATTTTCTCCCGCTATACCTTCTTTGATATTTTCAACCAAAGCTCATATATTTCTACATATAGAGGACCTTCTCTCTTGGTTTCAAGGTTAGAAACATTTTTAGGTGTGAGAAAATTTTTGGAAATATCCTCTCTCTTTACAATTCTCTCTCTCGCTTACAACTTGCTTAACCTTTGCCCAAACACTCTAAACTAAACCTAGAGAGCTTCTTGCTGAGATGATTTGAGCTTGAATTTGAGCTCTTGAAATACTTGAGAGTGTGAAATTGGTAGTTTATGCCTTAAGGGTTCATTCCTCTTTAAGAGGTATAACTTCTCTTGCCTTTGCACCATCTTTACACCACTTGTTTTCCATCTTTTCTTGCCATTTTGTAAGCTCTTTAAAACCTGTTTTTATGGGCTGCAACTTGTGGTTTAAGGTTATTAAAGGTAGAGGGGTTAATCACCCTTTTTTTAACCTTGTTCTCTAAGCCTTTACACTTGTGTTTTCCATCCTTTCATGAACCTTTTTTTTTTTTTTTGAGATTTTTACCACTGATTTTTAGAGGTTTTCAGAGGCAAAAAAGTGGTTTTGAAGTCCTAAAAATGGAGGGGTTAGCCACCCCTCATTTAGCTTGCTTACTAGCTTAAATTGATCTATCTTTTAGCTTATTCTTTTAGATACTTTTGTCTTCATTCCAGCACATTTTTTACTATTTTTGGGCTGTAAAAACTTTGTGTTTGTGGGATGAAGCTTGGATTTTAAGGCCATTAAAGGTTGAGGGGTGGTCCACCCTTCTTTGTACCTTGTTTTGGAGGCCTTTGCCCTTGTGTTTCCTACCCATGTATCATCTTTTTTTGAGCTTTTAAACACTAATTTTCAGAGTTATTTCAGTGGCTAAAATCATATTTTGAAGTCCAAATTCAGAGGGGTTAGCCTCCCCTCCTTGTGTCATGTTTACTAGCCTAGCTTGTGCTATGTTTTAGCTTATTAATCTAGATTTTTTTTATCTCAAGTCCAGCACGTTTTAGGACTGTTTGAGATATGTTTTAGCACTGTTTTTGGTTGGTGGTTGCATTTGAGATTTCTTTTGCATGCTTGTTGTGTAATAGTCCTCATGAGTTTGGTGTTCTAGGCCTTAGACATCTTCTTATTTGAGTTAATAGCATTTATTTATGATTTTCTCACTTATTTCAGCACTAATAATCTCTGCAACCTCCTTCATTTCTTGGCTATTGTTTAGCTTTGAGGGTTGTTTCAAGCCTCTTGTTCTTTTAAGCATGAGATTGGGGTTGTTATGCTTAATGGTTTAATCCCTTTTAGGGGTTCATTATCAAGGACATGACATCTCTTTCATGACTTAAGTTAACTCTTGGTTTGATGCTTCACTCCATTAGAGGACTTAAACTCACCTTTGGACTCACTTGAATTGAAGATAAGAATTTGGAGTAATTAAAACTTGGAACTAAAATGGTGAAAGATAAGAATTTGGTTTTGTGTTCAATCGGACGTTAATTGAACACATGGAAGTTTGAGGCATTTCATACTCAGTAGTGATGAAATGATTCAAGTCTCCAAGGTCAACCACTTCTCTTCATCTTGCATGAAAGGGAGGAGGATAGAGTCTTATTTTGTTGCATTTATTGAAATTGCACATTTTGATTCACAAGCCATCATGCAATGAAATTGCTTGAGTTGGTGGTTTGTGGCTTAAGTTCACTACTCCTTTGTTTTGTTCATGAAAAGAGGGGGTGAGTTATGCAAACAAACCCTTGAAAATACCTGTATATGCTCTGTTTGCTCTCTATTGCAACAAGATGAACTGGGCAGTAGTGACCGGCAAGCCACTTTCCATGGCCGGCAGGCCACCATTGATGGCCGACCAACTATCACTGGTGGCCGGCAAGCCTCATCACCGGCAAGCCAACCACTGATGCAAAATTTGGCAGTGTGTACCTAAGGCAGAGTAGAGTTGTTCTGGAAGTGGGCAACAACATGTGTGTTCTATTGTGTAACAGAGGCTTTTCGGAAGCAAATTAGTGGCTTTTCGGGTGGAAACTGAGCACGTGCATGGGCATCTTCACGTATCGAGCATGTTTTAGTTGAAATACTTAGTAAAAATATTTGTTGTAATTAATTAGTTGTAACTAGTTTATTTTGTACATGTGTTGTAATTTCATTAGCTAGAATAGTTAATTATTTGTTTTGGTTTGTAATAATTAGTTAAGTAGATTAGCTAGTTTATTCACTTTGTTTTGTAATAGTTAATTAATTAGCTTAGCTTCAATTGGTTAGCTAGTTGATTAGGTTAGTTCATTCGGACTCTCCTTCGTGAGAGCGCAATGTAATAACCTGTATGTCTTACAACCCCGCGTCTTTCTCCCTTTTATTTACTAGCTTATGATAGTTAGTTTAGGGACATCACGTTTTGTTTAGCATACTCAATGTTTGCATCCATTTGTATCGCATGCACCAAGGCTCGGTTCATCATTATAACTGCATTGTTAGTTTAATACATTCTTTGAATACGTGCTTAGACCACATGATATTTAATCAATTCATATGCCATATTAGTAGCCGAGCCTATTAATTGTATTCTTTGCATGTGTTGCATTAGTTATATTGCATAAGTTAGGATCATGCATTGTTCCAACTAGTTTCTCTTTTGGCTTGGAGTACTAGGTAAGCTCTTATTTGCTTTAGCATATTGCATATGTGTGAATGTTGCCATGTCTAGCATGCTTTCCATGAGGCTAATTGCTTAAATGCTATAACTGCTTGAATGCCTGTGGATGGAGGCTTGTTCCTTGAATTGGAATAATTTGAGTAATGTTCATATGCGATCACTTGTTCAAGTGGTACATATTCAAAATAATTTTGCAAACAAACAATACTCAAGTGTTCCAATTCTTGCGATTTAGTCTATATTTGTGTGTGTGCACATCACATAGTAATACTAGCCTAACAACCCGGAATAAGAGCATATAATGTAGATAAGATTCATATCATGATTAGTAGAGGCCGATCTTTGATCGGGCCAGCGGGGGTACTCAATTCATGACCTTCCCCTCTCGTACCTAAGTTCCCGAGCCGAGACAATCTTGGTGATGACGGACACGTGGCCTTTGGCACGAGTCATGGGTTTCCTAAATTTCCCCAAAATAAAAAATATTTAGGTGGCGACTCTATCTTTGGCAAAGCAATCCATTTTTGGCAATTTGATTCAAAATCAATTTTCCAAAAAGAGTTTCCAGATTTGGACTCTTTGGTGATTATCTATTTCACATTACACTTGTGAAATCAGATTTAGAACCGTAGAAGTCCGATAATGTAGGGCTTATTTCGCCTTTCGAAAGGGGGCGCGGAAAAGTCGAGCTGCACATGTGCTACAAGTAGTAAAGAGAAATGAAAGTTAAATAGATATTTATACGCCCTAAATGCTTACATCTTTCTAACTCATTGCCTGGTTACAACAAAAGTGAGACAAGCTCAACACAAATAAAGCCCTTGGCTATACAAAAGAAAATACAACTAAAGGAAGCTCTTACTCCAACGTCCCTCCAAGCTATTGCCTTGGCGGAGGCATATCACCAACACCTGGAAATGGTTTTTCCCAAATAGGGTGAGCCAAAGCCCAGTAGAAACAACCTAACACAATATATGAACTTTGACAAAGTTATGAACATAATGCACATGACCGATGCTCAAAGATAAATTCAGTACAACTCTTTTCCAAAACCTTATTATGCCAAGTATTATATCCCAATCCATTTTACATCAATTCGTTTCATGTCATCTCATATCTTCTCAATTCATGAGTTATATCCATTGTTATTCAGACAACCCAACTGAGATTACACACAAACACTTCAATTTGCCATTTTGCAAAACTTTCGTCCGCGGTAATGGGCATCCATGTATACGCATGGTTTTCGGAACATTCACCCAAGACACAGAGGCCAACTTAGTTTAATGGAGTCCACCCCCTTTCTCCTCCCAAACATGGAGTACATCCCATTTCTCCTCTCAAACAGCATACATATACAATGTATTTAAAACATAGTCATGTTCAATGACAACCAACAAGAGATTAGTTTCAATTCACCTAATCCTCATACAATTTCTACAACAATAATAGCTATCCTCCACCGATAGCCCAAACAGATATTTCTAAACAGATATGCAATCTTCTCAACAGAAAAATTATTCAAATTTCCATAGGTGAGAGATAACTCGTATCTAACTGCACCATCTATATAAATGTCTAACCAATTCCACATTTCTTGTACAATTTCCATTATCTATACAAACTAATTATTCAAGGCATGTTAGGGAAAAACTCTCAACTTTCTCAATCTCATCCCAAACACCAAAAATCAATCATTTGAACATAACCCACTTTCATATCCATTCCCATAACCATTTCCAAGACATTCATTTGAAAACCCCTCTTTGGAATTTAAACCCCAAACCCTAGGTTTGTTAAAACCACCTCAAAACCCAATGTTTCTCACACATCAAGAAATAACCAAGTTAAAACTCATAGAGAGTGTAGAAAGTCCCTACCTCAAAGAGAGAACAAGACGAGTAAAGTGAGGGGGAAACTCCAAAGATGCTCACACCCAACTCTATTCGGATAAAAATGAAGATCTTGAGATTCTCTACCTTTTTCTCAAAGACACTAGGGTCGAGAACTCAATGGCTCTAGGTGAAAATGTAGAGAGAGTGTGAGTTTTAGAGAGAGAAGTTCTAGATCTAGGGCTTTTGAAAAGTAGAGAGAGAGAGAGAGAGAGAGAGAGAGAGAGAGAGAAGTGAAAAAGTGATGTAAAATGGCCTTATTAAGAACTGATATACACGCAGTCCGCTTGAGCGTGAGAAGTGATGCTCGAGCATCAGACACATTGCTCCACTCGAGCACAAGAAGTGACGGTCGGGCGTAGAATACACACTTTCAGAAGTTTTGCAAATGAAGGGCATCGCTCGAGCTCAAGATTAGCTGCTGGAGCGCCCACCCGCTCGAGTGTGTGAAACGCTACTCGAGCGTACAATACACTCTTCTAGTATTTTGCAGGTCTGCAAAAATATTAAGAGTTTGCACAGACCGCTTGAGCACAAGAAGTGCTGCTTGCGCTCGAGCGGAGGAGCAAAAATCTAGGCAACAAGGTTTTGAAAAACAAGCAATCAACCTATTCGAAACACAACAACTATGATCCAATAACCAAATTTATGGAAGAATATTGGGGAAAAGACACGAACAATCATACAGGGCTATGAACCCTGAGTCTATAATATACAATGGTTCGAGTTTAAACCAGAAATGCTATATTACATATTTATATATATGTGAATATCTGTACAAGCAAGAAATAATCTGTCTCGTATAATCCTGTTGATCAAGTTTGCACTCCTCCAAATGTCATCCCCTTATCACCAAAAAACACAAACGTGAGCAAGCTGGCGAGTGTATGCCGAAAACCCCTTTGATGCCTAAGTTGGCAAGAAGACAATAGACAAAAAGCTCTATGTATTCGAGAGTCAGAATTATAATACCTGAGACTAAGGTTTGGTTTGAGCTGCTGTATATTCCGCATGGCACAATCCTAATAGGACTGTAACTCCCCAATTTAGAGTCCTCCTAGGAATCACATTCCTAAAAGATAATGCTTATCCTTTAACACCGACCTCACCGCAAGCCAAGTAAGATGGCACAAGTCTTTGCTCAGCTTTCTACCGTGCAACCGACTACCTTTGCTCTGTCTACCAATGGCTTAGCCGTGCAACACGCAACACCGTGAAAGCTGATATTGCATGGCTCTCCTCCTAGCTTGGCTCTCCTCTTTATTTAACTACCTTGCTTGGTAGCTCCGCCATAGCATTGACTGTCACTAGGAAGTAGCTAGGTCCAGAAAAATAGGCATTTACTATTTCAGTCAAACATCTTTGACCGCCATTAAGAAATAGGCATGTCTTGTAACTAGGTCCTATAGCTTGGCCTCGTAGCTAGGTCCCATAGCTAAGCCCTGTAGCTAGGTCCTGTAGCTGGGTCCTCTAGCTAGGTCTCATAGCTGGGTCCCATAGCTAGGTCCCATAGCTTGACCCCGTAGGTAGGTCCCATAGCTAGATCCTGTAGCTAGGTCCAGAAATATGGGCATTTACTAGTTCAGTCAAACATCTTTGACTGCCACTCCAACCTAGCTTGGCCTAATTTGGCTACACAAATTGCCCTTTCAATATCTATATAAAAAGTTTGACTAGAAATTATTTTTTAAATATCTCATCTAATTTATATTATCATAAAAGATACATTATATCAAATTTATCATGAGTGATTAGGCCATAAGTCCATTTTATAGACGTTTAAGGGAATAGATTCAAGCGCCTTTTGTTTGGGTCATAAGGACAAACACATGTTTTTCTTGGGTTAGGCATTATCTGTACAAATTATGTACAATATACGTATTATTGTTATCCTCACCATTGAGTAGTGGCAATGTTATCCTCACCATCACTGTTCGCATTTTAGGATTCATTGAACACATCATTCATATAAAAAAATCAAGTCGATCGGATAATTGCAATCATGTGTTGAGATCAGTTTTGTATGGAAAAACCGAACAGTGAAAAAATAAATGGCTCATACAAAATTGATCCAAACACATGATTTCTGCTATCCGATCGACTTGATTTTTTGCAGGGATGATATACTCAACAAATCCTAAAATGTGAATGGTTCAGATTATTTAAATGCGACATAAAAGTGGACCCACTGGATCGAATTGAACAGCTCAATCCTATTACGAACCAGAGACAGTCGAATCGCAAAAGTATAATCAATCCTTCAATGTATCACACCACTCATTTTAGTTTTCTTCAGGCCTGAATGACAAGCGAACTGAAGGAGTATATAAATACATCCTAAAATAATTATTTGATACCTTATTTTTTAACACCATTTTAAATGATGAAAAGTGACAGCCCTAGATACAACTAATCTTTTGGGAGTGCTGCTATTAGCACCCATCAATTATTTTTCAATGAAAATATAAGTTTACCAATCCATAAATAAAAGCCATCTGACCAAAAAAAGATACAGCGACAGGTTCCTCTGAGGTGACTAAAATATGTTTCTATAAGGGAACCTAATTCTTCCTCAATGCTCTTCATTGTCATCGTCCTAGGAAAAGGACGGATTTGATCAGGGATGGAACCAAGATTTCAATTTTGGGGGCCAAGATATGTATAATTTTTTACTTATCAATTGTTATAAATTGTCATATTTTAATTTTAACATGAGAAATAAACCAAAAAAGTTCCAACATTATTCATTAAAAAAATGTCATTATGTTTCAAACAACATATAAGTTAACAAATACAAAATAAGTTGTATGACAATTTTATCTTTCAAATTGAGCAACAATGTCTTCAATTGTCCTCATCTGGAATGAGATTTAAAATTCGGGGTAAAATGTGTCATAATTGAAAAGTCAACAACTAAAATAATACAAGCCCCAAACTATAAAAATTATTAGTGTAATTCGCCCAAAAAGTTATTAAAGACAAAAAAAAATGGAAAAAATTTGAGACTTTTTTTATGACAACCTCATCCTTAAAAAGACATACACCAAGACCTGGGAAGTTCTATAATACACACTCATTTTTGGGTATGTAACTCATGCCTAGTCATAACTTTTATGATTTTTTTATTTTGATATGTTATCGTGTTGGTTATAACATAGTTATAACTCATTGTGGTGTTAGTCTCTTGTTTTTATTTATATATATATATATTTTTATTTTCGTTATTAATAAAGAGTTTTTTTTTTTTTTTTCAATTGATTTTGATAATCTTTGGTTACAACTCATTGTGATGTTTGTTATGACTTATTATGGTTATTATTTTGGTTACAATCGAAGATATAGCGATTCCGGTTTTGAGCCGACCTTTCTTGTATTCCGGACTCGAGTTTCAGGATTTAATATTGTTATTCATGTCTCTTTCCCTCCTTTCCCTTTTTGAGTTTGAGTATTGGAGTGTCTTGGGCATGTTTGGAACAGGTTGGTAGCAAGTTGGTCCAATTGTTGTTGTCCAAAAATTTGCTTCTTTGCTCGAGCGAGCTTTGTGAGCTCCTAGCACTTTTGTAGGCCTACAGAGATACTGGGAGGGTAATGTTCTTCGCTTGAGCGAGGCTTCTTGAGCTCGAGCGATGGTATATTGTGGCTCGGCTTTTCGTGCGCCTTTCGGAAGACGACTAGCCCCACAGTTCGGACTCCTATAGTTTTGAATTTGATCTCACAAGTGCAATGTGAAATTGATAAACGTCAAAGAGTCCAAATCCGAAAAATCTTTTTGGAAAATCAATTTTGAATCAAAATGCCAAAAATGGATTGCTTTGCCAGATATAGAGTCGCCACCTAAATATTTTTGGAGAATTTAAGAAACCTGAGACTCGTGCCAAAGGCCACTTATCTGTCATCACCAAAGTGTCTCGACTCAGGAACTTAGGTACGATTGGGGAAGGTCATGGATTAAGCACCCCACTCGCCCGATCAAAGATGGACTTCTGCTAATCATGATACAATTCTTATCTACATTATATGCTCTTATTCCGATTATTAGACTAGCATTACTATGTGTTGCACACAAGTATAAACTAATTTGCAAAAATTGGAACATTAGATCTCATGTTTGTTTTTTGAAAAGTGGTTTTGAGAATGTGCCACTTGAAAAAGTGGGCTTAAATGTACATTAATCAAACTATTCCAGTTTAAGCAACTAGTCTTTATCCACAGGCATTCAAACAATTTAACACTTAAGCAATTAACCTCATGGTAATCATGCTTAGTCATGGCAACACTCACACGCTTGTGATATGCTAAAGCAAATAAAAGCTTACCCCGATTCCCGAAGCGAGCCAAAAAAGAAACTAGTTAGAAAAATGCATGATCCTAACTAATGAAATATGCCTAATGCAACACATGCAAAAATGCAATTTTAGATATGCTCGGTTACTTAACATGGTATTTGAGACAATTTCATAGCATGCGGTTTAAACACGAATTCAACGAAGTATTTAAATGACAAAACTTTGTTAGAATGATGCGCCGAGCCTAATGCATGCAAAACAAGTGGATGCTTTATAATGGGAAATGCTAAGTGAAACGTGATGTTGTATTCTATCCATCTTAAGTAAATAAATAAAAGAGAGAAAGACGTGGGGTTGGAAGACATACACATTATTACAAATTTTGCCTCATGCAGGAGGGTCTGAATAAAATAACTATGCTAACAAACTAAATAAACTAACTATTCTATCTAGTTATTACAGCATCACAATGAATTAAGTAACTATTCTAAATTGGATCTAACTAATTAATTACACTAATTAATTAATTTACAAATCAGAACAAACTAATTAGTTACAACACCAATACAAACAAAGGAAATAATTAAGCTAAGTAATTAACTACTCTAATTACTCAGCCCCGAGAAGTGAGGAATGCTCATGCGTGCATGCGGATTTCCACCCGAAAAGCCCACTGTTATGCTGCCAGAATGCCTCTGTTGCACAGTTAGAACATTTCACTATTTTCACCTCGACTTGCTGCCTTACTTAAAAGGTGTACCGCTGGTTTGACAAAAGTGGCCGGTAGGCCAGATGTAGTGGTCAGACGGCCAAGAGATGTGGCCTGCTGGCCACTAAAGCCTGGTTCCTCCTGCTGCAACAGAAAGCATACAGAGCACAAACAGAGTGTTTCTCAAGGGATGTCTATCCACCCTACCTCTCCTTATCATCAAACAGCTCAAAGGAGGGGTAGCCTTGATTCGCAAGCCATCAATCGGCGCAATTTCATTACGTGATGACTTATAAACCAAGGGATACAATTTCAATAAATGCACAATAAAAGACTCTTAAAACCTTCTCCCTATCATGGATTGATCAACAGAAAGGATTGACCTTGGAAACATGAACCATTTTATCACTAGCAAGTATGAAATGACTCAAGTTGCCATGTGTTCAATTAACGTCCGATTGAACACAAAATCAATTATTATCTTGTATTGCTTTAGTTCCAATTTTATTGCTTCATTTTAAATTACCAACCATTCTTTAGTTCATTGAGTCCAATATTGATCTTTAAGTCCTCTAATGGAAAGAGGCATCAAACAAAGAGTTGTTTTGGGCATGAGAGAGACATCATGCCGTTGGTAATGAGCCCCCAAAGGGATTAAACCATTAAGCAAAACATCTCAATCTTATGCTTAAACAAGCATTTTCAAAACAAAGAAAAAGCTAAGAAAGGAGGGAGGTTGGAGAGATGATTAGAGGTGATCACAAGTATAAAAAGCAAGAAATAAATACTATCAACTCAAATAGGTAGGTGTCTAAGGCCTAAAACACCAAACCTATGAGGACAACTACACTACAAGCATACTATGCAAAGAATGAATCCTAAAAAAAGTCCTAATTTACACTAAAACAGTGTTGGAATTAAAGTAAAAAACAGCTAAAAGAGGAAGCTATAACATGGAGCTATCTAAGCTAGTAAACAAACACAAGGAGAGGAGGCTAACCTCTCCATTTTTGGGACTTCAAAACATGATTTTTGCCTTTGAAAAATCTCTAAAAATCAGTATTAAAAAGCTCAAAAAAAGTTGATAAGAAGGTGGGAAACACAAGGGCAAAGGCCTAAGAAGCTAGGTGCAAAGAAGGGTGATCCACCTCTCCACCCTTATTGGCCTTAAACCACAAGTTTTGGCCCAGAATTTCAGAGTTTAAATAGCCCAAAAACAGTCCAAAAATAGTAGGAAAAATAGCAACTAAATCAAAGAGACATGCCAAGACTTATACCCCTTGAAGAGGAGAACACTTTCTAAGCAACAAATTAACACTTACACACCCTCAAAAGCTCAAAGTAAGCTCAAAAGTACCTCAGCTCAAAGATCACAAGGTTTGGTTTAGAGTGTATAGGCAAAGGCTCAAGAATTTGCAAGAGAGGGAGAGAGAGAATTGTAGTGAGAGAAATATTTTTGCTTCAAATATTCTAACCTTTAAAAATGGAAGGGGAGGTCTTCTATTTATAGAAAAAGATGCAACTCCCTCAGAAACATCCATACATACACGTGTGGGCAGATGCAAGCATCTGTGGAAATAGCTGGCATAAATATCTGCAAAAATACACAAGTGGCTGGCAAGCTATACACATGGCCGATAGCCAAAATCGGTGGCCGGCAACCCACAAAAATGGGCCTGTAGGTCCCAGCGTGTTTAGGCTTCAAAAACTATTATTTTGGTCCAAAAACATGGCACAAGGTTTGTAGAGTTTTGAGGTTCAAAGCTATGGCATTCTGCTGAGAACTTCAAGCACTTGACAAGCATACAAATTCATCATCAGGTGTGCAAGCAGTGGCGCCCAAGTCATAAGGGCGGTCAAAAATGGGGTGTCTACAGTTGCCCCTCTTTGATAGAACTCAAAGTCATAAAATGACGTGAGCGAATGTCATAGCCCAAAGACGACCTATTTTGACAAGGCCGTAAGACTTGGGCAAACAAATAAAATGCAGATGCAATTGGTTGAACCCGAGGGTTGCCTATGTATCCCTTTGCAAGGAATCAAACCAGCATAGTTCAAGGGCAGAATGCAAAATGATACACAATGCAACGAAACAATGCAAATGATATACAATGTAACGAAATAACGAAATCATCAAACCACGAGCAGTGCTTACTACACAAATATCATAAAAGAATGGGGATGCAAATCAAACTACGTTTAACATAGAAAATGAGTGGGCACAGCCAAACGACACCCAACACAGGCTAAGTGCCTGCACCTTCAATACTGGCCTCAACGCAGCATGGATGCTTACACATAATAGAACCATGTTTCAACGAGGGAAATATATTAGCACATGCCAAACTAAGCTTAACATGGAAAGGTTGCATGATGTAATGAATGTGATGGATAATGTAGTAGATAAATAGGGTGACATACTCCGACCACGCTGGAATCGTGATAAGAAGAAGAACAAATTCCAAACACGCCGAAATCGTGTGAGGAAGGGAATACTCAAACCACGCTGAAATCGTGAGAAGAGCTCCTACTGCTCAGGGTCACGTCTCACTCGTCCTGAGATAAATTCCAAACACGTTGAAATTGTGTGAGGAAAGGAACACTTAAACCACGCTGAAATCGTGAGAAGAGGTCGTAATAAAACTCCTCAAGGTCGCATTCCACATGTCCTGAGATAGATTCCAAACATGCTGAAATCGTGTAAGGAAAGGAACACTCAAACCACGCTGAAATCATGAGAAGAGTCTTGAGAAAACCGCTCAGGGTTGTGTCCCACGCGTCCTAAGATAAATTCCAAACATGCTAAAATCGTGTCAGGAAAGAAATACTGAAACCACGCTGAAATTGTGAGAAGAGGTCTTGAGAAAACCGCTCAGGGTCACGTTCCATGTGTCTTGAGAAAAATTCCAAACACGCTGAAATCATGCGAGGAAGGGAACACTCTAACCATGATGAAATCATGATAAGAGGGTCCTGAGAAAACAGCTCCAGGTCGCGTTCCATGCGTCCTGAGATAAATTCCAAACACGCTAAAATCGTGTGAGGAAGGGAACACTCAAACCACGATGAAATCGTGAGAAGAGGCCTCGAGAAAACCGCTCAGGGTCGCGTTGCATGCGTCCTGAGATAAATTCCAAACACGTTGAAATCGTGTGAGGAAGGGAACACTCAAACCACACTGCAATCGTGAGAAGAGGTATCGAGAAAACTGCTCACGGTCACGTTTCATGCGTCTTGAGATAAATTCCAAACATGTTGAAATTGTGTGACGAAAGGAACACTCAAACCACACTGAAATTGAGAGAAGAGATCCTGCCGCTCAGGGTCGCGTTCCATGCATCCTGAGAAAAATTTCAAACACGCTAAAATCGTGTGAGGAAGGGAACACTCAAACCACGCTGAAATCATCAGAAGAGGTCATTCCGCTCAGGGTCGCATTCCACGCGTCTTGAGAAAAATTCCAAATGCGCTAAAATCATGTGAGAAAGGGAACACTCAAACCACACTGAAATCGTGAGAAGTGGTCCTAAGAAAACAGCTTAGGGTCGCATTCCACGCATCCTGAGAAAAATTCCAAGCACGCTGAAATCATTTGAAGAAGGGAACACTCAAACCATGCTGAAATCGTGAGAAGAGGTCCTGCCGCTCAGGGTCGCGTCTCGCGCGTCCTGAGATACTCTAACCATGATGAAATCGTGAGAAGAGGAAGAAAACCACTCAGGGTTGCATTCGTGCACACCCTGAGATGAACTCCAAACACGCTGAAATCGTGTAAGGAAAGGAACACTCTAACCATGCTGAAATCGTGAGAAGAGGTCCTACCATTTAGGGTCGCATCTCACGCGCCCTGAGAAAAATTCCAAACACACTGAAATCATGTGAGGAAGGAAACACTCAAACCACGCTGAAATCGTGAGAAGAGGTCCTGAGAAAACCTGTCAGGGTTGCGTTTCACGTTTCCTAAGATATGATCAAAACCGCTCAGGGTCGTATTTCACGAGTCCTGAGATAAGAGAAAAACCACTCAGGGTCGCGTTTCACGCATCCTGAGATAAGTCGATAGATACAAAAAGTATGAGACTGTGCAATAGATGTAAAATGTATCGAAAATGTGCGAGAGATGCACAAAGTGTGATGATCATGCGATAGATGTACGAAGTGTGATGATCGTCTATAGATGCATAATGTGGTATGTATGACATGCAATGTAATGGATGATGTTTAGAGAAATACAGTAAACCAACCAAGTGGCACTTTAGAAAGCACCTCATGGGGCGAGTGGCGATGAACCGCTCTACTCCGACGGGGATCTCCTCTTTGTGTTCTTCAAAATTTCTATCTTCAACTCACAGTTCAAAGGTCCTCGAATGCTGACAAGAGGTAGAATCTGTATGCGGAAACCATGGATGCCACCTTTCTTCCTAATTATATTCACAACTTTCCCTATTCTCCAATGGGGTGAAAGAGTAGGTTGGTTCAGTGTCCAAAATTGAGGCGCACACATGCTATCTCAATCTATGGGGCTGCCATATAGATTTCAAGCTAGGGATACACCCCTGTGTATTTAAACCAGACTTTAGTCTTGGAAATTCCAAACCTTTGTGTTCTAGGCACCGCCATTCGAACTCTAGTTTCCACAGTCGAAGTTGTTCTCCTAGGAACTCATTGCAAACACCACCCAAATGCCTCTGGTGGGGAATGGTGTTTCAGGGATAGCACTTTTGATTGTCGTTCTGGCTTGAAGCATGCTTGAGCTTGAGGCTGGGGTTTGATCGCCATTCTTGCTTTAAGCAGACTTTAAGCTTGATATCGGGGTGCACTCACACTTCGGAGACATGACATGGCCTGAAAAGGTGCATCCGAAATACAATCTGAAACAAACTCAAATGCTCCAATTTTCCCTCTTTTTCTTTTGCTTTGCAATTTGGAACCTATGTAGCTTCAGATAGGTCTTGGTTCTATTGCTATCTCTTTTGATCGAGGTTGGACCCTATATTTTATGAAAGCAAGAATACTATTTTGCACACCATGTTGGGAATGGCACAACACTCTGAGCACAAAATGATTCATTTTTTAAATTGAAACAGAGAATGAGTTCTTAACCGGGTATTGAGCCTATGACTGACCACAGTCAAAATTACTCAATAAAGGAAAAACAAAGTAAAACAACCTAAACACATCTACTCAAAACAAGACTTACAACAAACAAAACTACAAACATAACACTGGAAATTTTCTTTCCATTGGTGGGAGACCTCTCGTTTCACAAGGAACCTGTTTCTCCAGGTATTGTTTCCCACCCATTTCTCATTTGTGGCTCTCACATCACTTTGGCCCTCAATCTGTTTTTCTCTAAAAAGCCATTTCCTTCCTTTTTCTCTCAGCGCACCTCTCTCTATTCTTTAATCTGTCTTATTTTTTATCCCTCCTCAGGTGTGGTTGATGGATAAGCTGGAAGTTGTGGACCTTATAAGGGGGGTTGAATATCCAGCTCTGTTTCTAATTCGTGCTTCGCACTTGGTTCGATACCTCACTACTTGGAGGATGAGAAAGTCTTCAACTCCTGCTACTAGCTTCAGTTGTGCCTTTTCTGGTGAGTGCATTGATAATGGGGAAAAGGCAGAAAACCTGACTCAACTGTGCCCCTAGTTCATCATTTTGACTATTTTTTGTTTTTAGCTTTCTGCAAAAAACAATTTTGACCAACTTGAAAATTAAATTAACATGCTTGTTCGGCTTTCTATTTTGAAATCATGTAAGTCAAGCTATGAGCACTAAAAATTTTCCTTTTTTGGGTTTGAGAAATGGTCCGGTTTTGGAAAAGTGGAATAATTTTTTAGAGAATTAGACAACTTCACCAAAAATCCTCAAAACTGCTTGCAAATGGCTACTACTTAACCAACGTAGAATTAACTCTTGAGATGAACAACCTCAGATCTGAACTTGTTTTGTCCTGCAGCTGAATCTTCTAATGGAATAGGACAACTGTCACGACCCAAACCCGATCCATAGGTTTAGCGTCGCAACCGGACAGTAATCCTTGGCTTACCAAAGGCCTTTGAATAAAATATCATATAAGTAGGGGCTGTGGAAGCAATTATATAAAGTACAACGTCCATTGAGCTGTGCAGACATACATGGGACAAAATAATTTTTAAAGTCATAAACATATACGTGACGTCACATAGATACAATAATTTTACGTCACCCCATGTACAGATAACCAAAAACTTGTTCAAAAACAAAAAGGGAAACAAAGTTTTAAACATTCGTGAAACAAGGCCACAAGACTTGACTTGATCCACAACCTCCTCGGGAGGCGCAAAGGGTGGCTGACAAAACAGAATCGTAGGCCATCAACTCTAGGCCTAGTCACGTGCCTGATCACCTACATACATATATATAAACAGTGAGCTGGAGCCTAGTGAGTAATAATAGAGTAAATGGGTCAAATAAATATTGTCCATGACAGCTACAGAATACAGAATACAAAATTTAGTAGATATCCGAAATGGATTCATAATTATGTTCAAAAATCATAGTTCAGAACAGATACAGAATCAGAATCATATGTATAATCAGAATTTGCAGTTAATCATACGTGGTCCATTTATTAGCACTAGCAGAAACAGTTGATCCATAAAGGGATGGCCACAAAGGCATATAGTTGACTCACGTGCACAAAGATAGTACAGTTGGCTCATGAGACATACAGTTGGCCCGTAATTGGGACCTATACAGAATCATAACAGTTGGCTCATGAGACATATAGTTGGCCTATAATTGGGACGCATACAGAACAGATAACAGATGTCATCTGAAACTAATGATGCCATGAATACAGTTCGGAAATATTGGACAACCATTCATTCATGTAGAAAATAATATTTCAAAAACTAGATCATCTTATATCATTCAGAAAATACTTATAATTCGAACATAGCTTTACAAGGTTATTACTCATAATTAACAGATGGCTCCAAGACAAACAGACAGAATGGGCAAATCAGACGTCTTGTGATGCGTAACCTACACAGTTACAGAACGGACACATACTAAATTGGATACCGGAAATGTTAACTTAGTTCTTTCTTATCTTGGTGTGTTTCTACTTCTTTATCCTCATTATGGTGTCTTAATCTTCGCCTAGGAATGCCTAGGATGTAATGACGATACAAAAATGCACTTGAAAAGACTTAACAAAAATTGCTGAAAATAGGGGTCTTGCTTGAGCGGACATGCAAAACACGAGTGGTCACTCGAGCGCACATTCCTTCGCTCGAGCAGTTTGTAAACTTTACAAAAGTGCTGGTTCCTCGATTTTTCGGCTCGATGCTTGCTCGATGCTCGCTCGAGTGTGAGACTCATGCCCTTGCTCGAGCGTAACTTTTGTCACTCGAGCAGTTTGTAAAACATGCAAACTTCTGGGAGCATGCGTTTTACGCTCATGCAGATTTTTGGTCGCTCGAGCTGAAGTGCAAAAATAAAAGTGGTCGCTCGAGCGTGGAAGCAGAATTTTGGAATTTCCAGAATCGCTTCTAAGCTTCAAATTCAACCCCAAAGCTACAAATTATGGTTTCTTGGGCCAAAACTTGAGGAAACTCTTGTAAACTTGGAAAACATGGTGAATTCAAAATCAATTCCGCAAAATGAAGGTTCAAGAGCATGTGATGGATGCAAAACCAAACACAATTCTTTGAAAACATAACTCTATACATCATGCATGTAAAGCTGTAAGTTCCAAGCTTCCAAAACATGATAAAATGGAATAAGAGGATGTAAAACATGATGAACTCCTACAAACCAAGCTCAATTTATTGCATACATGAGAGAATTTCTTAGAAAACATGCTCCAAATGTAATGAAATGCACTTGCATGTACAAATTGATCTTCCTTTCCAATTCTTAAGCTTGATTCTTGCATCTCTTAGCTCAATTCTCTGAAATTCATGAATGAACCAACTCAACTACAAAACTAAAGGTTTGATTTCTTACCTTAGGTGTTCAATTAGGTCTAAGATGCTTAATTCTTTGGGCTAGGAGGTCAAATTTCCAAGGTTCCTTCCAAATGTTAACTTTCCTCCATTGAGTTTAAACTTCTCTTCACTCCCTCTCTTCTCCCTCATGTTTTTGGCTCAAAATGATGAAGAAAGATGAGTCCAGGTGGTGTGAGGCCTTATATAGGCTCCACTAATGAAGCTTAATTAGTTTGAGTCAAAGATAACTAAATGTGGTTATTTTATTATACTTTATTCATTCTAAATCGAATTTTAATTAAACCTACCATAAAATTCTAATTAACACATAAATGAAATCAATTTATAAATCAGATGCCAATAAGGCCTTCAATTCACAAACCGAAACGGAAACGGAAACTGAAACATATATTCCTACGTTAAATATATATAAACACAAATAAGGAACCTCACACATGTAATCTAATTCAGAATTTCTCTTAATTACTGATTAGGCATATTTAACCACGAATTAACGTAAATCAAAGGTCAGGGTTGTTATAGTCTTCCCCTTTAAAGAGTTTGGTCCTCCAAACTCAAAGTACCTTTATTTTGGAAGAACATTGGGTTCAGTGGAAATAAATCTAGATATCTCTTTATCATATCCTCTTCTGTCTCCCAGGTTGCATACGTCCCTCTGTGATTATGCCAACCCACTTTTACCAATTGAATTTCCTTGTTTCTCAATCTTTTAATTCTTCGATTTACAATATGAATTGGTCTCTCCTTGTATGTATAATTATCTTTTAGAGGTACATGAGTTGGTTCAATCACATGTAGTGAATCTTGTAAATAATCCCAAAGCATAGAGACATGAAAAACATTGTGCATCTGTTCTATGACTGGAGGTAAGGCCACTCGGTATGTCACTGAGTTGATTTTCTCTAAAACTTCATACGGGCCAATGTATCTTGGTGCTAGCTTTCCTTTCACCCCAAATCGTGTTTGACCCTTCATTGGAGTTACTTTTATAAATACATGGTCACCAACTTCATATTCTCTATCTCTTTTCCGAACATCCACATAACTCTTTTGACGACTATGCGCAGTTTTCAAGCGTTGTTGGATTAACTTCACTTTTTCCGTCGTTTCTTGCACGAGTTCTGGTCCCAACAAAGGTCTATCACCTACTTCAGCCCAACAGATCGAAGAACGCCATTTCCTTCCATATAGAGCTTCGTAAGGAGCCATTCCAATACTTGAATGGTAGTTGTTATTATACATGAATTCAGCCAATGGTGAGTAGGTCTCCCAATTGCCTTGGACATCTAAGGCACACATTCTAAGCATATTCTCCAAGGTCTGTATCATTCTTTCTGATTGGCCGTCTGTCTGTGGGTGATAAACACTGCTTAATCTCAGCTCAGTTCCCAAGGCTTGTTGTAAACTCTGCCAGAATCTTGAAGTGAACTTGGGGTCTCTGTCGGATACTATAGAAACTGGAACTCCATGCAATTTCACAATCTCATTGATATATACATTAGCCAATCTATCTGCATTATATATAGATTTGACAGGAAAAAAGTGGGCAGATTTAGTTAAACGGTCAACAATGACCCAAATAGAATCCATATATCAGGAAGAGCAAGGCAATCCCACAATGAAGTCCATGGTAATGTGCTCCCATTTCCATTCCGGTATTGGAAGTAGCTGTAACAAACTAGCGAGTTGTTGATGTTCAGCTTTAACTTGTTGGTACTGTAAACATCTAGCCAAAAAATCTGCAATACACTTTTTCATTCCCGGCCACTAGAAATTCTGTTTCAAATCATGATGCACCTTCGTATTTCCCAGATGCATAGCAAATTTTGAGTTGTGAGCTTCAGTCATGATGCATTTCCTCAAGCCAAAACAATCTTGCACACGAAGATGATTCTAAAATTTCAACACATCACTATCAAGCACAAAATCCCGATTTTGGTTTTGAATTAACCTCTTCAACAATTTTCCTCAGAAATTCATCTTCGCATTGTTTCTCTTTAATTTCTTCAATAATTTCAAGCTGTGCAAAAATGGCGGCTAAGATTCTGCCCTGTTCACGTAACACAACTTCCATCTCATCCTTCTTCAAGTCACATAACAACTCTCTCTGACCAGTGAACAAACTTGACAATTTGGCAATAGATTTTTGACTCAATGCATCTGCAACGGTATTTGCCTTTCCTGGATGATACAAAATTTGCAAATCATAATCCTTGATCAATTCTAACTATCTCCTCTGCCTCATGTTCAATTCTTTTTGGGTGAAGAAATATTTGAGGCTTTTATGGTCCGTGTACACTTCATAAGTCACACCATATAGATAATGTTGCCAAATCTTCAAAGCAAAAACTACTGCAGTGAGTTCAAGGTCATGGGTTGGATAATTTCTTTTATGATGACAGAGTTTCCGAGAAGCATAAGTGATTACTTTTCCATTTTGCATTAAGACACACCCCAAGCCTTTGTAGGAAGCATCACTATAAATCTGAAACCCAATAGTACCATTAGGCAGAGTCGGAATCGGTGCAGTCACTAATCTGGTCTTCAACTCTTGGAAGGAAAACTCTCTTTGGTCGTTCCAGTCAAACAAAACATTTTTCTGGGTTAACTGGGTCAATGGCATAGCAAGTTTTGAGAAATCTTTTACAAATCGTCTGTAGTAACCTGCAAGTCCAAGAAAACTTCTAACTTCTAACACGTTGGTTGGTCTTGGCCAGTTGACAATGGCTTCAATTTTCTATGGGTCTACCGATTCACCATCCTTGTTGATCACATGTCCCAGAAATGCCACACCGTCAAGACATAATTCACATTTGGACAATTTGGCATATAACTTCTTCTCTCTCAAGATTTGTAAAGCAGTTCTCAAATGACTCTCATGCTCTTCCCTACTTTTGGAGTAAATAAAAATATCATCAATAAACATAACTATGAACTCATCTAGAAATTGTTTAAAAACCCTATTCATCAGGTCCATAAAGGCCTTGGGTGCATTCGTCACCCCAAATGGCATGACTAAAAATTCATAATGCCAATATCGAGTTTTGAATGTTATTTTCTCTACATCTTCTACCTTGACTTTTAACTAGTGACACCCGGATATAAGATCTATCTTAGAGAACACTTGAGCTCTCTGGAGTTGGTCGAATAGATCATCTATTTGGGGTAAGGGGTATTTGTTTTTCACAGTTACTTTGTTCAATTCACGGTAATCTATGCATAATCTCAAAGACCAATCCTTCTTTTTCACAAACAGAACAGGAGCACCCCAAGGTGACGTGCTTGGACAGATGAATTTCTTCTCCAAATTTTCTTAGAGTTGGATTTTCAATTTTTTCAGTTCAGTAGTGGACATTATGTATGGGGTTTTAGAAATTGGTTGTGTCTCAAGTATAACATCAATAGTAAACTCGATTTCTCTCTCAATTAACTCCCCATGTAAGTCATTAGGAAATACATTAGGAAATTCACAGACTACAGGAATTGTTTCCACACTAGCATTATATGAAGACTCAGTCGTCACACAACACAAATAGCCCCAACGCCCTTTTCTTAACAATTTTCTAACTTTCATAAATGAAATCAAGTACGGTGGACGAACTACCCCAGTTCCAATAAAAACAAACTCAGGTATAACAGGTGGTCTAAACATAACAAATTTATTCACACAATCAATGGTGGCGCAGTATTTGATCAACCAACCCATACCTTGAATACAATCAAAATGATCAACGCTCAGGGGTAACAAATCAGCATACAATGTCATATTACCATTCATAATATCACAAGTCGGATAGACAGAAACACATATCATAGAAACCCCAGACGGTGTAGACACAGATAATAAACAATTCATAGGTTCTAATGGTCTAGTTAACTTCCGTGAAAAAGCATGCGATACAAATGAATGTGTGGAACCAGAATCTATCAACACATGGGCATTCTGAGCATAGATAGGAATCATACCTAACTCCACGGATTCAGTATTCTGTACATCGCCAGGCACAAGTGCAAAAACTCTACGCTATCTCAAGGGTTCTTTCCCGGTATTAGTTCAAGCATTTGTTTTTGATCCAGAAGCAGATCGCTACAGGACGGTTGGCATTTTTTGACCTGATTGGACAATCTCTTGTCATATGGCCTGTCTTGCCACACCGGAAACAAGCACCAGATACCCGATGGCAAACTCCTCTATGTCTCCTCCAACACTGAGTATAAATAGGCGTAGATCCACCGCTTTGACTTGAGCTGCTAGAAGATCCCGTATATTGTTTCTTATTCAAAGGAAATGAACGACCTTTTTTGAAACTATTTCCAAATCTTTTTCCCATCCAATCAGTTCATAGGACAAGAGCTTGTTTCTTTGCTGCCAAAATGGCTTCCGCCATCAATGCCCTGTCAAGTACGTTCACATACGTAGGTAGGTTGAGGACTCCTACTCAATCCAATATATCTAAATCCAATCCACCCTCAAATGTTTTAGCTTTCTTATAGTCCGTATCTACCATATGAGGCACAAATCGGGCTAGTTTAGTGAATTTGGCCTCATACTCGGCCACGGACATGCTGCCTTGCTTGAGTTCCTGAAATTCTGAAACCTTTCGGTCCCAGAAGCACTGTGAAAAGTACTTGTCATAGAAAATCATATTAAATTGAGCCCAAGACATATTCCCATTATTATTTCGGACCAATAACCTCCATATTCGGGCTTCGTCTTTCAGGGTGTAAGTGGCTAAAAGGACTTTCTGAATCTCAGAATAGGGGAACACTTTAAACAATTTCTCTATTTTCAACAACCACGTTTCAGCCATTAATGGTTAAATACCTCCTAGGAGAGTTGGCAGTTTCATTTTCATGAATTTTTGAGTTAGGTTGATTGTATCGTTGTCATCTGGCTCATGTTGCGCTGGTGGAGGCGGGGGAGGCAAGGGTTGTTGCCCTTGTTGTTGTGTCAGTGTTTCAGTCAGAGTTGCAAGCATTTGTTCTATACGGCTCATACGAGCCTCTGAGGACTCACTTGGATCATTACTTCTTGCATTTTCCATTGCTATAGGGGAAACAGAAGGATAATAAACATAGGCAGATAGTCCTTTTTCAAAGTTTAGAACATTCAATTTCACGTGCTCATACTCGGATGCAGTTTTTGCATGTACGAAAATTATTACACACTCACACATGCAGATGGAATGTCCGTAATTCTTTTCTAGGACATCCTACAGCTCAGATGGACTTGTGTGCGTGGTATAACCCGTGCTTTGATACCACTCTGTCACGACCCAATCCTGCCCCCATAGGTTTAGCATCGCAACCGGCCAGTAATCCTTGGATTATAAAAGGCCTCTAAACAGAATATCATATAAGTAGGGGCTGCGAAAGCAATCATACAAAGTATAACGTCCATCGAGCTGTGTAGACATATATAGGATAAAATAATTTTTAAACTCATAAACATATACGTGACGTCACATAGATACAATAATTTTACGTCACCCCATGTATAGATTACCAAAAACTTGTTCAAAAACAAAAAGGGAAACAAAGTTTTAAACATTCGTGAAACAAGGCCACAAGGCTTGACTTGATCTGGACCCTCCTCGAGAGGCACAAAGGGTGGCTGACAAAATGGAATCATAGACCATCAACTCTGGGCCTAGTCACGTGCCTGATCACCTACATACATATATATAAACAGTGAGCTGGAGCTTAGTGAATAATAATAGAGTAAATGGGTCAAATGAATGTTGTCCATAACAATTACAGAATACAAAATTCAGTAGATATCCGAAATAGATTCATAATTATGTTTAGAAATCATAGTTTATAACAGATACAGAATCGGAATCATATGTATAATCAGAATTTGCAGTTAATTATATGTGGTCCATTTATTAGCACTAGCAGAAACAGTTGACCCATAAAGGGACGGCCACAAAGACATACAGTTGACTCACTTGTACGGGTACAGTACAGTTGGCTCATAAGACGTACAATTGGCTCGTAATTGGGACGTATACAAAATCATAACAGTTGGCTCATGAGACATACAGTTGGCCTACAATTGGGATGCATACAGAACAGATAACAGATTTCATCTAAAACTACTGATGCCACAAATACATTTCAGAAATATTAGACAACCATTCATTCTTGCAGAAAATAATATTTCAAAAAACAGATCATCTTATATCATTTAGAAAATACTTACAATTTGAGCATAGCTTTACAAGGTTATTACTCACATTTAACAGATGGCTCCAAGGCAAACAGATAGAATGGGCAAATTAGATGTCTTGTGGCGCGTGACCTACACAGTTACAGAACAGATACATACTGAATTGCACACTGTAAATGTTAACTTAGTTCTTTCTTCCCTTGTTGTGTTTCTACTTCTTTATTCTACTTTATTCGTTCCTAATTGAATTTCAAGTAAACCTACCATAAAATTCTAAAAATCATATTTAACACATAAATCAAGTCAATTTCTAAATTGGATGCCAATAAGGCCTTCAATTCGTAAACCGAAATGGAAACGAAAGCAAATATTCCTACGTCAAACAGATATAAACACAAATAAGGCAACTCACACATGCAATATAATTCAGAATTTCTCTTAATTACTGATTAGGCGTATTTAACCATGAATTAATGTAAATCAGAGATCGGGGTTGTTATAACAAAGATGAGCATGAAGATGAGCCAATTTGTACATAGATAGGAGAGCGGACTTGAGTATGGATAAGCCAATCAACATGGATGAGACAAGCAGGTTGAAAATGGTTGGGGCCGAACTTCAGGATGAAGTTGCTTACATGTCCCAAAGATGGGAATCAGGCCTTATGTAGTTCCTGGTTAAGGTGCACTCGGGTATTAACACTCTCCTTTTGCGCTCTAACTTTTTGCAAAGCCGCCCTTCTGGGTTTTCAACCTTGCGAGCTATGTTTTTCTTTCTTTTCATTTCTCTTTCTTCTTTTTTTTTACTTTCCTTTTTCTTTTTTTTCTTTTTTGCTCTTTTTCTTTTTTGTGTTCCTTTTCCATGCTCTAACTTTTGCCTGGCTCGCCCTTCCGGGTTTTTGACCCAGCGAGCCACTCAAGGATAGAAAAGTTTAACTTGTCCATGTTAATTGGGCATAAGATCTCTAAGCCATCTGGATCCACGAGAATGGTTGCTGTTCCAAACTAAATAGTCTGGATGATGTAAGAGCCTATCCAATTGGGTCTAAATTTTCCTCTAGTGTTGCGGATAGAAACTCGATTGTCCTTTAGCAAAAATTTTCTTTTTTTCTGATTCTGGGATTTGGCTTTCTTGCTAATCATCATTGGCTTGAGAAATAACCCAGTTTTGAATCTTCGAGCACATCTGACCTTTTTTGCCCCTAGTTCAAGGGCTGCTTCTCATCCAGCTATGCAAGCTTCCTTTGATCACATCTGACCTTATTGCCCCTAGTTCAAGGGTTGCTTCCAATCCGACCATGCAAGCCTCGTATTTTAGTTGATCGTTGAACATTCTGAATCAAGGTTCAAGGTTTAAAAGCAAAGGGTCGAGTTTTGTGGTCGAGAGTGATCATATGTTGTACAATCTCAAGATCAATTCCAGGCATGTCTTCGTATGACCATGCAAAATATTTTTTGAAATCTTTTAATAAAGCGACTAGTCACCCAGGCTCCTCTAAAGACAATGTAGAACCAATCTGGACCAAGCCAGGATCCTTCTCAGTACTCACATTAACTGACATGATCTCATTCATTAAGGTCTTAGCACGCCTCTCTTCCTCTTAGTTGATCAAAGTTTTACAAATCCGGAGGAATTCCTTTCTCTTTGTTTTCATCACAGTTTTGGAAAAAGTTTTGAAAATTTTTGGTCAATGTAATGATTTATTGGTACGGTGAAGTAGCTGAAATTTACTGCCGTTTCATTCAAAACTTTTGGCTCAACTGGCTCTATGATAGAAACAAACTCAAAAGAAAGACTAAAAAAGACAAACAAAACAAGACAATGATGTTCGAGGTAACACCCCCGGAATCACCTGACTCTGACACAACAAGACTGACTCTCAAAACAACAAGATTGACTCAATACCCAAGTCAGAAAGTAAAGTAAACAACATTTTTGAAGTACTTAAATAGTGTGTGCCATTTGCTGCATCTAGAGTAAAATGAGCGCCATCAGCAGGTGGTTCCTCCCCGATCACAGAACCAGTCGCATTATCCTCCCAAATTCATTGATACAGCACCGATAGACTTTGTAGGACCCAATAGAGTGATGACCTTATTGTCAATCAGGTCTTGAATTTCATGGCGAAGACGAAAACAATTGTCAGTGTCATGGCCGGTTTGATGATGGAAGGCGCAATACTTGGTAGCGTCATGCTTGGCTGGAAGGGAATTAGGGAGAGGCCAATGGTCAAGGGGTTTGAGATGGCCTTGTCCTATGAGAATTTGGAGAGTTTTGGATAAGGTCATGTAAAGGGGATGGAAGGTACAACCACCAGTCCTGCGAGGATTGACGGGTGTTGACTTGGTTTGATGAGCTCTTAAGGGTATAGAACTGGAGCTAGAAGGGGTGTTTCTGGTATGACATCTCTTTTCATGGCTTACCACCGGATTCATAATGCCCCCAACCTGAGTGGCAAAAGTGTCATCTACAGTTTTTGCAACAACTGCAAGCATTTGTTGCTTGTTCAACCCTTTGACCTTCAACATCTCAATAGCCCCCGAAGATGTGCATAGGGATCAATACTTGTCCCAACCTTGTTCATGCCACTTGCTTCTGCGTGGCCAAGGGATTGGGTAGCTATATCGAGGCGAGGCCTATTCATTGTTGACATGTGATAACCTAGGCTCGAGATCACTTTAGAAACTGTAGACGCGCCCGGAGAACTCTCGAGAGAATCTCGTTTTGTTCTCTAGCTACTACAGTTCGGACTCAATGTCACAGTTCTGAATCTAATCTCACAAAATGCGATGCAAGACCGACAAATCACCAAAGAGTCCAAATCCGGCAAATCATTTTGGAAAATTGATTTTTAAGAAAGAAGTGCCAAACATGGACTGCTTTGCCAGATACAGAGTCGCCACCTAAATATTTTATTTTGGGGGAATTTAGGAAACCCTGACTCGTGCCTAAGGCCACGTCTCCGTCATCACCAAAATTGCCTTGGCTCGGGAACTTGGGTACGAGAGGGAAAGGTCATGCAATGAGCACCCTCGCTCGCCCAATCAAAGATCGGCCTGTACTAAGCATGATATCTGGTTTTTTAAAACACATGCATTCTTATTTCGGTTAATTAGCTAGAATTACTATGTGATGCGCACAACACACAAGTATACACTAGATCGCCTAATTTGGAAAAAATTATTGCATATCCGTTTGTTTGGAAATGGTTTGAAGTTTGCTACTCGCAAGTAGGCTAAAACACGGATTTCAATGAATCGTTCCAATTCAAGTAATCCAACCTTCACCCACAGGCATTCAGGCAATTATATCACATAACCAATTAGCCTCATGGTAAGCATGCTGTCATGTTAACACTCACACGCATGCAAGATGCTAAAGCATAAACACTCACAATGTACTCCGAGCCAAAACAAAGAACTAGTTAGTAATCAATGCATGATCTTAATTCATGTCAAGATGGGTAATGCAACACAGGCAAAATGCAACTAGAATAGGCTCGGCCATTCTAAGATGGCATATGAGATGCGACAATTCAATACATGTATTCAAGTACGGATTGAAATATAATGCAGTTAGTATGATGCGCCGAGCCTGGTGCATGCAAGACAATGTTTGCAGCTACACCCCTTATCATGTTTGAGACTGAAAGGAGTGTAGTTCTCGACCCTTGGACCATCAATCGCGCATTTCAATGCATGATGGCCAAAAGAGTCAAGTGTGCAATTCAATATCAAATGAAATGCACAAAAAACATAAGGGACCTTAACCTCTATCATGTTTGATCAAGAGGCAAAGCAATGCACACACAATGCAATGCAATGCAACCTAAGCATGCAACAACATGCAATGGAACTAATATGCAACAACATATAATGTACTAAATATGTAACAAGCATGCGACAACATGCAAGGCAAGGTGGATGAGCATGCAACAACATGTCAATTAGCAAGCATGTGACAACATGCAGTATGACAGGCATGCAACAAGCATGTAAGCATGATGTAAAGTAGCAACTTTGAACAACATGGTAAATGGACTTAAACTAAAGATGGACAGACCTCAGCCATGCCAAAAATTAGTGGCCAAAGTTATGAATTGGAAGCATGAAAATGAAAAACAAACATGCACATGTAAATGGTCCAACACCTAGGTATAGGAGGGCAACTTTCAAGAGCACTTAAAATGGGACAAATATGGACATGTGACAAACATTGTAAGCTCTGAAATCATGCATGGAAAGGTGTCAAACCAACTAAACAAAGTACGCAAAGCATACAAGAAGCCCAAAGCTTAAGGCTAGCCAAGGGACTCAAACCATGGCCACATGAATCAAGCCCCAAAGGGCCAAGGGCATCCAAAACAGTCCCAAGGCAGGTCAAGACAAAACCAAAAACATGCTTGAAACTAGCCAACACAAGCTAGAATACAACTCCAAAAGGCATGAGGCATGCAAGGCTACAAAGGGGTGTTACACTACACCTATCAAAACCAAACATGGCATGAATTATCCAATGAAAAACAGAGTTATGGCATATCAAAATAAGCCAAAAAAACCCACTTAGATGGCATCCCAAAGACCTAAGCATGGAGGCATACACAATGGTCCATTCATGAGGCATAAGACATCAACTCTTTAAAGCATTAAAGGAGTGATAAGTGCAAGTATATGAGCATGAAACATGAACTGAAATAACATTTCAAATGATGCCAAATCATGATAATAGTCCAAATAAAGCATCTTTGTAACAAGCCATGGAGACCTCACTCTGATTCGGACTCCCCTTTTTTGTTTGTTTGTTGAGGTTCGTAATCTGAACCAAAGAGTCCAACTCTGGCAAATCGTTTTGAAGAAAAAAATAGATTTTGAAAAGAAGTGCCAAACATGGACTGCTTTGCCAGATACAGAGTCACTACCTAAATATTTTTTAAAAATGGGAAAATTTAGGAAACCCTGACTCGGTGCCAAAGGCCACGTGTCCGTCATCACCAAAGTTGCCTTGGCTCGGGAGCTTGGGTACGATCGGGGAAGGTCAGCTATGAGCACCCCCTTTCGCCCGGTCCGAAGACCGGCCTCTACTAACCATGATATCCGATTTTGAAAACGTTATGCGTTCTTATTCCAATTATTAGCCTAGAATTACTATGTTATGCGCACAGCAAACAAGTATAGACTAGATTGCCTAATTTGGAAACAAGCATTGCATATCCGTTTGTTTTTTGAAAAGCGCTTTGAAATTTGCTACTCGCAAGTAGGCTAAAACACGGATTTCAATGAGTTTTTCCAACTCAAACAATCCAACCTTCACCCACAGGCATTCAAAAAGTTTTTCTCATGTAAGCACTTAGCCTCATGGTAAGCATACTGTCATGTTAACATTCACACGCATGCGAGATGCTAAAGCATAAATATTCACATTGTACTCCATGCCAAAACAATAAACTAGTTACCAAACATGCATGCCCTAGTTCATGTTAGAGTGACTAATGCATCGCATACAGAATGTGATTAGGATAGGCCCGGCTAACCCTAAAATGGCATGTGAAATGCAATCATTCGGTGCACGTATTCAAGTTAGATTTGAAGTACAAATGCAATTAGCATGATGTACCGAGCCCGGTGCATGTCAACAAATGCATGGATGCACGCATGCATAGCATAAGGTATGCTAAAATAAACGTGCCTTAATACTAACCATCGTAAGCGGGTAAATAAAAGGGAAGGAAGAAGTGGGGGTTGGAAGACATGCACACCACTCACACACGCTTATTACAGATTTGCCCTCGCCCGGAGGGACCAAAAGAATGTACAAATTAATTAACTACGCAAGCTAATTAAATATTACTGATCAATTAAATTAACTAAACAAATTAATTAATCTAATTAAAACAGTAAAGCCCTCGGGAAGCGGGTCAGATGCAGTGCATGCTCAGGACTTGCTCGGAATTGCACTGCCATGCATAGTCTGCCTCTGTTTTCCCTGCTTTGCTCCTCTGAAAACTGCCGAAGTCTCAGGAATGCCTCTCAGGACACTGAGGGATACCACCGGCTGAGTAGAATTACCACCGGCAATAGGATGTGGCCATCGGCACAAAATGAATCCATCAGCTAAGGACTTACAGCCGGCCGGCAGCAAATGTTGTCGGTCGGCAAACAATGCTTGCAGAACCTGCAACTCACAGCAGCAGAGGGCAAAACTTGCATGGCAATACAATTCAAACAATGTATGCACCAATCATGCCCCCTATCATGTTTGCGACACAAAGGGTTATGTGCCTCGATTCTCGGGCCACCAATCACTCATTTCCATGAATGATGGCCTAAAGAATCAAGTGTGCACTTTCATGTCAAATGAAATGCAAACAAATGAAACAAAACAAGGCCCAATTCCTATCACCAAATCAAGGAACAAGGCATGCATGCAAGATGCAATGCAACCTAGGCATGCAAGCTAAGGATGCAACATGGCATGGCAAGGCACTTATGCAAGCATACAAGCAAACATGAGGCAATGCAAACTAATGAAAAGGTGGACTTAAACATGATTTAGGCGACTCTAAATAGGCCTAAAACAGTGGCCAAAATGCCCAAAAATGAAGGCTAAACACACATGCACATGTGCACTTATTGTGGTGTAAAGCTTAAGCATTAAACTAGCAACTTTCAAGCACACTTAAAAGAGGCTATGATGGATAATTAGCATGCGATATTAGCTCTAAAAATCATGTCAAAATGTGGTGCCAAACCAAGTCAAATGAGACAAGCATAAGCATGCAAGCATGGTCCAAGTACTTAAGGCAAGTCATGGAGGCTTGAACCAAGGTCAATTCCACCAAGCCTCACAAGGCTAAGGAGGCTTAAAACAGGTCAAAAGAAGGCTTAAACAAAACCAAGGGTGCACCTAGATGGCATCTAAGTGGCTCAAATCCAAAGGCATACATAATGACCAAAACATGAAGCATACAACACAAGCTTTCAAAGCAACAATGAAGCCTCTAAGGCAAATATGCAAACATGTTAAATGGACTGAAATTTCATGCTAAGTGGTTCCAAACCACTGAAATAATGCAAGCAATGCATGCTATACACTTACGCACTTAAGGCCAACAAGACCAAATATACAAAGGGGCTACACAATGCATGCTAGGGTCGACCCAAACAACCTAGGATAGACCTTATACATGGAAAAACAAGCACAAAAGCTTCACAAGACTAAGCCTAAAACATGCTAGAAGAATGGTTTACAACCCAAGGCATATTAAGGCAACAACAAGGCATTACAAGGTAGGTATGTAAGGCATGCATGGTGTACCAAAACTAACTTAATAAAAAAGTTATATCATGGCAATATAAGCATAAAATACAGCCATGGCATGATCAACAAGAGCCTAAGCTAGATGCTCCCTTAAGAGGCCAAGATTGGTCCTTTTCAAGGACAACAAGGACAGGGGGTGGCCCTCCCCTTTTTGAGACTTCAAGGCACCATCTTCACCACTGAAATCCCTTAAAATTTTAGTGGTGAAGAGGTCCAAACACCAAAGTCTCAAAACTTGCACAAAATAGCACAAAAATGGGTCTTTCAAGGCCTAAGGGTGGTCAAACACACCCAAACCACAAAACACTCTTAACAAACAATCAAGAGGGCCTAAAAACAGAACTTTTTTTATGTTATACACTAAACACAAAAACAGCTCTAAGATAGGTAGAAATAGGATGCAAAAATGGGGTAAAAAGGACTAGTTTCTTACCCTTGAAGCCTTTCTTCAACAATGGTGATCTTGTTGCCCCCTTAAGCTTCAATCCAGTCAAAAATAACAAGGACAAGCCCTTAGAACCTCAGTAGCCAAAGGAAGGTGAAGCACTAGGTGTTTGTGTCCAATAATATGGACTAAAACACCTAGAACATAAAGAGAGAAAAAGAGATATAGGAGATATGTATCAACCCTAACCCTAAAACTAGAGCTTCTCTCTATGTTTTTCTCTCCAAAATTCTCTAACCGCCTTCACCAAGAGAAGGGTCCCCTTCTCTTATAAGCAACAAACTTGTAAAGCTTATACAACAAGCTTACAAGGAGGGCATCCCTTCATACATGTGTATGGAGGGGAACCAAATGCCACACAGCTGTCCTAAAATATCTGCAAAAGCAAATGAACAGTAGTTGGCTGGCCAAAAATGTCATTTTGACAAAAAAGACTGCCGACCGGCAACAAAGAGTGTCGACCGGCCACATACATTGCCGGCGGCAACAAAAACCAGCCGGTGGCCTCTAGCCACTGCCGGTGGTGTGTGGGGATTCCTCACAAGGCATTCCCTACCCCTCCAAGGCAAAACACAAGTGTTTGGTGCAAAACCAGACACAAAACGGTCGAGTTCGGAGATCCTGAGGCAGGGCGCGTAGCCGAGACCTCTGGGAACTCCAAACGAACACAAACATGGATAATCACCGAGTGTTCAAACGGTGACGTCCAAGTCTTGAGGACGGTCAAAAATGGGGTGTCTACACATACTAGTGACTTGGACACTCAAAGCTAACAAGCTAGAATGCCTTATGGCTATACAAAGCGTGGCATATATGATCAAAACAACACAAAACAAAGCTCAAGCATGGTAAAACAAGGCTAAAAGCTTCTTTGAGTTAAGCTAAAACATGCAAGAATGGTAGTCTAAACGCAAGATGCATGTTAAGGAAAATGAGAGGATTCCAAGACAAGTACATGAAGCATGTAAGAGCGAACTAAACCCACCCAAAACAGAGTCATGGCATGCTAAAGCAACACCAAAAACCCACTGAAATGGAGTCAACATAAGCTAGAAAGACATGCTCAAACATGAAGCATATAAGACTAGTTTGTGTAATTTACACTCCAAGTGTATTAGGCATGCATGGAGTGACAAAACCAAGCAAAAACAGTGTTGTATCGTGGCAAAATAAAGCCTAATACATACTGAAATGAAGCTAAAACAAGTTGTAGACACCCCATTTTTGACCGACTTTAAGACTCAGACGTCATCGATTGAGCGCTCGGTAATGCTGCATGTTGTGCTCGTTCTGAGGTTTCGGAGTTTCGGCTGAGAGCCTTACCCTCGGATCTCAGGACCCTTTTGTGCTTTGCCTCGATTTGCGAAGCAGGTCTTTTTTTCCCTTCCTGATGGGAGGGAGAGGTCTCGTAGACCATCTCTCAGTGGCCGTAGGCTACTTTTTGTGGTCGTAGGCAACTTTTTCCGTTTGGAGACCAGTTTCTGGTTTTCGAAGCCGTTGGCCGTGCGCCTCGGTTCGGGACCAGTTAACTTTCTCTGTTTGGCATGGTTTTTTGGCACACACCTTGCTTCCTCTCTCTAGAGGGACACTGTGGCCCGGAAGACCACCTTTGTGGTCGCACGCCACTTTCTTTGCTTAACAGCCTGTTTTCGGGGCACCCAGCTGCGCGTTTTGGCCCTCGAACCCTCGTTTTGCATTCGTCTTGGTTCATTTTTGGCATGGACCTTGTTTTCATTGTTTGGGAGGTGGTACAAGGGTGGGGGACCAACTTTTCTCCTGGGAGACCACTCTTCTCCCGCCAGCCAGTTTTCTTGTCAGGAAGCTGGTTTCCTTGGTCTTTGAGCCACATTTACTGGTCTTCTACCATACCACTAGCTTGCATTCAATGTGGAGACCATCAAATGGGGCGGCCGACCACCTTTCATTGAGTTGAACCTTTTGAACTGGTCGGCCGACCACCTGAACTGGTCAGCCTACGTCACCCAGTTTTGTCTCTGTGAGTTGTCGCTTGATTGTGCAGTGGAAGGCCTGATGGATCCTCCCATACGTGTATGGAGGATCTTCAACCTTGATTTTTAGCTTCTTTGAGAAGCTTTGGTCCCTTTTGGCTATAAAGGAGGGCCTCCCCCTCCTTTGTGAGGGTTCAGAAGTTTGTGGAAGGCATACAATACATCTCCCTCTATATCTCTCTATTTTGGCTCAAAAAGTGTATTGTTCTTGCACCTTTGCACACCACCTCATAGCCTAACCCTTCCACCATTGCTTGGAGCTTCTTGGAGGCCATTTTCAGAGGTTAAGGAGTTGGGTTTTGGGTCCAAAAGTTGCTGTCTTGCTAAGCTTCAAGGGTAACACACTTTTTCCCTTTTTTAAGCTTTATTTTGATCCATCTCTTAGCCTTATTTGAATGCATATTTGAGCTTTGTTGTCAACTAAAAAAAGTCTTTTTTTGAGGTCCTTTTGATGTTTGTTTAAGGTCCTTTTGGTGTTGAGGGTCTTCTACCCTCGTGCATGCCTCATTTGGCCTTGTTTTGTGCCATGCCATAGGGCCTTTGAGCAAGTCCTTGCTTGGCCTTTTAGCCACTGAAATCTAGCATATTTTCAGTGGTTGGCATGTGGTCTTGAGGTCCTAAATCAGAGAGGGGTGACCCTCTCTCTTTTTGATCTTGTTTGCTTGCATTTTGGCCTATCAAAGGAGCCTTCATTTGCACACCTCCAAGCCTTGTTTTAGGCCCTTTTCAGTGACTTTTAGGGCCTTCCTAGGCTCTGTCCAGAGTTTTTTTTTCTCACCTTGGGTGTGTCTCTTTCATGTGTAGAATAACCCCTCTTATAGCTTATCAAAGGAGCATGACATTCTTGCATGCATTGATCATGTTTTATTGGATTTTTGGGCTTTATTTGGCATGTCATGTCTCTAAATTTTGCTGGTTTAGTGGCCTATTGAATGCTTCATATACTTGTAGTGTAATCCATGTTCACTAGCTCACATTGCATGTGGTTTTGGCCCTTGATTCTAGCATATTTTGGTCATGTTCTAAACTGATTTTATTCATGATTTGGGCTTCCTTAGCTCTGTTTTGAGGTCCCATGGTCGAATGATGCTTGCCATGCATGCTTGTAGTGTAATACCCTTGCCTAGCTTCGAGTGTTGAAGCCTCTTGCATGCTTAACTTGAGTTGTTTTCATGTTTTGGCATCATTGAACATGATATTTTAGAGCTTATACTTGTGTCATATTCCCATGTTTTCCACTCTTTAAATGCGTTTGAGAGTTATGCCTATATGCCTCATTTTTGGGCTATTGCACGAGCTTCATTTTTGTGCATTGCAAGCCATCATTTTAGTCCATTTTGCCACTGTTTTTGGTCTGCGTAGGGCCTATTTGGGGTTGGTTTTTTCATTTGGGCATTGTTTTGCATACCTCTAGTGTAATGCACTTCACTAGTTTCGGTATTTGAGCCATCCAACATGCATCGGGTGAGTTGTTTGCATGATTCGGGACCATCTTGTATGTCACTTCAGAGCTGGAACATGTGTCATTGTCTGCCATATTTCATCCTTGTCATGCTTTGTTAGAGTTGCACTTTGTTCCTTAGGTTTGGTCCCTTGCATTTGTGCATGTTTGCATGTAACTTGTTGCCTCATTTTCGTCATATTGGCCACTGATTTGGGTGTGGCCGAGGCCCATCCATCTTGGTTTAAGTCCATCTTGCGTTGTGTATGCCCTATAGTCCATGTTATCGCATGTTTGATCATTGCATTGCGTATTTTGGTGCATTATGTATGCATGCCATATAGTCCATGTGCATTGAGTATGCCATTGATTAGTTCATAGCATTGTGTATGCCATTTGCATGCTTGCATGTCATTCCGTGCATCTTCGCATCACTTAGTTGCATTGCATTTAGATCGCATGCTAGAGTTGCATTTGTCCATACGTTGTTTGTTGCATTGTGTTTGGAGTAGGGTTTAGTCCAAACACGAGAAACGAGGGACGTTTCGTACTCAAAGTGATGAAACGTGCCTCGATTCTTGGTCACCGACACTCTTGACTATCCATGATAGAGTTGTTGGCTTTAGGTGTTTACATGTGCATTCATTTCACATTGAGTCGTGCAATTCGACTCCTCGGCCATCATGCATCGGGATGCGTGATTGATGGCACGAGGATCGAAGACTACAATCCCTAGAGCTTATGCAATGACGGGGAGAATGGTCGGGCACACATATGTTGAAAATACTTTGCCTTCTCTCTCTCTTGCCTTTGTTGCAGAAAATGCTGAAACCAAGAGAAGAAACTGGCCGGCCGACCAGGTTTTTTGGCAGGCCGACCACCTTTTCTGGTTTTCACCACCAAGGGTGGTCGGTAGGTGGTCTCCAATGCCTATAGCTGGTCGGCAGCCTACCCCTAGATTCCCAGGGTAGAGTTTCATCTCCTTGGAGCTTTGTGCAAGTTTCTGAAATCAATTGCAAACAAAGGCGAGCCGGGGCATCGCGATGGATTTCTCGACAAGGCGACTCGAGCATGCATGCATCCTTTATCATTCAAAGCAGAGCTGAGGCAGCCCATTTTACATAGTTTGCATGCTAATTTAGTTAACTTGTTAATTAGCTAGTGTTGTGTAACAATTAGTTAATTCGATTCTGTATTATTTATTCGGACCCTCCGCGAGAAGGCGAACTTTGTGATAAGTGTGCGTGTGTGTGATGCATGTCTTCCAACCCCACGTCTTTCTCCCTTTTATTTACCAGCTTATGATGGTTAGTTTTAGGGCATGTTTCAATTAGCATCTATATGTTCGCATGTTTGCATTCATTCATCTATATTACATGCACCGAGCTCAGCGCATCATGCTAACTGCATTGTATTTCAATTCCAAATTGAATACATGTATCGATTGTTGCATCTCATATGCCATCTAGAATAGCCGAGCCTATTGTAGTGCATTTTTGCATGTGTTGCATTAAGCATTCTTAGCATAGTTAGGATTCATGCATGATTTCTAATTAGCTTCTTTCTTTGGCTCAGAGTACTCAATAAGTGTTTATGCTTTAGCATCCTTGCATGTGTGTGAGTGACTGCCATGATAGCATGCTTGCCATGAGGCTATGTACTTATGTGATATAACTGCCTGAATGCATGTGGGTGAAGGTTGGGTTGCTTGAATTGGAATAATTCCTCGAAACTCGTGTTTTAGCCTACTTACGAATAGCAAACTTAAATCCATTTTCAAAACAAACGGATATGCGATGCTTTGTTCCAACTCAGGCAATCTAGTCAATACTTGTATGCTGTGTGTATCACATAGTAATCCTAGGCTAATAAATCGCATTAAGAACGCATGTGTTTTCAAAAACTCGATATGATGCTTAGTAGTGGCCGATCTTTGATCGGGCGAGCGGGGGTGCTCATGAAATGACCTTCCCTAATCGTATCCAAGTTCCATGTTTGGCATGTGGCCTTCGGCACGAGTTAGGGTTTCCTAAATTCCCCCAAAATAAAATATTTAGGTGGCGACTCTGTATCTGGCAAAGCAGTCCATGTTTGGCACTTCTTTCTAAAATCAGTTTCTCAAAACAATTTGCTGGATTTGGACTCTTTGGTGATTTATTGATCTTGCATTACACTTTGCGAGATTAGATTCAGAACCGTGACATCGAGTCCGAACTGTAGTGAGCCCAATGAACAAAACAGGATTTTTCCAAGACATTCGGGGACGTCTACAGTTTCTGGCGACTCTGCTCAGGATTTAGAGAACTTGACTCAAACTCATGATATCTTGTTTTGACTACACTTATGTGTTTCTTTGCATTGCATTTGTATTGGTGCGCCTAGGACACCGTGTTTGCCATCTGCCATTCCTGAATGGTTTGCCGGAGGCTCGCTTTCAGAAGCGTGCCATAAGGCTGACCAGTTACGGGCTTTGCCACGATGGGAACACAAACCCCGATTTTTACCGGGGCACCCCTTTTGACCATTCGACCTAGTGCATATTCAGAATCCGTAGTGACCATTCCAAACTAGGACAGGTTACTCACCCAATTATAGGTTGTTTGAAACCGCTGTGTGCATAGTGAAACCCTAGCTCCTGACAAAATAGGACACGGAAACCCTACCCCAACATAGGGGTGTTTTGGCTCTCTTTTGCTTGCTATGTGCTTTTAGAGTTGGCCTCTACAGGAATGCACGTACCAGTTTGCAAGTTTGGGTATCAGGCCTGCGGGCATCGATGTCGATATTTTGAGAATCGGTTTTGGCGAATTGGGGAACGATGATCGATGGTCGAATCTGATTATTGATTATATCCATGTATATATTGATTGGGCTGACATGCTGCTTGTTTTCTCTTTCAGTTCAGAGACATGGTTCGGAGCAACCGGTATTCTCCATTTGATGAGGCAAGATAGGAAAAGGCTCACCGGTTCGCCAGATCCGTTACTCACCAGTTACGCCACCTTTGTCCAGTTCAGTAAAGTTATGACACAGAATTTAGAAGAAATTGTGGTCATGACAACGACATTAAACCAAGGAATCATCTTGTAGGGTGAGACCGACGTTGAAGTACCACACCTGCCCAGGTCGCCTGCCGCACATCCGATCTGGGAACCCCAGCTATTTGAAACCCATGACCCCCCCACCTTTGAGCTGATGGGAATGATTGGCGACCTTCAAAGATCTATGGCTGATCTAGCCTATGGAATGTCGGCCCCTCCACCAACTGCATCGTATGCAGGGAACTTTATGCCGCAGGAGCCCCCGCTACTAGGGCGAATTATAATTGAGCTCAGCCAACCTCAAGCTGTCTCAAGTTCCGGCAATGACATGTCGACGACAACGGGGCTTCGCACTGAAGTAGCAACCCAAGCTGTCCACCAAGCTGAGGCTTGTGGAAAGAACAAGGTAAAGGTGGACCCTGATCCCTATGAACAACTCCAGCAGGCTGTTGAGGCTCTGAAAGCCGGAGGGTTGAATAAGCACCAAGTACTTGTAGTTGTGGCTAACACTGTGGATGACACTTTCCCCACTCAGACCGAGGGCAGTTCAAGCCAAAGGGAAAATCGGGAAGAGGGCCGTCGTACTAGAGTCGTTCCTCCCTACCCTATTTTTGCACCAGGGAAAGATCAAAAAACTAAACCAGCACCTGCTGATCCCTTTGCTAGTGCGTCTAACAAAAATCCACAAACCTCGAAGTATCTACCCCAAGGTCGCAGGGTATTCCATGCCCTCTATATGCCTTTGTCTATGGCTCTTCAAATTCTCGTTGACAAGGGGCATCTCAAACCCCTCGAGCCTCGGCCTCTCCCTAGCCATCTTCTATCCGGTCACGATGCTACCCAGTACTGTGCGTAACACCAGCAAACTGGCCATACCACCAACAACTGCTTCTGTCTTCGCCATGAAGTACATGATGTAATACCCCGACCCTCATATCTGATTCTGCTGTCTGTATAATTCCCTATTCTGTGTCTTTGAATGTTATTGTGAAAATCTATGTGAAAATATAGTAAAAGAGCATGGAACTTAGAGATATGAGTTTCTATCTGTTGAATTAGAACGTATCTGTTACACTTGATTACTTAAAATGGAAATCGAGCATCTTAGAGATTTAATTTGCAGAAATTGATTTGATATTTGGAATCTACATGATTTTTAAGCTATAATGGGATGTTCTGTGAAATTTTAATTTCGGCACCATAAAGCGATTGATTTTCGTCTTTTATGCTCTTATATATATTGCTATATCTATGTTTAAGACTTGTGGGACTTGTGATCAAAAGCGTGGGACTCTAAGAGGAGAGAGAGAAAGCGTGGGTGAGCAATTGGGGAAACTTGTGGTTCACCAAGGAAGCTAATCAATTGATAGAATTGAAAGAGGAAAGTTAAGGTAACTCAATTCCTTGTATAACTCTTCAAGAATTTTAACCCATGTTTGTGTTGAGTTCATGGATAAGAATGTTTGATTCATTAGGGGTTTTCACTTATTGAGCATGTTGACACTACCTTGAGTGTTGTATGAATCTATACTTCAAATCCTTGATTTTGAATCATCTAATCTTGCATATATGTTGATTTTGGGTGGTATGTTTAAAGAACTTGAAGTTAGATTGAAATTTGTGAGAGTGTTAGCTTGTTGAAGCCTTTAACTTGGTTCAACTTGATGTGATTAAGCTTTAATCCATGTTATGGTGTTGTTAAGTGGCATGTTTGCATGAATTTTACCCTTGATTGCATGAAAAATTGGGTTTGAATGATGAAATTTTGGCTTAAGATCGGGCTGCCCTGAATCTGGGTAGTCGTCCGCTCGAGCGGAGGTCGAACGCTTCGGCGTGAAAATGCACCTTCCAGCGATTTTGAAATTTACCTGTCGCTCGGCGGAGAACTTTACGCTCGAGCGTGAAAATCGACCATCCAGTATTTTTGGTAGCACTACCGTCGCTCGGCGGACAAAGCTACGCTTCGGCGAATCTTGATTCGATGAAAACTCTGTTTTGTTCAGTTTTTCATGCTTGACTCTTTGGTGCTATTAGAATGTTTTTCTGATGAGTTTATGATAGTGATATGACATATGGAATGACCGATAAGGATTTAAAAGGAAGGATACTAATTTATCAAGATATTATGTGCGGGCACACTCCGTATGAACTAATACGCCGCCCAACGTTGTGAGTAATAGTGCATTACATACATATTTATGTATCTGTTCTGTAAGACATAATTGTAAATTATGTAAGGATCTGGGGATGCAAAGTGGAGACCATATTCGTATACTTGTGCCGAAACGCTATCTGGTGTGTCGAAAGGCTACATGCCGCAAGGCTACACGAGTCGAAAGACTATCTGTGCCCATGAAGGCTACCCGAGTCGAAGACTATCTGTTGTGCCGCAAGGCTACTGTTGTGCCATAAGGCTACATTGTGCGAAGGCCATCCGAAGAAGGCTATCTGTCTTGCATGAGGCTATCCGGGGCCAATAGGCCAATCTGCTATCTCGGTGTTTGATTTGATACATATACTCAGTACATTGTGATTTTATTACTACGCACTACTATTCAGAGCTTGTCTCATTACGTAATTTTGTGCGATTAGAGGAACCAGCTTGAGGAGCCGATCTAGCACACTTCATGCATTTTGTCAGCCTAAGGATTACCAGGCACTGGAGGAAACCCTTACATAGTAGATCAGTTTTCTAAATGTAATTTTTGGTATCCACATCGCTGGTTAGGGTTATGTATTTATTGTTTTGTATGCCTAAAACCTGGGCTGGATTGTAAATGTTTATGTAACTTCTTTTGTGTGCATGCTACGTTATGTACCATGTAAGATGGTCCTGGCTTGTTGATAGGTGCTCAATGGATATTTCTAGATGTCGTTTTAAATTTTATGCTTCCGTTCAGGCCCCCAATGAATACCATACGTTATTACATGCATTTACCTTTAGTCATGCCCAAACTTATAGAAATTTGGGTTGGGGTGTGACAAGTGGTATCAGAGCACGAGTTGCTATCTCACACACGGATCCATTGAGCGTTAGGATGTCTAGTGTAGCAGGCATCAAACAGGAAAGTAGGAATGATAGCAACGTGATATGATTTCTGCTGCTGACACCAATGCTAACAATTTGACTTCCTTGTACACCTTTGTGTATGGTATAATGATTTGTTTTGTAGACTATGGTGAGAACAAGGGCTGATGAGCCAGAAGATGCTACCTCGGTGCGGTTGGATAGGATGGAAAGAATGATGAGAGATATGGCTGAAACTCTACGACAACAACAGCAACAACAACCTCAGCCGCCACCCCCGCCAGTACCCCCACCTGTAATGCAAGATATTCACGCTGAGGATCGTACCATTACACTTACGCGGGAGTTTAAAAAGATGAAACCACCTTCGTTCAAAGGAGGAATTGAACCGATGAAGGCGGAGGCATGGGTGCTAGGGATAGAGAAACTATTCGAAGTCTTTCCTTGTACTGAAGTTCAGAAAGTGCAGCTTGCCGCTTTCACACTTGAAGAAGAGGCGCGGAGGTGGTGGATGCTTACCAGAACAATGCATCCTGAGTTGACTTGGGACAGGTTCTTGGTGTTGTTCTATGATAAATATTTTCCTCAAAGCATGCGAGACAAGAAAATGGCGAGTTTGAAACGTTGAGACAAGGAAACAAAGCGTGGTAGTCTGAAGCCGGTTGCGAACTAGCTCGGTTTGCACCTCACATGGCGAACCTGAGTACAAAAAGGCGGAAATTCGAGGAGGATTACGGAATGCCATTCAGATCGGATCAATGTGTTGAAGTTACGACGACGTTGATGTCTTGGAGCGGTGTCATCGCAGAAGAAATTTGGCTACTCGGACTGGATTTGAATGGAAAGGGAAGAGGCAAAATACTCAATGGCCTAAGGGATCAACCACTACGCCAAATAAAAGCGAGTCGGAAACTTCACCAGTACAACATCTCAGAATTCGACTCCTGAGTGTCAGGAATGCGGGTTGAAACATCGTGGGGTTTGTCATCGGTTGACCGGAGCTTGTTTCCGGTGTGGAAAAACGGGACATTTGATTAGGGGAATGTCACAAAGGAATCAACAACCCGGTAGTAAGGCCGCCAAGCTCAATTTGGGTCTACAGACTCCTAGTGCCAAATCCATTGTCAAACCAAATAATCACAAGGACACCATGAAGCAAGGTAGGGTGTTTGCGTTGGTTAGGAGATATCTGAATGCAACAACGGAGTGTCGTGTACATTTACGGTTTATGGCCACTCTGCTTATGTTTTGTTTGATTCTGGCTCTACCTGCTCTTTTGTGTCAAAGCAATTTGCAAAGAACTTAGATACACCTGAAATAGAATTAGCCTATGTGTTGTGTGTTACATCGCCTATGGGGACTTCCTTGATCTGTACTTCTGTCTATCCTACTTGTGAAATTCTCATTGGAAATGCTCGTGTATATGCTAATTTAGTCCCACTTGATATGATTTCATTTGATATTATTTTGGGGATGGATTGGTTGGGAGAATACGGGGCTACCATAGATTGCCTGATGAAACAAATTAAATTCCACCCTCCGGGTCAGGTAGAAACTATTTTCCAGGGTCAAGAAGTGACATCACCACCGTATGTGATCTCTCGCCTAAGGCTTATAAATTGATTCGAAAGGATGTCGGGGTATTTGTGTAATGTTCAGGAGGCCCAGAGAGAATGAAGATGTTGATACGATTCGGTCGTTTGTGACTTTCGGATGTCTTCCCAAAGGCTAGGAGAGTTAGTGGACCGGGAAATAGAGTTCACAATTGATGTGTTACCTGGAACCCAACCCATCTCTAAAACTCCGTATGGAATTGCATTAGCTGAAATGAAGGAATGGAAGGGTCAACTTCAAGATATACTGGATAAAGGGTTTATTCATCCAAGTGTCTCTCCCTGGGGTGCACCAGTCCTGTTTGTGAAAAAGAAAGACGGGACACTTCGGTTATGCATAGATTATCGGGAGCTTAATAAAGTAACAATCAAAAACAAGTATCCTTTACCGAGAATTGATGATTTATTTGATCGATTACAAGGCATGTGTTTTCTCTAAGATTGATTTGCGGTCCGGTATCATCAATTGAAAGTCAAAGCGAAGATGTCGAGAAGATGACCTTCCAAACCCTTCGGTCATTATGAATTTTTGGTTATGCCCTTTGGGGTTACAAACGCACCAGCAGCATTTATGGATCTGATGAACCGAGTTTTCAAACCTTATCTGGATGAGTTTGTAGTGGTCTTTATAGATGACATCCTTATTTACTCTGGGAATGTAGAAGCTCATGAGAATCATCTTCGTCGAATCCTCCAAACTCTCCGAGAAAAGAAGCTGTACGCAAAACTGAAGAAGTGTGAATTTTGGCTGCATGAAGTGGCATTTCTGGGTCATGTCATAACTAAAGAAGGAGTTTCCGTTGATCCAAGTAAGATTGAGGCAATAGTAAACTGGCCAACCCCGACTAATGTAACTGAAGTGCGCAGTTTTATGGGACTAGCAGGTTATTATCGGAGATTTGTCCAAGACTTTTCTAAGATTGCTGTACCACTTACGCAGCTAACGAAGAAGGGCATTGCGTTTGAATGGACTGAACCGAGAGAATTTGCTTTCCGGGAGTTAAAAACGAAGTTAACTACCGCCCCGATTCTTGCATTACCATCTGGTAACGAGGGATTTGTAATTTATAGTGACGCCTCACATAAGGGACTGGGTTGTGTTCTTATGCAGAACGGAAGAGTTATCGCCTACGCCTCTCGCCAGCTTAAACCCCATGAGAAAAGTTATCCCACACATGACCTTGAATTGGCAGCAGTTGTCTTTGCGTTAAAGATTTGGCGACATTATCTGTATGGGACTTCTTGTGATATTTATACTGATCATAAAAGCCTTAAATACCTCTTCACCCAAAAGGAGTTGAATATCATGCAATGATGGCTAGAACTTATTAAAGACTATGATTTGCGACTTCACTATCATCCCCGCAAAGCGAACACGGTAGCGAGTTTTCACTCAAGGAAAAATATGGGAAAATGGCGAGTCTATTGACAGAAAATAAAGAATTGATAGGGGACCTGAATAAGATGGAAATTGACTTAATACTACCTGGGCAAAGAGCAACAATAGCGGCAATGATGGCTCAACCGGCACTATTGGAAGAGATCAAGCTACGTCAAATGGAGGCATGCGCCTTCAAGAAAATATGTAGTGGAATGGAGACAAAACCAAAGGCTGGATTTACTTTGACCAATTCCGTACTTAAATCTCAGAGACAAGTGTGTGTCCCTAATGTGGTAGAACTTAAATGAAAGTTGATGAAAGAAGCACATGCCTCAAGAGTCTCAATACTTCCATGAAGTACTAAAATGTACCAAGATTTGAAACAACATTTCGGTGGCCAAGTATGAAGAGGAGATTGCGAGTTTGTATCTAAATGTTTGCGGTGCCCGACAAGTTAAGCAGAACATCGAAACCCGGGGTTGTTACAACCCTTCCGGTTCGAGTGGAAATGGGAACCCCTATCGATGGATTTTGTAGTAGGATTACCACGGACGCCTCGAGGTATGAATTCGATATGGGTTATTGTTGACCGATTAACCAAATCCGCCCATTTCTTGCCTGTGAAGACTCAATATAACGCCGACAAACTTGCTTTGCTCTATATAGATGAAATTGTAAGGCTTCACGGAGTCCCGGTTTCAATTGTGTCGGACGAGATCCAAAATTTGTATCACGGTTTTGGCAAGAGTCTCTGAGAATGCAATGGATGCAATTGAAGTTGATGACTTTCCATCCTCAAACCGATGGACAGTCCGAAAGGACGATTCAGACGTTAGAAGATATGCTTCGCATGTGTGTTCTGGATTTTCAAGAGAGCTGGGAGACTCATCTACCATTGATTGAATTCGCGTATAATAATAGCCACCATTCGAGTATTCAAATGGCACCTTATGAAGCCCTGTATGGGAGACCGTGTCGCTCACCAGTGTGCTGGGCTGAGGTAGGAGATAGGCCTTTGTTAGGGCCAGAGATCGTTCAATTAACTACCGAGAAAGTGAAGATTATTCGAGAAAGGTGGCTTGCTCAAAGCGAAAAGTTAGAGTTAGCAGATAAGCGAAGGAATTTGGAATTTGATGAGAACAGTCATGTCTTTGTGAAAGTCACTCAAATGAAAGGTCACCCAAGATTTGGAAAGAAGGGTAAACTAACACCCCGATATGTCGGTCCCTTTCAGATTTTACAGAAAGTCGGAACAGTAGCTTATCGAGTTGCCCTTCCGCCACATTTGAGTCAGGTTCATAACGTATTTCATGTTTCTATGCTCCGAGAGTACCTTCCAGATCCATCCCATATTATTGACCATCATCAGATTGAGCTAACCAAGCGGGTTAACATATGAAGAAAAACCACTCCGAATTCTGGATCGTCAGGTGAAACAGTTACGGAACCGGGAAATTCCAATGGTAAAAGTGGAGTGGCAAGAGCACTACGGGACTGAGGCAACCTGGGAAAAAGAGGATGAAATGCAAAATCAATATCCGTATCTATTTTCGTCCTAAGGTAAAAGCAAGTTTGGAGGACCAAACTTAAATAAGGGGGGGAGAGTGTAATACCCCGACCCTCATATCTGATTCTGCTGTCTGTATAATTCCCTATTCTGTGTCTTTGAATGTTATTGTGAAAATCTATGTGAAAATATAGTAAAAGAGCATGGAACTTAGAGATATGAGTTTCTATCTGTTGAATTAGAACGTATCTGTTACACTTGATTACTTAAAATGGAAATTGAGCATCTTAGAGATTTAATTTGCAGAAATTGATTTGATATTTGGAATCTACATGATTTTTAAGCTATAATGGGATGTTCTGTGAAATTTTAATTTCGGCACCATAAAGCGATTGATTTTCGTCTTTTATGCTCTTATATATATTGTTATATCTATGTTTAAGACTTGTGGGACTTGTGATCAAAACGTGGGACTCTAAGAGGGAGAGAAGAGAAAGCGTGGGTGAGCAATTGGGGAAACTTGTGGTTCACCAAGGAAGCTAATCAATTGATAGAATGGAAAGAGGCAAGTTAAGGTAACTCAATTCCCTTGTATAACTCTGCAAGAATTTTAACCCATGTTTGTGTTGAGTCCATGGATAAGAATGTTTGATCCATTAGGGGTTTTCACTTATTGAGCATGTTGACACTACCTTGAGTGTTGTATGAATCTATACTTCAAATCCTTGATTTTGAATCATCTAATCTTGCATATATGTTGATTTTGGGTGGTATGTTTAAAGAACTTGAAGTTAGATTGAAATTTGTGAGAGTGTTAGCTTGTTGAAGCCTTTAACTTGGTTCAACTTGATGTGATTAAGCTTTAATCCATGTTATGGTGTTGTTAAGTGGCATGTTTGCATGAATTTTACCCTTGATTGCATGAAAAATTGGGTTTGAATGATGAAATTTTGGCTTAAGATCGGGCTGCCCTGAATCTGGGTAGTCGTCCGCTCGAGCGGAGGTCAGGGCCGCTCGAGCGTGAAAATGCACCTTCCAGCAGTTTTCTGAAAATTTACCCTGTCCGCTCGAGCGGAGAACTTTACGCTCGAGCGTGAAAATCGACCATCCAGTATTTTTGGTAGCACTACACTGTCCGCTCGAGCGGACAAAGCTACGCTCGAGCGAATCTTGATTCAAGAGAAAACTCTGTTTTGTTCAGTTTTTCATGCTTGACTCTTTGGTGCTATTAGAATGTTTTTCTGATGAGTTTATGATAGTGATATGACATATGGAATGACTGATAAGGATTTAAAGGAAGGATACTAATTTATCGGTATATTATGCGAGGCACACTCCAGAAGGAACTAGTACGCCGCCCCAACGTTGTGAGTAATAGTGCATTACATACATATTTATGTATCTGTTCTGTAAGACATAATTGTAAATTATGTAATGATCTGGGAATGCAAAGTGGAAACCATATTCGTATACTTGTGCCGAAAGGCTACCTGTTGTGCCGAAAGGCTACCTGTTGTGCCGCAAGGCTACCTGAGTCGAAAGACTATCTGTGCCGCAAGGCTACCTGAGTCGAAAGACTATCTGTGCCGCAAGGCTACCTGTTGTGCCGCAAGGCTACTGTTATCAGCCAAAAGGCTATCTGTTGTGCCGCGATGAGGCTATCCGGGGTCTTATCTCGGTGTTTGATTTGATACATATACTCGTACATTGTGATTTTATTACTACGCACTACTATTCACGAGCTTGTCTCATTACGTAATTTTTATGCGATTCAGAGGAACCCGACTTGAGGAGCCGATCTAGCACACTTCATGCATTTTGTCGACTTAAGGATTACCAGCACTAGAGGAAACCCTTACATAGTAGATCGATTTTTCTAAATGTAATTTTGGTATCCACATATTTGGTTAGGGTTATGTATTTATTGTTTTGTATGCCTAAAACCTGGGCTGGATTGTAAATGTTTATGTAACTTCTTTTGTGTGCATGCTACGTTATGTACCATGTAAGATGGTCCTGGCTTGTTGATAGGTGCTCAATGGATATTTCTAGATGTCGTTTTAAATTTTATGCTTCCGTTCAGGCCCCCAATGAATACCATACAGGTTATTCTGTCTGTTTCTGCTTTAGTCATGCCCAAACTTATAGGGGCTGGGTTGGGGTGTGACACATGATCTGTTTGACAACGGGGTCATCCTCCCGCCGAGTTCAGCAAAGTCCATCGCCACTGGATTAGTGAACCTGGAAGATAATGTGATGTAATCAGGGGTTAAACCACCTGCGGGCGGCGCTCGGTTTACTTCAAATATGGCGTAAGGCACGCATTGTTTTGAGCATTTGCGAATGCTAGTTTTGTGGTTTTTGACTTGGGTATTTAGGTCAGTTCAGTTGTGTTGTTTTGAGTCTATCCTTTTGTTTTGAGTCAGTCTTTTTTTTAAGGTCTGTCTTGTTGTATCGAGTCAGTCCTGTTGTATAGGAGTCGAGTGATTCCGGGGATGTTACCTTGGATGTCACTATTTTGTTTTGTGTTTGTCTCTTTGCTTTCTTTTTGAGTCTGTTTCTGCTGTGGAGCCAGTTGCAACCAGGAAATCTGAATTAAACAGCTGCGGCTGTCATGTTTTTGTGCTTATTACTACTTTGAGCCTGTTGTGCCAACAAGTTTAGAATGAAACGGCAGTACATTTCACCTGCTCTTCTGTGCCCTGAAATCATTGCATTTGCCCTAAGTTTTTCAAAACTTTTTGAATATTGTGATGAAAATGAAGAGGAAGGAATTCCTCGGGATTTTCAAAATTTGATCAATTGAGAGAAAGAGAGGCATGCTAAGCCTTTGATGAATGAGATCACATTTGTTAATATGAGTACTGAGAAGGACCCTGGCTTGATCCAGATTGGCTCTACACGGTCTTCAGTGCAAGCGATTTGTCGCTTTCTTAAAAAATTTCAAAAAAATGTTTTGCATGGTCCTGCGAAGACCTGTGTGGAATCGCTCTTGAGATTGTGTAGCCTACGATCGTTCTCAGCCTCAAGACTCGACCCCTTTTGCTTTCAAACCTTGAACTTGGATTTAGAATGTTCAACAGTCAAACACAATGTGAAGCCTGTGTGGCCAGATTTGAAGCAGCCCATGAACTAGGGGCAAGGAGGTCAGAAATAATAAAAAGAAAGCTTGCAAAGCTAGATCAGAAGCACCCCTCGAACTAGGGTCAAAAATGTCAAAGCTGCTCGAAGAGTCAAAAAATTGGAATGTTTCTCAAGCTAACAAAGATCAACAAGAATGCCAACTCCCAGAAGGGAAAGAAGAAGAAAGTATTACTAAAGGATAATCGAGTTCCTATCCACAACACTAGGGGCAAATTCAGCCCCCCATTGGATGGACTCTTGCATCGTCAACGAACAGCAGCTAGTCTTCTGGATTCAGATGACTTTAGGATCTCAAAACCATTTGACATGGACAAAGCTACACTTTTACCCTTGAGAGGCTCGCTGGGCCGAAAACTGGGAAGGGCGACCCAGGCAAAAGTTAGAGTAAGAAAAAGAACAAAAAAAAAAAGAAAAAGAAAAATGCAAGAAATAAAAAAAAAAAGAAAAGAAAAGAAGAAAAATGAAGAAAATGAAAAGAAAAGATGAAAAATAAAAAAAAGAAGAAAAGAAATGAAATGAAAAGAAAAACAGAGCTCGCAAGGTTGAAAACCTGGAAGGGCGGCTTTGGCAAAAGTTAGAGAGCAAAAGGAGAGGTTAATACTCGAGTGTACCTTAACCCGAACTACGTAAGGCTTGATTCCCATCTTCGGGATACGTAGGCAACTTCATTCTGAAGTCCAGCTGTAAAATACTTCAAATTCGACTGTGTCCATGTGATGGTTCTGGTCATCCTTGTCTTCTCCGTATCCGAGAATTTGGTTGTAATTGTCACTGTGAGGACTGCTTGCCACGTGCTGCGGCGCTATTCAGACTAGGGGCAACTTTCCGTTGTTGTACAGTGCTACGGTACTATTCAGACTAGCGGCAACTTTCAGTTGCCATGCAGTGCCGTTCAGACAAGGGGCAATTTTCCATTTGTTTTGGATCTGAGGTTGTCCATCTCAAGAGTAAATTTTGCATTGGTTGAGCAGTGGCCATTTGCAAAAATAATTTTTGAGAATTTTTAATGAGGTTGACTAATTCTCTCAAAAATTATTCCATTTTTCTAAAACTGGACCATTTCTTGGACCCAAAAAATGAAAATTTTCAGTGCTCATAACCTGACTTGCATGATTTCAAATCAGAAAATCGAACAATCATGTTAATCTAACTCTCATTTTGGTTAAAATTGTTTTAGCAGAAGCAAAAAATAAAAAAATGGTCAAAATGATGAATTGGGGGCACAGTTGAGTCAGGCTTTCTGTCTTTTCCCCTTTATCAACGCACTTGCCAGAAAGGGCATCATACCTGCCGGAAAAGGGCACCACTGAAGCTAACCGCAAAAGGATAGAATGCTCTCACATCCTCCAAGCAACGAGGTATCAAGCCAAGTGCAAAGCACGAACTGGAATGGGGCAAGATATTCCACTCCCTCATCTGGACACATTTGATCATGTCCAAACTCCCCAGCAGAACATCGTCAACCGATGTCAGCTGTAGATTTACTACACACCCAGTTGCAGCACAACCCCTCTGCGGTAAAGTTCACTGTTGAAAGCAGAAGAAAGAGAATCTAGCAGCATGCTAGGGGCAAGAGCCCGCAACTTCTTGTTTATCGATCAACCACCCAGGGGAGGGATAAAAAAATGAGAGATTGAAGAATAGAGAGATGTGCGCTGAGAGAAAAAGTGAGGAAAAGGGCTTTTCAGAAAAACAGAGCCTGAGGGTCGAGTGATGTGAGAATCAAAAATGAGAAAGGGTGGGAAATAATACCCGAAGAAACTGGCTCCTCGCGAACTTAGAGGTCTTTCGCCTTTGTAACACGTCTGAGTGTTGTGTCTTTTGTTTTGTTTGTCTCGATTCTCATTTTTGAGTCGTTTTGAGTGTCTCTTGACGTGTTTAGGTTGTTTGCCCTTTTCTTTTCCTTTATTGAGTCGTGGTGCACTATGTTCAGTCGTTGGCTCAATACCCGATTGAGAACCCTTTTCTCATTACAATTTTGAAAAAAAAAAATTCGTTTTGTGCTCAGAGTGCCGTGCCATTCTCCACATTTGTGTGAAACAAGATTTTGTTCTTTCAAAAACCACGAGGTTCAACCCGGGTCATGTGGGAACAGTAAAACCAGGACTTATCTGAAGCTATATAGGTTCCAGACTTCGAAGCAGAAGAAAAAAGGGAAAATGTCGGGCATCTGAGTTTGTTTCAACTTCTGCAAGTTCTGTCATCACATCCTGTACGTTCAGAATGAGCTGTGTTCAAAATTAAAAGAATACTGTGTTATGAGCCATGTGTTCAGATTCAGCAGAGTTGTGTTATGAGCTGTGTGTTCAAAATTAAAAGAATATTGTGTTATGAGCTGTGTGTTCAAAATTAAAAGAATACTGTGTTATGAGCCGTGTGTTTAGATCGAGCAGAGTTGTGTTATGAGCTGTGTGTTCAAAATTCAAAGACTACTAAGTAATGAGCCATGTGTTCAGATTGAGCAGTGTTCTGTTATGAGCTGCGTGTTCAAAAATTGAAATGTATGAGTTGCGTGTTCAGAATTGAAATGTGTGAGTTACGTGTTCAAAGTGAAGTGAATGAGATGTGTGTTCAGAAATGATAATTTATGAGCTGCATGTTCAGAATTAAGAATGAGCTGCATGCAAATGAAAATGTATGAGCTGCGTGTTCAGAATTAAAATGTGTGAGCTGCATGTTCAAAATAAAGTGAATGAGCTGTGTGTTCAGAAATGAAAATTTATGAGCTGCGTGTTCAGAATTAAGAATGAGCTGCGTGCAAATGAAAATCTATGAGCTGCGTGTTCAGAATTGAAATGTGTGAGCTGCGTGTTCAAAATGAAGTGAATGAGCTGTGTGTTTAGAAATGAAAATTTATGAGCTGCGTGTTCAGAATTAAGAATGAGTTGTGTGCAAATGAGCTGCGTGTTCAGAATTGAAATGCGTGAGCTGCGTGTTCAAAGTGAAGTGAATGAGCTGAGTGTTCAGAATGAAAAAACGCTGAGCTGGGTGTTCAAACTTGAAAAATGAGTCAGTGTGCGAAAATGAGTCAAGCGTTTCAAATGTGTCAGGTGCACAAATGAACTGTGTTCAGAATAAGCCGTGTGCCCCAAACGAGCCGTGTGCACGAAATGAGCTGTGTGCTCGAGAAATGACCTGTGTGGCCGAAAAATGAGCTGTACGCTCAAAAAATGAGCTGTGTACCCCCAAGATGAGCTGTGTGCCCAAAATGTGCTGTGTGCTCGGAAAATGAGCTGTGTGCCCGAAAAATGAGCTGCGTGTTCATCTAAGATGCGAGCTGCGTGTTCACCCAAAATTTGAGCAGCGTGTTCAAAATTTCAAAAATTTGAGCTGTGTGTTCAAAATTTCAAAAGATGTGAGCTGCGTGTTCACAACAAAATTCTTGAGCTGCGTGTTCAAAATTGAAATTTCAAATTTCAAAAAAGATGTGAGTTGCGTGTTCACCAAAATTTGAGCTGCGTGTTCAAAATTTCAGAAGATGTGAGCTGCGTGCCCAAAGAATGAGCTGTGTGCCCGGAAAGTGAGCTGTGTGCATGAAATGAGCCGTGTGCCCAAAAGGAGTTGTGTGCCCGAAATGAACTGTGTGTTCAGAATGTGCTGCGTGCCCCTAGATATGCTGTGTGCCCCAAAATGTGCTGTGCGCCCGAAATGAACTGTGTGTTCAGAATAAGCCATGTGCCCCAAACGAGTTGTGTGCCCGAAATGAGCTGTGTGCTCGAAAAATGAGCTGTGTGCCCGAAAAATGAGTTGTATGCCCCCAAGATGAGCTGTGTGCCCGAAATGTGCTGTGTGCCCAAAATGAGCTGTGTGCCCAAAGTGAGCTGCATGCCCGAAATGAGCTGTGTGCCCGAATGAGCTGTGTGCCCAGATAAACAGAGTGCTGTGTTTCGAGCTGCGTGCCGAATGAACAGAATCTTGTGTGGTGAGCCGCGTGCCAAACAAGCAAAGTTTTGTGTTATGAGCTATGTGCCAAATGAATGGAATGCTATGTCGTAAGCTGTGTGCCAAGTCAGCATCATATCCTAAATAAGCTGCGTGCCAAATCAGTATTGTGCTATGTGCGAGCCGTATGCCAGGATAAGCAAAAGTACTGTGCATATGAATGTGTTCAGAACGAGCAGATATAATACATAGTAAAAGCATGAAGTGTGCAAGAAATGTAAAATGCATCGTTATGCATACCTTTCTCGCACTATTATGCACATTTTAAGCGCATTGTTATGCACACTACTCGTCACATTATCGCCCACGTCTACCTTGCATTGTTATGCATCTTACTTGCGTTGTGCATGCATTTTATCGCGCTATTTTGCGCATCGCACTATTTTGTGCACCTTACTTGCTCTGTGCATGCATTTTATCGCGCTATCTTGCGCGCCTTATCTGCACTTGTTAGTGCATTGCATCATTCGCGCTATCTTGCGCACCCTACCTACACTATTAGTGCATTGCATTGTTCGTGCTATCTTGCGCGCCTTACTTGCACTTGTTGGTGCACCGCATTGTTATATGCACACTTAGGTTGCATTGATATGCATCCCTTTCGCATTGTTACGCACACTACTTTCATTGTTGTGCACGTTTCACTGGCATTGCCATGCACCCATACTTTGCATGCGTCATCATGCACGTTTGCCTTGTATCGTTATACACTTTGCCATTAGCACCATACGTGTCCGCGTTTGATATAGCTCTGAACATATGTTGCTAAACTTATTGTACCTATTAAGTTCCTTTCTTTTACAGGCACGATATTGTATGTACGGTTCATTCAAGAGAAGTTCCGGTTCAGTTTGAACATACCTTTTCTCCTCTCGCATGCGGTGTGTTAGGACATCTTCGGTTTCGAACACTTGGATGAGTTCCGGTGTTCTTTCATACCTTTTCTCCTCTCGCACGCGGTGCGTTAGGACATCTTCGATTTCGAACACTCGGATGAGTTCCGGTGTTCATTCGTACCTTTTCTCCTCTCGCATGCAGTGCGTTAGGACATCTTCGGTTTCGAACACTCGGATGAGTTCCGGTGTTCATTCGTACCTTTTCTCCTCTCGCATGCAGTGCGTTAGGACATCTTCGGTTTCGAACACTCGGATGAGTTCCGGTGTTCATTCATACCTTTTCCACTCTCGCATGCGGTGCGTTAGGACATCTTCGGTTTCAAACACTCGGATGAGTTCCGGTGTTCTTTCATACCTTTTCTCCTCTTGCATGTGGTGTGTTAGGACGTCTTCGGTTTCGAGCACTCAGATGCGTTTCGGTGTCCATTTGTTCGCTTTCTCCTTTTGTGTTTGATACGTAGTGAGTTGTTTCGTTTGAGACTCTGGGTGTTCTCGATAGTCGCTTTTAGGCTTCTCCGCGTAAGACGCAGTGAGAATTGTATAATTTTCTTACATCCTTTCTACATGAGATGTGGTTTGGCTCGTGTCTACTTGCTTTGCATAACATTCGCTTAAACTATTGCATTTACTGTGTATATTTGCATCATTACAGCGTGCTTTGCATGATCATGAGTTATGTTCGGCTTTGTGCATATTGTTTTGCATTTCGCCCCTGCCTGCGGGCACATCTCTTACTTATCCCGCCTGTTTGTCTAAGTCTTCGGCCTTGTCAAAAATGGGTCGTCTCTGGGCTTTGACATTCACTCCCGTCACGTATGACTTTCGAGTTCTGTCAAAGAGGGGCAACTGTAGACACCCCATTTTTGACCGACCTTAAAGACTAAGACGTCATTGATTGAGCGCTCGATGATGGAGCATGTTGTGCTCGTTTTGAGGTTTCGGAGTTTCGGCTGAGAGCCTTACCCCCGGACCTTGGGACCCTTTTGTGCTTTGCCTCAGTTTGTGAACTAGGTCTTGTTTTCTCTTTCCAAAGGGAGGGAGAGGTCTCGTAGACCATCTCTTAGTGGCCGTAGGCTACTTTTCATGGTCGTAGGCCACTTTTCCCATTCGGAGACCAGTTTTCAATTTTCGGAGCCATCGGCCGTGCGCCTCGGTTCGGGACCGCTTAAGTTTCTCCGTTTGGCACGGTTTTTTGGCACACACCTTGCTTCCTCTCTCTAGAGGGACACTGTGGCCCGGGAGACCACCTTTGTGGTCACATGCCACTTTCTTTGCTTAACAGCCTGTTTTCGAGGCACCCTGCTGCGTGTTTTGACCCCCGAAGCCTCGTTTTGCATCCGTCTTGGTTCATTTTTGGCATGGACCTTGTTTTCATTGTTTAGGAGGTGGTACAAGGGTGGGAGACCACCTTTTCTCCCGCCAGCCAGTTTTCTTGTCAGGAAGCTGGTCTCCTTGGTCTTTAAGCCACATTTACTGATCTCCCACCGTACTACTAGCTTGCATTCAATGTGGAGACCATCAAATGGGGCTGCCGACCACCTTTTATTAAGTTGAACCTTTTGAACTGGTCAGCCGACCAGGGGAAGTGGTCGGCCGACCACCTGAACTGGTCGGCCTGCCTCCCCCAGTTTTGTCTCTGTGAGTTATTGCCAACTGTGCCAGCTGGAAGGCACAGACTGGATCCTCCTTACACGTTCAACCTTGGTTTTTAGCTTCTTTCAGAAGCTTTGGTCCCTTTTGGCTGTAAAGGAGGGCCTCCCCCTCCTTTGTGAGGGTTTAGAAGTTTGTGGAAGGCATACAATACATCTCCCTCTATATCTCTCTATTTTGGCTCAAAAAGTGTATTGTTCTTGCACCTTTGCACACCACCTCAGAGCCTAACCCTTCCACCATTGCTTGGAGCTTCTTAGAGGCCATTTTCAGAGGTTAAGGAGTTGGGTTTTGGGTCCAGAAGTTGCTGTCTTGCTAAGCTTCAAGGGTAACACACTTTTTCCCTGTTTTAAGCTTTATTTTGATCCATCTCTTAGCCGTATTTGCATGCATATTTGAGCTTTTGTTGTCAACTGAAAAAGGTCTTGTTTTGAGGTTCTTTTGGTGTTTGTTTAAGGCCCTTTTGGTGTTGAGGGCCTTCTACCCTCTTGCATGCCTCATTTGGCCTTGTTTTGTGCCATGCCATAGGGCCTTTGAGCTAGTCCCTGCTTGGCCTTTTAACCACTGAAATCCAGAGGATTTTCAGTAGTTGGCATGTGGATTTGAGGTCCTAAATCAGAGAGGGGTGACCCTCTCTCTTTTTGATATTGTTTGCTTGCATTTTGGCCTATCAAAGGAGCCTTCATTTGCACACCTCCAAGCCTTGTTTCAGGCCATTTTCAGTGACTTTTAGGGCCTTCCTAGGCTCTTTCTAGAGTTGGTTTTGTCACCCTGGGTGTGTCTCTTGCATGTGTAGAATAACCCCTCTTATAGCCTATCAAAGGAGCATGACATTCTTGCATGCATTGATCATGTTTCAGTGGGTTTTTGGGCTTTATTTGGCATGTCATGTCTCTAAATTTTGCTGGTTTAGTGGCCTCTTTAATGCTTCATATGCTTGTAGTGTAATCCATGTTCACTAGCTCACATTGCATGTTGTTTTGGCCCTTGATTCTAGCATATTTTGGCCATGTTCTAAACTGATTTTATTCATGATTTGGGCTTCCTTAGCTCTGTTTTGAGGTCCCATGGTCGAATGATACTTGCCATGCATGCTTGTAGTGTAATACCCTTGCCTAGCTTCGAGTTTGGAAGCCTCTTGCATGCTTAACTTGAGTTGTTTTCATGTTTTGGCATCATTGAACATGATATTTCAGAGCTTATACTTGTGCCATATTCCCATGTTTTCCACTCTTTAAATGCGTTTGAGAGTTATGCATATATGCCTCATTTTTGGGCTATTGCATGAGCTTCATTTTTGTGCATTGCAAGCCATCATGTTAGTCCATTTTGCCACTGTTTTGGGTCTTCATAGGGAATGTTTGGGGTTGGTTTGTTCATTTGGGCATTGCTTTGCATACCTCTAGTGTAATGCACTTCACTAGTTTCGGTATTTGAGCCATCCAACATGCATCAGGTGAGTTGTTTGCATGATTCGGGACAATCTTGTATGTCATTTCAGAGATGGAACATGTGTCATTGTATGCCATATTCATCCTTGTCATGCTTTGGTAGAGTTACACTTTGTTCCTTAGGTTTGGTCCCTTGCATTTGTGCATGTTTGCATGTACCTTGTTGCCTCATTTTCGTCATATTAGCCACTGATTTGGGTGTGGCCGAGGCCCATCCATCTTGGTTTAAGTCCATCTTGCATTGTGTATGCCCTATAGTCCATGTTATCGCATGTTCGATCATTGCATTGCGCATGCCTCGTTCATAACATTGCGTATGTTGGTGCATTATGTATGCATGCCATATAATCCATGTGCATTGAGTATGCCATTGATTAGTTCATAGCATTGTGTATGCCATTTGCATGCTTGCATGTCATTCTGTGCATCTTCGCATCACTTAGTGCATGGCATTTAGATTGCATGCTAGAGTTGCATTTGTCCATACATTGTTTGTTGCATTGTGTTTGGAGTAGGGTTTAGTCCAAACACGGGAAACGAGGGACATTTCGTACTCAAAGTGACGAAACGTGCCTCGATTCTTGGTCACCGACACTCTTGACTATCCATGATAGAGTTGTTGGCTTTAGGTGTTTACATGTGCATTCATTTCAAATTGAGTCGTGCAATTTGACTCCTCAGCCATCATGCATCGGGATGCGTGATTGATGGCACGAGGATCGAGGACTACAGTCCCTAGAGCTTATGCAATGACGGGGAGAGTGGTGGGGCACACATATGTTGAAAATACTTTGCCTTTGTTGCAGAAAATGCAGAAACCAAGAGAAGAAACTGGCCAGCCAACTAGGTTTTTTGGCAAGCCGACCACCTTTTCTGGTTTTCACCACCAAGGGTGGGCGGTAGGTGGTCTCCAATGCCTATAGCTGGTCGGCAGGCTCCCCCTAGATTCCCGGGGTAGAGTTTCATCTCCTTGGAGCTTTGTGCAAGTTTTTGAAATCAATTGCAAACAAAGGCGAGCCGGGGCATCGCGATGGATTTCCCGACAAGGCGACTCGAGCATGCATGCATCCTTTATCATTCAAAGCAGAGCTGAGGCAGCCCATTTTACATAGTTTGCATGCTAATTTAGTTAACTTGTTAATTAGCTAGTGTTGTGTAACAATTTATTAATTCGATTCTGTATTATTTATTCGGACCCTCCGCGAGAGGGCGAACTTTGTAATAAGTGTGCGTGTGTGTGATGCATGTCTGCTAAACCCACGTCTTTCTACCTTTTATTTACCAGCTTATGATGGTTAGTTTTAGGGCATGTTTCAGTTAGCATCTATATGTTCGCATGTTTGCATTCAGTCATCTGTATTGCATGCACCGGGCTCGGGGCATCATGTTAACTGCATTGTATTTCAATTCGAAATTGAATACATGTATCGATTGTTGCATCTCATATTCCATCTAGAATAGCCGAGCCTATTGTACTTGCATTTTTGCATGTGTTGCATTAGGCATTCTTAGCATAGTTAGGATTCATGCATGATTTCTAATTAGCTTCTTTCTTTGGCTCGGAGTACTTGGTAAGTGTTTATGCTTTAGCATCCTTGCATGTGTGTGAGTGACTACCGTGATAGCATGCTTACCATGAGGCTATGTGCTTATGTGATTTAACTGCCTGAGTGCCTGTGGGTGAAGGTTGGGTTTCTTGAATTGGAATAATTCGTCGAAACCCGTGTTTTAGCCTACTTGCGAGTAGCAAACTTCAATCAATTTTCAAAACAAACGGATATGCGATACTTTGTTCCAACTCAGGCAATCTTGTCTATACTTGTATGCTTTGTGCATCACATAATAATCCTAGGCTAATAAATCGGAATAAGCACGCATGTGTTTTCAAAAAGTCGATATCATGCTTAGTGGTGAGCGATCCTTGATCGGGCGAGCGATGGTGCTCATGAAATGACCTTCCCCAATCGTACCCAAGTTCCCGAGCCGAGACAACTTTGGTGATGACGGACACATGGCCTTCGGCACGAGTCAGGGTTTCCTAAATTCCCCCAAAATAAAATATTTAGGTGGCGACTCTGTATCTGGCAAAGCAGTCCATGTTTCGCACTTCTTTCTAAAATCAGTTTCTCAAAACAATTTGCCGGATTTGGACTCTTTGGTGATTTATCGATCTTGCATTGCACTTTGCGAGATTAGATTCAAAACCGTGACATCGAGTCCGAACTGTAGTGAGCCCAATGAACAAAATGGGATTTTCTCGAGACATTCGGGGATGTCTACAGTTTCTGGCAACTCTGCTGGGGATTTAGATAACTTGACTCGAACTCATGATATCTTGTTTTGACTACACTTATGTGTTTCTTTGCATTGCATTTCCATTGGTGCGCCTAGGACACTGTGTTTGCCATCTGCTATTCCTGAATGGTTTGCCGAAGGCTTCGCCAAGCGTGCACGTAAAGGTGACGATTCTGTGCTCTCGCCATGGGAACACAAACCCTGGTTTTTACTGGGGCACCCCTTTTGACCATTCGACCTAGTGCATATTCGGAATTCGTAGTGACCATTCCAAACTAGGATAGGTTGCTCACCCGATTATAGGTTGTTTGAAACCGCTGTGTGCGTAATGAAACCCTAGCTCCTGACAAAATAGGACAGGGAAACCCTATCCCAACATAGGGGTGTTTTGGCTCTCTTTTGATTGCTATGTGGTTTTAGAGTTGGCCTCTACAGGAATGCACGCACCAGTTTGCAAGTCTGGATATCAGGCCTGCGGGCATCAGTATTAGTATTTTGAGAATCAGTTATATCTGCGGGAATCAAAATCAGTTTTTGGGCTGTAATTCGAGGAACAGTGATCAGTGGTCGAATACAGTTATTCAGCTATATCCATGTCTGTATTGATTGGGCTGAGATGCTGCCTGTTTTCTCTTTCAGTTCGGAGACTTGGTTCGGAGCAACGATTATTCTCCTTTTGTTAAGGCAAGACAGGAAAAGGCTCACCGGTTCGTCAGATCCATTAGTTACCAGTTACGCCACCTCTGTCCAGTTCAGTAGACTTATGACGCAAAATTCTGAAGAAATTGTGGTCATGACAACGGCATTAAACCAAGGAATCATCTTGTAGGTTGAGACTGACGTTGAAGTACCACACCCGCCCAGGTCGCCTGCCGCATATCCGATCTGGGAACCCCAGTTATTTCAAACCTGTGAGCCCACCACCTTTGAGCTGATGGGAATGATTGGTGACCTTCAAAGATCTGTGGCTGATCTAGCCTATGGAATGTCGGCCCCTCCACCAACTGCATCGTATGCAGGGAACTTTATGCCGCATGAGCCCCCGCTACTGGGGCGAATTGTGATTGAGCTCAGCCAACCTGAAGCTGTCTCAAGTTCCGGCAATGACATGTCGACGACAACAGGGCTTCGTACTGAAGTAGAAACCCAAGTTGTCCACCAAGCTGAGGCTAGTGGAAAGAACAAGGTAAAGGTGGACACTGATCCCTATGAACAACTCCAGCAGGCTGTTGAGGCTCTGAAAGCTAGAGGGTTGAATAAGTAGCAAGTACTCGCAGTTGTGGCTAAGACTGTGGATGACACTTTCCCCACTTAGACCGAGGGCAGTTCAAGCCAAAGGGAAAATCGGGAAGAGGGCCGTCGTACTAGAGCCGTTCCTCCCAACCCTATTTTTGCACCAGGGAAAGATCATAAAACCAAACCAGCACCTGCTGATCCCTTTGCTAGTGCGTCTAACAGAAATCCACAAACCTCGAAGTATCTACCCCAAGGTCCCAAGGTATTCCATGCCTTCTATATGCCTTTGTCTAAGGCTCTTCAAATTCTCGCTATAAAGGGGCATCTCAAACCCCTCGAGCCTCGGCCTCTCCCTAGCCGTCTTCCATCTGGCCACGATGCTACCCAGTACTGTGCGTACCACCAGCAAACTGACCATACCACCGACAACTGCTTCCGTCTTCGCCATGAAGTACAAGATCTGTTTGACAATGGGGTCATCCTCCCGCCGAGTTTAGTAAAGTCCATCGTCACTGGATTAGTGAACCTGGAAGATAATGTGATGTAATCGGGGGTTGAACCACCTGCGGGCGGCGCTCGGTTTACTTCAAATATGGCGTATGGCACACACTGTTTTGAGCATTTGCGAATGCTAGTTTTGTGGTTTCTGACTTGGGTATTTAGGTCAGTTCAGTGGTGTTGTTTTGAGTCTGTCTCTTTGTTTTGAGTCAGTCTTTTTTTTAAGGTCTGTCTTGTTGTATCGAGTCAGTCCTTGTCACGACCCAAACCCGGCCCTATGGGTTTAGCATCAGAATCGCCAAGAATCCGAGATTAAGGCCCTCTGAGAATATCTGATCAGAGTAGAGGGCCTGGCGGAAGCCAATACAGTAAATAACTAGTGTCCACAGAGCTGTGAAAATCTGAATGTCAAAAACATTTTATGCATTCATACAGTCTAAAACGGTACACTCTATACAATCATTTTACAACGGTCAAGACGGATCGAATCCTCGATAACTGATAAAGCGATAACGGTCTATACAACGGTACAAAACAAAGAAGAGACCGATAGGGACACAAAACACCCCAAGCCATAACATGGCAACTCGGAACCTCGCATGAGGCACATAGGTCGGCTTGACAAAAGCGGGGACCAATCCCACGCTCTAGCTCCCGGCCTGCTGAGAACCTACATATATATATAAACAAAGGAGCTAAAGTCCGGAATAACATAACGTGTAAAGAGGTTATGAATGAATGTCCTTACAAGAATGAAATCAATTCATTATACAAGATTTCAATCTTTCAAGATTTCACCAATCAAGATTTCAATCAATCACCATATGTGGTACATCCATTAGCCTATAAACAAGAGGGTCCAAAAGGACCGCCTTAACAGACCCAACAATAATGATGGCCATCAATCAATAAACAAGATGGTTCCACAAGGAAACCGACAGAGCTCTGAATAAATAATAACAAGGTGCTAAGGATGCCACAACTGCTCAAATACAGGACATACATTCATTCAATAAACAATATCAGTTCGATAAACAGTTCAGTTCAGTATTCAAAATAAAACCATTTGAACATATCTTTACACAATCTGTTACTCACAGAGATTGGGCTATAGCAGCTAGAGCGCGTCCCCGAGAGCCAACCCTAAACAGTAACAAATAGAACACACACTAAGTTCACAATCGAAAGGATGATAATTAAATCCCTAACTTTCCTCGATGTGGTTCTATGTCTAAATCCTCATTAAGATGTCTTAAACTAGGCCTAAGAATGCCTAGGATGGGATGAGGATGTGAGAATGCACTTAGAAAACAATTTCAGAATTTTCAGTGAACAGGGCATCCGCTCGAGCGCAGGTTTCCCCGCTCGAGCGGACAAGCACACAAAGGTCCACGCTCGAGCGTACATTCCGCCGCTCGAGCGGACTGATGAAAGGTGCAAAAATGCTGGATGCGCGATTTTCCCGCTCGAGCGTTAAAAGCCCCGCTCGAGCGGACTGTAAAAACATGCCAAGGAAATACTGGGAGCATGAATTCCCCGCTCGAGCGGCACTTCCCCCCCTCGAGCGGACGTCCAAAATCTGGAAAATCCAGATTCGACCTCTGAGTTTCAAACCAAGTTTTGATGCTCCAAATTCGATCCTCTTGGGCCCATTTTCTGGAAAACTCTTTCAAACACATAGAATAACAAGTTTTAAAGCTCAATTTAAGAAATCAAGGCCCAAGGGTGTTTAACTCAAACTCAATTTCAAACCATTTTCAAGAACAATGCTCAAACATGACATGCATGCATTCAAAACAATTTTAAGCTTCCAATCATGCTCAAATGAGCTCAATTCTTTGAAAAGCAAGTTGAAAACATGGATTTTAGCTCCAACATGAACATGCATGTACAATCTACCATGAAACCAACTCCAAACTCACTAAATTCAACATGCATGCAACAACTAGGCTTCAATTCAACATATATGGACAATTTCATGGTTTAGTTTCTACAATGATGCATGAATCATGCAAGAATGAAGTTCTAAGACAACATTAAGAAGGCAAGATCCTTACCTATGCCTCAATTCCAAGGGTTAGGAGCTAAATTCTTCTACTCTCAAGCAAAATCAACAATTTGAGTCCAACTCTCACTCTTCTCCCTCACTCTCTTCTTTGGTCGGCTATGGAGGAAGAAATGGCTGATGAAATGTTTTGTATTGAGTTCAATAAGGCTCTATAATAATAATAAACAAGAGTCCACTCACATGGCAATTTGGTAAATAAGCCTAAGTTCGTAATTAACTCAATTTAATCTAGTTTAATCATTCCTAATCAATTTTTAGATAAAAATACCATAAAATCACAAATATTTTACTGATCATGAAACACTAAACGGTTCCTAAATCGGCCGTCGATAAGGCCTTCAATCAACAGTTTAAACATACGAATTCAAACAGATAGTCATTCAAGCAAACAGATACAATATGCAATATAACAGACAAGGATATCTGTGTTCTGTATTGACTGTATCTGCTAATGATAATGTTAAAACTGATGTGAATTGTATTCCTATAGTCAGAGAATTCCCAGATGTATTTCCAGATGATTTGCCAGGGGATTTGATTGACAGGGAAATTGAATTTATTGTGGATGTGGTTCCGGGTACACAGCCGATATCTAAAGCTCCTTACAGAATGGCTCCAACTGAACTGAAAGAATTGAAGGTACAATTGCAGGAACTGTTAGACAAGAAGTTTATCATACCCAGTACGTCACCGTGGGGTGCACCTGTTTTGTTCGTAAAGAAGAAGGATGGCTCATTGAGACTGTGTATTGATTACCGCGAACTGAACAAGGTAACTGTAAAGAATAAATATCCATTACCGCGTATTGATGATTTATTTGACCAGTTACAGGGTGCACAAGTGTTTTCCAAGATTGATCTTAGATCGGGGTATCATCAACTGAAAGTCAAACCGGAAGACATTGATAAAACTGCTTTTAGAACGAGGTATGGCCACTTTGAATTTTTAGTTATGCCATTCGGAGTTACGAATGCCCCTGCTGCATTTATGGACCTCATGAACAGAATTTTTAAACCATACCTTGACGATTTTATTGTGGTATTTATTGATGACATACTGATCTATTCTAAGACGGTAGAAGAACATGAACATCATCTGAGACTTGCCCTGCAAACCTTAAGAGAACAGAAACTGTATGCTAAATTGTCTAAATGTGAATTTTGGCTTGATCATGTGATGTTTTTGGGGCATGTTGTTAGCAAAGATGGAATTTCATGATCCAGTAAAATTGAAGTCAGAGTAAATCGCCTAGACCAACCAATGTAATCAAGTCCAAGCTTTTTGGGATTGGTGGATATTACGAAGGTTTGTCAAAGACTTCTCCAAAATTGCCCTACCATCGACTCATTGACACAGAAAGGGGTATCATTTGACTGGACTGACCAGAGGGAATCAGCATTTCAAGAATTGAAAACCAGACTTGTGACTGCACCGATTTTGACTCTACCTTCAGGTACGGATGGTTCTACTGTTTTTAGTGATGCTTCTCATAAGGGTTTGGGATGTGTTTTAATGCAGAATGGGAGAGTTATTGCTTATGCTTCCCGACAGTTGAGACCGCATGAAAAAAACTACCCGACCCATGACCTAGAACTTGCTGCAGTAGTTTTTGCACTGAAAATTTGGCGTCACTATTTGTATGGAGCAACATGTGAAGTGTATACTGACCACAAGAGCCTGAAGTACTTTTTCACTCAGAAAGAACTGAATATGAGACAGCGAAGATGGCTTGAACTGATCAAAGACTATGACCTACAGATTTTGTACCATCCGGGAAAAGCCAATACCGTTGCCGATGCTTTGAGCCGAAAATCAATTGCCAACTTAGCCTGTTTGCTAACTGGACAGAAAGAGTTGCTTCTTGATCTGGAAAAGTCTGAAATTGAAATTGTTTTGAAAGAACAAGGTGGAACCTTAGCTGCTATTTCTGCTCAACCAGCATTGATTGAGGAAGTTAAAGAAAAACAACAACTGGATGATTTCTTGAAAAAGGTTATTGAAGAAAGAGATTCAAAACCGAGACCGGGGTTCAAATTTGAGAACAATATACTGAAATTTCAAGACAGACTGTGTGTACCGAATGACACTGAATTGAAAAGAAGAGTTCTGCAAGAAGGCCACAATTCAAAGTTTTCGATTCACCCAGGGAATACGAAAATGTACCAAGATCTGAAACAGAATTTCTGGTGGCCAGGAATGAAGAAGGAGATCGCTGATTTTGTGTCCAAGTGTCTCCATTGTCAACAAGTCAAAGCTGAACATCAACGACCTGCCGGATTACTGCAACCCTTACCCATACCAGAGTGGAAATGGGAGCATATCACGATGGATTTTATCGTTGGATTACCTCGCTCCAGGAAAGGTATGGACTCTATTTGGGTTATTGTTGATAGATTGACTAAATCTGCACACTTCCTACCCGTCAAGACAATTTATAATGCAGACAAATTGGCTGTTATTTATATTGACGAAATTGTTAGATTGCATGGAGTGCCTGTATCTATTGTTTCTGACAGGGATTCGAAGTTTACATCGAGGTTCTGGCAGAGCCTACAGACTGCATTGGGTACTAAATTGAGGCTGAGTAGTGCCTATCATCCTCAGACAGATGGCCAGTCAGAAAGGACCATCCAGACTCTAGAGGATCTACTGAGAATGTGTGTACTGGACTTTCAGGGGAATTGGGAAAGCCATTTGCCGTTGGCCGAATTCGCCTACAACAACAGCTACCATTCGAGTATTGGAATGGCGCCTTTCGAGGCGTTGTATGGCAGAAAGTGTAGATCTCCAATCTGCTGGGCAGAGGTTGGAGATGGGCCTTTGCTTGGGCCCGAGATTGTATATGAAACGACTGAGAAAGTGAAATTGATACAAAGAGACCTAAAACCGCATGAGTAGAAAAGTTATGCGGATGTCAGAAGACGGGATAGAGAATATGAAGTGGGTGATCACGTGTTTGTGAAAGTGACACCAATGAAAGGCCAGACTCGCTTTGGAGTCAAAGGCAAGTTAGCGCCGAGATATGTCGGACCGTATCAGATTATTGAGAAAATCAGTCCGGTGGCGTATCAAGTTGCACTCCCTATATGCACAACGTCTTCCACATTTCGATGTTGAGAGACTATCTCCGGGATCCTTTCCATGTGATTGAGCCTACCCGTATCGTGTTGAGTGATGACTACACTTACGAGGAACGGCCTATACAGATTGTAAACCGACGGATCAAGAAACTGAGAAACAAAGAGATTCCGCTAGTAAAAGTTGATTGGCAGAACCATGGTGGGGTGTATGCCACTTGGGAAAGGGAAGATGACATGGCTAGAAGATATCCTGATTTATTTCCATTGGATCCTGTTTTCTTCCAGACTGAAGGTAACTCGAGTTTAGAGGACTAAACTCCTTATAAGGAGGAGATCAGAATAACCTCGTCTTGATTCATCAAAACCATCAATTACTTCGATTTACGCTAAACTGAACTAATAATGACTGATAAGTGAACTGGATGAACTACGGAATGAACTGATTGAAATTGAAACTGAAATCGAATGAGTTTGTCTGTTATATTGCATATTGTATTTGTTTGCTTGAATGACTATCTGTTTGAATTCGTATGTTTAAACTATTAATTGAAGGCCTTATCGACGGCCGATTTAGGAACCGTTTAGTGTTTCATGATCAGTAAAATATTTGTGATTTTATGGTATTTTTATCTAAAAATTGATTAGGAATGATTAAACTAGATTAAATTGAGTTAATTACGAACTTAGGCTTATTTACCAAATTGCCATGTGAGTGGACTCTTGTTTATTATTATTATAGAGCCTTATTGAACTCAATACAAAACATTTCATCAGCCATTTCTTCCTCCATAGCCGACCAAAGAAGAGAGTGAGGGAGAAGAGTGAGAGTTGGACTCAAATTGTTGATTTTGCTTGAGAGTAGAAGAATTTAGCTCCTAACCCTTGGAATTGAGGCATAGGTAAGGATCTTGCCTTCTTAATGTTGTCTTAGAACTTCATTCTTGCATGATTCATGCATCATTGTAGAGCTAAACCATGAAATTGTCCATATATGTTGAATTGAAGCCTAGTTGTTGCATGCATGTTGAATTTAGTGAGTTTGGAGTTGGTTTCATGGTAGATTGTACATGCATGTTCATGTTGGAGCTAAAATCCATGTTTTCAACTTGCTTTTCAAAGAATTGAGCTCATTTGAGCATGATTGGAAGCTTAAAATTGTTTTGAATGCATGCATGTCATGTTTGAGCATTGTTCTTGAAAATGGTTTGAAATTGAGTTTGAGTTAAACACCCTTGGGCCTTGATTTCTTAAATTAAGCTTTAAAACTTGTTATTCTATGTGTTTGAAAGAGTTTTCCAGAAAATGGGCCCAAGAGGATCGAATTTGGAGCATCAAAACTTGGTTTGAAACTCAGAGGTCGAATCTGGATTTTCCAGATTTTGGACGTCCGCTCGAGCGGGGGAAGTGCCGCTCGAGCGGGGAATTCATGCTCCCAGGATTTTCTTGGCATGTTTTACTGATCCGCTCGGCGGGCTTTTAACGCTCGAGGGGGAAAATCGCGCATCCAGCATTTTTTGCACCTTTCATCAGTCCGCTCGAGCGGCGGAATGTACGCTCGAGCGTGGACCTTTGTGTGCTTGTCCGCTCGAGCGAAACTCTTCGGCGGATGCCTGCTCATCGAAATTTGAAATTGTTTTCTAAGTGCATTCCCACATCCTCATCCCATCCTAGGCATTCTTAGGCCTAGTTTAAGACATCTTAATGAGGATTTAGACATAGAACCACATCGAGGAAAGTTAGGGATTTAATTATCATCCTTTCGATTGTGAACTTAGTGTGTGTTCTATTTGTTACTGTTTAGGGTTGGATCTCGGGACGCCATTTAGTCGCTATAGCCCAATCTCTGTGAGTAACAGTTGTGTAAAGATATGTTCAAATGGTTTTATTTTGAATCTTGAATCGAACTGTTTATCGAATCGATATTGTTTATTGAATGAATGTATGTCACGTATTTCATGTATTACGGCATCCTTAGCACCCATGTTATTGATCGTTACTGAGCTCTGTCGGTTTCCTTGTGGAACCATATTGTTTATTGATTGATGGCCATCATTATTGTTGGGTTCATATGTCCCGGTCCTTTTGGACCTCTTGTTTATAGGCTAATGGATGTACCACATATGACCGATTGATTGAAATCTTGATTGACTAAATATCGAAGATTGAAATCTCAGATAATGAATTGATTTCATTATCAGAAGGACATTCATTCATAACCTCTTTACACGTTATGTTATTCACCGGGCTTTAGCTCACTGTTTATATATATATGTAGGTTCTCAAAGACCTGCATCGAGCTAGGAGCGTGGGATTGGTCCCCGATTTTGTCAAGCCTATGTGCCTCACTGCGAGGTTCCGAGTTGCCATGTTATGGCTTGGGGTGTTTTTGTGTCCCCTATCGGTCTCTTTACTGTTTTGTATCGTTGTATTGACCGTTTACCGTTTTTCAGATCTTGTTATCGAGGATTCGATCCCCAGATCGATCGATAAATGATTGTATAGAGTGTACCGTTTTAGACTGTATGAATGCATAAAATGTTTTTGACATTCAGATTTTCACAGCTCTATGGACACTAGTTATTTACTGTATTGGCTTCCGCCAGGCCCTCTACTCTGTTGACTGTATTACTGTTCTGTAGGCCTTCGGTAATCTCGGATTACTGGCCAGTTACGGTGCTAAACCCATAGGGCCGGGTTTGGGTCGTGACAGAGTGGTATCAGAGCGATACTTAACCACGAGTTATGCCGCACACACGTGTCCAAATGAGCTATAGGGTGTCCTAGAAAAGCAATTTGGGCATCTCATGAATTCGAAAAGTGTGTGCTTATGACTGACTGATTATGTGTTAAAATGTTAAACTGTTTAATTGTACAACTGTTTATAATGATAACTGTTATAACTGTTATAGTGAAATAGATAATGCAAATGAAACTGAAGCATCATCCTCTGAGGCCAGAATGGCCAGACTTGAACAAATGATGGGACTGATAATCGAAAGACTCGAACAACAATCAACCAACATTTCACCTCCTCCTCCTCCGGTGCAACCGGAACCGAATGTACAGAATGTGAATGCTAATGAGGTGGACATTATTGCACTGACCCATAAGTTCAGCAAGATGAAACCGCCGTCCTTTCAGGGAGGCTTAGAACCGTTAAAGGCTGAAGCTTGGGTTCTTGAGACTGAAAAGTTGTTTGAGATGTTTCCGTGCTCCGAAGCCAACAAAGTGCTATTAGCAACCTTCATCCTTCAGGAAGAAGCAAGAAGGTGGTGGATGTTGACCCGTGAGGCGAATACTATTGCGACCTGGACTCAGTTCAAGGAGTCCTTCTTTGAAAAGTATTTTCCCCAGTGCATCAGAGATAGAAAAGTGACTGAGTTTGAACAACTGAGACAGGGCAATATGTCTGTTGCCGAATATGAGAAGAAATTCACCGAATTTGCTAGGTACGCACCTCATATGGTGGATACTGAATATAAGAAGGCCAGAAGGTTTGAAGGAGGCCTTATTGCTAATATACAGATGTAATTAGTGTTTTGAAAATGCCAACTTTTGTGGCGTTCTCGACCGAAGCATTGATGGCGAGATAAATATTGCAAAGTGAAACAATCAAAACACCGACAAGTGAGTGGCAAGGAAAAGCAGGGTTTCAAGTTTAAGAAAGGCAAGCATAACCCAAAGAACCAAGAAATGTAATACGGGTCGACGACTAGCCCCATCAGGGAGTGGGTTTACTCCACTGCTCCATATGTGGCAACAAGCACAAAGGGTTGCTACCAGATTTGAACTGTTTGAGTGTGGCAAGGTGGGCCACAGAATCAAAGACTGTCATTCTGCTCCACCAGTTAGTAGTAAAGCTGCACCGAGCGCAGCAACATCAAATGTAGCACCAAAACCGAACCCCAAAGCTACCGGGAAAGAGCCTATGAGGCAAGGCCGAGTGTTTGCCCTAGTACCGGGAGACGTGCAAAATACTGAGACTGTTGTGTCAGGTATCCTCTCTATCTGTGCTCAAAATGCTTATGTATTGATTGATTCGGGGTCTACACATTCCTATGTATCGCATGCTTTTTCGCGTAAATTGAATAGACCCTTAGAACCTATGAACTATTTGCTAGCTGTATCATCACCTGTTGGGGGATCCATGACATGTGCATATATGTATCCTGCTTGTGAGATTATTGTCGGGGATATGCATTTGTTTATTGATTTACTACCATTGAACATAGACCACTCAAAGTGGTGAGGAGGCCCAAACACCAAAGTCCCGAAGCTCACTCAAAATAGCATAAAATGGAGCCCCTCAAGGCTTAAGAGGGGTCCAACACCACCAACCCACAAAACACTCTAAACCAACTATTTAGAGGGCCTAAAAACAGAACTTTTTTATGGTATACACTAAGCACAAAAACAGTTCTAAGATAGGGAAAAATAGTATGCCAGAATGGGTTAAAAAGGGGTAAGATTGTTACCCTTGAAGAACCTCTTCACAAATGATGGACCAGCCTCTTCCTTGAGCTCAAAACAGCTCCAAAGCTTCAAGAACAAAGCTCTGGCCCTTCAAGAACCAAGAAAAGGTGTAACACTATGTGTTTGTGTGCAATAGTAAGCCTAAACACACACAAAGACACACAAGAGGTAGATATAGAGATAGGAAATATGTATAACCCTAACCCTAATCGAGAGCTTCTCTCACAATGTTTCTAACCAAAATCTCTAACCCTCAAGCCAAGAGAGAAGGGCTCCTCTTATAGAGGAGCCAATCTCGTAAAGCTTACCAAGGAAGCTAACAAGAAGGCTATCCCTTCATACATGTGTATGGAGGGGAACAAAATGCAAGCCAGCTGTTTTAAAATATCTACAAAAGCAGATGAACAGTAGTCGGCTGCTCAAAATTGCCATTTTGACAAAATGGACTGCTGACCGGCAACATACATTGCCGATGGCAACAAAATACCAGTCGGTGGCCTCTAGCCATGGCCGGTGATGTGTGGGGATGCCTCACAAGACATTCCCTGCCCCTCCAAGGCAAAACACAAGTGTTTGGTGCAAAACCAGACACTAAACAGTCAAGTTCGGAGATCCTGAGGCAAGGCGCGTAGCCGAGACCTCCGGGAACTCCAAACGAACACAAACATGGATGATCACTGGGTGTTCAAACGGTGACGTCCAAGTCTTGAGGACGGTCAAAAATGGGGTGTCTACAGTTGTCCCTCTTTGACAGAACTCGAAAGTCATAACAATTACGGGAGTGAATGTCAAAGCCCAGAGACGACCCATTTTTGACAAGGCCGAAGACTTAGACAAAGCATGCAAGACAAACAAGATATGCGCCCGAAGGCAGGGGGAAAATGCAAGACAATGCACAGAGCCGAACATAACTCATGATCATGCAAAGAAAGCTGTAACGAAGCACACATGCAACAGTTTTAAGCTAGCATACACCAAACTACACTACAATGTAGAAAGGATGTAAGAGAATTATGCAATTATCAATACGTCTCACTCGGAGGATACAATACCTGTCCGGTTCGTCTGGTTCCACCAGTCGCAAATGAACCGTACATACAATATCGTGCCTGCAAAGAAAACAACTTAACAGGTATGATATTGTTAGCAACATGCATGACAATGCAAGAATGAATGCAAAATGATATGCAATATATACAAAACAATGTATAAATAATGCAAATGAAAAAGCAATGCAATTGAAACAATGCAAACTACATGCAAAGCAATTGAATCATGATCCAATCATGAGCGGTTCAAAACCACACAAATGTCAAATAGATTGATGGAGGTAACAAGTCCGTCTACCATAGAACGATCAATTGAACTATGAGTAACGTAGACAAACACAAGAACGAGTATTAGGGGGATGACATAAGTGGGGTAACGACCCGCTGGAGAAAGAATGATGATCCTAATGCCGGATGCAAAATTACACTACAATGTAATATATGCAATGGATATGCTGGGAAAATGGCAATGGATATGGCACGCGGGCCAAACCAAATCTTTCCTAGGCAAGGCATGTACGCATACGAGCCACGTCTAACATAGAACGGTCTACTGAATTATGCTTTGACACGAGAAGTATGGGCACATACCAGACCAAGCTCAACATGGAAAGGCGCAAGCCATAGATGGAGGGTGATGCAACGGATGCGTGCAAACTACAATGCAATGGAAATGGATACAATGGATATGGCACGCGGGCCAAACCAAATCTTGCGTAGGAAAGGCATGTACACAAACAAGCTGCGGCTAGCATAGAACGGTCTACTAAACTATGCTTTGACGTGAAAAGTATGGGCACATATCAGACCAAGCTCAGCATGGAAAGGCGCAAGCCATAGATGGAAGATGATGCAATGAATGCATGCAAACTACAATGCAAATGCATGACAATGGATATGGCACGCGGGCCAAACCAAATCTTTCCTAGGAAAGGCATGTACACAAACAAGCCGCGGCTAACATAGAACGGTCTACTAAACTATGCTTCGACGTGAAAATTATGAGCACATACTAGACCAAGCTCAAAATGGAAAGGCGCAAGCCATAGATGGAAGGTGATGCAATGAATGCATGCAAACTACAATGTAAATGCATGACAATGGATATGGCACGCGGGCCAAACAAAATCTTGCCTAGGAAAGGCACGTACACAAACAAGCCGCGGCTAACATAGAACGGTCTACTGAACTATACTTCGACGTGGAAAGTATGGGCACATACCAGACCAAGCTCAACATGGAAAGGCGCAAGCCATAGATGGAAGGTGATGCAATGAATGCATGCAAACTACAATGCAAATGCATGACAATGCACTACTTAGAATGGATGCATGACAATGCACTACGATGCAACGGCTATGATTGCAGCTTTCCCTATCTTACCAATAGGGCGATATACTAGGCTGGTTCAGTATCCAGAACTGAGGCACAGACATGCTGCCTCAACCTATGGGGCTTTCACACAGATTTCAAGCCGAGGATACACCCCTGGGTATTTAAACCAGACTTTAGTCTCGGAACTCCCGAACCTTTGCATTCTAGGCATAAGCCGTTCGAACTCTAGTTTCCACCGTCCCAGTTGGTCTTCTAGGAACTCATCGCACACACGGGCATGTGGCTTTACCAGACCACCGAAAGTCGTTCGGGCACGACAAACACCAAAGGAATTGCACCTTCAGAGGATTTAAGGTCTCCTAGACCGGAATGCAAAGTGTGTGCATGACAATGCATGTTTTTGTTTGTTTTTTGTTGGAATGCAAATGACGCATGATGTCGAAGTGCGAAATGCATGACAATGCATGAAAATTTGATGCGCAGCGGCGCGCGGCTTTAGATGCATGACAATGCAACCAAGCAGGTTTATGGTCCCGCCAGACCGTGGCGTGTTTTCGGTCCCGCCGGACCCACTTTGGGACAATGCATGAATTTGAGATGCGGTGGACAAGACAGTGCGATGTGCAAGGTAGCGCAATGGAATACATGCCAAATGCCATGAGATGCGCAAAATAGCGCGGTGCGTTAGACAGCACGAGTGAAGGTCTTGCACCTCCCAAGGATTTTAGGTCTCCTAGACCGTGCGTGTTTAAGGTCTCACCAGACCGGACGAACAAGACAATGTGAGTGAAATGCAATGCACAAGACAGTGTGATTGAAATGCGATGCACAAAATAGTGCGATTGAAATGTGATGCACAAAACAGTGCGATTGAAATGCGATGCACATGGGGAAACTTTTGAGTCTTGTAAAATCCAAAAGGATACGAGAAGGATACACCTTGCACGAATTCGAGTGCCACGCACAGAAGACATGATCCGAGCCCAAAACGGGAACCGGTTGAGCGTCGAAAATGCACTGTTTTGCACTGTTTTAAGCAATGAAGGCTCTACATCACTCATATAACCCAAGAAAAGGTGTAGGAGGCTCAAAACCTACTGTGGGAGACCACCGGATGTCCACCGGCCATCAGGATGCATCACCGGCCGTCCATCGGCCATGATACAATTCCATCGGCACAAAAAACTGCCGACCGGCAAAGAGTGTGGCCGACCGGCAAAGAATTCCTGTTCGGGGCAGTTTTGACATTTCGGCCGTGGGTCTTTTAAAATAGGGTTTCTAACCCTATTTTCTTCACGTCCTTATGCTCAAAAATCCTCCCTCTATCTCTCTAGGCTATTTTCCTCCCTCGATCTCCTCGTTTTCTTGCGTTCTAGCCTTGATTTCGTTGTTCGATTCGCGATCTCCCTCGCGTTTCGGACATTTCTAACTGAGCAAAACTTCATTTCAGTGTCCCGTCTTTGATTTCCACCACTCGGGGCTTGTTTCCCTCGAGTTTTTCTCGATGTTCGTGCCTTTTCCTCTCCTCGGCTTTTTCGGCCATTTCCGATCCTCTCGGGGTTGACTTTTTGTTGACTCTTCGTTTTCTCTCCTATTTTTCCCTCTTCCGGCAATTTTCACATTCTCTTCGAGATGGGGGATGATCTTCCAGAGGGTGGGGCTCCTCCAGAGCTTGAAATGGACCCCGAGGCCGAGCCCTTGCCACTCCGCATCCGACTGTTCGATCCGGAGACCTACAGGCCCGCGGTTCACGTGATGCTCCCTGACGGACTACGCCAGTTCCGGAGCTTTGAGAGGGGCGTAGCACCTGAGTTACTACTTCGTGAGCCCGAGTCACAGTTGTCGCACGGCGCCTCCGAGGTACATACTTCCCCCGGTTTCAATTTTTCGCAATGCAGAATACTTAAACTGCTATTGTTGATTCTGTTCTCGAATTGCTTAGTTCGAATACACCGATGCACTGTACACTATAGTTGATTGTGAACACACTTGCAACTGATAACTGCTTGAATCTGATACGCGCACACACACTGCACTAGCCTTGAATTGCTCAAACACATTGACACAACACATACTGTACTTCACTGTGGACACACCGGCACCCGGTATCTGTTTGATTTCTGAAAAACATGCACACATGCCGTATCTGCATTGAACCACTCAAACATGCTAACACATCACACGTCGTAGTTTACTGCTAGTAGACCGGCACCCAATGTCTATTTGAATCTGAAAAACGTGCACACACGTCACATCTATACTGAACCGTTCAACACACTAACATATCATACGTTGTAGTTCTCTGCTAGCACACTGACACCCAATGCCAGCTTTACATTTGAAAACATGCACACACACACTATATCTGTATGCTTCTCAAAACTGCATCTTGAATATTGCTTTGCAATTGTTGTTTTTGATTACAGGGGGACTCCCATACCATCCGCAGGTATGGGAATGTCGTCGCCTGAGACTGGTACACGGAGTTGCCAGGCGCGGTTCGCCAGATCGTCGACGAGGCGGGTTTCGGCATCTTCTGCAGGGGGCTCTTCCAGCTTACTACCTGTAGACCCTTTCTCGCTGCTTTAGTGGAGAGGTGGTGGGATACCACCAACTCCTTTCACTTCTCTGTCGCAGGGGACATGACGATGACCCCTTATGACTTCTCGATGCTTACTGGCATCGGGGTAGGGGGGGATCTGATTCCCTTCGACACTGATATGGGTGAGTGGGATGCCGCCCAGCTGTACCTGCTCGGCACTCAGACTCCCCTTGCTCGAGCAGGGTTTGTCAGATACTCGTGGCTCGAGAGTCAGTTTCGGATTCAGCGAGCCTTGGAGGAGGAGGCGCAGATGACCTAGAGGAGGTGGATCAGTATGCGCGGGGCTTCATCATGTTTTTGCTTGGGACGACCCTATTCGCCGACCGGGCGAACACCGTGCCTCTATGCCTGTTGGGCGCTCTGGTAGATGTCAGGCGGATCCGCCGCTACGACTGAGGTGGTGCAGGCTTGGCCACTTTGTATGGTTACATGAGTTCTTCTTCCCGCCTCAGCAGACAGCTTCTTGGCGGATATTGGCGAGCTTGGGAGGTACATCTTCTTCTCTTTTTACATTTCTGCTTTCTGCTTTACATTTTCTATATTCTGTACATTGCACACACCATGGTCTGCCTCTTATTGACTTATATACTGCACACGCAGCACACACATATACTCTGCTTTACACTGATTGTACACTGCACACATTGTATGCTCTGCACAATACACTGCACAACACACAGCTCTGCCATTTTTGCTTTACTCTGTATTCTGCTTTATTTGATAATCATACTGATATCTGTTCTGCAGTTGTGGGTCTATGCCTACTTTCCCAGGCTTGCCCCAGTACCCGATGTGGAGATCCCGCTCGATGTCCCCTTTTCCCATCGCTTTGACATGCGGTGTGTGCGGAGACCCCGAGAGTCTTTTATCTTTTTCTGCCACTACTTTGACACCATCACCGCCGCAGAGGTATGTTCAACTTCAAAGTTTGTTTAAGCTTCGCTTTAGCACTGCATTTTTGACAACAGATAGATAACAAACTGCATTTGTACCCGCAGATTACCTGGCAGCCTTGGGCCCCATTGCCGGCCGTGGTGAGAGACCACTACGAGAGTGCTGAGGAGATTGCCCATCTCCGGATTCTATTGGAGGGCCCGGCCTGTCGGGCTTGGTACCTAGGGGAGCGCTTCTTGCGTCAAACCCTGGGTTTACCGGAGCAGATAGTTTCGAGTCCGCCTCCTACACATATGAGGCATACAGAGAGGCTTTCCCTCGCACACCTAAGGGAGTATACCGCTGGCTGGGGCGCGGAGGGTCACAGAGACGAGGGCGACTATGCCGAGTACGTCCGGACCTACATCATGTGGCCCTTGGGCAGTGATCGCCGAGCTTGGGGGGAGAGGCCAGCAGCGCCGGTAGCTGAAGCGGGAGCTTCGAGGAGGGCGCTCGAGTTCGTGGTAGGGGTGGAGTTCATAGAGGGCGGGGGACCGGCTGGCCTGCTCTGCCCACTTCACTGTCATGCAGAGGGCAGGGTGGGGCGACCTAACAGATCCCCTTTGCTCTTGCCTCGGCTGATCACGAGTTGGTTGATGTCCCTGACTTGCCTCCGGTATGTATTACTTCATTTCGCATCTTGTACTGTTATTTCATTTCAGTTTATTTGATATTATGCAGAATACTGATGCATCTGATACTTTTGCAGGCGTCCTCCAAATACACCCGGCAGTCATTGGAGCTGAATGCCTCCATGATGGGGATGCTTCAGCGGACCTTCGACCTCCTGGCCCTCTACAATATCCCGATATGTTCTTTCTGACCACAGCCTCAAACCATACACAAACTGCTTTACATGATCTGATGCACGACACAACACCTGATAAACTGTTCATAGCATTCATACACTGTATTCACACACTGTACTTATGCATTGATTCACTGCTCACACTGTACTCATACGCTGTATTCTTCACTGATATACTACTCATAGAGTTCACACACTGTACTCATACACTGCATTCTGCATTGATATACTGTTCACGGAGTACTGACGCATTTGCCTTTTGTACTTTTCAGCCTCATTTCTAGATTCTGCCGGTGGGTGGTGCTCCAGCTGGGCCCTCTATTCCTGCCCGAGGAGGGCGTGGAGATACTGCACGTCCCCGTACCAGGGGAGGGCGTACTCATGTTAGGAGTAGCTCTCGGGCACCCGTCCCTGATGAGGCCCAAACACCAAAGTCTCGAAGCTCACTCAAAATAGCACAAAATGGAGCCCCTCAAGGCTTAAGAGGGGTCAAACACCTCCAAACCACAAAACACTCTAAACCAACTATTTAGAGGGCCTAAAAGCAGAAATTTTTTATGTTATACACTAAGAAAAAAAACAGTTCTAAGATAGGAAAAAATAGTATGCGAGAATGGGGTAAAAAGGGGTAAGATTGTTACCCTTGAAGAACCTCTTCACAAATGATGGACCAGCCTCTTCCTTGAGCTCAAAACAGCTCCAAAGCTTCAAGAACAAACCTCTGGCCCTTCAAGAACCAAGAAAAGGTGTAACGCTATGTGTTTGTGTGCAATAGTAAGCCTAAACACACACAAAGACACACAAGAGGTAGATATATAGATAGGAAATATGTATAACCCTAACCCTAATCCAGAGCTTCTCTCACAATGTTTCTAACCAAAATATCTAACCCTCAAGCCAAGAGAGAAGGACTCCTCTTATAGAGGATCCAATCTTGTAAAGCTTACCAAGGAAGCTAACAAGAAGGCTATCCCTCCATGCACGTGTATGGAGGGGAACAAAATGCAAGCCAGCCGTTTTAAAATATCTGCAAAAGCAGATGAACAGTAGTCAGCTGCTCAAAATTGCCATTTTGACAAAATGGACTGCCGACCGGCAACAAAGAATGCCGACCGGCAACATACATTGCCGATGGCAACAAAATACCAGCCGGTGGCCTCTAGCCATGGCCGGTGATGTGTGGGGATGCCTCACAAGACATTCCTTGCCCCTCCAAGGAAAAACACAAGTGTTTGGTGCAAAACCAGACACTAAACAGTCAAGTTCGGAGATCCCGAGGCAAGGCGCGAAGCTGAGACCTCCGGGAACTCCAAACGAACACAAACATGGATGATCACTGGGTGTTCAAACGGTGACGTCTAAGTCTTGAGGACGGTCAAAAATGGGGTGTCTACAGTGCCCGAAATGAGCTGTGTTCCCGAATGAGCTGTGTGCCCAGATAAACAGAGTGCTGTGTTTCGAGCTACGTGCCGAATGAACAGAATATTGTGTTGTGAGCCGTGTGCCAAACAAAGAAAGTGTTGTGTTATGAGCTATGTGCCAAATGAATGGAATGCTATGTCATAAGCTGTGTGCCAAGTCAGCATCATATCCTAAATAAGCTGCGTGCCAAATCAGTATTGTGCTATGTGCGAGCCGTATGCTAGGATAAGCGAAAGTACTGTGCATATGAATGTGTTCAGAACGAGCAGATATAATACATAGCAAAAGCATGAAGTGTGCAAGAAATGTAAAATGCATCGTTATGCATACCTTTCTCGCACTACTATGCACATTTTAAGCGCATTGTTATGCACACTACTCATTGCATTATCGCGCACGTCTACCTTGCATTGTTATGCATCTTACTTGCATTGAGCACGCATTTTATCGCGCTATTTTGCGCATCGCACTATTTTGTGCACCTTACTTGCACTGTGCATGCATTTTATCACTCTATCTTGCGCGCCTTATCTGCACTTGTTAGTGCATTGCATCATTCGCGCTATCTTGCCCACCCTACCTACACTTGTTAGTGCATTGCATTGTTCGTGCTATCTTACGTGCCTTACTTGCACTTGTTGGTGCACCGCATTGTTATGCACACACTTAGGTTGCATTGTTATGCATCCCTTTCGCATTGTTATGCACACTACTTGCATTGTTGTGCACGTTTCACTGGCATTGCCATGCACCCATACTTTTCATGGGTCATCACGCACGTTTCACTTGCATCGTTATACGCTTTGCCATCGGTACCATACGTGTTCGCGTTTGATATAGCTCTGAACATATGTTGCTAAACTTATTGTACCTATTAAGTTCCTTTCTTTTACAGGCACGATATTGTATGTACGGTTCATTCAAGAGTAGTTCCGATTCAGTTTGAACGTACCTTTTCGCCTCTCGCACGCAGTGCATTAGGACATCTTCGGTTTCGAACACTCAGATGAGTTCCAGTGTTCTTCATACCTTTTCTCCTCTCGCATGCGATGCGTTAGGACATCTTCGGTTTCTAACACTCGGATGAGTTCCGGTGTTCATTCATACCTTTTCTCCTCTCGCATGTGCTGCGTTAGGACATCTTCGGTTTCGAACACTCAGATGAGTTCCAGTGTTCATTCATACCTTTTCTCCTCTCGCATACAGTGCGTTAGGACATCTTCAGTTTCGAACACTCGGATGAGTTCCGGTGTTCATTCATACCTTTTCTCCTCTCGCATGCGGTGCGTTAGGACATCTTTGGTTTCGAACACTAGGATGCATTCCGGTGTTCATTCATACCTTTTCTCCTCTCGCATGCGGTGCATTAGAACATCTTTGGTTTCGAACACTCGGATGAGTTCCGGTGTTCATTCATACCTTTTCTCCTCTCGCATGCGATGCGTTAGGACATCTTCCATTTCGAACACTCGGATGAGTTCCGGTGTTCATTCATACCTTTTCTACTCTCGCATGCAGTGCGTTAGGACATCTTCGGTTTCGAACACTCGGATGAGTTCCGGTGTTCTTTCATACCTTTTTTCCTCTCGCATGTGGTGCGTTAGGACGTCTTCGGTTTCGAACACTCAGATGCGTTCCGGTGTCCATTTGTTCGCTTTCTCCTTTTGCGTTTGATACGTAGAGAGTTGTTTCATTTAAGACTGCGGGTGTTCTCGGTAGTCGCTTTTAGCCTTCTCTGCGTAAGACGCAGTGAGAATTGTATAATTTTCTTACATCCTTTCTGCATGAGAGGTGGTTTGGCTCGTGTTTACTTGCTTTGCATAACATTCACTTAAACTATTGCATTTATTGTGTATATGTGCTTCATTACAACATTCTTTGCATGATCATGAGTTATGTTTGGCTTTGTGCATATCGTTTTGCATTTTGACCCTGCCTGCGGGCACATCTCTTTCTTATCCCGCCTGTTTGTCTAAGTCTTCGGCCTTGTCAAAAATGGGTCGTCTCTGGGCTTTGACATTCACTTCTGTCACGTATGACTTTCGAGTTCTGTCAAAGAGGGGCAACTATAGACACCCCATTTTTGACTGACCTTAAGACTCAGACGTCATCAATTGAGCGCTCGATGATGGTGCATGTTGTGCTCGTTTTGAGGTTTCAGAGTTTCGGCTGAGAGCCTTACCCCCGTACCTCGGGACCCTTTTGTGCTTTGCCTCGGTTTGCGAACCAGGTCTTGTTTTCTCTTCCCAAAGGGAGGGAGAGGTCTTGTAGACCATCTCTCAGTGGCTGTAGGCTACTTTCCGTGGTCGTAGGCCACTTTTCCCATTTGGAGACCAGTTTCCAATTTTCGGAGCTGTCGGCCGTGCGCCTCAGTTCGAGACCACTTAACTTTCTCCGTTTGGCACGGTTTTTTGGCACACACCTTGCTTCCTCTCTCTAGAGGGATACTGTGGCCCGGGAGATCACCTTTGTCATCGCACGCCACTTTCGTTGCCTAATTGCTTGTTTTCGGGGCACCCGGCTGCGCGTTTTGACCCCCGAACCCTCGTTTTGCATCTGTCTTGGTTCATTTTTGGCATGGACCTTGTTTTCATTGTTTGGGAGGTGGTACAAGGGTGAGAGACCACCTTTTCTCCTTGGAGACCACTTTTCTCCCGCCAGCCAATTTTCTTGTCAGGAAGCTGGTCTCCTTGGTCTTTGAGCCACATTTACTAGTCTCCCACCATACCAGTAGCTTGCATTCAATATGGAGACCATCAAATGGGGCTGCCAACCACCTTTCATTGAGTTGAACCTTTTGAACTGGTCGGCCGACTAGGGGAAGTGGTTGGCCAACCACCTGAACTGGTCAGCCTACCTCCTCTAGTTTTGTCTCTGTGAGTTGTTGCCAGCTGTGCCAGCTAGAAGGCACAGACTGGATCCTCCAAGTAGTGGAGGATCTTCAACCTTGGTTTTCAGCTTCTTTGAGGAGCTTTGGTCCCTTTTGGCTACAAAGGAGGGCCTTCCCCTCCTTTGTGAGGGTTCAGAAGTTTGTGGAAGGCATACAATACATCTCCCTCTATATCTCTCTATTTTGGCTCAAAAAGTGTATTGTTCTTGCACCTTTGCACACCACCTCATAGCCTAACCCTTCCACCATTGCTTGGAGCTTCTTGGAGGCCATTTTCAGAGGTTAAGGAGTTGGGTTTTGGGCCCAGAAGTTGTTGTCTTGCTAAGCTTCAAGGGTAACACACTTTTTTCCTCTTTTAAGCTTTATTTTGATCCATCTCTTAGCCGTACTTGCATGCATATTTGAGCTTTGTTGTCAACTGAAAGAAGTCTTGTTTTGAGGTCCTTTTGATGTTTGTTTAAGGGCCTTTTGGTGTTGAGGGTCTTCTACCCACTTGCATGCCTCATTTGGCCTTGTTTTGTGCCATGCCATAAGGCCTTTGAGCTAGTCCTTGCTTGGCCTTTTAGCCACTGAAATCCAGAGGATTTTCAGTGGTTGGCATGTGGTTTTGAAGTCCTAAATCAGAGAGGGGTGACCCTCTCTCTTTTTGATCTTGTTTGCTTGCATTTTGGCCTATCAAAGGAGCCTTCATTTGCACACCTCCAAGCCTTGTTTCAGGCCCTTTTCAGTGACTTTTAGGGCCTGCCTAGGCTCTGCCCAGAGTTGGTTTTTCCACCTTGGGTGTGTCTCTTGCATGTGTAGAATAACCCCTCTTATAGCCTATCAAAGGAGCATGACATTCTTGCTTGCATTGATCATGTTTCAGTGGGTTTTTGGGCTTTATTTGGCATGTCATGTCTCTAACTTTTGCTGGTTTAGTGGCCTCTTGAATGCTTCATATGCTTGTAGTGTAATCCATGTTCACTAGCTCACATTGCATGTTGTTTTGGCGCTCGATTCTAGGATATTTTGGCCATGTTCTAAACTGATTTTATTCATGATTTGGGCTTCCTTAGCTCTATTTTTAGGTCCCATGGTTGAATGATACTTTCCATCCATGCTTGTAGTGTAATACCCTTGCCTAGCTTCGAGTTTTGAAGCCTCTTGCATGCTTAACTTGAGTTGTTTTCATGTTTTGGCATCATTGAACATAATATTTCAGAGCTTATACTTGTGGCATATTCCCATGTTTTCCACTTTTTAAATGCGTTTGAGAGTTATGCCTGTATGCCTCATTTTTGGGCTATTGCATGAGCTTCATTTTTGTGCATTGCAAGCCATCATTTTAGTCCATTTTGCCACTGTTTTTGGTCTGTATACAGACTTTTTGGGGTTGGTTTGTTCATTCGGGCATTGCTTTGCATACCTCGAGTGCAATGCACTTCACTAGTTTCGGTATTTGAGCCATCCAACATGCATCGGGTGAGTTGTTTGCATGATTCGGGACCATCTTGTATGTCATTTCAGAGCTGGAACATGTGTCATTGTATGCCATATTTCATCCTTGTCATGCTTTGGTAGAGTTGCACTTTGTTCCTTAGGTTTGGTCCCTTGCATTTGTGCATGTTTGCATGTACCTTGTTGCCTCATTTTCGTCGTATTGGCCACTGATTTGGGTGTGGCCGAGGCCCATCCATCTTGGTTTAAGTCCATCTTGCATTGTGTGTGCCCTATAGTCCATGTTATCACATGTTCGATCATTGCATTGCGTATGCCTCGTTCATAACATTGCGTATGTTGGTGCATTATGTATGCATGCCATATAATCCATGTACATTGAGTATGGCATTGATTAATTCGTAGCATTTTGTATGCCATTTGCATGCTTGCATATCATTCCGTGCATCTTCGCATCACTTAGTTGCATTGCATTTAGATCGCATGGTAGAGTTGCATTTGTCCATACATTATTTGTTGCATTGTGTTTAGAGTAGGGTTTAGTCCAAACACGGGAAACGAGGGACGTTTCGTACTCAAAGTGACGAAACGTGCCTCGATTCTTGGTCACCGGCACTCTTGACTATCCATGATAGAGTTGTTGGCTTTAGGTGTTAACATGTGCATTCATTTCACATTGAGTCGTGCAATTTGACTCCTCAGCCATCATGCATCGGGATGCATGATTGATGGCACGAGGATTGAGGACTACAGTCCCTAGAGCTTATACAATGACGGGGGAGAGTGGTCGGGCACACATATGTTGAAAATACTTTGCCTTCTCTCTCTCTCTCTTGCCTTTGTTGCAGAAAATGCAGAAACCAGGAGAAGAAACTGGCCGGCCGACAAGGTTTTCTGGTAGGCTGACCACCTTTTCTGGTTTTCACCACCAAGGGTGGTCGGTAGGTGGTCTCCAATGCCTATAGCAGGTCGGCAGCCTCCCTCTAGATTCCCAGGGTAGAGTTTCATCTCCTTGGAGCTTTGTGCAAGTTTCTGAAATCAATTGCAAACAAAGGCGAGCCGGGGCATCGTGATGGATTTCCCGACAAGGCCACTCGAGCATGCATGCATCCTTTATCATTCAAAGCAGAGCTGAGGCAGCCCATTTTACATAGTTTGCATGCTAATTTAGCTAACTTGTTAATTAGCTAGTGTTGTGTAACAATTAGTTAATTCGATTCTGTATTATTTATTCAGACCCTCCGCGTGAGGGCGAACTTTGTAATAAGTGTGCGTGTGTGTGATGCATGTCTTCCAACCCCACGTCTTTCTTCCTTTTATTTACCAGCTTATGATGGTTAGTTTTAGGGCATGTTTCAATTAGCATCTATATGTTCGTATGTTTGCACTCATTCATCTGTATTGCATGCACCAGGCTCGGCGCATCATGTTAACTGCATTGTATTTCAATTCCAAATTGAATACATGTATCGATTGTTGCATCTCATATGCCATCTAGAATAGCCGAGCCTATTGTAGTTGCATTTTTGCATGTGTTGCATTAGGCATTCTTAGCATAGTTAGGATTCATGCATGATTTCTTATTAGCTTCTTTCTTTGGCTCGGAGTACTCGGAAAGTGTTTATGCTTTAGCATCCTTGCATGTGTGTGAGTGACTGCCGTGATAGCATGCTTACCATGAGGCTATGTCCTTATGTGATATAATTGCCTGAATGCCTGTGGGTGAAGGTTAGGTTGCTTGAATTGGAATAATTCGTCGAAACCCGTGTTTTAGCCTACTTGCAAGTAGCAAACTTCAATCCATTTTCAAAACAAACGGATATGCGATGTTTTGTTCCAACTCAGGCAATCTAGTCTATACTTGTATGCTGTGTGCATCACATAGTAATCCTAGACTAATAAATCGGAATAAGAACGCATGTGTTTTCAAAAACTCGATATCATACTTAGTAGTGCCCGATCTTTGATCGGGCAAGCGGGGGTGCTCATGAAATGACCTTCCCCAATCGTACCCAAGTTCCCGAGCCGAGGCAACTTTGGTGATGACGGACACGTGGCTGTAGGCACGAGTTAGGGTTTCCTAAATTCCCCCAAAATAAAATATTTAGGTGGCGACTCTGTATCTGGCAAAACAGTTCATGTTTGGCACTTCTTTCTAAAATTAGTTTCTCAAAACAATTTGCCAGATTTGGACTCTTTGGTGATTTATAGATCTTGCATTGCACTTTGCGAGATTAAATTCAGAACCGTGACATTGAGTCTGAACTGTAGTGAGCCCAATGAACAAAACGGGATTTTCCCGGGACATTCGAGGACGTCTACACAAGCTAAGCCAACATGCTACCAATATAAGCCACTTATGCAAACATACAAAACAACAAGGAGAGGGGATGACCCTCTCCTATTTAGGATACCAAAACCACCTTTGCACCACTGAAAAATCCCCCGGATTTCAGTGGTAGAAAGGTGATGTAAAACCTAAAACAAGGGCCAAAAGGGATGGCCTAAAACAAGGCCTAACAAGGCCTTGGAGGGAGGAGATGACCCCTAACCAAAAAATGACCTAAACCAAAGATTTAAAGCATGCAAAAATAGAACTTTAATCAGTTAAGAGTTAAGCTTAAAACAATAAGCAAGTAGGTCTAAAAGCTAAAACAAGAATGGGGGTTTAAAAGTAAGGAACTCACCCTTGAAGACCACCTTCAAGAACACTGCTCCAGTAGCCTTCTCTGATCAAAACCAGCCCAAGAACACTAAAATCAACCTCAAGGGACCTCAGCTCCAAGAGGATGGTGTTCTAGTGTGTTTGTGTACAATAGTAAGACAAAATGACACTTTTGAAGCACAAAATGAAGAATTAAGGCAAGATAGATACAAAACTATATCTATCACTCTAACCCTAATTTTCTGAACCTCTGGAAAGGGAGGAGGAGTTCCCTCTTTATGGAATTTCAATTCCTAAGCTTGTTGAGCAAGCTAAGCAATTGACTCAAATCTCTCCATACACGTGTATGGAGGATGTGAATTGTGCATGCCAGCTATGACAGTTGGCATGAAATATCTGCGTAAAGCAGATGAACAGGGCTCGGCCAGAAAATATGGCCGATCGACCAACATAAGTGCCGATCAACCAAAAAAAGTGTCGATCGGCCAACACTTTTGGCCGATGGCAAGAAAACAAGGCTGATGGCTTCATGCCTTGGCTGATGGGTTGAGGGGATGGCCAACAAGCCACCCTTTTCCCTCCGAAGAAAAAACACAAGTCCTGGGTCCACAACCAAGCACAAAACAGACAAGTTGAGAGATCTTGAGGCAAGGCATGCGGTCGAGACCTCTGGGAACTCAAAATGAACACGAACATGGATGATCATCGAGTGTTCAAACGATGACGTCCAAGTCTTGAGGACAGTCAAAAATGGGGTGTCTACAGTTGCCCCTCTTTGACAAAACTCGAAAGTCATAAGTGACGGGAGTGAATGCCAAAGCCCAAAGATGACCCATTTTTAACAAGGCCGAAGACTTAGACAAGCATACAAGATAATAGAGATATGCGCCCGCAGGCAGGGGCAAGATGCAAATGACAATACACGATGCCGAACATAATTTATGATCATGCAAAGAGAGCTATAATGAACAACATGCAACAGTTTAAGCAAGCAAATAAGAGTCGAACTACATTACATGTAGAAGGGATGTAAGAGAATTATACAATTCTCGCTACGTCTCACGAGGAGTACATACAATACCGTCCGGTTCATCTAGTCGCACCAGCTTCAAATGAACCGTACATACAATATTGTGCCTACAAAAGAAAGAAACTTAACAGGTACAATATCATTAGAAATATGCATAGCAATGCAAGTGAAAAGTGCATAACAATGCAAGTTAGAGATGTACATAACAAAGTAAGTAGAGCGTGCGAAACAACGCAAGTTAGATGGGGTGTAAAACAACGCGAGTTAGATGGGGTGCGAAACAACACAAGTTAGATGCGCAAGTTAGATGGGGTGCAAAACAATGCAAGTTAGATGGGGTGCGAAACAACGCAAGTTAGATAGGGTAATGCAAGTTAGATGGGGTGCGAAACAACGCAAGTTAGATTGGGTGCGAAACAACGCAAAGTTAGATAGGGTGCAAAACAACAAAAGTTAGATGGGGTGCGAAACAACACAAATAACGAGCGAGACAACGCAAGTTATATAACGATATGCAAAACAATACAAATAACGAGCGAGACAATGCAAGTTATAGATGATATGCAAAACAATGCAAATAATGAGCGAGACAATGCAAGTTATATTAGAATATGCAAAATAATGCAAATAACGAGCGAGACAATGCAAGTTTTATAAGAGTATGCAAAACAATGCAAATAACGAGTGAAACAACACAAGTTATATAAGGATGTGCAAAGCAATGAAAATGATGAGCGGGATAACACAAGTTATAGATGGAATGTAAAACACTGCAAATAACGAGCGAGACAATGCAAGTTATAGATGAAATGCAAAACAATGCAAATAACGAGCGAGACAATGCAAGTTATAGATGATATGCAAAACAATGCAAATAACGAGGTAGACAACGCAAGTTATCGACGAATATGCAAAACAATGCAAATAACGAGCGAGACAATGCAAGTTATAGATGATATGAAAAACAATGCAAATAACGAGCGAGACAACGCAAGTGATAGACGGATGTGCAACACAATGCAAATAAGGAGCAAGACAACGCAAGTTATAGATGGATGTGCAAAACAATGCAAATAACGAGCGAGACAACGCAAGTTATAAATGGAATGCAAAACAATGCAAATAACGAGGGAGACAACGCAAGTTATCGATGAAATGCAAAACAACGCAAATAACAAGCGAGACAACGCAAGTTATAGATGATATGCAAAAAAATGCAAATAACGAGCGAGACATCGCAAGTTATAGACGGATGTGCAAAACAATGCAAATAACGAGCGAGACAACGCAAGTTATAGATGGAATGCAAAACAATGCAAATAACGAGCGAGACAAAGCAAGTTATAGATGAAATGCAAAACAATGCAAATAATGAGTGAGACAACGCAAGTTATAGATGATATGCAAAACAATGCACATAACGAGGGAGACAACGCAAGTTATCGATGAAATGCAAAACAATGCAAATAACAAGCGAGACAACGCAAGTTATAGATGATATGCAAAAAAATGCAAATAACGAGTGAGACATCGCAAGTTATAGACGGATGTGCAAAACAATGCAAATAACGACCGAGACAACGCAAGTTATAGATGGAATGCAAAACAATGCAAATAACGAGCGAGACAACGCAAGTTACTGACGAATATGCAAAACAATGCAAATAACGAGCGAGACTACGCAAGTTATAGATGATATGCAAAACAATACAAATAAGGAGCGAGACAACGCAAGTTATAGACGGATGTGCAAAACAATGCAAATAAGGAGCGAGACAACGCAAGTTATAGATAGATGTGCAAAACAATACAAATAACGAGCGAGACAACGCAAGTTACCGACGAATATGCAAAACAATGCAAATAACGAGCGAGACTACGCAAGTTATAGATGATATGCAAAACAATGCAAATAAGGAGCGAGACAACGCAAGTTATAGACGGATCTGCAAAACAATGCAAATATGGGAGAGGTACACTATTCGCGATGCTGAGATGCAACTTTGAAGCCAAGATGAGGCATGCTAAATGCAAGAGCGAAAACACGTATGACAAGCACGCTTATTAAGAACATGACAAAACACTGTAATGCATCATATTTAAAGTAATTTTCGAATCTTGCAAGATACAAAAGGATACGAAAAAAAGGATACACCTTGCGCATACCGAGCATCGGACATGAAAGGCACGGTTCGAGGTCAACACGGAGGCCGGTTAAGCTTAAAAAATATACTTTCTTGCACTGTCTTGAGAATGAGGGTTCCAAACAACATAACTGACCCAAACAAGGGTATTTGAAGTGCATCGGCCATAAGGGGAGGCTGTCGGCCATCCATCGGCCATCAAATGAGATCATCGAGCAAAAAATTTAGCTGATCGGCTAACAATTTGGCCGATCGGCCAAAAATGGCAGTTTCGGGGCAGTTTTGTCTTTTTGCCTTGGGTCTTTTAAATATAGGCTTCCAAACCCTATAGTCTCACTTCTCCAAGATCGAAAATCATTCATTTCTCTCCCTAGGTGATTTCCCAACCTTAGATCCTTGTTTTTTTCTTGTTTCTGAGCCTTTTCCATTGTTCGATTCGCGAAACCCTTTTCGTTTTACACACTTTGAACTGAACAAAACTCGATTTCGGTGCCCCATTCTCGATTTCCTCTACTTGGGGTTTGTTTCCCCTGAGTTTACCTTGGTTTGTGTGCCTTCTCCTACACTTTGACTTCTTCTCCCATTTTTCACCCCTCAGGGTTGACTTTTGGGTTGACTTTTCGCATTTTCACCCCTTCTTCACACTTTCGGCCATTTTTGCACTCTTCTTGAAATGGCAGACAACATTCCACGAGGTGGGACTCCCCCGGAGATGGACGTGGACCCTGAGGTTGAGCTCTTGCCACTGAGCGTCCGACTATTCGACCCGGCGACATACCGGCTGGCGATACACGTGTTGCCTCCCGATAGCATCCGCCAGTTCAGGAGCTATGCACGAGGCGCACCAGAGGACCTCCTACTCTGCAAGTCGGAGTCGCATCTTTCTCACGGTGCTACTGAGTTACATTCTTTCCCTCTTTACTTTCTACAATGTGGACTGTATAACTTTGATAGTCGATACTATTCTTTAACTGAATAACCCATACAAACATGATACATCATATGCTTAGTTCACCGTGAGCACACCCACACCCGATATCTGTGTAAACTCAAATGCATGCACACACACTGCATTTTCAACTAAATAACCCAAATACACTGATACATCATATGCTTAGTCCACCTAGAGCACACTCGAACCCGATATCTGTGTAAACTCAAACGCATGCACACACACTGCATTTTCATCAGTTGTGAACGCATTCAAACACTATATTTCTGACACTGCTTCATGCACTGTTTGTGTTTGAACACAGGGAGATTCCCATGCCTTCCGGGGGTATGGGAACACCGTTGCCCAAGGATGGCATATGGAGTTACCCGATGCGGTTTGCCATATTGTTGATCAGGCCGGCTTCGACACATTCTGCATGGGACTCTCGCACCTCACTGCGAGCAGGCCTCTTCTTGGCGCACTAGTAGAGAGGTGGTGGGACACCACTGATTCCTTCCACCTTTCTGCTACAGGGCAGATGACGATGACTCCCTTTGACTTCTCGATGCTCATCGGCATCGGAGTAGGGGGCGATCCGATTCCCTTCGATACTGACATGGATGAGTGGGACGTTGCCCAGATCTACCTGCTCGGCGCTCGGCCACCTCTCTCCCAGCTAGGATTCGTGAGGTACTCTTGGTTCAAGGACCACTTCAGGGTACAGGCGGCCACAACCCGGGAGGAGGAGGAGCAATATGCTCGCGACTTCATCATGTTCCTGCTGGGGACCACCCTCTTCGCCAATCGGGCGAACACTATTGCGCTCTACATGCTGAGTGCACTAGTGGATGTGACGCAGATCCGCCACTACGACTGGGGTGGTGCAGGCTTGGCCACGCTCTACGAGTATATGAGCTCATCCTCCTACCGTAGCGGACACTTGCTTGGAGGCTTTTGGCGAGACTGGGAGGTACATTTTCTCTTTCTGCTTTTCAATTTTGCGTTACATTATCTGTACACCACGCACACTGCACACACGCAATCTGCCTTACACTGCACACACTGCACACATGCAATTTGTTTTACACTGGCTGTACACTGCACACACTACACAAAACACTGTACACATTCTCTGATTTCTGCTTTATCTGCATTCTGCCTTATTTGATAAGCATACTCGTATTTGCCCTGTTACATTCTATAGTTGTGGGTGTATGCTTACTTTCCTAGGCTTGCTCCAGTGCCGGATGTGGAGATACCCCTCGGCGTTCCGTATTCTCACCGCTACGACGTGAGGCGCGAGTGGAGGCCATGGCAAGTCCCAGTAGGCGCCTCTTCTCTGCGTTTAGCCATGGCTCTGCGAAGCCGCAGAATGGAAAGTCTTCCCCTCCCGGACAAAGCGTCCGTTCTGGGTGCCTTGGATAGGCCAACGCATTAACTCAAAATGCTTCCCAGTCTGCTTGGCTCGGGCTCTTCCGGCCATTTCTTTGCCTTTCCTCACCCAGTCCTCTTTGGTGGGCAGATAACCCAAGCCAAAGGTATGCGGGTTGTGCGGCACTTCGGCCGATACAGTAATGCCTTTCCGGTCACTTTTCCCTAGTCCCATCCCAGGGATGTGCTGGAGCTTGTTCATGAGGTACACTGATTGTGCGCTGACATATAACCCTTCATCAATAGCCAAAATGTTTTGTACGATCCAGGCCTCAGCCAGGGTAAATCCGAACAGGAACACATCCTCCGTGCTGTGTTCAATCTCCAATACTGGCATAGACACCTCTGGCAGAGGATGGATTGACGAATTCCCAAAAACTATAGGCACCCCCTTCCTGTGGGGATATTTCAACATTTGATGCAAGGTGGAAGAGACCGCATTCACCTGGTGCAGCCACGGCTGCCCTAGGAGTAGTTTAAAGGTTGCGGGAACGTCCAAGACATGAAAGTCAATATCGTGTTGTCCTAGACCAACCTGGGTCTGAATTTGTACAGTCCCCATCACTTCTCTGCTTGTATTGTCGTAGGCCCTTATCACCTGGGCAGTTGGCACAAAGTCTGCGGACTTCAACCCGATTGCATATGCTGTCCTCAATGGGCACATGTTAATGGCGGATCCTGTGACGACAAGAACCACTGGTATCCATTTTTCTCTACACTCGGTAGATATGTAAAGAGGTTTGTTATGGTTTGCGCCCTCAGGCGGCAGTTCCTTGTCGGTGAAGGTCAACGTCGGGGAAGCTCCTCCCGGAAAGACCAGTTCTACCAGATACTCAGGCGTGGTGTCTATTGAGAGTTTGGCCTTGTCCATTACAGAAAAGACAGCCTGTCTATGTACTCTTGAAGCCATAAGCAGTCCCCAGACGGAGATGTCTGCCTATATCTTCTTCAACTGCTTCAGCACAGCCTCTTCTTCGAGTAACTTTTCTTTTTTCTTTTCTGCCTCTTTGTCCTTCCTGGAGGACATGTCCTACGATCATAGTTATTTCTTGTCACCACCATAGCCTCAACTAATCCTGCAAAGGAAACTCAGTTGTGCTCAAATAGAATGCACCCGAGTTGCCAACAGACAAAACGGGTCAGTATACAGGTATACTGGTATGAGTACAAGATTTAACACCCACGTGTCCACCAGACACAAACGAAAATATATTTAACTCTTGTTACGGGACAAGACAAGTAGTTCCAGCAGCACCGAGACAAATGGGTAGTTTCTCGAGATATTGTGGCATTTAGTTTCTTGCCGTACACAACGAAATATAAATTGAGTATGGAATAAACAAAATAGAAATAAAAATATGGTGGGTCAGTCCTGCATAAAATAATTAGTAAGACCCACCATCCTGCAAAAAAAAATAAAGTTAGTATAATTTAATCACAAATAACTTGCTGAAGAAGTATAAAAAATGCACCGTTTCATGCCTAAATTATTCAAATTGACCAAAACTCAAAGAACAAAAGTTGTACAGAATCAAATTTCCTAAATGGCTGCATGAACAAATTTAGTAGAAACTGAACAGGTTGAGAGAAAAACTTAATAGAAAATCCTAACCGAAATTCGATCGAAAAATCTGGAACTGAAAACGAAAAGAAACTACTGTAAGATGAATTTTTTCAGACACGTTTAAAACATGAAAAATATTCAGAATAATGGTTTACTTCAGTTTACGTGAAACCAATAAAAATGAGCTCGTTTCGTGGGTTAAAACTGCCTCTAAAATCTGAATTGCTAAAATAAATCACAACTACAATAACCAAGATCATCCGATTATAAGTTCTAATCGATCTTTTTAATAAAAAGTTAAAACACAAAAGTTGTCTAGAATCACGTATATATGCCTCTGTTCAATTTTCATAATTTATCGAGGTCATTTGCTATTTTTCAAGATGTATAAAACAATACAATTCACACTATACCAACAAACTCATAATTAAATTTTTTGTATCTTAACTCCACCACTTCGGCCTCCACTTCCAGCCTACACATATATCCTATGTGCATCCTATATACCTAACACCGCTCCGAAGCCAAACTTGCACAGGGATACGGTCTCGAGTTTGACCCACACTCCCTGTATGGTTAGCATATACGTGCGCGCGTAAATCAAAGTACTTGTCTACTCATGAGAACGAGGCAACAATATACATACACAAACCATCTCACTCATGAGAACAACATAACAATGCGAAGCCTAAGGCATTCAAATAAATCTGATAATCCTCACTTTTTTTTTATGCACTCTTTCTCACCAACACTCAATAAAACAACAATCCATGGAGTCATGGTGGAGTATAAGGAATTTATCTATGGGTTCCTAATTAATTTTAATTTCATGTAACCATGAGTGTGATTACAACCATAAAATAAATCCATATAAAAACCTTAAACTTGGCATACACAACTAATCCAAATAATTAAAATCAATCAATCAACTAAAAACCCTAGACCTTACATATACAACTAAACAAAATAATTAAAATCAATCAATCATTTAAAAACCCTAAACCGTACATACACAACTAAACAAAATAATAAAAATCAATCAATCATCTAAAAACCCTAAACCTTATATACACAACTAAACAAAATAATTAAAATCAATCAATCATCTACATGCAAATATGAAATCAATTCAACATTAAATAAATATAAAGAAGTAAATAATAACAACGAATTAAATATAAATCAAGGGAAGTGGGTTTTGTACTCACAATATTTTTTTAAAGATCAAAGAATTATTTGAAGAACTAATGGAGCCACCAAAACAAAACCCTAACCCTTTTTCACCTTCTTCTGCCATCCCTCTTAATTCCTCAACTCCACTCTTTGATCTTGATCATTGATACTCAGACACACACACACACACACACACACACACACACACACACACACACACTCTCTCTCTCTCTCTCTCCGAGCACTCTCTTACGGTTGCTGTTTTTTTTTATTTTTTTCCTTATGAACTTCTAAATCTAGTTGAATACTTATATTATATTATATATATCTATATAATAACCTAATTTCCTATTATATTATATTATACAAATAAATCACATATATAAATATAAATATCTTATATAAAATTTATATCAATAATTTCTTTTTTAATGTATATAAACATACATATTCATATTAATTATATATAATTAACTAACACATTAAATTAATTAAATACCACATTAAATTCTTATATAACTACGCAATTAATAAAGCCAAAAATAAAATCAAGGAATAATAAATAAATAAAGGCTTACGAAAAGAATTCGGATCACTACAATATACACACCTCAAAAGAATTTCGTCCCGAGATTCGATAGGAGAGAATACTAAGCAAAAAGTTCCGGGTGCATACGCTGAATTTTTTCTTCTAATTCCCAAGTGATATCGTTCTCATCTTCGCTCCATTTCACTTTCACCAAGTTCACTTTCTTGCATCGCAACTACTTTACATCCTGATCTAGAATAGTAACCGGTCGCACCGTATACGTTAGATTGTCACTAATCTCCAACACTTCTAGTGATGCTACTTGGGAAGGGTCTTGCACACATCTTTGCAATAAAGATACATGGAACACATTGTAAATCATAGCTAAGGCAGGTGGTAGGGCTAATTTGTAAGCCACATTACCAATCCTTTCAATGATCTCATATGGCCCCACAAATCTAGGTGCCAACTTTCCTTTTTTCCCGAACCGCATGATACCCTTCATCAGTGAGACCTTCAAAAACACAAAATCTCCAACATTCAACTCAACCTCTTTACATTTTCTATCAGTGTAACTCTTCTGATGACTTCGTGCAGTCTTACTATGTTCCCAAATAATGTTCACCTTCTCCATGGTCTCTCCCACCAACTCTGGCCCTAACAACGGCGCATCTCCTACCTCCATCCAACATGCAAGTGATTGACATGGCTTCCCATACAAAGCCTCAAAAGGTGCCATCCCGATACTGGAGTGATAGCCATTATTATAAGCAAACTCCACCAATGGCAAGTGTTTTTCCCAACTACCACCAAGATCGAGGACACAAGCTCTCAACATATTTGTAGACTCAACTTTCTTTGCCCGCCGCCCTTTCAGAGAGGTGAGAATTGGTCTTCTACAGTTCAGAGTCCTATCACGGTTTTGAATCTAATCACACAAAGTGCAATGCGAGACTGATAAACACCAAAGAGTCCAAATCTAGCAATTGGTTTTCGAAAATCGATTTTGAATCAAAAAGCACCAAACATGGACTGCTTTGCCAGATTACAGAATCGCCACCTAAATATTTTATTTTGGGAAATTTAGGAAACCATGACTTGTGCCAAAGGCCATGTGTCCGTCATCACCAAAGTTGCCTCGGTTGGGGAACTTAGGTACGAGAGAGGAAGGTCCTGAAATGAGCACCCTCGTTCGCCCGATCAAAGGATTGTCCTCTACAAATCATGATATGTTGTTTTATAAACACGTGTTCTTATCCGGTTATTAGCTAACTTTACTATGTGATAGGCGCAGCATACAAGTATAAACTAAAATTGCAAGAATTGGAACAAAACAACTCATGTTTGCTTTCTAAAATGATTTGAAAGTGCCACCCTCAAGTGGGCTAAAACGCGGATTTGCCATCAAACATGATGGGCTTGAAACATGATTTGCCACTTCGCAAAGTGGGCTTAAAACTCACATTTGATGAATTGTTCCAATTCAAACAATCAAGCCTTCATCCACAGGCATTCATGCAGTTAATCATATAAGCAAATAGCCTCATGGCAAGCATGCTATCATGGCAGCACTTACACTCATGCAAGTATGCTAAAGCGTAAAGACTTACTGTGTACTCCGAGCCAAAACAAAAGCTAGTTAGGAACAATGCATGACCCTAACTAGGCAAGATGGCATACATGCTAGGCCACAAACTAGGCAACAATGGATAACATTCAAAAGCACTTAAAGAGTGAATGAAGTGGGAACATGGCAATGCTACATGCTCTGAAATGTCATGTTAAATGATGCCAAATTATCCAAATAGCTCAAAGATAACATGCATGAGGCATCAAAACATAAGGCTAGCAAGGCCAATTGCACTACAACTATGCAATTCATGAGGCATATGGTCAAGGCAACCCAAAACAGTTATAGAACATGTTAAATTGAGTCCAAAACATGTATGGAAGGAAGCCAAAATAAGCTAGCATGAAAGGCATAAGGCATGATATATGCAAGGCAAATGAGGTGGATTACACTACACCTACCAAGACCAAGCATGAGATGGCTTCGCCAACAAAAATCAGAGTTATATCATGGCAAAATAACCCCAAAAACACATTGAAATGATAGCTCGCAAGCTTAGGCATGAAGGCATACGCAATGATTCATGTTTAAGGCATAAAGGGCAAACCCTCCAACGCATTGAATGAGTGAAAGATGCAAGTGCATGACCATCCTATATGGACTGAAATCTCATAACAAATGATTCCAAATCATTCAAATGGACCAAACAATGCATGCTAGTGGACTTGATACACAAGGCTAACAAGCTAGAATGCACTATAGCTATACAAAGCATGGCATGTATGACCAAAACAACATAAATCAGAGTTAGAGCATGCTAAAACATGGACACAAGCTTATTAGAGTTAAGCCAAAATCATGCTAGAATGATGGTCTAAAGCATGGTACACATTAGGCTAGTTCATGGAATTGCACTACAAGTGCATGGAGCATGCATGGCGCTATCAAACCCAACCTTAATAGAGTTATGGCATGTTAAAACAACACCAAAAACCTACTAAAATGGAGTCAACATAAGCTAGAAAGACATTCTACTTCATGAAGCATACAAGACTAGTTTATGAAATTTACACTACAAGTGTATTAAGCATACATGAGGTGATCAAGACAACCAAAAACAGTGGCATGCCATCTCAAAATAACCCCAAATGCATGCTAAGAACAAGCCAACACAAGCTTAATAAACATGCTCAAAGATGAGGCAATCAAAGCAAGCATTCAAAATACAAGGAGAGGGAATGACCCCCTCCTATTTGGGACCTCAAAACCACCTTTCCACAACTGAAAATCCTCTAGATTTCAGTGGTAGAAAGATCATGCAAAGGCTAGAATAAGAGCCAAAAGGGATGGCTCAAAACAAGGCCTAACAAGGCCGAAGAGGGGATAGACCACCCCCAACAAAAAAGTGACCTTAAACAAAGATTTTAAGGACTGAAAAATAGAACTTTTTCCAGTAGGAAGTTAAGTCTAAAACACCATGAAAATAGGTCTAAAAGCTTAAGCAAAACAAAGGATTAAAGGGCTAGTTGACTCACCCTTGTAGAACACCTTCAAAACCACAACTCCAGCAGCGTTTTTGAACTCAAGCCAACCCAAAAACTCCAAAACAAACCTCAAGAAGCCTCAGTAAGAAAAGGATGGTGTTTGAGTGTGTGTTTGTGTGTTAAACTGTGGTAAAATTGCACTTTTAAGGCACAAAATGAAGAACAAGAGCAACATAGAGACAAAAGTGTATCTATATCTTCCAAGCCCAAGAAACTGAACCTTGAGGAGGAGGGGGGAGGTTCTCTTTTATAGAGAACCAAACTTAAGCTTGTTGGACAAGCTTAGGGTCCAAGGCCATCCCTCCATACACGTGTACGGAGGATGGCTTTAGTGCCTTCCAGCTGTGCCAGTTGGATGAAAATATCTCCAAAAAGGTGATGAAAAGCAGCTGACCACTTAAAGTGGTCAGCCAGCTACTTGAAGTGGTCGGCTGACCACCACAAGTGGTCTCCCAAGAAGAAAATTAGTCGGCCATGGGTAGGAGAAGTCTACACATTGAAAGCAAGCCAATGGTGTGGTGGCCGACTAGAAAAGGTGGCCCAAAGACCAAGAAAACTAGTTTCCTGAGCAGAAAAATTGGCTGGCGGGAAGGAAAGTGGTCTCCAAGGGGAAGAACTGGTCTCCCACCCTTGTATCACCTTTCAAACAAGGAAAACAAGGTTTGTGCCAAAAACAAACCAAAAAGGATGCAAGACGAAAGTTCAGAAGGCAAGGCGCGCGGCCGGAAGCCTCGAAAACTAGTCTAAAGGCATCAAAAGTAGTCTGCGACCACAAAAGTGGTCTCCTAGACCACAGTGTCCGTCTGGCCAGAGGCAACAAGGTGTGGTTCGAAAAGCACACCAAACGGAGAACATTAAGCGGTCCCGAGAAAAGGCACGTGGCCGAAGGCTCCGAAAATCGAAAACTGGTCTCCAAATAAGAAAAGTGGTCTACGATAACGAAAAGTGGTCTACAACCACAAAAGGATGGTCTACAAGATCTCTCCCTCCCTCCAGGGAAGAGAAACAAGGTTCGGTCCGCAAACTGAGCCAAAGCACAAAGTGTTCAGAGACACGGAGGCAAGGCATCCAGCCGAAACTCCGGAAACTCAAAACGAGCGCAACATGCACTATCACCGAGCACTCAACCGATGACGTCTGAGTCTTAAGTTCGGTCAAAAATTGGGTGTCTACAGTTGCCCCTTTTTGATAGAACTTGGAAGTCATAAGTGACGGGAGTGAATGTCAAAGCCCAGAGACGACCCATTTTTGACAAGGCCGAAGACTTAGACAAATAGGCAAGATAATAAAGAGATGTGCCCGCAGGCAGGGGCAAAATGCAAATGACATGCACAATGCCGAACATAACTTATGATCATGCAAAGAAAGCTATAATGAAACAATTATGCAAAATAAATGCAACAGTTTAAGCAGGCGAATACGAACCAAACTACATCTAATGTAGAAAGGATGTAAGAGAATTATACAATTCTCACTACGTCTCACGCGGATTAAATACAATACCGTCTGGTCGCACCAGCCTCAAATGAACCGTACATAAATATCGTGCCTGCAAAAAAAGAAACTCGACAAGTACAATATAGTTAGAAGCACATATTCAACATTATATCAAGATACAATCCTAAGATAAACGCGTGCACATATGATGCTAATGGAAACATGCATAGCAATGCAAGTGAAAAGTGCATAAGAATGCAAGTACAACGTGTGTGACAACGCAAGTAAAGAGTGTGCATAACAATGCGAGTGAAAGAGGTGCATGACAATGCAACCTAAGTGTGTGCATGACAATGCAGAAAGGGGTGCATGATAATTCAACTTAGGTGTGACGCATAACAATGCGAGTGAAAGGGGTGCTTGACAATGCAACCTAAGTGTGCGCATAATAATACGAAAAGGGGTGCATGTCAATGCAACCTAAGTGTGACACATAACAATGCGAGTGGAAGGGGTGCATGACAATGCAACCTAAGTGTGACGCATAACAATGCGATGAAATGCATAACAATGCAAAAGGAATGTGCAAAACATTAGCGAGCAAAATGTGAGTGAAAAAGCAAAGAAAGTGTGCCTGACAATACGATAGAAACGTGCATAACAATACGACAAGTGGTGTGCATAACAATGCAAGAAGTGATGTGCATTACAATGCATTTGAAATGTGCAACTCCAAAAATACGCTCAAAGCAGAATACTGAAAAAGAAGATATAAGTCTTAACGCGAGCAATTCAAACGGAACCTTCGATTTACCTCTCGGAGGGGTCACAAAGTACTCAAAAGGATACACCTTGCCCTTGACTAGTAATGATGAGCCACGCATCGAAGACTTGAATCGAAATTCTCGCGGGGACGATTTTGAGCCGAAAAGTGTACTTTCCTTGCACTTTCTCGAGAGCTGAGGACTCCAATCAAAACCAAAACACAGAGGGAGGACAATGGGACCTTGGAGACCACCCAGGAGGGTGGCCAACCACCTAGAACAATGGCCGACCACCTGTTGACCACCAAAGTGGTCGGCCGACCAGAAAAATTGGCTGGCCGACCAATTTATGAAAACAGGGACAGTTTTGTCATTTCAAGGCCGGTTCTTTAAGTACACAACTCTAAATCACTTTTGCTCACAAACACAAGGCCGAAACACATTCTCCTTTGCTCCTAGACCCTTTTCCCTCTCAGATCTGCACTTTATACACGTTTTCCAATGCCCCACGCGAAGTCGTTTCGCGAAAACTTTCGATTCTCTTCGTTTTGAACAGATTAGAATTTGTTTTCAGAGCTTCTTTCTCCATTTTCACCACTTGAGGTAAGTTTCTCTCAAAGTTTAGCACCTTTTCTCGGGCGTTGATTTTTTTCTCTTCTCGAGAGTTGACTTTTGTTGACTTTTTGCTATTTTGGCTCATTCCGCTCATTTTTGCTCATTTTGCATCTTTCTTCAGATGGCTGATGATATTCCATACGGTGGAGACTTCCCGAGAGTAGAGGATGAGCCCGACGTTATACCGTTGCCACCAAGGATATGGCCAATCGACCCGGAGGGGTACTACCCGCAGGAGCACATCCTATCTCCTTGCACCTTCCATCATTTTATTGACTTCGCACGACGGTGCTGTAGACACCCCATTTTTTACCGACCTTAAGACTCAGACGTCACCGATTGAGCGCTCGGTGATGTTGCATATTGTGCTCGTTCAGAAGTCTCAGAGTCGCGGCGCCGCCTCCGGACTTCGAACTCTCTTTTGCCTTGCCTCGGTTTGCGAACGGACTCGGTTTTCTGTTTTCTTTCTGAGGGAGGGAGTGGTCTAGACTATCTCTCGGTGGCCGTGGGCTACTTTTTCGCCGTCAGAGGCCATTTTGCCATTCGAACGGTTCCCGGTTTTCGGAGCCGTCAGGCCGTGTGCCTCGGTCCGGGACCGCCCAACCATCTTCGATTTCTCTGGTTTTTGGCATGCATCTCATCTACTCCCTTTCAAGGGACACTGGGGCCTCAGATGCCCACTTCGTGGCCGAACACCACTTTCGGTGCTTACAGCCTCTTTTCGGGACCCCGAACTGCGTGATTTGGGCCCCGAGCATTCATTTTGCATCGGTTTTTGTTCAATTTTGGCAGGTACCTCTGTTTTAGCACCAGGAAGATCACTGGAGGGTGGGAGGCCAGCAATTATCTCAAATAACCAGTTATGCTCCTCCGGCGCCCGTTTTTCTCACTTCCGGGCTAATGTTGAACACCCTAGGGCCATTTTCTTCCAACCAAAACTACATATTTGTAATGAGGGCACATGGGAGGACCCTAAAAAATGGTGGTCGGCCAGTAATTTTGATTTTCATTTTTGAGCCTCTCTTTCAAGTTGAATGTTGTGTCTCCTGTTTCAGAGTTGCCAAATTCCAACCATGGGGTCTTGTTCTACACCCCTGGGAGGACACCAAAAATTGGTGGCCGGCCATTAATTGTTGTTTTCATCTTTGAGCCTGGCGGCCGGCCATGGGGAGTGGTGGCCGACCATTGGGGTGGCCGTGAGCCATCTTCAAGAAAAGTGCATGGTGGCTGCTTCCTCCTTTGAACACTTCTGGTGGGCATGTGTCTCCAAAATATCTTTTCCTCAGGGATATTTTGGGAGGAAAGCTTAGGTGCATTTCCTCCTTTTACACCCTTTTGGTCCATTTAAGTGACCCTCTTCTTTGTGAGGGTTAGCAAATTTCTTCTCAAGACTTCATCTCCATTTGATTCCATCTCCATCTCCAAAAACCTCAAAAACCTTCAAGTCTCTAGCTCATTCCTTCATCAACACCAGGCCTCACCATCACTACTTCCATTTCAGCAGCAAAGGAAGGTTTTTCAGAGGCTAAGGACCAGCAAATTCAAGCCAAGAAGCATCAAAAGACTTGTCTTCAAGGGTAAGTCTTCATTTCCCTTTTTCTAGCACATTTTTGCTTCAATTTTCTACCTTATTTGCCTATAGTTTTGGGCTCCGACCCCTACTGATTTTGTGCTTATTTTGAGCCCCTCTACAACGTTGTAGAAGGGCTCAACCTTGTTTGGCATCTCTATCATGCTCTTCTTTCAATACCTCTTTGAATGCCATTATTTTGCATACTTTCTTTAGCTTATGAGTGATTCATTTTCGAGCCTGATATAAACTGTGAGTGGGCCTATCTTGAGCCTCTCTTCAACATTGTAGAAGGGCTCAACCATTTTTGGTCTCTCTATCATGCACTTTCTTTGTGATTCTCCATATTTACCGTAAAATTGCATGATTTATTTGGCCTATTTGTGATCTGATTTGGAGCATCTCATGAACTGATATTGTGATTATTTTGAGCCCCTCTTCAACATTGAAGAAGGGCTCAACCTTGTTTTCATGCTCTGCATGCCACTTGCTTTGAATTCATGTTTTATCCTTGCTCTTGCATGCTATTTTTAGCTCATGAGTGATCTGTTTTCGTGCATGAAATATACTGTGAGTGGGCCTATTTTGAGCCCCTCTTCGACATTGTAGAAGGGCTCAACCATTTTTGGTAACTCCATCTTACACTTCCTTCACAATCCCTCCAATTTACCGTAAAATTGCATGCTCTGTTAGGCTTGCTTAGCTTCTGTTTTCGGCCATCATCAGGCCTGAAAAGTGTCTTATTTTGGCCTACTCTTCATATTTTGTTAAGGGTCCAATACTGTTTGATGCATCCTTTTGGTATCTCATGTTATAGCCTTTATTGGCTTTATTTTGCATGCTATGTTGAGCATATCTACATACTGTTTTGGGGGTTTTCATAAGCTGTAAATATACATATTTTTGGTCCCTCTTCAATGTTTTAGAACTGTATTTTTCAGTTTGAGCATTGCGTATACCACCTGCTTCATTGTTTCCCTCTTTTCCCCCAATTTTTGCATGCTATTTTTTCCATACTTGTGATTGTTTTTTGGCCATTCTTTGTGCTATAAAAATGCTAGTTTATGGGCTGCCTAGCATCTGTCTTTACACTTCATATCCATATTGTGCATGTTTGGCATAGCTGCAAGTCATTTCGGGTACTTAGCATAGCATTTCGGGCATCGGGTGTAATTTTGCCATAATTCGGGGGCTGTCTGTGCATCATTTTGGCTGCTGAAATTTGCATTTTCCAAGCCATTTTTGGTCTCATCGCATTGCGTATGCCATTGCCTCGGTTTGCGTGCCCATGTGTGCACGCATTTCGAGGCACTTCTTCTTTTATCCGACGGCCTCTTATGTGAGTGTGGCTGAGGCTCTCTCATGTTAGTGTAAGCCCACATTGTATTGTTTATGTCGTTTTAGCATCATTGCATTCCGTGTGCCATTGCCTCGGTTTGCGTGCCCGTGTGCACGCATTTCGAGGCACTTCACTTTTATCCGACGTCCTCTTATGTGAGTGTGGCTGAGGTCCACTCATGTTAGTGTAAGTCCAATTGCATTGTGTATGCCATTCCATGCCTTAGGATCATTGCCTCGGTTTGCGTGCCCGCGTGCACGCATTTCGAGGCATCTCGTTTTCATCAGCATAGTGCATACTAGGTTGTATCTTAGATTGCATTCATAAATTTCCTCAGTTTGCGTGCCCGTGTGCACGCATTTTGAGGTATCTCGTTTTCATAGCATTGTGCATGCTAAATTATATATTAGATCGCATTCATGCCTATTCGCATTGCATTCATATATTTCCTCAGTTTGCGTGCCCGTGTGCACGCATTTCGAGGCATCTCATTTTCATAACATTGTGTATGTTGGGATCACATATTAGTCGCATTCATGCATATCATGCATATTGCATCGTGTTCGGGATAGGAGTTAGCCCAGGCACGGGAAACAAGGAGCGTTTTGTACTCCGAGTGACGGAACGGGTCTCACTTCCCAAGTCACCGACACTCCGGATTATCCATGATGGAGTTAGGTTTTGTTGTAGCATTCATGTGCATTCATCCTATATTGAGTTGTGCAATCCGATCCCTCGGCCATCATGCATCGAGATGCGCGATTGGTGGCACGAGGATCGAGGCATGCATATATTTGTGAAATACATTGCTATGCCCCTTTCCTGCTCTCTGTTGCAGCAAATTGAAGAAACAGCAACTTTTTGGAGTCTGGCACGCATTTCGAGAAATATTACAAACAGAGGCTAATTGGGGCATCCCAGTGGATTCCCGCACCAAAGCGTATGACATACATCACTCATCAAGAGTAAGGCGGGTCCACGGCTTGTATGCGATTTACTTTTTGTAATTAATCTATTAATTAATTAGAAATCATGCTATTCTTTTATTAGGACATTGATTGTATATTTATTAGGACCCTCTGTGGCGAGGGCATAAGCGTAATAGGGGTGTGTGTGAGTGTGATGTATGTCTTCCAACCCCATTTCTTTCTCCTTTTATTTACCCGCTTAAGATGGTTAGATATAGGGCATATTTCAATTAGCATCTGATGTAATGACATGTTTGCATCATTCATCTGTTTGCATGCACCGGCACATCGGCTTTGTCGTAAAATGCATTTGTATTTCAATTCCAAATTGAATACATGTTAGTTGTTGCATTTCACATGCCATATTTAGAATAAGCAGCCTGCTATAGTTTGCATCTTTGCATGTGCGCATAAGGCAATTCTGTATACTTAGGATCCATGCATGGATTTCTAATCGGCTTTTGTTTTGGCTTGGAGTACTAGGTAAGTTTTATGCTTTAGCATCCTTGCATGCGTGTGAGTGTTGCCATGAATAGCATGCTTACTATGAGGCTATGTGCTTATGTGATATAACTGCCTTGAATGCCTGTGGGTGGAGGTTGAGTTATTTGGATTGGGACAATTCATCAAATGTTTGTTTTAAGCCCACTAAATAGTGGCAAAATCATGTTTTCTAAACCCACCTGAGGGTGACAAATCCGCGTCTTGGCCTACCTGCGGGTAGCACCATCAAACCACTTTCCAACAAACAAACATGAAATGTTTTGTTCCAATTTAGGCGATTCAGTCTATACTTGTATGATGTGCGCATTCACATAGTATCCTAGGCTAATAACTGGAATAAGAATTCACAATGTTTTCAAAATAAGATATCATGGTTAGTAGAGGCCGTTCTTTGACCGGGCGAGCGGGGGTGCTCACGAAGTGACCTTCCCCAATCGTACCCAAGTTCCCGAGCCGAGGCAACTTTGGTGATGACGGACACGTGGCCTTTGGCACCGAGTCAGGGTTTCCTAAATTTCCCATTTTAAAACATTTAGGTGGCGACTACATATCTCCAGCGATCCATGTTTGGCACTTCTTTCAAAAATCTGTTTTCAAAAGCGATTTGCGGATTTGGACTCTTCGGTTCAAGATTGAGAAGTGACATTTGAGTCCTTGAACTAGTGACCCAATATCGAGCGAGCACGGGGACTCGCACTCCTTCCGGGATGCGTTCGGGGGCGTCTGATTTGGCGACTACTGAGGATTTAGAGAACTTGACTCGAACTCATGATATCTGGTTTTGACTACACTTGTGTGTTTCTTTGCATTGCATTTGCATTGTGCGCCTAGGACACCGTGTTTGCCATATGCCATTCCCGAGCGATTTCTTGGGAGGCTTGTCTTGTCAAGTCATGTCCGTAAAATTTGATCGGCTCTGAGCTCTGACGACATAGAACACAAACCCGGTTTTCTGGGGGCACCCTGACCATTCGACCTAGTGCATATTCGGATCCATAGTGACCATTCCAAACTAGGACGGGTTGCTTACCCGTTTATAGGTTGTTTGAAGCATTGCATGCGTAGTGAAACCCTAGCTCTGACAAAATAGGGCGGAAACCTTACCCCAACATAGGGGTGTTTTGGCTCTCACTTATCCGCTATGTGCTTGTTAGAGTGCGTCTCTGAGAATGCATATATCGATTGAGTTTGGGCATCGAACTGTGGGCATCGATCGATTATCGAGAATCGGTTATGAGGATATCCGATTCATTTAGGGAATAGTGATCTGAGAAGTGATCGATGGTTGAGGGCGATGTATCTCTAGCTTATAAAGCTGCGTGTTGTATGCCTATTGCGTGTTGTGTGTATTTAAATTAATTTGTTATCTTTGCCCGTTTTTACGGTCATTTATTTCCTTTTGCTTTATTATCTTTTTACTAGGCGGTTTAGCACGATTGCTTCGAACGGTCGATACTCCCCAAGCACTTTGGACACGAGGTCGCCGACTCAACCGATCCGAGGATCTAGTTGACGGACATCGGTGTTCCTCTCTACCCCTCACGAGAAGAAGGAGAGCGCGATTAATGTCGAACAGGGTTATCGACGAGCAATGCTTTTGATAAACAATCGAGTTGAGATTTACGTACGCCATAGAGGTACATCTACGGCCATTCAAATGGAACAACAGAATACAACAATGGAGGCGATGATCGCCCGGATGAATGAGAGCATGAAACAAATGCAAGATGATGCCATCCGCCATGGCGGAATTTTCTAAACAAAGAGCGGCTGTCATGGCCCAGCGATCGAGTTGATCACGGTTACAATGAGAATCCGATCGCTTCACACCAGTCCCTCCTCCACTAGGCGCATCGAGGTTCCTCCTCGCTGAAACTCACTACTGAGCAGATACTCTGGCAAAATGCTCCCCCAAATCCCCAGAATACCCAGAACACCCAGAATACCCTCCCAAATCCACCGAACGCTCTGCCGAACTTCTAAAACGCCCAAGAGGACACGGGTCTTCCAACGGGACTGGCTCCGCACCCGCTTCTGCCGCAACTGTCCAAGAATCTTACACCCAATCACCCGGACTCTCCCTTTGAGTTCGAGGTAGACCAGACAGCTCTGAAACTGAGCAAGTTGGAAAAGCTCTTCAAGAAGTCGCAGGGGGTGAAGGCCATCCTAGATATTGAAGATGGCTACACTGACGTGGCCGTGACACTGTCGGACAGATTTAAGATGCCGCAGATTGACCGTTTTGATGGGTCTGGAGATCCTATGGTCCATCTCCGACTATTTTCAGGCATCTTAAGGCCGATGGGCCTAACCCGACCACAGAAGCTTTCTTTATTTGGCAGAACTTTGTCGGGGGTGGCGGCCATCTGGTACGCAAAATTAGAAGACGATGTGAAGAGAAATTGGGATGAGTTGGCTGAGGCCTTCGTTGCGTAGTATTCGTATAACACGCAGATCGAGATTACAACACGTGATCTCGAGACAACGAGGCAGGAACAAAAAGAGTCTTTCTCTGACTTTGTAACCCGGTGGAGAGCGAAGGCATCGATGATGACCTTGAGGCCAACAGATAAAGACCAAATTCAGATGATTGTACGCAACCTCCAACCCAAGTTAATGCAGAAAATGATCGTATTCCCTTTCCCCACCTTCTCAGTTACGAGATGGGGTACAGACGAGGATGCGATGAAGCAAGGTTTAATCGATCAGGACCGAGAACAGCCCCGAAGGACATTCAATCGCAATAACAACGCAGGCCCGAGTGGCGCTGCCAACACAAGAACTTCAGAGGTCGGTATGGTCACCACCACTCCCCCTTCTCAACCAAGGCCCGCGGCCACACCCTTTCGAGGCCTCCGGAGGCGAGAGCCAAGCCCCGAGATATCAATCTAGAGGCCAAAGAACCTTCACTCCACTATATATGCCCCTGTCCAAGGCTCTGGGGGTGTTAATCAGGAAGAAGCATCTGACACCCCTGGAACCGAGGCCACTGCCGAATCCACTCCCCCCTTCCCACAACCCAGCCAAGTACTGTGCGTACCACCAGCAGCATGGCCATGACACAGATCAATGTTTCCGGCTGCGTCACAAGATTCAAGACCTCGTTGATAAGAACATCATCGTACCTCCCGAAAGACCCAACGTCACAACTAACCCACTCCCCGCACATAACCAAGATCCACCGCCCAAAAGAGTCAACCTCATCCAAACTGGGGTCGTTTCCTATGATCCTAGTATCTATATTACTCCCTCTCACCTACCCAAGCCGGAGGTGGTCCTTCCTGATTGCACTGACTTGTGCATGTTGGACACCTTCGCAACCCAATCTGAGCCAGAGGTGGTGACCACCGAAAATGGAACGGGGCAGGCTTCCGAGGAGAGCAAAACTGTTGAGTCTGGGATGGGACAGCCTGGGAGTTATGCTGGAAGAGCTTATGATCCAAGCGGATATATCTTATCTGTGAGCCAGTCTGAGCTGAGTATGAGGCTGCCAGAAAAAGCTGAATTGTGCATGATTCGGGGGGACGGACTTGAACAAGGGGCAGATGATCTGACTACAATAGAAGAGGACTTCGCCAACCTCCAGTTCTTCAATGACCAGGAAGCAGGGGATGCAACAATCAATTGGTTTGAATATGGGGAGTCGGTAGAGGTTGCTGGATGGTTAGATGATCAGCCAGATGTTGTGGAAATTCAACCAGAGCAAGGCCTGGCAGGGGCAGGGGTATCAATGATGGCTGGAAGGGCCGAGAGTCAGAATGAATTGCCGGAGAGCGCCGGTACAAAGAATTTCGCTCGGGATCAAGATATTGTGAAAACCGAACAACAAACCGTACTAACACTGGAGGAGCAAGAGAAGAGGTGGGATTCTGAGAGAATCCGAAAAGCCAAGAACCATGAAGAGGTTGAAAGTCTTTGCCGTGAGCACAAGAGCGTGACATCTTTGTGAGCATATGGGATGAAAGTACCGAGAGTACAAATTTGCCGGAACCAGATAGGTGCCTATTGGACGCTAATGGGATGTGGTGGGAAGACGATGACCTATGTCTTGCCCACACAGATGAAGATTGGGCAGGCGCTCAACCAGATGATACTTGGTACCTCGATGAGGTGGACCACATGACCAGGAGTGGGCGGTATTTCAAACCCCCACACCTAGACCAACCCGAAACATCTGGAAAAGATAAAGAGGCGGAGAAACAGAGAGAGAAGCAAGTTGAAGAAGAAGCTGTGCTCAAACAGTTAAAGAAAATACAGGCAGACATCTCCATCTGGGGACTGCTTATGGCTTCAAGGGTACACAGACAGGCTGTCCTATCTGCTATGGACAAGGCCAAACTCTCCATCAAAACTACGCCAGAGCAGCTGGTCGGCCTGGTCTTTCCGGGAGGGGGTTCCCCGGCGTTAACCTTCTCAGATAAGGAATTGCCGCCTGAGGGTGTGAATCATAACAAACCTCTCTACATCTCTGTTGAGTGTAGAGACAAGTGGATACCGGTGGTACTTATTGATACCGGATCTGCTATTAATGTTTGCCCAGTCAGAACGGCATATGCAATCGGGTTGAAACCCGCAGACTTTGTACCAACCACTCAGGTGATCAAAGCATACGATAATACCAGTCGAGAAGTGATGGGGACTGTCAAAATTCTGACTCAGGTTGGTCCAGGACAACACAACATTGAATTTCATGTCTTGGACGTTCCCGCAACCTTCAACTTGCTCTTGGGGCGGCCGTGGCTGCACCAAGTGAAGGCAGTCTCTTCCACTCTACACCAGATGCTGAAATACCCTCACGGGAAGGGGGTAGCTATTGTGTTCGGAAATTCATCCATCCATCCGCCGCCAGAAGTGTCTACGCCAGTTTTGGAGATCGAGCACGGCACGGAGGATGTGTTCCTGTCGGGGTTCACTTTGGCAGAGGCCCGGGTAGTGCAAAATATTATGGCTGTGAATGAAGGTGTGTACGTCAGTGCTCAATCCGTCTACCTCATGAACAAGCTACAACATATTCCCGGGATGGGATTAGGAAGGAGCGGCAGGAAAGGAGTCGCCGCATTGGCCGAAGTGCCACATAACCCGCATACCTTTGGGCTGGGTTATCTGCCCACCAAAGAAGACTGGGTGAGGAAAGGAAAGGAAATGGCCGGCAGAGCCAGAGCGAAGCAGGCTGGGAAGCCTTTTGACTTAATACACAGGCCCATCCAGGGTACCCTGAACGGACGCTTCGTCCGGGAGGGGGAGGACTTTCCATTTTGCGGTTTCCCAGAGCCATGGTTAAACGCGGAGAAGAAGCGCGTACCAGGTTTCGAAATCTTCTTCGACCTGCAACTATCTGGGGATGATGTTGCCACAGAGCAGACAGACCCAACAACTGAGGTTGAGCAGAATAAGGCAGTGGATTCTGAGGGCACAGAATTGGAAATGGGGGTAGCACTGGCATGTCTCCTCTCTGATCTTCCGATCGACCAAGAGTGCTTGGGGGATAGCTTCGTGGTTTCCATGATTGGGGATGAAACGGCTGCGAGCCGACCAGCAGCTATCTGGGATGCATCAATCGCACCCTGTCTCACTTGGCAGTACGATGAGGGATTTTTGTCCAGCAGTTCCGGGTCAAGTAGTGAGCCGGAATCTGATTCCACCGAGTCCTGTGAGTCGGAATCAGGTTCCAACTCGACTGAGTCTGAGTTTGGTACTCCTGGGGATGTTAACCCGGATGCCACAGTCCTGTCCAGGTCGTCTTTTTCCTTTTCATTTGAGTCTGTTGTAACCAATGAATCGGACGATTTGGATGTGCTTAATGAGAATGAACTATCTGTGGTTTCCGAGTACTTTTCTGTGCCCCTAATTTATTGCATCAATTCAGACTTTCAAAATTTTGATCAAAACGACGAGGACGAAGTCCCTCCGGTTTTACAACGTTTAATTGAACAAGAGCAAGAGAGATTTGTTAAACCATTAATGGATGAACTCATTTCTGTGAACATTGGTACTGAGGAAGACCCGCGGCTGGTCCAGATCGGGTCCACGTTGTCTTCGGAGGAACGCGAGCGCTTAGTCGCTTTATTAAAAGATTTCAAAGATGTTTTCGCGTGGTCCTACGAAGACATGCCTGGAATCGATCCTGAGATTGTCTGACATCGGATCCCTTGACCCCGAGGCCCGACAGCTCAAGCTCAAAAGGATCCGCCGGTGGGCTCTCAAGATTAAGGAAGAGGTCACCAAGCAAATTGACGCAGCTTCTCACTGGTATCTAAATATCCGACTTGGTTGGCCAACATCGTTCGAAGGTCGGAAGAAAGATGGCGGATCCGGTGTGTGTAGACTTGTGATTTGAACAGAGCTAGTCCAAGGACGACTTTTCCCTTGCCGCACATCGATGAGTTGGTAGACTTCACAGGGCATGCAGCTTCTCATTCATGGACGGCCGGGATACAACCAGATAGTGATGGCGCCAGAGACGTGGAAAAGACGCATTCACCACCGTGGGGACATACCGCACGGTAATGCCGTTTGGGTTGAAAAATGCTGGAGCTACTTATCAACGGGCCGCGACCACAATACTACATGATATGATCCACAAAGAGGTTGAGGTGTATGTGGTCGACATGGTTGTCAAGTCCAAAGAAAGAGAGGGCCACTACACCGTCTTGCACAAGTTTTTTCAAAGGATCAGGGAATTTCGGTTGCGGCTAAACCCTCAGAAATGTACGTTTGGTTTTACAATGAAAATCTTTGGGGTTTCTGATTACACAAAGGGGCATCGAGGTCGACCCTTCCAAGATCAAGGCCATCCTAGAAATGCCACCACCAAGGACTGAAAAGGAGGTGCGAGGCTTTCTGGGTAAGGTGCAATTCATAAGACGGTTTATTTCAAAACTAACCTTGACTTGTGAACCACTTTTTGGCCTTCTGAAGAAAGGAAAGAAGTTCCAATGGGACGGCCGATGCCAAGCTGCATTTGAACAGATCAAAGAATATCTACAGAACCCACCCGTTTTATCGCCACCAGAACCGGGAAAACCGTTGATTTTGTATCTGTCAGTAACTGAAACTATAATGGGCTGCATGCTTGCACAAGAATCAGAAGATAAGGTGGAAAAAGCCATCTATTATTTGAGCAAGAAGATGCTGGAGTATGAGACCCGATATACACCGCTGTAAAAGGCTTGCTTAGCTCTGGTATGGGCTACCAGGAAGCTACGGCACTACCTGTTAGCTCACTCTGTAATGTTGGTTTCACGACTTGATCCCATCAAATATCTCTTCGAGAAACCAGCGCTTACGGGTAGGCTAGCTCGTTGGTTGCTGTTGCTCTCCGAATTTGATCTCACGTACGTGACACGCAAGTCAGTGAAAGGAAGAGCAGTGGCAGAGTTCCTTGCCGACCACCCGGTTGAGGGGGATGAAGCAGTTGAGTGTGCACACATGAATGGGGTAATGTTGGCATGGAAGATCCTTAGACAAGGTTATTACTAGTCCACCATGGAGGAGGATTGTATTGGCTTCGTCCGACGATGTCACAAGTGTCAAATTCATGCAAATCGCATGAACATCCCGCCGTCAAAGCTGTACAACATGACTTCGCCATGGCCGTTTTCTGTCTGGGGAATTGATGTAATCGAGTCATATAATCAAGGGGTCAAATGGGCATGAGTTCATCTTGGTAGCGATAGATTATTTCACGAAGTGGGTCGAGGCCCAATCATACGCGGTGTTGAAGGCTTCGCATGTCGCGAAATTTATCAGAAACAACATCATCTGTCGCTATGGAGTCCCGAATGAAATCGTTTCAGACAATGGTTCCCACTTCAAGAAAGAGGTGAATGATTTGTTGGAGAAATACAATGTGGCTTTTCATAAGTCGTCTACTTACCGGCCGCAAACCAACGGAGCAGTTGAGGCCGCCAACAAGAACATCAAGCGCATACTGCAGAAGATGGTGGAAACCTATCGATCGCCGGATAAGCCGCCTTTCGCTCAGGGGCTATAGGACATCGATCGAGAACTTCTACCGGGCGACTCGCACTCATTGGTTTATGGGATGGAAGCCGCTCGCCTATTGAGATTGAGGTCCCGTCATTACGAGTATTGGTGAGTGCCGATAGTCAAGCAGATTGGCAAAGAAAAGCATTTGAGGAACTCATGCTTTTCGATGAAAGAAGGCTGAAAGCACTGTACCATATCCAAGGCTATCAACGCAGAATCGCCCGGGCTTTTAACAAGAAGGATAAGTCTAGGAATTTGAAAGAAGGAGATTTAGTACTCAAAGACAACCGAGCTCCTATCCATGACCCAAGGGGCAAGTTCAGACCCAATTGGACTGGTCCCTATATTATCAAGTCAATCTGGTTAGGTGGAGTTGTGGTTCTGATGGACCTAGATGGCTTAGAGTTTTCTCAACCGATCAACATGGACAAGTAGAAGAAATACTACCCCTGAGAGGCTTGCTAGGCCGAAAACCTGAAAGGGCGACCTAGGCAAGATTCAGAGCATAGAAAATTTGAAATTATAAAAACTGAGCTCGCAAGGTTGAAAACCCGCAAAGGGCGGCCTTGGCAAAAGTTAGAGCGCAAAAGGAGAGTAAAAATACCCGAGCGAACCCAAGACTGAACTACGTAAGGCTTGATTCCCATCTTTGGATACGTAGGCAGCTTCATCTTGAAGTTCAGCCACAATCTTTTCCCCGATCAACTTTGTCCATTTTGATCATCTCAGCCATCTCTATTCATCAGCATTTATCGTGATCTCCGGTACAGTGCTATTCAGACTAGGGGCAACTTTCCGTTGCCATGAAGTGTTGCGGCACCATTCAGACTAGGGGCAACTTTCCAGTTGCTAGGATTCAGCGTTGTACATTTCAGTGACAGATCTCAGGTGTGTCCAGTTCTGATCCATATCGAAAATAGTTTTGAAAAGTTTTAATAAAAGTTGACTTTGTTCAAATTAATCTTTTCACAATTAAAACCATTTTTGGACCAAAGCGGAGAATTTTCAGTACCACAACCTTCAATTTCATTGATTTCAAAACAGAGTTCTTTTGCTCTTACATACAATTGAAGTTGCTTTTTATTACATTCATAAAGAAAACTTGAAAGTACTAATAAAGCAATAAATCTGGGGGCATAGTTAAGTCAGTGTCCTCGCCCCCATTCCAGAGCTAGTTGAAGCCTCGATGCCGACCTAGGCCCAACTCAGTGCTTCTTCATTGAGCCAATCCCAAAGACTCATCGATAAAGAGCAACCGAAAACAGGGCGGGGCCGGCTCTCTAACTCTCCATGCTGCGGCCTGCCGAGCCAGCTGTGCGCCTCGAACTGGAAATGTAGCCGGGTACTCTATCCCCTCTGGTGGGCAAGTCTGATCGTGGCCGAACTGGCACAGAATGCGGAATGGGAAATAGAATGCACAGTGAGTCAAGCCGATCAGTCGAATCCCGACCTGCCGGGACATGCTGTAGCTCATCGTCGGGAGATTGAGCCAAGGGCAGCGCCAAGCAATGCGTTCGGCTAACAAATTGCACATCCATTCAAACCACCAGTTCTCATCAAGGGCATTGACTAGGCGTTGCCGAAAGAAGTAGCCGCGAGCTGAGTAAGCAGGGCAAGAGTCTACAACTTGAAATTTATCCATCAACCATATCTGGGGAGGGATGAAAAATGAGAGAATAAAGAATAGAGAGACGTGCGATGAGAGAAAAGTAAGATGAGGGTTTTGTGAGCAAAATCGAGCCCGAGGGCCGAGTGATGTGAGCAAATACATATGAGAGCTTGGGTGGGAAACATTACCAGCAAGAGTGGACTCCTGCAAATTTGGTTGTCTCCCAGTAGAAGGCATCCGGACCCATCAATGTCTCGGCGAGTCATGGCAATGCAACTCTTTCCTCTTTCAAACCTCGGCGACTTCAATCAAATGGATGCTAGCCTCCGAGTCCGAAACAAATAGAAAATGAGATAGCATGCACAACCGAGGGCATGTTGTCGGAAACCTTGCCAATGATGGTTGCTACGATCACCGATCGAGAATCGAAATCGGGCTCGGGATATCCAACATTCCGTTACCAATCGTGATCGAGCATCATGTGCGCCAAGTCCGCACATCCGCCCTAAGGTTTGGGCATAGCCAAAATTGAGTCAAGAAGATTTCGCCGCTTCGGATTCCATCAAGGCTTGAAAATCTTCAAAGGTAGGGCATACCTCTTGCCCTCTGAAGTCAAGAGGTCGTCCACCGGTTCCAAAACCTCGCAAGACAGAGGAAAGGAAGATCACGGTGGAGTCCGCCCGTGAATAGTGCATTCAAGCCGAAACCCCGGAAATTCAACTTTTCCGAGCCATCCAAAGAAGAAATCCAAGATGTGGGATTTTCTGCGAGAAATGCCTCCATTTTTTTTGAGAAACGATGATGAAATGAATAAGTTCCAAGGTGGGCTTTTATAGGGGTAAAACACTATTCAAAGGACACGTGTCAAAATCGAGGTTGTGGGGGAGGTGGCGGCGGCCATCTATTCTAGTAGGCCGCCACCCTCTAGTCTCCTCGGTACAAAATGTTTTCGCCACGCGTTGGTCCTGCTTTCGCCTCCGAAAGAAGTTTGAGGCACTTTCACGCATCGGAACGTCGAAGGCCTCCATTTCTATCGCTTTGATCGTTCCATCATCCGCATTGTCCGTCCGAAGTGCGTGTTGTTGTATTTTGCTTATCGAGTTGTTGTTTTGTTTATCGAGTTGTAAGTTTTGTCGGGCTGTCGCATTTTCGTGTTTTGAGTTGTTACTTTTTGGTTATGCAATTTTGTTAAGTCTTGTTTATCGAGTCGTTAACATTGTTGTTTTCTTTGCTTATCGAGTTGTAAACTTGCTAAGATTCTGTTATTTCTTAGTGAGTCGAGATTTTGATTTGTTGCGTCGGTTCATTACCTGACCCGGTAAATACACAAGGCACATTTTCATTCAATTCCATTTTGTGCAAAATGATGTGTCGCGATGCTAAGAATTTCAAATACAAACATCTTTTCAAAAGTTGTTTCATTCCATCATGTTTTACAACGAAATAAAGGTACAAGTTTTACAGAAAATAAAACTGCCTAACAATGTGCAAAGTGCTACAAACTACTAGCTAAAAAAGAAAAATAAAGCAGGAAATAACATCAGTATCCTTGGGAACGGGAATGGGGAGGCCCTCTCATCCTCTTCTGTGGGACAACCTCTGCACCATCATCACCATCCGAATCAGAGCTGTCATCCTCCGGATCCCCCTCAGGCTCGCCTCCGCTCCCAGAACCAAGACCGAAGCCTCCATCCTCAGCAGATGTCTCTGACACACCATCTGCGACCTCCTCCTCCTCATCCTCGATAATGGGTGCCTCAAGGTCATGATGGCCGCTTCTCGAGCTCTTTGAAGGCTGGATGGCCCAGCTCCTCGAGAAGGCCCAGATGGCCCAAGACTGACAGATCCAAAGACTCGACCTCTCTGAGAAGGCCCGGGTCGCCCGCCCCGTGGCGGAGCATATACGGGAGGCATCTGAAAAGAAAAAAGTGCAATACATCAGTTCAAATATGAAAAGCAGGTGCGAATACAGTATTTGAATAGGGTGTGTGTCAGAGGTGCTCTATACAGTCTATCAATGCAGCAAAATGTTTAAAGCCAGGGTGCTATCAGAAATATGTTAAATACAGGAAAAATGAACAGTACCTGCACACCCATGATGCCCATCTGTGCCTCCCTTCGTAGGATCATACCCTCGAATGTGGCCAGCATCCCGAGCGACTGCTCAGATACTCAATCGAGGTCGCAAATGCAAATGCAAAACTATCAGTAAAGGAATGAATGTTCAAATATCTGACTGATAAATCAAAGCTGAAAAACATACCGGGGGTGAATCAGGGTCTCTGACATATCTGTGGTCAGGCAGAGGAGGCTCTAGCGGAACCTGGTAAGGCGTCCCGAATCGCCAACTCGTCAACTCGGTCGGCATGACTGGCCACCCAGGATGATAAGGGGACGGAGGGATCGGGGGAATCGAACTACCTCTACCCCTAGATGCACCAGCCCTGCTAGAAGAGGGGATGTCTGCAGCACGGGCGCGACTCGAAGATGGTGCGCCAGTGGGCCTCAGTGGCGGAGCCCGCACTCCCGTCAAGGGGGGCATCAGATATATACGGCGATAGGTGGTGTAGTCCCCCTCTATGAGATATAACAAAGCGTCGGTGCCCTGCATAGCACTGATGACCTCCTGGGGAGAGAGTCTATCGGCAGTCCGCATAGTGACTGGAGGTACAGCGGGAGGGTCCTGAGAATCATACCCCCATATCTGACGCTGAAAGCGTTCCCCCAGGAACCACGCCCTACCAACTGGTCCCTCGAGCAGGAACCTATACTGGGAACCACTCGATCCTCCATGATCGATTTTGGAGATCATCATGAAGAATGCCTGTGTCGCCAAGTAATCATGATAGCCTGCATAAATCAATCAGAAATCAGGAATGTACAAAGCATATCAAAGATGAAAGTGAAAGGAACTGAGAGTTCTGAAATACCTCTGTCGTCCTCACAGTATCAAAATATTGTCGCAGGTAGAAGAGAGTCTCTCGAGGTCTCGATAGGTGCTCGCCCTCGAATACTAATGAGTACGGAGTCATAAGGATCCCTGCCACCTCCATCTCCGGGGCTAATGTGGGAAAGTATACGTAGACCCATAGCTGAGAAAAGCAGTGCGAAATGTGAATACAAAGTGCTAAAGGCAGAATATAGAATGCAAAGTGCACCGTGTGTGCAATGAACAAGTAATGAGGAGCAAAATGTAAATCAAGAGGACAGAATGTACCTCCCAGGCTCTCCAAGAGTCAGCCGAGTAAATCCCGCCCACGAGACCTACTCATATAACAATAAAGGGTAGCCAGGCGCCGCCTAATCATACCGACCGACCAGATAGGTCCACTAGGGCACTCAAGAGATCTGACACAAGTGTTCCCTATCCAGAAACAAAGTAGTGCCAAGAGGAACATGAGGAAATCGCGGTGTGTCTTCAATCTCCTCGGAGACTCAGTCCATCTCGGCCTCCTAAGGAAGAGAGAACCATACCTCTCTCTCCCAAGCTCGTTCTCACAGCAAGTAGCCCCCAATAGATGAATCCAAGTACCTCCACCCACCCATATCCTCGTCAGAAGAATGGGTCCACCGCCACGCCTAGGTGGTGAGTCAAAGAAAATCTAGTGGGGTCATGGTCATATCCCCGTAAGGTAAAAAAAAAAAGAATTGGTGGTGTCCCACCATCTCTCTGCCAAAGTGGCCAACAAGGTCCTGCTAATATGGCACTGTGATAACCCCCTACATAATGCTCCAAACCCTACTGAGTCGACCAGATCCCGGACAAAGAGACCTACTCTCTCAAGAATACCACTCTCTCGTGACAAAGGCGAGAGCCAACCTGCGTTCAGAATGAATACATGTGTTCAGTACGGAAGAAAATACAAGCTGTGTGCAAATTGAAATGAACAAGCTGTGTGCAAATTGAATTGAACAAGCTGTGCGCAAATGAAATGAATGAGCTATGTACAAATCAGTGTGGGCTGTGTGTTCACTTTCTATCTAGGCTGCGTGTTCAGTAAATTTGGTATTTGGGCTGCGTGTTCAAATTTCAGAAAAATTAGTGGGCTGTGCGTTCACCTCAAATCTAGGCTGCGTGTTCAGTAAATCTGTGTTTTGGGCTGCATGTTCAATTCCAAATTAGTGGGCTGTGCGTTCACCTCAAATCTGGGCTGCGTGTTCAATAAATCCGTGTTTTAGTGCGTGTTCAATTCCTAATCAGTGGGCTGTGTGTTCACTTCAAATGAGTCGTGTTCAAGAACTGTTTTGGGTCTGCGTGTTCAATTCCTAATCGATTAATGTGTTCACCTCAAATCTGGGTCGTGTTCAAGAACTGTGTTTTGGGTCATGTTCAATTCCTAATTAGTGGGTCATGTGTTCACTTCAACTGAAATGCGTGTTCAAGAACTGTGTTTTGGGTCAAGTGTTCAATTCCTAATCAATTAGGGTGTGTTCACTTCAAATCTGATGCGTGTTCAAGAACGTGTTTTGGGTCATGTTCAATTCCTAATCAGTGGGCTGTGTGTTCACTTCAAATCAGCGCGGTTCGTGTGTTCAAATCCGTGTTTTGGGTCAGGTGTTCAATTCCTAATCGATTGGCCGTGTGTTCCTTCAAGAACTGAAATTTGGGTCATTTGGTGTTCAATTCCTAATTAGTGGGCCGTATGTTCACTTCAACTGGCCGTGTGTTCAAGAACTGACTTAGGGTCATGTGTTCTACTCTTAATCGCAGGGTCCGTGTGTTCACTATCTATTATCCGGGCCTGTGTGTTCTACTCTTAATCAAGCAGGCCGTGTGCTCACCATCAACTAGGGTCAGGTGTTCTACTCTTAGTCATGTGTGTGTCAGTGTACTCATTTTCAACTTTGGTGGGTGTGTTCGACAAATCGATATTTGAGCTGTGTTCAATTTCTAACTAATGTGTACCGTGTGGTCACAATCAGTCAGTGTGTTCAAGAAATTCAAGTGTCTAAGTCACATGTTCAAGATGCAAATAAAATACTATGTCATAAGCTAAACCGCATGTTCAAGCATGGCAAAGCTACAAAATGCAAAAAAATACAGCAAATGAAGTAAAATACCTCTCGTGCCTCGTGAGAGAGGTGCTGCTCCGGCTCTCGCAAAAGAAGATCCTGCACCGATCGTTGAACTTCGGTGAAATGAAAAACCGCTCATGAAGCCTATGTCGTGAGCGTGTCGATCGACGAGCAAAAGGGCGGACCCTCGGGGGCAATGCCATAATGTCAAAATCATCTCCGGCACCCGAAAGACCTCCACCGTAAGGAAAATGACCCGCCATTTCGAGAAATCTGCAAAATGAGCAAAAATGAGCGAAAATGAGCCAAAATTGGAAAAAAGTCAACAAAAGTCAACTCTCGGGAAATGAAAAAGTCAACAAAACTCAACTCCCGGGAAAATCTTCCAAATATTGAGACAAACTTACCTCAAGTGGTGAAAATGAGAAGAGAAGCCCCGAAATCAAAATTTAATCGGTTCAAAGTCCTTGAAACTGAATGATTTCGCGAAAACAACTTGCGTGGAAGGCCGAGGGGCGCGTATAAAATGCAGATCTGAAGAAGAAAATGGCTTAGGGAGCAAGGGGAGGAAGTTTTTCAGCCTTGGGTGTGATTTCGGATTGAGTGGAGGTGTGTATATATAGAAATAACAAAAAAGACCAAAATGCCCCTGCTTTTGGGCAGGTGGCCGGCCGGCCACCTTTTCTGGCTGGCCGGTCATTTACTTTTTCTTCCCTAGCCGGGGACCTCTCCTAGGGAAATGAGCTGGCCAGCCATGTTCCCCACACCCTCCCCTAGCTCTCTGCAAATTTTGAGGAAGATCGGAGTTCCCGGGACCCGAAAAAGTTCAAGAAAAGTGCACTTTCTGGCACCGAATTGCTCCGCCGGAATTTCAGCTGCAATTTCTGACACGTGTCTCATCATCACTCGCCAAAATCAAGGTGTATCCTTTTCGAACATGTTGTAACCTCTCCGGGAGGTGAATCAGAGGCCGCGGTCAAGTTGCCATCGCCGAAACGCGCGTTTCTTACTCGTTGTTTCGCAACAAACGGGCACCCTGATTTATGCTCGTTTTGCATTGTTTCGCATGTAACTTGCATTCTCATAAGTATTTTGCATTGTCATGCATGTTTTCGTGATGTACCATACCTCTATGCTTGAACATGCGTTGTCACGCATTATCTTTTCTCGCATTGCGATGCATCCACCCGCCGACACTGCGTGTGTCAAACTTCCGGAATCACAGGAATCACATTGAATATATGTTGTTAGCATATTGTTCTTGTTGAATTTCTCTTTTTTTGTAGGCACGATATTGTATGTACGGTTCATTTGAGGTGCGACTGCATCGAATCGCGGTATCGTATCTTCTCCGTGTGAGGCCTGACGAGAATTGAATGATTCTCCGCATTCCTAACGCATGAAATGTAGTTGTTGCTTTGCATTCTCGCTTAAAATGTTGCATCTATTTGTCAATACTTGCTTCATTACGACTTCTTTGCACTTGCATGATCATCGGCTCGTGCCTATCACTTTGCATTTTGCCCCCTGCTGGGCACGCTTCATTGAAACACATATACTGTTCATCTTGTATGATTGTCTAAGTCTTGACCTTGTCAAAAATGGGTCGTCTCACGGGCTTTGACATTCACTCCGTCACTTCTTGATTTCGAGTTACGTCAAGAGGGGCAACTGTAGACACCCCATTTTGACCGACCTTAAGACTTCGAGCGTCACCGATTGGCGCTTCGGTGATGTTGCATATTGTGGTCGTTGAAGTCTCGAGTCGCGTCGCCCGCCTCCGGACTTAGAACTCTCTTCGTGCCTTGCCTCGGTTTGCGAACCAGACTTCGGTTTCTCTATTTTCTTTCTGAGGGGAGTGGTCCTCAGACTATCTCTCGGTGGCCGTGGGCTACTTTTAAGTGGGTCAGAGGCCATTTTGCCCATTCGGAGCCGGTTCCGGTTTGAACCGTCAGGCCGTATGCCTCAGTTCGGGACCGCCCAACCATCTCCGATTTCTCCGGTTTTTGGCATGCATCTCATTTACTCCCTTTCAAGGGACACTGGGGCCTCAGATGCCCACTTCGTGGCCGAACACCACTTTCGGTGCTTACAGCCTCTTTTCGGGACCCCGAACTGTGTGATTTGGGCCCCGAGCATTCATTTTGCATCGGTTTTTGTTCAATTTTGGCAGGTACCTCTGTTTTAGCACCAGGAAGATCACTGGAGGGTGGGAGGCCAGCAATTATCTCAAATAACCAGTTATGCTCCTCCGGCGCCCGTTTTTCTCACTTCCGGGCTAATGTTGAACACCCTAGGGCCATTTTCTTCCAACCAAAACTACATATTTGTGATGAGGGCACATGGGAGGACCCTAAAAAATGGTGGTCGGCCAGTAATTCTGATTTTCATTTTTGAGCCTCTCTTTCAAGTTGAATGTTGTGTCTCCTGTTTCAGAGTTGCCAAATTCCAACCATGGGGTCTTGTTCTACACCCCTGGGAGGACACCAAAAATTGGTGGCCGGCCATTAATTGTTGTTTTCATCTTTGAGCCCTGGCCGGCCGGCCATGGGGAGTGGCTGGCCGACCATCGGGGTGGGCAGCCGGCCATCTTCAAGAAAAGTGCATGGCCGGCCTGCTTCCTCCTTTTGAACACTTTACAGCTGGGCAGCTGTGTCTCCAAAATATCTTTTCCTCCGGGGGATATTTTGGGAGGGAAAGCTTGGGTGCATTTCCCTCCCCTTTTACACCCCCTTTTGGTCCATTTAAGGGGCTGACCCTCTTCTTTGTGAGGGTTAGCAAATTTCTTCTCAAGACTTCATCTCCATTTGATTCCATCTCCATCTCCAAAAACCTCAAAAACCTTCAAGTCTCTAGCTCATTCCTTCATCAACACCAGGCCTCACCATCACTACTTCCATTTCAGCAGCAAAGGAAGGTTTTTCAGAGGCTAAGGACCAGCAAATTCAAGCCAAGAAGCATCAAAAGACTTGTCTTCAAGGGTAAGTCTTCATTTCCCTTTTTCTAGCACATTTTTGCTTCAATTTTCTACCTTATTTTCCTATAGTTTTGGGCTCCGACCCCTACTGATTTTGTGCTTATTTTGAGCCCCTCTACAACGTTGTAGAAGGGCTCAACCTTGTTTGGCATCTCTATCATGCTTTTCTTTCAATACCTCTTGGAATGCCATTATTTTGCATACTTTCTTTAGCTTATGAGTGATTCATTTTCGAGCCTGATATAAACTATGAGTGGGCCTATCTTGAGCCTCTCTTCAACATTGTAGAAGGGCTCAACCATTTTTGGTCTCTCTATCATGCACTTTCTTTGTAATTCTCCATATTTACCGTAAAATTGCATGATTTATTTGGCCTATTTGTGATCTGATTTGGAGCATCTCATGAACTGATATTGTGATTATTTTGAGCCCCTCTTCAACATTGAAGAAGGGCTCAACCTTGTTTTCATGCTCTGCATGCCACTTGCTTTGAATTCATGTTTCATCCTTGCTCTTGCATGCTATTTTTAGCTCATGAGTGATCTGTTTTCAAGCATGCAATATACTGTGAGTGGGCCTATTTTGAGCCCCTCTTCGACATTGTAGAAGGGCTCAACCATGTTTGGTAACTCTATCTTACACTTGCTTCACAATCCCTCCAATTTACCGTAAAATTGCATGCTTTGTTAGGCTTGCTTAGATACTGTTTTCGGCCATCATCAGGCCTGAAAAGTGTCTTATTTTGGCCTACTCTTCATATTTCATTAAGGGTCTAATACTGTTTGATGCATCCTTTTCGTATCTCATGTTATAGCCTTTATTGGCTTTATTTTGCATGCTATGTTGAGAATATCTACATACTGTTTTGGGGGTTGTCATAAGCTGTAAATATGCATATTTTTGGTCCCTCTTCAATGTTTTAGAACTGTATTTTTCAGTTTGAGCATTGCGTATACCACCTGCTTCATTGTTCCCCTCTTTTCCCCCATTTTTGCATGCTATTTTTGCCATACTTGTGATTGTTGTTTGGCCATTCTTTGTGCTAGAAAAATGCTATTTTATGGGCTGCCTAGCATCTGTCTTTACACTTCATATCCATATTGTGCATGTTTGGCATAGCTGCAAGTCATTTCGGGTATTTAGCATAGCATTTCGGGCATCGGGTGTAATTTTGCCATAATTCGGGGGCTGTCTGTGCATCATTTTGGCTGCTGAAATTTGCATTTGCCATGCCATTTTTGGTCTCATCGCATTGCGTATGCCATTGCCTCGGTTTGCGTGCCCATGTGTGCACGCATTTCGAGGCACTTCTTTTATCCGACGGCCTCTTATGTGAGTGTGGCTGAGGCTCTCTCATGTTAGTGTAAGCCCACATTGTATTGTTTATGTCGTTTTAGCATCATTGCATTCCGTGTGCCATTGCCTCGGTTTGCGTGCCCGTGTGCACGCATTTCGAGGCACTTCACTTTTATCCGACGGCCTCTTATGTGAGTGTGGCTGAGGTCCACTCATGTTAGTGTAAGTCCAATTGCGTTGCATATGCCATTCCATGCCTTTGGATCATTGCCTCGGTTTGCGTGCCCGCGTGCACGCATTTCGAGGCATCTCGTTTTCATCAGCATAGTGCATACTAGGTTGTATCTTAGATTGCATTCATAAATTTTCTCGGTTTGCGTGCCCGTGTGCACGCATTTTGAGGTATCTCGTTTTCATAGCATTGTGCATGCTAAATTATGTATTAGATCGCATTCATGCCTATTCGCATTGCATTCATACATTTTCTCGGTTTGCGTGCCCGTGTGCACGCATTTCGAGGCATCTCATTTTCATAACATTGTGTATGTTGGGATCGCATATTAGTCGCATTCATGCATATCATGCATATTGCATCGTGTTCGGGATAGGAGTTAGCAAGACGCAGCGAAGGCGTTCGTACTCGAAAGTGAGCGGGTCTCACTTCCCAAGTCACCGACACTCCAGATTATCCATGATGGAGTTAGGTTTTGTTGTAGCATTCATGTGCATTCATCCTATATTGAGTTGTGTAATCCGATCCCTCGGCCATCATGCATCGAGATGCGCGATTGGTGGCACGAGGATCGAGGCATGCATATATTTGTGAAATACATTGCTATGCCCTTTCACGCTCTCTGTTGCGAGAAATTGAAGAAACGACAACTTTTGGAGTCCGCGCGATTTCGAGAAATATTACAAGCGAGGCTAATTGGGGCATCGAAGGATTCCCGCACCAAAGCGTATGACATACATCACTCATCGATGCGAGGCGGTCCACAGCTTGTATGCCAGTTTTACTTTTTTGTAATTAATCTGTTAATTAATTAGAAATCTGTACTATTCTTTTATTCAGACATTCGGACTGTATATTTATTCGGACCCTCTGCGCGAGGGCATAACTATAATAAGGGTGTGTGAGTGTGATGTATGTCTTCCAACCCCCATTTCTTTCTCCGTTTTATTTACCCGCTTAAGATGGTTAGATATAGGGCATATTTCAATTAGCATACAGTATGACAACATGTTTGCATCATTCATCTGTTTTGCATGCACCGGCCTCGGCACATCATACAAACTGCATTTGTATTTCAATTCCAAATTGAATACATGTTAGTTGTTGCATTTCACATGCCATGTTTAGAATAGCCGAGCCTGCTATAGTTTGCATCTTTGCATGTGTCGCATTAGGCAATTCTGTATACTTAGGATCCATGCATGGATTTCTAATCGGCTTTTGTTTTGGCTTGGAGTACTAGGTAAGTTTTATGCTTTAGCATCCTTGCATGCGTGTGAGTGTTGCCATGAATAGCATGCTTACTATGAGGCTATGTGCTTATGTGATATAACTGCCTTGAAAGCCTGTGGGTGGAGGTTGAGTTATTTGGATTGGGACAATTCATCAAATGTTTGTTTTAAGCCCACTAAATAGTGGCAAAATCATGTTTTCTAAGCCTACCTGAGGGTGGCAAATCCGCGTCTTAGCCTACCTGCGGGTAGCACCATCAAACCACTTTCAAACAAACAAACATGAAATGTTTTGTTCCAATTTAGGCGATTCAGTCTATACTTGTATGCTGTGCGCATCACATAGTAACCTAGGCTAATAACTGGAATAAGAATTCACAATATTTTCAAAATTAGATATCATGGTTAGTAGAGGCCGGTCTTTGACCGTGAGCGAAGAATGCTCACGGTGACCTTCCCCAATCGTACCCAAATTCCCGAGCCGAGGCAACTTTGGTGATGATGGACACGTGGCCTTTGGCACCGAGTCAGGGTTTCCTAAATTTCCCATTTTAAAACATTTAGGTGGCGACTCTGTATCTGGCGAAGCAGTCCATGTTTGGCACTTCTTTCAAAAAATCTGTTTTTCAAAACGATTTGCCGGATTTGGACTCTTCTGTTCAAGATTGAGAATCGTGACATTTGAGTCCTTCGAACTGTAGTGACCCAATATCGAACCAGAGCGGGGGGGATTCGCACTCCCCTTCCCCCGGGATGCGTTCGGGGACGTCTATAGGTGCCCACAAACTTATTGCTACAGGAGCCTGAGTCTCATCTATGTCATCATGCGCGCGAGGTGCGTACTTCACTTTTACATTTCCTGCGAAGCATTTTGGCATTTCTTGCACATTTCATGCTTCCGCTATGTATTTTATCTGCTCGTTCCGAACACATTCACATACACAGTACTTCTGCATGTTCTGAACAAAACTTGCACACAGCAACCGGTTCACTTGGTACGCAGCTCATAACAAAGGACACTGTTCATTGGGCATATAGCTCAAAACACAATATTTTGTTCATTGGGCACACGGCTCATGTAGGGCAGATAGCTCATTTGTGCACACAGCTCATTTTGGGCACACAACACATTTTGCCACACAGCTCATTTGGGCACACAGCTCATTTTGGGCACACAGCACATTTTGGCACACAACTCATTTGGGCACACAGCTCATTTTGGGCACACAGCTCATTTTGGGCACACAGCTCATTTGGGCACACAACTCATTTTGGGTACACAGCTCATTTCGAGCACACAACTCTTCATATAGTATTCTGCTCAATCTGAACAGTCAGTTCATAATGCAGCCTTTGCTCAATCTGAACACACAATTCATAACGTAGTTTTTGCTCAATCTAAGCACACAGTTCATAACACAAGATTTTCTCAATTTGAACACACAGTTCATGACGCAGTTTTTGCTCAATCTGAACACACAGTTCATAACGCAAGATTTGCTCAATCTGAACACACAGTTCATAACATAGCTTTTGCTCAATTTGAACACACAGATCATAACGCTGGATTTGCTCAATCTAAACACACAGTTCATATCGCAGTTTTTGCTCAATCTGAACACACAATTCATAACGAAGTTTTTGCTTAATCTGAACACACAGTTCATAACGCAGTTTTGCTCAATCTGAACACAGTTCATAATGCAGTTTTTACTGAATCTGAACACACAGTTCATAACGCAGAATTTGCTCAATTTGAACACACAGTTCATAACGCAGTTTTGCCTAATTTGAACACGCAGTTCATAACGTAGTTTTGTTCAATCTGAACACGCAGTTAATAACGCAGTTTTGTTCAATCTGAACGCACAGTTCATAACGCAAGTTTTCCTCAATTTGAACACACAGTTCATAACGCAGGATTTTGCTCAATCTGAACACACAGTTCATAACGCATTTTTTGCTCAATTTGAACACACAGTTCATAATGCAGTTTTGCTCAATCTGAACACACAGTTCATAATGTAGGATTTGCTCAATCTGAACACACAGTTCCTCACGCAGTTTTCGCTCAATTTGAACACACAGTTCATAATGCAGGATTTACTCAATCTGAACACATAGTTCGTAACACAGTTTTGTCCAATCTGGACGCGCAGTTTATAACGCAGTATTCGCTCAATCTGAACACACAGTTCATAACGCAGTTTTGCTTAATCTGAACACACAATTCATAATGCAGTTTTGCTCAATCTGAACACACAGTTCATAATGGAGTTTTTGCTCAATCTGAACACACAGTTCATAACGCAGGATTTGCTTAATCTGAACACACAGTTCATAACGCAGTTTTGCCCAATCTGAACACACAGTTCATGATGCAGTATTCGCTCAATCTGAACACACAGTTCATAACGCAGTTTTGCTCAATCTGAACACACAGTTCATAACGCAGGTTTTGCTCAATTTGAACACACAGTTCATAGCACAGGATTTGCCCAATCTGAACACACAGTTCATAACGCATTTTTTGTTCAATCTGAACACATAGTTCATAACACAGTTTTTGCTCAATCTGAACACACAGTTTATAATGCATTTTTTGCTCAATCTGAACACAAAGTTCATAACGTAGTTTTTGCTCAATCTGAACACACAGTTCATAATACAGTTTTGCTCAATTTGAACACACAGTTCATAACGTAGAATTTGCTCAATCTGAACACACAGTTCATAATGCAGTTTTGCTCAATCCGAACACACAGTTCATAACGCAGGATTTGCTCAATCTGAACACACAGTTTATATCGCAGTTTTTGCTCAATCTAAACACACAGTTCATAACGCAGGATTGAACACACAGTTTATAACGCAGTTTTGCTCAATCTGAACATGCAGTTCATAACGCAATATTCGCTCATTCTGAACACACAGTTCATAATGCAGTTTTCTTTTTAATTTGCACACAGCTCATAACACAACAATGCTCAATCTGAACACACAGTTCATAACACAGCACCCTATTCAATTTACATACGGCTCACAACACTGCTCAATCTCAACACGCAATTCATAACACAGCATTCTTTTCAATTTGCACACGGCTCAAAACACTGCTCAATCTGAACACACAGTTCATAACACAACATTCTATTTAATGTTGCACTCGGCTCATAACACTGCTCAATCTGAACACATAGTTCATAACACAACATTCTACTTAATGTTGCACACAGCTCATAACACTGCTCAATCTGAACACATAGTTCATAACATAGCATTCTATTTAATGTTGCACACGGCTCATAACACTGCTCAATCTGAACACACAGTTCATAACACAACATTCTATTTAATGTTGCACACGGCTCGTAACAGTGCACAATCTGAACACACAGTTCATAACACAACATTCTATTTAATGTTTCACACGGCTCATAACAAAACACTGTTTATTTTGCAACTAAATACATCTGTTCATCCTACCTGCAGGTATTGTTCCGTTTCGTGCGGGGTTACGGGTCGATCATTGCTAGGGAGTGGTATATGGAGCTCCCGGATGCCGTTCGGCATATTGTGGATGAGGAATGGTTTTGCCCATTTTGCGTGGGGTTGTCGCGTCATCCGGCGAGTAGGACCCTTCTGGGCGCATTAGTAGAGAGATGGTGGGACACCACCAACTCCTTCCATTTCTCTGCCACCAGGGACATGACGATGACCCTGTATGACTTCTCCATACTGACGAGCTTCGACGTGGCGGGCTGGCCGATCCCATACGATGCATATATGGGTGAGTGGGAGGCGGCTTGGACTTATCTGCTCGGAGCCCATCCGTCGATTGACAGATCATCAAGTAGGGTCAGGTACACCTGGTTTGCCGAGCAGTACAGGAAGACTATGCCCAAGACTGTTGAGGAGATAGAGCAGTATGCCCGGGGGTTTCTGATGCTTCTACTTGGGACCACTCTATTTTTCGACAAGAGGAACACAGTTGGGTTTTATCTGCTCAGTGCTCTGGTAGACCTATCACAGGTCCAACACTTTGATTGGGGTGGCGCTGGCCTCGCTATCCTTTATTGCTACGTGAGTGCGACCTCCCTGGAGCGAGGGACCATAGCAGGTGGCTACTGGCAAGCTTGGGAGGTACATTCTGCCCTCTTGATTTACATTTTTGCTTTTCATTATCTGTACACTGCACACGACACACATTACACATATTTCATTCTATACTCTGCATTACGCCTCGGATTCTGCATTTTCAGATATTCTCAGATTCCAAATGTCAACGCCTTGCCTTTCACAGCTATGGGTTTATGCCTACTTCCCAGCACTCATCGATGAGCTTGACATTGAGGCACCTCTCGAGATCCCTTATTCACGCCGATTTGTGGGTCAGTGCCGATCTAGGCCCCGGGAGACTCTGCCGTATCTTCGGCAGTACTTTGACACGGTGTGGGTGACCGAGGTAAACTAGAACTCTCAGTTCTTCATGCGTTCAGCTTTGATTCATCTTGCATATTTATGACATATAATTAGTTTATGCACTTGCTATCCGTAGATCACTTGGCAGCCTTGGCTGGAGATGCTCGGATATGCTCAGTTCTAGTTCCCTAGGGCATGGGGCGCCCTCCCGTTACAGGGTTTTGTTTGAGGGACCAGTCGGCAGAGCTTGGTTTCTCGGGTACTGATTCATCCGCCAGACGATGGGCAATGCCACTCAGGAGATCCCCTCACCGCCTCCACTGAACATGCGGTCCACGGAGAGTCTCACTCCCCGGGAGGTTGACGACCTTATGCTGGGTGTCGACACGGTTCTTTTCCTGGAGGAGGGGGAGTACGCAACATACCGCCATACATACTTGATGCCTCCAGTGACAGGCGTCCGTACTCCGACGAGGAGTCAGCCGATATGACATCATCGAGTTGAGCACGAGCTGCAGACGTCCCTTCGACTAGCAGGACCGGTACATCGAGGGGTAGGGCTGGAGGGATGCCCTCGACTCGCCAATATGTTGGGTGGCCAGATCTTCCGACCGAGCTGACGGGCTGGTAGTATGGAACATCTTACCTGATTCCACTAGAGCCTCCATTGCTCGATCATCGATATGTCAGTGACCCTGACTCACCACCGGTATGCTCTGCAGTTTTCATTTATCACTCAGATATTTAGTCATTCATTCATTCGCTGATGACTTGAATTTGCATATGCAGCCTCCCAGAGAGTATACAGAGGGGTTGCTCGGGGTAGTGGCCTCACTCGAGAGCATGGTCTTGCAGAGGGAGACAATGCTGTATGCCGCTGGCATTCCGGTACTTTCCAATTTTCTTGTATTTATCATACTTCTGATGACATATTGAAACTGAATATTTCACTTTATCGATTCATTGCATGTGTAGAGCACATCTGACACATCACATTCACATACTATATCACCATGCACAAACTCTATGTATCATTCTTGCATTTACATCTGATATACATACTGGCTGAGGTATTCAAACTGCCCTTTTCAGGTTCCACTATCACGGCTTGGGCCATCCAGGCCTTCTCGAGCAGCTAGGAGAGGGAACTCGACTTGCAGCTGAGGAGGACATAGAGCACCTGTCAGATATGACAAGGAGTCCAGCGAGGAGGAAGAGTCAACGCATCCTTAGTCGGAGACATCCGCAGGCAGAGAGGACGACTCTGGTTCTGAGGACGGAGGTCGTGCCGCTGAGGAATATGAGGACGGTGACTCCGATTCAGATGATGGTGCCGGTGGTGGTGGTGAAGAGGCTGCTCAGCTGAAGAGGGTGAAGAGGGCCTCTCGGTCGTGAGCTTGATAGCACTGATGTAGATGTTCTTGCTTTATTTTTCTTTTTACATGTAGTTGTAGCACATTGTACAACTTAGGCAGTTTCATTTTCCTTAAAACTTGTACCCTTTTGTAAAATTTGTAAAAAGAAACCATGATGGAATGAAACAGTTTTTTGTTCAAAAAGTGTTGTATTTGTATTATTAGCATTGCATCGCACCATTTTGCACAAAAATGAGATTGAATGGAAACTAAACATCGTGTATTGCCAAGTCAGGTAGTGAACCAACGCAACAAACAAAACAACTTAACTCACTAAGAAACAACAAAACCTTAGCAACTTTACAACTCGATAAGCAACGAGCAATAACTCGATAAACAAAGAGCAAAAACTCAATAATCAAATGCATTTTGCACAAACAAAGCGATGGAACGCATCTGAAACAGAGGTAAACTTAGACCTCGAGCACTCCCAGCACACGGGAAGGCTACAGACTCTCTTCTAGAGACAAGAAAAAGCTGCAGACCACTTTTTTTGTACATGGCCGACTAGTAAAGAGGGCTGCTGACCAGTTTTTTGCTCTGCAGACCAGAAAAACTAGCTGGCCGACCAAAAAAAGTGGTCGGCCGACCACTTGGCCTGAGGACCTCCAGTTTTCTGACACCTGTCCTCCAAACAGTGCCTTATCCTCCATAAAGGTTCCAGCTTCGTGGTTCCCTCATTCTAACTCAGTTTCGCACCCAAAATGGAAGCATTTCTTGTCCAAAATCTCACAAATTGGATCGCCAACTTGGATGGATTGGAAAAGTTGAATTTCCGGGGCTTCTGCATAAATGCACTATTCATGTTGAGTCGCACCCCGCTGCGTTTTACGTTCCTTCATGTCGCGGCAAGGTTTTGGAATCCGGTAACACACATCTTTAGCTTTGGCGGACAAGAGACATGTCCCACTTTCGAAGATTTCCAAGTTTTGATGGAATCCGAGCTCAACGAAGAAATGTTGCCCCAGTTCCACTTCGGCCACGTCCAAGCCTTAGGACGGATGTATGGGTTTACTTTGCATGATGCTCGGTCATTGATTTTTGACGGAATGCTGGACATTCTGAGTTTGGTTTGTCGGTTTTCTGATGCCGGTGACCGCGGCGATCATGACTGGCAGGGTTTTCGGTGACATGCACTTTGCTTGTGCATGTTGTCACATTTCTTGCTTGCCCCAGGCTCCGGTGGGTTTAACGCCCGTTTGATTGAGGTTACCGAGGGCTTGAAAGAGGGCAAGAGCTGTATCCCCATGACCCTAGCTGAGACGTTGATGGGTTTGGACGCTTTCCATCGCCCAGAGATGACGAGATTCGCGGGGAGTCCACTACTGCTGCAGGTACTGTTTCCTATCCCATCTCACATATATTTCTCACATCACTCGGCCCTCAGACTCGATTTTTCTCTCAAAACCCTTTTCTTACTTTTCTCTCAACGTACACCTCTCTATTCTTTAATCTCTCATTTTTCATCCCTCCCCAGATATGGTTGATGGATAAACTGAAAGTTGTGGGCTCATGCCCAGCATATTCAGCTCGCGGCTATTTCTTCCGGTGACATCTAGTCGATGCCCCTGATGAGGGATGGTGGTGCGAATGGATGCGCAGTTTGACTGCTCTTGACATTGCTTGGCGCTGCCCCTGGCTTAATCTACCGGCGATGAGCTACAACATGACTCGCCAGCCTGGGATTCAGTTGATCAGTTTGACACAGTGTGTCCTTTACTTTCCGTTTCGGTTCTGGCGCCAGTTCAAACATGATCAGACTTGCCCAGAGGAAGGGATAAAGTACCCTGCTGCATTTCCAATCTGAGGCGCACAGCTAGCTCAGTATGCCACAGCATGGAGGACGAGAGAGCTTTTGGTCCCCGCTTCCACTTTCAATTGCAGTCTCTCAGATGAGTGCATATCTTAGCTTGATAAAGAGGCACAGATCAGGCCTACTTCGGCATCCGAGGCTTCCACAAGCTCTGGGAGGGGACGCAGGAACACCTGACTATGCCCCGAATTAATTTGCTTTAATCAGTACTTTCAAGTTTTCTTTATGAATGTAATAAAAAGCAACTTCAATTTGTATTCAAGAGTAGGAGAACTCTGTACTGAAATTAATGTAATTGAAGGTTGTGGGTACTGAAAATTTTCCGTTTGGTCCAAAAATGGTCTAAGTTGTAAAAAGATTAATTTGAGCAAAATCAACTTATATTAAAACTTTTCAAAACCATTTTTGATATGGATCAAAACTGGACACGCCCGAGATCTATCACTGAGATGTACAACCTCGGATCCAGCAACAGCAAAGTTGCCCCTAGTTTGAATAGCACTGCACTGGTGTAACAAGCCCGCGGGGGACCTCGGTTACAGTTCGGACTCCTTTTTGTTGTTGCGGTTCTTAATCTGAACCAAAGAGTCCAAATCTGGCAAATCGTTTTGAGAAACAGATTTTTGAAAAGAAGTGCCAAACATGGACTGCTTTGCCAGATACAGAGTCGCCACCTAAATATTTTTTAAATGGGAAATTTAGGAAACCCTGACTCGGTGCCGAAGGCTACGTGTCCATCATCACCAAAGTAGTCTTGGCTCGGGAGCTTGGGTACGATCGGGGAAGGTCAGCTATGAGCACCCCCTTTCACCCGGTCCGAAGACCGGCCTCTACTAACCATGATATCCGATTTTGAAAACGTTATGTGTTCTCGTTCCGGTTATTAGCCTAGAATTACTATGTTATGCGCACAGCAAACAAGTATAGACTAGATTGCCTAATTTGGAAACAAGCGTTACATATCCGTTCGTTTTGAAAGCGCTTTGGAATTTGCTACTCGCAAGTAGGCTAAAACACGGATTTCAACGAGTTTTTCCAACTCAAGCAATCCAACCTCCACCCACAGGCATTCAAACAGTTTATCTCATATAAGCATTTAGCCACATGGTAATCATACTGTCATGTTAACATTCACACGCATGCGATATGCTAAAGCATAAATACTTACATCGTACTCCGTGCCAAAACAATAAACCAGTTAGCAAACGTGCATGTCCAAGTTCATGTTAAGTGACTAATGCATCGCATACAGGATGTGATTAGGATAGGCTCGGCTAACCCTAAAATGGCATGTGAAATGCAATCATTCGATGCACGTATTCAAGTTAGATTTGAAGATACAATGCAGTTTGTATGATGTACCGAGCCCGGTGCATGTCAACAAATGCATGGATGCACGCATGCATTGCATAAGATATGCTAAAATAAACGTGCCCTAATCAACTATCGTAAGCAGGTAAATAAAAGGGAAGAAAGAAGTGGGGATTGGAAGACATACACACCACTCACGCACGCTTATTACAGATTTGCCCTCGCTCGGAGGGACCAAAAGAATATACCGTCCAAAATAATACAGTCCAAATACAGAATAAACTATTACAAAAAAAATTCTAATTTAATTAATAATTGAAATGCATAATAGAAAAGGCCACAGCCCCACCTCGGGATGCGCGAATGATGCATGCTCAAATCCGACTCGCCCGGAAAACCCGCACCATACCCACTGTTGCCTCTGTCTACACTGCTTAGCTTCTCTGAAAATTGCACAAATCTCAGGACAGGTTCTTTGCACACTGTGGAACACCACCGGCTGGGAGGGATGGCCACCGGCCATGGGAAAAGGTCACCGGCCTCTGATGAAGTTATCGGCCAAAAATCCCTGGCCGGTCGGCACTCTATGTAGCCGACCGGCCAAAACTTCCTGCAGAACCTGCAATTGACAGCAGCAGAGGGAAAGCAGTGTATGGCATGGAATTTCAAGCAAATGTGTGCATGAACACACTCCCTATCATGCAATGGACTCAAGGGAGGATGGCCCTCGACCCCCGGGCCATCAATCACGCATTTCAATGCATGATGGCCCAAAAGCCAAGTTAGCAACTTTGATATCAAATGAAATGCAAGCACAAAACACATCAAAGGCCCCAACCTCTATCATGCTCGATCAAGAGGCAAGGGATGCATGCCAAATGCAACCTAAGCATGCGAGCTAAGTATGCAATATGAGTATGCGAACAAGCATGCAAGGCATGACACAATGCAACAACATAACATGCACAACGCATTGTAACATGGCATACACAATGCAAGATGGGCTTACACCAATATGAGATAGCCTCAGCCACACTCACATAGGAGGCCATTAGGTGAAATGAGGCAACCGAAATGCACACAAACATGTCCAATGCATGGATCAATCCTAAGATACAACATGCAACCCTAACAAGACATGGCGAATGATGAAACATGGCATATAAACATGCAGATTTCAGCGCTGGAACATGATGCCAAATGGTCCCAAAACATGGAAATATGTCACCCAATGCATGCTATAGGCCCCGAAACTCAAGATTAGGCGCATGAAATGGCTTACAGCTATACAAAGCATGCATAATTTGAACATGCAATGAAGAGACAGAAGCAAGGCAGCCCCGAGACAAGCATTTTTACAGTACAAAGCATGGCAAGACAGTAAGCACAAGTGGGACTAAAATGGCATGCACAAATGGCTCCGCAAGGGAGGCAATGAAGCAAGTAGTAGATGCAAAGCCCAAACAGAAAAAGACCCTTCTACAACACTGAAGAGGGACCAAAAATATGACTACTTACATTAGATCACAAGCAACAAATCAATATACAAACATGCTCAAAATGGAATGCAAGATTAGGGCCACAAGAGGGCTATAACATGAAGTATACTAAACATGCATCAAACATCCAAAGACCCTTCATGGGACATGGAGAGGGGGTCAAAATAAGACCCTTTTCAGTTCTGATCAGGGTCGAAAAATAGAAGCTCAATGTGATAACAAGTCATGCAAAAATGGGGATCAAAGAGGGGTTCAATGACAAGTGACACATGGAGGTCCCCAACAGTGTTGAGCCCTTCTTTAATGTTGAAGAAGGGCTCAAAATAAGCCTCTTTACAGTTTACATCGAAGCTCAAAAACACTTGTAAATAAGGCTAACCAATGAAGCTAAAAAATGCAAGTTTAAGGGAAATGGATGCTTACCCTTGAAGAGCAGCAAACCAACAGCTCTTGGTCTAAATTTCTGAGCTTCTAACCTCTACAAATGGCCTCCCAAGTGCTGGAATGGAGGATGGAGGTGTTGTGCTAGGTGTTGTAGGGCAAATGGTGCAAGAACCAAGGTGTTTGGAGGCTTGGAGAAGATAGATATAGAGGGTGTATGTATGTATATCAGATATATATCTCTTTCCTCTGGTTTTTTTGCTCAAAATCTCCAACCTTTTACAATGGAGGGGGAAGGCTCTTTATATAGGCAAAGGCCAAGGCTTAAAGCTTATGAGACAAGCTAAAAGAAAGGGTCAACGGGAGCAAAGAGGGCAAGGCTTATTAGGGAAGCCAAGCTGGGGGTGCAAGCTTCTTGAGGAAGCCAAGACAAAGGGGTCAAGGCTTCCTCAAGAAGCCTTGAGCAAAGGGTCCAAAAATGGGGTCAAAGGCTCCAAATAGGCACATATATGTATGGGGGTTTGGGTCTGTGCATCCCAGCTGGCACAGCTGGCATGCACCATGCCTGCAAGAGTCAAAAGGGTCAAATCGGCCAAGAAAAAGGGTCATCGGCCAAATAAATTGCCGGTTGGCACAATAAATTGCCGACCTGCAATTTGTACTGGCCGGTCGGCTAAATAGAGTGCCGATGGGTGGCTAATGAGGTCAAAAAGTGCCAGTGGATGTCCAGATTGAAGCCCAGGAAGTTAGCTTTCGAATGGCGCAAACCTTGCATTAAAATTCCTTCTGTGCAAAAAGTTATGCCCTTTTTGGTGAAGCCGCGCAGATTCGATCCAACCGGACTGATCCCCTGCTTCAACCAACCACATCTCCCCCATCCGGACTTGGCTTTAGGAGATTCTTGAGTGCAAAGTGAAGCCCCGGAAGTCTTCTTTCCAATGGTTATGGTCTCATAGCTTAACTCCAAGTGTATAGATAGATGAGCTTGATTTAGCGAGGACTGCTCGACTCTCTTCTACCCGGATTCATGCCGAACCTCTTCTCCAACTTGTTTTCTCCCCTCTTCTCCTCTTCTCTTCAACTTCAAACCCCGAAGTAAGGTGTTTTGAAAGATTTTTCAAAGAATTCATCTCTCTTTGATTCATCTCCACTTTGTCCTTGCTCGGTGTATCAAAAAGCGCACCATTTACCGAAATGCGAGCGTCGGAACATCGTGGGAATTTTATTTCAAAAATGTTTTGAAAGAGAGGGTTTTAAGGTCTAAAAACCATCCAAAATAGCTTTGGTCCAAAATAGGGTGTGAAGTTGAGATTTGTCTCTCTCCTTGCGAGAAACCGACTTTGCCTGCACACCTTTCTCCAACAAGTAAACCATCGATGCCCAAGTCTTAAGGCGATCAAAAATGGGGTGTCTGATTGCCCTCTTTGACAGAACTCGGAAGTCATAACAATGACGGGAGTGAATGTCAAAGCCCAGAGACAACCCATTTTTGACATGGCCGAAGACTTGGACAAACAAACAAAACATAAATAAATGGTTGTGCCCGCAGGCTGCCTACGTATCCCTTTGCAAGGAATCAAACCAGCGTAGTTCAGGGGCAGGATGCAAAGTGATGCACAATGCAAGTGCATAACTTATGATCATGCAAAGAGAGCTGTGATGAAGCAATTATGCAAAATAAATGCAACATTTTAAGCGAATGCTATGCCAGCAAGTAGACATGAACCAAACTACATCTCATGCAGGAAGGATGTAAGAGAATTATGCAATTCTCACGAACATGTGCGTTAGATACACAAAAGCGAACAAAGCGTGATAGATACACTAAGTGGACAAACATGTGTGATGGATACACAAAAGTGAAGAGAGTGTGATGGATACACTATATGAATAAAGTGTGGTTGATACACTAAGTGAAGCAAAGTGTGACAGATACACAAAGCAAAACGAGTGTGATGGATACACTAAGCAAATATGTGATAGATATACTAAGCAAATGTGTGTGGTGGATACACAAAGGGGGCATGTGATAGATACAAAAAGTGAACGTGTGTGGTAGATACACAAAGTGAAGCGAGTGTGATGGATACACTATATGAAGCAAAACGTGATGGATACACAAGGTGAGCGCAGTGTGATGGATACACAAGATGAGCATAGTGTGATAGATGCACAAAGAGAAAGTGTGTGATTGATACACAAAGCGAAAGTGTGTGATTGATACACAAAGCGAGCGTGTGATTGATACACAAAGTAAAAGTGAGTGATGGATACACTATATGAAGCAAAGTGTGATGGATACACAAGATGAATGAAGTGAGAAAAGCGTGATGGATGCACAAAAGGCAAACACAAAGTGTGATAGATGCACTAAGTGAACAAGTGTGATGGATACACAATAGGTGAACATGAAGTGTGATCGATGTACTTAGTGAACAAAGTATGATTGATATACTAAATGTGAACATAAAGTGTGATAGATTCACTTAGTGAACAAGTATGATTGATATACTAAAGGTGAACACACAGTGTGATAGATGCACTTAGTGAACAGGAGTATGATGGATATACTAAAAGTGAACACGAAGTGTGATAGATGCACTCAATGAACAGAGTATGATGGATATACTGAATGTGAACACGAAGTGTGATAGATGCACTTAGTGAACAAGTATGATTGACATACTAAAGGCGAACACAAAGTGTGATAGATGCACTTAGTGAACAGGAGTATGATGGATATACTAAAAGTGAACACGAAGTGTGATAGATGCACTTAGTGAACAAGTATGATGGATATACTGAATGTGAACACAAAGTGTGATAGATGCACTTAGTGAACAAGTATGATCGATATACTGAATGTGAACACGAAGTGTGATAGATGCACTTAGTGAACAAGTATGATTGATATACTAAAGGTGAACACAAAGTGTGATAGATGCACTTAGTGAACAAGTATGATTGATATACTAAAGGTGAACACAAAGTGTGATAGATGCACTTAGTGAACAAGTATGATTGATATACTAAAGGTGAACACAAAGTGTGATAGATGCACTTAGTGAACAAGAGTATGATGGATATACTAAAAGTGAAGTGTGATACAGAAAACGAGAATGTGTGTGATAGATGCACAAAATGAGTGAAGTGTGATTGATACACTGAGTGAGAGTGTAATAGATACACAAAAGTGAATATGTGCATGATAGATACACAAAATGAAAATGTGGGTGGTAGATACACTAAGTGAAGAGAGTGTGATTGATACACTAAATAAACATGTGACAGATACATGAGGCAAACAGAGTGAATGAGGTGCGATGGATACACTAAAGTAAACATGTGATATGAAGAGAAGAATGGTGTGATTGATACACTAAGGCAAATAAAGTGTGTCAGATACACTGAGTGAATGAAGTGTGATTGATACACTAAGTGAATGAAGTGTAATTGATACACTAAGGCAAATAAAGTGTGTTAGATACACTGAGTGAATGAAGTGTGATTGATACACTAAGAGAATGAGGTGTGATTGATACACTATTCTGGCTTGAAGCAGACTTGATCTTGAGCTTGAGGTAGAGGTACACTCATACTTCGGAGCATTGGCAAGGCCTGAAGAGGTACACACGGGATGTAGTCTCGGAACTTACTGAAGTTGAAACGAACTCAGATCCCCGACGTTTTCCTCCTTTGCTTTTGCTTTGCAGTCCGGAACTATTATAGCTTCAGATAGGTCCTGGTTCTACTGTTCTCTCATGACCTGGGTTGAACCCTGCGGTTTTGTGAAAGAACAAATTCTGTTTTGCACAAATGTGGAGAATGGCACAGCACTCGGAGCACAAAATGATTTTATTTCTAAATTTGAAATTGAGAGATGAGTTCTTGACCGGGTATTGAGCCTACGACTGAACACGGCAAAACGACTCAACATGGAAATAAAATGCACACAACCTAGACATGTTGAGTAACACTCGAGACGACTCAAAACAAGAATCGAGACAAACAAAAAGACACGACACTCAGACATGCACAGGGAGCCTGTTTCACCGGGTATTGTTTCCCACCCTTTCTCACTTGTGATTCTCACATCACTTGGCACTCAATCTCTTGTTTTCTGAAAAAAAAAAGCCCTTTTCTCACTTTTCTCTCAACGCACATCTCTCTATTCTTCAATCTCTCATTTTTATCCCTCCTCTGGGTGGTTGATGGGTAAACAAGAAGTTGCGGGCTCTTGCCCCTAGCATTCTGCTAGATTCTCTTTCTTCTGCTCAGAACAGTGAACTTCCCCCATAGAGGGGTTATGATGTGGCTGGATGTGCAGCAGGTCTGCGATTGGCATCGGTTGATGATGCTCTACTGGGGAGTTTGGGTATGATCAAATCTATCCAGATGATGGAGTGGAAGATCTTGATCTAGATGATGGAGTGGAATATCTTGCTCCATTCCAGTTCGTGCTTCGCACTTGACCTGATACCTCGTTGCTTGAAGGATGAGAGAGCTTTCTGCATTTTGTGTTATCTTCCGCTGTGCCCTTTTCTGGCAAGTATGATGCCCTTTCTGGCAAGTATATTGACAACGGGGAAAAGACAAGAAGCCTGACTCAAATGTACCCCTAGTTCATCATTTTGACCATTTTTTGTTTTGGTTTTCTACGAAAACAATTTTGATCAGCATAAGAGTTTGATTAACATGCTTGTTCGATTTTTGATTTGAAATCATGCAAGTAAGGCTATAAGCACTGAAAATTTTCCTTTTTTGGGTCCAAGAAAGTGGTCCAGTTTTAGAAAAATGGAATAATTTTCGAGAGAATTAGTCAACCTCAGTAAAAATTCTCACAAACTGTTTTTGCAAACGGCCACTGCTCAACGAGCACGGAACCTACTCTTGAGATGCACAACCTCGGACCCATAGCAATGGAAAATTGCCCCTTGTCTGAAAGACACTGCATGGCAACGGAAAGTTGCCCCTTGTTTGAAGTGACACCGCGGTGTTTTGAATGGCAATGAAAAGTTGCCCCTTGTGTGAATGGCACCGCGGCGCATTGTGATCAGTCCTCAGAGCGACGAACACAACCAAATCCTCAGATACAGAGAAGACAAAGATGACCAGAACCATCGCATGGACACAATTGAATTTGAAGTGTTTTACGGCTGGACTTCAGAATGAAGTTGCCTACGTATCCCAAAGATGGGAATCAAGCCTTACGTAGTTCGGGGTTAAGGTACACTCGGGTATTTAACCTCTCCTTTTTATGCTCTAACTTTTGCCACGGCGCCTGTTGCAGGTTTTCGACTTTGCGAGCTTTGTTTTTCTGATTATCTTCTCAATTCTTTTCTTCTTCTTTTTTTGATATTCTTTTCTTTTCTTTTGCATTTTTTTCTTCTTTTTTTTTTATTTTTTTTTATTTTCTTCTTTTTTCTTTTTTTTGTTCTTTTTCTTCTTTTTCTTGCTCTAACTTTTGCAGTCGCCCTTCGGGTTTCGCCCAAAGCCTCTAAAGGGTAAAAGTGTAGCTTTGTCCATGTTGAATGGTTTGAGATCCGAAGTCATCTGAATCTAGGAGAAAGGTCATTGTTGACGATCACGAGGAGTCTATTCGATGGGGGGACTGAATTTTCCCCTAGTGTTGTGAATAGGAACTTGGTGACTCCTCTTTGACTCTTCGAGCGCATCTGACATTTTTGCCCCTAGTTCGGGGGGCTTATGTTCTAGCTTCACAAGCTTCTTCTGATGACATCTGATCTTCTTGATCTGACTTTCTTGCCTCTAATTCATGGGCTGCTTTGAATCTGGCCACACAGGCCCCACATTGTGGTTGACCGTTGAACATTCTGAATGCAAGTTCAAGGTTTGAAAGCAAGGGGGGGTGGAGTCTCGAGGCTGAGAGCGATCCTAGGCTGCACAATCTCAAGAGCGATTCCACACAAGTCTTCGTAGGACCGCGCAAAACATTTTTTGAAAGTTTTTAAGAAAGCGACAAATCGCTCGCGCTGAAGACAATGTAGAACCAATCTGGATCAAAGCTAGGGTCCTTCTCAGTACTCACACTAACAAGCATGATTTCATTCATTAAGGGCTTAGCACACCTATCTTTCTCTCAGTTTGATCAAAGTTTTGCAAATCCTAAGAAATTTCTCCCTCTTTGTTTTCACCGTAGTGTTCAAAAAGTTTTCAAAAACTCAAGTCATTACAATGACTCCAAGGCATAGAAAAGACAGAGTTCTTAGTCAAAAACTATGATTTCATTCAGAACTTCCGGCATAACTGGCACAAGGCAGAAGCAAACGTGAGAACGTGAAAATCACTACTGTTTCATTCAAATCTGTTGGCATAACTGGCTCCCTAGCAGAAACAGACTCAAAAGAAAGCAAAAAGACAAATATAAAACAAAATGGTGATGCCCGAGGTAACACCCCCAGAATCACCTGACCTTTGTACAACAGGACTGACTCGATACAACAAGAAAGACCCTTAATCAAAAAGACTGACTCAAGACAAAGAGACAGACTAAAAACAAAACTACAGAATTGACTCAACACCCAAGTCAGAAACTACAAAATTAGCATTCGCAAATGCTCAAAGCAGTGCGTGCCAAACGCCACATCCAGAATAAACTGAATGCCGCCCGCATGGGGTTCATCCCCTGATCACATATTCGTACTATCCCCAAAGTTCACTGATCAAGCGGTGATAGACTTTGCTGAGCTGGTGCGGCAATGACCTTGTTGTCAAACAAATCTTGTACATCATAAGCGCATGAAAAGCACTATCGGTCTCATGACCGGTTTGTTGATGGTAGGCCTGATGCCTTAGTCCTGTCATGCTTTGGAGGGAGAGGATCAGGCAAAGGCTGTTGTTCCAATGGTTTCAGATGTCCTTTCCGGATTAAGACCTCTAGAGCCTTTGACAAAGGCATATAAAGTGGGGTGAAAATCCTCTTGACTCGAGGTGGATATTTGGTTTTCTGTGAGCTACTTCCGGACGCACCGGTGAATGGGGTAGCTTTTTGTGATGTGGTGTTGGTGACCATGCCCACTTCAGAAGATCTTGTAGCGGCATTACCACTGGTGGTCGCATTCGAACTGCGGGTAAACGCCCTCCTGGGTTGCTCCTTTTCCTGGTCAATAAGGCCTTGCTTTATAGCGTCCTCGATTTGTACTCCCATCTCATGTAGATCTGAAAAGGTAGGGAATGGGAGAACAATCATTTTCTGCATGAGCTTGGGTTGGAGGTTGCGCACAACCATCCGTATTTGATCCTTGTCCGTTGGCCTAATGGTCATCATTGAGGCCTTGGCCCTCCACCGAGTTACAAAATTGGAGAAACTTTACTTCGGCTCCTACCTAGTCGTCTCGAGATCACGGGTTGTAATCTCAATTTGTGTATTGTAGGAGTATTGATCGACAAAAGCCTCGGCCATCTCATCACAATTCCTCTTAACATCGTTTTCGGTTTAGCGTGCGGATGGCGCCACACACGGAGGTTGACCAACCGAGAAACTTCTGTAGTCTGGTGAGGCCCATCGGCCTTAAGATATCTGAAAACAGCCTCAGGTGCACCATGGGGTCCCCGGACCCATCAAATTGGTCGATTTGTGGCATCTTGAACCGATCTGGCAGCGTCACAACTGCGTCAGTATATCCATCTTCGATATCCGGGATGGACTTGACTCCTTGGGATTTCTTAAACATTTTTTCCAGCTTACTCAGCTTCAGCGCTGTGGGGTCCGCTTCGAACTCAAAGGGAGAGTCCGGCACATTGGCAAGCGTGGGTGCCTTAGATAGTTGTGGTAGAATCGGGAGCGGAGCTGGCCTCGTTGGAAGGTCTGTATCCTCTTGGACATTTTGGACATTTGGCGTCTCCCCAGGTGCTGGAGCTCCTGGTGGGGGGGGAACTTGTTGTGAAGCAGACGCGCTTTCTTTTCTTGCGGACTGGTGATGAGCTCACCTCTTTGAGCCATGATTCTGACTTCTTTGCTTAGAAAATCGCTTGGCGGCGTCTTGTTGCATGAGTTTCATAGTTTCCTGCATTTGACGCATCATTGCCTCCATCCCTGATGTATTCTGCTGATCCATCTGACTGACCTGTTCACTAGAGGGGTGGATAAGGGCCACTGATCTGGTAACTGCTGAACTGGTGATCTGTGCCTGACTAGCCTTCTCTAGCCCTGATTACCCTTGAACTGAGTCTCTGACCTGACAAAGTCTATCAGTGCAAATCCAATGAACCTCATGGGATATTGGAGCCTTCTGAAGCTATAGTTCCAGGACTACCTAGCAAAAGAGAAAACAGACAGCATCTCAGCTTAATGTCACTGGAACGGATATGAGCATAGTGGAACGACTGTACTCAATATTGATCACTGTTCCCCAAATATCTGTCCCAAAACTGATACCCTCAGGTGAAACTGATTCCCCAAATACTGATACTGGTACCCGTAGGCCAGATTCCCAGACTCACAAACTACTATATGCATTCCCTGTAGAGATACACTCTAAAAGCACATAGCAAGTAAATGAGAGCCAATACACCCCTATGTTGGGGTAGGGTTTCCGTGTCCTATTTTTGTCAGGAGCTAGGGTTTCACTACGCACGCAGCGGTTTCAAACAACCTATATCGAGTAAGCAACCTATCCTAGTTTGGAATAGTCACTATGGATTTCGATATGCACTAGGTCGAATGGTCGAAAAGGGTGCCTCGGTAAAATCGGGGTTTGTGTTCCCATCTTGGCGAGCCATAACCGTCACCTTATGGTCATGCCTTGACAAGACAAGCCTCCAGCAAACCGCTCAGGAATAGCAAATGGCCAACACTGTGTCCAAGGCGCACCAATGCACATGCAATGGAAAGAAACACATAAGTGTAGTCAAAACAGGATATCACGAGTTCGAGTCAAGCTCTCTAAAATCAGTGAGTCGCAGAAAGCGTAACAAGCCCTTGAGGACCTCGCTCTGATTCGACTCCTTTTGTTGTTATGCGGTTCTTAATCAACCAAAGAGTCCAAATCGCAAATCGTTTGAAAACAGATTTTTGAAAAAAGTGCCAAACATGGGTGCTTTGCGGAATCTGAGTCGCCACCTAAAAATTTTTAAATGGGAAATTTAGGAAACCACGACTCGGTGCGAAGGCTACGTGTCGTCATCACCAAAGTTGTCTTGGCTCGGGAGCTTGGGTACGATCGGGAAGGTCACTATAAGCACCCCCTTTTTACCGGTCAAAGATCGCCTCTACTAACCATGATATCCGATTTTGAAAACGTTATGTGTTCTCGTTCCGGTTATTAGCCTAGAATTACTATGTTATGCGCACAGCACACAAGTATAGACTAGATTGCCTAATTTGGAAACAAGCGTTGCATATCTGTTTGTTTTGAAAGCTCTTCGGAATTTGCTACTCGCAAGTAGGCTAAAACACGGATTTCAACGAGTTTTTCCAACTCAAGCAATCCAACCTCCACCCACAGGCATTCAAACAGTTTATCTCATATAAGCATTTAGCCACATGGTAATCATACTGTCATGTTAACATTCACACGCATGCGATATGCTAAAGCATAAATACTTACATCGTACTCCGTGCCAAAACAATAAACCAGTTAGCAAACGTGCATGTCCTAGTTCATGTTAAGTGACTAATGCATCACATACAAGATGTGATTAGGATAGGCTCGGCTAACCCTAAAATGGCATGTGAAATGCAATCATTCGGTGCATGTATTCAAGTTAGATTTGAAGATACAATGCAGTTTGTATGATGTACCAAGCCCGGTGCATGTCAACAAATGCATAGATGCACGCATGCATTGCATAAGGTATGCTAAAATAAACGTGCCCTAATCTACTATCGTAAGCAGGTAAATAAAAGGGAAGAAAGAAGTGGGGGTTGGAAGACATACACACCACTCACGCACGCTTATTACAAATTTGCCCCCGCTCGGAGGGACCAAAAGAATACACAGTCCAAAATAATACAGTCCAAATACAGAATAAGCTATTACAAAAAAAAATTCTAATTTAATTAATAATTGAAATGCATAATAGAAAAGGCCACAGCCCCGCCTCGGGATGCGCGAATGATGCATGCTCGAATCCGACTCGCCTGGAAAACCCGCACCGTACCACTGTTGCCTCTTTCTACACTGCTTAGCTTCTCTGAAAATTGCACAAATCTCAGGACAGGTTCTTTGCACACTGTGGAACACCACCGGCTGGGAGGGATGGCCACCGGCCATGGGAAAAGGTCACCGGCCTCTGATGAAGTCACCGGCCTCTGATGAAGTTATCGGCCAAAAATCCCTGGCCGGTCGGCACTCTATGTGGCCGACCGGCCAAAACTTCCTGCAGAACCTGCAATTGACAGCAGCAGAGGGAAAGCAGTGTATGGCATGGAATTTCAAGCAAATGTGTGCATGAACACACTCCCTATCATGCAATGGACTCAAGGGAGGATGGCCCTCGACCCCCGGGCCATCAATCACGCATTTCGATGCATTATGGCCCAAAAGCCAAGTTAGCAACTTTGATATCAAATGAAATGCAAGCAAAAAACACATCAAAGGTCCCAACCTCTATCATGCTCGATCAAGAGGCAAGGGATGCATGACAAACGCAACCTAAGCATGCGAGCTAAGTGTGCAATATGAGTATGCGAACAAGCATGCAAGGCATGACACAATGCAACAACATAACATGCACAACGCATTGTAACATGGCATACACAGTGCAAGATGGGCTTACACCAATATGAGATAGCCTCAGCCACACTCACATAGGAGACCATTAGGTGAAACGAGGCAACCGAAATGCACACAAACATGTCCAATGCATGGATCAATCCTAAGATACAACATGCAACCCTAACAAGACATGGCGAATGATGAAACATGGCATATAAACATGCAGATTTCAGCGCTGGAACATGTTTCCAAATGGTCCCAAAACATGGAAATATGTCACCCAATGCATGCTATAGGCCCCGAAACCCAAGATTAGGCGCATGAAATGGCTTACAGCTATACAAAGCATGCATAATTTGAACATGCAATGAAGAGAAAGAAGTAAGGAAGCCCTGAGACAAGAATTTTTACAGTACAAATCATGGCAAGAAAGTAAGCACAAGTGGGACTAAAATGGCATGCAAAAATGGCTCCGCAAGGGAGGCAATGAAGCAAGTAGTAGATGAAAAGCCCAAACAGAAAAAGACCCTTCTACAACACTGAAGAGGGACCAAAAATATGACTACTTACAGTAGATGATAAGCCCCAAATCAATATACAAACAAGCTCAAAATGCAATGCAAGATTAAGGCCACAAGAGGGCTATAACATGAAGTATACTAAACATGCATCAAAAAGCCAAAGACCCTTCATGGGACATGGAGAGGGGGTCAAAATAAGACCCTTTTCAGTTCTGATCAGGGTTAAAAAACAGAATCTCAATGTGCTAACAAGTCATGCAAAAATGGGGATCAAAGAGGGGTTCAATCACAAGTGACACATGGAGGTCCCCAACAGTGTTGATCCCTTCTTCAATGTTGAATAAGGGCTCAAAATAAGCCTCTTTAAAGTTTACATCGAAGCTCAAAAACACTTGTAAATAAGGCTAACCAATGAAGCTAAAAAATGCAAGTTTAAGGGAAATGGATGCTTACCCTTGAAGAGCAGCAAACCAACAGCTCTTGGTCTAAATTTCTGAGCTTCTAACCTCTGCAAATGGCCTCCCAAGTGCTGGAATGGAGGATGGAGGTGTTGTGCTAGGTGTTGTAGGGCAAATGGTGCAAGAACCAAGGTGTTTGGAGGCTTGGAGAAGATAGATATAGAGGGTGTATGTATGTATATCAGATATATATCTCTTCCCTCTGGTTTTTTTGCTCAAAATCTCCAACATTTTACAATGGAGGGGGAAGGCTCTTTATATAGGCAAAGGCCAAGGCTTAAAGCTTATGAGACAAGCTAAAAGAAAGGGTCAAGGGGAGCAAAGAGGGCAAGGCTTATTAGGGAAGCCAAGCTGGGGGTGCAAGCTTCTTGAGGAAGCCAAGACAAAGGGGTCAAGGCTTCCTCAAGAAGCCTTGAGCAAAGGGTCCAAAAATGGGGTCAAAGGCTCCAAATAGGCACATATATGTATGGGGGGTCGGGTCTGTGCATCCCAGCTAGCACAGCTGGCATGCATCATGCCTGCAAGAGTCAAAAGGGTCAAATTGGCCAAGAAAAAGGGTCATCGGCCAAATAAATTGTCGGTCGGCACAATAAATTTCCGACCTGCAATTTGTACTGGCCAGTCGGCTAAATAGAGTGCTGATGGGTGGCTAATGAAGTCAAAAAGTGCCAGTGGATGTCCAAATTGAAGCCCCAGAAGTTAGCTTTCCAATGGCATAAACCTTGCATTAAAATTCCTCCTGTGCAAAAAGTTATGCCCTTTTTGGTGAAGCCGCGCAGATTCGATCCAACTGGACTGATCCCCTGCTTCAACCAACCATATCTCCCCCATTTGGACTTGGCTTTAGGAGATTCTTGAGTGAAAAGTGAATCCCCAGAAGTCTTCTTTCCAATGGTTATGGCCTCATAGCTTAACTCCAAGTGTATAGATAGATGAGCTTGATTTAGCGAGGACTACTCGACTCTCTTCTACTTGGATTCATGCCGAACCTCTTCTCCAACTTGTTTTCTCCCCTCTTCTCCTCTTCTCTTCAACTTCAAACCCCGAAGTAAGGTGTTTTGAAAGATTTTTCAAACATTTCATCTCTCTTTCATTCATCTCCACTTTGTCCTTGCTCGGTTTACCGAAAAGCGCACCATTTACCGAAATGCGAGCGTCGGAACATCGTGGGTATTTTATTTCAAAAATGTTTTGAAAGAGAGGGTTTTAAGGTCTAAAAACCATCCAAAATAGCTTTGGTCCAAAATAGGGTGTGAAGTTGAGATTTTTCTCTCTCCTTGCCGAGGAAACCGGACCTGTGCCCTGCACACCTTTCTCCATCAAGTAAACCATCAGTAACGCCCAAGTCTTAAGGGCAATCAAAAATGGGGTCTCTACAACTGGAGATCATAACCGAGCTCTTGAATGCAGAAAAGACGAAGATGACCAAACATGATCACATGGACAAAGTTGATCGGGGAATTGTTTACGGCTGGACTTCAGAATAAAGTTGCCTACTGTAGACACCCCATTTTTGACCGTCCTCAAGACTTGGAGGTCACCATTTGAACACTCAGTGATCATCCATGTTTGTGTTCATCTTGAGTTCTCAGAGGTTTCGGTCGCGCGCCTTGCCTCAAGACCTGTCGACTTGTTTGCTTTGTGTTTGGGTTATGCACCAAACACTGGTGTTTGGGTTATGCACCAAACACTTGTGTTTTTTTTGCTTCTGAGGGCAGGGAATGGCTTGTTGGCCGTCCCCACACCTCACCGCCCATGGCTTGAGGCCACCGGCCCTTTTTTTTTGCCATCGGCCAAAGGTTATGGCCGGTCGGCACCTTTTGTGGTCGGTTGGCCACCTTTGTTGATCAATCGGCCATTTCTGCTGGTCGACCCCTTTCCATCTATTTTTGGAAGATATTTTATGCCAGCTGTAACAGCCGGCATCCATAATACACCCCCTCCATACACGTGTATGGAGGGATTTGCCTCTTGTTTAGCTTCTCTTAGAAGCTTTGCAATTTTGGAATTCTATAAAGAGGGAGCTTCTCCTCCCTACTCAGGGATCCAGAGGTTCTGAAATTAGGGTTAGAAAGAGTTGTATCTATCTATCTCTATATCTCCCTCTCTTTGCATATTTGTGTGTGTATAAGGTTGTTTTGTTCATACTTTTGCACTTAGACAACTAGCATTACACCACCCTTGGGTTGCTAAGGCATTAGAGGGTTGTTGTTAAGGTCCTTGAGCTGATTTTGATCAGAGAAACCTGCTGGACCTTGATTCTTGAAGAAGGTCTACAAGGGTGAGTGTTCTAGCTTTAGTTTCCCTATTTTTGCACAAGCTTTTTGCTTACCTTGCATCTATTTTTAAGCTTTGACTATAACTGATAAAAGTTCTAATTTTTTGTGCTTTAGAACTTTGTTTAAGGTTTCTTTGAGGTTTGGGGTTGTTTCCCCCCACCAAGGCCTTGTTAGGCCTTGTTTTAGGCCATCCATTTTGGTCCTTGCTTTGAGCTTTGCATGAATTCTCTACCACTGAAATCCAAAGGATTTTCAATGGTGAAGAGATGGTTTTGAGGTCCCAAATAGGAGAGGGTCATCCCCTCTCCATGTTGCCTTTGATGTTTGCACAAATGGCTTGTGTTGTGGCTTGTATCCCTAGCTTGTTTTAGCTTCATTGCAGTAGGTGTTAGGCCTTGTTTTGCCATGTTATACCTCTATTTCAAGTTGGTTTAGACATGCCTTGCATGCACCATACACTTGCCTTGCATTCCTCTATTTTGCCTAGAAATGCATCATGCATTTGGACCACCATGCTTGCATGTTTTGTCTTAGCTTTGTGAAGTTTTTGGTCATGTTTTAACATGTTTAAGCTCTGTTGGGTGTCGATTTGGTCATGCTTTCCATGCTTTATATAGCCTCTTTGCATTCTGGCTTGTTAGCTTCGGGTGTGTGAGTCATTAGCATGCTTCCCTTGGTTTATTTCAATGATTTGGAATCACTTCTCATGCCATTTCAGTCCATGTTCCATGGCCACACACTTGCATTTACCATCCATTCCATGCTTGGGGCAGTTTGTGTTTCATACCTTAAGAATAGACCATTGCATGCGCCTCCATGATTTGGTCTTTGGAAGACCTTCTTATGAGGTTTTGGGGCTTATTTTGATGTGTTACAACTCTGATTTTATTTTCTTAAAACATGCCATGTTTGGTTGCAAGAGGCGTAGTGCATTTGCCCTTCTAGGCCTTGCATGCATCTTGTTTTGTACTTGCCTTTGTAGCATGTTTTGCCTCTCATCCAATGCATGTTCTGTGACGACCCAGAATTCTTCCCTCCGCTCGAGCGGAAGAGTTGACGCTCGAGCGGACTTTTGGAGTTTCCAGCAATTGTGCAGGCGGGCTGAGATTCTGGGAGTTGTGATTCTCCGCCCGTGGCGGGGAGTTTACGCGCGAGCGGATGGCTTTGTTGGTCTGCCTTCGGCGGAAGAGTTGGCCTTCGGCGGGCCTCCAGGTTGAGTTGTACTTATGAGGCACGTGGGCTCGTTTTTGATCCTTTATTAATGTATTTGGAATGTTCTTATCTTATTTTGGAGTATTGGTTGAGGTGGTAGTATGATGGTAAAGTAAGATTGGATCAAAGAATTTAATTTGGATAGTTATTTTTCGAACAGCTGCCACTCTTTTGCCCTTTTCTTTTTCCACACTTTGAATTTGGATGTGAGGTTTGAACCATTGGAAAGCTTATTTCCGGGGCTTCAATTTGGACACAAGAACGACCTAAAAGCGGAGTTCGGATGGGAGAGTTATACATGTTCAAAGTTTTGAAATCTGTCTTTGAGGGCAGGTCCGCTCGGGCGGGAATCAGTCCGCTCGAGCGGGAATTACGGGACAGCAGCGTTAAAAACTGGTTTTTGGGATCTTTTTCCATGTTTTCTTCAATCCTCTTCTTTCCTCTTTGCCTTAGTCCGAAACCCTAACTCTCAAACCTTTGATTTCACCCATTTCTATCAACAATCCACCATGGTTTTGGCATGTAGGATGGAGAACCAAGGAGGATCAATGTTTTTACCCGATAAAAATTTGGATTGGTGAAAGTTTCTTCTCAAGCTCACCCCTTTTGCTTGATTGTTGAGGTAAGGGTTGAAGATTCTTTAATATTTACATCCATAGATAGATTGGAGATGTCTTCATGGTATATTGGTGCAAGTTTTCATTTATGTTATGTATATGGAAGAAATTATGAGATTTTGGGAATTTTGGGGTTTGAACATTGGGGGTTTTATGGTTTGAAGATATTGGGAGTTAATTGATAGGTTTAAATAATGGTTTATGAGTCCTAGATGTGTAATTGATGGAAAAATAGTGTTGGGTTAATAAGTTTGTTTATTCTTGAAATCTCATTATTTTCTTGAAACCCTAAGTTTCTTAAGGATGATAACCAAAGATTTAACCCAAATTGAATGTAGAATAATGAAATTGACGTATTGAATTATGTATATACAAGTTTAATTGGAATTTGGTGATACTTGGAAATTATGTTTAAATTTGCGAATGAACTTGTTAGAAGCTTTGTGAATCATGTCTTAGTGAGGAAGGAGATTGGGGGGAAGGGTTTATTGATGATGTAGATGATGTAAATTGAGCCTTAGCAATTTAATTTGAATTATGTGGGATTGCGTTGGTTATGTTAAGTTACGTTAATAATCTTGAATTGAATTGTGAGGATCATAATAAGTTGTGTTTGAATTATGTTGGAATTCATGTAATAATGTAAAGGAAAAATTAGGGAATTGATTTAGTAAGAATCTGGATGACATGAACTCAATTGTGGAGTGTTGAAATGAGATGTAATTTGGATAAAGAGAATTAATTAAGAACGAAATAAGTTTTGTGATCCGATTTCTTTGTGTATTACAATTGTATAGGGCCAACGGCAGGCGATGACCAAACACCGTGAGTAATAGTACCTCAACCATATGTTATTTACCGTTAGTCGTTATTGTTATTGACATTCTATCCTCCGTGAGTTAATGTGTTAACATGTGTGCGTTGGTTGAGAATTGATGGGAACGTTAAAAGAGTGATCACACACCGGTATGATCCTGAACTTAATCTGTATTTTGAGTTATGACTAATGACTATTGTCAATGTACCATCCTAAGAATTACCTATACATCTGCATAAGAATTGCATACAACTATTAACACTATGAAGTTGATTTATGAATTGGTCTGATTTACCTACGGATTATGGGTAATGTTAAGATTCTGCTAATTACGAAACAAGTATATCTGTGTACAAAGAACCACAAGGAAACATTGTATCATATGTTTTGTTTGCTATTGATAATTAATGTTACCATTCAATTATCAGCAACGTTCTGTAAACTTAAGTTATATGTTTTCAGTATACCATGAAACGAAATGATTGATTCTTGAAAGGCTATGATATGTTGAAAATGAACGAACGAATATCCAGTTTCTAAAAAGTATTTGTGGCACCCTTAGTCCGGATGGCCCTCGCCGGGTAATAATACTGGCCTATGGCCCTCGGGGTAACAATACGGGTCATGGTATCAACTTTGTGGTCTTTGGACCTACATTTGTGGTCTTGGACCTACTGCTGTGGTCTTCGGACCTACTGTTGTGGTCTTCGGACCTACATTTGTAGTCTTCGGACCTACAGTTGTGGTCTTCGGACCTACATTACGATGGCTAATGGGTGTACCACATATAATCTTATGCAAAATCTGAATATGGAAATGATTATGAAAATGATTACGAAAATGGTTTGAAATCGGAAATGCATAAGACTACATTTACGATAAGACTATGTTTGAGATATGAATATTTACGGTATGGAACAAAGTCTTTGTCTGAACGAAGTGCTACACTTTGGTGGGAGCCACCTCTGGAATCGTCTGAGCCACCTCTTGAATCCATACATCTGTTATATCTGTTAGCATGCTTATGCGTTCTGTCATTTCGTGATTTCATTATTTACGCTATTTCCGTTGTTTACATTATTCTTGTTATTACGGACCCATGGTCGCTCTGCATCTGTAGGCCTATGGTCATTACAGATAAAGCGGGCTTAAAGCCATTCTCATATGAAATTGGACTATGGCTATTTTGGAAATAATCACGACATGTAGTTAATCATATGTACCTCTGATTACCGTTTGGTTATTCAGTTAAATATCACATTATTTATGTACTATTATTCACCGAGTTCGCTCATTCTCAGATTTTGTCTGCATCTGTAGGTAGCCAATCGGGAGTTCATCCCAACCTTTAAAGCTTGTATTCTTCTTGTCAACCTTGAGGCGTCCGAGCACCACCAAGTCGTTCGTTTATAAAGTTTTGCCGAGTTTCAATTTATACATTAGATGTCTATTTTTGGGTTGATTGTAAATAATTCCTTTTTCATTATTATTTTTGTTATGTGCCTATTTGTGGGGTTGAGTCGAAGCATATGGATGTAAAATGTCTGTATAATATTTACTTAGTGTGATGTTGAGATCCTGGCATGTTAGAAGTAGCTCAATGGATGTTCTTCTATGTATTTTATATTATTGAATGCTTCCGTCGGGCCGTATGATATGTATAACAGGTTTAGTGTCTGATTTCGAATGGGTCATGCCCAAACTTTTAGGGGCGGGTTTGGGACGTGACAAGTGGTATCAGAGCACGAGTTGCCATCTCACACACGAATCCATTGAGCTTTAGGATGTCTAGAAAGATTTAGGCATCATGCATGATATGTTATCAGTACATGAAAAGACAAGAACGATGGCAACGTTAACTGCCTGTTATTAACTCTGATGGCTACAATTTGTATCTGTTGTATGTCCTTTTCTTGCCTTTGTTTATTTTGTATAGGCTGGTGAAGAGTGCAAGACATGCAACGTGAATATTGTATCTTCAGAGGCGTGGTAAGAATTTGAACCCGACCGGTAAGTCACTTTATATATAAATGGTTAGATACAATGTGTGTTATCTATTGATCATTATCTGTGGGGAAATGATGGTAATATAATTGTCTTTGTTTACATTGCTTACATTTAAGTATTGGATATAGCTAAGATTAAAGGAATGTTATATACATTACCTTATGGCTGTTATGACTCCTTGTAACAAGGATTAGATCGATGGTTGAGAAGCTCTTGTATTGGAATATTTTGATAAGATGTGCTTTATGTAATAATTGAAGTTGTGTTAAGTATGGCCATAAGAAGGAATTCGCATATAATGATTCTTTTAAAATTGTGAATTTGTTTTGGTTGGCGATTTCAAGAGGCGAAAGGCTATTCTCGGTCAGAAGGCTATTCGGACCGAAAGGTCGTTTCGATTATTCGGGCCAATAGGCCATTCTGAAAATAAACTAATACCAAACTCACTATTGGATCTCATGTTTACGTGAATACCTTTGTTGTGCATTGTGAGCTATGTTTGGGAAATTGATTAGTGACCTTGAGACAAGATGTAAGTAATATAATTTTGTGAACTAAGGAATTACCAACGACCTCGATAGGGAATCAGACTTTGTACTCAGATTACGACCTCTCATGTCTGTGATTGAAATCAAATCCGTGTCATGTCTGATACGTATATGGATAATCTGCAACTTGTACTTGGGACTTTTCTAAATAATAGTCGAATGACATGAAGAGTCCGCCTATAATATGTGTTTATCTATATGACACTTGTAAAACAATAAATGATTCGCCTCTGTGTATTAAGAATTTGAATCTTACCTCTGTGTATTAAGAATTTGAGATTGAGAAATCTTTTCCGTAATATAAGTCTGTGCATCTAGTGACTTATTTTGTAACATTCGTCATGGGCCATTCGGTATTTCCGGGCCTAAGGCCGTTCTGAAAATACAATAGTATTGGAATAACTTTTTGAGTTCTGCAGTTACATGTGTATTTATATTTCTGGGCCTATGGCCGTTTTATATCTGTGGAGTTATGGCTGCTCTATACATGTTGGGTTTAAAGTCATTCTGCTAAGGAAACTGAATTCATGACTGTAATGGACATAATTACAGAATGAAATCAATCATATGCTTTTATAGTATTGTGCCTTGTGCTTCAATCAAAGTATATAACTATGCTATTCAATGTTTAAGGAAATTCATAGTTCGAGTTACGAAATGTTCGATATGATAAGTGTTTTCTGAAGTGACAAAAATGTTACGAATTTCTGACAAGTTTATGATATGATAAGTTTCTGGATAATTTTCCCAAGATGGCAAGTTTTCTGAAAGAAATATTTTGCTATGTACGAATAAGTCCTTCAATTGCTAATTGATGAAAATTCTATGTTGAGCTTCAAACTATTCTGTCTTATCTGTTTTGGAAAACTAGTATGAAATGAGTATTACTTTACTGTAATTTGGAAAGCATGATCATTAAGGTTTGATCTGTGTTTGATTTTATTAATACTTTACTCTGAACATGTAATTCCTTGATATGGATTTGAGTGGTTATTTGGAGTTTGTTCGAAATCTGATTTGGCTTAATAAGTCTAATTCTAATAGGGAGCAAAGAGCCCCAAAGTCATCGGGTTAGAATTTGTTTGTGAACCTAAAGAGATTGACCTGACTTATGAGTCACATGTGATCGAATATTTGAGTAAACCCATGTCCAATGTCTTTAAGTTGTTATAGCATTTGGAAGGTATCAAATATATGAGGATTGTGAATAATGAGATGAAGCTTTGGAGTTATTGGGAATGTTAACGGAAATTTTAGAACTATTGGGGAAGTAATTGGAATTAAAGTTGAGCATTAGGGACTTGGGATTACAAATGGTTCCTTACGTTGAAATTCGATATATGTATATTGATCAAGTATTTGTGATTCCTCTCTATATCAAGTGGGATTTTTCGGTTATGTTTGAACTGTCTTACATTTGGTTTTCTTCAATTTCGAGGACGAAATTCTTTTTAAGGAGGAAGGGTGTGACGACCGAATTCTTCCCTCCGCCGAGCGGAAGAGTTGACGCCGAGCGGACTTTGGAGTTTCAGCAATTGTGCGACGGCCCGAGATTCTCGAGTTGTGATTCTCGCCGAGCGGGGAGTTTCGCTTCGAGCGGATGGCTTTGTTGGTCTGCCTTACGCCGGAAGAGTTGACGCCGAGCGGGCCTCGTGTTGAGTTGTACTTATGAGGCACGTGGGCTCGTTTTGGTCCTTTATTAATGTATTTGGAATGTTCTTATCTTATTTTGGAGTATTGGTTGAGGTGGTAGTATGATGGTAAAGTAAGATTGGATCAAAGAATTTAATTTGGATAGTTATTTTTCGAACAGCTGCCACTCTTTTGCCCTTTTCTTTTTCCACACTTTGAATTTGGATGTGAGGTTTGAACCATTGGAAAGCTTATTTCCGGGGCTTCAATTTGGACACAAGAACGACCTAAAACGGAGTTCGGATGGGAGAGTTATACATGTTCAAAGTTTTGAAATCTGTCTTGAGGGCAGGTCCGCTCGAGCGGAAATCAGTCCGCTCGAGCGGAATTACGGACAGCGTTAAAAACTGGTTTTTGGGATCTTTTTCCATGTTTTCTTCAATCCTCTTCTTTCCTCTTTGCCTTAGTCCGAAACCCTAACTCTCAAACCTTTGATTTCACCCATTTCTATCAACAATCCACCATGGTTTTGGCATGTAGGATGGAGAACCAAGGAGGATCAATGTTTTTACCCGATTAAAATTTGGATTGGTGAAAGTTTCTTCTCAAGCTCACCCCTTTTGCTTGATTGTTGAGGTAAGGGTTGAAGATTCTTTAATATTTACATCCATAGATAGATTGGAGATGTCTTCATGGTATATTGGTGCAAGTTTTCATTTATGTTATGTATATAGAAGAAATTATGAGATTTTGGGAATTTTGGGGTTTGAACATTGGGGGTTTTATGGTTTGAAGATATTGGGAGTTAATTGATAGGTTTAAATAATGGTTTATGAGTCCTAGATGTGTAATTGATGGAAAAATAGTGTTGGGTTAATAAGTTTGTTTATTCTTGAAATCTCATTATTTTCTTGAAACCCTAAGTTTCTTAAGGATGATAACCAAAGATTTAACCCAAATTGAATGTAGAATAATGAAATTGACGTATTGAATTATGTATATACAAGTTTAATTGGAATTTGGTGATACTTGGAAATTATGTTTAAATTTGCGAATGAACTTGTTAGAAGCTTTGTGAATCATGTCTTAGTGAGGAAGGAGATTGGGGGGAAGGGTTTATTGATGATGTAGATGATGTAAATTGAGCCTTAGCAATTTAATTTGAATTATGTGGGATTGCGTTGGTTATGTTAAGTTCGTTAATAATCTTTGAATTGAATTGTGAGGACCATAATAAGTTGTGTTTGAATTATGTTGGAATTCATGTAATAATGTAAAGGAAAAATTAGGGAATTGATTTAGTAAGAATCTGGATGACATGAACTCAATTGTGGAGTGTTGAAATGAGATGTAATTTGGATAAAGAGAATTAATTAAGAACGAAATAAGTTTTGTGATCCGATTTCTTTGTGTATTACAATTGTATAGGGACAACGGCGAGCGGACCAAAGTACCAAACACCGTGAGTAATAGTACCTCAACCATATGTTATTTACCGTTAGTCGTTATTGTTATTGACATTCTATCCTCCGTGAGTTAATGTGTTAACATGTGTGCGTTGGTTGAGAATTGATGGGAACGTTAAAAGAGTGATCACACAGGTATGATCCTGAACTTAATCAGATTTTGAGTTATGACTAATGACTATTGTCAATGTACCATCCTAAGAATTACCTATATACGCATAAGAATTGCATACAACTATTAACACTATGAAGTTGATTTATGAATTGGTCGATTTACCTACGGATTATGGGTAATGTTAAGATTACGCTAATTACTGAAACAAGTATATACGTGTACAAAGAACCACAAGGAAACATTGTATCATATGTTTTGTTTGCTATTGATAATTAATGTTACCATTCAATTATAGCGTTACGTAAACTTAAGTTATATGTTTTCGAGATACCATGAAACGAAATGATTGATTCTTGAAAGGCTATGATATGTTGAAAATGAACGAACGAATATCCGGTTTCTAAAAAGTATTTGTGGCACCCTTAGTCCGGATGGCCCTCACGGTAACAATATCAGTGGCCTATGGCCCTCGCCGGGTAACAATCTGAAATTTTTGGTATCAACTTTGTGGTCTTTGGACCTACTGTTGTGGTCTTGGACCTACATTGTGGTCTTGGACCTACATTTGTGGTCTTGGACCTACTGTTGTGGTCTTTGGACCTACATGTGGTCTTCGGACCTACATTACGATGGCTAATGGGTGTACCACATATAATCTTATGCAAAATCTGAATATGGAAATGATTATGAAAATGATTACGAAAATGGTTTGAAATCGGAAATGCATAAGACTCATTTACGATAAGACTATGTTTGAGATATGAATATTTACGGTATGGAACAAAGTCTTTGTCAGACGAACGGTGCTACACTTTGGTGGGAGCCACCTCTGGAATCCGTCTGAGCCACCTCTTGAATCCATACATCTGTTATTTCTGTTAGCATGCTTATGCGTTCTGTCATTTCCGTGATTTCTGTTATTTCTGCTATTTCCGTTGTTTCTGTTATTACTGTTATTCTGGACCCATGGTCGTTCTGCATCTGTAGGCCTATGGTCGTTACGTATAAGCGGGCTTAAAGCCATTCTGTTAAGGAAATTGGACTATGGCTATTTTGGAAATAATCACGACATGTAGTTAATCATATGTACCTACAGTTACACGTTTGGTTATTCAGGTTAAATATCACATTATTTATGTACTATTATTCACTGAGTTCGCTCATTCTGTATTTTGTCTGCATGCATTTACGTAGGTAGCCAATCGAGTTCAGTCCCAACCTTTAAAGCTTGTATTCTTCTTGTCAACCTTGAGGCGTCCAGGCACCACCTGAAGTCGTTCGTTTATAAAGTTTTGCCGAGTTTCAATTTATACATTAGATGTCTATTTTTGGGTTGATTGTAAATAATTCCTTTTTCATTATTATTTTTGTTATGTGCCTATTTGTGGGGTTGAGTCGAAGCATATGGATGTAAAATGTCTGTATAATATTTACTTAGTGTGATGTTGAGATCCTGGCATGTTAGAAGTAGCTCAATGGATGTTCTTCTATGTACTTTATATTATTGAATGCTTCCGTCCAGGCCCCGTATGATATGTATAACAGGTTTAGTGTCTGATTTCGAATGGGTCATGCCCAAACTTTTAGGGGCGGGTTTGGGACGTGACATGTTCTAGCCTTGTTTTGGTGTCCTTTGGGACTGTTTTGGTCATTTTGGCTCTTTGGGGCTTGGTTAACATGGCCATGGTGTAAGTCCTTCGGCTAGCTTTGAGCTTTAAGTCCATTAACATGATATGTTTGTCTTGATTAGTTGATTTGGCATCATCTTTCATGTGATTTCAGAGCTTAGTATGCTTGCCATTTGTCCATAATAGTCACTTTTAAATGTGTTTAAAAGTTGCTTCTTTTATGCCTTAGATGGTAGGTGTAATAACCCGACCCTCCTATCTGTTTCTGGTATATTTTCGGTCCGTTATTCTGTGCATTTACATGCTTTCTCTGAAATTTTAATTAAACAAAACTTATGAAAAGTGATTCATATCTGTGGCATTTTTATTAGTGTATTTGGAACCTCCCTATTTTGTTTTGGGGTATTGATTGTGGTGGTAATATGATGGTAAGGTAAGATTGGACCAAAAACTTTAATTCGACTAATTCGCCTACGATTAGCTGTCACTCTTTTGCCCTTTTCATTTTCCACACTTGGAATTTGGATGTGAGGTTAGAACCATTGGAAAGCTTATTTTCGGAGCTTCAATTTGGGCACAAGAACGACCTAAAACGAAGTCCGGATGGGAGAGTTATACCTGTTTGAAGTTTTGAAATTTGTGCTGGGAGCAAGTCTGCTCGAGCGGGAATAGGGATGCTCGAGCGGGAATAGCGGGTACAGCAGCTTAAAAACGGGAATTCTAGATCATTCTTGATATTTTCTTTTCCCCTCTTCTTTCCTCTCATTCTAGGTCCGAAACCCAAGCCCCCAAAACCTTGATTTCCTCTATTTTGATCAACAATCCACCATGGTTCTTGCATCAAGGATGTAGAAGGCTTGAAGATCAACATTTTCAACCGATTGGAATTTGGGATTACGAAGGATTCCTCTCAAAGCTTGTTTTTCTTGTTTGATTCTTGAGGTAGGGGTTCTAGTTTTCTTCAATATCTATATCAATAGATAGATTTGTGGTATTTTCATTGTATAAATGTACAAAGTTCCATTTTTGAGCATATAACGTATAGTATGAGAATTTGGGGTTTTAGGATTTGAGATATTGGGAGTTAAATTGATGGGTTAATATGATGGATTGTGAACCCTAGATGTATAATCACTGGGAGACTTGGAATGAGAAGTAATGTGTTAAGAAGATTAAAATTTTATTTGAAATTTGTAGATTTCTTAGAAACCCTAAGTTGATTCTTGATGATAATCAATGTTTTGGTCCAAATTAAAAGTAGAATCATGAAATTGGTAGGTTGAATTATATGTGTTCAAGTTTAATTGGAATTTGGTTATGTTTGAAAATTATGTTTAAAATTTGTGAATGAACTTTGTTAAATGCATTGTAAACATGTTATAATAAAAGGGAAATTGGGGGAAAGGATTTGTTGATGATGTGGATGATATAAATTCAGTTATGGAATGTTGAAATGGAAGTTAAGAATTCCTTTTGAAATATGTTGAATTATATTTAATGATGTTGAGTTGAATCATGTTGCCTATGTTGAATTGTGATGATTATGTGGGATGGTATTGACTATGTTGATATTGATTTTTGTGACCTAAAATGTGGTGTTTTCAAAAATGGGTTTAATCCCAAATCATTTTACCAAATATTTGTGGGCATGCTTAGTTATTAAATCAAGAGAATGATTTAATGGGATTTCTTTATGGGGATGGGGAAATGTTTGGTTTTTGGTGAAAACACTAGAAATTTAAGGAGTTTTGGGGAACATGGAAATGTTCATAAAAATCCTTTCTTTCTTTGAATAGAAGATGAATGGGTGTAAATTCCATAATGTGTTTTTGTAAGACTAGTAATCTTTTATATATATATATATATTGAGTTGGAGAAATAGGTTTGAAAACTTCATGCTGCAAAATATTGTTTACTCTGTTTTACGTCCTTAACCCTCTGGTATTTATGCAATTTGTGTTTGACGCCCTTAAGATGCCTGTAAATTCATTCGAAGTAAAATAAAGCAGGAAGTGAATTAAGAAAGAAAAGGAATTAATGTATAAGTTGTGTACATGTGTAGGGCATAACCCGGGAAGGACAAGCACTCCGTTATAGCACTGTGAGTAATAGTACTACAAATGTACATTGTTTACCGTGAAGAAATATTGTTAACAACATTCTATTTTTCATGAGCTAATATATTAACATGTGTGTTGGTTGGGAATTGATGTGAACATTGAAAGAGTTAGCACACATCGGTATGACTCTGAACCCACTCCGTATTTTGGGATATGGCTAATGATTATTGTCAATGTACTATCCTAAGACTTACCTATGATTCTGGATAAGAATTGCATACAAACTATTAACACTGTGAAGTTAGTTAATAAAAAGGAATTGCGTATCACCGACATTGTTATGTAATTCATGTTATGATATGAATTGTTCTGGCCTGTTGATGTAATGGTACATTTACCTTCGGATTGTTGGTAATGTTAAGGTTCTGTTAATTACGAAACAGGTATGTCTACCTTATGTTTTGTTTGCTATTGATAATTAATGTTACCATTCTGTTATCTACTAGTCAGTGGCATTGAAACAAGCAAATGGGATGTATATGCATTCTGTTACCCTACGCTTATGCGTTCTGTTACCTTACGCTTATGCGTTATGTTATTTTTGGGCCGATGGCCGTCCTGATATTTCTGGGCCGATGGCCATTCTGATATTTCTGGGCTGGTGGCTATTCTGATATTTCTGGACCTATGGTCGTTCTGTATCTGTAGGCCTATGGTTGTTCTGTACATACTGGGCTTTAAGCCACTCTGTTAAGAAAACTGGACCCATGACTGTTTTGAAAATAATTACAGAATGTAGTTACTCATATGCTTCTGCAGTTACATACTTTATTATTCCAGTCGAACATTACATTATTTATGTACTATTATTCACTGAGTTTCGCTCATTTTGTATTTTGTTTGCTTCTGTAGGTAATCAACCGGGAGTCCAGTCCTGACCCTTAAGGCTCGTCTCTTTTGTCACCTTCTGTGTGTCCAGACACTAACTGAAGCCCATGCATTTTGTAAAGTGTTACTAGATTATTGGTTTATGCTTTGATTGTCTTTCATTAATATTTTCGTTACACGCCCAATTGTGGGTCTAAGTATGAATGTATAAGTGTGTAACCGAAGTTCGGGTGTATGTTTTGATATATATATTGTGTACCTAATGCAATGTGTGCGGTCTTGGCATGGTAGTGGTAGCTTAATGGATGATGTTTTTTGTTATTTTATATTGATAATACTTCCGCTTAGGCCCCATATGTTATGTATAATAGGTTAAGTGTCCGTTTCTGAATAGGTCATGCCCAAAATTTTTGGGGCGAGTTTGGGGTGTGACAGGTGGTATCAGTGCACGAGTTGCTATCTCACACACGATCCATTGAGCTGTAGGATGTCTAGCAAAGACTTAGGCAACATGCATGACATCCTTAATGCATATGAAGAAATTGATAGCAACGGTACTGGTGCATGTATATAGCTAACCGTAATGGTTATTGTTTGTGTCGGTTGTACATTCCTTGTGTATATTGTGATTGATTGCCATGCAGAACATGGTAAGACCTGCAGATGGGATTAAATCAATCAAGTTGCGTAGCGGAAGTGTGGTGAGGATTCGAGCTAGTCGGTAAGACAATTTATATGAAAATGATTAGATGAAATGTGAGTTAACATAGGAATAATGATAATATGATTGGGCTTTTAGCATCTGCTTAAGTGACTTGATTAAATTCTAAGTACTAAATATTCCTAAGATCAAAGGAAATGCTACATGTATGATACTCTTAGTTATGTTTTCCTTGCCATAACCATGTCGAGATTCGTGATTTTAAGAATTTATTGTGTTTGAATATTTTCATAAGATGTGTTTTGTGTAAGGATTGAAATTATGTTAAGTACGACCGATTCTAAGAAAAAGTCAGGCATGTAGTGACCCCCTAAAGTTGTGAAAAGGATCAAGTAATTGTGACTTTGCTTCTTGCTAATGATTTAAATAAATAGGTTATACTGACGAGTTAGTTAATGATCTTGAAAGAGTATGTAAGTAATATGATTTCGTGAATTAAGGAAGGAGTAGTGTTTGTGTGTAACCGGAATTTGATTATGGGATTCTGTAACCATAATTAATCAGTACTCGCCCTCATGTCAGAATCAACCTGAAATCTGAAATTTGTAATCTGTTTTGTTTATGTTTCATCTATAATCAATAATCGGGATTTCTTAAAAATGGCCGAAGAACATGGAGAGCCCCACCTATCTTATATGTCTGCTTATATAACACCCATAAAGGGGCAGTTAAGGACTACCGCGAAACCAAATTAAATGAGTGGGATCTGATAATTTGCCGCAAGAACGAAAACCCTACTTATGTGTATTAATGATTGAGAAATCATCTCTGTAATATATTTCTGTGAAGATATGTAAAGGCTGGATATTGCAATTTGATCCTTTATTGCCCATTGGAATACCATAATGTAAACTGTTTTGTATGACACTGGGCATTTCGACAGAAACAAATAGTTATGGGGGATAATCCATAATGATGAAGGGCTAGCGATACGTACGAGATATTCACTTCCTCTTGCATGTTATACAAATTTGTACAATGCGCACTACATGGTTCGGAATTGCCTTACTATCTTGATGAATTAATCTTGCCAAGAATTTTAAGTTTGATGTTAGTGATTAAAGCACTTTATCGTTATACTGTTGAATTTCTAGATATTATGGAACCCTGATGGATGTGATTATTGACTGGAATTATGACCCTATAAATGGACTTAACAAAACTTACGTATGTGGAATACTGAAATGATTAAAGGAGAGGCCAAATTAAGAAGAATGTTTCTAAGAGAAGAAGTTACGCCTTAAAATTATGACTGATTAATTGAACGTGATTTTGAATTTGATTCTGGTTTTATTTTTGAATGGCTCCCTACACTTGAAAAGATAGATACCTTATATGTTTTTGTTGCTCATATCCAAACTTAGGAATTCTGATTAAGTGTCTCTCATGGCGCACTTACAGGAAATTGCAAAAAGTGTATGATGCTAGTTATGATATTGTTGTAACTGTTGGATTTGGACTATGGTTCTCCTTGTGTTACGGTATTTAGAAGTATTACTATGAAGAATTAGTGATATTGATTAAGATTCTTCTTCCCATTATTCTGACTTTGCCCAAATTAGTATGTATGGTTTTGAGTCCATATAACGTTATGAATTTGATATGTTTACGGAAATAGAGAATACTAAGAACAAATGTGAAGCTAGTGACTATATGCTTACGCAACTTATTATACTTGTTGGAATGATGCCTACCTTGTTAAATGGATGAAACCTTGTAGATGGCTTTGGTATCTATGAATCTAATTACATAATTGATTTTTGTGACGATGATAGACAGTTTGGGTTACCAGCTTATCTCTAAGTGACTTATAATTTTGGACTTATCAAGTAATGGGATTTGCATATGAACATAGTAAAGAACATATGGTGATAGAATGTAATGACCCCAAAGTGCGTATAGAAAGTTATCCTTATTTAATTAGGGATTAATGTGTTTGCTATTGGAATTGAAGAACTATCCGTGGAGTTATGCTTTTGAAACTGGAGTTGGTGACCTTTACCAACAATCTGAAAAAAAATTTCCTCCGCTCGAGCGGAGTAGTTGGCCTTCGGCGTTTCGGGGTTTCGATAGAATTTTGCGACGGCTTGAGATTACGAGTTGTGATTTCCGCCGGCGGAGTAATTGACGCCGAAAGCGAGCGTTTTGTTGGTCTTCACGCTCGAGCGGAAGGTTGGGCGCTCGAGCGGGTCTCCAAGTTGAATTGTATTTCTGAGGCACATGGGTTCGTTTTTGACATTTCTATTAGTGTATTTTGAACTTTCTTATTTTATTTTGGAGTATTGGTTGAGGTGGTAATATGATGGTAAAGTAAGATTGGGCCAAAAGCTTTAATTAGAATAATTTGTCTGCGACCAGCCGTCACTCTTTTGTCCTTTTCTTTTTCTACACTTTGAATTTGGATATGAGGTTAGAACCATTGGAAAGCTTATTTCCGGGGCATCAATTTGGACACAAGAACGACCTAAAACGGAGTCCGGATGGGAGAGTTACACTTGTTTGAAGTTTTAGAATCTGTGCTGAGAGCAGGTCCGCTCGAGCGGAAATAGGAGCGCTCGAGCGGGGTTTTCGGGACAGCAGCTTTAAAAACGGGTTTTTGAGATCATTTTCCATATTTTCTTCTTCCCTCTTCCTTCCTCTTTGCCTAAGTCCGAAACCCTAGCCCCAAATCCTTGAATTCCTTTACTTTGATCGCAATCTACCATGGTTTTTGGCATCAAGGAAGGAGAACAAGGGAGGATCAATGTTTTTACCCGATTAGAACTTGGATTTGTGAAGGCTTTTTCTCAAGCTCACCCCTTTGCTTGATTATTGAGGTAAAGGTTTGAATACTCTTCAATATTTACATCCATAGATAGATTTGAGATATTTTCATTGTATAATGGTACAATTTTCATTCATGTTATGTATATAGAAGAAATTATGTGATTTTGGGAATTTTGGGTTTGAACATTGGGGGTTTTATGGTTTGAAGATGTTGGGAGTTAATTAATGGGTTAAAATGGTGAATTATGAGTCCTAGGTGTATAATCAATGGATAAGTTGGAATAAAAAGTGTTGGGTTAACAAGTTTGATTATTTCTTGAAATCTCCATATGTTTTTGAAACCCTAGGTTGATTAAAGATGATAACCAAAGATTTAACCCAAATTGGAAGTAAAATAATGAAATTGAGGTATTGAATTATGTATTTACAAGTTTAATTGGAATTTGGTGATACATGGAAATTATGTTTAGAATTTTCGAATGAACTTTGTTATGAGCTGTGAATCATGTCTTAATGAGAAAGGAGATTGGGGGGAAGGGTTTGTTGACGATGTGAATGATGTAAACTTCGCTACGGAATATTGAATTGAGCCTTAGCAATTTAATTTGAATTATGTGGACTTATATTTGGTGACATTGAGTTGAATAGTATTAAATAGTGTGGATTATATTGGATGGTGATGATTATGTGGGGTTATGGTGATTATGTTGAGTTGTGTTAAATATTGTGAATTGAATTGTGTAGGGTTAGCTGCAGGGGCGGACCTAGCATCTAAACACTGTGAGTAATAATATTATAGATGTACATCATTTACTGTTAACGCTTATTGTTATTAACATTCTGTTTCCCATAAGCAATTATGTTGGTATGAATAGAGATTGCAAGATGATGTGAACTTATGTAAGCATCGAGAGAAGTGGCATACATCGGTGAGCCTTGAAAACGATTCTACATTCTGACTACGATTAATCTATAAATTACCTATGAATCGCATATAATCTAGTGATATTATGGAATTGGTTAACAGAAGGGAATTATGAATGTAAACTCCGCTATTTTGAGTAGGAATGTGATACCTTGAATGTCCTATCAGGAATTCCTACCATCTGTTTAAATCGGTATATGTTTTGTGACATAGATATTGGTCTAACATGGATCAGCGAAAGGAATAATCAGATAAGACTACGGGTTGTTTTATATGATAATGACCATTGTGATCGTTGTGAAACTATAGAAACATCAAAAGAGTTTGAGAAGTTTTGTGTGCCATGTGAGAAATAATGTAAAATTATGAAAGTCTTAAAAGAAATTGTAAAGTTACGAACCTATGTGGCCCTTGCCCGGGGGTAAGAATACCGTGGTTTGTGGCCCTTGCCCGGGGGTTATAGTACCGTGGTTCAAGAATATGTTTTAAATGAATTTGTGAAATATTGTGAACTTGTGAAAAAAGGGCCAAGGGCCATTTGTGAAGTATGGAATTCCAAATTGTGACTTATGAAATGATATGGTCGAGGGCCATTTGTGAAATGTGAATTTCCATTTTCGTGAACTATGGACTTATGTGGCCGAAGGCCATTTGTGAAATGTGAACCTTTGAGGCCAAGGGCCGACTTGTGAAATTTTATGAAATGTGAATCTATGAAATCTAAGGAACTTATGAAATGTGAATCTATGAGGCTGAAAGCCAACTTGTGAACTATGAAGTTAAAAGGCCGAGGGCCAACTTGTGAAACTAAGAACCTAAGTTATGCATCCAAGAAGCACAAGAATGAATGATGTTCAAGAATGTTTCAGGTATGTTTCCGGTATGTTACAAGTTCGAGTATGTTCCGGTATGTTTCAGGTATATGCTACAAGTTCAAAAAAATGTTTCAAGGGCTTTCATGCCATATGCTTTAAGGGCTCTATGCCAACACGTTTGAAAGTTTCACGCTATGATATTCAAGGGCTTAAAGTCATTATGCATATATTATGTGTCAAGCTATTATGTTTCGAGACTAGGCCTAAGGCCGTTATGAAATTAGTACAGAATCAGACTAACTATGTGAACTCGACAATTTCACACGCATTGATATATTATGTGTCAAGTTAAGCATTGTTTTGTTTATATACTATTATTCACTGAGCCTGGCTTACTTTGTGTTATGTCTGTTCTGTAGGTGACCACCTTGGAGGTCAGTCTCACCCGTAGCATCCGCTCTTCGTGGTGTCAACCCCGGAGGGTCCAGGCACTTAAGTAAAAACAGTCATTTTGTGGGGTTTTATTAAGCTTTTAGCTTTATACCCTGTTTATTTGTCTAAGGTTAAATTGTTTATAACTCTTTTATTACTTGTTGTGTTTGTTATGCCCAATTATAGGAGCTGGGTGTATATATGTATATGTCCATAACTAAATTTTATGTTTGTTTGCTTTATGTTCAGTTTGTGATCCTGGCATGATAGTGGTCGCTGAATGGATATTGTTCTTTTATTTATTTTAATTTATATTGTTAACGCTTCCGTTCAGGCCCCGTATGATATGTATAACAGGTTTAGTGTCTAGTTTCGAATGGGTCATGCCCAAACTTTTAAGGGCGGGTTTGGGGCGTGACATTGAAATTAATGCATACTGTGGAATGTATGAATTCTGTGCCTAGGGAAAACGAAATCTACTATACTTCTGTATTTAAGAATTGTATGTTCGGTATTTGGGCATTAACACTATGGAACTTATTGATAGGGAAATATTCTAATGATAGACCTTAACTACTGAGGATTTTATGTCTTACATATTCTGCAATGGACTCGTGTAATCTTATCTTCCTTATCGCAATAAGTGTGGGATTACCCTGTGAATTGTTCGAACCAAAGTATGTAAATATCTATGAAAGAATTGAACAATAATGTGAGACTGTGAATTCTACTTTATCATATGGTAAAACAACTTTGGAGGACCAAACTTATTTAAGGGGGGGGGGGGGGAGAGTGTAATAACCCGACCCTCATATCTATTTCTGGTATATTTTCGGTCCGTTATTCTGTGCATTTACTTGCTTTCTCTGAAATTTTAATTAAACAAAACTTATGAAAAGTGATTCATATCTGTGGCATTTTTATTAGTGTATTTGGAACCTCCCTATTTTGTTTTGGGGTATTGATTGTGGTGGTAATATGATGGTAAGGTAAGATTGGACCAAAAACTTTAATTCGACTAATTCGCCTACGATCAGCTGTCACTCTTTTGCCCTTTTGTTTTTCCACACTTGGAATTTGGATGTGAGGTTAGAACCATTGGAAAGCTTATTTTCGGGGCTTCAATTTGGGCACAAGAACGACCTAAAACGGAGTCCGGATGGGAGAGTTATACCTGTTTGAAGTTTTAAAATTTGTGCTGGGAGCAGGTCCGCTCGAGCGGGAATAGGGACGCTCGAGCGGGAATAGCGGGTACACCAGCTTAAAAACGGGAATTCTAGATCATTCTTGATATTTTCTTTTCCCCTCTTCTTTCCTCTCATTCTAGGTCCGAAACCCTAGCCCCCAAAACCTTGATTTCCTCTATTTTGATCAACAATCCACCATGGTTCTTGCATCAAGGATGGAGAAGGCTTGAAGATCTACATTTTCAACCGATTGGAATTCGGGATTGCGAAGGATTCCTCTCAAAGCTTGTTTTTCTTGTTTGATTCTTGAGGTAGGGGTTCTAGTTTTCTTCAATACCTATATCAATAGATAGATTTGTGGTATTTTCATTGTATAAATGTACAAAGTTTCATTTTTGAGCATGTAGTGTATAGTATGAGAATTTGGGGTTTTAGGATTTGAGATGTTGGGAGTTAAATTGATGGGTTAAAATGATGGATTGCGAACCCTAGATGTATAATCAATGGGAGACTTGGAATGAGAAGTAATGGGTTAAGAAGATTAAAATTTTATTTGAAATTTGTAGATTTCTTAAAAACCCTAGGTTGAGTCTTGATGATAATCAATGTTTTGGCCCAAATTAAAAGTAGAATCATGAAATTGGTAGGTTGAATTATATGTGTTCAAGTTTAATTGGAATTTGGCTATGTTTGAAAATTATGTTTAAAATTTGCGAATGAACTTTGTTAAATGCATTATAAATCATGTTATAATAAAAGGGAAATTGGGGGAAAGGATTTGTTGATGATGTGGATGATATAAATTCGGTTATGGAATGTTGAAATGGAATTTAAGAATTCCTTTTGAAATATGTTGAATTATATTTAATTATGTTGAGTTGAATCATGTTGCCTATGTTGAATTGTGATGATTATGTGGGATGGTATTGACTATGTTGATATTGATTTTTGTGACCTAAAATGTGGAGTTTTCAAAAATGGGTTTAATCCCAAATCATTTTACTAAATATTGTGGGCTTGCTTAGTTATTAAATCAAGAGAATGATTTAATGGGATTTCTTTATGGGGATGGGGAAATGTTTGGTTTTTGGTGAAAACACTAGAAATTTAAGGAGTTTTGGGGAACATGGAAATGTTCATAAAAATCCTTTCTTTCTTTGAATAGAAGATGAATGGGTGTAAATTCCATAATGTGTTTTTGTAAGACTAGTAATCTTTTATATATATATATATATATTGAGTTGGAGAAATAGGTTTGAAAACTTCATGCTGCACAATATTGTTTGCTCTGTTTTACGTCCTTAACCCTCTAGTATTTATGGAATTTGTGTTTGATGCCCTTAAGATGCCTGTAAATTCATTCGAAGTAAAATAAAGCAGGAAGTGAATTAAGAAAGAAAAGGAATTAATGTATAAGTTGTGTACATGTGTAGGGCATAACCCGGGATGGACAAGCACTCCGTTATAGCACTGTGAGTAATAGTACTACAAATGTACATTGTTTACCGTTAAGAAATATTGTTAACAACATTCTATTTCTCATGAGCTAATATATTAACATGTGTGTTGGTTGGGAATTGATGTGAACATTGAAAGAGTTAGCACACATCGGTATGACTCTGAACCCACTCCGTATTTTGGGATATGGCTAATGATTATTGTCAATGTACCATCCTAAGACTTACCTATGATTCTGGATAAGAATTGCATACAAACTATTAACACTGTGAAGTTAGTTGATAAAAAGGAATTGCGTATCACCGACATTGTTATGTAATTCATGTTATGATATGAATTGTTCTGGCCTGTTGATGTAATTGTACATTTACCTTCGGATTGTTGGTAATGTTAAGGTTATGTTAATTACGAAACAAGTTGTCTACCTTATGTTTTGTTTGCTATTGATAATTAATGTTACCATTCTGTTATCTGCTAGTCAGTGGCATTGAAACAAGCAAATGGGATGTATATGCATTACATCCCCTATGCGTTACATGCTTACCCTACGCTGCGTTACATTATTTCTGTGCCGATGGCCGTCCTGATATTTTTGGGCCGATGGCCATTCTGATATTTCTGGGCTGGTGGCCATTCTGATATTTCTGGACCTATGGTCGTTCTATATCTGTAGGCCTATGGCTATTCTATACATACTGGGCTTTAAGCCACTCTGTTAAGAAAACTGGACCCATGACTGTTTTGAAAATAATTACAGAATGTAGTTACTCATATGCTTCTGCAGTTACATACTTTATTATTCCAGTCGAACATTACATTATTTATGTACTATTATTCACTGAGTCGCTCATACGTATTTTGTGCATACAGAGGTAATCAGCAAGAGTCCGATCGACCCTTAAGGCTCGTCTCTTTTGTCAACTTCTGTGTGTCCAGGCACTAACTGAAGCCCGTGCATTTTGTAAAGTGTTACTAGATTATTGGTTTATGCTTTGATTGTCTTTCATTAATATTTTCGTTACACTCCCAATTATGGGTCTAAGTATGAATGTATAAGTGTGTAACCGAAGTTCGAGTGTATGTTTCTATATATATTGTATACCTAATGCAATGTGTGCGGTCCTGGCATGGTAGTGGTTGCTTAATGGATGATTTTTTTGTTATTTTATATTGATAATACTTCCACTCAGGCCCCATATGTTATGTATAACAGGTTAAGTGTCCGTTTCTGAATAGGTCATGCCTAAAACTTGTAGGGGCGAGTTTGGGTTGTGATAGTAGGCCTTTGTGCATGCATGTTCGCATATCAATTCCATGCTTTTGTTGCACCATTATGGCCACTGTTTTAGACCTATTAGAGAGCTGCCCATCTTTTTATACGCCCATCCTTTGCGTGTTGTTGCATGCTTGCCTTGTATGTTGTTACATACTTGGTCCATTGCATATTGTTGTATGCTTAAGTTTCATTTAGAATGCTTGTTAGCTTGCATTTTGTCATGTGTTTGATATGTTGTCACATGTTTGCATGTTTGCATGCTTGTTCACATGCTCACATTGCATTAGTTTACTTGCATGTTTAACTTGCATATTCCCATTCCTTGCCTCTTGATCAATCATGATAGAGGATTAGGATCTATTGTTTGTTTTGTGTGCATCTCATTTGACATTAAAATGCACACTTGACACTTTGGGCCAGCATACATTGAAATGCGTGATTGGTGGCCCGAGGGTCGAGAGCCACACTCCCTTGAGTTCATAACATGAGAGGGAGGGTGGTCGTGCATACATTGCTTTGAAAATGCATTGTCATGCCTTGTCTGTCCTCTGCTGCAGCAAAATAGGTGTCTTCAGGAATAGATGGTCGGTCGACCATATTTATTGCCGGTCGGCTACAAATGTTTGGCCGAGGGCATCATTTTTGGCCGATGACCAGTTTCCCATGGTCGGAGGCCTCACGTCTTGGTCGGTGACCTCCCACAGTGTTCAGGGAGCAGTTTAGAAGCAACCTTGGGACTTGTGTAGTCTTCAGAGGTGCAGAGCAGTGTAAACAGAGGCAGCATGAGCATGGTGATGGATTTCTGAGCAAAGCCGAGCATGCATGCATTCGTCCCTCTTCCCGAGGATGCTTTACTACTTTAGTAGCTTAATTAATTTGTTAATTAATTAAGGTTTTGTCATATTTAATTAGCTTGTTAGTTAATTAATTTTTATTATTTTTTCGGCCCCTCCGCGAGAGGGCGAATTTTGTAATAAGCATGCGTGTGTGTGATGCATGTCTTCCAACCCCACGTCTTTCTCCCTTTTACTTACCTGCTTTCAATGGTTAGTCTTTGGGCATATTTCAATTAGCATACTTATGATAGCATGTTTGCATTCATTCATTTGTATTGCATACACCGGGCTCGGCGCATCATACTATTTGCATAGTACTTCAATTCCAACTTGAATACGTGTATTGAGTTGTCGCATTTCACATGCCATTCTTAGATTAGCCGAGCCTATTCTAGTTGCATTTTGCTTGCGATGCATTAGCCATTTTAACATGAACTAGGATCATGCATGATTGCTAACTACTTTCTTGTTTTGGCTTGGAGTACACTGTGAGTGTTTTATGCTTTAGCATCTTGCATGAATGTGAATGTTAACATGACAGCATGGTTGCTATGAGGCTAATTACTTATGTGATATAACTACCTGAATGCCTGTGGGTGAAGGTTGTATTGTTTGAATTGGGATGATTCATTGAAATCCGTGTTTTTTAGCCTACTTGCAAGTAGCAAACCTCAAACCATTTTCCAAACAAACGGACATGCGATGCTTTGTTCCAAATTAGGCAATCTAGTCTATTCTTATATGCTGTGTGCATCACATAGTAATTCTAGGCTAATAAACCAGAATAAGAGCACATAATGCATTCAAAACTCGATATCATGGCTAGTAGTGGCCGATCTTCGGATCGGGCGAGCGGGGGTACTCATAGATGACCTTCCCCAATCGTACCCAAGTTCCCGAGCCGAGGCAACTATTGGTGATGACGGACACGTGGCCTTAGGCAACGAGTCAGGGTTCCCTAAATTTTCCCAAAAACAAAATATTTAGGTGGCGACTCTGTATCTGGCAAAGCAGTCCATATTTGGCACTTCTTTCAAAAAAATCCGTTTTCAAAAATGATTTGCTGGATTTAGACTCTTTGATGATTCATCGGTCTTGCATTGCACTCTGCGAGATTAGATACAGGACCGTGACATTGAGCCCTGAACTGTAGTAAGCCAATGAACAAAACGGGATTCCCTCCCAGGACGTTCGGAGACGTCTACACCTACGTATCCTAAAGACGGGAATTAAGCCTTACGTAGTACGGCTCGGGTTCACTCGTGTATTAACACTCTCCTTTTGCGCTCTAACTTTTGCCAAGTCTTCCTTTTCTGGGTTTTCAACCTCGCGAGCTTAGTTTTTATTATTTCAAATTTTCTATGCTCTAACTTTTGCCAAGGTCGCCCATTCAGGTTTTCGGCCTAGCAAGCCTGATGGAATAGTATTTTTTCAACTTGTCCATGTTGATTGGTTGGGAGAACTCTAGGCCATCTAGGTCCATCAAAACGACAGCTCCACCCGACCAGATAGACTTGATGATGTAAGGACCAGTCCAATTGGGTCTGAACTTGCCCCTAGGGTCGTGGATGGGAGCACGGTTGTCTTTGAGCACAAGATCCCCTTGTTTCAAATTCCTGGACTTAACCTTCTTGTTGAAAGCCCTGGAAATTCTTCGTTGATAACCCTGAACATGATACAGTGCTTTCAGCCTTCTCTTATCAAATAGCATGAGTTTTTCAAACCTGCTCTGCTGCCAATCTGCCTCAGCTATCTGACACTGAGCCAATACCCGTAATGACGGAACCTCAACTTCGGTAGGGAGAACAGCCTTCATCCCATAAACCAATGAATACGAAGTCGTCCCAGTAGAAGTTCGAATTGAAGTCCGGTAGCCCCACAGAGCAAATGGCAACTTATCTGGTCAATCCTAGTAGGTTTCCACCATCCTCTGCAGTATATGCTTCATGTTCTTGTTGGCGGCCTCAACTGCTCCGTTGGTCTGTGGCCGATATGTACATGACTTATGAAAAGCCACGTTGTACTTCTCCAACAGATCGATCACCTCCTTCTTGAAGTGGGAACCATTATCCGAAATAATCTCATTTGCAACCCCGTAGCGACAAATGATGTTGTTCCTGATGAACTTAGCAACGTGCGATGCCTTCAACACTGCGTAAGATTGGGGCTCGACCCACTTCGTAAAGTAGTCTATCGCTACCAGAATGTACTCATGCCCGTTGGACACCTTTGGAGTGAGAACCCCAATCACGTCAATCCCCCAAACTAAAAACAACCATGGTGAAGTCATGTTGTACAGCATCGACGGCAGAATGTTCATGCGGTTTGCATGGATCTGACATTTGTGGCATCGCCGAACAAAGCCAATACAATCCTCCAACATGGTGGACCAGTAATAACACTGTGTAAGGATCTTCTGGGCTAACATCACCCCGTTCACGTGTGCTCTGCACTCTTCTCCATGGATGGCCTCCATCAGGCGCTTGGATTCTTCAGCATCAACAAACAGTTTATGCATCCCGAGATGACCTCTCTTGTATAGTTTACCCCCGCAGACGATGAACTGAGCGGCCATTCTTTGAATTGCCCTCTTATCTCTGGCATTTGCCCCTGGTGGATACGGCTCTTTTTCCAAGAAGTTCCAGGCATCGTAATACTAGGGATTCTCATCTCGTACCTCATCTATGGTAGCAATCAGCTCGTAGGCCGGCACGAATTTCTGTTCAATAATGATCAGACGCATCCGGACTCTAAAAGGGATGTTTGTCATAGAAGATAGACTTGCTAATGAATCAGCGAACCTGTTGTTCTCTCTTAATAGATGGGCGAAATTTAGCTTCTCAAACCGAGGAATTAGCACGTCCAAGGTCTGGCGATAGATTCTCATCTTTTCTTCTTTAACTTTCCAATCTCCTTTAGCTTGAGATACAACAAGGTTCGAGTCCCCAATGACATCCAACCGTTTTGCCTCTAGTTCTAGGGCAGCTTCTAAACCAGCAATCCATGCCTCATATTCTGCCTCATTGTTTGACACTCTGAACTGGAGTTTGAATGCCAGAGGTATGCGAGAATTGTCGGGTGCTATCAGCAACACCCCTATCCCATACCCGTATTGGTTTGACGCTCCGTCAAAGTACATCGTCCAAGTTTCTTCTTCGACATGTAGAATGACCTCGTCTGGGAACAAATACGCAACTGCTTCATCCCCTTCTACTGGGTGATCGGCTAGGAACTCCACTACCGCTCTCCCTTTCACTGACTTGCGCGTCATGTACTTCAAATCGAATTCGAAAAGTAGAAGCAACCAACGGGCTAGCCTACCCGTAAGTGCTGGTTTCTCGAAGAGATATTTGATGGGATCTAATCTTGAAACTAGTATTACAGAATGAGCTAACAGGTAGCGCCGCAGCTTCCTGGTAGCCCATACCAAGGCCAGACAAGCCTTCTCCACCAGAGTGTAGCGAGTCTCGCAATTCAGCATTTTCTTGCTTAGGTAGTAGATAGCCTTCTCCAGTTTATCCTCAGACTCTTGTGCAAGCATGTAGCCCATTGTAGTTTCAGTCACTGAAAGATACAGAATCAACGGTTTCCCCAGCTCAAGCGGTGACAACACAGGTGGGTTTTGTAAATATTGCTTGATCTGTTCAAAAGCAGCTTGGCATTGGCCGTCCCATTGGAACTTCGTTCCTTTCTTCATGAGACCAAAAAGTGGTTCACAAGTTAAGGTTAATTTCGTAATAAACCGTCTTATGAATTGCACTTTACCCAGAAAGCCTCGCACCTCCTTCTCAGTCCTTGGTGGTGGCATTTCCAAGATGGCCTTGATTTTGGAAGGATCGACCTTGATACCTCTCTGTGTGATCAAGAACCCCAGCATTTTCCCTGCGGTAACATGAAATGTACATTTTTGAGGATTTAGCCGCAGCCGATACTCCTTGATCCGTTGGAAGAATTTCTGCAAGGTGGTGTAGTGGCCCTCTCTTTCTTTGGACTTGACAATCATGTTGTCCACGTACACCTCAACCTCTTTATGGATCATGTCATGCAAAATTGTGGTCGCAGCCTGTTGATACGTAGCCCTAGCATTCTTCAGCCCAAACGACATCACCCTATAACAATAGGTTCCCTACGGGGTGGTGAAAGTAGTCTTCTCCCGATCTTTGGGTGCCATCAGAATCTGATTGTAGCCAGAAAACCCATCCATGAATGCCCAGCAGTAAAGTCCACTAATTCGTCGATATGCGACAGAGAAAAGTCGTCCTTCGGACTGGCTTTGTTCAAATCCCTGAAGTCCACATATACTTGAATTCTCCCGTCCTTCTTCGGCACTGGAACTATATTAGCCAACCAAGTTGGGTATTCTGATACCTGCAGGAACCCTACGCCAATTTTCATGGTGACCTCTTCTTTGATCTTGAGAGCCCAGTCCGGGCGGATCATTTTGAGCTTTTGCTTAACAGGTCAGGCCTCTGGGTCAAGAGGGATCCGGTGCTGTATGATCTCAGGATCGATTCCAGGCATGTCTTCGTAGGACCATGTGAAAACATCTTTGAAATCTTTTAACAAAGCGACTAAGCACCGCGTTCCTCCGAAGACAACGTGGACCCGATTTGGACTAGCCGCGAGAATTTCTCAGTACCAACATTAATTTGGGTGATTTCATCCACCAAGGGTTTTACAAACCTCTCCTGCTCTTGATCAAGCAAATATTGCAAAATCGGAGGAATTTCTTCCTCGTCGTTTTCATCGAAATTTTGAACATCCTGATTAATGCAATAAATTAAGGGTACATAAAAGTACTCAGAAGCCACAACTATTCCATTCTCATTAATCACTTCCAAATCGTCTGATTCCTCTGTTACATTAGACTCAAAGGAAAAAGAAAAAGACGACCTAGATAGGACTGTGGCATCCGGGTTGTCACTCCCAAGAATACCGGACTCAGATTCAGATGAGCTGGAACCTGATTCTGACTCCACAGACTCAGTACAATCAGATTCCGGCTCACTACGACCGGTCTTTGCTAGATAAAAATCCCTCCTCGTATTGCCAGACGAGGGAGGGTGCGATGGATGCATCCAGAATGTTTGAAAATGGGCTCGCAGTCATTTCATTCCCGATCATGGACACCAAGAAGTTATCCCCCAAGCACTCATGTACGATCGGAGGATCTGAAAGTAGACAAGCCAATGCTATCCCCATTTCAAACTATGTGCTCTCGAAATCCTCCCCCTTGCACTGTTCAACCTCAGTTGGTGGGTATGTCTGCTCCTCAGAAACATCATCCCCAAACAATTGCAAATCAAAGAAAATCTCAAATCCCGGCAACCGCCGCCTCTCTGCATTTAGCCATGGCTCTGGAAAGCCACAGAATGGGAAGTCTTCCCCCTCCCAGAAGAAGCGTCCGTTCAGGGTACCCTGGATGGGCCGGTGCACCAATTCATAATGCTTCCCGGTTTGCTTTGCTCTGGCCTTTCTGGCCATCTCTTTTTCTTTCCTCACCCAGTCCTCCTTGGTAGGCAGATAACCTAAACCAAAGGTATGTGGGTTATGCGGCACTTCGGCCGATCCTGCTATGCCTTTCCAGCCACGTCTCCCTAATCCCATCCCGAGGATGTACTGGAGCTAGTTCATGAGGTACACAGACTGTGCACTGACATATATCCCCTCGTCAATAGCCAGTATGTTCTGTACAACCCGAGCCTTGGTTAGGGTAAATCCTGACAGGAACACATCCTCCGCGCCATGCTCGATCTCCAGAATTGGCGGAGAAACCTCTAACGGTGGATGGATTGACGAATTCCCAAAAACTATAGCCACCCCCTTCCTGTGGGGGTACTTCAACATCTGGTGCCTTTACCTGGTGCAGCCACGGCCACCCTAGAAGTAGATTAAAGGTTGCGGGAATGTCCAAGACATGAAAGTCAATATCTTGTTGTCCTGGACCAACCTGAGTCTGAATTTGCATAGTCCCCATCACTTCTCTGCTGGTATTGTCATATGCCCTTATCACCTGGGCAATAGGCAAAAAGTCCGCGGGTTTCAACCCTATTACATTTGCCATCCTCGATGGACACACGTTGATGGCAGATCCTGTGTCAACAAGAACTACTGGTATCCATTTTTCTCTACACTCAACAGAGATGTAGAGAGGTTTGTTATGATCTGAGCCCTCAGGCGGCAGTTCCTTGTCAGTGAAGGTCAACGTCGGGGAAGCTCCTCCCAGAAAGAACAATCCTACCAGCTGTTCAGGCGTGGTATCGATTGATAGCTTGGCCGTGTCCATCGCAGAAAGGACAACTTGTCTATGAACTCTTGAGGCCATGAGCAGTCCCTAGATGGATATGTCTGCTTGGATTTTCTTGAGCTATTTCAACACAACCTCCTCCTCCAATAACTTTTCTTTCTGGCTCTCTGCCTCCTTGCTCTTCCCAGACGCCTCTGGTTGATCCAGGTGTGGGGGCTTGAAATACTGCCGACTTCTGGTCATGTGGTCCGCCTCTCCCACATACCAGGTATCATCTGGTTGGGTCTCACCCCAATCTTCATCGGTGTGGGCAAGACATAGGTCATCATCTTCCTACTACATACTGTCGGCCATCGACAAGCAGCTATCTCTGGTTCATTCTGACGCTTCAGGCGCAACACCTTCTGTCCCCTCAGGGGCTTTGGCCTTTCTAGCCCTTTCCAGATCTTCGATCCTTTCTCGCTCAAACTGCTTCAGTGTAGTCTTCTGTTCAACATCTTCTATACTCAAAATGCTCTGATCCCGAGCAAAATTCTTAACACCAGTGCTCTCCAGCGTTCCATTCTAGTTCTCGGCCATTCCAACTTTGTTGATGTCCCGTCTCGACGGACCTGCTTCTGGCCGAGGTCCAATAACATCCTCGTTCTTTGAGCCACCCAAGAGTAACCTTCGCGACCCTTCCAGATCAAAACCGGTTGTGATCCGCCTCCTAAGTCCTGTTCATTGAAGAATTGAAGGTTGGCTATATCCTCTTCGAGTTTCGCTAGGTTACCTAGCCCCTAATTAGGTCCATCCTCCCGTACTACGCTGATTTCTGCCCCCACTGGCAATTCTACCCCTGGTTTAGGCTGATCCGTTGGTGTGATATAATCGCTCGGGTCATACTCAAGACTCATAGATCCCTCAGGCTCTGAATCCTCATTCCTCTCTACTCCCAAAGTGATCCTTGCTCTATCTTCGGTAGTCACCACCACTGGTTCTGGTTAGGTTTGGGAGATATCAAACATACACAAGTCTGTGCTGTCAGGAATGAACACCTTCGACATGGGTCAGTGGGAAGGGGTGATGTATATGCTGGGGTCGTATGACACAACCCCAGTTCGGATTAGGTTGATGCATTTGAGAGGTGGAGCTTGGTTATGTGGCGGGAGTGGGTTGGTTGTGACATTCGGTTTCTCCAGAGGCACGATCACCCTGTTGTCAATGAGATCCTGAATCTCATGACACAATCGAAAGCACTGGTCGGTTTCATGACCATGCTGTTGGTGAAAGGCGCAGTACTTCGCTGGGTTATGGGAGTGAAGAAGCTTTTTACGGTAATTTGGCTCTAGGGGCTTCAAGTGCCCTTTCTTGATCAAAACCCCCAAAGCTTTGGACAAAGGCATGTATAGTGGGGTGAAGGTTCTCTGGCCTCGGGGTGCGTATCTGGATGTTTGTGAGCTACTTTCGGATGCACCGGTAAAGGGTATAGCTGCAAGGGTTTTTGGAGTGGTGCTGGTGACCATTCCTACATCTGAAGTTCTGGCAGCTGCAGCACTGCTTGTGCCTGCATTCGTACTACGGTTGAATGCCCTCTTGGGCTGCTCTCTTTCACGGTCAATCAGACCTTGTTTCATTGTGTCCTCGATTTGCACCCCGATCTCATGTAAATCTGCAAAGGTGGGTAGGGGGAGGACGATCATCTTTTGCATGAGCTTAGGTTCGAGGTTGCGCACAACCATCCGTATTTGATGTTTGTCAACCGGCCTGATGGTCATCATCGAGGCTTTAGCCCTCCAGCGGGTTACAAAATCGGAGAAGCTCTCCTTTGCCTCTTGCTTGGTTGTCTCGAGATCATGAGTTGTGACCTCGATCTGCGTATTATAGGAGTATTGAGCTATGAAGGCCTCAGCCATCTCCTCCCAGTTCCTCTTAACAGAGTCCTGCAGTTTTGCATACCAAATAGCCGCTACACCCGACAGGGTTCGGCCAAATAGGGAAAGCTTCTGTAATTTAGAGAGGCCCATCGGCCTTAAGATTTTCAAAAACAGCCGCAGGTGCACCATAGGATCTCCAGAGCCGTCGAAGCGGTCAATATGTGGCATCTTAAACCGGTTTGGCAGAGTCACGGCCGAGTCGGTGTATCCATCCTCTATATCCAGAATGGATTTCACGCCTTGAGCCTTCTTCAAAAGCTTTTCTAGCTTGCTTACTTTTAGCACCGTTGGATCCACCTCAAATTCAAACGGTGAATCCACTAGATTGGTGGGCGCTTTGGATAGCTGTGGTAGGATTGGGGGCGGAGTCGGCCCCATTGGAACGTCTGTATTTTCCTGGACGTCTGCTGTTTCCCCGGGTGTTGAAACTCTTCGTGGGCGAGGAGCTGGGTGTGACGCAGATGCTTCAGTTTGCTGCTGTAGCCTAGCGATTAACTCTGCCTGTTGGGCCACTACTTCTGTTTGACGGGCAGCATCCCGCTGCATGTTTTGCATAGTCTCCTGGAGCTGACGCATCATCTCTTCCATGCCTGCCATACTGTACTGATCTGTCTGAATAACTGGTATATCTGTCTCTGTAGTAGACTCAGAAACCTCAACCCGACTACTCAAGGACCACCAATCTGGCAACCGTTGTGCTGATGCACTGCGCCTAGCTGGTCTCCGTCTAATAATCGAGGGTAATGAGTGGTACACTGGTTGTCCGTCTATCAAATCCTCGGATCGATGAAGTTTGTGACCTCTAACCCAGAGTGCTTGGGGAATATCTGCCTGGTCGGATGCAATCATGCTAAACTACCTTGCAAAAAGATAAATAAAGCATAATAAGGAAACAATGAACAGAAAAATGGACAGCATAACGGCTTAAATAAAGACAACACACAGTTGGCAAGACAACACACAGTTGGCACTTGTAAGCTGAATACACCGTTCTCAAACACTGTTTATTGTGCCCAAATTGCTGCCCCGAAACTGATACCCTCAACTGAAACTGATTCTTCAAATACTGATGCTCGCATGCCTGATATCTAAACTTGCAAACTGATACATGCATTCCTGTAGAGGCGCACTCTAAAAGCACATAGCAAGCAAATGAGAGCCAAAACACCCCTATGTTGGGGTAGGGTTCCCTATCCTATTTGGTCAGAAGCTAGGGTTTTACTACGCACGCAGCGATTTCAAACAACCTATAATCGGGTAAGCAACCTGTCCTAGCTTGGAATAGTCACTATGGATTCCGATATGCACTAGGTCGAATGGTCAAAAAGGGTGCCTCGGTAAAAATCGAGGTTTGTGTTCCCGTCGTGGTAGAGCCCGCAACCGGTCAGCCTTATGGCACGCTTTTCCAAGCGAGCCTCCGGCAAACCGTTCAGGAACAGCATACGGCAAACATGGTGTCCTAGGCGCACCAATGCAAATGCAATGCAAAGAGACACATAAGTGTAATTAAAACAAGATATCATGAGTTCGAGTCAAGTTCTCTAAATCCCCAGCAGAGTCGCCAGAAACTGTGGACCGCCCCGAGAACTCCCCGGCTCTGTGCCTGCAAGGGCGCGAATTCCGTTTTGTTCTCTAGCTACTACAAGTTCGGATTCATGTCATGGTTCTGAATCTAATCTCGCAAAGCGCAATGCAAGACTGATAAATCACCAAAGAGTCCAAATCCGGCAAATCGTTTTGGAAAATCGATTTTAATAAAGAAGTGCTAAACATGGACTGCTTTGTCAGATACAAAGTCGCCACCTAAATATTTTATTTTGGGGGAATTTAGGAAACCCTGACTTGTGCCTAAGGCCACGTGTCCGTCATCACCAAAGTTGCCTTGGCTTGGGAACTTGGATACGAGAGGAGAAGGTCATGCAATGAGCACCTCCGCTCGCCTGATCAAAGATTGGCCTTTACAAACATGATATGTTGTTTTTGAAAACACATGTGTTCTTATTCCAGTTATTAACCTAGAATTACTATGTGATGCGCACAGCATACAAGTATAGACTAGATCGCCTAAGTTGGAACAAAACATTGCATGTTCATTTGTGAAAATGATTTAAAGTTTGCTACTCGCAAGTAGGCTAAGACGAGGATTTTGATGAATTGTTCCAATTCAAGCAATCCAACCTTCACCCACAGACATTTAGGTAGTTAATCAAATAAGCAATTAGCCTCATGGCAAGCATGCTAAACATGGCAACATACACATCTCATGAAGTATGCTAAAGCGTAAACACTCACAGTGTACTCCGAGCCAAAACAAAGAACTAGTTAGAAATCATGCATGATCCTAGTTCATGTTAAGATGGCTAATCCAACACATGCAAGAATGCAACTAAAATAGGCCCGACTATTCTAAGATGCCATATGAAATGCAACAATTCGATACATGTATTCAACTTGGAATTGAAATACAATGTAGTTAGTATGATGCGCTGAGCTCGGTGTATGCAATACAGATGAATGATGCACGCATGCAAAGCATAGGGTATGCTAAACAAAATATGCCCTAAAACTAACCATCGTAAGCGGTTAAGTAAAGGAGAGAAAGAAATGGAGGTTGGAAGACATGCGTCACATACACGCACGCTTATTACAACAATTGGCCCTCTCGACGGAGGGTCCGAATAAAGAGCTAATCTAAGCTAATTAAACTAATTATTACATCACAAAATTAATTAACTAACCCTAGTTAACTAATTAAGCTATTACAACACAAATCGAATAGTTAAGCGCATTAACTAATTAGGTACAAAACCAAAGCATAAATTAGCTAAGCAAATTAGCTAAGTAAAGCAGTAAAACAATGTCCTCAGAGGGAGAAGAATGCACGCATGCTCGGTTGCCTCGTTCAGAAATCCGTCACGATGCCCCAATTTGCCTCTGTTTGCAACTGTTCTCAGAACCTTGCACCAAGCTCCAGAAAGCTTCTAACTCACCTTGGGGACCTGTGGGAGGGTGGCCGACAGTTGTTGATGTAGGAGACCACCTACCAACCACTTTCTGGAGTTGCCAACCACCTGCTGACCACTTTTCTTTGTTGCTGACCAGAAAAAGTGGTCGGCCAGCTAGTTTTTCTAGTCGACCGACCACTTGTTGCTGCACTTCTCCAGTTTGCTGCAACAGAGAGCAAGAAAGGGCATGGCAATGTATTTGCAAGATATGTGTGTACAACCACCCTCCCTATCATTTCATAAGCTGAAGAGAGTGTGGTTCTCGACCCTCGGGCCACCAATCACGCATCTCGATGCATGATGGCTGAGAAGCCAAATTGCACAATTCGATGAAAAATGAATGCACAAGTAAACACATAAGACCTAGAACTCTATCATGTATGATAATGAGCGTCGGCGACCGAGAATTGAGGCACGTTTCATCACTTCAAGTATGAAACGTCCCTCGTTCCTCGTGTTTGGACTAACACCTACTCCAAACAAAATGCAACAAATAACATGCATAACACAATGCAATGCGACTCAAGCATGCAAACGTATAATGTAATAAAACAAGCATGCAAACAACATGCGAGGGACAAGCATGTAAACATGCAATGCAATGAAACATAGCATACTCAATGCTAATGGAATGCATACTCAATGCAAAGCAACAAAAAGGCATACACAATGCAAACAACAACATAACATGCACAATGCAATGTAACATGGCATACACAATGCTCAATGGACTTAAACCGAATGTGGGTAGACCTCAGCCATGCCCAAAACAGTGGCCATAATGGTGAAACTAAGGCATGAAGATCAAGACAAGCAAGCTCAATGCATTGGCCCATCAACTAGGCATAAGAGCACAACTCTCAAGAGTGCTCAAGGAGTGACAAGCATGGAAGTGTAACAACACTATAAGCTCTGAAATATGGTAAGAAATGATGCCAAATCACCCAAACAATACAAGTATAGCATGCTATGGTCCTTAAAGCATAAGGCTAGTAAAGAGGATTACAAAGGGGGCATGCAATACATGGCATAAATGCATGAACCAATCATGAACAGAGCTCAATTAGGCCTACATAAAGACCAAAACATGCTGAGATGGGGGCCCAAGGACCTAGGCAAGATGGCATACATGCTAGGCCACAAACTAGGCAACAATGCATAACACTCAAAAGCACTTAAAGAGTGAATGAAGCGGGAACATGGCAATGCTACATGTTCTGAAATGTCATGTTAAATGATGCCAAATCATCCAAATAGCTCAAAGATAACATGCATGAGGCATCAAAACATAAGGCTAGCAAGGCCAATTGCACTACAACTATGCAATTCATGAGGCATATGGTCAAGGCAACCCAAAACAGTTATAGAACATGTCAAAATGAGTCCAAAACATGCATGGAAGGAAGCCAAAATAAGCTAGCATGAAGGGCATAAGGCATGATATATGCAAGGCAAATAAGGTGGATTACACTACACCTACCAAGACCAAGCATGAGATGGCTTCACCAACAAAAATTAGAGTTATATCATGGAAAAATAACCCCAAAAACACACTGAAATGATAGCTCGCAAGCTTAGGCATGAAGGCATACGCAATTATTCATGTTTAAGGCATAAAAGGCAAACCCTCCAACACATTGAATGAGTAAAAGATGCAAGTGCATGACCATGCTACATGGACTGAAATCTCATAACAAATGATTCCAAATCATTCAAATAGACCAAACAATGCATGCTAGTAGACTTGATACACAAGGCTAACAAGCTAGAATGCACTATAGCTGTACAAAGCACGGCATGCATGACCAAAACAACACAAATTAGAGCTAGAGCATGCTAAAACATGGACAAAAGCTTCTTAGAGTTAAGCCAAAATCATGCTAGAATGATGGTCTAAAGCATGGTACACATTAGGCCAGTTCATGGAATTGCACTACAAGTGCATGGAGCATGCATGGGGCTATCAAACCCAACCTTAACAGAGTTATGGCATGTTAAAACAACACCAAAAACCTACTGAAATGGAGTCAACATAAGCTAGAAAGACATGTTACTTCATGAAGCATACAAGACTAGTTTATGAAATTTACACTACAAGTGTATTAAGCATGCATGAGGTGATCAAGACAACCAAAAATTGTGGCCTGCCATCTCAAAATAACCCCAAATACATGCTAAGAACAAGCCAACACAAGCTTAATAAACATGCTCATACATGAGGCATTCAAAGCAAGCATTCAAAATAAAAGGAGAGGGGATGACCCCCTCCTATTTGGGACCTCAAAACCACCTTTCCACCACTGAAAATCCTCTGGATTTCAGTGGTAGAAAGGTCATGCAAAGGCTAGAGCAAGAGCCAAAAGGGATGGCTCAAAACATGGCCAAACAAGGCCTAAGAGGGGGTAGACCACCCCCAACAAAAAAGTGACATTAAACAAACATTTTAAGGACTGAAAAATAGAACTTTTTTTAGTAGGAAGTTAAGTCTAAAACACCATGCAAATAGGTCTAAAAGCTTAAGCAAAACAAAGGATTAAAGGGCTAGTTGACTCACCCTTGTAGAACACCTTCAAAACCACAACTCCAACAGCTTTTTTGAACTCAAGCCAACCCAAAAACTCCAAAACAAACCTCAAGAAGTCTCAGTAAGAAAAGGATGGTGTTTGAGTGTGTGTATGTGTGTTAAAGTGTGGTAAAACTACACTTTTAAGGCACAAAATGAAGAACAAGAGCAAGATAGAGACAAAAGTATATCTATGTCTTCCAAGCCCAAAAAACTGAACCTGGAGGAGGAGGGGGGAGGTTCTTTCTTATAGAGAACCAAACTCAAGCTTGTTGGACAAGCTTAGGGTCCAAGGCCATCCCTCCATACACGTGTATGGAGGATGGCTTTAGTGCCTTCTAGCTATGCCAGCTGGATGAAAATATCTCCAAATAGGTGATGAAAAGCAGCCGACCACTTAAAGTGGTCGGCCAACTACTTGAAGTGGTCGGTCGACCACCACAAGTGGTCTCCCAAGAACAAAACTAGTCGGCCATGGGTAGGAGAAGTCTACACACTGAAAGCAAGCCAATGGTGTGGTGGCTGACCAAAAAAGGTGGCCCAAAGACCAAGAAAACCAGTTTCCCGACCAGAAAATTGGCTGGCGGGAACAAAAGTGGTCTCCAAGGGGAAGAACTGGTCTCCCACCCTTGTACCACCTTCCAAACAAGGAAAACAAGGTTTGTGCCAAAAACAAACCAAAAAAGATGCAAGACGAAAGTTCGGGAGGCAAGGCGCGCGGCCGGAAGCCTCAAAAACTAGTCTACGGGCATCAAAAGTGGTCTTCCGGACCACAGTGTCCCTCTAGGCAGAGGCAACAAGGTGTGGTTCAAAAACCACACCAAACGGAGAACATTAAGTGGTCCCGAGGCAAGGCGCGCAGCCGAAGGCTCCGAATATCAGAAACTGGTCTCCAAATGAGAAAAGTGGTCTACAACCACAAAAGGATGGTCTAGAAGACCTCTCCCTCCCTCCAGGGAAGAGAAACAAAGTTCGGTCCGCAAACTGAGCCAAAGCACAAAGAGTTCAAAGGCCCGGAGGCAAGGCACCCAGCCGAAACTCCGGAAACTCAAAACGAGTGCAACATGCACTATCAACGAGTGCTCATCCGATGATGTCTGAATCTTAAGGATGGTCAAAAATAGGGTGTCTACACTTTCCTTATTCTCCAATAGGGTGACAGACTAGGTTGGTTCAGTGTCCAGAATTGAGGCACATACATGCTACCTCAACCTATGGGGTTTCCATACAGATTTCAAGCCGAGGATACACCCCTGGGTATTTAAACTAGACTTTAGTCTCAGAAATCCCGAACCTTTGCGTTCTAGGCATCAGCCATTCGAACTCTAGTTTCCACCGTCTCAGTTGATCTCCTAGGAACTCACTGCAAACACAGGCATGTGGCTATACCAGATGTAGACACCCCATTTTTGACCGCCATTAAGACTTGGGCACTACTGATGGTTTACTTGGTGGAGAAATGTATGCAGGGCAAAAGTTCAGTTTCTTCGGCAAGGAGAGAGACAAATCTCAACTTCATACCCCTTTTGGACCAAAACAATCTTGATCAAAAGATTTTAGACCTTGAAACCCTCTCTTTCAAAATATTTTGAAAATAAAGTTTCTACGATGTTTCGACACTCACATTTTGTTAAATGTCGCACTTTTCAGTAAACCGAGCAAGGACAAAGTGGAAATGAATGAAAGGGAGATGAAATCTTTGAAAAATCTTTCAAAACACTTTGTTTAGGGGTTGGGAGTTGAAGAAAAGAGGAAAGGAGAGAAGAAAACTAGTTTGGGAGAAGTTCGGCATGAATCCGGGTAGGACCAAAACTGTGCGGCTTCACCAAAACAGGAATAACATTTTTCACAGTTGGAATTTTGATGCAAGACTGCCACCATTGGAAAGCTTACTTCCGGGGCTTCAATTTGGACACAAGAATGACCTAAAAAGGAGTCCATATGAAGGAGTTATGGGCATTTGAAGTTGGACCTAGAAAGCAGAATTTTCCTGCCGACTAGAGACACTAGCTAGCCGACCAGAGAAAGTGGTTGGCCGGCCACTTTCTTTGAAAAGTTAGTTGGCCGACCAGAAAAAGTGGTCGGCCAACCACTTTAACTGGTCGGCGACCTTCTTGTAGATTTTGAAGAGTCTGTGGATGCCAGTTGTGCCAACTGGAGGGCACAGACTGCATCCTCCACACATGTGTATGGAGGGGATTGGATCCAAGCTCTAAGCTTCTCCAAGAATCCTTAGTTTATGTTTTTCTATAAGAGACGGTCTCCCTCTCCATTCCATAGGTTCTGAAGTAGGCCAAGAGTGATAGATACATCTCCCTCTCTATATTCTTCTCTCCCTCTATATTTTGTGCCTTAAAGAGTGTTATTCCTTCACTTTTGCACTATAACTCCTAGCCACACACCAACATATTTGAGCTGAGATCCTTGGAGGTGGTTTTTGGGTGATAAGAGTTTGTTTTGGGCTAGAGGAATTGCTGTTGTTGCAGTGCTTCAAGAGTAACCCCTTTTCTCCTCTTTAAGCTTTGTTTTTGGTTACTCTCCTAGCCATATTTGCATGATGATTTGACCTTAACTTTCTACTATAAAAAGTTCTTTTTTTTAGTCCTTGTGATGTTTGTTTAAGGCCTCTTGGTTGTTGAGGGTCTTCTACCCTCTTGTATGCTTTATTTGGCCTTGTTTTGTGCCATGCCTTAAGGCCTTCGAGCTAGTCCTTGCTTGGCCTTTTAACCACTAAAATCTAGTGGATTTTCAGTGGTTGGCATGTGGTTTTGAGGTCCTAAATCAGAGAGGGGTGTTTCCCTCTCTTCTTGTTTTGTTCGCTTGCATTATTGGCCTATCAAGCAAGCATGTGTTTCTACTATTTTGAGGCTTGGTTCAGGTACTTTTTTGTGACTTCTAGGACCTTCCTTGACTGTGTCCATGGCTGGTGTGGTGACCTTTTGCATGCTTCTTGTATGTGTAGTGCAATCCCATTTGTGGCTCATCAAAGTAGCATGTCTTTCTAGCATGTATGGGGTCCATTTCAACAGGTTTTTGGTCATTATTTAGCATGTCAGAACTCTGTCGAAAGTTGGTTTGATAGCCTCTTGCATGCTTCATGTACTTGTAGTATAAATCTTGCTTACTAGCTTTGTATGCATGTTGTTTTGGCTGATCATTCTAGCATATTTTGGCTATGCTCCAACATGATTTTATTCATATTTTGGGCTATTATAGGACTTTTTTGGGCTGCCATGGTCATATCACTCATGTTTTGTATAGTTATAGTGCAAATGCTTTTGGCTAGTCTTGAGTTTTGAGGTCCCTAGCATGCTATACTTGTGATGTTTTGCATACCTTGGGATCATTTGGCATGGAATTTCAGAGCTTATATGTTTGCCATACTCTCATGTTTATCATTCTTTAATTGTATTTGAGAGTTGAGCTTTGTGCCTTGCTTGCAAGCCATCATTTGGGCATGCTTTTTCTTGCTTAGCATGCTATCATTTCAGTCCATTTCAACCACTGTTTTGACCTGCATTAGGTCTATTTTGAGTGCTTTTGGTCATTTGAGCATTGCTTGCTATGGTTGTAGTGTAAAGCCCTTGACTAGCTTTGTATTTCAAGTCTCTTGGCATGCTTTATTTGAGCTATTTGCATGATATGGCTTCACTTTGCATGTAATTTTAGAGCATATAGACTTGCCATGCTCCCACTTTTGTCACCCCTTGAGTGCCCCTAAGGGTTGTGTTCTTGTTGCCTAGCTTGCGGACCAATATGTGTGCATGTGTGTCTTGCCTTTTGATGCCTTAGTCTTGGTGTTATGGCCACTGATTTGGGCATGACTGAGGTCAGTCCATTTTGGTTTAATTCCATCGAGCATTGTGTATTCCATATGGTTCATTGCGTTGTGTATGCCATGTCCATTCGCATTGTGTATGCTAGTTGTTGTTCATATTGTTGCATGCTTATGTTGTCTTGCATTGAGTATGCATGCATTAGCATAATTTGCATGTCATTAGCTTTGTTAAGTTAATCATGTCACATTGCATTGAGTGGGCCATGTGGTTCTTAGCATTGCGGATTATGCATGCCATTGGCAATGAGTATGCTAAGTTACATTGCATGGCATGTTTGCATGCTTGTCCCTTGCATGTTGTTTGCATGCTTGTTTTGTTGCATTGCATGTTTGTATGCTGGAGCCGCATTGTGTATGCCATGTTTTGTTGCATTGCATGTTTGTATGCTGGAGCCGCATTGTGTATGCCATGTTTTGTTGCATTGTGTTTGGAATAGGAGTTAGTCCAAACACGGGAAACGAGGGACGTTTCATACTCGAAGTGATGAAACTTGCTTCAATTCTCGATCGCCGACACTCTTGACTATACATGATGGAGTTTTAGGCTTTATGTGTTCGTGTGTGCATTCATTTCATATTGAGTTGTGCAATTTGGCTCCTCGGCCATCATGCATCGAGATGTGTGATTGGTGGCCCGAGGGTCGAGAACTATACTCCCTTGAGCTTGTGTCATGATAGGAAGGGTGGTTGTGCATATATGTGTTGCAAATACTTTGACATGCCCTTTTCTTTCTCTCTGTTGCAGCAAACCAGAAACCAGCAGCAAAACTGTTCGGCCGACCAGATAAAGTGGCTAGCCGAGCACTTTTTCTGGTTTTCACCACAAAAAGTGGTCGGCAGGTGGTCTCCAATGCCAACAACTGGTCGGCAACATCCCTACAGATTCCCGAGGTGGAGTTTCATCCCTGTGGAGCTTGGTGCAAGTTTCTGAGATCAATTGCAAACAGAGGCAAGTTGGGGCATCGCGATGGATTTCCGAGCGAGGTGATTCGAGCATGCATGCATCCTTCATCATGAGGCCATTTCAGTGCTTTGTAAACTTAGAATAGTTATATGTTTCAAGTTTGGTTGTGTAATAATTAATTAGCTAGAATAGTTAGTTAATTAGTTGGTTCTGTATTATTTATTTGGACCCTCCGTCGAGAGGGCAATGTTGTAAATAAGTGTGCGTTGCATGTCTTCCAACCTCCACTTCTTTCCCCCTTTTATTTACTAGCTTACAATGGTTAGTTTTAGGGCATGTTTCAATTAGCATCCTTATGCTCGCATGTTTGCATCCATTCATCTGTCCTGCATGCACCGGGCTCGGCGCATCATGCTAACTGCATTGTATTTCAATTCCTGTTTGAATACATGTATCAAATTGCATTTCACATGACATTTTAGAATAGCCGAGCCTATTTTAGTTGCATTTTGTATGTGTTGCATTAGGCATTCTTGACATAGCTAGGATCATGCATTGATTTCTAACATAGCATTTGTTTTGGCTCGGAGTACTCGGTAAGTGTTTATGCTTTAGCATCCTTGCATGCGTGTGAGTGACTGCCATGATAGCATGCTTACGATGAGGCTAACTGCTTATGTGATATAACTGCCTGAATGCCTGTGGATGAAGGTTGGATTACTTGAATTGGAACAATTCATTGATTACGAGTTTGAAGCCCACTTGAGAGTAGCAAATCCCCATGTTTTCTAAGCCCACTTGAGGGTGGCAAAATCCGCATTTTAGCCTACTTGCGAGTAGTAAACCGCTTTCAAAAAAATAAACATGAGATGTTTTGTTCCAACTTCGCGATCCAGTCTATACTTGTATGATGTGCGCATCACATAGTAATTCTAGGTTAATAACCGGAATAAGAGCACATGTGTTTTCAAAAATAAGATATCATGTTAGTAAAGGCCGATCTTTGATCGGGTGAGCGGGGGTGCTCATTGCATGACCTTCCCCTCTCATACCCAAGTTTCCGAGCCGAGGCAACTTTGGTGATGACAGACATGTGGCCTTAGGCACGAGTCAGGGTTTCCTAAATTTCCCAAAAATAAAATTCTTAGGTAGCGATTTTGTATCTGGTAAAGCAGTCCGTGTTTGGCACTTCTTTCTAAAAATTAGTTTTTCAAAACGATTTGCCAGATTTGGACTCTTTGGTGATTTATCAATCTCGCATTGCACTTTGCAAGATCAGATTAAGAACTGTGGCATTGAGTCCGAACTGTAGTGAGCCCAATCAACAAAACGGGATTTTCCCGGGACGTTCGGGCGCATCTACAGTTTCTGGCAACTCTGCTGGGGATTTAGAGAACTTGACTCGAACTCATGATTTCTTGTTTTGATTACACTTATGTGTTTCTTTGCATTTCATTTGCATTGGTGCGCCTAGGACACCGTGTTTGCCATTTGCTATTCCTGAACAGTTTGCCGGAGGCTCGCTTTGAGAAGCGTGCCATAAGGCTGACCGGTTACAGGCTTTGCCACGATGGGAACACAAACCCTGATTTTTACCGGGGCACCCTTTTTGACCATTCGACCTAGTGCATATCGGAATCCATAGTGACCATTCCAAACTAGGACAGGTTGCTTACCCGATTGTAGGGTGTTTGAAACCGCTACGTGCATAGTGAAACCCTAGCTCCTGACAAAATAGGACAGGGAAACTCTACCCCACCATAGGGGTGTTTTGGCTCTCATTTGCTTGTTATGTGCTTTTAGAGTGTGCCTCTACAAGGAATGCATGTATCAGTTTGCAAGTCTGGGTATCAGGCCTGAGGGCATTAGTATTTCGGGGGAATCAGTTTTACCTGAGGGTATCAGTTTACAGGCAGAATTTTGGGCAGAATTCAGTAGAGAGTGCAGTCATTCAGCTATTCTCACATCTATTCCAGTGAAATTGGGCTGAGACGCTGCCTGTTTTCTCTTTTGCAATGTAGTCTTGGAACCGTAGCTTCAAAAGGCTCCAATATCCCCCGAGGTTCATCAGACTTGTGCTGATAGACTTTGTCCAGTCAGAGATTCAGTTCAAGGGAAATCAGTGTTCCTTTGCGGAGCGTGGTAAAAGGCGATCGAGCACAGATCACCATTCGGCTATTACGATCGATGGCCCTTATCCACCCCACCAATGAACAGTCAGGCTGAGGTCTCAGTTTCTACTGCTGGGACAAACATACCAGTTGTTCAGATAAACCAACACTCTATGGCAGGTATGGAAGAGATGATGCGTCAGCTCTAGGAAAGTATGCAAGCCATGCGGCCGAGATCTTGCCGTCAAGCAATTTACGCCGCCAGGCCAAGGTTATGGCCCAACAAGCAGAGTTAATCGCCAGGCTACAGCAGCAAACCGGGGCATCTGTTTCACACCCAGCTTCTCTCCCATCAAGAGTCCCAATACTTGAGGAGACAGCAAATGTCCAGGAAGATACGGACATCCCAACGGGGCCAGCTCCACCCCCAATCCTACCCCAGCTGTCCAAGGCATCCACACCGACCAACCTACCAGATTCTCCCTTTGTGTTCGAAGTGGACCCCACAGCACTAAAAGTGAGCAAGCTAGAAAAGCTGTTCAAGAAGTCCCAGGGCATGAAGTCCATTCCGGATATTGAGGATGGGTATCGACCGCTTCGACGGCTCTAGAGACCCAATGGTGCACCTCCACCTGCTTTCCGATATCCTGAGGCCAATGGGTTTGACCATAGCCCAGAAGTTGTCTCTCTTCAGCCGAACCATGTCTGGGATGGCCGCAATCTGGTATGCGAAATTGGAGGACTTTGTGAGATGGAACTGGGAAGAGCTGGCTAAGGCTTTTATTGCTCAATACGCCTATAACACAGATCGAGGCCACAACTCGTGATCTCGAAGTCACCCGCCAAGAACCAAAGGAGGGTTTCTCAGAGTTCGTGACGAGATGAAGAGCAAAGGCCTCAATGATGACTACAAGGCCTTCCGACAAAGATCAGATCAGGATGCTTGTTCGGAATTTGCATGGCAAGTTGTTATAAAAGATGGTGGTTCTACCTCTATTTACCTTTCCAGCCCTTCATGAAATGGGGGTTCAAATCGAGGATGCCATCAGACAAGGAATCTTTGTGGAAGATGATGCGCCTTTGCAGAAGAATGTTGTTTGCAGTTCCAATGCTACTACTGATGGTAGCACAATTGCAAAATGCTCAGAAGTAGACTCTATCACCACTTCCCTCAATGGCCAGAAACCAATCACTTCAAATCGGCCCCAAGCCCAAAAGTTCAATCCTCTTTACATGAGTCTCTCCCAAGCTTTGAAAAAGTTGCAAGAAGAAGGGCACCTAGAACTCCTAGAACCCCAACCCCTTCCAAATCCTCTTCCACCAAGATATGACCTAGCTAAATACTGTGCCTATCATCAACAACACGGTCATGATACGAACCGTTGCATCCGCCTCCGTCATAAGATTCAGGATCTTATGACGAAGAGACCCTAGCTCCACCCAAAGGACCTCAGGTTAGTACTGACTCGTCACCTCCCCACCTCAACCTCATCCATACACTACTATCCACCTTCGACCCCAGCATATACATCACCCCGGCCCATCTACCCAAACCTGAGGTGTTCATTCCAGAAAGCATGGACTTATGCATGATGGGTGCACCTGAACCCCAATCATCTCAAATCCGTGAACCCACTACTTTTGAGTTGATGAGAATGATTGAAGATCTTCAAAGAACTGTGACAAATCTGGCCTCTGGGACAATGGTTCCCTCATCGACCACAACACATGCTAGGAGTTTCACGACAAAAGGCTCCCCAATCTTGGGACAGGTTGTATTGGAATAAGGCTAATCCCTTGGCAAAGTGGAGGCAAGAGGTAAGAACAAGGTAGGAGCAGGCATTGATCCCCATGAACACCTTCTGTGGGCTGTGGAGGCTTTGAAAGTGAAAGGGCTAAACAAATAGCAAGTGCTCGCAGTTGTTGCAAAGATTGTGGAGGATACTTTCGTCACTCAGAATGAGAGCAGTTCGAAGAAAGGGAAAAACCGGGTGAAGGGCCATCGTACCAGAAACGATCCTGTTAGCTCTAATCCTCCACTCGGAAGAGGTCAAGAACCAAACCAAGACTGCCAATCCCCTTTGTCAAAAGGCCCAACAAAAATCCACAAACCTTGAAGTACCAACCCCGAGGTCAGAGGGTCTTCCATGCCCTCTATATGCCTTTGTCCAAAGCTCTCCAAATCCTTGTTGGACAAGGCCATCTCAAACCCCTTGAGCCTTGGCCTCTCCCGAATCCTCTTCCGGCTACGCATGATGCTGCCCAGTACTGTGCCTTCCATCAACAAACTGGTCATGGCACTGACAATTGCTTTTGTCTTTGCCACGAAGTGCAAGATTTGATTGACGATGGGGTCATTGCCGCGCCAAGCTCTGCAAAGTCTATCGGCTCTGGATCGGTGAACTTGGGGGATAATGTAACCATGTGATCAGGGGATGAACCACCTGCGGATGGCACTCAGTTCACTCCAGCTGTGGGGATGGCACGCACTATTTTGAGCATTTGCGAATGCTGTTTACTTTACTTTCTGACTTGGGTATTGGGTCAGTCTTGTTGTGTTGTACAGAGTCAGTCTTTTCTTACTGAGTTAGTTGGGTCTGTCTTGTTGTACCGAGTCAGTCCTGTTTTGTTGGAGTCGGGTGATTTCGGGGGTGTTACCTCGGACATCACATGCTTGTTTTGTGTTTGTCTTTTCGTTTTCTTTTGAGTCTGTTTCTGCCTTGGAGCCAATAATGCCAACAGATTTGAATGAACAATAGTGATTTTCGCACTCTTGTGTTTGCTTCTACCTTGTGCTAAGTTGTGCCAGAAGTTCTGAATGAGATGGCAGTATTTGACTAAAAACTGTGTCTTTTCTGTGCTTTGAAATCATTACATTGACCTGAGTTTTCAAAACTTTTTGAACATTGTGATGAAAACAAAGAGGAAGGAATTCCTGGGGATTTGCAAAAAAATTTTTGATCAATTGAGAGAAAGAGAGGCATGCTAAGCCCTTAATGATTGAGATCATGTTTGTTAATGTGAGTACTGAGAAGGATCCTGACTTGATCCAGATTGGCTCTGCATTGTCTTCGACGCGAGCGATTAGTCACTTTCTTAAAAGAATTCAAAAAATGTTTTGCGTGGTTCTACGAAGACCTGTGTGGAATCGCTCTTGAGATTGTGCAGCTTAGGATCGCTCTTAGCCTCGAGACTTAACCCCTTTGCTTCCAAACCTTGAACCTTAATTCAGAATGTTCAACGGTCAACCACAATATAAGGCCCATGTGGCCGGATTAGAAGTAGCCCATGAACTAGGGGCGAGAATATCAGATGTGATCAAAGGAAGCTTGCGAAGCTAGATCAAAAGCAGCCCTTGAACTAGGGGCAAAAATGTCAGATGCGCTCGAAGAGTCAAAGATGAGTCTTTTCTGCAAACTAAGGAAGAATGGTAAGAATGCCAAATCCTAGAAGGGGGAAAGAAGAAAGTATTGCTAAAGGACAACCAAGTTCCTATCCACAACACTTGGGGCAAATTCACCCTCCATTGGATGGACTTCTACATCATCAGCAAACAGCAGGCATTCTCTTGGATTCAGATGGCTCCGAGATCTTAAACCATTCAACATGGACGAAGCTAAACTTTTACCCTTGACAGGCTCGCTGGGCCGAAAACCCGGAAGGGCGACCCCAGGCAAAAGTTAGAGTAAGAAAAAGAAGAATAAAATGCAAAGAATAAAAAAAAAAGAAAAGAAGAAAAGTGAAGAAAATGAAAAGAAAAGATGAAAAAGAAAAAAGAAGAAAAGAAATGAAAAGAATTGAAAAGAAAAGAAGAACAAAGCTCGCATGGTTGAAAACCCAAAAAGGGCGGCCTTGGTAAAAGTTAGAGCGCAAAAGGAGAGGTCAATACCCGAGTGTACCTTACCCTCGAACTATGTAAGGCTTGATTCCCATCTTTGGGATACGTAGGGAACTTTATCCTAAAGTCCAGCCGTAAAACACTTCAAATTTGACTGTGCCCATGTGATGGTTCTGGTCATCTTTGTCTTCTCTGTATCCGAGAATTTGGTTGTAATTGTCACTGTGAGGACTGGTTGCCACATGCTGCGGTGCTATTTAGACTAGGGGCAACTTTCCGTTGCTGTGCAGTGCTGCGGTGCTATTCAGACTAGGGGCAACTTTCAGTTGCCATGCAGTGTCGTTCAGACTAGGGGCAATTTTCCATTGTTTTGGATATGAGGTTGTGCATCTCAAGAGTAAATCCTGCGTTGGTCGAGCAGTGGCCACTTGCAAAAATAGTTTTTGAGAATTTTTAATGAGGTTGACTAATTCTCTCAAAAATTATTCTATTTTTCTAAAACTGGACCATTTCTTGGACCCAAAAAAGGAAATTTTCAGTGCTCATAACCTGACTTGCATGATTTCAAATCAGAAAACCAAACAAGCGTGTTAATCTAACTCTCATTTTGGTTAAAATTGTTTTAGCAAAAAAAAAAAAAAAAAAAGAAAAAAGAAAACAAAAAACAAAAAATGGTCAAAATGATGAACTAGGGGCACAGTTGAGTCAGGTTTTCTGTCTTTTCCCCTTTATCAACGTATTTGCCAGAAAGGGCATCATACCTGCCGGAAAAGGGCACCACTGAAGCTGACCGCAAAAGGGCAAAAAGCTCTCACATCCTCCGAGCAATAAGGTATCAAGCCAAGTGCGAAGTACGGACTAGAATGGGGCAAGATATTCCATTCCCTCATCTGGACAAGATCTGATCACGTCTAAACTCCCCAGCAGAACATCGTCAACCGATGTCAGCTACAGATTTGCTACGCACCCAGTTGTAGCGCAGCCCCTCTGTAGGAGAAACTCACAATTGTGAACAAGAATAAGAATTTGGTAGAATACCAAGGGCAAGAGCCCACAACTTCCTGCTTATCCATCAACCACCCAGGGGAGGGATGAAAAAATGAGAGATTGAAGAATAGGGAGATGTGCGCTGAGAGGAAAAATGAGTAAAGGGCCTTTTTAGAAAAACAGAGCCTGAGGGCCGAGTGATGTGAGAATCATAAATGAGAAAGGTGGGAAACAATACCCGATGAAACTGGCTCCTCACGAACTGAGAGGTCTCTCGCCATTGGACCATGTCTGAGTGTCGTGTCTCTTGTTTTTGTTTGTCTCGATTCTTGTTTTGAGTCGTTTCAAGTGTCTGTGTTTGTGTTTAGGTTGTTTACCTTTTGTTTTTTTTTGTTGAGTCGTAGTGCGCTGTGTTCAGTTGTAGGCTCAATACCCAATGAAGAACTCATTTCTCAATTTCAAAATGAATCGTTTTGTGCTCAGGAGTGTTGTGCCGTTCTCAAAATTTGTGCAAAACAGGATTGGTTCTTTCATAAAACTGCAGGGTTCAACCCAGGTCATGTCAAAATAGTAAAACCAGGACCTCCCTGAAGCTATGAAAGTTCCGAGCTGCAAAGTAAAAGAAAAGAGGGAAAATGTCGGGCATCTGAGTTTGTTTCAACTTCTGCAAGTTCCATCATTGCATCCCGTATGTTCAGAATGAGCAGTGTCTTGTATGAGCTGTGTGCCGAATAAACCGAATACTATGTTATGAGCTGCGTGTTCAGAATGAGCAGTGTGCTGATACGAGCTGTGTGTTCAAAGTGAACAGAATCGTGTTGATCGTTTAATCGTTTAGGCGTAATGGCGATCGGTGTTTCCCTGAGTACCATTCCCCGTCAAAGTTATCCTGGCTATGTTTGCAATGAGGGAAAGTTGTGAATATGATCAGGAAGGAAAACGGCATTTGTGGTTTCTGGATGCAGAAGCTACCCCTTGTCAGCATTTGAGGACCTTTGTACTGCGAGTTGAAGGTAAGTGTTCGAAGAACACAATGGAGGAGAGATCCCCATCAGAGTAAAGCGGTTTACCGCCACTCACTCCATGAGGTGCTTTCTAAAGTGCTGCTTTGTTTGTTTATTGCATTCCCTAAACATCATGCTCTACATTGCTTGTAATATGTACTCTATCATCGTACTTATTGCGTTTATTTGCATCTTGTGTTATCTTGTACCATTTATCCTTTTACGCCGAGCTACGTTTAGGATCATTGTCCTCCGGGACTTTCTTAGGTTGCGCTGAGCACGCACCTGATAGTTTGTTTCGGACCTCCTCTCACGATTTCAGCGTGGTTTGAGTGTCCCTTTTCTCACACGATTTCAACGTGTTTGGAATTTATCCCAGGTTGCGTCGTGTATGTGCTTGGGCATTTTGTTTTCGAACCTCCTCTTACGATTTCAGCGTGGTTTGAGTGTCCCTTTGCTCACACGATTTTAGCGTGTTTAGAATTCATCTCAGGTTGCGTCGTGTACACACCTGGGCAGTTTGTTTTCGGACCTCCTCTCACGATTTCAGCGTGATTTGAGTGTCCCTTTCCTCACACGATTTCAGCGTGTTTGGAATATATCTCCGGTTGCGTCGTGTACGCACCTGGGCGTTTCATTTTCGGACCTCCTCTCACGATTTTAGCATGGTTTGAGTGTCCCTTTCCTCACACGATTTCAGCATGTTTGGAATTCATCTCAGGTTGTGTCGTGTACGCACCTAGGCAGTTTGTTTTCGGACCTCCTCTCACGATTTCAGCGTGGTTTGAGTGTCCCTTTCCTCACATGATTTCAGTGTGTTTGGAATTCATCCCAGGTTACGTCATGTACGCGCTTGGGCGTTTTGTTTTCGACCTCCTCTCACGATTTCAGCGTGGTTTGAGTGTCCCTTTCCTCACACGATTTCAGCATGTTTGGAATTCATCCCATGTTGCGTCATGTACGCGCTTGGGCATTTTGTTTTCGAGCCTCTTCTCACGATTTCAGCGTGGTTAGAGTGTTCTTTTCCTCACACGATTTCAGCGTGTCTAGAATTCATCTCAGGTTGCGTTGTGTATGCACCTAGGCAGTTGTTTTCAGGCCTCTTCTCACGATTTCAGCATGATTAGAGTGTCCCCTTCCTCACACGATTGCAGTGTGTTTGGAATTTATCTCTGGTTGCATAGAACGCGCTCCTGATTGGTTTTCTTTGTTCTTACTCCTTTCACGATTCCAGCGTGGTTGGAGTGCGTTACCCATTTGCATCTATTGCTCTATCTGTTACATCCATTGCATCATATCTGTTTTATTCCGATCTAGGAGACCTTAAATCCTCTAAAGGTGCAACTCCTTTGGTGTTTGTCGTGCCCGAACAACTTCCGGTGGTCTGGTATAGCCACCTGCTTGTGCTTGCAGTGAGTTCCTAGGAGACCAACTAAGATGGTGGAAACTAGAGTTCGAATGGCTCATGCCTAGAACACAAAGGTTCGGGATTTCCGAGACTAAAGTCTGGTTTAAATACCCAGGGGTATATCCTCGGCTTAAAATCTGTGTGGCAACCCCATAGATTGAGATAGCATGTGTTTTCGCCTCAATTCTGGATACTGAACCAACCTAGTCTGTTACCCTGTTGAAGAATAGGGAAAGTTGCGGCCATAGTCAGGGAGAAAAGTAGTACTTGCGGTTCAACCGAGAAGAAGGTGAAGGTCCCCAGCAGCATGAGGTAGGTCATTGCCAATTGCCCCTGTAAGGTACCCTCACTTCCTATCTATTACATTGCATAGCATTGCATAAATCTTGAATTATCAAACCGGCTTCGCGTAACGTATAAGTCCAATTATCAAAATCTTCTTGCATAACATTTTGCATCATGCCCCTAAACTATGCTGGTTCGATTCCCTGCAAAGGGATACGTAGGCAGCCTGCGGGTTCAACCAACTACATCTGCATTTTGTTTGTTTGTCCATGTCTTTGACCTTGTCAAAAATGGGTCGTCTCTAGGCTTTGACATTCACTCCCGTCACTTCTTGACTTCCCAGTTTTGTCAAAGAGGGGCAACTGTAGACACCCCATTTTTGACCACCCTTAAGACTTGGGCACTACTGATGATTTACTTGGTGGAGAAATGTGTGCAGGGCAAAAGTTCAGTTTCTTCGGCAAGGAGAGAGACAAATCTCAACTTCATACCCTTTTTGGACAAAAACAATCTTGATCAAAAGATTTTAGACCTTGAAACCCTCTCTTTCAAAATGTTTTGAAAATAAAGTTTCTACGATGTTCCGACACTCGTATTTTGTTAAATGTCGCGCTTTTCGGTAAACCGAGCAAGGACAAAGTGGAAATGAATGAAAGAGAGATGAAATCTTTGAAAAATCTTTGAAAACACTTTGTTTAGGGGTTTGGAGTTGAATAAAAGAGGAAAGGAGAGAAGAAAACTAGTTTTGGAGAAGTTCGGCATGAATCCGGGTAGGACCAAAACTGTGCGGCTTCACCAAAACAGGCATAACTTTTTGCACAGTTGGAATTTTGATGCAAGGCTGCCACCATTGGAAATCTTACTTCCGGGGCTTCAATTTCGACACAAAAATGACCTGGCAAGGAGTCCATATGAGGGAGTTATGGCCATTTGAAGTTGGACCTGGAAAGTAGAATTTTCCTGCCAACCAGAAAAACTAGCTGGCCGACCAGAGAAAGTGGTTGGCCAACCACTTTCTCTGAAAAATTGGTCGGCCAACCAGAAAAAGTGGTTGGCCAACCACTTTAACTGGTCGGCGACCTTCTTGCAGATTTTGAAGAGTCTGTGCATGCCAACTGTGCCAGCTGGAGGGTACAGACTGCATCCTCCATACATGTGTATGGAGGGGATTGGATCCAAGCTCTAAGCTTCTCCAAGAAGCTTTAGTTTATGTTTTTCTGTAAGAGAGGGTCTCCCTCTCCATTCCACAGGTTCTGAAGTTGGCCAAGAGTGATAGATACATCTCCCTCTCTATATTCTTCTCTCCCTCTATATTTTGTGCCTTAAAGAGTGTTATTCCTTCACTTTTGCACTATAACTGCTAGCCACACACCACCATATTTGAGCTGAGATCCTTGGAGGTGGTTTTTGGGTCATAAGAGTTGGTTTTGGGCTAGAGGAATTGCTGTTGTTGCAGTGCTTCAAGGGTAACCCCTTTTCTCCTCTTTAAGCTTTGTTTTTGGTTACTCTCCTAGCCATATTTGCATGATGATTTGAGCTTAACTTTCTACTAGAAAAAGTTCTTTTTTTTAGTCCTTGTGATGTTTGTTTAAGGCCTCCTGGGTGTTGAGGGTCTTCTACCCTCTTGCGTGCCTTATTTGGCCTTGTTTTGTGCCATGCCTTAAGGCCTTCGAGCTAGTCCTTGCTTGGTCTTTTAACCACTGAAATCCAGTGGATTTTCAGTGGTTGGCATGTGGTTCTGAGGTCCTAAATCAGAGAGGGGTGATCCCCTCTCTTCTTGTTTTGTTCGCTTGCATTATTGGCCTATCAAGCGAGCATGTGTTTCTACTATTTTGAGGCTTGGTTCAGGTACTTTTTTGTGACTTCTAGGACTTGGCTTGACTGTGTCCATGGCTGGTTTGGTCACCTTTTGCATGCTTCTTGTATGTGTAGTGCAATCCCATTTGTGGCTCATCAAAGTAGCATGTCTTTCTAGCATGTATGGGCTCCATTTTAGCAAGTTTTTGGTCATTATTTAGCATGTCATAACTCTTTCTAAAGTTGGTTTGATAGCCTCTTGCATGCTTCATGTACTTGTAGTATGAATCTTGCTTACTAGCTTTGTATGCATGTTGTTTTGGCTCATCATTCTAGCATATTTTGGCTATGCTCCAACATGATTTTATTCATATTTTGGGCTGTTATAGGACTGTTTTGGGCTGCCATGGTCATATCACTCATGTTTTGTATAGTTATAGTGCAAATGCTTTGACTAGTCTTGAGTTTTGAGGTCCCTAGCATGCTATACTTGTGATGTTTGCATACCTTGGCATCATTTGGCATAGAATTTCAAAGCTTATATCTTTGCCATACTCTCATGTTTATCACTCTTTAATTGTATTTGAGAGTTAAGCTTTGTGCCTTACTTGCGAGCCATCATTTGGGTATGTTTTTTCTTGCTTAGCATGCTATCATTTCAGTCCATTTCAGCCACTGTTTTGACCTGCATTAGGTCTGTTTTGAGCGCTTTAGGTCATTTGAGCATTGCTTGGTATGGTTGTAGTGTAAAGCCTTGACTAGCTTTGTATTTCAAGTCTCTTGGCATGCTTTATTTTAGCTATTTGCATGTGTAGACACCCCATTTTTGACCTTCCTCGAGACTTGGACGTCACCACTTGAACACTCGGTGATTATCCATGTTTGTGTTCGTCTCGAGTTCTCGGAGGTCTTGGCTGCACGCCTTGCCTCAAGACCTCCGGACTCGACTGCTCCGTGTTCGGTTTTGGCACCAAGCACCTGTGTTTTTGCCTTGTAGGGTAGGGAATGGCTTGTTGGCCATCCCCACACCCCACCGGCCCTCCCCTACCATCACCGGCTGCATATGTGTGCCACCGGCCATGATTTCTTAAAAATAATGGCCGGTTGGCACTATATTTGGCCGACCGGCACTTTATTGTGCCGATGACCTATTTGGTTGGCCGATGACCCTTCTGAACCCCTTGGGGCATGGTGCATGCCAGCTGTGCTAGCTGGAATGCACCAACACCACTCCCCATGCGCGGGGATGACTCTTGTGAACCTTTGAACCCCCTAACCTTCTAGAAGGTTGACCCCTTCTTGGGGAAGCTTGGCCAGCTGTCTTAGCTTCTCCAAGAAGCCAAGACCCCTTTGCACCCGTTGACCCTTTCTCTTTAGCTTAGCCATTAAGTTTCTTGGCTTTGTCTTGCCTATATAAGCATCATGCCTCTCCCTTTGTCAAGGGTTAGCCATTTTTGAACCAAAACCAGAGCTTTTGTATCTATATATCTGTCATATATCTCCTCTCTCTAGATTTCCCCTCTCTCTCCTCTTTTGTGTGTGTTTCTAGGCGTAAAAGTGCATTTTGACCTTACTTTTGCACTAATACACACACCATTACACCTTGCTCCAAGATAGAGAGGCTTGGAGGGTTGATTTTTGAGGTTTTGGACTGATTTTGATCAATAGAAGATGGCTGGATCATCTGTTCTTCAAGGGTAAGCATTTTAGTTTAGTTTCCCCAAACTTGCACTAGATTTCTACCTATCTTGTATGCTGATTTGGGTCTTGTGTATAACATAAAAAAGTCTTATATTTTTGTGCTTAAGAACTTCCATTAAGGTCATTTTGTGGTTTGGGTTCAAACTCACCCTCTTAGGCCTTATTTGGCCCTTTTGATGCCTCCTTTGTGACACTTTGTTTGCTTGAGTGTTTGGTTCCTTTTACCACTAAAATCCAATGGATTTTTAGTGGTAAAGGAGAGGGTTTGAAGTTTTGTATAGGGGAGGGACACCCCTTTTCCCTTTGTCCCTCTTTACCTTGGTTTTTGGCCTTAAAAGGCAACATGAATGCTTGCTTGTTTTTGGCTTCATTTCAGAGTTTTTTTGGGTGTTTTGGATCATGTTATATCTCTGTTTTTGGTTGAATTTGTACCCCCTAGCATGCATCTTATACTTGCTTTGTAATGCTCAACTTTGCTTAGAAATGTGCCATGTGTTTAACCTTGTGTATCCTCATGTTTTAGCTTAGCTTATTGGAGCTTTTGGTCACGATTTGCCATGCTTTAGGTCTGTTGGCCACTGATTTTGCCATGTTTTGAATGCTTGATGAAGTTGCTTTGCATTATGGCTTGTAAGCCTTGAGTAGGTGATCCATGAACATGCATTGGTTAGGCTATTTAGGTGATTTAGAATCATTTAACATGCTATTTCAGCCCCTATACCATGCTTATATGCCTCCATTTGTCATCTCTTTCATGCTTTGAAGTGTTGTAATCTTGTGCCTTAAAGGGTGATCATTGGGCATGCGTGTATGTTTAGGCATTTGGGTTGCCATATCATTGGATTTTGGGGTGTGTTTTGGTGCCATGAAGCTCTATTTTTGGCCTAATAATCCATGCCATGAGTGGTCTTGGAAGTGGTAGTTGAATGCTCCCTTTTGTGCCTTAATCTTGAGCCCATTGATTTATATGCTTGTTGAGCATTTTGCCCTTGGTTTTAAGCACTTTTGGCCACTATTTTGGGGTGGATTGAGGTCTGCCCCTTTATGGTTTAAGCCCACTATTGCATGCTTGTCTCATGTTCCTTGCATGATTGCTTCACTAGGTGTTGTAGCATGATGATCCTATTGCTTAGATTGTCCTTGTTTGCATTGCATTTGCATCTTGCATGTTTAGCATTACATACTTGCCATGATAGGTTGCATTGCATTTGGCATGCCTTGCCTCTTAGCCTTAGGATGTATTGTTGAGCCATGTTTGCATAACATGCATTGCATTACTTGGTTTGGGGTGTCAAACCAAGTGTGAGAGATGAGTGGTGTTTGTACTTTAAGTGACAAAACACATCTCAATTCTCATGTCACCGAGGCCCTTGACTTTGACATGATAGGGTCTTGGTCCTCATTTGTGTGTCGCATGCATTTCCATTGAATTGCAATCTTGGTCTCTTAGGCCATCATGCATCAAAATGCATAATTATGCCCAGGACCAAGGGCCATGCTTCCTGAGTGCTATACAGGATAGGAAACATGGCCATGCTTACATGTGCCCAAAATTCCATGCCATACCTTCATTCTTGTTGTTGCCAAAAGCTGTCTTCTCTGAGAATTTTACGCCGATCGGCGATAGAGTGCCGACCGGCCATTGGTGTGTGGCCGATGACCTCATGAGAAGCCGATGGACATTTTACATGGCCGGTGGCCCTTTAACCTAGCCGATGGTGTGAAGCAATGTGCATAGAAGGTATCCTGGGGCTTTGGTAGTCTTTGGAGAGGCAAGACAGTGAAAACAGAGGCGGCAGTGGTATGGTGCGGGGTTTCCGGTCAAGACGGATCAAACATGCATCATTCGCGCATCCCAAGGCAGAGCTGAGGCCTCCTTCTTTTTACATTTGATTTAATTTGATAAATAGAATTTTTTGTAATAATTAATTTATTCTGTATTTGGACTGTGCTATTTAGGACTGTATATTCTTTTAGTCCCTCCGTGTGAGAGCGTATTTATAATAAGCGTGCGTGAGTGTGTGCATGTCTTCCAATCCCCACTTCTTTCTCCCCTTTTATTTACCTGCTTACAATGGTAGATTAGGGCACGTTTAAATTAGCATACCTTATGCAATGCATGCGTGCATCCATGCATTTGTTTACATGCACCAGGCTCGGTACATCATGCTAACTGCATTATATTTCAATTTCCAAATTGAAGACGTGTTACTTGTAGCATTTTACATGCCATGTTTAGGATAGCCGGGCCTATTCTAGTTGCATCTTGCATGTGTTGCATTAGCCATCTTAACATGAACTAGGATCATGCATTGATTACTAACTAGTTTCTGTTTTGGCACGGAGTACTAGGTGAGCTTTTATGCTTTAGCATACCGCATGTGTGTGAGTGTTGCCATAACAGCATGAATACCATGAGGCTAGCTGCTTATGAGATATAACTGCTTGAATGCCTGTGGATGGAGGTTGAATTACCTAAATTGGAATAATACATTGAAACTGTGAGTTTTAAGCCCACTAGACAGTGGCAAAACCGTCTTTTCTAAAGCCCACTTAAGGGTGGCAAAATCTGCATTTTAGCCTACTTACGAGTAGCAAACCATTTTCAAAACAAACATGAAATGTTTGGTTCCAATTTGGGTGATTCGGTCTATACTTGTTTGCTGTGCGCATAACATAGTAATTCTAGGCTAATAACCGGAATAAGAACACATAACGTTTTCAAAATTGCATATCACGATTAGTAGAGGCCAGTCTTCGGACCGGGCGAGAGGGGGTGCTCATAGCTGACCTTCCCCAATCGTACCCAAGCTCCCGAGCCGAGGCAACTTTGGTGATGACGGACACGTGGCCTTTGGCACCGAGTCAGGGTTTCTTAAATTTCCCCATAACAAATATTTAGGTGGCAACTCTGTGTCTGGCAAAGCAGTCCATGTTTGGCACTTCTTTTTCAAAAATCTGTTTTCTCAAACGATTTGCCAGATTCGGACTCTTTGGTTCAGATTACGAACCGTGACAACAAATCGAGTCCGAACTGTAGCGAGATCCCCCGCGGGCGTTGTTACAGCATGACATGGCTTCACTTTGCATGTAATTTCAGAGCTTATAGACTTGCCATGCTCCCACTTTTGTCACCCCTTGAGTGCCCCTAAGGGTTGTGTTCTTGTTGCCTAGCTTGTGGACCAATATGTGTGCATGTGTGTCTTGCCTTTTGATGCCTTAGTCTTGGTGTTATGGCCACTGATTTGGGCATGACTGAGCTCAGTCCATTTTGGTTTAAGTCCATCGAGCATTGTGTATTCCATATGGTTGATTGCGTTGTGTATGCCATGTCCATTCGCATTGTGTATGCTAGTTGTTGTTCATATTGTTGCATGCTTATGTTGTCTTGCATTGAGTATGCATGCATTAGCATAATTTGCATGTCATTAGCTTTGTTAAGTTAATCATGTCACATTGCATTGAGTGGGCCATGTGGTTCTTAGCATTGTCCATTATGCATGCCATTGGCATTGAGTATGCTAAGTTACATTGCATTGCATGTTTGCATGCTTGTCCCTTGCATGTTGTTTGCATGCTTGTTTTGTTGCATTGCATGTTTGCATGCTGGAGCCGCATTGTGTATGCCATGTTTTGTTGCATTGTGTTTGGAATAGGAGTTAGTCCAAACACGGGAAACGAGGGACGTTTCATACTCGAAGTGATGAAACGTGCCTCAATTCTCGGTCCCCGACACTCTTGACTATACATGACGGAGTTTTAGGCTTTATGTGTTCGTGTGTGCATTCATTTCATGTTGAGTTGTGCAATTTGGCTCCTCGGCCATCATGCATCGAGATGCGTGATTGGTGGCTCGAGGGTTAAGAACTATACTCCCTTAAGCTTGTGTAATGATAGGGAGGGTGGTTGTGCATATATGTGCTGCAAATACTTTGCCATGCCCCTTTCTTGCTCTCTGTTGCAGCAAACCAGAAACCCGCAGCAAAACTGGTCGGCCGACCAGATAAAGTGGCTGGCCGACCACTTTTTCTGGTTTTCACCATAAAAAGTGGTCGGCAGGTGGTCTCCAATGCCAACAATTGGTCGGCAGCATCCCTATAGATTCCCAAGGTGGAGTTTCATCCCTCTGGAGCTTGGTGCAAGTTTCTGAGATCAATTGCAAACATAGGCAAGTCGGGGCATCGCGATGGATTTCCGAGCGAGGTGATTCGAGCATGCATGCATCCTTCGTTATGAGACCATTTCAGTGCTTTGTAAACTTAGAATAGTTATATGTTTCAAGTTTGGTTGTGTAATAATTAATTAGCTAGAATAGTTAGTTAATTAGTGCTTCAGATATTTATTTGGACCCTCCGAGAGGGCAATGTTGTAAATAAGTGCGTTGCATGTCTTCCAACCCCACTTCTTTCCCTTTTATTTACTAGCTTACAATGGTTAGTTTTAGGGCATGTTTCAATTAGCATCCTTATGCTCGCATGTTTGCATCCATTCATCTGCGTGCATGCACTCGGCTCAAGATCATGCTAACTGCATTGTATTTCAATTCCTGTTTGAATACATGTATCAAATTGCATTTCACATGACATTTTAGAATAGCCGAGCCTATTTTAGTTGCATTTTGTATGTGTTGCATTAGGCATTCTTGACATAGCTAGGATCATGCATTGATTTCTAACATAGCATTTGTTTTGGCTCGGAGTACTCGGTAAGTGTTTATGCTTTAGCATCCTTGCATGCGTGTGAGTGACTGCCATGATAGCATGCTTACGATGAGGCTAACTGCTTATGTGATATAACTGCCTGAATGCCTGTGGGTGAAGGTTGGATTACTTGAATTGGAACAATTCATTGATTATGAGTTTTAAGCCCACTTGAGAGTGGCAAATCCCCATGTTTTCTAAGCCCACTTGAGGGTGGCAAAATCCGCATTTTAGCCTACTTGCGAGTAGCAAACCAATTTCAAAAAAACAAACATGAGATGTTTTGTTTCAACTTAGGCGATCCAGTCTATACTTGTATGCTGTGCGCATCACATAGTAATTCTAGGGTAATAACCGAAATAAGAGCACATGTGCTTTCAAAAACAAGCTATCATGTTAGTAAAGGCCGATCTTTGATCGGGCGAGCGGGGGTGCTCAATGCATGACCTTCCCCTCTTGTACCCAAGTTCCCAAGCCGAGGCAACTTTGGTGATGATGGACATGTGGCCTTAGGCACGAGTCAGGGTTTCCTAAATTTCCCAAAAATCAAATATTTAGGTGGCGACTCTGAATCTGGCAAAGCAGTCCATGTTTGGCACTTCTTTCTAAAAATCAGTTTTCCAAAATGATTTGCCAGATTTGGACTCTTTGGTGATTTACCAATCTCGCATTGCACTTTGCAAGATCAGATTAAGAACCGTGACATTGAGTCCGAACTGTAGTGAGCCCAATGAACAAAACAGGATTTTCTCGGGACGTTCGGGCGTGTCTACACCAGACCACCGGAAGTCATTCGGGCATGACAAACACCAAAGGAATTGCAGCTTTAGAGGATTTAAGGTCTCCTAGACCAAATGAGTGCCCAAGAGAGTGCGAATGATACAAAAATACATTGTGCACATGACAGTGCGAGTGAGGGTGAATGCACAAGACAGTGCGATGCAAGGTGCACAAGACAGTGTGATACAAAGTGAATGCGGAAAACAGATGTGAACAACATGAATGCACAAAGCAGTGCTATCTGGTGCACAAAGGCGGTCTGCGATGTAGATGCATAAGCGATTGCTATCTGAGTGCACAAGATAGTGCGATGCAAGGTGCACAGAACAATGCAATGCAGATGCACAAAACAGTGCAATGCGCAAGAATGACGAACAAGTGCAGGTAAGGTGCCCAAAAGAGCTCGAGCACTGCACTAACAAGTGCAGGTGAGGTGCGCAACAGAGCACAAACAATGCACTAACAAGTGCATGTGAGGTGCACAAAACAGCATGATGCGCAAGAAAGTGCGAGTGTAAACAGCACAAAAAAGTGCGATGCGCAAGTGAGTGCACGAGATACTGCGAGTACATCCAAACACGCCACATGCGAGTGAAGAAAGGTTGCGCAAGAAAGCGCGATGCACAAGATAGTGCGAGTACATCCAAACGCGCCACACGCGAGTGGAGAAAGGTTGCTCAAGAAAGCGTGATGCACAAGATAGTGCGAGTGGCACACAAGCACAAGGTTTAGACAAACATTCAAGATAACAACACATAGTTGCGCCCGCAGGCTGGGGCAAAATGCAAATGATATGCACAGTGCAAGAACATAACTTATGATCATTCAATGAGACTGCAATGAAGCATTCAAAAGCAAGTGTTATGCAAAGAAAATGCGACATTTTAAGCAAACCAACAAGGTACAGCAATCTCGCACATGAGAAAAGTAAGTGAATAAACACGCCACGCGTGAGACTCACAAATAGAACTACACTTCACATAGAAAGGATGTAAGAAAATTATGTAATCTTCACTGTGCCTCACGCAGGAAAGGCTAAAAGCGACTATCGAGAATACCCGAAGTCTCAAACAAAACACCTCCTAGAGCATCACACGCGAGAGGAGTAAAGGAAGTGGTGTAAACACTGAAGGGTGGTATAAACATCAGAGCACGTCCCAATACTTCTAACCAAAAGCAGGCGATTCGAGGATTAGAATGATCTTACCCAGAATTCCTCTGAATGAACCATACATACAATATCATCTATGTAAAGAAAGACACTTAACAAGTGTGATATAGTAAGAGTGCATATTCCATGCAAGACAAACCACCGAGATATAAAAACAACGGTACATTCTATGAAAGCATGTTCTATGCAAAATAACAAGAGCATTTTCTATGTCAAAATAAAAGCATATTCCATGCATGAAACAGGCATATTCTACGCAAGAGAGAAGCATATTCTATGCAAACTTGAAAGCATATTCAATGCATGATTGATAAACGATGCGTGGCACGTAAGCAATAGAAGTGTGTCTGAAAGTGCCTACTCTATGCAATAGATGGGCATCAAATATGTACTTTGGTGCCTCTCATTTACCTCTCAGAGGACTTTGCAACATGCTCAGCTCAAAAAGGACACACCATGTTCATATTGGCGAGAGATAACATCTGCATGTGAAAACCATAGGTTCTGCTTGGAGTGCCATTTTGACTTGAAGCAGCCCTACACTTGGCGTTGAGATACACTCATACTCCCGAGAAAGGCGAGGCCTGAGAAGGTGCACCTGGAATGCAATCTCGGAATTTGCTGGAGTTGAAACACACTAAGATGCTCCAAATTTTCCTCTTTTCTTTTGCTTTGCAGTCCGGAACCTATATAGCTTCAGATAGGTCTTGGTTCGATTGTTCACACATGACTTGGGTTGAACCTTGCAGTTCATAAAAGAAAGGATCCTGGTTTGTACAAATGTGGAGAATGGCACAGCACTCTGAGCACAAAACGATTTATTTTTGAAATTGAAATTGAGAAATGAGTTTTTAACCGGGTATTGAGCCTACGACTAACCACTGTCAAAACAACTCAACAAAGGGAAAAACAAGGTAAAAACAACACAAACACACTATTGACACTCAAAACGACTCAAAACAAGAATCGAGACAAACAAAACAACACACACAACACTCAGACGTATTCCACTGGCAAGAGACCTCTCAGTTCACGAGGAGCCAGTTTCTTCGGGTATTGTTTCCCACCCTTTCTTATTTGTGATTCTCACATCACTCTGGCACTCAATCTCTAGTTTATCTGAAAAGCCCTTTCCTCATTTTTCTCTCAACGCACATCTCTCTATTCTTCAATCTGTCTTATTTTTTATCCCTTCCCTGGGTGGTTGATGGATAAACAGGAAGTTGTGGGCTCGTGCCCCTAGTATTCTACTAGATTCTCCTCCTTTCGCTCACAGCTAGTGAGCTTTCCCACAGAGAGGTTGCGCTACAATTAGGTATGCAGCAAATTCGCAACTGACATCGGTTGATGATGCCCTTGGCTTAGATTGGATGTGATCAAACCTCTCCAGATGAGGGAGTGGAATATCCTGCTCCATTCGAATTCGAGCTTTGAACTTGGCTTGATACCTTGCTGCTTGGAGGATGAGAGAGCTTTTGGCGCTTTATTTTTAGCTTCAAGTGTGCCCTTTCTGGCGAATATGGTACCCTTTCTGGCAAGTATGTTGACCACGGGGAAAAGACAGAAAGCCTGACTCAACTATGCCCCTAGTTCATCATTTTGAGCATTTTTTGTTTTTGGCTTTCTACTAAAACAATTTTGATCAATATGAGAGTTAGATTAACAGGCTTGTTCAATTTTCTGATTTGAAATCATGCAAGTCAGGTCGTGAGCACTAAAAATTTTCCTTTCTTTGGGTCCAAGAAATGGTCCAGTTTTGGGAAAATGGAATAATTTTCAAGAGAATTAGTCAACCTTAGTAAAAATTCTCAAAAACTATTTTTGCAAATGGCCACTGCTCAACCAACACGGAATTTACTCTCGAGATGCACAACCTCAGATCTGAATTTGATTTGTTTTGCAGCTGAATCTTCCAATGGAATAGAACAACTAAATTTGAACGAAGACGAGGCAATTTGTACATGGACAAGATAGCCGAGTTGAACAAGGATAAACCAATCAACATGGATAAGCCAAGCAGGCTAAAAAGGATTGGGGCCGAACTTCAGGATGAAGTTTCCTACGTATCCAAAACATGGGAATCAGGCATGACGTAGTTCTGGATTGAGGTTCACTCGGGTGCTGACACTCTCCTTTTACGCTCTAACTTTTGCCAAGGCCGCCCTTTTGGGTTTTCAACCTTGCGAGCTCTATTTTTCTTTTCATTTCATTTCTTTTCATTCTTTTCTTTTCTTTTCTTCTCTGCTTTTTTCTTTTCTTCCTTTGTTCTTTTCCATTTTTTTCATTTTTGTTCTTTTCTTTTCTTCTTCTTTTTCTCTGCTCTAACTTTTGCCTAGGTCGCCCTTCCGGGTTTTCGGCCCAGCGAGCCTCTCAAGGATAAAAAAGTTTAACTTGTCCATGTTGATCGTTTTTGAGATCTCGAAGCCATTTGAATCTAGGAGAATGGCTATTGTTCGCTGATAATGTAGGAGTCCATCCAATCAGGTCTGAATTTGCCCTTAGTGTTGTGGATAGGAACTCGATTGTCTTTCAGCAATAATTTCTCTTCTTTCAGATTCTGGGATTTGGCTTTCTTGCCAGTCTTCATTGGTTTGGAGAATGATCCATCTTTTGAATCTTTGAGCACATCTGACATTTTTTCCCCTAGTTCAAGGGCTACTTCTGATCGAGCTTTACAAGCTTCCTTTGATCACATTTGAACTTATTGCCCCTAGTGTAATGGTTGCTTCTGATCTGGCCATACAAGCTTTGTATTGAGATTGTTTGCTTGAACATTCTGAATCAAAGTTCAAGGTTTGAAAGCAAAAGGGGATGAGTCTCAAGGCTGAGAATGATCCTATGCTGCAAAATCTCAAGAGCGATTCCATACAGGTCTTCGCAGGACCACGCAAAACATTTTTTGAAATCTTTTAAGAAAGTGACTAGTCGATCGCGTCGATGACAATGTAGAACCAATCTGGATCAAGCCAGGATCCTTCTCAGTACTCATATTAACAAGCATGATCTCATTCATTAAGGGCTTAGCACACATCTGTTTCTCTTAGTTTGATCAAATTTTTGTAAATCCCGAGGAATTTCTTCCTCATTGTTTTCATCATAGTGTTTGAAAAGTTTTGAAAACCTTAAGTTAATGCAATGATTTCAAGGCACAGAAAAGTAGGTGAAAAGCTCTGCCGTTTCATTCAGATCTTCAGGCACAACTAGCTTCATGGCAGAAACAGACGCAAAAGAAAGAGTGTAAAAGACAAAGACAAAACAAGTAAGTGATGTCCGAGGTAACACCCCCAAAATCACCCGACTCTAACGCAACATAGTACGACTCGATACAACAAGGCAGACTCGGATTGATTCGATGCGAAAAGACGACTCAATATAACAACAAGGACCTAATCACGCAAGTCGAAGCACAATAAACAACATTATAATTGCTCAAAACCGTGTGTACCATCCCCATATCTAGAGTAAAATGAGCGCTATCAGCAGGTGGGTCATCCACCGATCACATAATCACATTATCCCCGAGTTCAGCGATCCGGTGTCCATAGACTTTGCGGGGACACAGTGCGACAATGACCTCGTTATCAATCTGATCTTGTATTTCATAGCGAAGACGAAAACAAACGTCAGTGCCATGACCAGTTTGTTGATGGAAAGCACAATACTTGGCAGCATCATGCTTGGCTGGAAGGAGATCTAGGAGAGGCTGAGTCTCAAGGGGTTTGAGATGTCCTTGTCTAATAAGGATTTGGAGAGCTTTGGACAAAGTCACGTAGAGGGGATAGAAGACCCTCTCGCCTCGGGGTGGATACTTTGAGGTTTGCGTTGTCGGGTTGGATGTACCAGCAAAGGGGTTGGCAGGTGTTGACTGGGTTTGCTGATCTCTTCCGAGTGTAGGATTGGAGCTGAAAGGGGCGTTTTTGGCACGACATCCCTTTTCCTAGCTTGCCCCTTGATTCGAAATTCCCCCAACTTGAGCGACAAAAGTGTCATCCACAGTTTTTGCAACAACTGCGAGCACTTGTTGTTTGTTCAGTCCCTCGACTTTCAAAGCCTCGGTAGCCCATTGAAGGTGTTCATGGGGACCAATGCCTGCCCCTAACTTGTTCTTGCCATTTGCCTCCACTTTGCCAGGGGATTGGCTTTCTTCCAATGCAGCCCGTCCCAAGATTGGGGAGCCTTTTGGCGTGAAATTTCTGGCATGTGATGTGGTTGATGACAGAGCCAATATCCCAAAGGCCAAATATGCCACAGTTCTCTGAAGATCTTTAATCATTCTCATCAACTCAGAAGTAATGGGTTCACGGGTTTGAGATGATCGGTGTTCGACTGCATTCATCATGCATAAGTCCATGCTTTCTGCGATAAACACCTTAGGCTTGGGTAGATGGGCCGGGGTGATGTGTATGCTAGGGTCAAATGTAGGTGGTAGTGTATGGATTAGATTGAGGTGTGGACGATATACTTGGTCATTAGGATCTTGAGGCGGAGCTATTGTCCGGTTGTCAATGAGATTCTGAACCTCATGATGAAGGCGGTAGCAACGATCGGTGCCATGACTACGGTGTTGATGGTACACACAGCACTTAGTGGGGTTATGTCTGGCAGGGAGTGGGTCAAGCAGAGGTTGAGGATAGAGGGGTTTGAGATATCCTCTTTCCATCAAGACTTTTAGTGCGCTGGTTAGGCTCATATAGAGGGGGGTGAAAGTTCTACCCTGAGCTCAGGTTAGGTCGGCCATTTGTAGGCTTGACTTGGGAAAAAGATCGGCTGTGGCGACTGTATTGATTTCAATGGGTTTGGGAATAGTGCTACTACCAGCATGGGTGCTCCCGAAACTCACCCTTCTTATCGGTTCACTTGTTTTGGGAATGATCCCACTGTTGAACACACTCTCGATCTGAACCCCCAATTCATGCAAACTTTTAAAAGTAAACAGTGGAGCGACTATTAACTTTTGCAACATATCATGCTCAAGGTTCTATACCACTATTCGTACTTGGTCCCTCTTAGAAGGCCGATTTGTCATCTGTGCTGCCTTTGCTCTCCACCTTGCAACAAATTCCATAAACGGCTCTACAGGATTCTGGTGGGTTGCTTCGAGCTCTTGTGTGGTCATTTCAACTTGGGTATTGTAAGAATACTGATTAACCAAGGCCTCAGCGAACTCTTCCCAGTTTTGCTTCACTGTATCCTGCAACTTAGTATACCAAGTGGCTGCTACACCCGATAGGGTTCTTCCATACGGAGAAAGTTTCTTCGGCTTAGTCAGACCCATTGGTTTCAGGACGTCCAAGAAAAGCCGGATATGTACCATAGGATCTCCAGACCCGTCGAAACATCCAATATGTGGCATTTTGAATCTGTCTGGGAGCCGTATGGCAGCCTCGGCGTATCCATCCTCAATGTCGAGAATGGAGTTAAGGCCCTGTGCCTTTTTGAATTGCTTCTCAAGGTTAACAATTTTTAATGAAGTTGGGTCGAGCTCATTAATATCAAGGGAATAAAGCCTCTCATTAGGTTTCACCAAGGGTCTGAAAACCTGAACTTGAGCCAACCCTTCTAGGATCGGACCATCCAAATCTTGGCGGAAGTGGGTCAAAGTTCTTGGGTCCCGAAATTTGGATGTGTGGTAGGTGCCCTAGACGGGCATTGCATTCCAACATTGGCCTCATCCTGCACGGCGATTCCCTGATTTAATGCCGCTATCATGGCCACAACTTCTTCTGGACTCTGTGCCAATACGGTTTGCTGTGTTTGAACAAAGGTGATGTGACTGGTGACTGTCGGATCAGTTGAACCGGTGAGCCCTGATTGGCCTTTCTTTGCCTTACCACTGGCGAAACACCGTTGCCTTTGAATGGAATCTCTGACCTAACAAAGTCTATCAACACAAGTCCAATGTACCTAGGGGATATTGGAGCCTTTTGAAGCTATGATTCCAGGACTACCTAGCAAAAAAGAACACAGACAACACCTCAGCCTGATTTCACCAAAATAGATATAAGCATAGCTGAATGACCATACTCTTTACTGAATTCTCCCCAAAAGCTGATACCAACTTGGCAACTGATATACACATCCCTGTACAGTTTCACTGTAAAGCACATACCAGTTAATTGAGAACCAAACCACCCCTATGATGGGATAGGGTTACCCTATCCTAGTTTCGTTAGGAACTAGGGGTTTGCTATGCACGCATGCGGTTTCATATAGTCCTACATTAGGGTGACCAACCTATCCTAGTTTGGAATAGTCTCTATGGCTTCCGACATGCGACTAGGTCAATTGGTTAAAAAGGGTGCCTCAGCAAGACCACGTAATATACCTCTCGCACCTAACCCCGAGAAGTGCAAAGAGGATCAAACGGTACAGCGGTAGTCCAAATCCAAGGTTTGTGTTCCCATCGTGGTAGAGCCCACAACGGTCACCCTTATGGAAGGCTTTTCCAAGCAAGCCTCCGGCAAATCGTTCAGGAATAGCAGATGGAAAACAATGTGACTTAGGCGCACCAATGGAAATGCAATGCAAAGAAACACATAAAATGTAGATAAAACAAGATATCATGATGTTCTAGTCAAGTTCTCTAAATCCCCAGCAGAGTCGCCAGAAACTGTAGACTAGACTTTCTTCGCGTGCGCCACTTTTGGAGCCGCGCGAATTGGTCTCCTACAGTTCGAACTCCTGTCACAGTTCTGAATCTAATCTCACAAAGTGCAATGCGAGACTGATAAACACCAAAGAGTCCAAATCTGGCAATTGGTTTTGGAAAATCAATTTTGAATCAAAAAGCACCAAAACATGGACTACTTTGCTAGATTACAGAGTCGCCACCTAAATATTTTATTTTGGGAAATTTAGGAAACCCTGACTCGTGCCAAATGTCACGTCATCACCAAAGTTGCCTCGGCTCGGGAACTTGGCTACGAGAGAGGAAGGTCCTGAACTGAGCACCCCCGCTCGCCCGATCAAAGGATCGGCCTCTACTAATCATTATATGTTGTTTTATAAACACATGTGTTCTTATCCAGTTATTAGCTAACTTTACTATGTGATGCGCGCAGCATACAAGTCTAGACTAAAATTGCAAGAATTGAAACAATACAACTCATGTTTGCTTTCTAAAATGGCTTGAAAGTGCCACCCTCAGGTGGGCTAAAACGTGGATTTGCCATCAAACATGATGGGCTTGAAACACGATTTGCCACTTCGCAAAGTGGGCTTAAAACTCACATTTGATGAATTGTTCCAATTCAAACAATCAAGCCTTCATCCACAGGCATTCATGCAGTTAATCATATAAAGCAAATAGCCTCATGGCAAGCATGCTATCATGGCAACCCTCACACTCATGCAAGTACGCTAAAGCGTAAACACTTACAGTGTACTCCGAGCCAAAACAAAAGCTAGTTAGGAACAATGCATGACCATAACTATACAAGATGCCTAATGCAACACATGCAATAATGCAACTAATAGGCTCGACTATCTAAGATGGCATATGAATGCAACACTTTGATAACATACTGTAAAACACGTATTCAAAGAAGTGTATTGAAATACGATGCAGTTTGAATAATGCGCCGAGCTCGGTGCATGCAAGACAAATGAATGATGCAAACATGCGAGCATAAGGTATGCTAATTGAAAATGATCCCTAGACTAACCATCGAAAGTGGTTAAGTAAAAGGGAGAAAGACGTGGCGTTGCAAGACATTCACACACACACGCACACTTATTACAACATTACGCCCTCTCCAAGGAGGGTCCGAATGAATATGCTAAGCTACACTAAGCTAAGCTAATCAAACTAATCTAATTAAACTAATTAGACTAATTATTACAAACCAAATTGAATAACTAGTAAACTACTTACTAATTATTACAACACTTAACTAATTAGCGACTAATTAATTAAATTACAACAACATGCTAATCAACATGTAAAGCTCTAACTACAATTGCCTTAGATCTACTTGGAAATTGGAAAGCCCACCAGCTTGCCCTCTTGGTCGGCACCTTGGTGCATTCCTGACATGGAATTGGTAAGTTGGAGCGAAAGTTCTTGGGATAACCTCGCAAAACAGAGCCTCTCAAGAGCAAACTGGTGGGCTTTGAGGCAAAACCGAGCTAAGACCACTCAAAACAAAGTTAAAGTATGGTAAATCAATAGCAAAAATGTGCTGGAGTCAAGCCAACACAAGCTAGAATGATAGGCTAACTCATTAGGCATGCTAGGCTAGTAAGCACAATTACACTACAAGTGCAAGAAGCAAGCAACAAGTGCACCAACCAACCCAAAACAGAGTTGAAACATGTCAAAATAGAGCCTAAACATGCTTGAATTCAGCTACAAAAAGGTAGAAATACATGCTCACAAGTTAGGCCATCTACACTTGCAAACAAGACACAAGGAGGGGAGGCCACCCCGTCCTATTTTGGACCTCAAAACATGGTTTTTGTCACTAAAAAACCTGAGTTCAGTGGTAAAAAGGCCCAAAAAGTTTGATTTGAAGGTGATGAGAAATAGTGCAAAAAGCTGAACAAGTTAAAGAGCAAGAAGGGAGAACAACCCCCAAACTCACAAAGGCTCAAACCAACACTTTTAGGATTGAAAAACAGAACTTTTTACATGCCAAAACCAACCTTGAAATGGTGGAGAAAGATGGCAAAGCAAGTGTAAAAAAGAAGCTTAAAGGGAGAGAGTTATACCTCTTGAAGCATAGCGCAATTTTAGGCAACAAAACCAAGCAAAATGACCTTCAAGAGCTCCAAGGAGGCTCCAAGAGAGCTTCAAGCAACCTCAGCCCAAAGTTGAACCACTCTTGTTAAGGGTTGATAGGTTAAAGATTGATGTATGCAAGCTTCTAAGCACAAAAGCTTTAGAGAGAGAGAAATCTAGAGAGAGGATTGTAGAGAGAGAGGCTCCCAAACTTCTTCCTAAATTGTTCTAACCTTGAAAACCATAGAGAAGGCTCTCTATATATAGAATAATGTAAACCTTGGTCGAAAATATCCCAAAATGGACAGCTGGAACAACTAGAACAAAATTATCTGCAGAAAACTACCTTTTTGCATCAATGGCTGGCACATGACCATTGTTGGCTGGAAATGGTCACTCTTGGATGGTAGGGGGCTGGCATAGGCCATTCATGGCCGGCACATGGCCAGAAAATCCCATTCATGACCAGCAACCTCCACCTCTGGTTGGCCAGAAAAATTTGCTCTTTAGGCCCAACTTCAAATGGGAATATCTCCCTCATCTGGACTCCTTTGCAGGTCATTCTTGAGCCTAAATTGAATCCCTTGAAGTCTTATTTCAAATGGTGAAAGCCTTACATCAAAATTCCAACTGTGTAAAAAGATATGCCTCTTTTAGTGAAGACTGCTCAGTTTCGACCCTACCTGGATTCTTACCTAACTTCTTCTCCAACTTGGTTTCTTTTCTCCTCTTCTCTTTTCTTCAAATCCAAACCTTTAAACAAGATGTTTTAAAGATTTTTCCAAAGAGCTCATCTCTCTTCCATTCATTTCCACTTTGTCCTTGCTCGATTTACCGAAAAGCGCAACATTTAATGAATTGCGAGCCTCGAAACGTCGTAGAATCATTTTCAAAAATATTTTGAAAGAGAGGGTTTTAAGGTCTAAAATCTTTTGGTCAAAATTGTTTTAGTCCGAAAAGGGGTTGTGAGGTTTGGATTTGATGCTCTCCTTGCCGAAGAAATTGAACCTCTACACTGCACACCTCATCACCAAGTAAACAATCAGTGGCGCCCAAGTCTTAAGGGCTGTCAAAAATGGAGTGTCTACATTATCCTCCAAGATCTGATTTACCCGCTCAGTTTGCCCATCTATCTGAGGATGATAAGCCGTGTTCAGGACTAACCTAGCACCTAAAGCATACTGAAAGCTCTCCCAAAACTCTGCCACAAACAACGGACCGCGATTCGAAACTACAGAAACTAGTGCACCATGAAGTTGCACCACCTCCCGAATATACAGCCTAGCTAGTTTATCCGCAGTTCGGTGAACACTGATAGGAATAAAATGAGTAGACTTGGTGAGTCGATCCACTATCATCCAAATAGATTCATTTCCTCGCTTAGACCGCGACAATCCATCCACGAAATCCATAGAGATGTACTCCCATTTCCAAGTAGGGATCTCGAGAGGCTGCAAAAGTCCAAATGGTCGTTGGTGTTCTGCCTTAACCTGTTGGCACACATAACATCGAGAAACGTACTCTCCTACGTCTTTCTTCATACCTTCCCAGCAAAACGTCCTCTTCAGGTCATGATACATCTTAGTCCCACCAGGATGAATGGTATATCAAGACCTGTGGGCATCATTCATAATCTCTTTCCTCAATTCAACAATGTTAGGTACACACAACCTACCCCTGAATCGGAATCCCCCATCTGAGTCCACAGACCAATCAATAGGACAATCATCGATAAAATCCACTACAAGGCCATCGAGCTTGCTGACAAAAAACCTATCTAAATTCTGCATCTGATGAACTTTACCCAGTAACGTTGGCTGCATGGTCAAACTACCAATGTATGCCCTCTCAGCACTCTCTATTGATTGAATATTATGCATCGGAATTAACTCCAAGGACTTCCATTCCTGAATCATCAAAGAAGCTATAATCCCATGTTGTCGACTAAGTGCATCTGCGACCACATTTCCTTTTCTTGGGTGGTAAAGGATCTTGAAATCATAACTACTGACGAAGTCAACCCATCTCTGTTGCCTCATGCTCAACTCTTTTTGAGAAAAAAGATATTTGAGGCTCTTGTGATCAGTGTACAACTCAAAGCGCTCCCCAAACAAGAAGTGTCACCACACTTTCAACGCAAAAACAACTGCTGCCAACTCTAAGTCATGAGTAGGGTATCGTCTCTCATGAGGTTTTAACTGTTGAGAAGCATAAGATACAACCTTCTGATCCTGCATCAACACACATCCCAACCTAGTTCCACTCGCATCAGTAAACACAACTAACTTTTCCCTTTGTACTGGTATAGTTAACACCGATGCTGTAGTCAACCGTTGCTTTAACTCCTGGAAAGTTCTCTCATAATTATCTGTCCATACGAACTTCACACTCTTGCGAGTCAACTTGGTCATGGGTGCTGCAATAGTGCAAAACTTCTCCATAAATCTCCTGTAATAACCGGCTAGTCCTAAAAAAACTTCTCACCTCTGTAGGCTTCGTGGGCCGCTTCCATTCTTTGACTGCAACAACTTTCTTAGGATCTACCGCTATCCCTTGATTGGATACAACATGTCCCAAAAATCGAACTTCTTTCTCCCAAAAGTGACAGTTACTGAACTTAGCGTATAACTGCTGCTCCCTCAAAGTCTGCAACACGACTTTCAAGTGTTCTCTGTGTTCTTCTTTATTCTTAGAATACACCAGAATATCATCTATGAAGATAATCACAAACTTATCTAGATATGATTGAAAATTTCTGTTCATCAAGTCCATGAAATAGGCAGGAGCATTGGTCAAACCAAAAGGCATTACAAGAAATTCATACAACCCATACCGGGTTCGAAGAGCAGTAAGTGGTATACTATCCTCTGACACACCATTCTGATGGTAACCCGTTCTGAGATCAAACTGAGAGAACATGGCTGCCCCCTTCAACTGATCAAACAAGTCATCAATTCTAAGTAGCGGATACTTGTTCTTGATTATTACCTTGTCTAGCTCTCTGTAATCTATGCACATATAGATAGTGCCATCTTTCTTGGAGACAAAGATCGCAGGTGCTCCCCATGGGGAGTTACTTGAACGAATGAACCCCTTCTGAAGCATCTCTTCTAGCTGCTTTTTCATCTCCACAAGCTCCTTAGGCGGCCATTCTGTATGCCGCCTTAGAAATTGGTGCAGTTCCTGGCACTAGGTCAATGCAAAATTCTACTACCCGTCGAGGTGGAGGTTTAGATATCTCTTGAAATACATCCTCAAACTCACGCACCACATCTACCTCATTAATATCCTGCTTAGGAATTTCTACCGAGTGTAGAAAACTCGTCATTATCGACTCTTCTCCATAGCTAGAAGTGTGGGTAAGCCATGGCATACCGGGAATATTTATATTTACAGTCCTTCTAGTACAATCTAGAGTCACAAAGTGTTTTCGTAGCCAATCTATACCCAAAATAATTGTAAACCCCTCAAACCTTAACACAATTAGGTCCGCATACAAGACTCTACCCGCAAAGTCAATCTCAAAATCTTTTCACATCTCATAAAGAGTAACTGCCCCTCCTAAAGGGGTCTCAACACAAATAGGTCTAGACACGGAGGTAGTTACAATATGTTCTCTTTCTACAAACTGTCCAGATATGAATGAATGAGAGACGCCAGTATCAAAAAGTACTCTAACGGGTTCTTGAAAAAGATAAAAGATACCTTCCAACCATCACCTTCAAGTTAAATACACAAAAATTCATTCATAAATGCTTGGAATAAACTCAACCACCAAACTAAACCAGCTAACCCATGTTTTCACAATCCGAGGAACATCTAAACTCTCACAAGTCCAAGGTAACCTAGAGCTCTAATACCAAACTGTCATGCCCCAAAATTTGGATAATTAAATATTAAATTAGGACTAAACCCCAATCAATATTCTATCATCCAAATCCTAGGGGTGAAACAAAAAACTAAACGCCAACCAAACCATCTACCATAATTTCATTACTAACCAATACCTCAAACATTAAAGTAACAATACATAGTCAAAATAACTTAAATAATATACGGTTACAAACCATGCCAAATTATTCCAATACTAAAGTCATAAAAAAAATAATAAATACATAAACTAATATCAATCCTAAGCTCAAAAAAAAAAAAAACAAAACAAAACAAAACAAAAGAAATCCAAATGACATGTCCTACGATCATAGTTATTTCTTGTCACCACCATAGCCTCAACTAATCCTACAAAGGAAACTCGGCTGCTATCAAATAGAACGCACCCGAGTTGCCAAGAGACAAAACGGGTCAGTGTACAGGTATATTGGTATGAGTACAAGATTTAACACCCACGTGTCCACCAGACACAAACAAAAATACATTTAATTCTTGTTACAGGACAAGACAAGTAGTTCCAGCTGCACCAAGACAAATGGTAGTTTCTCGAGATACTGTGGCATTTAGTTTCTTGCCCGTGCATAACGAAATATAATTTGAGTATGGAATAAACAAAATAAAAATAGAAATATGATGGGTCAGCCCTGCATAAAATAATTTGTAAGACCCACCATCTTGCAAAAAAAATAAAGTTAGTATAATTTAATCATAAGTAACTTGCTGAAGAAGTACAAAAAATGCATCGTTTCATACTTAAACAATTCAAATTGACCAAAACTCAAAGAACAAATATTGTACAGAATCAAATTTCATAGAAGGGGGCATGGACAAATTTAGTAGAAACTGAACAAGTTGAGAGAAAAACATAACAGAAAATCCTAACCGAAATTCTATTGAAAAATCTGGAACTAAAAACAAAAAGAAACTTCTGTGAGATAAATTTTTTCAGAAAAGTTCAAAACAAAAAAAATGTTCAGAGTAATGTTTTACTTTAGTTTTTGCGAAACCAATAAAAATGAGCTCGTTTCCTGGGTTAAAACTGCTTCTAAAATCTGCATTGCTAAAAAAAATCACAACTACAATAACCAAGATCATCCGATTATAAATTCTAATCGATCTTTTTAATAAATATTTAAAACACAAAAGTTGTCTAGAATCATGTATACATGCCTCTGCTAAAATTTCATAATTTATCAAGGTTGTTTACTATTTTTCAAGATGTGCAAAACAATACAATTCACACTATACCAATAAACTCATAATTAAATTTTTTGTACCTTAACTCCACCACTTCGGCCTCTACTTCCGACCTACACATATATCCTATGTGCCTCCCATATACCTAACACCGCTCCGAAGCCAAACTTGCACGGGAATATCGTCCCAAGTTTGACCCACACTCCCCAGATGATTAGCATATACGTACACGTGTAAATCAAAGCACTCGTCCACTTATGAGAACGAGGCAACAATATACATATACAAAACATCTCACTCATGAGAACAACATAACAATGCCAAGCCTAAGGCATTCAAATAAATCTCATAATCCTCACTTTTTTTGTTTTTTTTTTTATACACTCTTTCTCACCAACAATCAATGAAACAACAATCAATGGAGTCATGGTGGAGTATAAGGAATTTTATCTATGGTTCCTAATTAATTTTAATTTCATATAACCATGAGTGTGATTACAACCATAAAAGAAATCCACATAAAAACCCTAAACCTTACATACACAACTAAACAAAATAGTTAAAATTAATCAATCATCTAAAAACCCTAAACCTTACATACACAACTAAGCAAAATAATAAAAATCAATCAATCATCTAAAAAGCCTAAACCTTACATACACAACTAAACAAAACAATTAAAATCAATCAATCATTTACATGCAAATATGAAATCAATTCAACATCAAATAAATATAAATAAATAAATAAAAACAACGAATTAAATATAAATCAAGGGAAGTGAGTTTTGTACTCACAATATTTTTTTAAAGATCAAAGAATTATTTGAAGAACTAATGAAGCCACCAAAACAAAACCCTAACCCTTTTTCACCTTCTTCCACCGTCCCTCTTAATTCCTCAACTCCACTCTTCGATCTTGATCACTCTCTCTCTCTCTCTCTCTCTCTCTCTCTCTCTTTTTCTTTTCTTTTTTTTTTCTTTTTTCTTTCTTTCTTTGTTTCCTTATGAACTTCTAAACGTAGTTGAATACTTATATTATATATTATATATATAATAGCCTAATTTCTTATTATATTATATTATACAAATAAATCACATATATAAATATAAATATCTTATATAAAATTGATATCAATAATTTCTTTTTTAATATATATAAAAATATATAAATATAAATATTCAGATTAATTATATGTAATTAACTAACACATTAAATTAATTAAATACCACATTAAATTCTTATATAACTACGCAATTAATAAAGCCAAAAATAAAATTGAGTAGTAATAAATAAATAAAGGCTTACGAAAAAAATCCGGATCACTACACTTCTCGATCTCCATTTCTCTCAATTCATTTCTTCTGCAATCTCGAGCTTCCTAAAAGCTTCTTATTAGTGCCAAAGAACTTCTCCATCTTCTTATCATCTTCTTCCTCCTCTAGCTCATCTCACCCTCTTCCACTATTAATCTTCCAGTTGTTCTTCTCATTTAAATCCATTGTTTATTTTCTACCGTCAATACTAGATATATATATATATATATAGAGAGAGAGAGAGAGTGAGTGGAATTGTTTCAATAGATAAAAAAATGTCGTTGTTCTTGGGTAGGCCTTGTTTCAACAGATAGAAAAATGAAGATATTCCTCTGTTAAATTGTTGTTTCAATAGATATAATAAATATTTGAACATCTATATTAATATGATTTGCATATATAGGTTCAAAAAATTGAACAGATACAAATAAAACTTGAATAGATAAGTTAAAAAAATTTGGAAAGATAGGTGAAAAAAATCAAGTAGATAAAAGAAAAATTTAATTAGATAGATTCAATTTGGACAAATAAGAAACAACTAAGACATATACATTAAAAATATTTCAACATATAGATTAAAAAATATTAAAATTTGGACATATAGATGAAAAATATTAAAATAATTTTGACAGATAGATTAAAAGTATGTAAAAAATTGAAGGTTAAAAAATAATTTGTAGAGATAGTTTAATTTGGATAAATAGGTTTAAAAATAATTTGGATAGATAGGTTAAAAAATTGAACAAATATTTTAAAATTTTGAAGAGATAAAAAAAATTTATACAGGTAGATAGTATTTATGAAACTAAATTTTTTAAACCCTTAGCACGTAAACTTTTCACCAACAAATGTCCTTACATCCCTAATATAACAACCCTTGTCCTTAAGGACTTATAGAGTGGGAATATGGATTTATCAAGAATTATTCCATTCATTATATATTTTTCTTTAGTGATTTTAAAATTATTTAACATATATTATCATTCTTAATAAATTTTTATTTTATTTTCCATTCAAACTAGAATCTTACAATTCTTGATATAATTTTACAAACCAATCCATGAGTCTCTTACAATGATCTTGCTTAAGATTTTGATTTTAACAACCTTAAGTTTAACCAAAATGTGTTTCACTCATCAAGAAGGACTTGACTCCATAATTGTTGATCAAAATCAATTGGACAAAATGCAATAGGAAATAAAAAGTTTTGCACCCCTAACCAAATTATTGTAGTAACATTTTTTTCATTAATATAATTTGTAACATTTCTTATCACAAAAATTATCTCAAAAACTAAAATTTTGCATTATGTTACAAAAACTAAAATGTTACAAAAATGTTATCTCAAAAACAATAATTAAAAGTGGTCTCTAAAAGTTTGATAATTTATTTTTTCTTTTTGATTTTGTAACATTACTCATATATAAATTTTGCATCAATAATAAAATTGTTTCTCTTAAAAAAATATGTAAAAAATTGAAAGGACATTTTAGATAATTAACAAAATACATGACGAGCGTTGATAAAGAAGTTAGTCCAAGATTATAGGTTTACGGTAGCTACATGAAATATAGGAACTTTGACTAGTAAGACTATGGAATTGGTAGATGTCATGATTAGGAGAAGAGCTAGCATAGATTGCGTACAAGAAACTAAGTAGACGGGTGAGAAAATTAGGGAAATAAAGGATACATGTTTTAAGCTATATTATAGTGGCAAGGATAGACATAGGAATGGGGTAGGAATAATAGTTGTCAAGAATCTTGTAGAAAATGTAGTTGTGGCTATTAGGAAGGGTGATAGGATTATCTTAGTTAAACTAGTTATTGGTGAGAATATAGTGAACATTATTAGTACATATGCCCCCCAAGTAGGATTAGATAATCAGACTAAGAGAGTCTTTTGGGAACAAATGGATGAGGTACTACAAGAGATACCCGTAGGAGAGAACTTAGTTATAGGTGGTGATTTCAATGGCCATGTAGGAGTAGATACACTAGGGTATGAAGAGTGCATGGTGCATATGGTTTTGGTGATAGAAATGAGGCTAGAGAGAGTAATTTAGATATTGCGTTAGCTTCTGACCTAGTAGTGGCCAATACTATGTATAAGAAGAGAGATGAGCATTTGATAGCCAAAGTGGGTCAATTAGGAGTCAAATAGATTACTTTCTAATAAGAAATGGGGACCGTCTAAAATGCAACAACTGTAAGGTAATTCCTGGAGAGAGCTTAACATCTCAATATAGGATTTTGGTACTAGATTTATACTTTAAAGGGCAATACCAAACTCGAAAAGATAATGGGTGTCACAAAACTAGATGGTGGGACCTAAAAGGGGATAAACTAGACACATTTAAGAATAGAATAGATAAAGAAGGTACTTGGGACTTGGATGATGATGCTAACACTATGTGGAACTCGATAACCAATTGTATAAGGAGAATATCAAGGGAAGTTCTTGAAGAGTCGAAAGGAAAGTGGTCCAATTTTAGGAAAACTTGGTGGTAGACGGGGGAGGTCCAAACGGTAATAAAGACTAAAAAAGAGAGCTTTAAAAATTGGCAGAGTGATAGAACTGAAGAAAACCATAAGCTCTATGGATTGGCCTATAAGGAGGTCAAAAGGGTAGTGAGGAAGACTAAGTTGAAAACCTATGATGACTTTTACACTAGACTAGATAGTAATAATGGAGAGAAAATGATATACAAACTTGCTAAGATAAGAGAGAGGAAAACAAGAGATTTTAATTAGGTTAAGCGCATCAAGGGTGATGACTCTAAGGTGTTGGTGAAGGATGAAGAGATTAAGGAGAGGTGGAAGAACTATTTTGAGAAGTTATTAAATGTGGAACATGGAGGTAGGTCAACAGGGGAGGAAATAGACAGTAATAAGGAAAATTAGGACTATAGGTTCTATCGTAGGATTAGGGACTTTGAAGTAGAGTTTTCATTTAAGAAGATGAAATTGAGTAAGGTTTTAGGACCAAATGATATATCTATTGAAGTATGGAAATGTTTGGGAAAGAATGGGGTTGTTTGGTTAAGTAGGTTATTTAGCAATATTCTGTTGACTAGGAAAATGCTAGAGTGAAAGAAGAGTATTTTAGTGCCAATATATAAGAATAAAGGAGATTTTCAGAATTATAACAACTATAGAGGAATCAAGTTAATGTCTCACATAATGAAAGTATGGGAGAGAGTGATGGAACGTCGATTACGAAATATAATGGAGGTGTCAGAGAATCAATTTGGGTTTATGCCTAGTAGGTCAACAATGGAAGCGATCTATCTTTTGAGGAGAGTAATAGAAAAGTATAGAGAAAAGAAAATGGACATTCAAATGGTCTTTATTGATCTTGAGAAAGCATATGACATAGTGCCTCGGGATATAATCTGGTGGGTGTTAGAGAAGAAATGGGTGACAAAATGTTACATTGATATGATTAGAGATATGTATGAAGGTGTAGTGACCACTATTAGATCGCGTACTAGAGAGACGAGTGAATTTCTAATTTTTGTAGGGTTACACCAAGGAACAACCTTAAGTCCTTATCTTTTTGCATTAGTTATAGATAAGTTGACGCGTGATTGTAGCACCCGACTTTCTTTGCGCGCCCCTCCCTTTCGGAGAGGGCGCAAATTGGTCCTCTACTGTTCGGACTCCGATCACGGTTCTGAATCAAATCTCATGAAGTGCAATGTGAGACTGATAAACACCAAAGAGTCCAATCCGGCAAATCATTTTGGAAAATTGGATTTTGAATCAAATAATGCCAAAACTAGACTGCTTTTCCAGATTATAGAGTTGTCACCTAAATATTTTTTTTTTTTGGGAAATTTAGGAAACCCTGACTCGTGCCTAAGGCCACGTGTCCGTCATCACCAAAGTTGCCTCGGCTCAGGAACTTGGGTACGAGAGGGGAAGGTGCTGAAATGAGCACCCCCACTTGCTCGATCAAAGATCGGCCTCTGCTAAACATGATATGTTGTTTTATAGACACATGTGTTCTTGTTTTGGTTATTAGCTAACTTTACTATGTGATGCGCACAACATACAAGTATAGACTCAATCACGAGAATTGGAACAAAACAACTCATGTTTGTTTTTGAAAATGGTTTGAAAGTACTACTCACAAGTAGGCTAAAGCGCAGATTTGCCACCCTCAAGTGGGCATTAAAACATGATTTCGCCACTTCGCAAAGTGGGCTTAAAACTCATAATCATCGAGTTGTTCCAATTCAGGCAATAAAGCCTTCATCCACAGGCATTCATGCAGTTTATCAATTAAGCAAATAGCCTCATGGCAACCATGCTATCATCGCAACACTCACACTCATGCAAGGATGTTAAAGCGTAAACACTTACAGTGTACTCCAAGCCAAAACTAAAAACTAGTTATAAATCATGCATGATCCTAACTATGTTAAGATGCCTAATGCAACACATACAATAATGCAATTAAATAGGCTCGGCTATCTAAGATGGCATATGAATGCAACACTTGACAACATGCTTTGAAACACATATTCAAGTAGGTATTGAAATACAATGCAGTTTGAATGATGCGTCGAGCCCGGTGCATGCAATACAAATGAATGATGCAAACATGCAAGCATAAGGTATGCTAATCAAAATATGCCCTAATCTACCCATCGAAAGCGGTTAAATAAAAGGTAGAAAAACGTGGGGTTGGAAGATATGCACACACACACGCACACTTATTACAACATTATGCCCTCTCGAAGGAGAGTCCGAATGAATAAGCTAAGCTAATCTAAGCTAAGCTACTTACTACAAACCAACTAATTAACTATGCTAGCTAATTAAATATTACAAACCAATAAAGAAATAGGTAAACTAAGCTACTTAATTATTACAACACTTTAACTAATTAACAAATTAATTAAATTACAAATTCAAATGCTAACTAAAAAGTAAAGCATCAAACTACAAACTACACTGCCTCAGCTCTGGTTCAGATAATGGAGGATGCATGCACTCGGTTGCCGTCCCAAAACGCTCTTCGGTTTGCTCTTTAGAGGCTCTGTTTGCAGGGTGTCTCCAAGAACTTCTGTTGAGCCTTACCAAAATAATACTAGGGAGTGCACCAGTGGCCTACCGGCCATGAGAAGCTACTGTCGGCCATCTGCCAGCCAAGGATGTGCACTGCCAACCAATGATGAAGTAATGCCACCTTGGTGTGGCATCGTTGCCATCGTGTGCTGCAACACCAAACTGTAGCAGAGCACAAAATAGAGAAAAATGGGGGGTCTCCCAAGGGTATTTTGTACCATGCCCCTCCTTATCATCTTAAAACATCAAAGGAGTTGCACCATTGGATCCAAAACCATCAATCAAGCATTTTGAATGCATGATGGCCAAAGATCCAACTTGTACACATTCAATAAATGCAAGACAAACAAGACTCTAGGACCATTACCTTATCATGAATAATCAAAGGCAATGGAGACAAAGGGGATTGACTCATTTTCATCACTTCAAGGATGAAATGAACCAATCTCCCTTGTGCTCAATATAACGTCCGATTGAACACAATGCCATGCACACATAACATGCTTATCTTGGCATGTTTTACATGATTCAATTCTTGTATACACATTTTAGCTTACCAAGCCATTCATTAATTGATTTGTTCAATGTGAAAGTCCTCTAATGAGAGAGAGGTCAATCAAAAGATGACTTAAGACATGAGAGAAGCCATGCCTTTGACTAGGAGGAACCCTCAAAAGAGGGTTAAAGCCATTTAAGCATAAGCCTCAATCCCAAGCTTAGACACAACTTAAGACCAACCAAGCCTCAAAGCAAATCAAAAGTGAAGAAATGAGGGAGGTGGCAAAATTTCAGTGCTGAAATGGCATGAAACACAAGACTTTAACATGAAAACAACTCATGTACAACATGTTAAGAGCCAAAACATTGAAACTAGTGAAGAGTTTTACACTAGAACCATGCAATACAATGCTCAAATGATCAAACCAGCTATGGAAAAACCTAAAGCAAGCCAAAACAGTGGCCACAATGTGCTGAGATGGTAGCATGGAAAGCAAGAAAATCATGTTCATGCATTGGCCCACAAATAAGGCACATGGCACAACTCTCAAAAGTGATGAAAGAGTGGAATATGTGAGAGTGTGACAAAATTATATGCTTTGTAATCACATGCTAAATGATGCTATATCATGCAAACATCACAAGCAAAGCATGCTAAGGGCCTTAAAACTCAAAACTAGCGAGGCCAACTACACTACAGCTATACAAAGCAAAGCATACATGACCAAAACCACTCAAAATAGAGTTAAAGCATGCTAAATTAGAAGCAAAAATGTGCTAGAGCTAAGCTAACACGAGCTAGAATGATAGGCTAAATCATCAAACATGTTAGGCTAGTAAGCAAGATTGCACTACAAGTGCAAAAAGCATGCAAGAAGTGACCCAACCAGCAAAAACAGAGTTAAAGAAGGTCAAAATAGGGCCTAAAACATGCTTGAGATAAGCTGCAAGAAAGTAGAAATACATGCTCATATGTTAAGCCATCAACACATGCAAACAAGATATAAGGAGGGGAGGCCACCCCCTCCTATTTGGGACCTCAAAACCAACTTTCTACCACTGAAATTCCCCTGGAATTCAGTGGTTAAAAGGCCAAGAAAAGGTTGTTTCAAAAGCTTTAAAAGATGGCACAAAACTTAGCTAACAAGCCACAAAAGAGGGTGGACCACCCCTAACTCCAAAAAGGGCTTAAACCACCATTTTTAAACCTTAAAAATAGAGGTTTTTGTAGTTGAAAACTAGGCTAAAAATACCATGCAAAGGTGGCCAAACAAGTGTGCAAAAATAAGCTTAAAAGGGGTGAGCTTTATACCTTTGAGCACAACAGCAAATAGCCAACAAACAGCCAATTTTCTGAGCTACAACCAGCTTTGAGAGCTCAAACAAGACCTCGAATAACCTCAGCTCCAAGATATGCAACTTTGATGAAGGATGTCTAGGCAAACTAGAAGTGTTTCTCTACTTCTACGCACAAAAGGGCAAAAGAGAAAGAGAACTCTAGAGAGAGGCAGAAATTTTGCATTGAAAATTTTGTAGAGAGAGAGGGATTTTAGAGAGAGAGGCTCCTAAACTTGCTAACGTCCCAAAATAAGAGATATGGCTTCCATATATAGCAATACAAGAGCTCAAGTCAAAAATATCAACTCAGAAATATCTGGAGCAGTGTAGAAGATAGCTGGAGAATAATATCTGCAAAAAAAATGAGTTTTTTCATCAATAGCCTGCAAGGGACCATTGATAGCCAGCACATGATCATTTGTGGCTGGCACCCTTCACCAGTGGCCGGCAGAGAAAATCTGCTCTCCAGGTCTAACTTCAAACGGGCGTAACTCCTTCATCTGGACTCTTTTTCAGGTCATTCTTGTGTCAAAATTGAAGCCCCGAAAGTAAGATTTCCAATGGTGGCAGCCTCACATAAAAATTCCAAGTGTACAAAAAGTTATGCTCATTTTAGTGAAGCTGCTCGGTTTTGGTCCTACCCGGATTCATGCGGAACTTCTCCCAAACTAGTTTTCTTCTATCCTCTCCTATTTTCTTCAACTCCATACCCCAAAAAAAGGTGTTTTGAAAGATTTTTCAAAGGGTTCACCTCTCTTTCATTCATTTCCACTTTGTCCTTGCTCGGTTTACCGAAAAGCGCAACATTTAACAAAATACGAGCATCGGAACATCGTAGGAAATTTTTTTCAAAAATTATTTTGAAAGAGAGGGTTTTAAAGTCCAAAATCTTTTTGTTCAAAATGGTCCTGGTCCAAAATGGGGTGTAAGGTTGGGATTTGACTCTCTCCTCTTGCCGAAGAAATCGAAACTTTGCCCTGCAGATCTTTCATCACCAAGTAAACAATCAGTAGCACCCCAGTCTTAAGGGTGATAAAAAATGGGGTGTCTACAGTGATATTCAAGATGATGTGCCATGGTATATGCTTTTTGCAGATAATATCATGTTAGTAGATGAGGCTAGAGAAGGAGTTAACACTAAGTTGGAGATTTAGAGAAAAGTACTAGAATCTAAAGGATTTAGGATAAGCATAACTAAGACAGAGAATATGGAGTGTAATTTTAGTAACAATCACAATGAAAGTAGAGTTTTTTTTTTTTTTTTTTGGTACAAAGGTGCATATCATATGCATCATTGTGGGTGCACATTTTAGCCTCTCTCTAAATGCTACAATGTGTACCCTTAAAATGATGCTACAATGGTATAAATTACAATTGATTTTGTTTTTTTTTTTTAGCAAACTAATGGAAGAATAGGTTTTTGACCTTCATTCACATGGGATTGAATTTGCAATATCGTTCTTCCCATGGAAATGCTAATCCCTCCCTTAAATGGGATTAGTAGTGCCATAAGATTAGCAATCTCGTGACATTTTAACAAAACCAAACATAGATTTGAGGAGCTTGTAGATTTTTAGTCTAATCCCATCTTCTAATGTTGTGTATGAATTATAGATTTGGATAGACATTTGAAAAAATAAAAGGAAAAGAGAAAATGTGACGAAGAGATGAACGAAATAGAAATTCATTTTTTTCATTTTCTTTTATATTTTCCTTTATAAATCTCTATCCTACTCCAAAATTCAAACATAACCTAAATTCCAAACAAACATTTAGCCATATGGGAGTGTTTGGCTAGATTTGAAGACCAACCCGAAAGTAGAAGATTACTGATAGCCCTAGGCATGGGAGTGCTTTGCAAAACTGTGCTCTAGTAAGCTTCTGGAGATAGTGCTGCCTGTCCTGCCACTAGTGTCAACTGAAGGGGAAAAAAAATAAGAAGCAAATTTTTATTACCAAAATAGAAAAAGAAAAAAAAATCCATTGCAAAACTTCTTGTAATAATTATCTAGTCAGTTTAGTATATATGTTTATGTGATGTGTGCGGGGCAAAAATATCTGTGACACCCGCACTCCCTGTGACCAAGCTTGTAGAACTCTGAACGATATTGTATTACCTAAAAGCACAACTCAGGTGAGCTAATCAGTGGGTGTTGTACCGATAAACCCCTCTCATGATCAAGTTAGGACCTGGAGAAGATGAACAAATACAAAGAGAGTGAGTAGTGAAAGTTGCGAACCTTTTTCTCGGTGGAGTCGTGCGCCTTATATATATATTGTTCCCATGTTGTCCAAGATTGTGCGCACACTACTTCCTTCGTCTTTTGTTGGACGTATGGATATACTACCCTCTCCTTTCCTTACATGTGTCTGCCAAATAGCATTGGCAAAACTTCAAAATGGTATTGACACGAACTTTGAGCAAGTTCCTCCCTCTTGCCCAATTGGGCTATGTGGTGCTTGGTAACTGAGGTATTCCTTGACTTAGTCAACCCTAACTAGTCTAACCCAGACTAGTCTCTAAGATCGGGCTAACTCTAGCAGGCTTGCCCTTGGAAGGCTTTCCTAGCCCGTCTTTCTATGTTCAGCGCAGTCCAGCTCCATTTGTTTGTTGCTTGGACAAACTCCGCATGACTTCTTTGTTGGACTGAAGTTCTTTACCCAGTCAAGAGTTGTGACCTCACTTTAGCCCACCCTGTCATCAGGGTGGGCTTATCTCGGTCCAACATCTGAGATCTAAACTTAACTAGCTCGGCCCAAAATTTGAGATACAAGCTCAACTAGCTCGACCCAACACCTGAGATCCAGGGTTAACTAGCTCAGTCCAACATCTGAAATCCAAGCTTAACTAGCTTGGTCCAACACCTGAGATCCAAGCTCAACTAGCTCGACCCATTTGGTAGACACAAATTCCTCTTAATCCTATCTGCTTCTGCGTGGCTCGGATTACCTTATCCTACCGAGCTAAATCCCTAGCCTAGTCACCAAATCTACCTGGTCAAAATTTGTCATGTCTTCAGAATGGTGTACTCCCCGTCCAGTCTAACATCATCTCTCTTCGTAGACACGTGGCATTTCCTTAGTGGAACAGTACATTCATCCCAACCGTCTCGCACATTCACCAAGAATTTGAATCATCGTGCCCTTTGGCTTCGTATACACATAACCTATACATATACATAACAAGTCATTGCTCCTCATCTTCTCAGCAACAAACCCTAAGAACTAGAGCACCAAACCTCTGATTTCTTGCATCTTAGATCGAGATCAACGTATCCTTCCTTTAGCAATCGTCTTGTCATCTTTAGTAGAGCATCCTCATTGATTGAAAACTAGATTTAAGCACTAAATCGTAAGTAATCCAACTTTGAACTTGTCATTTATTGATGTTTTTCATGTTCTTGATATTTCTGACCTTAAATCTCACTTAAGCAAGCATAAAACCGAGATTTGATTTGGAAAGCCATCAAAACCTTGCTAGAACGTTATAAGGAAATCTATGCAAACCAAATGGGCCGAGCTAGTTGAACTTGGATCTCAAGTGTTGGGTTGAGCTAGTTAAGCTTGGATCTCAGGTGTTGGTCTGAGCTAGTTGAGCTTGGATCTCAAATTTTGGGCCTAGCTAGTTAAGCTTGGATCTCAGATGTTGGGCTGACATAAGCCTGCGTTTCGTTGATAGGGCAGGCTAAAGTGAGGATATGAATCTTGGTTACTGTGCACTACATCAATACCATTTGGCTGTTTTGCCAATGCTATTTGTCAGTATTGACGCGTACATGTGTAAGAAAAAGAGAGGGCAATACATTCGTGCGTCTAGCAAAGGACGAAGGAAGTAGTGCGTGCACAATCTTGGACAACAATGGAACAATCTATATAAGGCGCATAACTCTACTAAGAAAAAGGTTTACAACTTTCACTACTCTCTCTTTGTATTCCTTCATTTTCTCTGGGTGCTAACTTGATCATTAGAGGGGCGTACTAGCACACCACTCACTAGTTAGCTCACTTGAGTTATGCTTTCGGGTAGTACAATGTCGTTTGAAGTTATACAAGCTTGATCACAAGGAGTGTAGGTGTGACAGATATTTCTCCCCCATACAGTTGGCACTGTCTATGGGAAAAAATAGACAAAACCCTGTCAACCAGGCTTTTCTGAGCAACGTCATTGGCGAACAACGAAGACCCTCCAATTTTTACGGTCAATGGAGTAACACCACAGTTCATCAAGAGGCGCGAATACTTGCCCTCTATTTCGACAATAGCAAGTTTGGAGACTTCCATAGGATGGCCAGCTAGATACGCGCTAGTTAAGTGCGCCAAGAGAACAGAACATTCATAGAGCCCTGACGAGTGCTGGTGATGGAAAGGGTCGCATGCTCAACAATTGGAAAATAGGGTGAGAAACAAAGATGCCATTATCCAAAGAATGGTGGTGGAGATGGAGGCCATGAAACGGCAATTGAAGGGAAAGAGCATAGCTGGAGTAGAAATCCACAGTGAGTGCACCTAATCCCATTGCTCAGGTGACCGGAGGAGACTAGAGACGTCTGCACTCTCTATAACAAGAAATTATAGAATAGGCAACACCATGTCAAGGATGAAGAATTCTTATACTCAAGACAGTAGTTATTACCCGTCACGTCCATCAACGATGCCCAAACATTCTTACTCCACTCGATCATAGGACCTAAGAGACATCCTAAAATAGAGGACATGCCAAAGGGAGGCCTAAAGGGTGCCTACGTTGTAGAGATTGGCCTTCAAATCTCATGTCAGCGAAGAGGTCGTAATGCAGCCGCCACATGTAGTGGTGCATGTATGAGCGATAGTGATTCCGTGAGATTGAACGCCACTCTTTTTCTTCCTAAGATCGAGAACACACCTCTTCGTGTAGGCTTCCACTAGCCAAATTTCACCTTCTACGATGAAAAGACCAATCCCTACATACACGTGAGCCATTACCAACATACCAACAAGTCATGGTAGTGCATACGCAAAACGATGCCTTAATGTGCATTGTTTTCCCATTGAGTTTGGGTGAGTTGGGCGTGAAGTGGTTCAAGGGGTTGTTGGAAGAAAGCATGGAGGTGTGGCAGCAGCTGGCGGAGGCGTTTGTCCCCAAATTTAACACAAACATGAAAATGCCAAAAGAAGTTGACCCTGTAATGGCCCGAGTCTTGGGCTAACTGATTTTATTCTTTCAAGTTAGCACACGAGGTTGTCCCAGGTGTTTTTTCCGTTGTTGGGGTGGTTTGGACCCTTGTGGGGCTTTAGGTTGGCTGTGGAGTAGTAGCCCAGGTTTGTTGGGCAAGCTTGGTCGTGACCAGGGTATTTGCAGCCACAATGGAGGGGGATGAAGATCGCGCCCGCGATGGGCCATGACCAAAAGTAGTCTTTAGATTTGTTGGCTAGGGTGGTAAGTACATTGCCCACAAGGGGCCGCGGTGTCAGGCTGCGAGTAAATGCATAGCACCGGCGGTCAAGGTGGTCGCACCCACGACTGGGGTTACAGGGTCGTCGCGCCCGCGACCTCTTGAGGAAGCATGTATGCACCCCCAATAGTTTAGACCACAGCCACGATAAGGCGTGTATATAAGTTCATTAGTGCACTAAAAAGTCATTTTTCTGGTTCTCTCTCACTCTTTCTTTTCTCTGTCATTCCGCAATTTTTGGGTTTCTTCGACCTAAAAGCTTGGGTTTGATCTAGCTACACCTATTTTCTACCCCTAGTTCCATAGAGCAAAATGCAGAGAGTCATAAGGGCTTGTATTTAATCTAAGTGGATCACGTTTCATCGTCGGCGGATTTTTAACTTTTTACCTCTTCGCTTTACGAGGTAGGGATTCTACAGCTTCTTTTCAATACCTTACTATAGATAGACTTGTGGTAATTTTTATGGCATTTAAAAACATAGTTCCATAGTTGATTTTATTAAAAATCATATGGGGTGGTTTGGGTTTGAGTTATGAGTTATGGGTTGAAGTTAATGGTCGATTACGTGTTGTTGATGATGTTTAGAATATGAGATTTGGAAGTTTGAGCTTCAACCAAAAAATTGAGAGAAGATAATGTGATTTGTGTAGTGTAGTATTAAGTTATTTTGGATATAACTAAATTGGAGATTTTTGTAAAGAATTAAATACGTATTGATGAGTTGGGTATGTTGGGAATTTGGAGGCGTGCAGAATGGTTTTCAAAGCTAATTGTTTTTTGTTAACTTGCTCATTAAATTCGAAATTGGAATTTGGTTGATATGTATGGTTGTTTGTTATTATGTAATTGGCATCAAGAGTTCTGTTCTTGGCCATCGATGGAGGACGGCATTGATTGTTGCTAGATAGATGCTACGAGTACTATTATAAGATTGGCTATGTAGTGTAGAGTGATGTGTTGTTGGTTGTAAATGGACATTGTAAATATACAATTCCATTATATGTTATCATGGACTACATTGTTAGAAAGGAATTAGAATGATTGTGAATATTGTTTAGGTTATGAGATAGTCGTTGGATAGATGACATGGGTAATGGTAGTCTTTAATGAGTTATGGTTTTGATTACTGGTAGCTCAAATTGTGTTATGTAAACATTTTGAAATAAAGGAAAACCCTTTGTTGAACGAATTGAAAAGCCCAGCCCACACTTCTCCTTAAAACCCATGTCTTAAATAGAGGGAAACCAGAGCTTTATAACCAGCACAAATAGGGCAACTCCAAGCGATGTGGGACACATTCCAACACACCCTCCTGGACCACACCATACAATAGCCGGACAAACGGCACACCAATCACGGGCCCAACCAAGCTCCAATACCAAATTGAAAATCCCAACCCACTCTTATCCTTAAAACCCAAGTATTAAGGAAAGAGAAACTGAAACCTTATAACTAGCACAGATGGGGCAACTCCAGGCAACATGGGACACATTCCAACATGCCCTCCTGGACCACAACATACACTAGTTGGACAAACGGCCCACCAGCTACAGGCCCAACCAAGCTCTGATACCAAATTGAAAAGCTCAGGCCACACTTCTTCTTAAAACCTAGGTATTAAGGAGAGGAAAATTAGAGCCTTATAACCATCACATATGGGGCAATTCCAGGCGATGTGGGACACATTCTAACATACCACTCTTGTATCCCTGAACCATCTCTACCAGGTTTGCCACTGTTCTGTAACATGACTCTACATACATCCAAGGGACCTATATCAGAAAGAAGAACAAAGATTAGTACCAATGAAAGCTAAAGACGAATGAGGCATGAATTAAAAAGACAAACAGATACCTACTAGACTCCGGAAGGGAGATGATAAGGTACTATGACCGGCTCTGGGATAGGTAATGCTACTGTGTCCTCTTCCACCATCACTAAGATAGTGGAAGGCATCACTGGCAAGCCTTTCACTGTCTGTAGACACCCCATTTTTGACCGACCTTAAGACTCAGACGTCATCGATTGAGTGCTTGGTGATAGTGCATGTCGTGCTTGTTTCGAGGTTTCGGAGTTTTGGCTGAGAGCCTTGCCTCCAAGCCTCCGAACTCTTTGTGCTTTGGCTCGGTTTGTAGACTGAACCTTGTTTCTCTTCCCTGGAGGGAGGGAGTGGTCTTGTAGACCACCTTTTTGTGGTCGTAGACCGCTTTTCTCACTTGGAGACTAGTTTCTGGTTTTCAGAGCCTTCGGCCGCGCGCCTTGACTCGAGACCGCTTAACGTTCTCCGTTTGGCGTGATTTTTGAACCAAACCTTGTTGCCTCTACCTAGAGGGACACTGTGGTCTGGGAGAGCACTTTTGTGGTCACAGACCACTTTTGGTGCCGATAGACTAGTTTCCGAGTCTTCCTGCTGTGCGCTTTGCCTCCCGAACTTTTGTCTTGCATCCTTTTTGGTTTGTCTTTGGTACAAACATTGTTTTCCTTGTTTAGAAGGTGGTACAAGGATGGGAGACCAGTTCTTCCCCTTGGAGACCACTTTTCCTCCTGCCAGCCAATTTTCTGGTCGGCCAACTGGTCTCCTTGGCCTTTGGGCCATCTTTTCTAGTCGGCCACCACACCATTGCATTGTTTTCATGCTCTAGACTCTCTCCCACCATGGCCGACCACTTGTTGTCTGGGGAGACCACTTGTGGTGGTCGGTCGACCACTTCAAGTAGCTGGCTGACCATTTCAAGTGGTCGGCTGCTTTTTGTCACCTTTTTGGAGATATTTTCTTCCAGCTGGCACAGCTGGAAGGCACTGAAGCCATCCTCCATACACGTTTATGGAGGGATGGACTTGAACCAAAAGCTTGTCCAACAAGCTTGAGCCTCGGTTCTCTATATAAGAGAACCTCCTCCTCCCTCCTCTAGGTTTAGATTTTGTGCCTTAAGAGATACATACACACCTTTGTATCTATCTTGCTCTTGCTCTCCATTTTTGTGCCTTAAAGTGTAGTTTTATCATACTTTAACACACAAACACACACTCAAACACCATCCTTTTGTTGCTGAGGTAATTAGGAGCTGGTTTTGGTGTTGTTGGATTGGTTTAAGCTTGGAAAACCTGCTGGAGTTGTGGTTTTGAAGGTGTTCGTCAAGGGTGAGCATCTAACCCTTAAATCCCCTGATTTTGCTTAAGATTTTGGATCTATTTGCGTACTGATTTAAGCTTAACTTCCAACTGAAAAAAGTTCTATTTTTGCATGCTTAAAATGTTTGTTTAAGGTCACTTTTGTGTTGGGGGTGGTCTACCCCCTCTTAGGCCTTGTTAGGCCTTGTTTTGAGCCATTCCTTTTGGCTCTTGTTCTAGCCTTTGCATGACCTTTCTACCACTGAAATCCAGAGGATTTTCAGTGGTGGAGAGGTGGTTTTGAGGTCCCAAAGAGGAGAAGGTCATCCCCTCTCCTTGTCTTTTGAATACTTGCTTCATGTGCCTCATGTTTGAGCATGTTTGTTAAGCTTATGTTGGCCATATCTTAGCATGTATTTGGGCTTATTTTAGCATGGCATACCACTGTTTTTACTTGGTTTTGTCATCCTTTGCACGCCTTGTACACTTGTAGTGTAAATTTCATAAACTAGTCATGTATGCTTCATGAAATAGCATGTCTTTCTAGCTTATGTTGACTCCATTTTAGTAGGTTTTTGGTGATGTTTTGCCATTTCATACCTCTGTTAAGGTTTGGTTTGGTTGGCCCTTGCATGCTCCATACACTTGTAGTGTAATTCCATGAATTAGCCTAATGTGTATCATGCTTTAACATGTCATTCTAGCATGATTTTGGCTTAACTTTGAGAAGCTTTTATCCATGTTTTAGCATGCTCTAGCTCTGATTTATGTTGTTTTGGTCATGCATGCCATGCTTTGTATAGCTATAATGCATTCTAGCTTGTTAGTTTTGTGTATCAAGTCCACTAGCATGCATTGCTTGGCCTATTTGAATGATTTGGCATCATTTCATATGTGATTTCAATCCATGTAGTGTGGTAATACAATTGCATTTGTCACTCATTCAATGCGTTGGAGGGTTTGCCCTTTATGCCTTAAACATGAGCCATTGCGTATGCCTTCATGCCTAAGCTTGCAAGCTATCATTTCAATGTGTTTTTGGATTTATTTTTCCATGATATAACTTTGATCTTTGTTGGTGAAGCTATCTCATGCTTCGTCTTGATAGGTGTAGTGTAATCTACCTTATTTGCCTTGCATATTCCATGCCTTATGCCCTTCATGCTAGCGTATTTTGGCTTCCTTCCATACATGTTTTAGTATCATTTTCACATGTTCTAGGACTGTTTTGGGTTGCCCTTGCCATATGCTTCATGTTTTGCATAGCTATAGTGCAAATGCCTATGCTAGTTTCAAGTTTTGGGTACCATGACATTTTAGAGCACGTAGCATTGCCATGTTCCCACTTCATTCACTCTTTAAGTGCCTTTGAGTGTTATGCATTGTTGCCTAGTTTGTGGCCTAGCACGTATACCATCTTGCCTAGGTCCTTGGGCCCCCATCTCAACATGTGGTTTGGTCTTTGTTTAGGCCTAATTAAGCTCTGTCCATGGTTGGTTCATGCATTTGTGCCATGTTTTGCATGCCTCCTATATGTTGCTCTTTGCTAGCCTTATGCCTTAAGGACTCTAGTATGCTATGCTTGCTTTGATTGAATGATTTGGCATCATTTCATACCTAATTTCAGTGCATGTAGTGTTGTTACACTTCTATGTTTATCACTTCTTGAGCACTCTTGAGAGTTGTGCTCTTGGGCCTAGTTAATAGACCAATGCATGTGCATACATGCCTTGTATTTTGTGCCTTTATTTTGGTGTTATGGCCACTATTTTGGGCATGGCTGAGGTCTGTCCACATCCGGTGTAAGTCCATTCAGCATGTTTATTAGTATGTTGCTTGCATGCTTATGTTGTTCATCGCATTGTGTATTCCATGTTCTTCGTATTGAGTATGCCATGTTATTCATTGCATTGAGTATGCCATGTTGCATCGCATGTTTGCATGCTTGAGTTGCATGCCATTAGCATTGTGTATGCCATGTTATTTGTTGCATTTTGTTTGGAATAGGTGTTAGTCCAAACACGAGAAACGAGGGACATTTCATACTTAAAGTGATGAAACGTGCCTCAATTCTTGGTCGCCGACGCTCTTGATCATACATGATAGAGTTCTAGGCTTTATGTGATTATGTGTGCATTCATTTTACATTGAATTGTGCAACTTCGCTTCTCGGCCATCATGCATCGAGATGCGTGATTGGTGGCCCGAGGGTTGAGAACCGCACTCCCTTGAGCTTATGAAATGATTGGGAGGGTGGTTGTGCACACATATCTTGCAAATACATTGACATGCCCTTTCTTGCTCTCTGTTGCAGCAAACTAGAGTCTGGCAGCAACAACTGGTCGGCCAGCCAGAAAAACTAGCTGGTTTTGGTTTTCAACAAAGAAAAGTGGTCGGCAGGCGGCCTCCCACATCAACAACTAGTCGGCCACCCTTCCATAGGTTCCCATGGTGGAGTTAAAGCTTTCTGGAGCTTGGTGCAAGGTTCTGAGAACATTTGCAAACAGAGGCAAGTCCGGGTATTGTGACGGATTTTCGAACGAGGCGACCGAGCATGCGTGCATTCTTCTCCCTCTAAAGACATTACTTTACCGTTTTACTTAGCTAATTTTCTTAGCTAGTTTATGCTTTGGTTTTGTACCTAATTAGTTAATGTGTTAACTATTCAATTTGTGTTGTAATAGCTTAATTAATTAGCTTTTTAGTTAATTAGTTGGCTTGTAATAATTAGTTTAATTAGCATAGATTAGCTAGTTAGCTTCTTATTCGGACCCTCCGTCAAGAGGGCCAATTGTTGTAACAAGCGTGCGTGTGTGTGATGCATGTCTTCCAAACCCCCATTTCTTTCTCCCTTTTACTTAACCACTTACGATGGTTAGTTTTAGGGCATATTTTGTTTAGCATACCTTATGCTCGCATGCGTGCATTCATTCATCTGTCTTGCATGCATCGGGCTCGACGCATCATACTAACTGCATTGTATTTCAATTCCAAGTTGAATACATGTATCAAGTTGCATTTCATATGCCAATCTAGAATAACCAAGCTTATTTTAGCTGCATTTTTGCATGTGCTGCATTAGCCATCTTAACATGAACTAGGATCATGCATGATTTCTAACAAGTTCTCTGTTTTGGCTCGGAGTACACTGTGAGTGTTTATGCTTTAGCATACTGCATGTGTGCTATTGATTTCCATGAGAGCATGCTTGCCATGAGGCTAATTGCTTATGTGATTAACTGCCTGAATGCCTGTGGGTGAAGGTTGGATTACTTGAATTGAAGCAATTCATCAAAATCCGCGATTTAGCCTACTTACGAGTAGCACCTCTAAACTGTTTTCAAACAAACGAACATGCAGTGTTTTCTTCTAATTTAGGCGATCTAGTCTATACTTGTATGTTGTGCGCATCACATAGTAATTCTAGGTTAATAATCGGAATAAGAACACATGTGTTTTCAAAAACAAGGTGTCATGCTTAGTACAAGCCGATCTTTGATCGAGAGAGCGGCGGTGCTCATTGCATGACCTTCCCCTCTCGTACCCAAGTTCCCGAGTCGAGGCAACTTTGGTGATGACGGACACGTGGCCTTCGGCACGAGTCAGGGTTTCCTAAATTCCCCCGAAATAAAATATTTAGGTGGCGACTCTATATCTGGCAAAGCAGTCCATGTTTGGCATTTCTTTATAAAAATCTATTTTCCAAAACGATTTGCCGGATTTGGACTCTTTGGTGATTTATCGGTCTCACATTGCACTTTGTGAGATTACATTTAGAACCGTGACATTGAGTCCAAACTGTAGTAGCTAGAGAACAAAAATGAAATTCGCGCCTGTAGACACCCCATTTTTGTCCGCCCTTAAGACTTGGGCGCTACTGATGTTTTGCACGGTGATGAAAGATGTGCAGGGCAAAGGTTCAATTTCTCCGGCAAGGAGAGGGCCATATCCCAACTTCCCACCCCTTTTTGAACCAAAGTTATTTTGAATGGTTTTTAGACCTTAAAACCCTCTCTTTCAAAACTTTTTTTGAAATAAAGTTCCTACGATGTTCCGACGCTCGCATTTCGGTAAATGATGCGCTTTTCGGTAAACCAAGCAAGGTCAAAGTGGAGATAAATGAAAGAGAGATGAAATCTTTGAAAAATCTTTCAAAACACCTTGCTTAGGGGTTTGAAGTTGAAGAAAACAGGAGAAGAGGGGAGCAACCAAGTTGAAGAAGAAGATAGGCAAGAGTTGCTAAGAGAGGGACGAGCAGTCCTCGCTAAATCAAGCTTATTTGTCTATACACTTGGGCTTAAGCTATGAGGCCACCACCGTTGGAAACAAGACTTCTGGGGCTTCATTTTTTATTCAAGAATCTCTTAAATCCGAGTTTGGAGGGCGGAGATATGATTGGTTGAATTTGGGCATCATCCCGGTTGGACCGAAACTGAGTAGTCTTCACCAAAACAAGCATAACTTTTTGCACAGTTGGAATTTTGATGCAAAGAGGATGCCATTGGAAATCTTACTTCCGGGGCTTCAATTTTGACACAAGAATGACTTGAAAAGGAGTTCATATGAAGAAGTTATGCCCGTTTGAAGTTGGACCTGCAGAGCAGATTTTTCCTGCCGACCGGCCAAAACAAATGGCCGACCGACCAAATAGATGGCCGACCGACCAAGTTTGCTAGCCGATGACCTTCCGGAGTAATCTACAGATTGAATGGATGCCGTATGTGCGGTGGAATGCAAACTACGCTCCCCATGCACGTGTGTGGCTGTTTTGCGCCCTTTGCACCCCTTTTGACCCTCTTTTTGCACCCTTTGCTCAAAGCTTCTTGAGGAAGCTTTGACCCCTTGTCTTGGCTTCCTCAAGAAGCTTGCACCTTTGCATTAGCTTCTCTTAGAAGCTTGGTCCCTTTGACCCTTTTGTATAGCTTCTTTGAGAAGTTTTATGCCATTTCCTTGCTCTATAAAAGAAACCCATCCTCCTCCATTGTTTTGGTTCAGCAAAATCAGACCTAATACATACATATAACATATATAACACCCTCTCTCTCTCTCTCTATATCTCCCTCTCTCTCTCTACATTTGGGTGTGTTAGAGTGTTCAAAGACCCTTGTTCTTGGCATATTGCATCACACCTCATAGCCATACACCACTACCATTGGACTAAGGTTCTTGGGAGGGTTTATTGAGCTCAAAAAGCTGGTTTTTGGCCCCTGAAGCTGCTGGTCTCGAATTTGGTCTTCAAGGGTAAGTTTCTTCCCCTTTTTAGCACTTTTTTGTACCTCATTTTAGCCTGTCTTGCTTGCTGACTTGAGCTTGGTGTATAACATAAAAAAGTTCTATTTTCTTGTGTTTAAGATACTTCATTAAGACCACTTTGGTGTTTGGGGTTGTTTGACCCCTCTTAGGCCTTGTTTGGCCTCATTTTATGCATTTTTTGTGAGCTTCGGGACCACCTTGTGTTGGCCCTCTCACCACTGAAATCTAGAGGGATTTCAGTGGTGGGGGTGGTGTTTTGAGGTCCTAAGAAGGAGAGGGGTGATCCTCTCCTTTGTTGTCTTGTTTACTAGCATGTTTGGCCCTTCAAAGGAGCCCTTATTTGTACACTTCTTGAGCTCGGTTCAGGCATTTTTCAGTGGGTTTTAGGTCCCCCATGAGCCATTTCCAGAGTTGTTTTGGTCATGTTGAGTGTCCCTGTTGCATGTGTATAACAACCCCTTGCATGGCCTTCCAAAGGAGCACCTCATTCTAACATGTGTTGGCTCTATTTCAGTGGGTATTTAGTGTTTATTTAGCATGTTTTATCTCTTTCCTATGTTGGTTTGTCGACCCTTGGCATGCATCATACACTTGCTTTGTATTCCTCTATTTTGCCTAGAAATGCATCTTGCCTTTGGACCACCATGCTTGCATATTTTGGCTTAGCTTTGTGAAGCTTTTATACTTGTTTTAGTATGCTAAGGGACTTTTTTTGGTCATTTGAGTCATCCATGACTTGCTTTGTATAGCTACCATGTAATCCCCCCTCATGAGCCTTGAGTGTTGACCCCTCTAGCATGCTTTATTTGCACTATTTCAGTGATTTGGAGCCACTTATAATGTCATTTCAGTCCTCATGGTATGCTTAAATGTTTTCATTTGAAGCTCCTTTGATGCTTCAAGAGGTTGTGCCTTATGCTCCATGTTTAGACATTTGTGTGTGCTTCCATGTGTAGGTCATTTAGATGCCATCTAAGTGGTGTTTGGGGCTTACTTTGACATGATTTGGGACTGTTTTGATTCACTTTGATCATTTGCTTCATGTGTCATATGATCATGGTTTAAGTCCTTGGGCTAATTCCAAGCTTCTATGCATGCTTTGCTTGTTTTGCTTACTTGGTTTGGCACCATCTATGACATGATTTTAGAGCTTATACTGCATGCCATATACCTATGTTTGTTTTCTTTTAAGTGTGCATAAAAGTTGCTTCCTTGTGCCTAAGTGTTGGACCATGTGTGCATACATGTTTGTATGTGTTTTGGCCTTCATTTCCATGGCACTTGGCCACTATTTTGGGCCTAGTATAGAGCTGCCCAAATTAGTTTGAATCCATGTTTAACATGTTGCTCAAAGGTTGTTGCCTTATTCCATGCCTTGCATGTTTGTTAGCTTAGGTTGTGTGCCTAGTACATATTGCATGTTTGCATACTTGCCTCCATGCTCATGTTGTATGCTTAGCTCACATGCTTAGGTTGCATTTGGCATGCATGCCTTGCCTCTTGATTGAGCATGATAGAGGTTGGGCTCTTATGTGTTTGTGTGCATTACATTTGACACTAAAATGCACAACTTAGCTTCTTGGGCCATCACGCGTTGAAATACGCGATTGGTGATCCGAGGATCGAGCACCATCCTCCTTTGAGTCATGAACATGATAAGGAGGGTGGTGGTGCAAACATTGCTTTGAAAATGCATTGCCATGCCTTGTCTGCCCTCTGTCAAGCAAAGTTTCGCAGAAGATTTGGCGGCCGGCCATCTCCAGTGCCAACCGGCCATCCATCAGTGGCCGATGGCTTAACCAGTGGCCGATGAGCATTCCCCATGGCCGGTGATCATTTTCTCTGGCCGGTGGTACTCCACAGTGTCCACGAAGCATACCTTGGGAGTTGTGCAATTTTCAGAGAAGCAGAGCAGGGAAAACAGAGGCAAACTTGTGCATGGCGTTGGATTTTCGAGCAAAGCCGAGCATGCATGCATTCATTCCTCTTCCCGAGGCCTTTTACTGCTTTATTAGTTTAATTAATTTGTCAATTAGTTAAGGGTTTTGTAATAATTAATTAGCTAGGGTAGTTAATTATTTATTCGGTCCCTCCGAGTGAGGGCGTATTTGTAATAAGTGTTGGTGCGTGTGTGCATGTCTTCCAACCCCCATGTCTTTCTTCCCTTTTATTTACCTCCTTATGATGGTAGATTAGGGCATATTTAAAATTAGCATACCTTATGCTATGCATGCGTGCATCCATAAATTTGTCTTACATGCATCGGGTTCGACACATCATGCTAACTGTACTTGTATTTTAATTCCAAATTGAATACATGTTAGTTGTAGCATTTCACATGTCATGTTTAGAATAGCCGAGCTTGTCCAGATTGCATCTTTGCATGTGTTGCATTAGCCATTCTAAACATGAACTAGGATCATGCATATGATTACTAACTAGTTCATGTTTTGGCTTGGAGTACTAGGTGAGCTTTTATGCTTTAGCACACAGCATGCGTGTGAGTGTTGCCATAATTGTATGATTACCATGGGGCTAGCTGCTTATGTGATATAACTGCTTGAATGCCTGTGGATGGTGGTTGAATTACCTAAATTGGAATAATGCATTAAAACCGTGAGTTTTAAGCCCACTAGATAGTGGCAAAATCGTCTTTTACAAAAGCCCACTTGAGGGTGGCAAAACCTGCATTTTAGCTTATTCGCGAGTAGCAAGTCACTTTCAAAGCAAACCTGAAATGTTTTATTCCAATTTGGGCGATTCGGTCTATATTTGTTTGCTGTGCGCATAACATAGTAATTCTAGGCTAATAACCAGAATAAGAACACAAACGTTTTCAAAATTGGATATCACGATTAGTAGAGGCCGGTCTTCGGACGGGGCGAGAGGGGGTGTTCATAGCTGACCTTCCCCAATCGTACCCAAGTTCCCGAGCCGAGGCAACTTTGGTGATGACGGACGCGTGGCCTTTGGCACCGAGTCAGGGTTTCCTAAATTCCCCCATTAAAAAAATATTTAGGTGGCGACTCTGTATCTGGCAAAGCAGTCCATGTTTGGCACTTCTTTCAAAAAAATCTATTTTTCTCAAAATGATTTGCCGGATTTGGACTCTTTGGTTCAGATTAAGAACCGTGACACAAATCGAGTCCGAACTATAGTGGGGTCCCTCGCGGGCTTGTTACAGCGCCATCGCAGGTGTGGAGCCCGAAGAGTTCTCAGGGGCAGGTCTACAATTTCTGGCGACTCTGCTTGAGATTTAGAGAACTTGACTCGAACTCATGATATCTTGTTTTGCTTACACTTATGTGTCTCTTTGCATTGCATTTGCATTGGTGCGCCTAGGACACCGTGTTTGCTATATGCTATTCCTGAACGGTTTACCAGAGGCTTGTTTTGAAAAAACGTGCCATAAGGTTGGCCGGTTGCGGGCTCTGCCACGACGGGAACACAAACCGCGATTTTATCGGGGCACCCTTTTTGACCATTCGACCTAGTGCATATCAGAATCCATAGTGACTATTCCAAACTAGGACAGGTTGCTTACCCCGATTATAGGTTGTTTGAAACCATTGCGTGCGTAGTGAAACCCTAGCTCCTGACAAAATAGGACAGGGAAAACCCTACCCCAACATAGGGGTGTTTTGGCTCTCATTTGTTTGCTATGTGCTTTTAGAGTGTGCCTCTACAGGAATGCATGTATCAGTTTGCGAGTCTGAGTATCAGGCCTGAGGGCATCAATATTTGAAGAATCGGTTTTACCTGAGGGTATCAGATCCAGATTTGGGATAGCGATTTTGGGCATAGTGGTCAGTGTTTCAGAACAGTGTGTTTAAGATTACAAGTGCCAACTGAGTGTTGTTATGCCAACTGCGTGTTGTCTTTATTTAAGCCGTTATGCTGTCTGTTTTTTCTATTCATTGTTTCCTTATTATGCTTGCTTTTTCTTTTTGCAAGGTAGTTTAGCACGATTGCATCTGACCAGGCAAATATTCCCCAAGCACTCTGGGTTAGAGGTTGCAGACTTCATCGATCCGAGGATCTAATAGACAGACAACCAGTGTACCACTCATTACCCCCGGCTATTAGACGGAGATCAGTTAGGCACAGTGCATTAGTACAGTAGTTGCCAAATCAGTGGTCCCTGAGTAGTCGGGTTGAGATTTCTGAGACTACTGCAGAGACAGATATACCGATTATTCAGACAGATCAGTACTGTATGGTAGGTATGGAAGAGATGATGCGTCAGCTCTAGGAGACTATGCAAAACATGCAGCGGGATGCTGCCCATCAAACAGAAGTAGTGGCCTAACAGGCAGAGTTAATCGCCAGGCTACAGCAGCAAACCGGAGCATGTGCTTCACACCCAGCTCCTCCCCTACCAGGAGTTCCAACACCCGGGGAGACAGCAAACGTCCAGGAAAATACGGATGTTCTAACGGGGCCAGCTCTGCCCCCAATCCTACCCGAGCTATCCAAAGTGCCCACCAGTCTAGTGGATTCACCGTTTGAATTTGAGGTGGATCCAACGGCATTAAACGTGGGCAAGCTAGAAAAGCTTTTCAGGAAGTCTCAAGGCGTGAAATCCATTTCGGATATAGAGGATGGATATACTGACTCGGCCATGACTCTGCCAGACCGGTTTAAAATGCCACACATAGATCTCTTTGATGGGTCTGGGGATCCTATGGTGCACCTGCGGCTGTTTTCGGATATCCTAAGGCCGATGGGCTCTCCAGATTACAGAAGCTTTCCTTGTTTGGCCAAACCTTGTCGGGTGTAGCGGCTATTTGGTATGCAAAACTGGAGGACTCTGTTAAGAGGAACTGAGAGGAGATGGCTGAGGCCTTCATAGCTCAATACTCCTACAACATGCAGATCGAGGTCACAACTCGTGATCTTGAGACAACTAGGCAGGAGCCAAAGGAGAGCTTCTCCGATTTTGTAACCCGTTGGAGGGCTAAAGCCTCGATGATGACCATCAGGCCGGTTGACAAGGACCAAATACGGATGGTTGTGCGCAACCTGCAGCCCAAGCTTATGCAAAAGATGATCGTCCTCCCCCTACCCACCTTTGCAGATTTACATGAGATCGGGGTGCAAATCGAGGACGGAATGAAACAAGGTCTGATTGACTATGAAATAGAGCAGCCCAAGAGGGCATTCAACCGCAGTACGAATGTAGGCACAAGCAGTGCTACAGCTACCAGATCTTCAGATGTCGGAATGGTCACTACCACCACTCCAAAAACCCTTGCAGCTACACCCTTTACTAGTGCGTCCGGAAGTAGCTCGCAAACAGCCAGATATGCCCCCCGAGGCCAGAGAACCTTCACGCCACTATACATGCCTTTGTCTAAAGCTTTGGGGGTTTTGATCAAGAAAGGGCACATGAAGCCTCTAGAGTCGCGACCCTTACCAGAAAAAGTTCCTCCCTCCCATAACCCGGCGAAGTACTGCGCCTATCACCAACAGCATGGTCACGAAACTGACTAGTGCTTTCGATTGCATCATGAGATTCAGGATCTCATTGACAATAGGGTGATTATGCCTTCGGAGAAGCCGAATGTCACAACCAACCCTCTCACACCACATAACCAAGCTCCACCTCCCAAACGCATTAACCTAATCCAAACCGAGGTTATGTCATACGACCCTAGTATATATATCACTCCTTGTCACCTACCCAAGCCAGAGGTGTTCATTCCTGATAGCACTGACTTGTGCATGTTAAGCATCTCCCAAACCCAACCTGAACCAATGGTGGTGACTACCGAAGGTAGAATTGGGATGACTGCTGAGGCAGATAGTAATGAGGATTCAAGGCTTGAGGGGCCTGCAAGCTTTGTATACAACCCGAGTGGTTACATTACTTCAACAGATCAGCCTAAGCCAAGGGTGGAATTGCCAGTGGGGGCAGAAATCTGTGTAGTTCGAGAGGATGGACCTAATCAGGGGTTAGATGACCTAGCGGAATTCGAAGAGGACATAGCTAACCTTTAGTTTTTCAATGAGCAGGATTTGGGGGACGTGATTGTCAACTGGTTTAACTTGGAAGAGTCAGCGGAAGCTACTGGGTGGCTCAGCGACGAGCCAGATGTTGTTGAGCAGTCTCAGCCAGAGCAGGGTCCATCAGAGACGAGAACTTCAGCAGTGGCCGGAATGGCCGGGAACCAGAATGGACTGCTGGAGAGCACTGATGTTAAGAATTTTGCTCGGGATCAGAGCATTTTGAGAACAGAAGATACTGAGCAGCAGGCTGCACTGAAATAGTTTGAGCAGGAAAGAATCGAAGATCTGGAAAGGGCTAGAAAGGCCAAAGCTCCTGAGGGGACGGAAGGCGCTGCGTGCACAGAAGCAGTTGTAACAGAACCAGATAGCTACTTGTCGATGGCCGACGGTATGTGGTGGGAAGACGACGACCTATGTCTTACCCACATAGACGAAGATTGGGGGAACAACCAACCGGATGATACCTGGTATGTGGGAGAGGTGGACCACATGACCAGGAGTAGGCGGTATTTCAAGCCCTCGCACCTAGATCAACCAGAGGCGCCCAGGAAGGACAAAGAGGCGAAGAAGCAAAAAGAAAAACTGCTCAAGGAGGAGGCTGTGCTGAAACAACTTAAGAAGATACAGGCAGACATCTCCATCTGGGGACTGCTTATGGCCTCAAGAGTTCATAGACAGGCTGTCCTTTCTGTAATGGACAAGGCCAAACTTTCAATAGACACCACACCTGAGCAGCTGTTGGGCCTGGTCTTTCCGGGAGGAGCTTCCTCGGCATTGACCTTCACTGACAAGGAACTGCCGCCTGAGGGTGCAAATCACAACAAACCACTCTACATCTCTGTGGAGTGTAGAGAAAAATGGATACCAGTAGTTCTTGCTGACACAGGATCCGCTATCAACGTGTGCCCATCGAGGACGGCATTTGCAATCGGGTTGAAGCCCGCAGACTTTTTGCCTACTGCCCAGGTGATAAGGGCCTACGATAATACCAGTAGAAAAGTGATGGGGACTGTGCAGATCCGGACTCAGGTTGGTCCAGGACAACAGGATATTGACTTTCATGCCTTGGACGTTCCCGCAACCTTTAATTTACTCCTAGGGCGACCGTGGCTGCACCAGGTGAAGGCGGTCTCCTCCACCCTGCATCAGATGTTGAAGTACCCCCACGGGAAGGGGGTGGCAATAGTTTTCGGGAATTCTTCAATCCATCCACCGCCAGAGGTTTCTACACCAGTTCTGGAAATTGAACATGGCGCGGAGGATGTGTTCCTGTCAGGGTTCACCCTAGCTGAGGCCCGGGTTGTACAGAACATTCTGGCTATTGATGAGGGGTTATATGTTAGTGCACAGTTTGTGTACCTCATGAACAAGCTCCAGCATATCCCCAGGATGGGATTAGGGAAAAGTGGCCAGAAAGGCATTGCAACATTGGCCGAAGTGTCGCATAACCTACATACCTTTGGTTTAGGTTATCTGCCTACCAAAAAGGATTGGGTAAGGAAAGGCAAAGTGATGGCCGGAAGAGCCAGAGCCAAGCAAACCAGCAAGCCTTTTGAGTTGGTGCATCGGCCCATTCGGGGCACCCTGAACGGACGCTTTGTCCAGGAGGGGGAGGACTTTCCGTTCTGCGGCTTCCCAGAGCCATGGCTAAACGCAGAGAGGTGATGGTTGCCAGGATTTGAGATTTTCTTTGACTTGCAATTGTCTGGGGATGATGTTGTCGAGGAGCAAACAGACCCACCAACTGAGGTTAAACAGTGCAAGGAGGAGGATTTTAAGAGTGCAGAGATTGAAATGGGGGTAGCACTGGCTTGTCTACTTTCAGATCCTCCGATCGTACATGAGTGCTTGGGGGATAACTTCTCGGTGTCCATGATCGAGAATGAAACAGCTGCGAGCCCACCTTCAAACATTCTGGATGTATCCATCGCACCTTCCCTCGTCTGGCAATACGAGGAGGGATTTTTATTGAGCAGCACCGGGTCAGGTAGTCAGCCAGAATCTGATTCCACTGAGTCTGTGGAGTCGAAATCAGGTTCCAACTCGTCTGAGTCTGAGTCCGTTATTCTTGGGGGTGACAACCCGGATGCCACAGTCCTGTCTAGGTCGTCTTTTTCTTTTTCCTTTGAGTCTATTGTAATAAAGGAATCAGGCGATTTGGAAGTGATTAATGAGAATGGAATGGCTGTGTCTTCCGAGTACTTTTCTGTACCCTTAATTTATTGCATTAATCAGGACTTTCAAAATTTCGATGAAAACAAGAGCAAGAGAGGTTTGTAAAACCCTTGGTTGATGAAATCACCCAAATTAATGTTGGTACTGAGAAGGACCCGCGGCTGGTCCAAATTGGGTCCGTGTTGTCTTCGGAAGAGCGCGAGCGCTTAGTCGCTTTGTTAAAAGATTTCAAAAATGTTTTCGCGTGGTGTTACGAAGACATGCCTGGAATCGATCCTGAGATTGTATAGCACCGGATCCCTCTTGACCCAGAGGCCCGACCTATTAAGCAGAAGCTCAGAAGGATCTGCCCGGACTGGGCTCTCAAGATCAAAGAAGAGGTCACCAAGCAAATTGACGCATGGTTCCTACTGGTATCTGAATATCCAACTTGGTTGGCCAATATAGTTCCAGTTTCAAAGAAGGACGACAGAATTCAGGTATGTGTGGATTTTAGGGATTTGAACAAAGCCAGTCCAAAGGACGACTTTCCTCTGTCGCATATCGATGAATTAATGGACTTCACTGCTGGGCATGCATTGCTCTCATTCATGGATGGATTTTTAGGCTACAATGAGATATTGGTGGCACCCGAAGACCGGGAGAAAACCGCTTTTACCACCCCGTGGAGAACCTATTGTTATAGGGTGATGCTGTTTGGGCTGAAGAATGCTGGGGCTACGTATCAACGGTCTGCGACCACGATTTTGCATGACATGATCCAGAAAGAGGTTGAGGTGTACGTGGACGACATGATTGTCAAGTCCAAGGAAAGAGAGGGCCACTGCACCGCCTTACAGAAATTCTTCCAACAGATCAGAGAGTATCAGCTGTGGCTGAATCCTCAGAAGTTTACGTTTGGTGTTACAGTAGGGAAAATGCTGGGGTTCTTGATCACACAGAGAGGTATCGAGGTCTGTAGACACCCCATTTTTGACCGTCCTCAAGACTTGGACGTCACCGTTTGAACACTCGGCGATCTTCCTTGTTTGTATTCGTCTTGAGTTCCCGGAGGTCTCGACCACGCGCCTTGCCTCAAGACTTCTTGACTTGATTATTTTGTGTTTGGTTTTGCACCAAACACTTGTGTTTTGCTTTTGAGGGGTAGGGAATGGCTTGTTGGCCATCCCCACACCTCACCGGCCAGGGCTTGAGGCCACCGGCCATTGTTTTGTTGCCATCAGCCAAATGTTTGGCCGGGCGGCACTATTTTTGGTCGGTCGATCATGTATTTGGTCAATTTGGCATTTTTGGCTGGCCGACCACTGTGCATCTGCTTTTGGCAGATATTTTGTGCCAAATGTGATAGCTGACACCCACTTTTCCCCCCCTCCATATATATGGAGGGATTTCACTCTTGCTTAGCTTGTTTTGTAAGCTTTGAAAGAGTGATCTTCTATAAGAGGAGGCTTCTCCCCCCTCCTCTAGGGTTACAAAAAAAAAGGCTCTAGAGGTCAGGTTTTAGGGTTAGCATAGTGTATCTATTCTATCTCTATATCTTCCTTTCTTTGTGTATATGAGTGTGTTTGTCCTTACTTTTTTGCACGAACACCTAGTGTTACACTATACCTTTAGTTGCTGAGGCATTAGAGGGTTGTTCTTGGAGTTCTTGGGTGGATTCAAGCTTGAGGAAGCTGCGGGAGCATTGTTCTTGAAGAAAGTCTTCAAGGGTAAGAACCTTGCCCTTTATTCCCCATTCTTGCATAGGCTTTTAGCCATCTTTGCTTGCTGTTTTAAGCTGAGTATATAACATATAAAAGTTCTTTTTTCACTTGCTTAAAATAGTTGTTTAAGGTTGTTTTGGTGTTCGGGGTTGTTTGACCCCTCTTAGGCCTTGTTTGGCCCCAATTTTGTGCTATTTTGGTGAGCTCCGGGACCACCTTGCTTGGGCCTCCTCACCATTGAAATCTTGAGGGGTTTCAATGGTAAGGATGGTGGTTTAAGGTCCTAAGAAGGAGAGGGCCATCCCCTCTCCTTGTTGTCTTCAAAATGTGTCATTTTTGCTCATGTGCGAGCACCATTCTTGAGTTCATGTTGCCCATGTCTTAAGTGTTATTTGTGCTCATTTTGCCATGATATAGCACTTTTTTTACTTGATTTAGACACACCATGCATGCCTTGCATACTTGTCTTGTAATGCCATATTTTGCCTTAACATGCTTTAGGCTTTGACTGTAATGACCCCAAAAGTCATTCTTATTTAATTGGGGGTTAATGTGTTTTAATTCAACTACATCCATTGGAATTGAGAATGTTTTTATCTATTTTGGGGTATTGATTGAGGTAGTGGGGTGATGGTAAAGTAAGATTGGACCAAAAACTTTAATTCGAATAATTTGCCTACGATCAGCCGTCACTCTTTTGCCCTTTTCTTTTTCCACACTTTGAATTTGGATGTGAGGTTAGAACCATTGGAAAGATTATTTTCGGGGCTTCAATTTGGGCACAAGAATGACCTAAAACGAAGTCCGGATAAGAGAGTTATGCATGTTTGAAATTTTCATATCTGTGCTGGAAGCAGAACCGCACGTGCGGGAAATGCGGCGCACGTGCGGCGATGTGCGGGGCAGCAGCTCAAAAGCGTGATTTTGAGCTCATTTCTTGCATTTTCTTTTCCTCTCTTCTTCTCCCCTCTTTCATGTCCGAAACCCTAGCTCCCCAAACCTTGATTTCCTTCACTTTTCTCAACAAATCCACCATAGATCTTGCATCAAGGATGGAGAACAAGAAAAGGGCAACATTTTTAACCGATTGAAATTCGAATTTGTGGAGGATTCTTCTCAAAGCTTGCTTTTCTTGCTCGAATCTTGAGGGCACACTTCAGGAGGGACAAACACTCCGTTGTAGCACTATGAGTAGTAGTACTTCGATATATCTTTAACCGTTAATGATTATTGTTATTGACGTTATGATCTTCGTCGTAAGAATTATGTTGACATATATGTTATGTATGCTATGTAAGAAATATTGTGAAATTATGGAAACATCAAAGGTGTAGGCTATATGAAGAACATTGTGAAATTATGGTATAAGCTATATGAAGAACATTGTGAAATTATGGAAACATCAAAAAGGATTTGTGAAATATGCATCTCGAATTTGTGAAGTATGGATCACCAACTTGTGAAATATGAAATGATGTGGCCGAGGGCCATTTGTGACGTATGAATTCCCGAATTGTCAACTGTGGAACTATGAAGCCAAGAGCCGAGTGTTGAACCTATGAAACCCAAAAGCTAATTTAGGCATATGTGAATTTATGAGGCCGAGGGCCGACTTATGAATTTATGTGGCTAGGAGCCATTTGTGAACTATGAATTTATGTGGCTAGGAGCCATTTGTGAACTATGAACTTATGTGGCTAGGAGCCATTTGTAAACTACGAACTTATGTGGCCAGGAGCCATTTGTGAGTTATGAATCTATGTGGCCAAGGGCCATTTGTGAAATTATGAAGCTATGAGGCCAAGGGCCAAAATTGTGAACTTGTGAATCCAACGGGCCGAAGGCCGATGTAATAAGTTGTGAATCTATGAAACCTAAAGGCTATGTGAAATCGATAAAGTCATCTGTAATCTAATGAAAATGTGCTTATTTTGTCAACTCATGGGAATGCTGTAACGGTTACCAATAGGACTCTGTTAATTACAAGGCAAGGCAACTATGTTAACATATAAGAACGATTAAACAATGGTGTATACTATTGATTAACAGAGTACGTGAATTAAGTCGTTTACCCAAAAGAATTTCTGTTCATTCTTAAAGAATAGATTCTGAGCAAATATAAGAGTAGCTATATGTATCCATATGAATTTGAAGTTATTTTGCTATGTTGCTTATGAATTGGAAGTTATTCAGAAACTATGATATAAGTGCAAAGTTTAACATTATTATGTGACCCTCATGAGAATGTGAATTAGTCTCTCATTGTTAAGTGTACGATAATGACATGATACATCAAGAAATGCTCTAGCTATAATGTGTTCCGTTTGAATTAATGAATGATGTTCAAGTATGTTTCAGGCACGTTTCTAGTATGTTACAAGTTCATGTATGCTCAGGTATGTTTCAAGTGCATGCTACAAGTTTGAATATGCTACAAGGTCAAGCAAGTTTCAAGGGCTTATAGCCATCAAGTTTTTGTTGCAAGATTGGGCCTAAGGCCGTTATGTACTTAGCACAGAATAAGACTATTGCATTGACATGTATTATGCTTCACGTTAAGCATCATTTTATTTATGTATTACTATTCACTGAGCCCGGTTCACTCTCTATTATGTCTATTTCTGTAGGTAACCAACCAAGTGGTCAATCCTAAGCCATGACGCTTGTCCTCTTGGGTCAATCTTTCCATGTCCAAGCCTAAGAGAAGCTGCTCTTATTTTCATGAAGTTTTGACGAACTTTGGTTTTACGCCCTAGTTGTTGGCTTAAAGTTGACATGTGTGCAACACTTTATTCTCTAATGTTTTTGATATATGCCCAATTACTGGGCTGGGTCTGTATATATGTTTGTATATAACCAATGTTCAGGTGTATGTTTTAAATTTTATTTGTCTCTTAAGAGTTTATGATCCTGGCATGATAGTGGTAGCTCAATGGAGTTTGTTTCTTTTGTCAAATTTTAATATTTAATGCTTCCGTTCAGGCCCCATATGATATATATAACGGGTTGAGTGTTTGTCTTCGAATAGGTCATGCCCAAATCTTTTAGAGGCGGGTTTGGGGCGTGACAAGTGGTATCAGAGCACGAGTTGCTATCTCACACACGGATCCATTGAGCTTTAGGATGTCTAGAAAAGACTTAGGCATCATACATGACATCCTTAGTGCATATGAAAGGAATTGATAGCAACGATAATGGTATATGTAATGACGCTAACCACAATGGTTATTATTCATGTCTGTTATGCATTTCTTGTATATATTGTGATTGATTGCTATGCAGAACATGGTAAGATCTGCAGACGGGATTAAATCAATAAAGTTGCACTGCGGAAGCGTGGTAAGGATTCGAACGGACTGGTAAGATAATTTATATATAAAGATTAAATAAAATGTATGTTGTTGGTTGTTAGTCATCTATGAGAAATGACGATGATATAATTAAGCCTTTTTGGCATCTCTCTAAGTGAATTGGTGAATTGATTAAACTCTAAGCATGGGATATTTCTAAGAACAAAGGAAATACTATATGTGATACTCTAACTTTAAGCTAGAGTTATGTCTTCCTTACCATGACAATGTTTGGATCTGTGATTTGAGAAAGTACTGCATTTGAGATGACCTCTCTTAGTGAGTGTAATTTGTTTATGGAACTTGTAAGCTAAAATGTGAATCTAAAATCTGCAATCTAACTTTACTATGTGTAATTAGTTTTGTTATGTGTAAATTGTAATCCGTAATCAATATTTCTCTACATGATACGTCTAAGGAAACAAAAGGCTAAGGTTTATGAAATTGTAGTGTTTTGACTTGACTAGTGGGAAGTACAAACATGTTGAGTTCTGGAAATATGAAATGATGAGAAACATTAGAATTATGTAGCTGACAACTCATGAAATTATTATGATTGAAATATTTAATGATTGATAATGAGCATGGAACTAGTGATCAAGAGTTAGAACGTTGAAATTGCTACCTGGAATGTTAATAAATACAAGTATCATGATTTGTGATCACATAATGTTCGGTAGAATTTTATGAAAGTTTAGTGATATAGGAAAGTTGTGTTTCTTTTGTGGACTGCCATTTGTCTGAAGGACATAATTTTTGTTCTGATACGTTTCTGTTCTGACCCTAACGTATTGTTACCAGAAACTCACCATTATTAATTAAGGATGAAATGTGTGTATGAGAATTAATTCAAGACTTGTTCCTCTATTGTGATTTGCAAATGAGTGAGCATTAGAAGTAAACTTCTGTGATCTGTGTCATTTGGCGATGTCAAACTATCAATTACATTCAGTACTTCTGACAAGTGTGACCTTGTGCGATGTGACCATGGACCTAAGTGAGTAATGCCTTTGTAAAAGATACTTTTGTATCAATGACTATGCTATACAATGTTTAATGAACTCCATATTTTGGGTTACGCAATGTTTTATATGACAAGTATTTTCGGAAATGATAAAAATGCTATGAACTTCCGACATGTTTATGATATAATAAGCTTTTTGGATAATTTTCCAAAATGACTAGATACGTTGACCTTGTGATCTTCTAAGCCAGCATGGATTTTAAATGAGTACTACTTTACTATAATGTGGGAGGTATGACCATTAAGGTTTGATCTGTATTTGATTTTACGAATCCTCTACTCTGAGCTTGTAATTTCTTGAGATGATATTTAAGTTGGCATTTGGAGTCTGTTAGAGATTTGATTTGAACTGATAAGTTTAATTCAGATAATGAACAAAGAGCCATGAAGTCGTTGATTTAGAACTTACTTGCTACGTTGGGTCGAATTATTGTACGAAGTATATACCTTTGAAATGCGATTATGTCGTGAATGTTTCCTTAACCTTTGAGGAATTATGATAATGGGGGTTATTTGTGAGTTTGAATTATGTTTGATAGTTTATGAGCTGCATGCAAAACGAATACTTTAACTGAATTCATTTCTGAATACCCTTAGGTTGTTATATTATGTGAAAGATATGATTTGTGGAGTAATAAATTAAAATGTACATGAATAAAGAGACGATGTTTTGATGTTAGTAAGTATTATTATCAATTGGGTTATCAAGTGGTTCGTAGAGATGAATACCTGTGATTTTGGGAGCAAATTCCATCCGAGTTGACTGTATAGGGTTGTGAATGAGCAATGATTGAGAAATGTTAGATGTCCAGGACAAAATTAGACTTGTGGCAAGGTGAATCAAGTTTGGAGGACCAAACTTCTTAAGGTGGGGAGAATGTAATGACCCCAAAAGTCATTCTTATTTAATTGGGGGTTAATGTTTTTTAATTCAACTACATCCATTGGAATTGGGAATGTTTTTATCTATTTTGGGGTATTGATTGAGGTAGTGGGGTGATGGTAAAGTAAGATTGGACCAAAAAAATTAATTCGAATAATTTGCCTACGATCAGCCGTCACTCTATTGCCCTTTTCTTTTTCCACACTTTGAATTTGGATGTGAGGTTAGAACCATTGGAAAGATTATTTTTGGGGCTTCAATTTGGGTACAAGAATGACCTAAAACGGAGTCCGGATGAGAGAGTTATGTATGTTTGAAGTTTTCATATCTGTGCTGGAAGTAGAACCGCACGTGCGGGAAATGCGGCGCACGTGCGGCGATGTGCGGGGCAGCAGCTCAAAAACGTGATTTTGAGCTCATTTCTTGCATTTTCTTTTCCTCTCTTCTTCTCCCCTCTTTCATGTCCGAAACCCTAGCTCCCCAAACCTTGATTTCCTTCACTTTTCTCAACAAATCCACCATAGATCTTGCATCAAGGATGGAGAACAAGAAGAGGGCAACATTTTCAACCGATTGAAATTCGAATTTGTGGAGGATTCTTCTCAAAGCTTGCTTTTCTTGCTCGAATCTTGAGGGCACACTTCAGGAGGGACAAACACTCCGTTGTAGCACTGTGAGTAGTAGTACTTCGATATATCTTTAACCGTTAATGATTATTGTTATTGACGTTATGATCTTCGTCGTAAGAATTATGTTGACATATATGTTATGTATGCTATGTAAGAAATATTGTGAAATTATGGAAACATCAAAGGTGAAGGCTATATGAAGAACATTGTGAAATTATGGTATAAGCTATATGAAGAACATTGTGAAATTATGGAAACATCAAAAAGGATTTGTGAAATATGCATCTCGAATTTGTGAAGTATGGATCACCAACTTGTGAAATATGAAATGATGTGGCCGAGGGCCATTTGTGACGTATGAATTCCCGAATTGTGAACTGTGAAACTATGAAGCCAAGAGCCGAGTTGTGAACCAATGAAACCCAAAAGCTAATTTAGGCATATGCGAATTTATGAGGCCGAGGGCCGACTTATGAATTTATGTGGCTAGGAGCCATTTGTGAACTATGAATTTATGTGGCTAGGAGCCATTTGTGAACTATGAACTTATGTGGCTAGGAGCCATTTGTAAACTATGAACTTATGTGGCCAGGAGCCATTTGTGAGCTATGAATCTATGTGGCCTAGGGCCATTTGTGAAATTATGAAGCTATGAGGCCAAGGGCCAAAATTGTGAACTTGTGAATCCAACGGGCCGAAGGCCGATGTAATAAGTTGTGAATCTATGAAACCTAAAGGCTATGTGAAACCGATAAAGTCATCTGTAATCTAATGAAAATGTGCTTATTTTGTCAACTCATGGGAATGTCAGAATTGTTACCAATAGGACTCTGTTAATTACAAGGCAAGGCAACTATGTTAACATATAAGAACGATTAAACAATGGTGTATACTATTGATTAACAGAGTATGTGAATTAAGTCGTTTACCCAAAAAAATTTATGTTCATTCGTAAAGAATAGATTCTAAGTAAATATAAGAGTAGCTATATGTATCTATATGAATTTGAAGTTATTTTGCTATGTTGCTTATGAATTGGAAGTTATTCAGAAACTATGATATAAGTGCAAAGTTTAACATTATTATGTGACCCTCATGAGAATGTGAATTAGTCTCTCATTGTTAAGTGTACGATAATGACATGATACATCAAGAAATGCTCTAGCTATAATATGTTCCGTTTGAATTAATGAATGATGTTCAAGATGTTTCTGCACGCTTTCTAGTATGTTACAAGGTCAAGTATGCTCAGGTATGTTTCAAGTGCATGTTACAAGTTTGAATATGCTACAAGGTCAAACAAGTTTCAAGGGCTTATAGCCATCAAGGTTGTGTTGCAAGATTGGGCCTAAGGTCATTGCATTTCTAGCACGTAAATGCAGACTATTGCATTGACATGTATTATGCTTCACGTTAAGCATCATTTTATTTATTTATTACTATTCACTGAGCCCGGTTCACTCTCTATTATGTCTGTTTCTGTAGGTAACCAACCAAGTGGTCAGTCCTAAGCCATGACGCTTGTCCTCTTGGGTCAACCTTTCTATGTCCAAGCCTAAGAGAAGCTGCTCTTATTTTCATGAAGTTTTGACGAACTTTGGTTTTACACCCTAGTTGTTGGCTTAAAATTGACATGTGTGCAACACTTCATTCTCTAATGTTTTTGATATATGCCCAATTACTGGGCTGGGTTTGTATATATGTTTGTATATAACCAATGTTCAGGTGTATGTTTTAAATTTTATTTGTCTCTTAAGAGTTTATGATCCTGGCATGATAGTGGTAGCTCAATGGAGTTTGTTTCTATTGTCAAATTTTAATATTTAATGCTTCCGTTCAGGCCCCATATGATATATATAATAGGTTGAGTGTCTATCTTCGAATAGGTCATGCCCAAATCTCTTAGGGGTGGGATTGGGGCATGACATTGACCCTTGTTCTAGCATGATTTTTGGCCAAGCTTTGTGAAGCTTTTGTGTATGTTTTAGTGTGCTTTAGCTCTATTTTTAGTTGCTTTGGCCATGCTTGACATGCGTTGTATAGCCACCTTGCATTTTGGCTTGTTAGCCTTAGGTGTGTGGACTTTGCTTGCATACTTTGCTTGCTTTAATTAGTTGGTTTGGCACCGCAATTTCAGAGTTTGGTATGCTTGCCATGTGTCCGTGATCATCTCCCTTTAAGTGTGCTTAAAAGTTGCCTTTTGATGCTTAGGAATTGGATCATGTATGCATGCATGCTTGTATGTGCATTTGGCCGCATTTCCATAACCTTTGGCCACTGTTTGGGCTTAGTAGACAGCTATCCATCTTGGTACGAGTCCATTGTTCGCGTGTTGTTGCATGCTCGCCTTGTGTGTTGTTGAATACTTGGCCTACCACATGTGTTGCATGCTTGAATCATACTGCATTTGGCATGCATTCTCATCTTTGTTTTGATTGCTTAACATGCCATATGTTTTGCATATTTGCATGTTGGCATTGCATCTTGCATGCTCAATTAGCTTGCATACTTGTTATATGCTTTGCATGCTTTACACATGTTCATGTTGCCTACTTAGTTTCCATGCCTAGGGTGTATTGCATTGAACATGCATGCCTTGCCTCTTGAAATCAAGTGATAGAGGTTGGGCCTTTATGTGCTTATTTGGTTTGCATTTCATTTGACATGAAAATGCACAACTTGGTTTCTTGGGCCATTACGCATTGAAATGCTCGATTGGTGGTCCGAGAATCGAGCCACCCCCCATTGAGTCATAAACATGATAAGGGGTGTATTGGTGCACACATTTGCTTGAAATGCATTGCCATGCCTTGTTTTGCTTTCTGCTGCTGTCAAAACAGGTGCTGCAGGAAGCTTTGACCAGTCGACTACATCAAGTGCCGATCGACCAATTATGGATGGCCGATAGCTCCATAGATGGTCGATGACCACTTCCCTTTGGCCGGTGACCATTCCTCATGGCCAATGGCATTCCCCGGTGTTCATGAGGTGTACCTTGGGAATTGTGCCATTTTCAGAGGAGTAGAGTAGGGAAAACAGAGGCAGCTTGTGCATGGCATTGGATTTCCAGGCGAAGCCAATCCGAGCACGCGTTCATCCCTTTTCCCAAGGCCTTTTAATACTTTCCTTAGCTTAATTGATTTGTTAATTAATTAGGTGGTCTGTAAATTATTTAATTAGTTTGTAGGTTAATTAAAGTGTATTATTCTTTTGGTCCCTCCGGGCGAGGGCGAATTTGTAATAAGCGTGGGTGCGTGTGTGCATGTCTTCCAACCCCCACTTCTTTCTCCCTTTTACTTACCTGCTTTCATGGTTAGTATTAGGGCATATTTAATTTAGCATACCTTATGCTATGCATGCGAGCATCCATTCATTTGTATTGCATGCACCGGGCTCGGCGCATTATGCTAATTGCATAGTATTTCAATTCCAAGCTTGAATACGTGCATCGAATTGTCGCATTTCACATGTCATCCTTAGATTAGCCGAGCCTGTTCTAATGACATTCTGTATGCGATGCATTAGCCAGTTGTTAACTTGAACTAGGATCATGCATGATTACTAACTAGTTCATTGCTTCGGCACGGAGTACGATGTAAGTATTTATGCTTTAGCATCTCGCATGAGTGTGAATGTTAACATGACAACATGCTTACTATGTGGCTATGTGCTTATGTGATATTACTGCCTGAATGCCTGTGGGTGAAGGTTGGATTGTTTGAGTTGGAACGACTCATTGAAATCCGTGTTTTAGCCTATTCGCGAGTAGCAAATTGCAAACCATTTTCCAAACGAGCGGATATGCAATGCTTTGTTCCAAATTAGGCGATCTAGTCTATACTTTTGTGTTGTGCGCATCATATAGTAAGATTAGCTAATTAATCGGAATAAGAACGCATAACGTTTTCAAAACAAGATATCATGGTTAGTAGAGGCCGATCTTTGATCGGGCGAGCGGGGGTGCTCATAGCTGACCTTCTCCAATCGTACCCAAGTTCCCGAGCCGAGGCAACTTTGGTGGTGACGGACACGCGACCTTAGGCAAATGAGTCAGGGTTTCCTAAATTCCCCCATAAAAAATATATAGGTGGCGACTCTGTATCTGGCAAAGCAGTCCATGTTTTGCACTTCTTTCAAAAAAATATGTTTTCCAAAATGATTTGCCGGATTTGGACTCTTTGGTGATTTATCAATCTCACATTGCACTTTGCGAGATTAGATTAAGAACCGACACAAATCGAGTCCGAACTGTAGCATTGAGGCCCACGCGGGCGCGTCTACAGTTTCTCAAGGTCGATCCTTCCAAAATCAAGGCCATCTTAGAAATGCCACCACCGAGGACTGAAAAGGAGGTGCGAGGCTTTCTGGGTAAAGTGCAATTCATAAGGCGGTTTATTGCTAAATTAACCTTGACTTGTGAAAAACTCTTTGGTCTCCTGAAGAAAGGAACAAAGTTCCAATGGGACGATCGATGCCAAGCTACTTTTGAACAGATCAAGCAATATTTACAGAACCCACCTATGTTGTCACCGCTTGAGCCGGGGAAACCGTTGATACTGTATCTTTCAGTAACTGAAACTACAATGGACTGCACGTTTGCACAGGAGTCTGAGGACAAAGTGGAGAGAGCTATCTATTACCTGAGCAAGAAAATGCTGGATTACGAGACCCGCTACACTCCGCTGGAGAAGGCTTGTCTGGCCTTGGTATGGGCTACTAGGAAGCTGTGGCACTACCTGTTAGCTCACTCCGTAATGCTGGTTTCAAGATTAGATCCCATCAAATATCTATTCGAAAAACCGGCACTTACGAGTAGGCTAGCCCGTTGGTTGCTTCTGCTTTCTGAATTCGATCTGAAGTACGTGACGCGCAAGTCAGTGAAAGGGAGAGCGGTAGCGGAGTTCCTAGCCGATCACCCAGTTGAAGGGGATGAAGCAGTTGTGTATCTATTCTCAGACGAGGTCATTCTGCATGTCGAAGAAGAGACTTGGATGATGTACTTTGACGGAGCATCAAACCAATGCGGGTATAGGATAGGAGTGTTGTTGATAGCACAAGACAATTCCCGCATACCTTTAGCATTCAAACTCCAGTTCAGAGTGTTGAACAATGAGGCATGTATTGCCGGTTTAGAAGCTGCCCTAGAACTAGAGGCAAAACGGTTGGACGTCATCGGGGACTCGAACCTTGTTGTATCTCAAGCTAAAGAAGATTGGAAAGTTAAAGAAGAAAAGATGAGAATCTATCACCAAACCTTGGACGTGTTGATTCCTCGGTTTGAGAAACTGAACTTCGCTCATATGTTAAGAGAAAACAACAGGTTCGCTGATTCATTAGCAACTCTATCTTCTATGATAGACATCCCTCTCGGAGTCCGAATGCGTCCGATCATCATCGAACAGAAATTTGTGCTAGCCTACGAGCTGATTGCTACCGTAAATGAGGTACAAGATGAGAATCCCTGGTATTACGATGTCTGGAACTTCTTAGAAAAAGAGGCATATCCACCAGGGGCAAATGCCAAAGATTAGAGAGCAATTCGAAGAGTGGCTGCTCAGTTTATCATCTGCAAGGGTAAACTGTACAAGAGAGGTCATCGCGGGATACATAAACTATATGTTGATGCTGAAGAATCCAAGCGCCTAATGGAGGCCATCCATGGAGGAGAGTACGGAGCGCACATGAACGGGGTGATGTTAGCTCGGAAGATCCTTAGACAGGGTTATTACTGGTCCACCATGGAGGAGGATTGTATTGGCTTTGTTCGGCGATGCCACAAATGTCAGGTCCATGCAAACCGCATGAATATTCCGCTGTCGAAGCTGTATAACATGACTTCACCATGGCCATTTTCACTCTGGGGGATTGATGTGATTGGGGCTGTCAGTCCGAAGGGGTCTAATGGGCATGAGTACATTTTGGTAGCGATAGACTACTTCACGAAGTGGGTTGAGGCCCAATCTAACGCGGTGTTGAAGGCTTCGCATGTTGCAAAGTTCATCAGAAACAACATCATCTGTCGTTACGAGGTTTCGAATAAGATTATCTCAGATAATGGCTCTCACTTCAAGAAGGAGGTGATCGATTTGTTGGAGAAGTATAAGATGGCTTTTCATAAGTCATCCACATATTGGCTGCAAACCAAAGGAGCAGTTGAGGCCGCCAACAAGAACATCAAGCACATTCTGCAGAAGATGGTGGAAACCTACTAAGACTGGCCAAATAATTTGCCATTTGCTCTGTGGGCCTACCGGACTTCAATGCAAACTTCTACTGGGGCGACTCCGTATTCCTTGGTTTATGGGATGGAGCCTGTTCTACCTATCGAAGTTGAGGTTCCGTCATTGTGAGTATTAGCTGAGTGTCAGATAGCTGAGGCAGATTTTCAGCAGAGCAGGTTCGAAGAACTCATGCTGTTTGACGAGAGAATCCTGAAAGCACTGTATCATGTTCAGGGTTATCAACGAAGAATTGCCACGGCTTTCAACAAGAAGGTTAAGTCCAGGAATTTGAAAGAAGGGGATCTTGTGGTCAAAGACAATCGAGCTCGCATCCACGACCCTAGGGGCAAGTTCAGACCCAATTGGACTAGCCCTTACATCATCAAGTCTATCTGGTCGGGTGGAGCTATCGTTCTGATGGACCTAGATGGCCTAGAGTTCTCCTAGCCGATCAACACGGACAAGTTGAAGAAATACAATCCCTGAGTGGCTCGTTAGGCTGAAAACCCGAAAGGGCGACCTAGGCAAAAGTTAGAGCACAGAAAATTTGAAATAATAAAAACTGAGCTCGCAAGGTTGAAAACCCAGAAAGGGCGGCCTTGGCAAAAGTTAGAGCGCAAAAGGAGAGTGTCAATACACAAGTGAACCCAAGCAAAACTACGTAAGGCTTGATTCCCATCTTTGGGATACGTAGGCAACTTCATTCTGAAGTCCAGCCATAAACACTTCCTCGATCAACTTTGTCCATGTGATCTTGTCGGTCATCTTTGTCTATTCTGCATTCAAGAGCTCGAATGTGATCTCCAGTGTAGTGCTATTCAGACTAGGGGCAACTTTCTAGTTGATGGGATCCGGGGTTGTACATCTCAGTGATAGATCTCAGGCGTGTCCAGTTGTGATCCATATCGAAAATGGTTTTGAAAAGTTTTAATAAAAGTTGATTTTGCTCAAATTAATCTTTTTACAACTTAGACCATTTTTGGACCAAACAGAAAAATTTCAGTACCCACAACCTTCAATTACATTGATTTCAGTACAGAGTTCTCCAACTCTTGAATACAAATTGAAGTTGCTTTTTATTACATTCATAAAGAAAACTTGAAAGTACTGATTAAAGCAAATAAATTCGGGGCATAGTCAGGTGTTCATGTGTCATCTCCCAGAGCTTGTGGAAGCCTCTGATGCCGAAATAGGTCCAACATGTGCCTCTTCATCAAGCCAAGCTATGCACTCATCAGAGAGGGTGCAACTAAAAGTGGGAGCGGGGGCCAAAAGCTCTCTTTTCCTCCATGCTGTGGCATACCGAGCTAGCTGTGCACCTCGGACTGGAAATACAATAGGGCACTCTATCCTTTCCTCTGGGTAAGTCTGATCATGTCCGAACTGGTGCCTGAGTTGGAACGGGAAGTAAAGGACACAGTGTGTCAGGCTGATCAACTGAATCCCGGGCTGGCGAGTCATGCTGTAGCTCATCGTCGGTACATTAAGCTAGAGGCAGTGCCAAGCAATGTCAAGAGCAGTCAAACTGCGCATCCATTCGTACCACCATCCCTCATCAGGGGCATCGACTAGACATCACCGGAAGAAATAGCTGCGAGCTGAATATGCTGGGCATGAGTCCACAACCTTCAACTTATCCATCAACCATATCTTGGGAGGGATGAAAAATGAGAGATTAAAGAATAGAGAGGTGTACATGGAGAGAAAAGCGAGAAAAGGGTTTTGAGAGAAAAACCGAGTCTGAGGGCCGACTGATGTGAGAAATATATGTGAGATGAGGTGGAAAACATTACCTGCAGCAGTAGTAGACTCCCCGCGAATCTAGTTGTCTCTCGGCGATGGAAAGCATCCAAACCCATCAATGTCTCAGCTAGTGTCATGGCGATATAGCTCTTGCCCTCTTTCAAGCCCTCAGTAACCTCAATCAAACGGGCGCTAAACCCACCGGAGCCTAGGGCAAGCAAGAAATGTGACAACATGCACAAGGAAGCGCATGTCGCCGAAAACCCTGCCAGTCATGGTCGCCGCGGTCGCCGGCATCAGAAAACCGACGAGCCAAGCTCGGAATGTCCAGCACTCCGCCAAAAATCAATGACTGAGCGTTGTGCAAAGTAAACCCACACATCCGTCCTAAGGCTTGGACGTGGCCGAAGTGAAATTGGGCCAAGATTTCTTCGTCGCACTCGGATTCCATCGAAACTTGGAAATCTTCAAAAGTGGGACACATCTCTTGTCCGCTAAAGCTAAAGACGTGTGTTACCGGATTCCAAAACCTTGCCGTGGCATGAAGGGATGGAAAACACAGCAGAGTGCAACTCAGCGTGAATAGTGCATTTATGCCGAAGGCCCAGAAATTCAATTTTTCCAAGCCATCCAAGTTGGCGATCCAATTTGTGAGATTTTGGACAAGAAACGCTTCCATTTTGATGCAAAACTAAGTTAGAATGAGGGAACCATGAAGCTGGAACCTTTATGAACGATAAGGCACTGTTTGAAGGACAAGTGTTAGAAAACTGGAGGTCCCCAGGCAAAGTGGTCGGCGGCCAGCCAGTTTAACTGGTCGGCCAGCTACCTTTTTGGGTTTACAGACCAAAAAACTGGTTGGCAGGCTCCTATGGTGGTCGGCCATGAGCAAAAATGTGGTCTCCAGCTCTTTCTTGTATCCAGAAAAGAGTCCCTAGCCTTCCTGTGTGCTAGGAGTGCTCGAGGTCTGAGTTTACCTCTGTTTCGGATGCGTTCTGTCGCTTCATTTGTCCAAAATGCATTTGCTTATCGAGTTGTTGCTTTTTGATTATCGAGTTGTTGCTCTTTGATTATCAAGTTGTTGTGATTTGTTTATCGAGTTGTAAACTTGCTAAGGTTTTGTTGTTTCTTAGTGAGTTAAGTTGGTTAGCTTGTTGCGTTGGTTCACTACTTGACTTGGCAATACACGTTGTTCAATTTACATTCCATCTCATTTCTGTGCAAAATGATGCGATGCGATTCTAAGAATGTAAAATGCAACACTTTTTGAAACAAAGGTCGTTTTCATTCCATCATAGCTTCTTTTTTACAACATTTTACAATAGGGTACAAGTTTGAAGAAAATAAAACTACCTAAGCTATACAATGTGCTACAACTACGTGTAAAAAGAAAAATAAAGCAGGAACATCTGCATCGGTGCTATCAATCTCAAGACCGAGAGGCCTTCTTCACCGTCTTCGGCTGAGTAGCCTCTACACGACCACCGCCAACACCCCTATCTAAATCGGAGTCACCGTCCTCGGAATCCTCCTCGGCATCACCTCCGTCCTTAGAACCGGAACCGGAGCTATCATCCCTACCTGTAGATGTCTCTGACTATGGATGTGCTGAGTCCTCTTCCTCGCTGGACTCCTCGTCATATCTGACAGGTGCTCTACGTCCTCCTTGGCTGCGAGTCGAGTCTCCTCTTCTAACTGGTCGAGAAGGCCTGGATGGCCCAGGCCGTGACAGTGTAACCTTAAAAGGGCAGTATGAATACATCAGCCAGAGTATGTATATCAGATGCAAGTATGATGCATGGAGTGTGTGCATGCAGATATAGTATGTGAATGTAATGTGTCAGATGTGCTCTACACATGCAGTGAATCAATGTGGTGAAATGTTCAGTTTCAGTATGTCATCAGAAGTATGATAAATACATGGAAAAATCTTTGGAATGTCGCTGTCAGACAAAGATCGTCTCCCTCCGCAAGACCATGCTCTCGAGTGAGACCACCACCCCGAGCAGCCCCTTTGTGTACTCTTTGGGAGGCTGCAGATGCAAATTCAAGTCATCAGTGAATGAATGAATGACTAAATATCTGAGTGATAAATGAAAATTATGGAGCATACCGGTGGTGAGTCAGGGTCACTGACGTATCGATGATCCGGCAGTGGAGGCTCCAGTGGAATCGGGTAAGATGTCCTATACTGCCAGCCCGTTAGCTTGGTTGGAAGATCTGGCCACCCAGTGTACTGGCAAGTCGAGGGCATCCCTCTAGCCCTACCCCTCGATGGACCGGCCTTGCTAGTTGAAGGGACGTTTGCAACTCGAGCGCGACTCGATGACGGCATGTCGGCCGCCCTCCTCGTCGGAGTACGAACACCTGTCAGTAGAGGCATCAAGTATGTATGGCGGTATGTCGTGTACTCCCTCTCCTCCAAGAATAGAACTGCGTCGACACCCAGCATAAGGTCGTCAACCTCCTGGGGAGTTAGGCGCTCCGTGGACCGCATGTCCAGTGGAGGCAGTGAGGGGATATCCTGAGTGGCATTACACATTGTCTGACGCATGAAGCGGTCCCCGAAAAACCAAGCTCTGCCGACTAGTCCCTCAAACAAGACCCTGTAATAGGAGGCACCCCATGCCCCAAGGAACTAGAACTAAGCATATCCGGGCATTTCCAGCCAAGGCTACCAAGTGATCTGCGGATAGCAAGTGCATAAACTGATTATATGTCATAAATATGCAAGATGAATCAAAGTTGAAAGCATGAAGAACTTAGAGTTCTGGTTTACCTCGGTCCCCCGCACCGTGTCAAAGTACTGTCGGAGATATGGCAGAGTCTCCCGAGCCCTGGACTGGCACCGACCCTCAAATCTGCGTGAATAAGGGATCTCGAGAGGTGCCTCAACCTCGAGCTCAAGGGCGAGTGTTGGGAAGTAGGCATAAACCCACAGCTGTGAAAAGCAAGAAAGTGGCTGTCAGAATACAGAATGCTGAGTGCAAAATACGAATACAAAATATATAGAAAATGCAAAATGGTGAGGGCAGAATGTAGAGTACAGAATGTAATATGTGCAATGTGTGCCGTGTGCAGTGTGCAGACAATGAAAAGCAAAAATGTAAATCAAGAGGTAGAATGTACCTCCCAGGCTCGCCAGTAGCCACCTACTATGGTCCCCCGCTCGCGGGAGGTCGCGCCCATGTAGCAATAAAGGGTAGGTAGGCCAGCGCCACCCTAATCATACTGACTGACCTGTGATAGGTCTACCAGAGCACTGAGTAGATATAGCCCAACTGTGTTCTCCCTATCGGAGAACAGAGTGGTCCCGAGAAGGAACAACAAAAACCCCCGGGCATACTGCTGTATGACCTCAAATGTCTCGAGCGTAGTCCTCCTGTACTGCTCTACAAACTAGGTGTACCAGACCCTGCCTTATGATCTGTCAATCGGCAGATGGGCTCCGAGCAGATAAGTCCAAGCCGCCTCCCACTCACCCATATCTGCATCGTATGGGACCGGCCGGCCTACCAAAATGGAGAAATCATACGGGGTAATCGTCATGTCCCCGGTGGCAGAAAAATGAAAGGAGTTGGTAGTGTCCCACCATCTCTCTACTAATGGGCTCAAAAGGGTCCTGCTCGCCGGATGACGTGACAATCCCATACAAAACGGGCCAAACCCCGCCTCATCAACAATATGTCGAACGACATCCAGGAGCTCTATATACCACTCTCTAGCAATGATTGACCTATAACCCCATGTGAAATGGGACGATACCTGTAGGTAGAATGAACAACTGTAATCAGTTTCAAAATTAAATACAATGCTGTGTTATGAGCTATGTGTTCAGATTGAGCAGTGTTATGAGTCGTGCGCAAAATTAAATACAATGCTGTGTTATGAACTGTGTGTTCAAATTGAGCAGTGTTATGAGCTGTGTGCAAAGTAAATTGAATGCTGTGCTATGAACTGTGTGTTCAAATTGAGCAGTGTTATGAGCCGTGCGCAAAGTAAATTAGATGTTGTGTTATGAACTGTGTGTTCAGATTGAACAGTGTTATGAGCCGTGTGCAACATTAAATAGAATACTGTGTTATGAACTGCGTGTTCAGATTGAGCAGTGTTATGAGCCGTGTTCAAAGTAAATCGAATGCTGTGTTATGAACTGTGTGTTCAGATTGAGCAGTATTATGAGCCATGCGCAAAATTAAATACAATGTTGTGTTATGAACTGTGTGTTCAGATTGAGCAGCGTTATGAGCCGTGTGCAAAGTAAATTGAATGCTGTGTTATGAACTGTTTGTTTAGATTAAGCAGTGTTATGAGCCGTACGCAAAGTAAATTGGATGCAGTGTTATGAACTGTGTGTTCAGATTGAGCAGTGTTATGAGCCGTGTGCAACATTAAATAGAATGGTGTGTTATGAACTTCGTGTTCAGATTGAGCAGTGTTATGAGCCGTGTGCAATATTAATAAGAATGGTGTGTTATGAACTGTGTGTTCAGATTAAACAATGCGTTATGTTATGAGCCGTGAGCAAATTAAACCGAATGCTGTGTTATGAACTGTGTGTTCAGATTGAACAGTGTGTTATGTTATGTTATGAGCTGCGTGCAAATTAAACCAAAAAAAAAAAATGTGTTATGAACTGCGTGTTCAGATTGAGCAACCTTGCGTTATGAACTGTGTGTTCAGATTGAGCAACCCTGCACTATGAACTGCGTGTTCAGATTAAGCAAAAACTACACAATGAACTATGTGTTTAGATTGAGCAAAAACTGCGTTATGAACTGCATGTTCAGATTGAGCAAACCTTGCGTTATGAACTGTGTGTTCAGATTGAGCAACCCTGCGTTATGAACTACGTGTTCAGATTGAGCAAAAACTATGCTATGAACTATATGTATAGATTGACGAAAAACTACGTTATGAACTGTGTGTTCAGATTGAACAAATCCTACATTATGAACTGTGTGTTCAGATTGAGAAAAAACTGCATTATGGACTGTGTGTTCAGATTGAGCAAACCCTGCGTTATGAACTGGGTGTTCAGATTGAGCCAAAACTGTGTTAGGAACTGCGTGTTCAGATTGAGCAAAAACTGCGTTATGGACTGGGTGTTCAGATTGAGCAAAAACTGAGTTATGAATTGCGTATTCAGATTGAGCAAAAACTGCGTTATGGACTGGGTGTTCAAATTGAGCAAAAACAAAGTTATGAACTTCTTGTTCAGATTGAGCAAAAACTGCATGATGAACTGCATGTTCAGATTGAGCAAAAACTGCATTATGAACTGCGTGTTTAGATTGAGCAAAAACTGCATTATGGACTGTGTGTTCAGATTGAGCAAAAATTGCATTATGAACTGTGTGTTCAGATTGAGCAAAAACTGTGTTATGAACTGTGTGTTTGGATTGAGCAAAAACTGCGTGATGAACTATGTGCTCAGATTGAGCAAAGGTTGCATTATGAACTGTGTTTTCAGATTGAGCAGAATACTGCATTATGAGTTGTGTGCCCAAAACGAGCTGTGTGCCCCAAAGGAGCTGTGTGCCCAAATGAGCTGTGTGCCCCAAAGGAGCTGTGTGCCAAAATGAGCTGTGTGCCCAAATGTGCTATGTGCCAAACGAACAAAGTGTTACGTTGAGAGCTGTGTGCCCGCATGAACCGGATGTTGTGTGCAAGTTATGTTCAAAACATGCAGAAGTGTTGTGTATGTGAATGTGTTTGGAACGAGCAGATATAATACATAGTGAAAGCATGAAATGCGCAAGAGTGCAAAATGCATCGCAGAAAATGCAAAAGTGAAGTACGCACCTCGCGCGCATGATGAGATAGGTGGTGCTCCGGCTCTCGTAGCAGTAGGTCTGCGGGCGCCCGTCGCGCGAAGTTGGTGAAATAATGAAAGGTGCAAGGAGGCAGAATGTGCTCTTGCGGGTGGTACCTTTCCGGGTTGAATGGCCATATCCTCAGTGGCAACGGTATAATGTTGGGCTCATCCCCTACTCTTGGAGAGCCTCCGCCATACGGAATATCGTCAGCCATCTGCAAAAATGAGCAAAAATGAGCAAAATGGGCCAAAATTGTAAAAAGTCAACAAAAGTCAACTCTCGGGAAGAGAAAAAGGCAACAAAAGTCAACGCCTGGGAAAAGGTCCCAAACTTCGAGACAAACATACCTCTAGTGGTGAAAATGGAGAAAGAAGCTCCAAAAACAAATTCTAATTGGTTCAAGACGGAGAGAATCGAAAGTTTTCACGAAACAACCTCGCGTGGGGCGTTGGAAAACGCGTATAAAGTGCAGATCTGAGAGGGAAAAGGGTCTAGGGATGAAGAGAAATGTATTTCGGCCTTGGAGGTGTGATGAAAAGTGTTTTGCAGTTGAGTTTTTAAAGATCTCCATGTGAAAAGACCAAGCTGCCCCGAAATTGTGTAAACTGGTCGGCCAGCTAGTTTTTTTGATCGGCCAACCACTTTGGTGGTCAACAACTAGTCGGCCATTTTTCTAGGTGGTCGGCCACCCTCCTAGGTGGTCTCCAAGGTCCTATTGTCCTCCCTCTGTGTTTTGGTGATGATTGGAGTCCTTGGCTCTCGAGAAAGTGCAAGGAAAGTACACTTTTCGGCTCAAAATCATCCCCGCGAAAATTGCGATTCAAGTCTTCGATGCGTGGCTCATCAATTACTCGTTAAGAGCAAGGTGTATCCTTTTGAGTACTTTGTGACCCCTCTAAGAGGTAACTTGGAGGTTCAAGTGTAATTGCTCACGTTAAGATTTGTATCTCCTTTGTTAGTATTTTGCTTCGAACGTACTTTTAGAGTTGCACATTTCAAATACATCCTTATGCACACCACTTGTTGCATTCTAATGCACATCACTTTTTGCATTGTTATGCACACCACTCGTCGCATTGTTATGCATGTTTCTCTCATATTGTCAGGCACACTTTATTTGCGTTATCACGCACATTTTGCTCGCATTGTTTTGCACATTCCTTTTGCATTGTTATGCATTTCATCGCATTGTTATGTGTCACACTTAGGTTGCATTGTCATGCACCCCTTCACCCGTGTTGTCACGCATACTTAGGTTGCATTGTTATGCACGCTTCACTTGCGTTGTCACGCACTTTTCGCATGCATTGCTATGCATGTTTCCATCGGTATTGTGTATGCACACGTTTATCTCGCTTTGGAATTGTACCATGATGTAGCGTTGAGCATGTGCTTCTAACTATTTTGTACATGTTGAGTTTGTTTCTTATGTAGGCACGATATTGTATGTACGGTTCATTTGAGGCTGATGCGACCAGACGATATCGTATGTATGATTCATTTGAGGCTAGTGTGACCAGATGGTATTGTATTTACTCCACATGAGACGTAGCGAGAATTGTATAATTCTCTTACATCCTTTCTGCATGTAATGTAGTTTGGTTCGTATTCATTCGTTTACTTAAACTGTTGCATTTATTGTGTATAATTGCTTCATTACAGCTTTCTTTGCATGATCATAAGTTATATTTGGCATTGTGCATGGCATTTGCATCTTGCCCCTGCCTGCGGGCACATCTCTTTGTTATCCTGCCTACTTGTCTAAGTCTTTGGCCTTGTCAAAAATGGGTCGTCTCTGGGCTTTGACATTCACTCCCGTCACTTATGACTTCCGAGTTCTGTCAAAGAGGAGCAACTATAGACACCCCATTTTTGACTAACCTTAAGACTGAGACGTCATCGATTGAGCGCTCGATGATAGTGCATGTTGTGCTCGCTTCGAGGTTTCGGAGTTTTAGCTAAGAGCCTTGCCTCCGGGCCTCTGAACTCTTTGTGCTTTGGCTCGGTTTGTAGACCGAACCTTGTTTCTCTTCCCTGGAGGGAGGGAGTGGTCTTGTAGACCACCTTTTTGGTGGTTGTAGACCACTTTTCTCACTTGGAGATTAGTTTCCGGTTTTCAGAGCCTTCGGTCGCGCGCCTTGACTCGGGACCACTTAACGTTCTCCGTTTGGCGTGGTTTTTGAACCACACCTTATTGCCTCTACCTAGAGGGACACTGTGGTCGGGGAGACCACTTTTGGTGCCGGTAGACTAGTTTTCGAGGCTTCCGGCTGCGCGCTTTACCTCCCGAACTTTCGTCTTGCATCCTTTTTGGTTTATTTTTCGTGCAAACCTTGTTTTCCTTGTTTGGAAGGTGGTACAAGGGTGGGAGACCAGTTCTTTCCCTTGGAGACCACTTTTCCTCCTGCCAGCCAGTTTTCTGGTCGGCCAACTGCTCTCCTTAGCCTTTGGGCCATCTTTTCCGGTCGGCCACCACACCGCTGCGTTGTTTTCATGCTCTAGACTCTCTCCCACCATGGCCGACCACTTGTTGTCTTGGGAGACCACTTGTGGTGGTCGGCCGACCATTTCAAGTAGCTGGCCGACCACTTCAAGTGGTCGGTTGCTTCTTGTCACCTTTTTGGAGATATTTTCTTCCAGCTGGCACAACTGGAAAGCACTGAAGCCATCCTCCATACACGTGTATGGAGGGATGGCCTTGAACTGAAAGCTTGTCCAACAATCTTGAGCCTTGGTTCTCTATATAAGAGAACCTCCTCCCTCCTCTAGGTTTAGATTTTTTGCCTTAAGAGATACATACACACCTTTGTATCTATCTTGCTCTTGCTCTCCATTTTTGTGCCTTAAAGTGTAGTTTTATCATACTTTAACACACAAACACACACTCAAACACCATCCTTTTGTTGCTGAGGTAATTAGGAGCTGGTTTTGGTGTTGTTGGATTGGTTTAAGCTTGGAAAACCTATTGGAGTTGTGGTTTTGAAGGTGTTCGTCAAGGGTGAGCTTCTAACCCTTAAATCCCCTAATTTTGCTTAAGCTTTTGGACCTATTTGCGTGCTGATTTAAGCTTAACTTCCAACTGAAAAAAGTTCTGTTTTTGCA